>CM060413.1:107535792-108797513 GCA_030545235.1 Helianthus tuberosus | reverse complement strand
AGGAAGACTCAAACCTAGCAGATTTATGCTTTGGGTACAAAGTCACCCCGAGGTCCGTACTGATTGGGCCTGGGGCTGGGCTCGCTACACCCAGATAGATCTACCGCTCCTGCCCCTCGGTCCTACCCTGAGGATTAATGGCCTCAAGTTTCTGCCTACCCACTCACATGATCTGAATAATAACCCTCCTTACGCTAACCATACCATGTAAGAAATATTCGTAATCATAGTAACATGTATTTCACCCCCGCAGTTTAGAAAACTGAAAACAGTTAAGAAAAAAGGGGGACATGAACTCACAGTGGTGCGTCTCTACCAAGTATATCTCCTGATCAAGCAGCTGTGCGACGACCTACACGTACTAATTCTATTAGACGGACGGCCGTGCCTTAGCTTAAGGTTTAAGTTTTTGGGAAATAGTTAGACAACTATTTCGTGTTTATATTTTTGTAAATACTTGGTAATTATTCTCCTTCCCAAGGATGGAGGATTTAATACATGTGCCTTCGTATACCTTCAAAATATATTATTAAGTCTCACTTAAAGTATATTTTATTTCTAACCCCAAAATATAACATTCGGTAATATTATTTTTACCCTAAAAATAATATTTGTATATTTCACAAAATAATCGTAAACATTTTACAAGTGACGCTTATGAAAAGTATATCTATCAAATATATATTTACCCCGTTTTTATTTTGTGAAAACCCCACCTCCGATGTTTCGTAAATAAAGTCGTGGCGAAACTTACGTTTTGAAAACAAGTCAAAAATAGATTTACAACACTTGTAGTGAAAATATTCCCAAGTGTTAGGTTTTTAGAAAAATTTCGCCAGAGTTTCCCCTGTAACTGGAGGTGGCCACGCTTTCAAGCGTATCATTTTCTTTTATAATTTCAAACCAACAATGTTCCCAACATTATCAAATAACATTTCAACATTAACTAGTCAAAATATATATACATCGCAAAAATTACATGAACTTGTGATTTACTCAAAAAAACTTGTAGTAAATCCCCATTACTTTTAGTGGATCTTTATATAAACCAACCCGGTTTCATAAAAACCTTGTTTTTAAAGAAATTCCATCTTTACAACTTCTTGTAAAATTTGATAAAACTAGTTCTTTGTCGAAACTTAGTGTTACACAAGTGTTTATACACTTGTGTGTTTAAAAATCATTCTTGTTCATGTAAGATCCGGTTTTAGAAAATAAGATTTCCTTGACACTTGGTCCTTTGAAAATACCGCTTGTAGATCCGTAGATCTACTAGTTTTATACACTATTTCGTAAGTAAAGTCGATTTTACACAAGTTCACGTTTGTCGTGTGGTAGAGTTTCATCACTTAACCCTTGTTACACTTAAACAAGCTCTATGTCATGATCCATGATCATGACCAATCCGGGTTAAACGATGATCCGAGCTACCACAACATAGATCGGGCCCAAATAATTACACAAAACAAATCCTACATGATTTACACAACAACATAGCTTTTATCCAACATTTTTAGTAGACTTTTAACATATCATCTTGTAAGTTCATGAGTTTTAACCGTCACATTACATTTTAACCACTTTAAAATAGTTCGAGAGTGTGATTATAGTAACTTACTACTTGTCACACCCTGGCTTTGCGGAAGCGTGGGTTAATTTGGTGTGACTTCTTAATACCATAGCTTAATCACAACAAAGCTATATGAAAATAAAACATGCAGATCATCCATTGATTTAAGTAAAATACCACAACATTGTCTTAATACGTTGACACATGCAACGGAAATTACAACATAAAAACTTTGTTCTTAACACACAACCCCAAAATATAACATAACATTTGTTTAAGACTTGCGACTCGTCCAGGTAAAAGTCGCAATCCCTAAACATGGATGATCCTGTAATTCTAACACAGCGGGAAAACGTAGCATACCGGGCCAGATCCTTAGTTCCCTGAAATACATGTAAGTTGGAAAAATCAACACAATGTTGAGCGAGTTCATGCGTAAGTGAGTATGTAAAATCCTTGTAAGTAGAAAAACCCTGGTATGTAGCAAATAAGGAAAAAGAGATCACCAATGGTTTGCAAGGCCATTGATATGTGTGAAGTGCAAGTAGGAAGACTCAAACCTAGCGGATTTGTGCGTCGGGTACATAGTCACCCCAAGGTCCGTTAACTGTTTGGCCTGGGGCTGGGCTCGCTACACCCAGATAGATCTACCGCATTGTGTCCCTCGGTCCTACCATGAGGATTAATGGCCTTAAGTATCACCTACCCACTCACATGATCTAAGTAGTAACCCTCCTTACGCTAACCATACCATGTAAAAGTACTCGTAATCATAGTAACATGTATTTCACCCCCGCAGTTTAGAAAACTGAAAACAGTTAAGAGAAAAGGGGGACATGAACTCACAGTAATGCGTCCTCGAATAACAGCAAATCAACTCAGTCTGCAGCACGACAACCTACAACGTGCTAATATCTATTAGACGAGCGGACGTGCCTTAGCTTAGGGTCTTAATGTTCTTGGGGAAATAGTTAGACAACTATTTCGTGTTTAAATTTCTTGGTTAACGTATAAATAGATTCCTTCCCAAGGATGGGGTATTCGTACAGGTATTATGTATTTGGTGACTTAACGTATTAAAAAAAAATACATTTACAAGTCTCCTATCCAACACTTTAAAGTTTTATGTCAAAACTCAAGGCGAGGTTTAATTATGAGATATAAAGTTTCACATACACGATAGAAAAATAATTTTTCTAAGTCTTGGTATTTTTAGAAAAATTCGCCAGAACTTCCCCTAAAAACGGGAGTGTCCGTGCTAATACGCACATCATTTTCTTTTTGAAATCAACTCATAATCATCAACAATCAACCATTACGTTTTAACACGCAAAATACTACCCTTGTCGATTCAGTTTCAATTTGTGAAAACTGGACTGTTTTCGGACGTGTAAATAAATTACTTAACTTATTCCAAAAATTCCCAAATTTTTGTGGAACGTCATAACCGACCCACAAATTATTGTGTAAAAATTTCGGGGTCTAAATCATTACCAAAAATTTATAGAAAATCGTTTACCGAACTGTGATCAGATTTGTTACATTCTGATCACAGTTTACAGAATAATTCGCCAAAAATTCCTCGTAAGTCCGTTTGTCGAAAATCCAGTTCGAGGGTCACAAATACATCTGTGTTCATCTTTGATAAAAGTTTCAGGGGCTGGTTCGGTTCAGGTTTTAAGTTGTGATCGAAAACACACAGCCCAATTTTCTGCAGTAACAAACAGCCTTAGCTGCTGTCACGGAAACAGATTTTTAAAATAGTAACCGACATCAGAAAAATACGATTCCAGCGCCATTTTCTTCGTTTTTTGAAATGACACGATTTAGGCTTTTGAAATTCCGTTTTTCGAGTTTTTAAGGTCCGTTTACAGCCTGTTAAAGGCGGCTGAAACAGTGACTCAGCATGCTGTTTTGTGATTTCGATGTTATTAAATCGCGTTATAAGTGTCCGATTAGCGGGTTAAACAAGAAAACGACTTTTAAATATCAAGTATGTGTTATCCAACCCTTAACCCGACGAGATTCCACTTTATAAATCATACACAAGTAAACCTTTACGTAGATTTTTATGTTCATACTTATGTTTCATATTTTTCTAATATTCTTGCAATCTAGTGATTTAAACAACAATACTACATGTTAAATGCCATAATTTTCGAACAAGATGAGATCAAGTATGAAGAAACTCACTACTAGCCTCTAGCTAGGGAAGAATCTTGTGTAAAAATGATGAGAAAAGATGTAGAACCAAGCAAGAACAATGCTCCCTTGCAATGCCTTCAAGTTGCACCTTCCATGTTTGATCTTCAAAGCTTGAATGGTATGAGTAAATGAAGAAAGTGATGAATGTTGGAGTGTGGTGGTGGATTCGGTTGTAGTAGAACCGAATAGAGAGAGAGAGCTAGGTGAAAATGGGTTGCAAAAATCTTGTGAAGTGATGTACATTTATAAGGGACCTTACTTTTATTTATTCTTCACATATCTTGGATAGATAGACAAGCAAAACACTTAATACTAGATCATTGAATCCAAGCAAGAAGATAGGGAGTATGATGTTATGACATGTGGGGTCCCACTTGGGGAAATAAATTCGTTGGGGGGGGGGGGGGGGGTATTATGTAAATATTGTGACTAAAGTGTATAAGTGTAAGTAATGTGATATGTGTTAGTTGATTTATTTTAGGCGGGTGTTATGGCATACGGGGATCATGACTAGCCATAAATAATAAAATAAAGTATTTGACAAAATTTTAGTGCCCCGGGTAATGTCCGGTTATACGGTTAAGTACCGTTCCGTTAAAATGTTTAATTATACCGCAAAAGGTCCTTTATGTATATATTTTGTAACATAAATTATTCCCGGTACTTAGGAAAATATACGGGACCGTTCTGCAATGTTTTTGCACTGTATTAGAAATTTAAAATGCTGAGTTTTATAATAAAGCGCAGAATTTTGTATTTAAAGTACGTTTTAGGCACACCCGGTCACTATAAATCTCACCTAGTGACGCAGTTCTACAATCCTCACCGCCCTACACTCACTACCAGTGTAGCAATGTATTCCCGGCTCATACTAGCCTTAGAGGCAGTGTCTGCCTGATGCTGGTTATGTCAGCATGTTTACTGGGTATCCCGTATAGTGTGCTCACTGTGCTTTTTGTGCATCAAGGTTGTCACTGGTGTTAGTGTATAAATAATAGTGTGACAGTATAAAATGTGATGCATAAGTATGTATGTATCAGAAATCAGTAAGCAGTTTAAGCACAGTTTCAAGTAAGCACAGTAATTAAGCAGCAATTTAATATTAATTAATTTGTACGGATACCTGGTTTGGTGAGGGTTGTCACATTCTCCCCCCGTTAAAGAAATTTCGTCCCGAAATTTAAGTTCTGCTACGAGATGCAGGATTCTTAGGAAACAAATGGGGGTATTTCTCTTTCATTCGATCCTCACGTTCCCACGTGAATTCAGGTCCATGCCTAGCATTCCAATGAACTTTGACGAGTTTGACACTGCTCCTGCGAGTTTTATTAACTTTCCAATCCGTGACCTCAACAGGTTCTTCAGTAAAGTGGAGCGTATTGTCGATATGAACTTCGTCAGCAGGAATGATCACTGTATATTGTGTTGGACTTTTTCTCAAATTAGATACATGGAATGTATCGTGAACACCATGGAGTTCAGCAGGTAGGTCCAACTTGTAGGCTACAAGCCCAATCCTTTGCAGAATTCTGAAAGGGCCAATGTAACGCGGATTCAACTTCCCACGCTTTCCTAAGCGTGCCACCCCCTTCCAGGGTGAAACTTTCAATAAAACCATATCTCCAACTTGGAATTCCAAATGTTTCCGGTTTGGATCTGCATAGACTTTCTGTCTTTCGCGAGCCGCTTCGATGCGTTTTCGAATCTGCGCAATCTTATCTGTCGTCTCTTGGACGATTTCGGGACCAACAAGCTGTCTATCACCGGCGTCAGCCCAACATAGTGGTGATCGACACTTGCGTCCGTAAAGGGCTTTAAATGGCGCGGCTCCAATACTGGTGTGGTAGCTGTTGTTGTATGAGAATTCGGCCAGTGGTAAATGTTTATCCCAGCTACCACCAAGATCCATTACACATGCTCTCAGCATATCCTCCAATGTTTGAATAGTCCTTTCACTTTGGCCATCAGTTTGCGGATGAAATGCGGTACTTAGGTTCAATTGTGAGCCAAAAGCTTCTTGGAAGGATTGCCAAATCCTTGATACAAATCTCCCATCTCTATCAGAGATGATTGAGAGCGGCACTCCATGACGTGTAACGATTTCTCGCATATATATTTCCGCAAGTTTACTCGTATTGTCTTTCTCTTTGATTGGCAAGAAATGTGCAGACTTTGTTAGGCGGTCAACTATCACCCAAATAGTATCATGACCCCTGGGTGTCTTGGGCAGTTTCGTTATAAAATCCATTGAAATCTGTTCCCATTTCCACTTGGGAATTTCAGGTTGTTGCAGAAGTCCCGAGGGCTTCTGGTATTCAGCTTTCCCCTTGGCGCACGTCAAACATTTGCTAACATAAACAGCAACGTCGCCTTTCATTTTAGGCCACCAATAACAATCTTTAAGGTCCTGGTACATCTTATCCGCACCGGGATGAATAGAGTACCGTGATTTGTGTGCCTCATCAAAAATAACTTTTCTCAACCCACCAAACAGAGGAACCCAAATCCTTCTCACAAAACATAACGTTCCTTCCTTGTTTGGTACTAATTGCTTCTCCATCCCACGGAGATATTCTTCTTCAAGGTTTCTTTTCTTAAGAGCTTCTTTTTGCGCGGTATGAATGCGCAGGGAAAGATTTGTCTGGATAATCATCTCCAAAGCCCTAACCCTTATGGGCTTGATCCTTTCTTTACGACTTAGGGCATCGGCGACCACATTCGCCTTCCCTGGATGATACTTTATCTCGCAGTCGTAATCGTTCAACAATTCGACCCAACGTCTTTGTCTCATGTTCAGCTCTTTCTGGTTGAATATGTGTTGTAAACTCTTGTGGTCTGTGAAGATTGTACACTTCGTACCATATAGGTAGTGTCTCCAGATCTTTAATGCGAATATCACTGCGCCTAGTTCCAAATCGTGAGTGGTATAGTCTTTTCATGTACTTTCAACTGGCGTGACGCGTAAGCTATAACTTTCTGGCGTTGCATCAACACGCAACCCAATCCTTGACGTGAGGCGTCACAGTATACCACGAAATCATCTGTACCTTCCGGTAGTGCTAAGATCGGCGCATTGCAGAGCTTATCCTTCAACAACTGAAATGCTTCTTCCTGTTTGATTCCCCAATCAAACTTCTTATCCTTCTGTGTGAGGAGGGTCAGTGATTGAGCGATTTTTGAAAAATCCTCAATGAACCTTCGATAGTAACCAGCCAAGCCTAAGAATTGTCGAATCTCGGTTGGCGTCTTTGGAGTCTCCCAGTTCTTTATCGCCTTGATCTTTGTGGGATCGACATGGATTCCATTTCCATTAACCACGTGTCCAAGGAATTGGACTTCACGTAGCCAAAACTCGCACTTAGAGAATTTGGCATACAACTGTTCCTTTTTCAACAACTCCAGAATAGTTCTTAAGTGTTGTTCGTGTTCAGCCTTTGTCTTTGAATAAATCAAAATATCGTCGATGAACACAATCACGAACTTATCGAGATACGGCTTACAGACTCGGTTCATTAGGTCCATAAAAACAGCAGGCGCGTTTGTCAACCCAAACGGCATAACTAGGAACTCGTAGTGTCCATAACGAGTTCTGAAGGCTGTCTTCGGGATGCTCTCTTCTTGTATTCTTAGCTGATGGTACCCAGATCAAAGATCGATCTTAGAGTAAAAACTTGAACCTTGAAGCTGATCGAATAAATCATCGATTCTTGGCAGAGGGTATCTATTCTTGATTGTTAGTTTATTCAACTCCCGGTAGTCAATACACATACGGAAACTACCGTCTTTCTTTTTGACAAATAAAACTGGAGCTCCCCAAGGTGAGAAGCTTGGTCGGATGAATCCTTTGTCAAGAAATTCCTGGAGTTGTGTAGACAACTCCTGCATCTCAGACGGTGCAAGTCTATAAGGTGCCCTAGCTACAGGCGCGGCGCCTGGAACTAAGTCAATGTGAAATTCTACTTGCCTTTGGGGTGGCAATCCTGGCAAGTCCTCTGGAAAGACTTCAGGATATTCCCTTACGACAGGGATGTCTTCGATTTTCGGCTCAGCAGCTTTCCTATCCACGATGTGTGCCAGGAAGGCAGCACATCCTTTTTGTAAACACTTACGAGCTTTCAGGCAACTGATAATTCTCAGCGGCGTATCATGCTTCTCTCCGTGCACTATGATCGTTTCTTCATCCGTCAGTGGGATGCGGATGGTCTTCTTATGGCAAACGATCTCGGCTTTGTTACTCGTTAGCCAATCCATTCCCACTACCACATCAAAGCTTCCCAGCTCGACAGGTAGTAAGTCCAACGTAAACTCGTGCCCTCCTAGTTCAATCACACATCCTCGGACAACTTCACTGGTCTCAACTAGTTTCCCCTTTGCTAATTTGATGGAGTACGGCACGTCTAACTTGCTAGGCGTCAATCCAAGTATTTTTCTTAAATTCTAACGATACAAAGCTATAATCGGCACTAGTATCAAACAGAACAGATGCAAAGCGTTAGTTTATCGGGAACGTACCAGTGACAACGTTTGGATCCTGGCGCGCTTCCCTTGCGCCAATGTGGAATGCTCCCCCACGGGCTTGATTCGGCTTCGGGCTTTTCTTCTTGAAGTGCCCAATTTCCCCACACTTAAAACATCCTGGCCCTCGGCCATTCCCATTCCCAGCTTGATTCGCAACATTTCCATGGTTCCCGTTTCCGTTACCTCCTCGATTGTTGTTCCGATTTCCAAGACCTCCTTGGCCTCCCCGGCCAGCACTAGCCCAGCAAGAATCCTTCAAGTGGCCAACCTTTCCACAAGCTTCACATACTTTTGGCCCACACCGACCAAAATGATGATGCTGGCAGGTGTTACACTTGGGCAGAGTGCCCATATAACCCTTTCTTTTGTTCTCATTATCCGTTCGGGTATCTTCGGTGAGCTTTCTTTTGTTCTTTCTGGATGACTTTACCTGAGTCTCCTTCTTCTTGGCAGGGTTTGTAAGTTCTTCTAGTCTAAGTGCCTCCGTAGCGAGTGCCAAACCCATCTTACTTGCAGCATCAGTTGTTGGTGGCGTTGATGTTGTCATCAAGCTCAAGACTTGAGGCGCCAGTTCCCAAATGAATTGTTCCAATTTCTTTAATTCTGGTTTCACCAGGTACGGAACAACCCGTGACAAATCATGAAGTCTTTGCACGTACTCCAACACCTTCGGACCTTCCATCATCAGGCTCCGAAATTCATCTTCCCACTTCTGGGTTTCCGTTTGGGAGCAATACTTCTTATGCATCATTCCTTTCAGTTCACCCCAGGTTAACGCATATGCTGCAGTAGCGCCCTTTATACGGATCTGAAGATTCCACCTTAATCGGGCTTCATCTAGAAACAGCTCAGAAACGTATGGGACTTGTTGTTCCGGTGTACAACCGCTCACTTGAAAGATGGAATCCATTCTTTCGATCCACTTCACAAAGGCTATGACACCTCCAGTGCCGTCGAACTTCGGAGGCTCGTAGTTGAGGAAGTGCCAGTAGGAACAACCGTTATTTTCTGAGGTACCTCTACTAGGTTCGGAGCGTAGGGCCTCGTGCTGTGCTATAGCTGCAGCAATTATCTCTTGAAGTTCCGCCTCTGAGGTGGGCATGCGCATTTCGCGTCTTGGCGGCATCTTCTAAAAGGTGTTTCACATAGGTTAGGTCATAGCAAGTAAAGTGTACGTATGTATTCAACAATATCAACACATAACATCTCATGCTATAAATAAATCAACCGCATAACATCTCATGTCATAGAACATAAACAATAGATCAAACATCACAAGTGATGAGAATACTGCGATTGCATTGCCATAAATCGGGACCACAATGTAAAGTTTACAAGTACACAACTGTATCATACAACATCAATGACTTAGTAGGGGACGACCCTAGACAAGTCGTGAGATCGCTGGACGTATTCAGGAATCTTTGGTTCGACCATTATCAAATTCCAGAACTCCACCTCAAGCTTCTGGATTCCAGTCCTAGAACAGCATCTCTTCTCAATCATTTCCTGCTACATGGGTTTTCATTAGCTTGGCCCGCAGAGTCCACCAGGATTTCTGTGCACTACAAGCCGTTATTACGTGGGCCCCCGTAATAATAGATTGTCTTGCACAGTTACCCCAAATTTTCTCTCGTCCAAGGAGATGATCAATCAAGGAGCAACAGCAGGTGCATCGGCATGAACAGGGTCATGCTCCAATGCGGGGTCAGGAGCAACGCCTGGCTCAGGGGCCACGGCTGGCTCCGGATCAACAAACTCCATCTCAAAATCAGCTGGATCAACAAACACAGGGGTTACAGGATCCTCCAAGGGCTGGTCTAAGTGTATGAACTCAATGTCATGGTCTGGATCAAAACCAGGTGGAAAAACAGGATCATCCTCAATATCGTGATCAATCTCAAAGCTGTGTGCAGGAGCAGGTGCAGCGGATGACGCCATATCCGGGTCGTCGTCGTGTGAGTGGTGCTGCACTCCCTGTGTATACAAGGATGCGGACGTTATAGACTCAAATGAGTCTGGGACAGGGGAAAGGGCATGAGCCTCCTCTGCAGGAGCGTCAGCAAGCAGTAGGCTATCACCAGCAGCAATAGGGCCTCGCCCTCAAGTGGGTCCTCCTCTAATGGTTCGACATCGTCGTCAGAGACAACGTCGGGGGCATATCAAAAACGGGATAAACGACCAGGGGCACAGGAACAGGGATCTCCACGAGTGGCAAATCCCCAACAAGATGGCCATCAGCAGGCTCTGCTACGGCATCAGGCAGCGCAAAGGGCTGAAAGTCGTCATCGTCTGTGCTGGTAGTATCGGAAATGTACACCTCGTGCTCCGATGAAACTATGTCGTCTGATACTATGGCCATGGGATCTGTAGTGTCCGACTCTCCAGTATCTGATGAAGGCATGACATTTTGTAATATAAACACACATATGCACAAATAATCAATCATATAGTCAAATAAACATATTAGTCACCAATAAGCAATCAAATAGCTCTCCTAGTCCCACTAGCCTCCCAGCCTCCCAGACTGACTCCCTAGTCCGACTAGTCTCCCAGCCTCCCAGACTGACTCCCTAGTCCCACTAGTCTCCCAGCCTCCCAGACTGACTCCCTAGTCCCACTAGTCTCCCAGCCTCCCAGACTGACTCCCTAGTCCCACTAGACAACTACCTCAGCCTCCCAGACCGAGCCTCAGCCTCCCAGACTGAGCCTATAATTAACAAATAAAATGTGCTCAACATTTGTTTGTAAAAACAGTTTGGATCTGGACTTTAAGTGGTATGCAGTGTAAAAATGTTTTCGTGAGAGCCCTAGTGATCATAGTCTAGACTCGAGGAGGAATCCTAGTTCGCTATGATCAGAGCTCTGATACCAAGCTGTCACACCCTGGCTTTGCGGAAGCGTGGGTTAATTTGGTGTGACTTCTTAATACCATAGCTTAATCACAACAAAGCTATATGAAAATAAAACATGCAGATCATCCATTGATTTAAGTAAAATACCACAACATTGTCTTAATACGTTGACACATGCAACGGAAATTACAACATAAAAACTTTGTTCTTAACACACAACCCCAAAATATAACATAACATTTGTTTAAGACTTGCGACTCGTCCAGGTAAAAGTCGCAATCCCTAAACATGGATGATCCTGTAATTCTAACACAGCGGGAAAACGTAGCATACCGGGCCAGATCCTTAGTTCCCTGAAATACATGTAAGTTGGAAAAATCAACACAATGTTGAGCGAGTTCATGCGTAAGTGAGTATGTAAAATCCTTGTAAGTAGAAAAACCCTGGTATGTAGCAAATAAGGAAAAAGAGATCACCAATGGTTTGCAAGGCCATTGATATGTGTGAAGTGCAAGTAGGAAGACTCAAACCTAGCGGATTTGTGCGTCGGGTACATAGTCACCCCAAGGTCCGTTAACTGTTTGGCCTGGGGCTGGGCTCGCTACACCCAGATAGATCTACCGCATTGTGTCCCTCGGTCCTACCATGAGGATTAATGGCCTTAAGTATCACCTACCCACTCACATGATCTAAGTAGTAACCCTCCTTACGCTAACCATACCATGTAAAAGTACTCGTAATCATAGTAACATGTATTTCACCCCCGCAGTTTAGAAAACTGAAAACAGTTAAGAGAAAAGGGGGACATGAACTCACAGTAATGCGTCCTCGAATAACAGCAAATCAACTCAGTCTGCAGCACGACAACCTACAACGTGCTAATATCTATTAGACGAGCGGACGTGCCTTAGCTTAGGGTCTTAATGTTCTTGGGGAAATAGTTAGACAACTATTTCGTGTTTAAATTTCTTGGTTAACGTATAAATAGATTCCTTCCCAAGGATGGGGTATTCGTACAGGTATTATGTATTTGGTGACTTAACGTATTAAAAAAAAATACATTTACAAGTCTCCTATCCAACACTTTAAAGTTTTATGTCAAAACTCAAGGCGAGGTTTAATTATGAGATATAAAGTTTCACATACACGATAGAAAAATAATTTTTCTAAGTCTTGGTATTTTTAGAAAAATTCGCCAGAACTTCCCCTAAAAACGGGAGTGTCCGTGCTAATACGCACATCATTTTCTTTTTGAAATCAACTCATAATCATCAACAATCAACCATTACGTTTTAACACGCAAAATACTACCCTTGTCGATTCAGTTTCAATTTGTGAAAACTGGACTGTTTTCGGACGTGTAAATAAATTACTTAACTTATTCCAAAAATTCCCAAATTTTTGTGGAACGTCATAACCGACCCACAAATTATTGTGTAAAAATTTCGGGGTCTAAATCATTACCAAAAATTTATAGAAAATCGTTTACCGAACTGTGATCAGATTTGTTACATTCTGATCACAGTTTACAGAATAATTCGCCAAAAATTCCTCGTAAGTCCGTTTGTCGAAAATCCAGTTCGAGGGTCACAAATACATCTGTGTTCATCTTTGATAAAAGTTTCAGGGGCTGGTTCGGTTCAGGTTTTAAGTTGTGATCGAAAACACACAGCCCAATTTTCTGCAGTAACAAACAGCCTTAGCTGCTGTCACGGAAACAGATTTTTAAAATAGTAACCGACATCAGAAAAATACGATTCCAGCGCCATTTTCTTCGTTTTTTGAAATGACACGATTTAGGCTTTTGAAATTCCGTTTTTCGAGTTTTTAAGGTCCGTTTACAGCCTGTTAAAGGCGGCTGAAACAGTGACTCAGCATGCTGTTTTGTGATTTCGATGTTATTAAATCGCGTTATAAGTGTCCGATTAGCGGGTTAAACAAGAAAACGACTTTTAAATATCAAGTATGTGTTATCCAACCCTTAACCCGACGAGATTCCACTTTATAAATCATACACAAGTAAACCTTTACGTAGATTTTTATGTTCATACTTATGTTTCATATTTTTCTAATATTCTTGCAATCTAGTGATTTAAACAACAATACTACATGTTAAATGCCATAATTTTCGAACAAGATGAGATCAAGTATGAAGAAACTCACTACTAGCCTCTAGCTAGGGAAGAATCTTGTGTAAAAATGATGAGAAAAGATGTAGAACCAAGCAAGAACAATGCTCCCTTGCAATGCCTTCAAGTTGCACCTTCCATGTTTGATCTTCAAAGCTTGAATGGTATGAGTAAATGAAGAAAGTGATGAATGTTGGAGTGTGGTGGTGGATTCGGTTGTAGTAGAACCGAATAGAGAGAGAGAGCTAGGTGAAAATGGGTTGCAAAAATCTTGTGAAGTGATGTACATTTATAAGGGACCTTACTTTTATTTATTCTTCACATATCTTGGATAGATAGACAAGCAAAACACTTAATACTAGATCATTGAATCCAAGCAAGAAGATAGGGAGTATGATGTTATGACATGTGGGGTCCCACTTGGGGAAATAAATTCGTTGGGGGGGGGGGGGGGGGGTATTATGTAAATATTGTGACTAAAGTGTATAAGTGTAAGTAATGTGATATGTGTTAGTTGATTTATTTTAGGCGGGTGTTATGGCATACGGGGATCATGACTAGCCATAAATAATAAAATAAAGTATTTGACAAAATTTTAGTGCCCCGGGTAATGTCCGGTTATACGGTTAAGTACCGTTCCGTTAAAATGTTTAATTATACCGCAAAAGGTCCTTTATGTATATATTTTGTAACATAAATTATTCCCGGTACTTAGGAAAATATACGGGACCGTTCTGCAATGTTTTTGCACTGTATTAGAAATTTAAAATGCTGAGTTTTATAATAAAGCGCAGAATTTTGTATTTAAAGTACGTTTTAGGCACACCCGGTCACTATAAATCTCACCTAGTGACGCAGTTCTACAATCCTCACCGCCCTACACTCACTACCAGTGTAGCAATGTATTCCCGGCTCATACTAGCCTTAGAGGCAGTGTCTGCCTGATGCTGGTTATGTCAGCATGTTTACTGGGTATCCCGTATAGTGTGCTCACTGTGCTTTTTGTGCATCAAGGTTGTCACTGGTGTTAGTGTATAAATAATAGTGTGACAGTATAAAATGTGATGCATAAGTATGTATGTATCAGAAATCAGTAAGCAGTTTAAGCACAGTTTCAAGTAAGCACAGTAATTAAGCAGCAATTTAATATTAATTAATTTGTACGGATACCTGGTTTGGTGAGGGTTGTCACACTACTAGCTCGAGGCTAGGGAAGATTCTAGTCGCAAAATGCTTGGATAAAAGCAATGAAGTGAGGTCCTTCGCGTTCCGAATGCACCAAGCCTCCTCGTATGTGATCCTCAACACTTGTATGCTCTTGGAATGAGAAGATCAAAACCGAAAAATGGATGGATGGTGTAGGGGGGTTCGGCCGAGAGCTTTGGAGAGGGAGAGAGTGTGTGTGTTGTGATGTTTGTTAAGTGTGTGTTATGGTGTGCCAAGTCTTGAACTTATAGACAATTCCTTTCACCATTAACCATTGGATTTAGTGTCTACTAGATATTAGACATATGTGATTATTATAATCAACAAAGTACAATGGGGGGGTCACATAGTGACCGAACTCGGTTAGGGGGGGGGGGTCTCCTAGTTAGATTTCAACCATTAGTTAGCCATATAGCTAAGTTAAGTTGGAGGTTAACTCGGTTACTATCATGTAGTAAGTTGTAACGGGTGTTAGGGTACTCGGGGACCCTAACTGGCTTAGAAAAAGAGAAACAATGTAAATGGCAATATTTTTGTGTTTCGGGTATAATCCGGTTGTTCGGTTGGATAGTGATCCGTTAAAGTGCTTAACAAAGCTTTAAAGTGTCGTTATTATTATTTTTAGTGACGCAACTTATTCCCGACACTTTGGAAAGTGTCTAGTAATGTTTTTCTCATGTTTTGGCACTTTATTAAGTAGCTTAATGCTGAATTTTGTACTTAGAGTACGTTTTAGGCACATCCGGTCACTGTAATTATCACCTAGTGACGCAGTTCTACAACCCTTATATCTCTACACTCACCACTAGTGTAGCAAACTATCTCAGGCTCTTACAGGCCTTAGAGGCAGTGCCTGCCTGGTGCTAGTTATGACAGCACGCTTAATAGGTTATCCGTTCATTGTGCTACTGTGCTTTTGGTGCATCAGGGTTGTCACAAAGGTGCTGTAAGCAAAACATGGAGTGACAGCAAGTAAAGTATGATGCAAGTAAGTACATGTATCAGTATTCAAGTAGCAGTTTATCCATAATTTCAAGTAAGCACAACAATTAAGCAGTAATTAATTATAAATTAAGTCGTACGGATACCTGGTTTAGTGAGGGTTGTCACATTCTCCCCCCGTTAGAAAATTTTCGTCCCGAAATTTTAAGTTCTGCTTGTAGATGCAGGGTTCTTAGGAAATAAGTGGGGGTATTTCTCTTTCATCCGGTCCTCACGCTCCCAGGTGTATTCAGGACCATGTCTGGCATTCCAGCGAACCTTGACGAGCTTGACACTGCTCCGGCGGGTCTTGTTTACTTTCCAATCCGTAACCTCAACTGGTTCTTCAACGAAATGGAGCGTGTCGTCAACATGAATCTCATTGGTGGGAATGACAACGGTATCTTGAGTTGGACTTTTCTTCAGGTTGGATACATGAAATGTATCGTGAACTCCATTCAGCTCAGCAGGTAAGTCCAGCTTGTATGCTACTAGCCCTATTCTTTCCAAAATTCTGAAAGGGCCAATGTAACGCGGATTCAACTTCCCACGCTTTCCGAAGCGTGCCACACCCTTCCAGGGTAAAACTTTCAATAAAACCATATCTCCAACTTGGAACTCCAAATGTTTCCGGTTTGGATCTGCATAGGCTTTCTGTCTTTCGCGAGCTGCTTCGATGCGTTTTCGAATCTGCGCAATCTTGTCTGTCGTCTCTTGGACGATTTCGGGACCAACAAGCTGCCTATCACCTGCGTCAGCCCAGCATAGGGGTGATCGACACTTGCGTCCGTAAAGAGCTTCAAATGGCGCGGCTCCAATACTGGTGTGGTAGCTGTTGTTGTATGAAAATTCGACCAATGGCAAATGCTTATCCCAGCTACCGCCCAAATCCATAACACATGCTCTCAGCATATCTTCCAAGGTCTGAATAGTCCGCTCGCTTTGACCGTCGGTCTGAGGGTGAAATGCAGTGCTCAGATTTAATTGTGAGCCAAAAGCTTCTTGGAAGGATTGCCAAATCCTTGATATGAAACGTCCATCTCTATCAGAGATGATCGAGAGAGGTACTCCATGGCGCGTGACGATTTCTCGCATGTAAATTTCAGCCAACTTGCTCGTATTATCCTTCTCCCTGATAGGTAAGAAGTGCGCTGACTTCGTTAATCTGTCCACTATTACCCAAATAGCGTCATGGCCTCTTGGCGTTCTTGGCAACTTTGTAATAAAATCCATGGAGATTTGTTCCCATTTCCACTTGGGAATCTTAGGTTGTTGCAGAAGTCCTGAAGGCTTCTGGTATTCCGCTTTCACCTTAGCGCACGTTAGACACTTGCTCACATAAACAGCAACATCACCCTTCATCCTAGGCCACCAATAATAATCCTTAAGATCTTGGTACATCTTATCCGCTCCTGGATGGATAGAGTACCGCGATTTGTGAGCTTCATCAAAAACAACTTTCCTTAAACCACCAAACAGAGGAACCCAAATTCTTTTCTCAAAACATAATGTTCCTTCCTCGTTTGGCACCAATAGCTTCTCCATCCCACGGAGATATTCTTCTTCAAGATTTCTTTCCTTAAGAGCTTCTTTCTACGCGGCACGAATGCGCAAGGAAAGATCGGTTTGGATAATCATTTCTAAAGCCCTAACCCTTATGGGCTTGATCCTCTCTTTTCAACTTAGGGCGTTGGCAACCACATTCGCCTTCCCTGGATGATACTTTATCTCGCAATCGTAATCATTTAACAACTCAACCCATCGTCTTTGTCTCATATTCAACTCCTTCTGGTTGAATATGTGTTGTAGGCTCTTATGATCTATAAAAATTGTACATTTCGTACCATATAGGTAGTGTCTCCAGATCCTTAAAGCAAATATCACTGCGCCTAGCTCCAAATCGTGCGTGGTATAGTTCTTCTCATGTACCTTCAACTGTCGTGATGCGTAAGCAATAACCTTCTGGCGTTGCATCAACACGCAACCCAATCCTTGACGGGAGGCGTCACAGTATACCACGAAATCGTCAGTACCTTCCGGTAGTGCTAGAATTGGCGCATTGCAGAGCTTATCCTTCAACAGCTGAAACGCTTCTTCCTGTTTGATTCCCCAATCAAACTTCTTATCTTTCTGGGTGAGGAGCGTCAATGGTTGAGCGATATTCGAAAAATCCTCAATGAACCTTCGATAGTAGCCAGCCAAACCCAAGAATTGTCGAATCTCGGTCGGCGTCTTTGGCGTTTCCCAATTCTTGATCGCTTCGATCTTGGTTGGATCCACATGGATTCCACCTCCATTTACCACATGTCCAAGAAATTGGACTTCTCGTAGCCAAAATTCGCACTTAGAGAATTTGGCATACAACTGTTCTTTCTTTAGCAGCTCCAAAATAGCTCTTAGATGCTGTTCGTGCTCAGCCTTAGTCCTTGAATAAATCAAGATGTCGTCGATAAACACAATCACGAACTTGTCCAAGTACGGCTTGCAAACTCTATTCATCAAATCCATAAAGACTGCAGGTGCGTTTGTCAACCCAAACGGCATAACAAGGAACTCGTAGTGTCCATAACGAGTTCTGAAGGCTGTCTTCGGGATACTCTCCTCTTGTATCCTTAACTGATGGTATCCAGATCGCAAATCGATCTTTGAGTAAAAGCTTGAACCTTGCAGTTGATCAAACAGATCATCAATTCTTGGCAGAGGATACCTATTCTTGATCGTCAGCTTGTTCAGCTCCCGGTAGTCGATGCACATTCGAAAACTACCGTCCTTCTTCTTGACAAACAGGACCGGAGCTCCCCAATTCGAGAAGCTTGGTCGGATAAATCCCTTATCTAACAACTCTTGAAGTTATGTCGACAATTCTTGCATCTCAGACGGGGCAAGTCTATAAGGTGCCTTAGCCACAGGTGCGGCGCCTGGGACTAAATCGATGTGAAACTCCACTTGCCTCTGAGGTGGCAGTCCAGGCAAGTCCTCCGGGAAGACTTCTGGATACTCCCTCACGACAGGGATGTCTTCGATCTTCGGTTCTGCAGCTTCCTTATCTACAATGTGTGCCAGGAAGGCAGCACATCCCTTCTGTAAACACCTTCGCGCTTTGAGGCAGCTGATGATTCTTAACGGCGTATCGCGCTTTTCGCCATGTACCACAATTGTTTCGCCATCTTCGGTCGGGATACGAACGACCTTTTCGTGACAAACAATTTCTGCCTTGTTGCTTGATAACCAATCCATTCCTACTACCACGTCGAAGCTTCCCAACTTGACTGGTAGTAGATCCAAAGCAAACTCACGTTCTCCCAACTCGATTGCACAACCTCTGATTACTTCATTGGCTTCTACTAACTTCCCATTAGCCAATTCGATTGAGTAGGGAATATCTAACTTACTAGCGGCTAAACCAAGCATATTCTTAAATTCTAACGATACGAAGCTATAGTCGGCACCAGTATCAAATAAAATGGATGCATAGCGTTGGTTTACAGGGAACGTACCAGTAACGACATTAGGATCCTGGCGCGCTTCCCTTGCTTCGATATTGAACACTCTTCCACGGGCTTGGTTCAACTCTGGGCAGTTCCTCTTAAAGTGCCCGATATCACCACAGTTAAAGCATCCAGGTCTTTGCCCGTTTCCACCTCCATTTCCAGCTTGGTTATTCCTTTGGTTATGATTTACAGTGCCCGCTTGATTCACATTGTTGCCTCGATTTCCATTACCTCCATTGTTTCCTTGTGGGCGATTTCCATTTCCACCCCGGTTATTGTTTCTGTTTCCAAATCCTCCTTGGCCTCCCTGGCCAACAGTGGCCCAACAAGAATCCTTCAAGTGGCCAGGTTTCCCACACGCTTCACATACCTTCAAACCACATCGGCCAGAATGGTGACGCTGGCAGGTGTTGCACTTGGGCTAGGTGCCCATATATCCCTTTCCTTTCTTTCCACCACCAGCTGTAACCTGAGCTGGCGCGTTTGGCTCTCCTTTCTTAACAACACCACTAGTGCCTTGTTTGAAGTTCGAGAACTTTCGTTTGTTACCTCCGGATGACTCGACGTGAGTCTCTTTCTTCTTGGTCTCGATCTCATCAAACTTGTTCAGGCGGATAGCCTCCTCAGTGAGAGCCACGCTCAAATCGATTGCCTCAGTAATTGTTGCAGGCTTGGAGGTGGTCACCATGCTTATGATTTGAGGAGCTAATCCCCAAATGAAGCGTTCAATCCACTTGAATTCTGGAGTGACCATATAGGGTACCACATGCGACAGGTCGTGGAACCTCTGAACATATTCCGCGATCTTCGGACCTTCCATCTTCAAATGCCAGAACTCAGTTTCCAATCTTTGGATTTCAGCGCGAGAACAATACTTTTTGCGCATTAGTTCCTTCAGTTCGGTCCATGTTAGGGCGTAGGCAGCAGTTTCACCGAGTGTCTGCACTTGCAAATTCCACCAAGATAGGGCTCCATCAAAAAATAGCCCAGAAATGTAGATGACTTGCTGGTCTGGTGCACATTTGCTCATGCGGAGAACAGATTCAGTCTTCTCGGCCCAACGAACAAAAGCGACAGCACCTCCGGTGCCATCAAAGTTGACCGGCTTGCAGTCTAGAAACTGCTTGTAGGTGCACCCTGCACATATGTTACAACATATGAATGGCATTAGCATCCTTGCTAGAGATATCCAATTAGATCATGGTATGTCTTAATGACTTAGTATTACCATGAGGTGGATTGTTGTTGCCATTGTTGTTTGAGCTGCTTCCGCTGGGTCCTCCTTGCGAGGCGGCGTATTGCGCGATGGCAGCAGCGATGACTTGTTGGAGTTCTGCCTCATTGGTAGGCATCGGCGTTTGACGTCTCGGCGGCATCTTCTAAAAGATGGGTTCACGTCGGTCAGGCCATAATAAAGATCCCATGTTATAATACGTACGCTTTATTATGATAGTAATAGTACATAACATCTCATGTTATAATCATATCAATCACACAACATCCCATGTCATAAAACATAAATAATCAATCAAAACATCAGATATGATGAGAATACTGCGATTGCCATATATCAAGACCACATAGTAAGTGTACAGGTACATAATAGCGTCATACATCATCATCATCGACTAAGGGCTACATCACCCCAGTCCAAAAGAATATCAAATCAGTGTCGATACATCCATATACATGTCACAAAAGTCAGAATCAAAATGTAGTCTCCAAAAATGCTGTGCAGTCAAAACAATCGCCGTCTTCTCACCAGCGTCCACCCGTACGGTACTGAAGAGCTCTACACTGATGGCGGTGGAGGAGGGGGAAAATGGGAATAGAACAAACGTCGCAAATGGAGCCAGTCCTCCTTCATGGCTCTCTGGGTACGCAACCAAGAAGCAAACTGCTGCTCAAGTGCCAAAAGGCGTGCAGCATAGTCAGGTAACAATGGTCGAGGGTGCTGCGAAGAAGCAGGGTGGGTCTGACCCTGACACTGGCACGGCGGTGGCTGAGCTCTCTCAAGCTCCTGAATGCGCCGTGTGAGTGCCTCCTGCTGGACAACAAACGACATCAGAACGTCCTCAATAGAATACCCCATATGGAAAGGATGGTAGGGGTCGGTCAGTGGCATAACAGTCGGTGACGTCCAGAGAAACGGCTCGCTGGCTGGATCAAAAGGTGGCACAAAGAATGGTGGTACAGGGGGAATAGCAGATGAAGACTGTGGCATAACTGGAATAGATGTCGGCATATGTCCAAAAGGATGAGCCGAGGAACCCTCTCCAGGTCGAGCTGGAGGTGTGTACTGTGCAAATGAAAAAGAGAAATCAACGTGACGTGCAACGGTGGTACGAGGAGGAATAGGTGGAAGCTCATCATCCGCAGGAATCCACCCATACTGGGCGTGCTCATCTCGTGGGTCAATCTGTGCCTCAAAAAGTGCTCGATCAAACTGCACAGGCATAGGGTCAAGATGAGGTGCAACAAGAGGGTCAGCAGGTATATCAGCGATAAGTGGGGGATCAACATGATCAGCAGCAATAACAAGGTCACCCTCCAGTAGTGGTGCATCAGCAGGGTGATCATCAATAGGTAGGTCAACAATCACAGGATCAATGGGCATGCCAGCATGAACAGGGTCATGCTCAAACACTAGGTCAGGAGCAGCTACTGGCTCAAGGGCCATAGCAGGCTCGGGGTCAACGAACTCCATATCAAAATCTGCATGATCAGCGAATGCAGGGTCAACTGGGTCTACTGGGTCAACCATAGGCTGATCCAAGTGGATGTACTCTATCTCCTGGTCCGGGTCAAATCCAGGGGGAAAAACAGGGTCTGAATCCTCATCGAGGTCATGATCGAAAACAAATCTAGGAGGAGAGACAGCAGATGATGCCCTGTTAGGATCTAAACCGTGTGAATAGTGCTGTGCGCTCCGAGTGTGTGACGGTGCGGAGGCCACAGACTCGAAGGAGTCTGGAGCGGGTGAGTGTGCAGGTGACTCCTCAGCTGGAGCATCTGCGAGTAACAAAAGACCACCGTCAGCTAGAAGGGCCTCGCCCTCAACATCGTCCTCCAGGGGCTCATCATCAAACAGATCGACGTCGTCGTCAACGTCGGCGTCAAGGAGTATATCGTAAGCAGGATAAGAGGCCAAAGGTATGGGAGCAGGAATCTCTACGAGTGGTAGGTACCCAGCAAAAGGGCCATCAGCGGGCTCATCGACAGCGTCGGGCAGAGCAAAGGGCTGAAAGTCATCCTCGTCTGTGCTGGTAACATCTGATGTGTGGACCTCGTGCTCTGAAGACTCTAAGTCGTCTGATACTATGGGTCTAGGGCCTGTGGTGTCCGAATTACCTGTGCTGGACGAGTCCATGGTGTCTGTAACACAAACACAAATATGTACAAATAATCAATCATACAATCAGATAAGCACATTAGTCACCAAGTAAGCAATCAAATAATTCTCCTAGTCCCACTAGCCTCCCAGCCTCCCAGACTGCTCTTCCTAGTCCTACTAGCCTCCCAACCTCCCAGACTGCTCTTCCTAGTCCCACTAGCCTCCCAGCCTCCCAGACTGACTCCCTAGTCCCACTAGACAACTACCTCGGTCTCCCAGACCGAGCCTCGGCCTCCCAGACCGAGCCTCAGCCTTTCCAGACTGAGCCTATAAATAATAATAAATAAAATGTGCTCAACATTTGTTTATAAAAACGTTTTGGATCTGGACTTAAGTGGTATGCAGTGTAAAAATGTTTTCGTGAGAGCCCTAGTGATCATAGTCTAGACTCGAGAAGGAATCCTAGTTCGCTATGATCAGAGCTCTGATACCAAGCTGTCACACCCTGGCTTTGCGGAAGCGTGGTTATTTTGGTGTGACTTCTTAATACCATAGCTTAACCATAACAAGCTATATGAAATAAAAACCATGCAAGATCATCCATTAAAATAAGTTTTAAAACCAAAGTAACATAACATTGTCTTGGAACTACACCATCATAACATAAAGTATTGTTTTGAAAGACATAACCATCAACATGAATAAAACGCAGTTTAAGGACTGTGACTCGTCCAGGTAAAAGTCACATCCCCTAAACCTGGATGACCTCAGAACCCATATGCAGTGGGAAAACATAACATACCGCGCCAGATCTTTAATTCCCTGAAATACATGTAAGTTGAAAAATCAACAATAATGTTGAGCGAGTTCATGTGTAAGTGAGTAAATAAACCTTTGTATGTATAAAAACCCTGGTATGTAGCAAATAAGGAAAAAGAGATCACCAATGGTTTGCTAGGCCATTGATATGTGTGAAGTGCAAGTAGGAAGACTCAAACCAAGCAGATTTATGCGTTGGGTACAAAGTCACCCCGAGGTCCGTACTGATTGGGCCTGGGGCTGGGCTCGCTACACCCAGATAGATCTACCGCTCCTGCCCCTCGGTCCTACCCTGAGGATTAATGGCCTCAAGTTTCTGCCTACCCACTCACATGATCTGAATAATAACCCTCCTTACGCTAACCATACCATGTAAGAAATATTCGTAATCATAGTAACATGTATTTCACCCCCGCAGTTTAGAAAACTGAAAACAGTTAAGAAAAAAGGGGGACATGAACTCACAGTGGTGCGTCTCTACCAAGTATATCTCCTGATCAAGCAGCTGTGCGACGACCTACACGTACTAATTCTATTAGACGGACGGCCGTGCCTTAGCTTAAGGTTTAAGTTTTTGGGAAATAGTTAGACAACTATTTCGTGTTTATATTTTTGTAAATACTTGGTAATTATTCTCCTTCCCAAGGATGGGGGATTTAATACATGTGCGTTCGTATACCTTCAAAATATATTATTAAGTCTCACTTAAAGTATATTTTATTTCTAACCCCAATATATAATCATTAACATTCGGTAATATTATTTTTACCCTAAAAATAATATTTGTATATTTCACAAAATAATCGTAAACATTTTACAAGTGACGCTTATGAAAAGTATATATATCAAATATATATTTACCCCGTTTTTATTTTGTGAAAACCCCACCTCCGATGTTTCGTAAATAAAGTCGTGGCGAAACTTACGTTTTGAAAACAAGTCAAAAATAGATTTACAACACTTGTAGTGAAAATATTCCCAAGTGTTAGGTTTTTAGAAAAATTTCGCCAGAGTTTCCCCTGTAACTGGAGGTGGCCACGCTTTCAAGCGTATCATTTTCTTTTATAATTTCAAACCAACAATGTTCCCAACATTATCAAACAACATTTCAACATTAACTAGTCAAAATATATATACATCGCAAAAATTACATGAACTTGTGATTTACTCAAAAAAACTTGTAGTAAATCCCCATTACTTTTAGTGGATCTTTATATAAACCAACCCGGTTTCATAAAAACCTTGTTTTTAAAGAAATTCCATCTTTACAACTTCTTGTAAAATTTGATAAAACTAGTTCTTTGTCGAAACTTAGTGTTACACAAGTGTTTATACACTTGTGTGTTTAAAAATCATTCTTGTTCATGTAAGATCCGGTTTTAGAAAATAAGATTTCCTTGACACTTGGTCCTTTGAAAATACCGCTTGTAGATCCGTAGATCTACTAGTTTTATACACTATTTCGTAAGTAAAGTCGATTTTACACAAGTTCACGTTTGTCGTGTGGTAGAGTTTCATCACTTAACCCTTGTTACACTTAAACAAGCTCTATGTCATGATCCATGATCATGACCAATCCGGGTTAAACGATGATCCGAGCTACCATAACATAGATCGGGCCCAAATAATTACACAAAACAAATCCTACATGATTTACACAACAACATAGCTTTTATCCAACATTTTTAGTAGACTTTTAACATATCATCTTGTAAGTTCATGAGTTTTAACCGTCACATTACATTTTAACCACTTTAAAATAGTTCGAGAGTGTGATTATAGTAACTTACTACTAGCTCGAGGCTAGGGAAGATTCTAGTCGCAAAATGCGTGGATAAAAGCAATGAAGTGAGGTCCTTCGCGTTCCGAATGCACCAAGCCTCCTCGTATGTGATCCTCAACACTTGTATGCTCTTGGAATGAGAAGATCAAAACCGAAAAATGGATGGATGGTGTAGGGGGGTTCGGCCGAGAGCTTTGGAGAGGGAGAGAGTGTGTGTGTTGTGATGTTTGTTAAGTGTGTGTTATGGTGTGCCAAGTCTTGAACTTATAAACAATTCCTTTCACAATTAACCATTGGATTTAGTGTCTACTAGATATTAGACATATGTGATTATTATAATCAACAAAGTACAATGGGGGGTCACATAGTGACCGAACTCGCTTAGGGGGGGGGGGGTCTCCTAGTTAGATTTCAACCATTAGTTAGCCATATAGTTAAGTTAAGTTGGAGGTTAACTCGGTTACTATCATGTAGTAAGTTGTAACGGGTGTTAGGGTACTCGGGGACCCTAACTGGCTTAGAAAAAGAGAAACAATGTAAATGGCAATATTTTTGTGTTCCGGGTATAATCCGGTTGTTCGGTTGGATAGTGATCCGTTAAAGTGCTTAACAAAGCTTTAAAGTGTCGTTATTATTATTTTTAGTGACGCAACTTATTCCCGACACTTTGGAAAGTGTCTAGTAATGTTTTTCTCATGTTTTGGCACTTTATTAAGTAGCTTAATGCTGAATTTTGTACTTAGAGTACGTTTTAGGCACATCCGGTCACTGTAATTATCACCTAGTGACGCAGTTCTACAACCCTTATATCTCTACACTCACCACTAGTGTAGCAAACTATCTCAGGCTCTTACAGGCCTTAGAGGCAGTGCCTGCCTGGTGCTAGTTATGACAACACGTTTAATAGGTTATTCGTTCATTGTGCTACTGTGCTTTTGGTGCATCAGGGTTGTCACAAAGGTGCTGTAAGCAAAACATGGAGTGACAGCAAGTAAAGTATGATGCAAGTAAGTACATGTATCAGTATTCAAGTAGCAGTTTATCCATAATTTCAAGTAAGCACAGTAATTAAGCAGTAATTAATTATAAATTAAGTCGTACGGATACCTGGTTTAGTGAGGGTTGTCACAAAGTGAGACTTAAAAATATATATTCATTTGGATTAACACGCCGGAATACAACGCCAATACTTGGCAAGAATAAGAGAATACATGTATAAGATACCCCCATCCTTGGGAAGGAAAGTACTTGAGAAGTATTGTTACAAAAATATTGTTTAACGATTATTCCAAAAATTAAATATAAACTAAAGTTAAAATAATTATTATTTTAACATGTGATTATAACTTGGAATAATATTGGGAAACATCAGAAACGTAACTCCAAAACATTAATACTAAGCAAAGGCACGACCCGTTCGTCTAATAGACGTTAGTACACTGTAGGTAGTCATGGTTGCTGACAGAGTTTGAGTTACGAGCTGAGGACGCAATACTGTGAGTTCATGTCCCCCTTTTCTCTAAACTGTTTTGTTTATTACTTCGGGGGTGAAATACATGTTACAAAAGGATTACATACAATACTATTGGTATGGTTAGCCAAGGAAAGAACCATAGATCATGTGATTGGGTAGGCGGATACTTGGGACCATTAATCCTCGTATAAGGACGGAGGGGTATGAGTGATAGATCTATTTGGGTGTAGCGAGCCTACACCCATGAGGCCAGGGTGGCCCATAGTGGTGACTATGTCTTCCAGCCGGAAGCCCGGTGCAACTTTGCTAGGTTTGAGTCTTCCTACACCGTCACACATATTAGTGGCCTTGCAAACCATTGGTGATATTTTCCTTGTTTGCAATCATACCGGGACATTTATACTTATACTGTTTACAAAGGTTTATACATACTTATACACACACATTAACTCGCTCAACTTTTGTTGATATTTTTCAACTACATGTATTTCAGGGAACTAGTGGATCTGGCAAGGGTATGCATGTGTTTTCAAGCTGCGTTTAAATAAAAGATGTCATCCGTGGTCGTAGAGTTTAGAGGTGTATCCTACTCCTGGATGGGATACATGTTTCTTAGCTCGGGTTTGTTTAAGTTCTTTTGTTGAGTCCTTGGGAACTCATTTAAACATGTCAGGGTTTGTAACTTAATTTGGTGTCGATGGTTTCAAGACAAGTATGTTGTGAGATTTTCTAAACTTAATTAATGGATGAACATCTTATGGTTTTATCATTTAGCATTGTTATGATTGAATACTATGGTATTAAGAAGTCACACCAATAGACCACGCTTCCGCAAAAGTCAGGGTGTGACAGCTTGGTATCAGAGCTTCGATCGTAGCGAACTAGGATTCTTTCTCGAGTCTAGACTACGATCATTAGGGCTCTCACGAAATGTTTTCATTGCATACACAAAATGTCCAGATCCAGGAAACAAACATTTTTTTTACAAACAAAAGGCACAAAATACATTTCAAAGAATTCGTTTATATTTCAGTCTGAGAGAATGGGGAGTTAGTCTGAGAGACTAGCTAGGTAATTTAGTCTGAGAGACTGGGGAGTTAGTCTGAGAGACTAGCTGGGTAATTCAGTCTGAGAGACTAACTGGGTAGTCTGAGAGACTAGTTGGGGCAGTCTGAGAGACTGGGAGGTTTAGCCTGAGAGGCTGGGTAGTTTAGTTTGAGAAACTGGGAGGTTTAGCCTAAGAGGCTGGGTAGTTCAGTATGAGAAACTTGGAGGTTTAGCCTGAGAGGCTGGGTAGTTCAGTTTGGGAAACTGGGAGGTTTAGCCTGAGAGGCTGGGTGGTTCAGTCTGGGAAACTGAGAGGTTTAGTCTGAGAGACTAAGTAGTTCAGTCTGAGAGGCTGGGTGGGATAGTCTTGGGAAGACTAGGATGTATACATGCTTACATTGTTATTACTTAGATGTTTAATTAATGATTGTTGATATATGTGCATATGTTGTGATTATTTTGTTACAGACACCATGTCCTCATCAGAGAGCGGAGCATCCGAAACCATTGATCCCATGGCTATCACTTCGGATGATGAGATCATCCCGGCACCCGAGATTCCTATCTCCGACTCGGAGAGTGATCCAGAGATGCTTTCAGATGATACTGATGATTTTCAGCCCTTCGCCTTACCGGATTTTGACGATACATACCACTAGCTGATGGTCTTCCTGGCGAGGATCTACCTCTTGTTCAGATCCCTGCTTCTCTTCCTCTTGCTGCAGTTCCTCTTAAGGATCTGCCTCTTGACGCGATGCCCAGGATGGTGGGGCTCCAGTCGATGATGCCGTTGTCGTTCCACTTATCGAGGCTCCAGTCGATGATGGCATTGCTGTTCCACATGAGGAGATTCCCGCTGTCGAGGCTCCTTCCGACCATTCAGGTCCTGATTCATTCGAGTCAGTGTCTTCCAGTACCTTACACGCATTGGGATTACAGCGATATCCCACCGATTCTGATTCGGACACAGCTATGTCCGCCGCACCTGTTGATCCACACGACGATGATCATGATTTTGATTTTGATGATGAGATGGATCCTGTCTTTCCTCACGACTTTAACCCTAATCATGAGATTGAGTTTGTCCTCGATGAGCAGCCTTTTGAGGCACCTATTGATCCTGATTTCGATCCTGAACAGGAGATTGATTTTATTCCTGCTGAGCAGCCCATTGATGCACCTGTCGTTCCTGACGATCAGCTCTTTGATATACCCGCTGATCATGAGCTTGCTCCAGCTGACCCCAAGCCTTTGATTGCACCAGAGCCTATACCTGCTAACGATCCTTTGCCCGAGCATGACCTTGCACCTGCCGATGTACCAGTTGTTGCACCACCTCTACCTGACCCGATCCCTGTACTTGTTGATCGTTTTCCTTTTGCAGCCTAGATTGACCCCAGATATGCATTCACCCACAATGGGTGGATCGAGGATGACGATGACCTACCTCCTTTTGTTAGACCGGTTACTTCCCCTCCTGCACCTACACATGCACCCTTTGACTTTGCCCCATTTCACCCACACGTATCTGATGTTCATCGTACTGATTTACCCGTCACATTCCTTCAGGATATCCCTCCTCCCCGTCCCGGGGAAGGACCATCGAGTCAGCAACCCGGTCTTATACCTCCTATGTCAGCAGCCGATCATTTCATGCCACAGTTTACACACACTGCTCCTTTTGTTTCTGCACCCACGGGCGAGCCACCGATTTGGTTTCCGCCCTACACGATGCCTGTTACTGATCCATACCATCCCTTCCACATTGGATACACGAGGGATGATATACTTTTGTCACTACTACTCCAGTAGGATATGTTGAGTCGTCGGGTCACAGAACTAGAGAGGATCCCTCGTCCTCCACCTGGTACTGGTCCATCACAGTTTGCTACTCCGCTATTGCCTTATCCGTATTTCGATATCCGTTTTCTTACCATGGAGCAGCAGATTAGCTGTTTGTTGCATCTCGTTCACACTCTAGAGGAGGAGTTAGCGCGTATGCGCCGTTTGCTTTTCATTCCTCCGCCTCCTCCTCCACCACCATCAGCTTAGAGGTTTTTGGCATATTTTGATGAGAGTGCAGCTATTGAGCCAGATTGCACAGCCTTTTGAAGACCACACTTTGACTTTTGACTTTTGATTATTGTAGTTGGTAGACGTTTTGGAAAGGGGCGATGTGACCCTATAGTCCCATTTTGATGTATGATACAATTGTGAAACTTGTAAAACTATACTTGTCGTCTTGATATATGAAAGCTCAATCGCAACATTCTCATTATATACGTTGTTGGATTACTTGTTTGTCTTATGACATGGGATGTTATGTGATTACTTGTATTGATGAATGTTATTACATACGCATACTACATACTTATATTCATACGACCTGACCAATACAATCTTCTTATAGAAGATGCCTCCACGAAGAGAGACACGATTGCCCACTACTGAGGCCGAGTTACAAGAACGCATTTCACGAGGGATAGCAGAGCACGAGGCCTCACGTGCTGAAACTAGCGGGGGTACCTCGAGGAACAACCCACCTCATGGTAATGTTTGAGTCGCTTGAGACACATTACATTACAAATGGATATTCCATGTGCGTTCGCTAATGCTTTATGTGAATGACGTTACATATACAAGTTGTACCTTTAAGCAGTTCTTAGACTGTAAACCGCTGAATTTCGACGGCACCGGGGGTGCTGTGGCTTTTGTTCGATGGACAGAGAAGACCGATTCGGTGATAAGAATGAGCAAATGCGCACCAGAACAGCAAGTCACCTACATCTCCGGATTGTTCATAGATGGAGCGCTTTCCTGGTCGAATCTCCAAGTCCAAACTCTGGGAGAGGCAGCAGCATACGCTTTGACTTGGAATGAGCTGAAGGAGCTCATGCGAAAGAAATACTGCTCCAGGGCTGAAATCCAAAAGCTAGAAACTGAATTCTGGAACCTCAAGATGGACGGCCCGAAGATCGCCGAATATGTGCAAAGATTTCACGATCTATCTCACGTGGTACCATACATGGTTAGCCCGGAATTCAAGCGTGTTGAGCGATTCATTTGGGGGTTGGCACCTCAGATTATAAGTATGGTAACAACGTCAAAGCCGCCGACAATTACTGAGGCTATCGATCTGAGCGTGTCACTGACTGAAGAAGCTATCCGGTTAAACAAGTTTTCGATCTCTGACCAAAAGAAGAAAGAGACCCACGTGGAGTCATCGGATGAGAACAAGAGGAAGTTCTTAAACTTCAAAAAGGGCACCAGCAGTCTCAACAAGAAAAGAGAGTCGTACTTACCAGCTGAAGCCAAGCCGGGGGTTGAAAACAAAGGAAAGGGGTATATGGGCACTTTGCCCAAATGTGATGCGTGTCAGTTGCATCACAATGGACGATGCCGAGCTGGAAAATGTGAATCTTGTGGAAGAGTTGGTCACTCAAAAGAAACATGCTGGGTTGGTACTGGCCGTGGTGGTCAAAGGGGTTTTGGTAATGGAAACAACAACCGTGGAGGAAATGGATACGGAAACCGCCCTCAGGGAGGAAATGGCGGTAACGGAAACCGTGGTAATTTTGGGAATCAAGCTGGTAATGGAAACCGTGGAGCGAATAATAATCAAGGTGGAAATGGTAACGGTAATGGTCGAGGACCAGGTTGTTTTAATTGTGGAGACGTGGGGCATTTCAAGAGAGAGTGCCCAAAGCTCAATCAAGCTCATGGAAGAATCTTCAACATCGGTGCAAGGGAAGCACGCCAAGATCCAAATGTAGTTACTGGTACGTTCCCTATCAACCAACTCTTTGCATCTGTATTATTTGATACCGGAGCCGATTATAGTTTTGTATCGCTAGAATTTAAGAAAATACTTGGGTTGGTAACCAGTAAGCTAGACATTCCATATTCAATAGAACTAGCTAATGGAAAGCTAGTAGAAGCAAATGAGGTTATTAGGGGTTGCGTGATAGAACTGGGTGAGCACGAGTTTACACTTGACCTGCTGCCAGTCGAGTTGGGAAGCTTCGACGTGGTAGTAGGGATGGATTGGTTGTCAAGCAACCAAGCAGAGATTGTATGTCACGAGAAGATCATTCGCATTCCGATGGCGAATGGAGAAACAATTGTGGTACATGGAGAGAAGCGCGATACGCCCCTAAGAATCATTAGTTGTTTGAAGGCTCGAAGGTGTTTGCAGAAAGGATGTGTCACCTTCTTGGCACACATTATGGATAAAGAAGCCGCTGAGCCAAAGATAGAAGACATTCCAGTTATGAAGGAATATCCTGAAGTCTTTCCCGAAGACTTGCCAGGATTGCCTCCGCAAGGACAAGTCGAGTTTCACATTGACTTAGTTCCAGGCGCTGCGCCTGTAGCTAAGGTACCTTATTGACTTGCGCCTTCTAAAATGCAAGAGCTGTCAACACAACTCCAGGAGCTATTGGATAAGGGATTTATCAGGCCAAGCTTCTCGCCTTGGGGAGCTCCAGTGCTGTTTATCAAAAAGAAAGATGGTAGTTTCCGCATGTGTATCGACTACCGCGAGCTTAACAAGTTGACTATCAAGAATAGATATCCTTTGCCAAGGATTGATGACCTGTTCGATCAACTACAAGGTTCGAGTTATTACTCCAAGATTGATCTTCAATCGGGTTATCACAAGTTGCGTATACAAGAGGAGAGTATTCTGAAGACTGCCTTTAGGACTCGATATGGGCATTACGAGTTCCTGGTTATGCCGTTTGGTCTGACAAATGCGCCAGCAGTATTCATGGATTTGATGAACATAGTTTGTAAGTTGTACCTCGATAAGTTTGTGACCGTGTTCATTGATGACATTTTGATCTACTCGAAAACGAAGGAAGAACATGAGCAACATCTAAGAACTATCTTAGAGCTGCTCAAGAAAGAGAAGTTGTACGCGAAGTTCTCGAAGTGCGAATTTTGGTTACGCGAGGTTCAGTTCCTTGGTCACGTGGTTAACGGAGATGGAATTTATGTGGATCCTACAAATATTGAAGCAATCAAGAATTGAGAGACTCCAAAGATGCCAACCGAGATCCGTCAGTTCCTAGGTTTGGCAGGATATTATCGCAGATTTATTAAGGATTTTTTCAAAAATCGCTCAACCATTGACCTCCCTCACACAGAAAGACAAAAAGTACGAATGGGGAGACAAGTAAGAAGAAGCATTTCAGTTGTTGAAAAACAAGCTTTGCGACGCACCCATCTTATCCCTACCCGAAGGTACAAACGACTTCGTGGTATATTGCGATGCCTCGCGTCAAGGTTTAGGCTGCGTGCTGATGCAGCGACAGAAGGTTATAGCCTATGCTTCGCGCCAGCTGAAGGTTCATGAGAAAAACTACACCACACATGATTTGGAACTAGGCGTTGTGGTGTTTGCATTAAATATCTGGCGACATTACTTGTATGGCACGCGATGCACAATCTTTACTGATCACAAGAGCGTACAGCACATTTTTACCAGAAAGAGCTTAACATGAGACAAAGACGATGGGTAGAGTTGTTGAACGATTATGATTGTGAGATTAAGTATCACCCAGGGAAGGCGAATGTGGTCGCCGGTGCCTTGAGTCGGAAAGAAAGAATCAAGCCTATAAGGGTTCGAGCTTTGGAAATGATTATACAAACGGACCTCTCATTGCGCATTCGTGCCGCACAGAGAGAAGCTCTCAAGAAAGAGAATCTTGAGAATGAATATCTCAGTGGGATGGAGAAGCAGTTAGTACCAAATGATGAAGGAACATTGTGCTTCATGAAACGAATTTGGGTTCTTTTCTTCGGTGGCCTAAGAGAAGTAATTTTCGATGAAGCTCACAAGTCACGGTACTCGATCCATCCGGGATCAGATAAAATGTACCAGGATTTAAAGGATTTCTATTGGTGGCTGAGATTAAAAGGTGATGTTGCAACGTATGTTGGCAAATGTTTGACTTGTGCCAAGGTAAAGGCCGAATATCAGAAGCCTTCAGGTCTTCTGCAACAACCTGAAATACCCATGTGGAAATGGGAGCAAATTTCAATGAACTTTATAACGAAATTGCCAAGGACACCCAGAGGTCACGATACGATTTGGGTAATCGTGGACCGTCTGACCAAATCTGCACACTTTTTGCCAATCAAGGAGAAAGACAACACTAGCAAGCTTGCTGAGCTATACCTGAAAGAGATAGTTGCACGACATGGAGTGCCTCTCTCGATCGTTTCTGATAGAGATGGAAGATTCGTGTCAAGGATTTGGCAATCCTTCCAAGAAGCCTTTGGTTCTCAGTTGAATCTGAGTACTGCATTCCATCCACAGACAGATGGCCAGAGCGAGCGAATGATTCAAACTTTGGAAGACAAGTTACGAGCTTGCGTGATAGATTTGGGTGGCAGTTGGGACACTCACTTACCCTTGGTAGAATTTTCATACAACAACAGCTACCATGCGAGTATCCAAGCTACGCCATTTGAAGCTCTCTATGGACGCAAGTATCGATCACCGTTATACTGGGCAGACGCGGGTGAAAGACAGCTTGTTGGTCCAGAATTGGTTCAAGAGACGACTGATAAGATTACACAGATCCGAGAGCGCATAAGGGCGGCTCGTGATTGACAAAAGAGTTACGCGGACCAAAGAAGTAAACCTCTGGAGTTTGAGGTAGGAGATATGGTTTTGTTAAAGGTTTCACCCTGGAAGGGTGTAGCACGCTTTGGGAAGCATGGGAAGTTGAACCCGCGATACATTGGACCATTCAAAATCCTGGAAAGGATTGGGCTTGTAGCTTACAAGTTGGATCTACCCGCATAACTGAATGGTGTTCATGATACATTTCATGTATCTAATCTGAAAAAGAGTCCAACTTAAGAAACAGTTGTCATACCTGCCGACGAAGTCCATATTGACGACACACTCCACTTTACTGAAGAACCTGTTGAGGTTACTGATTGGAAGATTAACAAGACACGCAGGAGTAGTGTTAAACTCGTCAAAGTTCGTTGGAACGCGTGACATGGCCCAAAGTTCACTTGGGAGAGTGAGGATCGTATGAAAGCAAAATACCCACATTTGTTCCCCAAGACCCCTGCATCTAGTAGCAGAACTAAAATTTCGGGATGAAATTTTCGTAACAGGGGGAGAATGTGACAACCCTCATAAAACCAGGTATCCGTACAATTAATTAAATATTAATTAAGTGCTTAATGACTGTGTTGAATTACTTAACTGCTTTCTGATTACTGCATCATACTTACATGTGCATCACATATTACATAATGTCACATCATTATCACATACAAACTTTATTGACATACATGATGCACAAAGCACAGTTAGCACAGTTAACGGATAAAACGGGAATATGCTGACGGGGTTCAGTACATAGACAGACAGTGTTTTGAGACCCAGTATGGGCCAGGGACAAGGTACTACACTAGTATGGTGTGTAGGGAAGTAAGGACCATAAAACTGCGCCACTAGGTGATAGTTTAAGTGCCGGAAAGTGCCTAAAACCAACACAGAGTGCAGAATTCTGCATTTTTCAGCAAAATTCAGCCTTTTAACAAGCTAGTTACATGCAAAAATTTGACTAAATGGTCCTGAATGCTTTCCTAAGTGTCGGGAATTAAAAGTGTCACAAAAACTAACATAAAGATCATTAAACGGAATAGCTTGACACTTTAATGAACCGGTATCTAACCGAACAACCGGACATTACCCGGAACACCAAAATTTTTCTAGAGACATTGTTTTATTATTTCTGAGCTAGTCATGATCCCCGAACACCCTAACACACTATATAATGTGTCATACACTTAAAACACTAGACTTTTCACTTAACCTCCAACTATTATCTAATTTACCATTCAAAAATTACATTTAGCCCCCCCCCATATGATTTACGGCCCAAGGGAGGACCCCACCACCAAGATCACCACCTTACCTCTAGATTTTATTTCTTATTATATTTGGATCTTGCTTGATATAGTGAACAAAATATTGGTTGGAAGATTATAAGTATGGCACATGATATTCTAAAGATCATTTCATTTCACTCAACACTTCACTCCATCTCCCTCACTCTCTTCCTCTCCCTCTCGGCCTAGGTAGTGCCGCCACCACCTTACAACCACCATCCATACAATCCAAGGTCTCTCAAGTGTGTAAGAAGGTGTTTTATGAAGTTTGGTGCTTGTAGAAATTAAAGAACCTCCATTGCTTGCTCTCATCCACCATTTTCATAATCTTTTCTTCAAGTGTTCTTCCCTAGCTTAGAGCTAGTAGTAAGATCCTTTTTATCCCTTTGATACTTCTAATTTTGATTTCTTAAAAGTTGTATTATGTTATAAATCACAAGAAACCTAGAAGACATGAACTTGAATCATGAACTTGAAGCTTGCATATGATGATATATGGATGAAATAATGTTGATTAAAGCATGCATGACACTTGATTGTTATTTACTTGAGATTATGATGTTGATCATCATAAGGAGCTTGCTAGATTGTGATTAAACACATGATCTAGCAAGTTAGAGGATGATTATGTGTTAACCCAAGAAGATCATCCTCACTTATAAACATGAACTTGAAAATAGGATGATTTCTTGAAAAACAATAATCAAGTGATCTAGTAATCTTATAGATCTAAGATGTATGGATGATTTTTTTTTTAAAAAGAACCAAGTTTAAAAAGGTGATTTTTAAAAGATCGTGGTTTTTACTTAAAACTACACTATTTTTAGTGATAAAATAAGTATACAAACACTAGAGAAACAAGAAGGTTTAATAAAGAAACGTTTTTGTAAAATATGATCACAAGTTGTAAACACCTAATTTCCTTAAGAATGAGATTTTTAAAGGAATAAACACACTTTAAAGGGTAACTAAACCCACTAAACACCTTACCAAGTTACTACAAGTTTTTACGAAAACTCAAGTTCATGATCGTGGTATAGATAGCTTGTTTTTGCACTTGGAAGGTATAATATTGTTTAGAGTTGATTGTTGATTATTGTGTGATGATTTTTGAAAAGAAAATGATATGCTAAATAGCATGGACCCCTCCATTTTCAAAGGGAACTATGGAAAATTTTTCTAAAAATACAAACACTTAGAAAATATTTTCTAAACAAATAGTTACAAGTGTGTTTTAACTTTGGTTATCAAAATAAACTTGGCCATAGATTTTGTTACAAAAATACAAGTATTGGAGGTTGGTTTTTACAAATAAAAATGGATAAATATGTATTTAGAATATATATTTACATTACAGACACGTTGTGTGTGATTATGTGTATACTTTGTGTATAGTTACATTATTTTTGGATTTAAAATAATATAACTTAACAAAATACCAAAGATTTACAATCCAAAGTAATACCGTTATAAATATATTTTTGGTGAATATTATTTTGGGCTACGAAAGAAATGAAAGTATGATTTTTACCAAGTTATATCATATTTTTGGACAAGGAAGAAATGTATTAATTTTTGGAAAGTAAAAATATATTTACTTGGGTTTATTAAGAAAATACAGTATTTTTGGGAAAAAATATATATTTTCTTGGGATGTATTGTTTTGAACTAAAAATAAGGTTTAAATATATATTTCTAAGTGAGACTTAAAAATATATATTCATTTGGATTAACACGCCGGAATACGACGCCAATACTTGGCAAGAATAAGAGAATGCATGTATAAGATACCCCCATCCTTGGGAAGGAAAGTACTTGAGAAGTATTGTTACAGAAATATTGTTTAACGATTATTCCAAAAATTAAATATAAACAAAAGTTAAAATAATTATTATTTTAACAAGTGATTATAACTTGGAATAATATTGGGAAACATCAGAAACGTAACTCCAAAACATTAATACTAAGCAAAGGCATGACCCGTTCGTCTAATAGACGTTAGTACACTGTAGGTAGTCGTGGTTGCTGACAGAGTTTGAGTTACGAGCTGAGGACGCAATACTGTGAGTTCATGTCCCCCTTTTCTCTAAACTGTTTTGTTTATTACTTCGGGGGTGAAATGCATGTTACAAAAGGATTACATACAATACTATTGGTGGTTAGCCTAGGAAAGAACCATAGATCATGTGATTGGATAGGCGGATACTTGGGACCATTAATCCTCGTATAAGGACGGAGGGGCATGAGTGATAGATCTATTTGGGTGTAGCGAGACCACACCCATGAGGCCAGGGTGGCCCATAGTGGTGACTATGTCTTCCAGCCGGAAGCCCGGTGCAACTTTGCTAGGTTTGAGTCTTCCTACACCGTCACACATATCAGTGGCCTTGCAAACCATTGGTGATTTTTTCCTTGTTTGCAATCATACCGGGACATTCATACTTATACTGTTTACAAAGGTTTATACATACTTATACACACACATGAACTCGCTCAACTTTTGTTGATATTTTTAAACTACATGTATTTCAGGGAACTAGTGGATCTGGCAAGGGTATGCATGTGTCACACCCCCAAAATTCACAAGCGGAGTATCACCGCATGGAGGCGTGACTGACCAGGATCAAGCCTCCAATCATATTGAACAATGTATATAAAGTAGATAAAATCCAACCACACAATACAATTGGTGTTCAAAACATAAGTTATCAATTTCAAGTTAAACAGCGGAAGCAATAAAAGTAAGACCAAAACATAAGTCATAAGTTCATAAAGTTAACATGGCACAGAACGGTCCATGTCCCACAACGACCACTCTTCCCTGTGCAAGCTCCATAAGCACCTAACGACCTGCAAGGCATGTAACAACGAGTCAACAACGAAGTTGAGCGAGTTCACAGTTGGTTGTTTAGTTTTAAAGTTTGTTTTGGAAACCATAAGTTGTTTCGTAAACTATGAGTTAACCAGTATCTTTATTTTTCCCCAAACCATATCCATAATCAGTGGGGGCTTCCCTATGTGAACCACTAGACCGTTACCATATCGACTACTGACGAAAGTAAGTTGTGCCCTAAGTCAATGTCTATCATCATTGACTGTTTGCCATGATCCATTAGTACACGCCCGTCCTACCGGCATGGTGTGAGGTTTGTCAAACCTAATAGCGCTATTAACTAATGACCCGCTCGCCATCGGCCTCGACGATTAAGTCGATATAAAATGAGGGACTTAATGATAGAGTTTTGTCTAGTAAGTTTAAGGTTGTTGTCCTACCCAAGGAGGACGAACGTACGTATTCTACCCAAGGAGAATACGCAGGATTAATATTGGCATCCTACCCATGGAGGATGGCGGTACATATCCTACCCAAGGAGGATATGCAGGTTCCGTTTTAGTTCTTTAACCCATTCCCAACCACCGGGAATCCCATGCCTTAGAAGGAGTGTGAACTCACCTTGGGTTGCTCGGTTGAACTCTATAAAATAGCTAACAATCGGTGTTGGTCAATCACATCCTAGTATGATTACCACTTAGTTTATTAGTGACTTCAAATAAGCACGAAGTTCCTACACGCATCTACCAAATAACATGCACTCACTTTAACGGTTCACGCCCATATAAACTTCCCATCTATTCCCATTCAAAAGCAAACATACGATATTGCACATAACACTTTCATTGACATATAACACATTAGATCATTCTCAGATAACCTACCCGACATTTAGACACGCAATTTACTACTTATGTCGTTTCAGCTTTAACATTCAAAACTGGTTTGTTTTCAGGAATTTTAATAAAATAGTTAACTTACTCCAAAAATTACCAAATTTTTACAGAATGTTTTAACCGATCCAAATATTATTGTGTAAAAATATCGGGATCCAATTCATTACCAATATTTTATAAAACATTATTTACCGGACTGCAATCAGATTCGTCACTTTCTGACTGCAGTTCGCGGAATAATTCATTTAAAATTCATCGTAAGTACGAATGATGAAATTCCAGTGGGAGAATTACAAAGACATCAGTGGTCATCTACAGTACAAATTTCATGAGCTAATTCTGCACAGATTTCAAGTTATGACGGAAAACATAACACACATTTTCTGCAGTAAAAAAGCAGCTTTTGCTGCTGTATAAAACGGACCTTTAAAAATAGCAAACGGCCTCGAAAAAATATGATTCTAGTGCCATTTGATTCGTTTTTCGAAAACACATAATTTAGACCTCAGAAAAGCAATTTTTCGATTTATAACGGTCCGTTTACAGCCAACTGAAGTTGGCTGTAAATGTTACTCAGCATGCTGTTAATCGCTTAAACGTTATTAAAACACGCACATATGATCACAACACCTTCTAACAAGTTCCATATGATGATCAACATCATATTATCAAGAAATCAACAATCAAGTGCCATGCATGTATTTAACAGCATTATTTTAACAAGATTTCATCGTATATCATCTTTATGTTTCAAGATTTAAGTGCAAGTCTTTTAGTGTTCTTGTGATTCATAACAATATATATCTTTTTAACAAGCAAATTAAGAAGTACAATTTAGTAGCGAGAGGCTTACAACTAGCTCAAAGGCTAGGGAAGATCACTAGAAAAAGATGATGAAAGATGGTGAATGAATGCAAGTAAGAGATCTCCTTGATGATCCACAAGCTTCAAGCTCCAAGAATCACCTTCTAACACTTGAATTAAGCTTGAAAATGGAATGATGGTGGTGACAAGGTGGTGGTGGTGGCGGCACAAGGGAGGGCCGAGAGGGAGAGAGAGGTGTTGAGGGAGTGGGGTGATCTTGAGTGAAGATATGAATGAAGTGATGTTGTGATCTCTAGAACCATACTTATAATCATTTCACAATATCTAGTTTACCAAATCAAGCAAGATATCCAATAAAATAAGGAATCAGATCTTGGAAGTATGGTGGTGATTTGGTGGGTCCCTTGGACCGTAAATGGGCATGGGGGGGGGGGTAAGTGAAACTTTTGATGGTAAGTTGGTAAATAATAGTTCAATTCTAAGTATAAGGTTACATGTTTTAGTTAGTAGATATCTAGTGGGTGTTATGGTGTTCAGGGACCATAACTAGTCAAGAAATAATCAAACAATGTTTCTAGCAATATTTTGGTGTTCCGGGTAATGTCCGGTTGTTCAGTTAGATACCGTTTCGTTAAAGTGCTAGGTTATTCCGTATAGTGTCTTTTATGTAACTATTTGTAACACTTTTAATTCCCAACACTTAGGAAAACATTCAGGGCCATTTAGTCAATTTTCTGCACAATCAATAAGCACAATTTAATATTAATTAATCGTACGGATACATGTATTTATGAGGGTTGTCACATTCTCCCCCTGTTAAGAAAATTTCGTCCCGAAATTTATCACATGGTTACTGAGGAAGCTAGTTAAGTTGTGTGGTTTCCTGGTTTTCCTGGGGTGTCACATCATCCCTCCGTTGGTTTGGAATTTCGTCCCGAAATTCCGCAGTAGCTTCAGCTTCAGTAGTGGTTTCACTTTTCTCAAACAACTGGGGATACTTGTGTTTCATTTGGTCTTCTCGTTCCCAGGTATACTCTGGGCCACGATGGGAGTTCCAACGAACTCGAACAAGAGGTATTCTGGTACGCTTGAGAACCTTAACATCTCGATCGGTAATCTCTACTGGTTCCTCGACGAATCGCAGCTGATCGTCGATAGTGAGCTCCTTGAGAGGAACTATGAGGTTCTCATTTGATAGACACTTCTTCAGATTCGACACATGGAATACGTTGTGAACTCCGCTGAGTTCTGCCGGTAGATTCAACTTGTAAGCGACGTTGCCAATTTTCTCAATGATTTTGAACGGTCCGACATAACGCGGATTGAGTTTGCCTCGTTTGCCAAAATGAAATACACCTTTCCAAGGTGAGACTTTAAGTAGCACTCGATCCCCAACCTGGAACTCGAGTGGTTTCCTTCGCTTATCAGCATAGCTTTTCTGATGGTCACGAGCTGCCGCCATTCGTTGACGTATCTGAGCAATCTTCTTGGTTGTATCTACTACAAGTTCTGGGCCAGTGATTTGACTGTCACCAACTTCTGTCCAACAAAGAGGTGATCGGCATTTACGTCCGTACAATGCCTCAAACGGAGCAGCCTGAATACTGGTGTGGTAACTATTGTTATACGAAAACTCCACTAACAGGAGGTGTTTTTCCTAGCCATTACCAAAGTCGATTACACATGCCCTAAGCATGTCTTCAAGGGTTTGGATGGTGCGTTCAGATTGCCCATCCGTCTGTGGATGATATGCTGTGCTCATGTCTAATCGAGAGCCAAAGGACTTGTGCATAGCTTGCCACAATTCAGATGTAAAACGTGAGTCACGATCAGAAATGATGGAGGTTGGCACTCTATGCCTTGATACTACTTCCTTTAGGTAGACGTCTGCTAGAGTAGAAAACTTATCCGTTTCCTTGATAGCCAGAAAATGTGCAGACTTGGTCAATCGATCCACTATCACCCAAATAGTGTCATTTCTGCGTTGAGATCTAGGCAGGCCAGTAACGAAATCCATGGAAATTTGCTCCCATTTCCATGTCGGGATCTCTGGTTGTTGGAGTAGGTCTGATGGTTTCTGATATTCAATCTTGACTCTCGCACAAGTCAAACATTTACTGACGTAGGTTGCTATGTTGGCTTTCATACTAGGCCACCAATACGTAGTCTTGAGATCGTGGTACATCTTATCCGAACCAGGATGTACTGAATAACGAGACTTGTGTGCCTCATCCATCACAAGCTCACGTAGATTACCGTAGAGTGGAACCCAGATGCGCCCGTTTACATAGTAGGCGCCGTCTTCCTTTTGTTCTAACCGTTTCCCTGATGTTCTCTGCTTTCAATGCTTCAACCTGAGCATCTCATATCTGAGTAGTAAGACTAGATTGAATGGTAAGTTGTAACGCTCGCACGCGCTTAGGTGTAGTATCCTTTCGACTGAGGGCGTCGGCCACAACATTGGCTTTGCCCGGGTGGTATTTGATAGCGCATTCATAAGAGCTTGACCCATCGGCGTTGTCTCATGTTTAACTCCTTTTGCTTGAAGATATGCTCGAGACTCCTGTGATCGGTGTAGATGGTGCACTTGGTACCGTACAGGTAATGTCTCCATATCTTAAGTGCGAAAACAACTGCTCCCAGCTCCAGATCGTGAGTAGTGTAATTTCTTTCGTGAACCTTAAGTTGGCGTGATGCATAAGCAATGACTTTATCTCGTTGCATCAACACACAACCCAATCCTTGTATGGACGCGTCGCAATAAACCACAAAATCATTTGTGCCTTCAGGTAAGGAAAGAATAGGCGCACTACAAAGTCTCTCCTTTAAGTGCTGAATGCGGACTCCTGTACATCACCCCAACGATAGGTGACACCCTTCTGAGTCAGTGAAGTGAGAGGTTGCGCAATCTTTGAGAAATCCTTGATAAACCTTCTGTAGTAGCCCGCCAAACCCAAGAATTGGCGGATTTCTGTTGGTGTACGGGGTGCAGGCCAGTTCTTGATCGAGTCGACCTTGGATGGATCAACATGAATCCCATCCTTGTTTACCACGTGGCCTAGAAAGTGGACTTCGCGAAGCCAGAAGTCACATTTCGAAAATTTGGCATACAACTGCTCTGTTCGAAGAAGTTCCAAAATAAGCCTCAGGTGTTGCTCGTGTTCTTTCTAACTCTTCGAATAGATCAGGATGTCGTCGATGAAAACTATGACAAACTTATCCAGGTATGGTTTGCACACTCGGTTCATGAGATACATGAAGACCGCAGGTGCGTTTGTTAATCCGAAAGGCATAACCAGAAACTCGTAATGCCCATAACGAGTCCTGAATGCTGTTTTAGAGATATCCTCGTCTCGGACTCTCAGTTGATGGTAACCTAACCTTAGGTCAATCTTGGAATAGAAACTCGACCCTTGCAATTGGTCGAATAAGTCATCAAAGCGTGGAAGAGGATAACGATTCTTCACGATCACCTTGTTGAGTTCGCGGTAGTCAATACACATTCTGAAGGTACCATCTTTCTTCTTCACAAATAACACTGGAGCTCCCCAAGGTGAAGAGCTAGGGCGAATAAAAACCTTGTCCAAGAGCTCTTGTAGTTGCGAAGACAGTTCTTCACTTTCTGACTGCAGTCTGTGGAATAATTCATTTAAAATTCATCGTAAGTCCGATTGATGAAATTCCAGTGGGAGAATTACAAAGACATCATTGGTCATCTACAGTACAAATTTCATGAGCTAATTCTACACAGATTTCAAGTTATGACGAAAAACATAGCACCCATTTTCTGCAGTAAAAACGCAGCTTTTGCTGCTGTACAAAATGGACCTTTAAAAATAGCAAACGGCCTCGAAAAAATATGATTCCAGTGCCATTTGATTCTTTTTTCGAAAACACATAACTTAGACTTCAGAAAATCAATTTTTCGATTTATAACGGTCCGTTTACAGCCAACTGAAGTTGGCTGTAAATGTTACTCAGCATCTTGTTAATCGTTTAAACGTTATTAAAACACGCACATATGATCACAACACCTTCTAACAAGTTCCATATGATGATCAACATCATACTATCAAGAAATCAACAATCAAGTGCCATGCATGTATTTAACAACATTATTTTAACAAGATTTCATCATATATCAGCTTTATATTTCAAGATTTAAGTGCAAGTCTTTTAGTGTTCTTGTGATTAATAACAATATATATCTTTTTAACAAGCAAAATAAGAAGTACAATTTAGTAGCAAGAGGCTTACAACTAGCTCAAAGGCTAGGGAAGATCACTAGAAAAAGATGATGAAAGATGGTGTATGAATGCAAGTAAGAGAGCTCCTTGATGATCCACAAGCTTCAAGCTCCAAGAATCACCTTCTAACACTTGAATTAAGCTTGAAAATGGAATGATGGTGGTGACAAGGTGGTAGTGGCGGCACAAGGGAGGGCCGAGAGGGAGAGAGAGGTGTTGAGGGAGTGGGGTGATCTTGTGTGAAGATATGAATGAAGTGATGTTGTGAACTCTAGAACCATACTTATAATCATTTCACAATATCTAGTTTACCAAATCAAGCAAGATATCAAATAAAATAAGGAACTAGATCTTAGAAGTATGGTGGTGATTTGGTGGGTCCCTTGGACCGTAAATGGGCATGGGGGGGGGGGGTTAAGTGAAACTGTTGATGATAAGTAGGTAAATAATAGTTCAATTCTAAGTATAAGGTTACATGTTTTAGTTAGTAGATATCTAGTGGGTGTTATGGTGTTCGGGGACCATAACTAGTCAAGAAATAATCAAACAATGTTTCTAGCAATATTTTGGTGTTCCGGGTAATGTCCGGTTGTTCGGTTAGATACCGTTTTGTTAAAGTGCTAGGTTATTCCGTATAGTGTCTTTTATGTAACTATTTGTAACACTTTTAATTCCCAACACTTAGGAAAACATTCAGGAGCATTTAGTCAATTTTCTGCACAATCAATAAGCACAATTTAATATTAATTAATCGTACGGATACATGTAATTATGAGGGTTGTCACAGCATGTGTTTTCAAGCTGCGTTTAAATAAAAGATGTCATCCGTGGTCGTAGAGTTTAGAGGTGTATCCTACTCCTGGACGGGATACATGTTTCTAAGCTCGGGTTTGTTTAAGTTCTTTTGTTGAGTCCTTGGGAACTCATTTAAACATGTCATGGTTTGTAACTTAATTTGGTCTCGATGGTTTCAAGACAAGTATGTTGTGATATTTTCTAAACTTAATTAATGGATGAACATCTTATGGTTTTATCATTTAGCATTGTTATGATTGAATGCTATGGTATTAAGAAGTCACACCAATAAACCACGCTTCCGCAAAAGTCAGGGTGTGACATCGCTCGTCTAATGGACCTTAGTACGCATGTAGGTAGTCGTGCGTTCTAGAGGAAGCTTTGAGTTACATCGGATACAAGGAATGCAAAATTGTGAGTTCATGTCCCCCTTTTCTCTTTTAACTGTTTTCAGTTTTACAACTTCGGGGGTGAAATACATGTTACAACTGTTTACATACGATTACATTTGGTATGGTTCGCTAAGGAAAGGTACTGCTAGATCATGTGAAAGGTGGGTATAACACTTAAGGCCATTAATCCTCGTTGTAGGACCGAGGGACATGAGTGATAGATCTATTTGGGTGTAGCGAACCCCACCCCTGAGTCAGTTGAGTGGACCATGTGGTGACTATGTCTTACCGACAAAATCTGCTAAGTTTGAGTTTTCCTGCATCACTCCATACATATCAATGGCCTTGCAAACCATTGGTGATCTGTTTTTCCTTGTTGCTTTCATACCGGGACTTATAAACTTACATACATACTTACAACGTTTTCAAAGGTTTATGCATACACACAAACGAACACATGAACTCGCTCAAATTTTGTTGATGTTTTTCAAACTACATGTATTTCAGGGAATTTGTAAGTGGATCTGGCGGGCGTTGGAAGTTTTTATGATGCGTTAGAAATAAAGCTGTCGTCCATGGTCTTTGAGTTTGGTCAGTGTGTCTTATTCCTGGACGAGACACGTCTTCCAAACCTTGGTGTTATTCAATATCTTTTGAATAGTCCTTAATGAACTCATAAACAATTTGTACGGTTTGTAAAATTTGAATTGAAGTCTACGTTTTAAAAACAATGTTGTTATGTTTTAAACTTATTTAATGGATGACAAACCTATGGTCTTATCATATAGTTGATGTTATGATTGAATGCAATGATATTAAGAAAGTCACACCATAATCACGCTTCCGCAAAAGTCAGGGTGTGACATGAGCAAGGAATGAGGAAGAAGTGGGAGGGTATTTATAGTTGTGGTGAGGCTCTAGGATCATTACAAGTGGTTTGTGTAGCCTCCAAGTAAGAAATCCTAGCCATACATGTGTAAATGACAGCTATCCTTTGCTTGGAGAGGTGTTAACTTGGCTACCACACAAAGAAATTGCAAGAATGGCCCCTGAATTATCAATCTGCTGCTGAAAATAATGTTTCTGTCCAAATGTGGTGGTGGCCTGGTGCCACAGCACAGCCTCTACGCTGTGGCACAACGCGAGGGGTAGGCCAGAACTTTCAAAGTTTGGCAAAAATGGTCCCTGCACGTATTTGAACTTGTTTTTGACGTTTTTAACATCCGTTAACCCATTTTCAAGGCTCTACAAGGTCTTCAAAGTGTAGGGGACCTGAAATATGCTCGGAAATATCACGGATGTCGGTTCGTTTGGTCGTACGGTCACGTTGTTTGGTTATTTACGACAAACTCGAACGGACGCGAAAACGATCCAAATTAAGCGACGAATGGTATTTTTGCATTCCGATCACTAAAATAAAATATTTTAGTGTCTACAAAAATTTTTGGATGTCTGGATGTGGTCAGAACGTAAGATATATGCGTAAATGCAAACTTACGCCGTTTTTGACACTTTTAGTCCCTGTATGATCAAATAAGCATATTTTCGCACACCGAACATGTCACACCCCCAAAATACCACATGCAGAATCCCCCGTGAGGCATGTGACGTACCAGGATCTAGCCACTAATCACAATGAACTCATAACAAGATTTCAAATAAAATCTTTCATTCATTAAGATATGTATTACAAAACATTATTTATAAGCCGTTGTGTTCAGCGGAAGCGTAATACAAAGTTTAACCAAAACCCAAGTATATATAATCTACTAGTCTCGTTTCAAGTTTCCATGTATCTCGACCCATGACCACTCCAGCATCCCAGACAGTAAGTTCCACATCCACACGTATCAATAACCTGCGAGCATGCACACACGTGTATCAGACAACTCTGGTGAGTGCATAGTTTTACGAAAATGTCCAAGTAATACCTCCAGCTCAAATCCAGATTGTGGCTTCCACCCCAGGTTGTGAGTCGTGCAATTCTTCCTGTTAATCTAGAACTGTTGAGAAATGTAAGCTATCACTTTCTCGCGTTGTATCGGCGTGTAGCTGGGTCTCTGATTCGAACCATCATGGTATACCACTAGATCACCCATACCCTCGGGTAGAAACGATGCTCAGTGCATTGTAGCGTTGGGTTTCAAAAGCAGGAAATGCGTCCTCCTGTTTTGTCCCCCACGAATTCACAGCACCCTGCTGTGCTAAAGAGATTGAAGCTGCTCGATCTTCGAAAATCCCGCGATGAATCTGTGATAGTATCTAGCTAGACCAAGAAATTACTGTATCCCTGATGGACTATTTGGTGTCGATCAATATCTAATGAAATGGATCTTTAGCGAGATCTGCATGCATCCCCACTTCGTTGCCTACGTGACCAAGAAAGTGTACCTCCCAAATCCTGAAGTCACACTTAGGTAGATTTCTCGTGGAGTTTCTCCTCCCCTAGGAATTCTAGGACAAAATACAGGTGCCGTTCATGGTGTTTCTTTTCCCCTGGTAGTGATTCTAAACATCACAGATAAATGCGGTCGACGAATTTGGCGAAACGAGGTTGACGCATACTACTCATGTGACCCATGAGGCTGCTGGTGTGTTGGATATGTTAAATAACTTGAACAGGAAATCGTAGTGGCCGTACTGGATCTGTAACAACATGTTAGGAATCATCCTCCCCATGGTTTTCCATCAGATGACAGTCCGACCTTAAGTCAGTTTCCTGGAAGTAAACCTGAAAGTTCCTCAAGTAGCACGCTGAGAAGAATCACGAACAATTGGTGGATCCTCGATCCTCTATCCTTAACCTTAACATTGGTAACGGTTGCCACCATAGCGGGGTAGTCCCTCCGTAGACACTCCTGGGCTTTCATTGCTGGAATGATACTAACCTTTACACCACTTTGATGCTTTAGAACAGACGACGATTCGCCACTAGGGAGGGGATACTCAAAATTTTCTCCTCACAAGGTATATTCAGTTGTTATCTGGATAACCAATCCACACTAACTACTACCACAAAACTATCAAGGGTAGAAGTCGAACACTTGTCCCACAAGGTCGAGTTTGCATCCCAATGAACATATGAGGTTTCAATTGAGTTGCTATCAGCCGATTCCACAACAGGTTCGGTTTCAAGGAGCATCAGGGTTAAACAGAATTGGGACAAGGCGATTAGTTACCAAGAACGTGCAGGCCACCATTCCGCTATACTCCTAGCGTCGCCCGCGCCAATCCTATATGCCTTTCCATGAGCATCGTTTACGTGGATTCCCAATACTGTCATTGTTCCCTTGGTTGTTGATATTTTGACTTAACAACAGTTAATCCCTGTCAAAGTCAACTTCGTTTCCATACTGTAAGCTACGATTACGAGCACCTCGATGTCGCCCTGACTGTTGCCTCTAATGTCGCTGCTTGTAAAGGGATCCTGTGACCTTTCTCCAATAGGGTACATCTTTCACATTCCGTGTCACGCACTAAGGCACTACTCACTGCGTGGGAAGTTACACATTCCACTCTGTAGTCAATTGTCATCGTTCATGTCCCGATTGATTCGTATGAGTTGACTCTCATAAGTCGCTGGCCAGGGTTAAGAATTCGATTGAAGTCAATTTGCTGATGTTCGCTGCCGGTAACCAGAGCCGTTCTAATACTGAGGACGGTGAGATACTACGCTCTTCCTCTTGCCCCTCGATCTTGCAAGTTGATCGAGTCATGCACAGTATTTTGCTAGGGTGTTGCAGAAGTGATCGCTATTGCGGAATCTAAGGCGTCAATACACCGAGTTCCAACCAATGAAGAGGAGTGAGAAAGGTATCGACCAATCATTCGACGTTGCGACATCCAACTTGGGGACGTTCGTATAGGCACCTAGCATTCTATCCGGCTTGTTAGGTGTTCAGATGGGTGTTCAAGTAATACTCGATAGCATTGAGATTCGTAAGGATTTAGAGAGGAGTGAGAAGATCACGTTCAAGTAGGAGGCAATCATTGCTAGGACTCCTATAGATTTGTTACATTCCTCACTGATTAAATAACAGAACAGAACCCCTTTTTCACTTGTTAAGCCTCCCTGGGACTCACATGCACCCCACATTATTATTATGTGTGCACCCACAATAATATTGTGATTTGCATGCTCATCTCAGTTCCTCCTAACTCGTGTCAAATGGTTCTTCAAACTCAGATATCAAACGGAGGTTGTCAGAGTAATGAGGTCACAAAAATCCAAAGACTATGACATACTATCAACGCATCATAATGTAAGCAAGCAATCCACGCCATCATGCTATAGTGACGAGTGTGTGTTTGTATGTTACGTCATAAACAAATGTGTACTAGTCATGTAATGTATGCAACAAGTGAGAAAGACGAACCTTGCAATCTGGAGCTGAGTGTCATGGTCGTATCCACGCATTCAGAACTGTTCGGTTATAGTCTGGTTTTACAGAAACGTTTTAAAACCAAGTTCACTATAACCAGTGGCTCTGATACCAAACTGTCACACCCCCAAAATACCACATGCGGAATCCCCCGCGAGGCATGTGACGTACCAAGATCTAGCCACTAATCACATTGAACTCATAATAAGATTTCAAATAAAAGCTTTCATTCATTAAGATATGTATTACAAAACATTACTTATAACCCGTTGTGTTCAGCGGAAGCATAATACTAAGTTTAACCAAAACCCAAGTATATGTAATCTACTAGTCTCCTTTCAAGTTTCCATGTATCTCGACCCATGAACACTCCAGTATCCCAAACAACAAGTTCCACATCCACACGTATCAATAACCGGGGAGCATGCACACACGTGTATCAGACAACGCTGGTGAGTTCATAGTTTTACGAAAACGTTAGACCAAATGTTTAGTTCGGTTCATTGATTACAATGTTTATAATACCTCGGATACAAGACGGCTCCTGATGTACGTTTTGCCCGTACCCCAGTGCTCCTATCAAAGCACTAGGCATGACTGGGTCATTAGTTCACACCCGTCCTCTTCGGTACAGGGTGAGGGTGCCAAAGCTAAGTAGCGCTACCAACTAATACCCCGTTACCTCTCCGGTAACAAAAAGATGGGACTTAAAAGTGATAGGAAAAGTATATTATCCAACATTCCTGATTTTACCCACGAGAGGTATTCCTCTCAGGAATACCCAATTGATTTACCCAAAACCTATCCCTCCCAGGGATACCCAATGACTGTCCTAACCACCGGGACGCATGCTCAAGAGGAATGAACTCACCTTTGGTTTGCTCGGTTAGATTAGTTTCTTGTTTAACAGTTGATCAAACACACCCTGACATGGGCACCAGTAACAATCAGTTTCGAATGCACATACACTAGATATTTTACGCCTGATTAATTCACATACTAGATGCCACACATACAAAGTTACACTACACATACCAAGTTCCAACTAATCATGTAACGTCTCGTATTAATCATTCAAAGAGTGTGCGACTCCGTTTATCATTCGTGGCCCATAGATCTGATAATACCTAAGACCCAACGTAAATAGCCCGCCCGAACTGTGGATTTCTGGGCTGCTCGCGTCTGAGCCCAGCCCAACTACTTATGTGGCAGCCCAATGTACAGGATGGGCCTTTTTATTCAAGCAGCCTTGTTACCCATGTAAAGCCCAACCCAGATTGTAAGTTATCAACCTACTTAGCAGCCCATAGTGACTGTCTATCATTGGCATAATTAAATCAAGTTCAGCCAACACTTATGGTTGGGTACAGCCCACTGTTACACTAAGCCCATTACTTTATACCATCATAATCCTTACTATTTCTTTGAATTGCATCAAGTAACGAATCATCAAAACAGTGTTTGGCTCAGATTAATCAACATGAGGGTATTCAAAACAACCAGATAGCTCATCGGGTGACCACATATTATCAATTCTAATTCATACATAATCATTAACATGAACTAACCACTATTATCAATATTAACAAAATTCACGGGCACCACATCATATACACTGTTACATCAATTTTCATCATAAATCATCTTGAGCCACACTATCATGCATTATCATTCTTAAGCAACAATGGTTAACCAACTAGCAATCACATTGTCACGCAAGTCAGGTACCAGCCATATTACTACATATTGTTCATCATTGAATCATATTTTCACAGTTTTGTGGCCCACTAGCAGCCCCTAACTATCGTGATTATGGGCCGAATCCATATATTCAACACATCGAACAAGATTATTATACAACAATACCCACTAATCATACACTAATCAGTAGTATCATCAACACACCACCAATCACTAATCATTAACCCAAATCGGTTTACTAGTATCCATATTAACATAAAATCAATATCCTGTATCGAGATTTAGTCTCGTGTACATAGCATGACAACTCTAGCATGTATTACACGTCCAAGATTAACAAGAATATCCAACACTAAACTGGAATCAGTAAACTAACCGGAGAGTAGAGAGTGTGCGAGAAAGCTTCGAGAGGATGGGGGAATTCGTTGCCGACTCATACGTTTGGGAGGGAGTTAGGATTTGTTATATTTCCAAGTCACAGTTTACGTATCCCCCCTATCCCTCTTGTATACGCAACCCATGATGGGTTTGGGCTTAAGTGGTTCGGACCTAAGGTAACATGTGTGGGCCGAAGTGGTTGCTAGAGTGGTGCGTATGAGGTCCACATATACACGGCCCAATTATGTACTCGTGGCCCAACTATACGTTGTGTGTGTGCAGCCCAAACATGAGTGGCCGAAACGCACAATCAATCATTCTTGTTTACGTTTAGGTTTAGGTTTAACGAGATTATAATAGCACAAAACATAAAACACGTTTCATTTAAACAAGGAGCATTAAATAGGAATAATGAGAAGTTGGGATTGCGGGGTTAAACGGCACAAACCTTGAAAGTTTGGATTGTCACATCATCCCCAACTTGAAAGAAATTTCATCCCGAAATTTGACAAGCAAGCACCGAGAAGTGAAATGATACATCAAGATTGCTGTAAATTTCCCTCAGGTGCCACATCATCCCCAACTTGAAATGGAATTTCATCCCGAAATTCACCAGTGATCCCAGAATTAGCTTGATCACCGGGAAAAAGTTGAGGATACTTGAGGATCATTTGATCCTCACGCTCCCACGTGAACTCCGATCCACGTCTTGAGTTCCAACAGATCCTCACGATCGGAATTTGACTATGCTTACGAACCTTGACTTCCCAGTCCATAATCTCGATAGGTTCTTCGAAAAACTGCAACTTTTCGTCAATCTTGAGCTCTTGAAATGGCACAACCAGTGTTTCATCAGACAAACACTTCCTTAATTGCGAAACATGGAAGACATCATGAACATTACCCAACTCAGCAAGTAATTCGAGCTTGTAAGTCGCTTTACCGATTCGCTCCAGAATTTTAAATGGCCCAACATAACGCGGATTAAGCTTGCCGCACTTCCCAAAGCGTACTACGCCCTTCCACGGTGAGACTTTCAACAAAACACGATCGCCCACGGCGAACTCCAAAGGTTTCCTACGCTTTTCATCGTAGTTCTTCTGACGGTCACGTGCTGCCGCCAAACGGTTTCTGATCTGGACGATCTTTTCTAAAGTTTCAAGCACAAGTTCAGGACCTGTGATCTGGCTGTCACCTACCTCAGCCCAGGAGAGAGGAGAACGACACTTTCGACAGTACAATGCTTCAAATGGAGCTGCCTGAATGCTAGTATGGTAGCTGTTGTCGTACGAGAACTCTATCAACGGTAAATGTTTCTCCCAGCCTTTGCCGAAAACGATCACACATGCACGCAGCATGTCTTCAAGTGTCTGGATGGTTCGCTCGCTGTGACCATCCGTCTGTGGGTGATAAGCAGTACTCATATCGAGACGTGAACCAAATGACTTATGCGTCGACTGATGCGTGCGGTGTGTTATGGCTTTTAATGTATATTTTTAGCCCTTTTTACACGTTAGTCAAGTTTTAAATTTATAAAACACGATATTTTACTAACACCAAACACACATATGGGCAAGTGCACCCATCGTGAGCGTAGTATAGTGTTGGCAAGATACCGAGGTCGTCCAAGGACACAAGAGCTTTTAATATCGGTTTATCCTCAACGTCTAATCAAATCAAAAGTTTAGAAAAATGTTTTAAACTAGAAAATAAAAACAAAAAAGGCTGAAAATAAAAATAAAAGTAAAAACGGATAGACAAGATGAATCACTTGGATCCGACTCGTGTTTAGTGTAACCTTTTTTTATTTCCGCACTTTTGCACTTTTTAAGAGATTATCTTAGTTATTGTAGTAGGACCCTCTTTTGAAGGTGACGTTACCCTCAACCCAGTAGTTTGAGTCAGCAAGGGTACAATCCTAAAGGTTTGGACTATTGAAAGATAATTAATTAAGTTATTAATGCATAATGTGGTAGGCCCCTCTTTTGAAGGTGACGTTACCCTCGGCTAAGTAGTCCGGGTCAGCAGGGATACAGTCCTAAGTAGCCGGGTTAAAGTTTTAATAGTAGCTTACATATGAGGGGATCAAAGAGTTTGGACCCCCGCCATCCAATACCGATGGGTATTGAAGGAGGTCCTACTAAATTTGACCCAGGTCCTTGCAGGATCTATACATTGAACAAGGCAAGACTCTTACCAAACCATTCCCTTAACCCCCGACCAGGTAGCCAACATACCTCCATATAGACCGTGGAGATATGAATGGTGAAAATCTTTTATTTTATATAGACAGTAAAATAACGTCAAGACACCACGGACAAATGATAAGGGAGAATCACCTTCAACATAAGAAACTAGTTATTAAAGTCAATAATACATAACCAAATAAAAAGTGCGAAAAGATTAAAAATAAAAAGTATTAAACTAGACACTTGTCTTCACCAAGTGATGTAAGAGACTTAGGCAAACATTGCCTTTGATTGTCAAGAACTCTTACGATCAATCTTGGATCCCGATACTACTCACACACTCTATGATGGATGATGGATGATGGTGGTGGATGATGATGTGTGGTGGTGGTGGAGTGTGGCTGAAGAGAGGTGGTTTGCCAAGGGATGGTTTGCAAATGAGCCAAGCACCCCTATTTATAGCCTGAACAGAAGCTCGGGCACAGCCCCGTGTCCATCCTCCTTCTCTTTCTTCATTAATTACAGTTTGTCTGCATTAGTTGCCCACGCCCCCGTGTCCGCTGGGCATGACCCCGTGTGCAGAAGCGTATCTTTACTATCAAGATTTCCCCAGATTCTGCGAATCTTAGAGTTGACCACAGCCCCGTGTCCGGTGGGCACGCCCCCGTGGTGGATGATAGAAGCTTCTACAACTTTGTCTTTTCTGCAGACACTTGGGCACGCCCCCGTGCTCATTGAGCACGGGGCGTGTTCAGTCTTCTGTTCTCTTGTTTTTTGCTTGGGAAGATGTTGTCGGGGGGTCGGGCATGCCACGTTTATTCCTTTTCTTGTATTTATGTTAGATTTAGCTGCCTTTTTTGCTTCTTTTGTTCATTTGAGCTCATTTAATCCTGAAAATACAAAAGGAAGACAAAAACATACTTTTTCCAACATTAGTACTAAAAAGGGTTAGTTTTATGCCACATTTGATGTAATTTATATGTTGCATTTTGCACACATCATCGACTGCCATAAATCGGAAATGAAACGTGGATCACGATTAGAGATGATAGAGATTGGCACCCCGTGCCTAGAAACCACTTCCTTAAGATAAATCGATGCAGTTGTGAGAATTTATCCGTTTCCTTGATTGCTAGAAAATGCGTTGACTTCGTGATATGGTCAACGATCACCCGAATAGTATCGTTTCCGCCCTGGGTTCTTGGCAACCCAGTGACGAAATCCGTAGCAATCTGCTCCCATTTCCCTGTGGGTATCTCTGGTTGCTGAAGTAGGCCTGAGGGTTTCTGATACTCCACTTTGACTTTAGCACAAGTCAAACATCATTCACATACGTAGCTAGGTGGGCATTCATGCCCGATCACCAGTGCAAGATTTATAGATCCCGATATCTCTCATCAAAACCCAGAGGACTAGAATATCGAGGCCGGTGTGCTTCGTTCAACACGGGTTCCCTATAGTTGCCGTATAACGAGACCCACATTCGTTCCATGAGGTAGCAAATATCGTCCGTCCCGCCAACGGTTGCTTCTCCATGCCCCACATGGGTTTAACTTGAAAGTTCTCTTCCTTCAGTTCTCTAGTTTGAACAGAGCGAGTCTGATCAGGTAAGTTAGAGTCGATAGTGAGCTGCATAGCTCGTGCATGTTCAGGTCTCACAGTCGTAATCATTCAAAAGTTCCATCCAACGATGCTATTACATGTTCAGCTCTTCCGAAACAAAGGTACACGGGAGGCCCTTGTGATCAGTCTAAGTAGTTCATTTGGTATCATCCAAGTAATAGCTCCAGCTCAAATCCGAGATTGTGGCTTCCACCCCAGGTTGTGAGTCGTGCAATTCTTCCTGTTAATCTATAACTGTTGAGAAACGCAAGCTGTCACTTTCTCACGTTGTATCGGCGTGTAGCTGGGTCTCTTATTCAAACCATCATGGTATAACACTAGATCACCCGTACCCTTGGGTAGAGACGATGCTCAGTGCATTGTAGCGTTGGGTTTCAAAAGCGGGAAAGACGTCCTCATGTTTTGTCTCCCACGAATTCACACCACCCTGCTGTGCTAAAGAGATTGAAGTTGTTCGATCTTCGAAAATACCGCGATGAATCTATGATAGTGTCTAGCTAGACCAAGAAATTACTGTATCCCTGATGGACTATTTGGTGCCGATCAATATCTAATGAAATGGATCTTTAGCGAGATCTGCATGCATCCCCACTTTGTTGCCTACGTGACCAAGAAAGTGTACCTCCCAAATCCTGAAGTCACACTTAGGTAGATTTCGCGTGGAGTTGCTCCTCCCCTAGGAGTTCTAGGACAAAATACAGGTGCCGTTCATGGTGTTTCTTTTCCCCTGGTAGTGATTCTAAACATCACAGATAAATGCGGTCGACGAATTTGGAGAAACGAGGTTGACGCATACTACTCATGTGACCCCTGAGGCTGCTGGTGTGTTGGATATCTGAAATAACTTGAACAGGAAATCGTAGTGGCCGTACTGGATCTGTAACGCCGTGTTAGGAATCATCCTCCCCATGGTTTTCCATCAGATGACAGTCTGACCTTAAGTCAGTTTCCGGATAGAAGCTTGATCATTGCAACAGATCAAGCAGGTCGTCGATGCGAGATAGTGGATGACGGTCTACGATAGCCACCTAGTGGTAGTCCATACACGTACGAGAGGTCTCGTTCTTTGTTTCCACAATATAACTCGGTTTTCCCGAAACGAGTAACTAGATCGATAAAACTCCCATCCCGTAGTTCCTGAAGTTGATTAGACAGTTCTTGCAACCTTCCAGGCGCCAGACGATAAGGAGTACTAGTAATTGATGCGTGTGAAGTGTTATATATATTAGGTGTATATTTTAAGCCCATTTAACACTTATTTTTAGCCAAGTTTTAAATTTATAAAACACGATATTTTACTAACACTAAACACACATATGGGCAAGTGCACCCATCGTGAGCGTAGTATAGTGTTGGCAAGATACCGAGGTCGTCCAAGGACACAAGAGCTTTTAGTACCGGTTTATCCTCAACGTCTAATCAAAATAAAAAGGTTAGAAAAATGTTTTAAACTAAGAAAAATAAAAACTAACTAAAATGCTGAAAATAAAATAAAAAGAAAGACAGATAGACAAGACGAATCACTTGGTTCCGACTCGTATCTAGTGTAACCTTTGATTATTTCCGCACTTTTGCACTATTTTAAAAGATTATCTTAGTTATTGTAGTAGGCCCCTCTTTTGAAGGTGACGTTACCCTCACCCCAGTAGTTTGAGTCAGCAAGGATACAATCCTAAAAGGGTGGATTATTGGAAGATAATTAATTAAGTTATTAATGCAAATTATGGTAGGCCCCTCTTTTGGAGGTAACGTTACCCTCGACTAAGTAGTCTGAGTCAGCAGGGATACAGTCCTAAATAGTCGGGTTATAGTATTAATAGTAGTTAACTTATGAGGGGGTCAAAGAGTTTGGACCCCCGCCATCCAATACCGTTAAGTATTGAAGAAGGTCCTACTAAATTTGACCCAGGTCCATTGCAGGACCTCTAAACGCTGAACAATGGCAAGACCTTTACCAAACCGTTCCCTTAACCCCCGACCACGTAGCCAACATACCTCCATATAGACCGCGGAGATATGAATGGTGAAAATCTTTTATTTTATATAGACAGTAAAATAATGCCAAGACACCACGGACAAACGATAAGGAAAGATCACCTTCAACATAAGCAACTAGTTATTAAAGTCATTAATACAAAACCAAGTAAAAAGTGCAAAAGATTAGAAATAAAAAGTATTAAAAAGTGCAAAAGACACTTTGTCTTCACCAAGTGATGTAAGAGACTTAGGCAAACATGGCCTTGATTGTCAAGAACTCTTACGATCAATCTTGGATCCCGAGACGACTCACACACTCTATGATGGACAATGGATGATGGTGGTGGATGATGGTGTTATGGTGGTGGTGGGTGAAGTGTGAGAGGGTGGTGTGCCAAGGGATGGTTTGAGCTTAAGCCAAACACTCCTATTTATAGGCTGAACAGAAGCTCGGGCACGGCCCCGTGTCCAGTGGGCACGGCCCCGTGTCCACATCCTCTCTTTCTTCATTTAATGCAGCTTTGTCTTATTAGTTGACCACGCCCCCGTGTCCGCTGAGCACGACCCCGTGGTGCAGAAGAATCTTTGTACTATGCAGATTTGCTGGATTGTGCGAATCTTATAGTTGACTACGGCCCCGTGTTCGCTGAGCACGGCCCCGTGGTGGGCAATAGAAGCTTCTACCACTTTGTCTTTTCTGCTAACACTTGGGCACGCCCCCGTGCTGGCTGAGCACGGGGCGTGTTCAGGCTTCTGATCTCTTGTTTTGCTTGGGAAGATGCTGTCGTGGGGTTGGGCATGTCACGTCTTGTTCCTTTTCTTGTATTTATGTTAGATTTTGATGTCTTTTTATTTCTTTTGTTAATTTGAGCTCATTTAATCCTGAAAATTCAAAAGGAAGACAAAAGCACACTTTTTCCAACATTAGTACTAAAAAAGGGTTAGTTTTATGCCACAATTGATGAAATTTATATGTTGCATTTTGAACACATCAAATACCCCCACACTTGAATCTTTGCTTGTCCTCAAGCAAAACTCTTTAATATGTGGCTATTACACTCCCAAATGGAATGGGTAGAAAAGAAGGTTTTGGGCTTGTCATAGAGTGTCGGGATTTCCAAGATTCTTTATTTAGTTTTATTTTTATTTATTTACAATCCTATTCGTCATGATTTATTTAAAACTTTTCATAAGATAAATTACTTATTAGGGCATAACATGCCTTTGTAAAATTCTATTTATATACAAGTTCACATACCTCACGGGGATCACTCAACACTCGGCCGAAAATGTATTTTTGTGGATCACTCGAGAGCGGCATGGAACTTACTCCTACCATAGGCTTGCCAAGCAATCAATCCTCCTCCTTTTTAACTTATATACCTTTGTAAATATCAAGAGGACTTTGTGGGTGAAGGATTAGGCTTGGGTTAAAGGTAGGTGGTTGGGTTGGTGGTTAGTGGTTAGTAGAAAAAAGGGCGAAAAGCGTAACAAGTTTCGGTTTTCGTAAGACTTTCTATTTTTGTAACTTTTATTTTGATGAAGCTATTATTCAAACAAAGTTATTTTTGATAAACTTGTTTGTTTATTTTTCTTTCGCTTCATCATCATCAAATTTTTTTTTTGAAAGTCATAAGAAAAACCGAGCTTGTTACTAAAACAAAGGGTTAAAAAAAATAAAAAAAGTTTTGGTGGGTGAAAGGGTGTTTGTTTTTGGGTTTTGAAATGAAAAGGTTTAGGCTCAAAGGGGTTAACTAGGGGGATTTTGGGTAGGTGGAAAAAAAAAAGAAAAATAATGGTGTAGAAATAAAAAGGGTTAGTCCTAATGCCTCCATCATTTACTTACTCGGGTTTAAGTTGGTAAGGACCGGGAATGTATCGTCGTGGCAAGTTCTAGAGTTGTAAGAACCAAGCGGCTATTCACACAAGAAACGAAAAATGAGCATTTAGTTTAATGATATGTATTTGTATGCTCAATAAAGGCTCAAAACTCACTTTTGTGGAAATGGGTTTTTATGTGATCAAGTATATATAATCAAATTTTAACTAAGTTTGCCATGCCTTTTCATAATTTTCTTATGTTGGTTCTTTTTATCACGACGCTATCGGTTGTAAATTTGTAAAAATATAACCTTTTTAGAACTTGAAATTCCCGAATTAAACCTAGACAAGTAAAAAAAATGAAATTTTTTGAAAAAATTTGGGGTGATTAGCGGTTCCAATAGAGTTTTGTATAAGGCTTGTTATTAGGACTTACAAGATTCAAGGTTTTAGCATCCCCCCCCCCCCACACACACACTTAAATTACACATTGTCCTCAATGTGTCCCAAAAATAAGTTTTTAGGTTGATTGAATGTGTAAAAGTGGGTTAAAAACAAGATTTTATGGTACTGGGTAGCTGAACACGGGGTGGTGTTGGCTGAGCACGGCCCAGTGTCCAGACTGTCAGTACCAAAAGTAAACAGAAGGCTGGGCACGGGGGCGTGTTCAGTGAGCACGGCCCCGTGTCCAGGTACCTGAACTGGGCATTTTCTACAGAACCTCGGGCACGGGGCGTGTTGGGGTGAGCACGACCCCGTGCTGAACTTGCTGTAATGAAGAAAAATTGTCGGGATGCTCTGTTTTTGTGCATGGGTTGTTGGTTCAAGCTTTCCCTTGTATCCTTTGCCATCGTGAGTGTGTTTTATTCCTGAAAATTAAAACTAAACTAGAAAACATAAAAACCAATCTAAATTAAACTAAGGATAGTTCCGCGGAATGCCTCCGTGGTGCGCCACGTTTATAAGGGTCCTTAGCTAGACCCACCTTATCGGGTGGTTCTGGCTCATCTTCAATTAGGGGGTCATTATTGCCGAATGGATATTTCATTGATCGCTCAAGGTCGACACTCTTTTTAAATGCCCCTAATTGAAGAGGTAGATTGTTGAACTTCCGGTTTTTCAAAGCTTCGTGAGTTTTAACAAAGGGTCGTCCCAACACTAGAGGAGCGTCATCGAGGATGACAAAGTCGGTTGGGATTACCATTTGATTTGTTTGAACCAAGACATCCTCAACTACACTGATTGATTTTATTATTTTCCGATTAGATAGAAAAATGGGTATTTGAAGTGGAGAAAAATCACTAATACTTAATTTTTCGAAAATGTAGTTAGGCATTATGTTAACACAAAGATCTTTATCGATTGTGACATTACTAATAAATGAATTTTGAAAGAAACATGGAACCGGTGTAATGTTAATTTCAAATGGGTCTTCTTTTATTAGTGAGGTTTGATCATCAGTTAACTTAACACTTATCGTTTCGTAAATTTTAGTGTTAGTGTTTAACTCTTTTAAAAACTTAGCATGAGTGGGTACTAAACAATGATTTTCAAAAGAAGGTGACAAGAGATTAATTTCTTCAAAATTAGACTCTTCTTAAATTTTAACGTTGTCGGACTCACCTTTTTCGTTGTTTAACTCATGTGTCGGTTCTTCACTTATTTGTTCTTCCATTTTTACACTTTCAGTTATCTCTTCCTTTTTTAATTCTTCTCTTGCGCGGGACTCCTCTTCCCTTGCGCGAGATTCTTTTATACATCGATCGATAACTCTAATGTGTTCTAATATCCTATCGGTCACTTCGGTTATAGAAAAAGAATCGGGATTTTCAAAGCTTGAATCCGGTTGTTCGATCCTTTGTTCCTCATAATACCCATATGAAGTAGATGGTTCACACCATTGTTCTTCATTGTAAGTATATGATGGATAAGGTTCGTAGTTTTGTTCTTCATAATACTCATATGAGGTGGGTTGTTCACGCCATGGTTCCTCATAATAAGCATATGAAGGTGGTGGCTCATATCTTCGTTCCTCAAAGTATGAGTATGAAGGCTCATACCTTGGTTCATCAAAATATGAGTATGAGGGAGGAGGTTCATACCTTTGGTCTTCATAGGATGTGTATGAAGTTGATGGCTCGTACCTGGGCTCCTCATAGTAGGTGTATGAATTGGATGGTTGATATGAGCGATTATTTTAAACCGAGCGTGAGTTACGACACTTAGTGCAATAATTACCCCTATAATCATCCTCCTCATAGGTGTAGTTGTAACCTCCTGAGTATTGATCCATAAGAATCACTCAGCAGACCACAACCAAGTCTCGAGATCAGAAAACAAAAATAAAAACGGAAACAGAGGCTGGACACGACCCCGTGTTCAGTGAGCACGGCCCCGTGTTCAGGATCTGTATCTGGGCGTTTTAATAAAATTTACTGATCTAGTTGAGCACGGGGCGTGTTCAGTGAGCACGGCCCGTGTTCAAGCTACTGTTACTGGGTCTTTTTATGAAAATGTGCAGCATGGCCCCGTGTTCAGTGAACACGGCCCCGTGTACAGGCTACTGTAAATGCAAATCTAACTAAAATGCAGAAAAATGTGCGCGCGTTTTAAAAAGGTTTTGAAAAACTAATTAGGCCGTCGATTTTAAGCTTTCTTAAAATCCTTGTGTCCCCGGCAGCGGCGCCAAAAACTTGATGCGTGTGAAGTGTTATATATATTAGGTGTATATTTTAAGCCCCTTTAACACTTATTTTTAGCCAAGTTTTAAATTTATAAAACACGATATTTTACTAACACTAAACACACATATGGGCAAGTGCACCCATCGTGAGCGTAGTATAGTGTTGGCAATATACCGAGGTCGTCCAAGGACACAAGAGCTTTTAGTACCGGTTTATCCTCAACGTCTAATCAAAATAAAAAGGTTAGAAAAATTTTTTAAACTAAGAAAAATAAAAACTAACTAAAATGCTGAAAATAAAATAAAAAGAAAGACAGATAGACAAGATGAATCACTTGGTTCCGACTCGTATCTAGTGTAACCTTTGATTATTTCCGCACTTTTGCACTATTTTAAAAGATTATCTTAGTTATTGTAGTAGGCCCCTCTTTTGAAGGTGACGTTACCCTCACCCCAGTAGTTTGAGTCAGCAAGGATACAATCCTAAAAGGGTGGATTATTGGAAGATAATTGATTAAGTTATTAATGCAAATTATTGTAGGCCCCTCTTTTGGAGGTGACCTTACCCTCGACTAAGTAGTCTGAGTCAGCAGGGATATAGTCCTAAATAGCCGGGTTATAGTATTAATAGTAGTTAACTTATGAGGGGGTCAAAGAGTTTGGACCCCCGCCATCCAATACCGTTAAGTATTGAAGGAGGTCCTACTAAATTTGACCCAGGTCCATTGCAGGACCTCTAAACGCTGAACAATGGCAAGACCTTTACCAAACCGTTCCCTTAACCCCCGACCAGGTAGCCAACATACCTCTATATAGACCGTGGAGATATGAATGGTGAAAATCTTTTATTTTATATAGACAGTAAAATAATGCCAAGACACCACGGACAAACGATAAGGAAAGATCACCTTCAACATAAGCAACTAGTTATTAAAGTCATTAATACAAAACCAAGTAAAAAGTGCAAAAGATTAGAAATAAAAAGTATTACACTAGACACTTTGTCTTCACCAAGTGGTGTAAGAGACTTAGGCAAACATGGCCTTGTTTGTCAAGAACTCTTACGATCAATCTTGGATCCCGAGACGACTCACACACTCTATGATGGACAATGGATGATGGTGGTGGATGATGGTGTTATGGTGGTGGTGGGTGGTGGGTGAAGTGTGAGAGAGGTGGTGTGCCAAGGGATGGTTTGAGCTTAAGCCAAGCACTCCTATTTATAGGTTGAACAGAAGCTCGGGCACGGCCCCGTGTCCACATCCTCTATTTCTTCATTTAATGCAGCTTTGTCTTATTAGTTGACCACGCCCCCGTGTCCGCTGAGCACGACCCCGTGGTGCAGAAGAATCTTTGTACTATGCAGATTTGTTGGATTATGCGAATCTTATAGTTGACCCCGGCCCTGTGTCCGCTGAGCACGGCCCCGTGGTGGGCAATAGAAGCTTCTACCACTTTGTCTTTTCTGCTGACACTTGGGCACGCCCCCGTGCTGGCTGAGCACGGGGCGTGTTCAGGCTTCTGATCTCTTGTTTTTCTTGGGAAGATGCTGTCGTGGGGTCGGGCATGTCACGTCTTGTTCCTTTTCTTGTATTTATGTTAGATTTTGATGTCTTTTTACTTCTTTTGTTAATTTGAGCTCATTTAATCCTGAAAATACAAAAGGAAGACAAAAACACACTTTTTCCAACATTAGTACTAAAAAGGGTTAGTTTTATGCCCCAATTGATGAAATTTATATGTTGCATTTTGAACATATCAGTAATCACGGCTGTCTCTGGTCATGAGATCAAACTGAGTTTCTACCTAATCAGTCCTGGAAGTTGTGACATATGTGCTTGTAATCATTGTATAAACCCTAACCAGTTCAGTTATCAATAAAACAATGATATTTGATCCCAATATTTGTTTGTTTATGTTTGACATTTTGCATGTTTTGATTTTTGTTCAATTTCAAACTCTATATCGTTTTCTGGAGAGTTATACGCAAACTGGTGCGTAAATGTAATCATTTTAACGCGACAAACACTACGGAACATCAATTTATGCTTAACATACCATAAATAACCTTTACATAACTTAGAAAAAAGTTTTGAAGGATTTGGTAAGGCAAAATCAAGTTTATTCGCTTACAGGGACTAATTTCGACAAACTGCGAAAGTATGCTGATTCGTACTGTAACGAATAATCCGGAACTTGATCATAAGTTAAACATACCCTAAATATCCTTTACATAGCTTAGAAATAGGCTTTGAGGAGTTCGGTGTGCTAAAATAAACTTTTTGGTCATTCAAGGACTAAAAGCGTCAAAAAGTGCATAAGTTTGCATTTTCGCGCATATCTTACGTTCTGAATACATCCGGACATCCAAAAATTTAAGTAAACATTAAAATATTTTGTTTTAGTGATTGGCATGATAAAATTCCATTCGTGGCGTAATTTGGATCGTTTTTCGCGTCCGTTCGTGTTTCGTCGTAATTAACCGAATAGCGTGATCGTACGGCCAAACGAACCGACATCTGACATATTTTTGAGCATTTTTCATGTCCCATATACTTAGGCATCATTGTAGAACCTTGAAAATGACTTAACGGGCATCAAACGCATCGAAAATGGCCTTAAAAGCATGCAGGGACTGAAACTGCAATTTATGAAACTTGTTTGCTGAACAGACATCTCAGGCGGGCAGCGTAAGCCCTCCTTGGCTTCTACGCGGGGCGCGAGGGCTCTCCAGATGTGCAGAAAGTGTGTTACAGCTTGTTCCAGCTGTTTCCAAGTGTTGCAAATGGTTTTTAATCAATCTATGGGCTATTTTGGGGTGCCCATGGTATTCCAAAACCATGGGTGCACTTGTATGGCTCAGATTGAAGCTTGGTTTTCGATGAACGATCTTAACGGTTACTCGAAAACTATAAATAACCAACCCCATTTCCTCCCAAACTCACACCTTGATCTGATTTTGTTCTCTAAGTTGAAGTTATACACTGCATACCTGAGATTTTTCAGATCAAAACTCCATTTGTTGGACTTCTTGTAAGTATTCTTTCATTCTTTTACGCGTTTTAAGCACGAAAGTCAAATTGGGTTTGACTTTCTGCATTGACCAGTTTATGGTCAACATGAAGTTCATTTGAACTTCGCAACGTGAGCGTAATCACGATGGTCACAGTCCTTGGTGACTATACCTACTGATTACCACATTATTTTAGGCATAGTGACGAGTTATAGTTTCGGTCAAAATACGCGTTTATGCGTATTTTGCAACCAACCTATTCTTGGGTATCAAAACTGTTTGTTTTGATATCAAACCTGTTTTCAAACTTCGTTAAACATGTTTTGACATGTTTAACTTGTCACTTTAGGTTTAGTGCTTATATAGGGTCGTAAAGGTAAGCGTCTAAACAACCGCTTAGACTTTCCAACCCGACCCATTTGGTCGATCATTAGGATCCGACCAAACACATTAGGTGACCATAGTTGTATAGGGAATAACCTTCCATGGTTATACCTTATGGTCAAGTCGTTTAGTTAGTCGTATGATAGGTAGTTTATATGCCTTAGGAAAATGACCAAAATACCCATTTTGCGCATAAATTCATTTTAAGCATATGTAACTTAAATTTTGACATCTAAACTGATTAGGCAACATTATTAGACATGTTAAGGCATATATTACTTGTCATAGGACTAGTTAGGCGGTCCGAACGCGTTTTACGCGAACGACGCGTTAAAGTAGCATAAGCTACCTAAACGGGTCGTAATGGGTCGTAAGCACTTAGGTTAAGTTTTGTTTTAGAATGTAGGCTTTGTTAAACCATATCACATGAGTTCCTATGCTCATTTGGTTTACGAAACCTCATTTTATCCGATCCTCCAATTTAGGTCCGGTTTATTAACGTAGTTACCTATATTAGGTGCCGATTGATTCCGTGATCTTTCTAGCATAGCTTGGTTGTTATCCAAAGACTATTGAGCAATCTCAAGTGAGTACATAGACCCTCTTTTACTGTTTTTCAAACATTTTGGGGTGAAACACGTGTGCCTACTTGTTACTTTCGTGCTTTCCATGTTTTTATACCATACTTGCTATGTTCATTAGTACACGTATAGTACATGATTTTATCCATGTTTCATGCTATGTATGTTCATTTAGTGCATACTTAGTACATTGTTTTACATCGCATTTCATGCTATGTATGTTCATTTAGTGCATACTTAGTACATTGTTTTACATCACATGCTATGTATGTTCATTTATTGCATACTTAGTACATTATTTTACATCACATGCTATGTATATTCATTTATTGCATACTTAGTACATTATTTTCACACAACATGCTTACATTTTGGTATGACACTTGGTTTGTTTAAATGGGACAAAAATACATTCATTAACATTAGCTACGCCGCTTGGTAGTAAGTAATGGTACCATAGGAATTGACAACTCCCGTTCCTGAAATCCTAGGTTTGTTTGGGTGGAAGGAATGACTGAATCCAATATACATAATTTAGATAAACCTTTAATTTGTTTAAGGGTTTATCGCCACAGTCGCAAGGCTTGAATGTATGCATTTTAACAATACCGCATAGATGTTTGTATCAGTTTAGCATGCAATTATTTTATAAAACAAAACTTTGATTTAAACTATGCTTTATTTCAATACCTTGTTTTGTGCATTTTACCTATGGTTCAGTTGATATATTTCATTTGCCATACATGACATTTGATTACACATTACATGATTTACATTTGACAAATAGACATTGTTTACACATAAACATCTTGACATTGGTTAACACATTACATGGTTTACATTTGACATTAGACATGGTTTACACATAAATATTTTTTACATTTGATTATACATGGGCATTTTTACATTGGTGGTTTGTTTGGTAAATGTTTTAAGTAACGAGGCGTGTGTAATATGATAAAAGCATGGTGGATACGCCGCTGGTACTTCATATATATAAGTGCTTTTATGATATTATATATCGTGGCGTTATTTAAACCATTTCAGTTTGGACATATTACATTTTACACAAATAACATATTTTCACAAGACATTGTTTTACAAACAGTTTATTTTATACAACGAATTTTACTTGGTTATTAATTAACCATACACCTTTCTTTTATATAATCCGATTTCTTATCAAATTTTCGTATGATTTATAAAAGAAAAACACTTAACAAGATTCATGACTAACTTTTATCAAACATTTCTTTAACTTAAGTCATGAATCCTATTTTAACAAAACCTATGTATCTCACATGCATTTTTATGCTGACGTACCTATTTTCACATGTGTTTTCAGGAGCTGATGCATAGGTTTGGTCAGGATACACTAGGGTGGACTCGGGCCTTAGTGACATAAAAGAAGCAAGATTAGTTTAAATAATTTTATGTACTCTTGTTTCTTTTGTTTAAAAACAATGTTCCCCTCTTTGTTAATAAATAAAACAAACTTTAAATTTCCATGGTTATGAAACACTAATTATGTTGCAACACTCTCCGACGTTTCCGCCGCGGTTTGATGTTTTACGCGGTCAGGGGTGTGACAGAAGAGTTGGTATCAGAGCCAATGGTTATAGGGAATTAGGTTATTAGTAATGCTTTGACCTAGACTATAATTTTTCTAGGACCCTAACACAAGTTATCTTGTGTTTAGATCTTAAAACATGCACTTCACCTATCCTTAGGTGATTACCAAAACAAGAACACAATTTTTCGAAACGATTTTTGAAAACCAATCATCTGTTTTTAAATGATTTATTATAAGGTTTTGAACCCTCCATTTTTCTAAATTGATTTTGAAAATAATCACCCATGGATGATTCTTTTGGCCTCGTGCCTTCCGAATTTTTAAAATCTCGTCAAAGTTTTGGGCCTAAATAATGTGAACACGTGCAATCTAGAAGAGTGGATGCCTGTATCTCAGGTTTTCTGTCTAGGCTAGAGTGTTTGTACAAATCCACATAATCGGACCAGTCACTCTTACCTGGTAATTCTTGGGGTGAGTGTCCACTTATAGGCTAAAGCATGTCTTCGCGATGCATAATTTTTGACCCATTTACTTTGATTAGTCACCGTGTGTCGTTTGTTTACTTTGTGGTATGGACGAATGACCACCATCTATGCTTTTGTCGATTTTGGTATCTTCTCACTTTTCATATAATTATCTCACTCGTTTTCTCTCATGTTTCCTCTTTTAGAATGCCTCCTCAAGACGAAAATCCGCTACCTAATGCCGAAATGGCAGCTATCATGGCGCAGCATATGGCTGTTGTACTCCCAGACATTATTGCTCAAGTTAACCAAGCCAACAATAACCAAAATGCTCCATGCAACTTCAAGAGTTTCAATTTGGCAAAACCTCTCAAGTTTAGTGGTTCTGAAGGAGCAACTGGGCTCCTCCAGTGGTTCGAGAGCATTGAGAGTATGTTTCGTCATGTTCAGTGTCCTGATAATCGCAAAGTCGAGTTTGCTTCCAGTGTTTTCCAAAAGAGGGCTCTTACTTGGTGGAACAGGGTTATGAGAGACCGTGGTGCTGAGGTTGCTTTAGCACAGACTTGGGCCAAACTTAGGGCTCTTATGATGAGGGAATTCTGTCCTCGTCATGAGCTAAGGGCTTTAGAAAGGGAGTTTGATGATTTGAAGCAGGATAGTGGTGAGCACCAGGCTTACACTGATAGGTATGAAGAGTTGAGTTTGCTATGCCCTACAATGGTTACCCCACTCGAGAAAGCTATCGAGAGGTATGTTGATGGCTTACCTGACTCCGTGCAAGACATCGTCACTGGTAGTAACCCTACCACAGTTCGTCAGGCAATCGAGTTAGCTGCGACTTTGACTGAGTCGCAGATCAGAAAGGGGAAGCTTCACAGGAAGGGAGACAAGGATAAGAAACAATCGTCTGGTAAGGGTGAAAACAAGAAGGGTAAGAAATCTAGTTCTTCGAAAGGGTCTAGAAGCGCAAGGCTTCTCAGAATTTCGTTGTTACTGCTCAAGTCAACCAGGCAGCTCCCAACCAAGCTGCACAACTGCCAGCAAAGAAACGGTATGCGGGGAATGCACCGTTGTGCAACAGATGCAATAGCCACCATCAACCGCATGTTCAGTGTCGTTTCTGTACTAATTGTGGGAAGTCGGGTCATCTTGTCGATGTTTGTCGCTTTGCTCCTAATCAGGCCACACGTAACCCAGCACAACAGGCTGCTCAACCACCTGCTCAATAACAGGCTCAAGCTGCACGAACTCATTACCCTCCTGGTTCGTGCTATAACTGTGGGGATCTGACCCACTACCGTAATCAGTTTCCAAGGTTGGTGAATGCAAACCAAGCCCAGGCTTGTGGACGAGTCTTCAACATGAATGCTAACGAAGCACGTGTAGACAATGAAGTGGTCAACGGTACGTTCTTTGTTAACAATCAGCCTGCATCCATTCTTTTTGATTCAGGTGCCGATAATAGTTTTTTGTCTTTATCTTTCGAGCCTTTGCTTCGCATGTCTAGAACGAAACTAGGAAAGCATTTGACAGTAGAAGTTGCTAGTGGTGAACCCATTGTTCTCGATTCTGTTCTTCGGAATTGTCAGTTAAACCTTAATAACCATCTTTTTCCTATCGACCTCACACCGATGCAACTTGGAAGCTTTGACATTATAGTGGGAATGGATTGGTTAGCGAAGTATCATGGAGAGGTAGTTTGTTTTGAGAAGATTGTTCGTGTGCGGCTTTCGTCTGGTAAGATCTTAGAGGTTCGTGGTGAGAAACCTGCTAGTAGCCTCAAACTCATGTCTTGTACCCAAGCTCGGAAGTATATGCGAAAGAACTATGTGGCCTTTTTGGCACATGTTGTGGCGTATAAAGGCAAAGGTAAGTCGATTCAAGATATCCCTGTTGTTCGGGATTATCCAGAAGTTTTTCCTGAAGAGTTACCTGGTTTACCCCCAGCACGCCAAGTCAATTTTCGTATTGATCTTGTACCTGGTGCTAATCCAATTGCCAGATCTCCATATCGTCTTGCACCGTCCGAGATGCAAGAATTATCTAAGCAGCTTCAAGAACTTTCTGACAAAGGTTTTATCCGTCCTAGCTTTTCACCTTGGGGTGCTCCCGTTCTTTTTGTCAAGAAGAAGGATGGCTCTTTCAGAATGTGCATCGATTACCGTGAGCTTAACAAGCTTACCTTCAAGAATCGATATCCCCTACCTCGCATTGATGATCTCTTTGATCAGTTACATGGTGCTTCTTATTTTTCAAAGATTGATCTACGTTCTGGGTATCATCAACTTCGTGTGCCTGAAGAAGATATTGTGACAACTGTGTTCTGTAATCGATATACAATGTAAAACAATGTTAATTATCAATAAAACAATGTGATTTTTTGTTATTATATGTGTTTTGGTGTTATTATGTGTGTAAATGTGTTTGATGATTTTACAACTTGATTCGATTCCAATTTCAAGCTTTAAATCGCTTTCTGGAAGGTTATACGCAAACTGGTGTGTAAACGCAGTCAGTTTAATGCGACAAACACTCTGGAATAGTGACATAGGCTTAACATACCTTAAATAACCTCCACATAACTTAGAAATAAGCTTTGGATGGTTTGGTGTGTTGAAATCAAGTTTGTTCGATCGTAGGGACTAGTTGTGTCAAACTGCGAAACTATACCGATTTGTATGGTAACGAACATTCTGGAACTCGATCATAAGTTAAACATACCCTAAATATCCTTTACATAGCTTAGAAATAGGCTTTGAGGGGTTCGGTATGCTAAAATAAACTTTATTGATCAATAGGGACTAAAAGCGTCAAAAAGTGCACAAGTTGCATTTTCGCGCATATCTTACGTTCTGAATATATCCGGACATCCAAAAATTTATGTAATCATTAAAATATTTCATTTTAGTGATTGGCTTGATAAAATTCCATTCGTCGCGTAAATTGGATCGTTTTTCGCGTTCGTGTGTACTTCGTCGTAATTAAGCGAATAACGCGACCATACGGCCAAACGAACCGACATCCGATATATTTTTGAGCATGTTTCATGTTCCCTATACCTAAACTTCATTATTGAGCCTTGAACATGTGCAGGGACCAAAACTGTAAATATTTGAAACTTCCTGATCTGGGCAAATGCTGGCGTCGCGCCACCACTAGTGGGGTTGGCCGTCGCGCGACGCGAGCACCCTATCTGGACAAAAATATCAGTTTCAGCAATCTGGTCCAAATTCGGGGTTTTAATGTAACATTTTCAATACCTGGAGCTGGTTTTAGACCCCCATTGTATTCTAATACCATGTACCCACATGTATGGCCAAGATTACACCCTCAAAACACATGGAATGATCCTATTGATCTTACCTTCCTATAAATAGCAAGCTTCCTCATTTGGGTTTTTCACACCTTGATTCAACTTCTGCTCTAAGTTGAGGTTTTAACACCTCATACCTGAGTAACTTTGAATCAAAACACCTTCTTGGACCCTTTGTAAGTCCTCTTCTTGCTTGTTCTTGTATTTCAAGCATGAAAGTCAAACAGAGTTTGACTTTCAGCTTTGACCAGTCAATGGTCAACACAAAGTTCCGTTGGACTTTGAAACGTGAGCGTAATCACGATGGTTATAGTCCCTTGTGACTATACCTACTGATTACCACGTTGACTTGGCGTAGTGACGAGTCGTAGTTTCGGCCAAAATGCGTATTTGTGCGTATTTTGTAACCAAACTACTCTTGGGTATCAAAACCGTTTGTTTTGATATCAAAACATGTTTTCTAACTTAACTAAACATGTCTTAACATGTTTAGCTCGTCACTTTTAGTTTAGTGCTTGTCTAGAGTCGTAAGTCAAGCGGACTTAACACCCGCTTAGACTTTCGAACTCGACCCGTTTGGTCAATCATTAGGATCCGACCAAACATGGTTAGTGACCATAGTTGCATAGGGAATAACCTTCCAAGGTTATACCTTATGGTCACTTAGGTTTAATTAGTTGTATGATAGGTAGTTTATATGCCTTAGGTAAATGACCAAAATGCCCTTTTCATGCATAATTAATAATTAAGCATATGTAACATAAACTTTTGTCACTTAATTGATTATGCAACATGTTTAGGCATATAACACTTGTCATAGGGCTAGTTAGACGTCTCGAACCCGCTTTGCGCGAACGACGCGTTAAAGTAACGTAAGCTACCTTAATGGGTCGTAATGGGTCGAAAGCACTTAGGTTAAGTTCTGATCTAGAAAGTATAATTTGTTAAACCACATCACATGAGTCCCAACACTCATTTGGTTTATAAGACCTCATTCTATCCGATCTTCCGATTGAGGTGTCAATTTATTTACTAGTGATTCGATTACTAGGTGCTGCTTGATTTTTCTGGTTTACTTGAGTTTGTTAAAGTTCTATTGATTGAGTATACTTTGCACTTCAAGTGAGTACATAGTTCCCCTATTTTACTCTTTTCAATTGTTTTGGGGTGATTCATATGTATCAAAACAATTTCGATATTTTAACGATGGTTTCAAAAACGATTAAGATGGTTTATACTAAACTAATAACAATTTCGATAATGTGAACGAACTTGTTGGTTGTAGTTACATAACGAATGACATTCATTAATTTTGGCCGAACCGACCAGTATTAGGTTATGGTACCATAGGATCTGACAAATCCCGTTATCAGACTGCACCCATGGTTATGTGTGGGTTATGTGGGTAACGACTGAATCTGTGATTGTTAACTTACCCTTTCGGTGGTTTGTTAATGCGAGAAGCGAGATAATCGAGTCACGAAGGTTTGAATGTTATTAGCGAGACGACCATAAATAGTTTTCGCAATTAAAACAAGGATGATTTAAACGATTTAAACGAGTTAACGATTTGGAAATGATTTGAACAATTTAAACAAATGGGATAAACGATTGGTTTTTGGTTAAGTGTTTAGATAACGGGACGGGTTTAATATGGTGAAAACATGGTAGATACGCCGCTGGTACTTCTTATATATAAGTGTTTTCAACATATTACATACCTTGGCGTTATCTGGTTCACTTGGGTAAACGATTTTGAAACGATGTCACATAACGATGTTTTCAAAAGGATAATCATACGAGATTTATTAACGAGTTAATACGAGATGTTTTACAATATGGTTTATTAAAACAAATGTTTTTGGGTTAAGAATCATGGTTATGAGGTTTTATAAATTATAACCCGCTTGATTTGAGTTGGTTAATTATGTTGCAATATTATACTCTTTTCAAAACAAAGTTATAATAAAGTATTGCAACATGTAAACTAGACATGAATCCGACACTCCTATAAAACCTATGTGCTCGCCAGTATTTCTTTGTTGACTTTGTTTTTACATATGTTTCAGGTGTTGTTGCTTGATGTTGATTGCTAGGATGCATGAGTCACATAGGATCTGGACGAGGCCGTAGTGACATAATAACAGTGATAATCGATATGTAACTTGTTTGTTTCGTGTTAAAACAATGTAAATTACTTAATGAATAAATAAAACTAAACTTTTTGTATTCCATGGTTGTGAAGCAATAATTCTGTTACAACACTCCCTGACGTTTCCGCCACGATTTGTTGTTTTACGTGGTCGGGGTGTGACAGATATTCCCAAGACAGCGTTCCACACTCGATATGGGCATTATGAGTTTACAGTTATGCCATTCGATTTGACTAATGTTCCTGATGTATTCATGGACTTGATTAATAGGGTTTGTAAGCCTTATTTGGATAAGTTCATCATCGTTTTCATTGACGACATCTTGATTTATTCTAAGACGCGAGCTGATCATGAGCAACATCTTCGTCTTACTCTGGAACTCCTGAAGAAAGAGCAACTTTTTGCCAAATTCTCCAAGTGCGAATTTTGGCTTAAGGAAGTTCAATTTTTGGGACATATCATCAACGAACAAGGTATTCATGTAGATCCCTCCAAGATCAGTGCGATTAAGGATTGGGATACGCCTACTACTCCAACCGAGGTTCGTTCTTTTCTTGGTGTCGCGGGTTATTACTGCCGCTTCATCTAAAACTTCTCCAAGATTGCAGTTCCTCTAACTACTCTAACTCAGAAGAATAAACCCTTTGAATGGGGTTCTGAACAGGAAGAAGCGCTTCAGACCTTGAAGCAGAAGCTTTGCGATGCGCCTATTCTATCTTTGCCTGAGGGCAATGATGATTTTGTCATATATTGTGATGCATCCAAATTGGGTCTTGGCTGTGTTCTCATGCAAAGGAACAAAGTCATAGCATATGCATCGAGACAGTTGAAGGTTCACGAAAAGAACTACACGACTCATGATCTTGAGTTAGGCGCAGTTGTTTTTGCTCTCAAAATCTGGAGACACTATTTGTGTGGTACAAAATGTGTGGTTTTTACTGACCACAAAAGTCTTCAGCATATCTTCAATCAGAAAGAACTTAACATGAGGCAACGACGTTGGGTTGAACTTCTAAACGACTATGACTGTAAAATTCGTTACCATCCTGGTAAGGCGAATGTCGTAGCCGATGCTTTGAGTCGCAAAGAGCATGTCAAGCTTCATTGTGTTCAAGTTCGATCTGATATTCAAACCCGCATTTCTCAGGCTCAACATACTTGTGTTTCACAAGATTTGATGGGTAAGGAATTACCATTTCATATTAAGCCTGATCTCGAGCTGAAAGACAATGGATTATATTGTTTGATGGACCGTTTGTGGGTCCCAAGTTAAGACAATCTTCGCACCTTGCTTATGGATGAAGCTCATAAGTCTCGTTACTCTATTCATCCAGGTGCAGATAAAATATATAAGTGTTGGTACATTTATGTCTATCGCCTCCGTCAATCCAGTCCGTAGCAGATACTGAAGAATTCAAGTGCTTATATTGTAATATCTAAGAAAAGGCAAGGTGGCATTTATGTAATTAATGAGAAATCTCATTAAGCCCCTTGGCCTATAAATAGGACCCTTAGGGTTAGTTTTAGAGACTTTTGGCATTTGGAGACTTGAAGAACTATAGTGTTAGAGAGAGAGAAGCTAGGGAGAGAAAGTGCTCCACGTGATTCAGGTTCTTGTACGATTTCAGATCTGTTAATAAGAATCACGATTATATTATGTTCTCGTGTGTTCGGTCACGTTCGTGTACGGATTCCGCACGTCACACGTTCGGTTCACAATCGTTTCGGAGTAAAACTGGTCCTAACAAGTGGTATCAGAGCAGGAGCTCGATTGCACGGATCAATCACACGAATTCGCACGGAAATTCATAAGATTCAGATCAAAAATCGCATCAGATTCGCTTAATTTCTTCATTTTTTCATTTCTTAACGTTCTTAACTGATTTTCGTCAAATTGAACAGGTTTTTACGGTCGAAAATTGCTGATTTTCGGATATGTTGTGCGAAAGTACCTGATCTACAAGCCTACAAATTTTCAGATCTAAATTCCTTGCCGTTTGGGAGAAATTGAAGATTTTTTGGTTCTAAAATATATGAACATGGTTACTGTTGATGATTTTCACTTGAATGCCGACCGATTGGTTAGTTGACCGATCGGCTAGCTGTCTGAACCAAAGCATTCCTTCATAACTTTCATTTAATTGTTTGACTTTGTTGACTGCTGATCGATCGAACAGCAATCCGTTCCATGGCAACACTTTATATAGCATTTAAAAAATAGTTGACTTGTTTGACTTGCCAACCGATCGACTAGCATCTTTGGCCGAATGGTCAGCAAGCCATGTCACTACGTCACTTTACATTTCTCTAAAAGTTGTTGACCTGTTGACTTACTTGATCGAACAGCTGTTCGATCGAACACCTGTCCGATCCACTGCACATCATTACATTTCATTAAAACTTTGACTATTGTTGACCTGACCGATCGAACACCTGTCCGATCCAAGGCACCATACTTTATCTTTCATTTAAGTCTTTGACTTGTTGACTGCTGACCGATCGATCAGCAGTCCGATCGAACACCTGTCCGATCCATAGCATCCCTGACCGATCAACCGGCAATTCGTGTCACACATCCCAACCGTTCGATCAGCAAGTCGTTTCATAGTTCATCACTTGTGCGTATCACTTAGTCAACATTAATCAGCTTTGTCAGTCAACTTTATCAGTTATGCATGTGAGCTTTTGATAGTTGTCGGCCATATTCTGAATTGATGTGATAAGTTTGCATGAGATTTTGATAATTGTCGGATATCTTTAAATTAATATAGTGCATGTGATGTTGTCAGTTAGCATGTGATTCATTGTTGTGGTCAAAGAAGTCAATGTGCCAGCCGATCGATCAAGCGTTTTTGTCTTTTTGTGCCATCAAACGATCAGCTAACCGATCGGCCAACCCAAGAAATTTGTCGTGTATTGTCAGCCGATCGAACAGAGGGTCGAACGAACAACCACCTGATTCAAGATAAAATCCCAGCCGATCGGACAGCTTTCCCACCCAATCGGACAGTACTAATTGTTATACTGTTGACTTTTGTTGACTCACTCGTTCGAGTACCCGTCCGATTCAGTTGTTTGACATAGTTTAAACTGATTGTGCTTATTTGTTTGTGATTCAGGACAAAGCATCGGATACTCACCCGAACGGATCCTCACCCGATCCACTGTCATCTGATATCTGTTGATTCTCGTTGACCACGTCCGATTGGTTGCACATTCCATATAACTGTTCAATTTTATCTGATCATTTGTGTGTTTCATTTGCAAGGAGATTTACAAGGTGCGAATATCAAGAAGTAGATTTAAAATGTCAGGAGATAGTAGTTATGATAATTGGTAGAGAAGGGACAGTGCTCGATATGAGATTAGAAAATTGAATGAACCATTCAAAGAAGCACGGAGAGCCAAGAGATGGAATGCTGAACTGGAATGTTACATGGATCCACAGGGTAATCCAGTGGTTGATCCGTCAAAAGTGGATTTTGATGCAGTAACAAATCTGTTTCCAAATGAGAGAACTTATAATACAAGAAGATTATATGAAAAAGGATATGAAGCTGATCTGATGAACAAAATAAAAGAAATTTTTGAAGCAATTCTGCCAAAGGTGGTAGAAATAAAAAAGAGGAAAGAACAAGAGCTGGAAAAGCTGATAGAGGAAGTAAAGAAAACGACAGAGGAAACTGATGAAGAAGAACAGATGAAAGATGAAGATCAGAAAAAGACAGAAGAAGGAGGTGTGATAACAGAAAAAATTCAAACTGAATCTTCTGAATTGTTTGACAAAGACAAAAGCATTGAACAATCTGATAATAAAAATGAAAACAAGTGCAGGAATTGCATAGAAATATGCAAAATCTGTACTGGAAAAGATGAAAAGATAAAAATAAAAGAAATCGAAACAAATAAACTTGAAAATGTTTTCAAAATAAAATGTAAAGAAATGATTGAAAAAGAAGAAATTTTGAAACTAAAGGTTGAAAAGCTGACACAGAAATGTCATGATTTTGAAAAAGAAAATGAAATTTTGAAAGAAATGTGTACAGCAAAATGTGTTGGTTGTGTTGAAAAAGAAAATAAATTTCAAGATTTTCAAAAAGAGTATGATAATTTGAAATGGTCAAGTCAGAGAGTACAAGAAGCTTATGATACTTTGAAGAGACAAGTTAAATGTTTTGACGAAAGATTGTCTGAAACTTTAACAACCAAAGAACTGTATGAGAGAAAGTTTAAAGAAAAGCAACTTGAATTAAACAAGTGTGTTGATGAAGTTGCTAATCTCAAACAAGTTCTGGTTGAAAAAGAAAAAGTTGTTACAAAACTTCAAAGTTATCATAACTCTTCGTACATTCTCGAACGCATTTTCAACATCACACCAGATGACAAAGATACTGACAAGAATAAAAAAGGTATTGGTTCAGAATTTCATCAGGTACCACCACCATTGAGAAACAATTATACTTTTTATGATGAGGAAAAGGTGGCAAAAAGTCTGAACATAGTTGACCAATTACCTGAAAGTATCAATGTGACTTACGCCAAATCTGATGAAGCGAATGATTCAGAGGTGGTAAGTAAGGTTGTTGAAAGCGTTTTGAAAGATGAGTCAAACAAAGGTAAGTCTGTATCACAGGATGAAAATGAGGGAAATTTTCATGATGGCTATATTAAACAGTCAAAATCTGAGAAAGTTGTGAATGATGATTCAAAAGGATTGGTTTATACCATGATTGGATCGGACAAATTATTCTTAGATATTGTTTTCCCGATTCAAAATGTGATTTCAGAAAAGATTGATAAAGTTTTTAAGATGGTTGAAATTGAAAAATCAGAAATTTCAAAATTTGCTAGGAAGAGCAAGAAAGCTTTTAATAACAAATCCGGTTACAAAAAGAAGAATATGAAAGCAGGGTTGGGTTATAAAAAGAAACATAATCAAAATAAAAGTTTTGAAAAACAAAATGTTCAAAAGAAAACGAATTTTGTTCATGGGAAAAGTTCGGAAGAAGAGAAAGAACTCCAATTTAGACGACAGTCTAATGAAGAGTTTTATGCTCAGAAAAAGAAACAACAACAGGCTAAGATGTTTCAAAGAAAATGTGTTTTAAATGTGATCAAATTGGACATGTTGCACACAAATGTTCAAACCCAAAGCCTGTTGATGTTGAAAAACAGAAATGTGAGAATGTGAAACAAAAGTCTACCAGATTTGATTCCAAACAAACTTAGAGCTACAACACAAACAAGTTTGCTTCGAATCAAACTTGGAAACCAAAACAGACTAGGTCTGATTCAAGACAAACCCAAAATTCTCACACACCCAGATTCAGAACAACACAAAGTTGGCAAACATCGGTTGATATATCAAAATCAAACCAGTTTTGGAAACCAAAAAGTGTTGTTCAAAATCAAAACGATTCACGATTTTACAAAAGAAATGCATCAAAAGGACAGAACTGGGTAGTTAAGAAACAAGTGACTTCTGTGAAAGAAGAAAAAGTTGAAGTCAAAGATGAAAAAGTTTTTGTACAAAATAACAAAGATTTTCCATCATTAAATGAAACTTATTATGTTGAAATGCCTAAGGTCAAACAGACCTGGGCTAAATTGTTCAAGTAATTGAGTTTTTGTAAATGTGCAGGTGCTTATGAAGTTTGATTGTCCAGAAAGAGAATAGATGAGCAGTCTAGCACAGGAAGAGAAGGCTGCTGAACCCTGGTTTGGTTGAATAGGGAGTTTATCGTTTTCTGTACATAAATAAACCATATTTCTAAAAACCCTAAAAATTTAAAAATAAAAAATATATTTGTTTTTTTAAATTTGTCAAATATTCAAAAATTTTAAAAAAAATATATATGTTGCTTGAATATGCCGAAACCCTCACGGCGGAACAAACATGATTACTTTCACAAGATTGAAAAACGGTTTTCAAACTGTAAAAAATCAATGTGTTGTAAATCATGGGGGTACATTTGCAGAAAATATAATGTATTGCAATTCAGTACACGAAAAGCAGAAAATGGATGGCGAGACAAAGCTATCTACATCGATTTGTCAAATTTTCTTTAAATGATTTTGCATTTTAGGGGGAGTAAGGAATTGTCACAAAATACAAAAACATTAGAAAATTTGAAAGAGCCAAAAACATGATAAAATTCAAAATTGAGTTTTGTGTAAAAAGAGGAAATGATAGTACATCAGTAGACAATCACAGTATGCTAAAGAATTGGAATGTTTTAATGTGATAAACGGTCTCACTGATGATATGCCAGTAGGTTTTTACACACTTAGTAGATTGTTTTCGGGATATAAACCTAAATCTTTGCTCGCTTATTTCATGGGGAACACTACTTGGATATATAGGTAACCCCTGAAATCTCGTTTGAAAGATCCCTCTTTCTGAAATACTAGGTCTTTATACTCAGTGATATCTGGGGTATTATCCCGGGACTTCTGATTTTGCGGAAGCAATGGCCTAGTCCCCGTATAATACTTTCTGCTTGCTTGAAATATAGCACCGCCCTCAGCATAAAAAATGATGAAACATTGAAAAATGCTAATCATGTGCTGTTGAAGAAAAGATCCTCTAAAGGGGACACACCTTAAGTCGAAGCTGTCATCTCTCTCCTGAGCTCTCACGGCCCTCGCATTTAACCCCTTACAGATATCATCTGTGGTATACTCACCTGTAAGACTGAATATTGGGATCTGGATACGGGAGTATATTCAAGAGGTGGGACACATGAATGAGTTTAAGTTCTTAATACACCTAAATCGTATCTCGAATCAGTTGAACTTTGTGTGAAAATTTAAGTGGATCTGTATACTGACAATCTAAGTGAATCGTTTAGAACTTAAAGTGTTAAAAAGCTCAACGGTGCTAGTGATTTGTCATAAACTGATATGATCCTCTGACGCAAACTCAAACAAAAATATTGTCTGTAAATATTTCTTTATTGCTTTATATTTCAGAAAACTACAAAAAGATTTTAATTTCTGCTTTATTTTCTACAACCGATGTCTGAAAGGTGAGTTTTAAAATCTAAGTATGCTAATCGTGTTTCTGAAAATAAACAAGTTCATTAAGTTGAAACTTGAAAATTTTAAAATCAAAAATAGTTTGTGATATTTCCAAGGTCATTAATTTGGACTTGGATGATAATCTGTGAGGGAGTTGGTTGTTTAATCTGTTAAAATCTGTTATATAGAGATAGTTTTCGATTTGGTTGCTTAAATCGTCAAATCTATGAAGTTTGTTGATAAGGGAAATGGAAATGTTTTTGAAAGTGCCAGGTTATGGTTCCTGGACAACTGAAAATGCTTTCACTGTAAAAAATATTTTAGCTTATGTTGAGAAAGCCAGGTCATCAATCCTGGATGTTCATAATGTTGTTACTTATGAATGTATGAGATTTGCAGATGGTATTCCAGATTATGATCCCGACAGCTAAGTCTAAGGGGGAGTCTGAAGACAAGCTCAACGCAAGGGAGAGTGTGCATTCAAGGAGCCAGGTAACTATCCTGGAGGAGCTTGTATCCGGGAAAGCCATGTGTCGATCCCAAAAGCACGGAAGCTTGACGAAAGGGGGAGCCTGAAGATAGAGTCTAACGAAAGGAAGAGCAACGGAAGCCTGAAAACAGATCCACGGGGATTCTGTTCGAGAAAGAGGGAGTCTATGGTTGCTGATACCGTCAAAGTTTCAAGAAGACTCAAAGAGAGAGAGAAAGATAAGACGCTATGAGTTTGACTGCGGATTGACTGTGGCAATATCCAAGGGGGAGTCTGTTGGTGTATTTATGTCTATCGCCTCCGTCAATCCAGTCCATAGCAGATACTGAAGAATTCAAGTGCTTATATTGTAATATCTAAGAAAAGGCAAGTTGGCATTTATGTAATTAATGAGAAATCTCATTAAGCCCCTTGGCCTATAAATAGGACCCTTAGGGTTAGTTTTAGAGACTTTTGGCATTTGGAGACTTGAAGAGCTATAGTGTTAGAGAGAGAAGCTAGAGAGAGAAAGTGCTCCACGTGATTCAGGTTTTTGTACGATTTCAGATCTGTTAATAAGAATCACGATTATATTACGTTCTCGTGTGTTCGTCACGTTCGTGTACGGATTCCGCACGTCACACGTTCGGTTCGCAATCGTTTCGGAGTAAAACTGGTCCTAACAATAAGGATCTTGGTACTCAGTATTGGTGGCCTGGTATCAAGAAAGACATTGCCTTATACGTATCAAAATGCCTTACTTGTCTTAAGGTTAAGGCTGAACATCAACATCCTTCTGGTCTATTGGAGCAACCAGAAATTCCAGTTTGGAAATGGGAAAACATTGCTATGGATCTTATTACCAAACTTCCGCGTACTAAGAGAGGTCATGATGCCATTTGGGTAGTTGTTGATCGTCTTACTAAGTCAGCACATTTCTTGCCGATCCGTGAGGATCTATCTGCTGACAAGCTTGCTAAAATCTATGTGGATGAGATTGTATCTAGACATGGTGTTCCTTTGAACATTATTTCTGACAGAGATACTGATTCTCGTCTCGTTTTTGGAGAACCATACAATCTGCTATGGGAACCCAACTTAATTTGAGCACAGCTTATCATCCGCAATCAGATGGCCAATCTGAAAGAACAATCCAGACTTTGGAGGATATGCTTAGAGCTTGTGTGATCGATTTTGGTGGTAGTTGGGATTCGTATCTTCCGTTGATTGAATTCTTCTACAACAATAGTTATCACTCCAGCATCAACATGGCTCCTTTCGAAGCTCTCTATGGTCGAAAATGTCGTTCACCAGTCGGCTGGAATGAGATCGGTGAGGCTCAGCTTACTGGATGTAACACCTGTGCCTCCACGTCCATCAAACAAATACCAAACCAATGAAATATTATATTTCATACTTGGGATTTGTAAAAATATGTGTATCATTTGCACATATCAATTCTCGTTCAATTTCAAACTCTAAATCGCTTCCTGGAGGGTTATACGCGCACTGATGCGTAAATATAACCAGTTTAATGCAACAAACACTCCGGAGTAGTGACATAGGATTAACATACCTTAAATAACCTTTACATAACTTAGAAATAAGTTTTGGAAGGTTTGGTATGCCGAAATCAAGTTTAATCGCTTACAGGGACTAAAGTTGACAAACTGCGAAAGTATGCCAATTTGAACTGTAACAGACCTTCCGGAACATGACCATAAGTTAAACATACCATAAATATCCTTTACATAGCTTAGAAATAGGCTTTGAGGGGTTCGGTGTGCTAAAATAAACTTTTGGGTCATTCAGGGACTAAAAGTGTCAAAAAGTGCACAAGTTTGCATTTTCGCGCATAACTTACGTTCTGAATACATCCGGACATCCAAAAAATTATGTTAGCACTAAAATATTTTATTTTAGTGTTCTCCATAAGAAAAATCCATTCGTCACGTCATTTGGATCGTTTTTCGCATTCGGGACCAGATTCGATGTATTAGCCGTTGTTTAATTCACAACCACACATTCTAACTTGCTTAGTCAGCGGATAAGGATGGAATTTAAACACCTAAACACCATGACATTTCAACACATGTATGGATGGAATTTAAACACCTAAACACCATGACATTTCAACACATGTATGGATGGAATTTAAACACCTAAACACCATGACATTTCAACACATGTATGGATGGAATTTAAACACCTAAACACCATGACATTTCAACACATGTATGGATGGAATTTAAACACCTAAACACCATGACATTTCAACACATGTATGGATGGAATTTAAACACCTAAACACCATGACATTTCAACACATGTATGGATGGAATTTAAACACCTAAACACCATGACATTTCAACACATGTACGGATGGGATTAAGGCACGTTTTCCATGAAGCGATCTTAACGGTTCGGGTATTCCTATAAATACCCAACCACCCCCATTGCTAAAATCACTAGAAACTTGATTTGAGAAACTCTAAGTTGAAACATTTGTTTCATACCTGAGATTTTTGAATCGAGTTTAGCATTCGGGGACCCTTCGTAAGTATTCTTTCGTTCTTTTCCTTATTTTATTGCTTTTCGAGTCCGAAAGTCAAACTTTGTTTGACTTTCAGCGTTGACCAGTAATGGTCAATGCGAAGTTCTTTTGAACTTCGCAACGTGAGTGTAATCACGTTGGTCATAGTCCCTTGGGACTATGCCTACTGATTACCACGTTGTCTAGGGTCGTAGGGTAGGCGATCTAATAAATCGCCTATACCTTCGAACCCGACCCAGTTTGGTCGATCATTAGGATCCGACCAAATACATTAGGTGACCCTAGTATAGGGCATAACCTTCCGAGGTTATACCCTATGGTCACATCGTTTAAGTAGTTGTATGATAGGTAGTTTATATGCCTTAGGTAAATTACCAGAATACCCTTTTCATGTATAATTGGTAATTAAGCATATGTAACCTAAACTTTTGTCACATAACTGATTATGTAACATGTTTAGGCATATAACACTTGTCATAGGACTAGTTAGACGGTCCGAACGCGTTTCACGCGCACGACGCGTTAAAGTAGCATAAGTTACCTTAATGGGTCGCGATGGGTCGAAAGCACTTAGGTTAGTTTCATTGTAGTATGTAGGCCTTGTTAAACCATATCATATGAGTTCCAACACTCATTTGGTTTACCAAGCCTCATCCTATCCGATCTCCCGATTTAAGTCCGGTTTATTTATATAGTTTAGATTTGCCGACTGATTCCGTGCTCCCTCTAGCTTTGTTTGGTTGTTGTTCAAGACCTCCAAGCATTCTCAGGCGAGTACATTATTCCCCTCTTTTACTGTTTTCAACTGTTTTGGGGTGACTCGTATGTGCTAAATGTTTTATCAATGGTTTCGAGAACAATTACAATGTGGTTTCACGAACAATTACAATTATTTCAAGAACGAATACGATGATTTCAAGAACGAATACAATGATTTCAAAAACTAATAACAATTTCAATAAAGTGAACGAACTTGTTGGTTGTAGTTACATGACCGATGACATTCATTAGCAATGATCAAGCCGACCAGTATTAGGTTATGGTACCATAGGATCTGACAAATCCCGTTATTTACTGCACCCATTGTTATGTGTGGGGGTTGTGGGTAGCGACTGAATCTGTAATTATTAACTTATCCTTTGGTAAGGGTTTGTTAAGAACGAGAGCGAGAGCGAGTTGGAACGAGGAACGCGTCAAGAAGGTTTGAATGTTATTAGAGAATCGACCATAAAGTAGTTTCACAATTAAAACAAGAACGCTTTGAATGATTACAATAACAAGAACGAATAGAACGATTTTACAAAATGGGTTAACGATTGGGTAAACATTTGGACATGATTTACATTTGATCATGCATTTACATGAAACATAGTATTGGTTTAAACCAAGTTTTACTTCAATACTTTGTTTTGTGCGTTTCACCTATGGTTTAGTTAATGCATTTCACTAGCCATACATATCATTTTGGTTATACATATTACATGATTTACATTGGGCATGAACATTACTTTGGTGGTTTGGTTTGGGTAAGTGATTTGAGTAACGGTGCGTGTGTAATATGATACAAGCATGGTGGATACGCCGCAGGTACTTCCTATATATAAGTGTTTGTATGGTATTACATATTGTAGCGTTATTTGAATCATTTCAGTTTGAGACATAGAACATTTTATACAAGTAACATACTTTTCACAAGACATTTATTTACAAACAACTTATCTTATACAAACTCATTTTACATGGTTATTCATTTAATCATGCATTATTCTCTTATTTATACTTATCATCCGAACTTATTATTTTTCAAATGATTTACAAAGACAAAGCAAATTACAAGGTTCATGACTAAACATTTTCTTAAACAGAAGTCATGAATCTTATTTTCACAAAACCTATGTACTCGCCAGCATTTCTTTGCTGACCTCGTTTTCACATATGTTTCAGGTATTGTTGAATGATATCGTTTGATAAGATGCATGCTCACATAGGACTGGACGAGGCCTTAGTGACTAAATAACAATGATAGACTATGTTTAATTTGTGTATTTAGATTTCCAGACGATGTAATTATTCAATGTTTAATAAAACAAAACACTTTTTGGTATCCATGGTTATGAAACATTAATTCTGTTGCAACACGCCTCGATGTTTCCGCCGCGATTTGTTGTTTTACGCGGTCGGGGTGTGACAGAAAAGATGGTATCAGAGCCAGGTTTATAGGGAATTAGGTTATTAGTAATTAGTAATGCTTTGACCTAGTCTATAACCTTCTTAGGACCCTAACGCGAGTTTACTTGCGTTTAGTCATAAAACAATACTGTCACCTATCCTTAGGTGACAACCACAACAAGAACATAAATTTCAAAACCGCTTTGAAAACTAATCATCTGTTCTAGGATGATTGATTACTAGGTTTTGAACCCTCTATTGTAAGGTTTTGAACTCTCTATTATATGGTTTTGAACCCCTTTGAGTTTTCAAAACTTCGTCAAGGTTTTGGGTTTTAAATGATGTGAACACGTGCAAACTGGAAGGGTGAATGCCTGTATTCTGGGTTTTCTGTCTAGGCAAGCACTTCGTATACATCTCATCAGACGCGAGACCAGTTGTGCTTACCTGGGAATTCTTGGGATGAGTGTTCACTTATAGGCGAGCATGTCTTCGCGATACATTATTTTTGACCCATTTACTTTGATTAGTCACCGTCTCATTTGTTTGCCTTAGGTAACAAACAAATGATCGCAATTTTTCATGCGTTATCATTCTGTTTTGAATGTCCAATAATCTTTCACCTGTTTCTCCCTATGCCTTTCTTTTTCTTCAAGAATGTCTCTTCATCACGATGACGCCCAGATATCTGAGCAAGCAGCCAAAAAAAATTCGCTCAGCGAATAGGCTAAGTAGTCCTGAAGACTGTTGAATTAGCTACTGCCATGTATCATCTCCAGGATGAAACCACTCAAGAGTCACCAAGACAGGCAGGACCTAGTCAGGCGACAACATCATCAACCAATAAACCAATCGAGGAATCAAAGACCATGGATGAACGATCCCCTAAGAAGTCAAAGAAGCGAAAGGCTTCTCAGAACTTCGCCATGGTCGCTCACAATGGTAAAGCAGTCCCCAACCAACCAGCTCAACACCCTGCTAGGTGTGTATGGCTTTTCCTATGATACCTACATCAAGGAACTATGTACCTTACAAACTACTCTTGTGATTTCTCTCTTTAAAATGATTGCTCATGATTCCCTTGAAAATTTTAAGTACTCGTTTCACTCTAAGAAACAAAGTACAGAAAATTAAGTGACATTATGAGTAATCGTGCTTTTCGCACATCTGTGCCTTTAAATCCTTGGTTAGATAACTAAGGGTATTTTCAAATCTCATACCCATTACGTTTTGATTTTTCAACATACACAGTACCAGTATTTCAAAACAATCTTCATGATCTCAAAACATTTCATATAGTTTGAAAACAATTTTTCTAGATGCATTGTCTATGTTATTTCAAAAACATTGGCCATGTTATCAAAACCAACCTTTCTAATTTCAAAATATTTCATATAGTCTGAAGACAATATTAACACAATACATTTTCTGATCAAGTGCATGATTTCGAAAAGCATCATTCATGTCTTTCAAAAACCTTATACATAATTTCAAAATTCATCTCGCATGATTTTAAAACATTTTTGTAAATATATCTACCTAATACACCTACTTTATGATTTCAAAAAAAAAAAAAGTATTATATATAAGGTTTCAAAAACGTTAAACACATTTTTCTTAAAAGAACCCCATGCATAGTATTCAAAAATATTTTCCTCATACATTGACTTAACCTTCAAAATTCTGCTTCATATGTCGCCTTGACATATCCAGCATCTCAACTTCATAAGCATTTTACATCATGTTTTGACCTAAGCACATCCAGTGCAAGGTTTCAAAACATGTTCAACTTCTAAAATTCATATGGGATCTTTTTATCTTTACAATTAGATCCTTGTGGATGATTATCATTCAAATCAGAGTCCTTAATTGGATTCCTTATGTACCTTAATTCGAACACTTCGGTTCCTAGTAATCGAAATCGAATTTTCTTTTTGAATCTTTCTATCTTTATAGTTAGATTCTTGATAACGTTTAAAGTACCAAATGAAATCCACGGAATGGATTCCAAGTGTGCTTTAAATGCATGTACGCAATTTACAAGACAAATTAACGAACAATTTTGTGGTTATGTGATATGTGTTTATGTGTTCTCCTCTATGATTTTTTTGTGTGATCCGATTTTCAAATCCTCATAGAATCTTTCATATCTTCATATGAGGGATTCATAGTAGGATTTTTAAAAAGGTACTACCCTAAAATCCTTATGGGTTTCTACGTAGTAGTTAAGACCCTTGGGTTATATAGTACCATTCCATGATTCATAAGAGACCCTTTTGGTGGTCTAGCCTAAAAGATTGATTCACAATTTGGTTAGAAAACGACATCTAGTGATGTAGCTGAACAGACTCCTTGATAGTCTATTTAGATCATTTATTGATTTAATATAAAGGACTCTATGGCGGTCTAGTCACACTCATCACAGATTCATTCATTTGGTTTTCCCCTACATATTATAAAATAGACTGTGTAAACTGTGCAAGGAATTGTCTGATTATGGACATGTACATAATTATGAAATTTAGTGCACAGAAACCCAGTAAGGTTTACTATGTGTAAGAACCGATAGTGACAACAATAATAAAATGATAACAATGTAATGGAGGCACGGTGGACGCACCAATGATGCTTCATATACTTGTATATAAGTATCCCTCTTACATTGCAAGCATGATGTTATTAAAGTTACTAGAAGTTCAGAACCCTAACCAATGTTTTTCGGTCTTTTCAACTTCATGTTTTAAACTCTCACAAGTTTCCTCTAAATAAATTTCGGGACGAAATTTCCTAAAGTAGGGGAGACTGTAACACCTGTGCCTCCACGTCCATCAAACAAATACCAAACCAATGAAATATTATATTTCATACTTGGGATTTGTAAAAATATGTGTATCATTTGCACATATCAATTCTCGTTCAATTTCAAACTCTAAATCGCTTTCTGGAGGGTTATACGCGCACTGATGCGTAAATATAACCAGTTTAATGCAACAAACACTCCGGAGTAGTGACATAGGATTAACATACCTTAAATAACCTTTACATAACTTAGAAATAAGTTTTGGAAGGTTTGGTATGCCGAAATCAAGTTTAATCGCTTACAGGGACTAAAGTTGACAAACTGCGAAAGTATGCCAATTTGAACTGTAACAGACCTTCCGGAACATGACCATAAGTTAAACATACCATAAATATCCTTTACATAGCTTAGAAATAGGCTTTGAGGGGTTCGGTGTGCTAAAATAAACTTTTGGGTCATTCAGGGACTAAAAGTGTCAAAAAGTGCACAAGTTTGCATTTTCGCGCATAACTTACGTTCTGAATACATCCGGACATCCAAAAAATTATGTTAGCACTAAAATATTTTATTTTAGTGTTCTCCATAAGAAAAATCCATTCGTCACGTCATTTTGATCGTTTTTCGCATTCGGGACCAGATTCGATGTATTAGCCGTTGTTTAATTCACAACCACACATTCTAACTTGCTTAGTCAGCGGATAAGGATGGAATTTAAACACCTAAACACCATGACATTTCAACACATGTATGGATGGAATTTAAACACCTAAACACCATGACATTTCAACACATGTATGGATGGAATTTAAACACCTAAACACCATGACATTTCAACACATGTATGGATGGAATTTAAACACCTAAACACCATGACATTTCAACACATGTATGGATGGAATTTAAACACCTAAACACCATGACATTTCAACACATGTATGGATGGAATTTAAACACCTAAACACCATGACATTTCAACACATGTATGGATGGAATTTAAACACCTAAACACCATGACATTTCAACACATGTACGGATGGGATTAAGGCACGTTTTCCATGAAGCGATCTTAACGGTTCGGGTATTCCTATAAATACCCAACCACCCCCATTGCTAAAATCACTAGAAACTTGATTTGAGAAACTCTAAGTTGAAACATTTGTTTCATACCTGAGATTTTTGAATCGAGTTTAGCATTCGGGGACCCTTCGTAAGTATTCTTTCGTTCTTTTCCTTATTTTATTGCTTTTCGAGTCCGAAAGTCAAACTTTGTTTGACTTTCAGCGTTGACCAGTAATGGTCAATGCGAAGTTCTTTTGAACTTCGCAACGTGAGTGTAATCACGTTGGTCATAGTCCCTTGGGACTATGCCTACTGATTACCACGTTGTCTAGGGTCGTAGGGTAGGCGATCTAATAAATCGCCTATACCTTCGAACCCGACCCAGTTTGGTCGATCATTAGGATCCGACCAAATACATTAGGTGACCCTAGTATAGGGCATAACCTTCCGAGGTTATACCCTATGGTCACATCGTTTAAGTAGTTGTATGATAGGTAGTTTATATGCCTTAGGTAAATTACCAGAATACCCTTTTCATGTATAATTGGTAATTAAGCATATGTAACCTAAACTTTTGTCACATAACTGATTATGTAACATGTTTAGGCATATAACACTTGTCATAGGACTAGTTAGACGGTCCGAACGCGTTTCACGCGCACGACGCGTTAAAGTAGCATAAGTTACCTTAATGGGTCGCGATGGGTCGAAAGCACTTAGGTTAGTTTCATTGTAGTATGTAGGCCTTGTTAAACCATATCATATGAGTTCCAACACTCATTTGGTTTACCAAGCCTCATCCTATCCGATCTCCCGATTTAAGTCCGGTTTATTTATATAGTTTAGATTTGCCGACTGATTCCGTGCTCCCTCTAGCTTTGTTTGGTTGTTGTTCAAGACCTCCAAGCATTCTCAGGCGAGTACATTATTCCCCTCTTTTACTGTTTTCAACTGTTTTGGGGTGACTCGTATGTGCTAAATGTTTTATCAATGGTTTCGAGAACAATTACAATGTGGTTTCACGAACAATTACAATTATTTCAAGAACGAATACGATGATTTCAAGAACGAATACAATGATTTCAAAAACTAATAACAATTTCAATAAAGTGAACGAACTTGTTGGTTGTAGTTACATGACCGATGACATTCATTAGCAATGATCAAGCCGACCAGTATTAGGTTATGGTACCATAGGATCTGACAAATCCCGTTATTTACTGCACCCATTGTTATGTGTGGGGGTTGTGGGTAGCGACTGAATCTGTAATTATTAACTTATCCTTTGGTAAGGGTTTGTTAAGAACGAGAGCGAGAGCGAGTTGGAACGAGGAACGCGTCAAGAAGGTTTGAATGTTATTAGAGAATCGACCATAAAGTAGTTTCACAATTAAAACAAGAACGCTTTGAATGATTACAATAACAAGAACGAATAGAACGATTTTACAAAATGGGTTAACGATTGGGTAAACATTTGGACATGATTTACATTTGATCATGCATTTACATGAAACATAGTATTGGTTTAAACCAAGTTTTACTTCAATACTTTGTTTTGTGCGTTTCACCTATGGTTTAGTTAATGCATTTCACTAGCCATACATATCATTTTGGTTATACATATTACATGATTTACATTGGGCATGAACATTACTTTGGTGGTTTGGTTTGGGTAAGTGATTTGAGTAACGGTGCGTGTGTAATATGATACAAGCATGGTGGATACGCCGCAGGTACTTCCTATATATAAGTGTTTGTATGGTATTACATATTGTAGCGTTATTTGAATCATTTCAGTTTGAGACATAGAACATTTTATACAAGTAACATACTTTTCACAAGACATTTATTTACAAACAACTTATCTTATACAAACTCATTTTACATGGTTATTCATTTAATCATGCATTATTCTCTTATTTATACTTATCATCCGAACTTATTATTTTTCAAATGATTTACAAAGACAAAGCAAATTACAAGGTTCATGACTAAACATTTTCTTAAACAGAAGTCATGAATCTTATTTTCACAAAACCTATGTACTCGCCAGCATTTCTTTGCTGACCTCGTTTTCACATATGTTTCAGGTATTGTTGAATGATATCGTTTGATAAGATGCATGCTCACATAGGACTGGACGAGGCCTTAGTGACTAAATAACAATGATAGACTATGTTTAATTTGTGTATTTAGATTTCCAGACGATGTAATTATTCAATGTTTAATAAAACAAAACACTTTTTGGTATCCATGGTTATGAAACATTAATTCTGTTGCAACACGCCTCGATGTTTCCGCCGCGATTTGTTGTTTTACGCGGTCGGGGTGTGACAGAAAAGATGGTATCAGAGCCAGGTTTATAGGGAATTAGGTTATTAGTAATTAGTAATGCTTTGACCTAGTCTATAACCTTCTTAGGACCCTAACGCGAGTTTACTTGCGTTTAGTCATAAAACAATACTGTCACCTATCCTTAGGTGACAACCACAACAAGAACATAAATTTCAAAACCGCTTTGAAAACTAATCATCTGTTCTAGGATGATTGATTACTAGGTTTTGAACCCTCTATTGTAAGGTTTTGAACTCTCTATTATATGGTTTTGAACCCCTTTGAGTTTTCAAAACTTCGTCAAGGTTTTGGGTTTTAAATGATGTGAACACGTGCAAACTGGAAGGGTGAATGCCTGTATTCTGGGTTTTCTGTCTAGGCAAGCACTTCGTATACATCTCATCAGACGCGAGACCAGTTGTGCTTACCTGGGAATTCTTGGGATGAGTGTTCACTTATAGGCGAGCATGTCTTCGCGATACATTATTTTTGACCCATTTACTTTGATTAGTCACCGTCTCATTTGTTTGCCTTAGGTAACAAACAAATGATCGCAATTTTTCATGCGTTATCATTCTGTTTTGAATGTCCAATAATCTTTCACCTGTTTCTCCCTATGCCTTTCTTTTTCTTCAAGAATGTCTCTTCATCACGATGACGCCCAGATATCTGAGCAAGCAGCCAAAAAAAATTCGCTCAGCGAATAGGCTAAGTAGTCCTGAAGACTGTTGAATTAGCTACTGCCATGTATCATCTCCAGGATGAAACCACTCAAGAGTCACCAAGACAGGCAGGACCTAGTCAGGCGACAACATCATCAACCAATAAACCAATCGAGGAATCAAAGACCATGGATGAACGATCCCCTAAGAAGTCAAAGAAGCGAAAGGCTTCTCAGAACTTCGCCATGGTCGCTCACAATGGTAAAGCAGTCCCCAACCAACCAGCTCAACACCCTGCTAGGTGTGTATGGCTTTTCCTATGATACCTACATCAAGGAACTATGTACCTTACAAACTACTCTTGTGATTTCTCTCTTTAAAATGATTGCTCATGATTCCCTTGAAAATTTTAAGTACTCGTTTCACTCTAAGAAACAAAGTACAGAAAATTAAGTGACATTATGAGTAATCGTGCTTTTCGCACATCTGTGCCTTTAAATCCTTGGTTAGATAACTAAGGGTATTTTCAAATCTCATACCCATTACGTTTTGATTTTTCAACATACACAGTACCAGTATTTCAAAACAATCTTCATGATCTCAAAACATTTCATATAGTTTGAAAACAATTTTTCTAGATGCATTGTCTATGTTATTTCAAAAACATTGGCCATGTTATCAAAACCAACCTTTCTAATTTCAAAATATTTCATATAGTCTGAAGACAATATTAACACAATACATTTTCTGATCAAGTGCATGATTTCGAAAAGCATCATTCATGTCTTTCAAAAACCTTATACATAATTTCAAAATTCATCTCGCATGATTTTAAAACATTTTTGTAAATATATCTACCTAATACACCTACTTTATGATTTCAAAAAAAAAAAAAAGTATTATATATAAGGTTTCAAAAACGTTAAACACATTTTTCTTAAAAGAACCCCATGCATAGTATTCAAAAATATTTTCCTCATACATTGACTTAACCTTCAAAATTCTGCTTCATATGTCGCCTTGACATATCCAGCATCTCAACTTCATAAGCATTTTACATCATGTTTTGACCTAAGCACATCCAGTGCAAGGTTTCAAAACATGTTCAACTTCTAAAATTCATATGGGATCTTTTTATCTTTACAATTAGATCCTTGTGGATGATTATCATTCAAATCAGAGTCCTTAATTGGATTCCTTATGTACCTTAATTCGAACACTTCGGTTCCTAGTAATCGAAATCGAATTTTCTTTTTGAATCTTTCTATCTTTATAGTTAGATTCTTGATAACGTTTAAAGTACCAAATGAAATCCACGGAATGGATTCCAAGTGTGCTTTAAATGCATGTACGCAATTTACAAGACAAATTAACGAACAATTTTGTGGTTATGTGATATGTGTTTATGTGTTCTCCTCTATGATTTTTTTGTGTGATCCGATTTTCAAATCCTCATAGAATCTTTCATATCTTCATATGAGGGATTCATAGTAGGATTTTTAAAAAGGTACTACCCTAAAATCCTTATGGGTTTCTACGTAGTAGTTAAGACCCTTGGGTTATATAGTACCATTCCATGATTCATAAGAGACCCTTTTGGTGGTCTAGCCTAAAAGATTGATTCACAATTTGGTTAGAAAACGACATCTAGTGATGTAGCTGAACAGACTCCTTGATAGTCTATTTAGATCATTTATTGATTTAATATAAAGGACTCTATGGCGGTCTAGTCACACTCATCACAGATTCATTCATTTGGTTTTCCCCTACATATTATAAAATAGACTGTGTAAACTGTGCAAGGAATTGTCTGATTATGGACATGTACATAATTATGAAATTTAGTGCACAGAAACCCAGTAAGGTTTACTATGTGTAAGAACCGATAGTGACAACAATAATAAAATGATAACAATGTAATGGAGGCACGGTGGACGCACCAATGATGCTTCATATACTTGTATATAAGTATCCCTCTTACATTGCAAGCATGATGTTATTAAAGTTACTAGAAGTTCAGAACCCTAACCAATGTTTTTCGGTCTTTTCAACTTCATGTTTTAAACTCTCACAAGTTTCCTCTAAATAAATTTCGGGACGAAATTTCCTAAAGTAGGGGAGACTGTAACACCTGTGCCTCCACGTCCATCAAACAAATACCAAACCAATGAAATATTATATTTCATACTTGGGATTTGTAAAAATATGTGTATCATTTGCACATATCAATTCTCGTTCAATTTCAAACTCTAAATCGCTTTCTGGAGGGTTATACGCGCACTGATGCGTAAATATAACCAGTTTAATGCAACAAACACTCCGGAGTAGTGACATAGGATTAACATACCTTAAATAACCTTTACATAACTTAGAAATAAGTTTTGGAAGGTTTGGTATGCCGAAATCAAGTTTAATCGCTTACAGGGACTAAAGTTGACAAACTGCGAAAGTATGCCAATTTGAACTGTAACAGACCTTCCGGAACATGACCATAAGTTAAACATACCATAAATATCCTTTACATAGCTTAGAAATAGGCTTTGAGGGGTTCGGTGTGCTAAAATAAACTTTTGGGTCATTCAGGGACTAAAAGTGTCAAAAAGTGCACAAGTTTGCATTTTCGCGCATAACTTACGTTCTGAATACATCCGGACATCCAAAAAATTATGTTAGCACTAAAATATTTTATTTTAGTGTTCTCCATAAGAAAAATCCATTCGTCACGTCATTTTGATCGTTTTTCGCATTCGGGACCAGATTCGATGTATTAGCCGTTGTTTAATTCACAACCACACATTCTAACTTGCTTAGTCAGCGGATAAGGATGGAATTTAAACACCTAAACACCATGACATTTCAACACATGTATGGATGGAATTTAAACACCTAAACACCATGACATTTCAACACATGTATGGATGGAATTTAAACACCTAAACACCATGACATTTCAACACATGTATGGATGGAATTTAAACACCTAAACACCATGACATTTCAACACATGTATGGATGGAATTTAAACACCTAAACACCATGACATTTCAACACATGTATGGATGGAATTTAAACACCTAAACACCATGACATTTCAACACATGTATGGATGGAATTTAAACACCTAAACACCATGACATTTCAACACATGTACGGATGGGATTAAGGCACGTTTTCCATGAAGCGATCTTAACGGTTCGGGTATTCCTATAAATACCCAACCACCCCCATTGCTAAAATCACTAGAAACTTGATTTGAGAAACTCTAAGTTGAAACATTTGTTTCATACCTGAGATTTTTGAATCGAGTTTAGCATTCGGGGACCCTTCGTAAGTATTCTTTCGTTCTTTTCCTTATTTTATTGCTTTTCGAGTCCGAAAGTCAAACTTTGTTTGACTTTCAGCGTTGACCAGTAATGGTCAATGCGAAGTTCTTTTGAACTTCGCAACGTGAGTGTAATCACGTTGGTCATAGTCCCTTGGGACTATGCCTACTGATTACCACGTTGTCTAGGGTCGTAGGGTAGGCGATCTAATAAATCGCCTATACCTTCGAACCCGACCCAGTTTGGTCGATCATTAGGATCCGACCAAATACATTAGGTGACCCTAGTATAGGGCATAACCTTCCGAGGTTATACCCTATGGTCACATCGTTTAAGTAGTTGTATGATAGGTAGTTTATATGCCTTAGGTAAATTACCAGAATACCCTTTTCATGTATAATTGGTAATTAAGCATATGTAACCTAAACTTTTGTCACATAACTGATTATGTAACATGTTTAGGCATATAACACTTGTCATAGGACTAGTTAGACGGTCCGAACGCGTTTCACGCGCACGACGCGTTAAAGTAGCATAAGTTACCTTAATGGGTCGCGATGGGTCGAAAGCACTTAGGTTAGTTTCATTGTAGTATGTAGGCCTTGTTAAACCATATCATATGAGTTCCAACACTCATTTGGTTTACCAAGCCTCATCCTATCCGATCTCCCGATTTAAGTCCGGTTTATTTATATAGTTTAGATTTGCCGACTGATTCCGTGCTCCCTCTAGCTTTGTTTGGTTGTTGTTCAAGACCTCCAAGCATTCTCAGGCGAGTACATTATTCCCCTCTTTTACTGTTTTCAACTGTTTTGGGGTGACTCGTATGTGCTAAATGTTTTATCAATGGTTTCGAGAACAATTACAATGTGGTTTCACGAACAATTACAATTATTTCAAGAACGAATACGATGATTTCAAGAACGAATACAATGATTTCAAAAACTAATAACAATTTCAATAAAGTGAACGAACTTGTTGGTTGTAGTTACATGACCGATGACATTCATTAGCAATGATCAAGCCGACCAGTATTAGGTTATGGTACCATAGGATCTGACAAATCCCGTTATTTACTGCACCCATTGTTATGTGTGGGGGTTGTGGGTAGCGACTGAATCTGTAATTATTAACTTATCCTTTGGTAAGGGTTTGTTAAGAACGAGAGCGAGAGCGAGTTGGAACGAGGAACGCGTCAAGAAGGTTTGAATGTTATTAGAGAATCGACCATAAAGTAGTTTCACAATTAAAACAAGAACGCTTTGAATGATTACAATAACAAGAACGAATAGAACGATTTTACAAAATGGGTTAACGATTGGGTAAACATTTGGACATGATTTACATTTGATCATGCATTTACATGAAACATAGTATTGGTTTAAACCAAGTTTTACTTCAATACTTTGTTTTGTGCGTTTCACCTATGGTTTAGTTAATGCATTTCACTAGCCATACATATCATTTTGGTTATACATATTACATGATTTACATTGGGCATGAACATTACTTTGGTGGTTTGGTTTGGGTAAGTGATTTGAGTAACGGTGCGTGTGTAATATGATACAAGCATGGTGGATACGCCGCAGGTACTTCCTATATATAAGTGTTTGTATGGTATTACATATTGTAGCGTTATTTGAATCATTTCAGTTTGAGACATAGAACATTTTATACAAGTAACATACTTTTCACAAGACATTTATTTACAAACAACTTATCTTATACAAACTCATTTTACATGGTTATTCATTTAATCATGCATTATTCTCTTATTTATACTTATCATCCGAACTTATTATTTTTCAAATGATTTACAAAGACAAAGCAAATTACAAGGTTCATGACTAAACATTTTCTTAAACAGAAGTCATGAATCTTATTTTCACAAAACCTATGTACTCGCCAGCATTTCTTTGCTGACCTCGTTTTCACATATGTTTCAGGTATTGTTGAATGATATCGTTTGATAAGATGCATGCTCACATAGGACTGGACGAGGCCTTAGTGACTAAATAACAATGATAGACTATGTTTAATTTGTGTATTTAGATTTCCAGACGATGTAATTATTCAATGTTTAATAAAACAAAACACTTTTTGGTATCCATGGTTATGAAACATTAATTCTGTTGCAACACGCCTCGATGTTTCCGCCGCGATTTGTTGTTTTACGCGGTCGGGGTGTGACACTGGACCTGACCTCATTCTAGAGACAACAGATAAGGTTAAGAGAGTTCGCGATAACCTTCAAACAGCTCGAAGCCATCAAAAGAGTTACGCGGACTAATGACGCAAGCCCTTGGAATTTCAAGTCGGTGATCGCGTATTACTTAAGGTCTCACCTTGGAAAGGTGTGATCAGATTTGGAAAGACAGGAAAACTTGCACCTAGATATGTTGGACCATTCAAGATCGTCGAAAGAATCGGAAAGGTAGCCTACAGACTTGAGTTACCTCCTGAACTTGGAAATGTTCATCCAACCTTTCATGTGTCCAATCTCAAGAAGTGTTTAGCTGATGAGAACCTCCACATACCACTTGATGAAATTCGTGTTGATGACACGATGCATTTTGTTGAGAAGCCTGTGGAAATCATGGAACGTGAAGTCAAGTGACTCAAACGCAAGCGCACTCCACTTGTCAAAGTTCGCTGGGAATCTAAACGTGGACCATAATTTACTTGGGAATGTGAAGATCAAATGAAGGCGAAATATCCACATCTTTTCTCACAAGTTTCCTCTAAATAAATTTCGGGACGAAATTTCCTCAAGTAGGGGAGATTGTGACATATGTGCTTCTAATCATTGTATAAACCCTAATCAGTTCAGTTATCAATAAAACAATGATATTTGATCCCAATATTTGTTTGTTTATGTTTGACATTTTGCATGTTTTGATTTTTGTTCAATTTCAAACTCTATATCGTTTTCTGGAGAGTTATACGCAAACTGGTGCGTAAACGTAATCAGTTTAATGTGAAAAACACTCCGGAACATCAATTTATGCTTAACATACCATAAATAACCTTTACATAACTTAGAAATAAGTTTTGAAGGCTTTGGTATGGCAAAATCAAGTTTATTCGCTTACAGGGACTAATTTCGACAAACGGCGAAAGTTTGCCGATTCGTATTGTAACGGACAATCCGGAACTTGATCATAAGTTAAACATACCCTAAATATCCTTTACATAGCTTAGAAATAGGCTTTGAGGAGTTTGGTGTGCTAAAATAAACTTTTTGGTCATTCAGGGACTAAAAGCGTCAAAAAGTGCATAAGTTTGCATTTTCGCGCATATCTTACGTTCTGAATACATCTGGATATCCAAAAATTTATGTAATCATTAAAATATTTTGTTTTAGTGATTGGCATGATAAAATTTCATTCGTCGCGTAATTTGGATCGTTTTTCGCGTTCGTTCATGTTTCGTCGTAATTAACCGAATAGCGTGATTGTACGGCCAAACGAACCGACATCCGACATATTTTTGAGCATGTTTCATATCCCCTATTCTTAGGCATCGTTGTAGAGCCTTGAAAATGGCTTAACGGCCTCAAACGCATCGAAAATGGCCTTAAAAGAATGCAGGGACTGAAACTGCAATTTATGAAACTTGTTTGCTGAACAGACATCTCGGGCGGGCCGCGTAAGCCCTCCGTTTTCTTCTACGCGGGGCGTGAGAGCTCCCCAGATGTGCAAAAAGTGTGTTACAGCTTGTTCCAGCTGTTTCCAAGTGTTGCAAATGGTTTTTAATCAATCTATGGGCTATTTTGGGGTGCCCATGGTATTCCAAAACCATGGGTGCACTTGTACGGCTTAGATTGAAGCTCAGTTTTCGATGAACGATCTTAACGATTTCCCAAAAACTATAAATACCCAACCCCATTTCCTCCCAAACTCACACCTTGATCTGATTTTGTTCTCTAAGTTGAAGTTATACACTTCATACCTGAGAATTTTCATATCAAAACTCCATTTCTTGGACTTCTTGTAAGTATTCTTTCGTTCTTTTACGCGTTTTAAGCACGAAAGTCAAACTGTGTTTGACTTTCTGCATTGACCAATTTATGGTCAACACGAAGTTCGTTTGAACTTCGCAACGTGAGCGTAATCACGATGGTCATAGTCCTTGGTGACTATACCTACTGATTACCATGTTATTTTAGGCATAGTAACGAGTTATAGTTTCGGTCAAAATGCGCGTTTATGCGTATTTTGTAACCAAACTATTCTTGGGTATCAAAACCGTTTCTTTTTTATATCAAACCTGTTTTCAAACTTCGTTAAACATGTTTTGACATGTTTAACTCGTCACTTTAGGTTTAGTGCTTATATAGGGTCGTAAAGGTAAGCGGTCTAAACAACCGCTTAGACTTTCGAACCCGACCCGTTTGGTCGATCATTAGGATCCGACCAAACACATTAGGTGACCATAGTTGTATAGGGAATAACCTTCCGAGGTTATACCTTATGGTCACGTCGTTTAGTTAGTCGTATGATAGGTAGTTTATATGCCTTAGGAAAATGACCAAAATACCCTTTTTGTGCATAAATTCATTTTAAGCATATGTAACTTAAATTTTGACATCTAAACTGATTAGGCAACATTATTAGACATGTTAAGGCATATATTACTTACATTTGACATTAGGCATGGTTTACACATAAACATTTTTGACATTTGATTATACATGAACATTTTTACATTTGTGGTTTGTTTGGTAAATGTTTTAAGTAACGAGGCGTGTGTAATATGCTAAAAGCATGGTGGATACGCCGTTGGTACTTCCTATATATAAGTGCTTTTATGATATTACATATCGTGGCGTTATTTAAACCATTTCAGTTTGGACATATTACATTTTAAACAAATAACATATTTTCACAAGACATTGTTTTACAAACAGTTTATTTTATACAACTCATTTTACTTGGTTATTAATTAACCATACACCTTTCTTTTATATAATCCGATTTCTTATCAAATTTTCGTATGATTTATAAAAGAAAAACACTTAACAAGATTCATGACTAACGTTTATCAAACATTTCTTTAACTTAAGTCATGAATCCTATTTTAACAAAACCTATGTATCTCACAGGCATTTTTATGCTGACGTACCTATTTTCACATGTGTTTTCAGGAGCTGATGCATAGGTTTGGTCAGGATACACTAGGGTGGACTCGGGCCTTAGTGACATAAAAGAAGCAAGATTAGTTTAAATAATGTTATGTACTCTTGTTTCTTTTGTTTAAAATCAATGTATCCCCTCTTTGTTAATAAATAAAACAAACTTTAAATTTCCATGGTTATGAAACAATAATTCTGTTGCAACACTCCCTGACGTTTCCGCCGCGGTTTGATGTTTTACGCGGTCAGGGTGTGACAGAAGTAAACCTGAAAGTTCCTCGAGTAGCACGCTAAGAAGAATCACGAACAATTGGTGGATCCTCGATCCTCTTTCCTTAACCTTAACATTAGTAACGGTTGCCACCATAGCGGGGTAGTCCCTCCGTAGACACCCCTAGGCTTTCATTGCTGGAATGATACTAACCTTTACACCACTCTGATGCTTTAGAACAGACGATGATTCGCCACTAGGGAGGGGATACTCAAAATTTTCTCCTCACAAGGTATATTCGCGTGTTATCTGGATAACCAATCCACACTAACTACTACCACAAGACTATCAAGGGTAGATGTCGAACACTTGTCCCACAAGGTCGAGTTTGCATCCCAACGAACATAGGAGGTTTCAATTGAGTTGCCATCAGCCGATTCCACAACAGGTTCGGTTTCAAGAAGCATCAGGGTTAAACAGAACAAGGACAAGGCGATTAGTTACCAAGAACGTGCAAGCCACCATGCCCCTATACTCCTGCCGTCACCCGCGCCAATCCTATATGCCTTTCCATGAGCATCGTTTCCAGTGTTGTTGTTACGATCACGTGGATTCCCAATACTGTCATTGTTCCCTTGGTTGTTGTTATTTTGACTTAACAACAGTCAATCCCTGTTAAAGCCACCTTCGTTTCCATACTGTAAGCTACGATTACGAGCACCTCGATGTCGCACTGACTGTTGCCTCTAATGTCACTGCTTGTAACGGGATCCTGTGACCTTTCTCCAACAGGGTACATCTTTCACATTCCGTGTCACGCACTAAGGCACTACTCACTGCGTGGGAAGTTACACATTCCACTCTGTAGTCAATTGTCATCGTTCATGTCCCAATTGATTCGTAGGAGTTGACACTCATAAGTCGCTTGCCAGGGTTAAGAATTCGATTGAAGTCAATTTGCTGATGTTCGTTGCCGGTAACCAGAGCCGTTCTAATACTGAGGACGGTGAGATACTACGCTCTTCCTCTTGCCCCTCAATCTTGCAAGTTGATCGAGTCATGCACAGTATGTTGCTAGGGTGTTGCAGAAGTGATCGCTCTTGCGGAATCTAAGGCGTCAATACACCGAGTTCCAACCAATGAAGAGGAGTGAGAAAGGTATCGACCAATCATTCAACGCTACGACATCCAACTCGGGGACGTTCGTACAAGCACCTAGCATTCTATTCGGCTTGCTAGGCGTTCAGACGGGTGTTCAAGTAATACTCGATAGCATCAAGATTCGTAAGGATTTAGAGAAGAGTGAGAAGATCACGTTCAAGTAGGAGGCAATCATTGCTAGGACTCCTATAGATTTGTTATGTTCCTCACTGATTAAATAACAGAACAGAACCCCTTTTTCACTTGTTAAGCCTCCCTGGGACTCACATGCACCCCACATTATTATTATGTGTGCACCCACAATAATATTGTGATTTGCATGCACATCTCAATTCCTCCTAACTCGTGTCAAATGGTTCTTCAAACTCAGATATCAAACGGAGGTTGTCAGAGTAATGAGGTCACATAAATCCAAAGACTATGACATACTATCTACGCATCATAATGTAAGCAAGCAATCCATGCCATCATGCTAGAGTGACGAGTGTGTGTTTGTATGTTACGTCATACACAAATGTGTACTAGTCATGTAATGTATGCAACAAGTGAGAAAGACGAACCTTGCAATTTGGAGCAGAGTGTCATGGTCGTATCCACGTATTCAGAACTGTTTGGTTATAGTCTGGTTTTACAAAAACGTTTTAAAACCAAGTTCACTATAACCAGTGGCTCTGATACCAAACTGTCACACCCCCAAAATACCACATGCGGAATCCCCCGCGAGGCATGTGACGTACCAGGATCTAGCCACCAATAACATTGAACTCATAACAAGATTTCAAATAAAAGCTTTCATTCATTTAGATATGTATTACAAAACATTATTTATAACCCGTTGTGTTCAGCAGAAGCGTAATACAAAGTTTAACCAAAACCCAAGTATATGTAATCTTCTAGTCTCGTTTCAAGTTTCCATGTATCTCGACCCATGACCACTCCAGCATCCCAGAAAGAAAATTCCACATCCACACGTATCAATAACCTGCGAGCATGCACACACGTGTATCAGACAACGCTGGTGAGTTCATAGTTTTACGAAAACGTTAGTTACCAAGTGTTTAGTTCGGTTTATTGATTACAATGTTGATAATACCTCGGATACAAGACGGCTCCTAATGTACGTTTTTCCCGTTCCCTAGTGCTCCTATCAAAGCACTAGACATGACTGGGTCATTAGTTCACACCCGTCCTCTCCGGTATGGGGTGAGGGTGCCAAACCTAAGTAGCGCTACCAACTAATACCCCGTTACCTCTCCGGTACCAAAAAGATGGGACTTAAAAGTGATAGGACGAGTGTATTATCCAACATTCCTGATTTTACCCACGAGACGTATTCCTCTCAGGAATACCCAATTGATTTACCCAAAACCTATCCCACTCAGGGATACCCAATGACTGTCCCAACCACCGGGACGCATGCTCAAGAGGAATGAACTCACCTTTGGTTTGCTCGGTTAGATTAGTTTCTTGTTTAACAGTTGATCAAACACGCCCTAACATGGGCACCAGTAACAATCAGTTTCGAATGCACATACACTAGATATTTTATGCATGATTAATTCACATACTAGATGCCACACATACAAAGTTACACTACACATACCAAGTTCCAACTAATCATGTAACGTCTCGTATTAATCATTCAAACAGTGTGCGACTCCGTTTATCATTCGTGGCCCATAGACCCGATAATACCTAAGGCCCAACGTAAATAGCCCGCCCGAACTGTGGATTTATGGGTTGCTCGCGTCTGAGCCCAGCCCAACTACTTATGCGGCAGCCCAATGTAGAGGATGGGCCTTTTTATTCAAGCAGCCTTGTTACCCATGTAAAGCCCAACCCGGATTGTAAGTTATCAACCTACTTAGCAGCCCATAGTGATTTTCTATCATCGGCCCAATTAAATCAAGTTCAGCTAACACTTATGGTTGGGTACCGCCCACTGTTACACTCGGCCCATTACTTTATATCATCAAAATCCTTACTATTTCTTTGAATTGCATCAAGTAACGAATCATCAAAACAATGTTTGGCTCAGATTAATCAACGTGAGGGTATTCAAAACAACCAGATAGTTCATCGAGTGACCACATATTATCAATTCTAATTCATACATAATCATTAATATGAACTAACCACTATTATCAATATCAACAAAATTCACGGGCACCACATCATATACACTGTTACATCAATTTTCATCATAAATCATCTTGAGCGACACTATCATGCATTATCATTCTTAAGCAATAATGGTTAACCAACTAGCAATCACATTGTCACGCAAGTCAAGTACCAGCCATATTACTACATATTGTTCATCATCGAATCATATTTTCACAGTTTTGTGGCCTACTAGCAGCCCCTAACTATCGTGATTATGGGCCGAATCCATATATTCAACACATCGAACAAGATTATTATACAAAAATACCCACTAGTCATACACTAATCAGTAGTATCATCAACACACCACCAATCACTAATCATTAACCCAAATCGGTTTACTAGTATCCATATTAACATAAAATCAATATCCTGTATCGAGATTTAGTCTCGTGTACATAGCATGACAACTCTAGCATGTATTATACATCCAAGATTAACAAGAATATCCAACACTAAACTGGAATCAGTAAACTAACCGGAGAGTAGAGAGTGTGCGAGAAAGCTTCGAGAGGATGGGGGAATTCGCTGCCGACTCGTACGTTTGGGAGGGAGTTAGGGTTTGTTATATTTCCAAGTCACAGTTTACGTATCCCCCCTATCCCTCTTGTATACGCTACCCATGATGGGTTTGGGCTTAAGTGGTTCGGACCTAAGGTAACATGTGTGGGCCAAAGTGGTTGCTAGAGGGGTGCGTATGAGGTCCACATATACACGGCCCAATTATGTACTCGTGGCCCAACTATACGTTGTGTGTGTGCAGCCCAAACATGAGTGGCCGAAACACACAATCAATCATTCTCATTTATGTTTAGGTTTAGGTTTAACGAGATTATAATATCACAAAACATAAAACACGTTTCATCTAAACAAGGAACATTAAATAGGAATACTGAGAAGTTGGGATTGCGGGGTTAAACGGCACAAACCTTGAAAGTTCAGATTGTCACAGAACCACTCAAAGCTTATTTCTAGGTTGTTTAGGTTATTTATGGTATGTTTAACTTATAATTATATTCCGGAATGTACGTTGCCATACGAAACGACAGACTTTTGCAGTTTGACGCAAATAGTCCCTGCGAGCGAATAAACTTGTTTTTGTCATGCCAAACCCTTTAAAACTTATTTCTAAGTTATGTAAAGGTTATTTAAGGTATGTTAAGCTTATGTTACTATTCCGGAGTGTTTGTCGCGTTTAACTGATTACGTTTATGCGTCGGTTTGGGTATAACTTTCTAGAAAGCGATATAGAGTTTAAAATCAATCAAAAATCAAAACGCGTAAAATGTCAAATATAAATAAACAAATATTGGGATCAAAACACATTGTTTTATTGATATTGAGTTGTTCAGAGTTTGTACAATGATAACACAAGCACAGATGTCACACATCCCATGTTATTTACTGATTAAAATGGTGATTATACTGATGATAGTGCAGGTCTCATGTAAGACACATAACTCATGCAATTTCACCCATTTTAATCCTTTCTAAGCTACATGTACAACATGGAAAGCTACCAAATCTATGACATGATTTTATATCATTAGAACACATCATATAGCATCATTTTTACAAGCATATATTATGATTTATATGTATTTTTATCATACCATAACATTTTCATTTTCTTATGATCGTTAAATCATCATGCAAGCTTATGTACAAACATCTAATGCACATTTACTTCATCATCATCATCATCATCCAAGATTAAATACGTTCATCCTACATTTATTATGATTTCTTAACCTATTTAAATCATAATCTTTGTTCATCATTCATCAATCATTACAACATAAAATACATGTAACATTCTTCATATTTATGAACATGCAAACAAAACCCACATATTCATACACATATATATATTTACATACAGTTCATATATACATACATATAAACTTCCAATATTACATTTTTCTTATATTCACTTCAAATCATAAGACTTTAACATGACACTTTTCATATAAACCCTTTTTGATTAATTATGCAATCAGTTTTCATAAATCTCATCATACAAGAATCATCATCTTAACAAAATCAAAACACAAACATTACCACACATATACATACACCTATGGCCACATATATACATATTTACTTCCATTTTTATTTTGTTTAAAAACTCATTTCAAGTTTGTGACTGATTCCAAGATCAAGAGAAACCTTCCACTATCTTCATCATCACCAAGAATCAAGAACATGATTTTGAAAATAGATTTATACCTTCAAAATTTTGGTGGTTTTTTGACAAAGTTTGATGATTTGGAGCTTGAACCTTCTTGGAATCACCTTGAAATCACCCTTGAATCTTCAAAAAAATCAAAAACTAAAAATATAAAAACAGTTAAAAAAGGCTTTAATTTTTTTTTTACAAAAATAATTTTTATTGGAATAGTTTCTACCCATTTTTATAAGGAAAAGCGCTGAAAAAAAATTTAAAAAAAATTATTTTTAACATGATAAGTTAATTTTATAAGATATATTTTTAAACTGTTTTTTAAATATATTTTTTGTAAGAATGAAGTTCCAAGCCCTTGCTTCTGGATTTCTTGAATTGCAGAAAATTTTGTGAAAATGATTGTGGGATTATGATTAGAGGATTTCAAAATGTGATCAAGATGTTTGGTATAGTCTCAATTACTAGTGTGACTAGCCAATTGATTATGTTCGTAAAGTGGGTTTATGGCTTTGCTCACAAGAATTGAATTTGGAGTTAAAAGTTGAATTTTACTTGGGAATATACTTGAGATGAAGTCTATGTACATTGGACTTAAGATTGTAACCGAAAATGGAGTATAAAATCGAGTTTAAAAGTGTCGAATGTGAGTCGCTTGACCAGCCTTTCGGCTGACCAAGAAGATCGTGCCAGACGTCTACTTGTGCCATGTGACGGGGGAAACCTAGTCTCTCGCGTGGCGTGACAGCCCGCATTAACTGGTTTGCTCCTATTTCCTCGCGTGTCGCGCAGATGGGAAGGTGTTCCTCCCGTGTGGCGCGGGCGAGTGGAAATTCTAGGAAGTTTTTTGATTGTCACGTTTAGTCCCTGGACTTGTGTATTCACCAAAAATGCATTGTTTAACCTTATTAGTGAATTTTCAAGCATATAGGCTCGTGTATAGTATGTGTAAAACTTATGATTTAGCATGTATAATAATATATATCATAAAACAAATAAAATAATATAGTATTTCAAATTTTTATTACATGAATAATAGATTGAGTTATGTCGAATATAAAAACAGATTGGGTTACAAATATGGATAGTTGACGGATGTTGCTACAACAAATGCAAGACCAAGAATAGTGGTAAGACTCGTTAGGCAAAAGGGTTCAAGAGTCTTGATTTGCCTAATGCGGGTCGCGGGGTCACCTTACGTATGCAATACGTAGGGTCGGATCACTCTTCTATCAATTGCTTTCAATTCAGGATTGAAAGAGATTCAACCCCAAATTAATGCATGCAATGTGATTGTGTTTTGATAAGTGAAGAATAGAACTAGTAAAGTACAAGTTCTAAAGAGAGAGAGTAAGATTTCGGAATGTTTGGTTGAATAACCAAGTGTGGTCATTTATAGAGAAGGAATGTACCAAGAGAGGAAACCTTTGACTAGTAATCCGCTGATGCAGTGAGGTGGTTGCCCTTTTTGGTAGGTTGAAGGCTTCGGACCTACGGGTAAAAGAATGTCACTTCTCACGTGCCCCTTTTGCGGCTGAGTGGGAGAAGTCACACGTAAAGTGTGATGGGACGTGACACTGTTCCATGCTTTTTGTTGTTCACTGCAGCTGGTTGTGTGTTGAACCCTTTAACCTTTCAAACCTTTAAGCTACATTGCACTTAAAGTTACTTTATTAAACTTGAGCTACCCACGTCATCAGCCCCCCAAGTCAGAGGTATTTGTGGTGTAAGCTCAAAGACTTCTGACTTTTGTGCAATCTTTTAAACAGTTTAAAGGCTTCATGGCTTGAAAGGTTCCAAGCTTCGTGTGTTGGCGGAAAAACAGCTGGAATTTGAATTTGAAAGGACGGTTGATTTGACGGACATGACAGTTTTTTGCAGGCGTCAGTTATTAGCCCATAGGTTAATTATTGTAACTGTTAGTCCAATTTAATTTCTCATTTCTCAAGAGAAACCACTTTACTAATTTCTCTCCAAATCCTTCAAGTTTTCATCACAACTTCTCTCCGTTTAGGTTAGTTTTCTTCATCTTTTTCACTTTTTCTTTCAATCATCATCTCTCATTGGTGCATGGAAGGATCAATCCACAAGTTACTCTCGCCTCACCCAGGAAGAGGTTGAGGCATTTTGTATTCAGTGGGGGATTGATTTACAGTTTAACCAGGAGGCTCCGGGCTTGGACACATCAATTGCCTTATACTGCCGCCATTTTGAATTTTCGAACCTCCGTTATCCTTTCTATACTTTTGTTCTTAATGTGTTAGAGTATTATCGGGTTTCTTTTGGTCAAATGCACCCTCTGGACCTTGCTAGGGTATTGCACTTTGAGATTTTGTGCAAGGCTGCAGGGTATGACCCGTCTCTACAATTTTTTCGCCATTTCTTTCGCTTGGCAAAGAATGGCGACTGGTTTACATTTGAGACGTCTCAATTTGATACTTGTTTGATTTCATCCATGGTAACTACTCTTGGTTCATGGAAAGATCGTTTCTTTTGGGTCTCAGAGTCGATTGTTCCTTTTAAAATGATCTGGAGGCATCCTGATGCCGTTCTCAATGAACTTGAACCTTCTGATTCTGAGTTGGATAGTTGGTTTTTAAAAGTCCATCAGGGCATGCCCTTCTAGGCTTCGCCCTTTTCCTGAACTTGTGTTGGTTTTAATGGGGATAAGCAAGTTATGGGATAAACCGGACCGGGATCCTGTACTCATGAGGGATGGTCAGGGTATGCATTTGTTTTTGCTTTTTTTATTTCTTTTTCTTATTTTCTAAATTTTGTTGTTCATGTTTTGTTCACTGTTTTAATGGTAGTCATGTATGCTTTGGACTTTATCAAGAGTGATGATACATCAGATGTTGTGTTTGTTGATGTTGCCTCTGCTGAGGGTGAGGATGCTGTGGTTCGAGGTTTCGAGCATAGGTTTGAAGGGTTAGGTTATGTTAGAGTTCCAAATGTTAAAGGTTTTGTGAAAGTTCCTTCTTTGAAGCAATCCACCCATCGCTCTACACGACGTAAGGGTGCTGGACAACCTTCGAGTGGGAATATTTAATTAATATGGGAAGAAAGGGGAGTTGCCTTTGGTGGTAGGTAAGTGGTGTGTGTAAGGTGTAATATGTTTTTATTAATATTTTAAGCCCATTTTACACATTAGTCAAGTTTTAAATTTATAAAACACGATATTCTACTAACACTAAACACACACATGGGCAAGTGCACCCATCGTGAGCGTAGTATGGCGTTGGTAAGATAATGAGGTCGTACAAGGACACAAGAGCTTTTAGTGCTGGTTTATCCTCAACGTCTAATCAAATCAAAATTTTTAGAAAAGGTTTTAAACATGAAAAAATAAAAACTAAAAATGCTGAAAATAAAAATAAAAAAAACAGATAGACAAGATAAATCACTTGGATCCGACTCGCCTTTAATGTATCCTTTGATGATTTCCGCACTTTTGCACTTTTTAAGAGATTATCTTAGTTATAGTAGTAGTCCCCTCTTTTGAAGGTGACGTTACCCTCAACCCAGTGGTTTGAGTCAGCAAGGATACAATCCCAAAGGGCCGGAATATTGAAAGATAATTAATTAAGTTATTAATGCAAAAAGTGGTAGGCCCCTCTTTTGAAGGCGACGTTACCCTCGGCTAAGTGGTTTGAGTCAGCAGGGATACAATCCCAAGTAACCAGTTTAATGTATTAATAGTAGTTTACATATGAGGGGATCAAGCCATTCGCACCCCTACCATCCAATACCAGTGGGTATTGAAGGAGATCCTAGTAAGCTTAACCCAGGTCCTTGCAGGATCTATACACTGAACAAGGCAAGAACCTTACCAAACCATTCCTTTAACCCCCAACCAGGTAGCCAACATATCTCTATATAGACCGTAGAGATATGAATGGTGAAAATCTTTTACTTTATATAGACAGTAAAGTAATGCCAAGACACCACGGACAAATGATAAAGAAGTTTCACCTTCAACATAAGAAACTAGTTATTAAATTCATTAATACAAAACCAAATAAAAAGTGCGAAAATATTAAAAATCAAAAGTAATACATTAAAGACTTGTCTTCACAAAGTGATGTAAGAGACTTAGCCAAAGATGGCCTTTGATTGACAGGAACTCTTACGATTAATCTTGGCTCCCGAGACTACTACACATACTCTAAGGTGGACGATGGATGATGGTGGTGGATGTGGGTGTTGTAGTGGTGGTGGAGTGGTGGCAAAGTGGGAGAGAGGTGGTTTGCCAATGGATGCCTTTGAAGTGAACCAAACACCCATATTTATAGCCTGATCATAAGCCCGGCCACGGCCCCGTGTCCGCTGGACACGCCCCCGTTGTCACACCCCCAAAATCCACACGCGGAGTATCCCCGCTTGGAGGCGTGACTGACCAGGATCAAGCCACCAATCATATTGAACAAGCATGTAAGTAAACATAATTCAACCAAACAATATGAAAGGTGTTCAAAACCCAAAGCATAGTTAAATGTTTAGCGGAAGCATAATTTGTAAAACCCATAGCAAGTATTAAATATAAAATAAAGTAATGTTTAAAGCATGGCACACACTGCCATGTCCCACAACGACCGTTCCTCCCTGTGCAAGCTCCATGAGTACCTAATGACCTGCAAGGCATGTAGCAACGAATCAACAACAAAGTTGAGCGAGTTCACAGTTGGTTGTTTGGTTATAGTATTCATTTCGTAAATCGTATGTTCGTTTTGTAAACCATGTATCGTATTAATCCTTATCGCGGCCAATCCAGGCATATGTGCGATGATTAGTGGGGGCTTCCCATGTGTTACAAGACCACGCGTATCGACTGCTACGAAAATGTAAGAGGTGCCCTAAGTCAATGTCTATCAGCATTGACCCTTTGCCCATAGTCCATTAGTACACGCCCGTCCGACTGGCACGGTGTGAGGTTTGTTAAACCTAATAGCGCTATTAACTAATGACCCGCTCGCCCTAGGCCTCGGCGATTAAGTCGATAATTGAGGGACTTCCTTTGATAGAGGTGATGGTCTTAAGATCATGTACGTAGGCTTTACGTACGTGCCCTTCAATCCGAGGACAGTAGTAAGTATAACTGTACGTAGGTTTTTCGTACGTGCCCTTCAACCGAGGACAGTAATAATCTGTTTAATAGTAATAGTTGTACGAGTAGTTATTCAATCCCATTCCCAACCCCTGGGAATCCCATGCCTTGGCTAGTGTGAACTCACCTTGGTTTGCTCGGTATGCTAAAGTATGTGCTCGCAAGTAATCAATCACGTCCTATAGTATGCACGTATATTCAATCAGTTCATGCTCGTAATGTTTCACATACAATCAGTATTACAGAGTGGTTTGGCATTTAACATCAAATAACACATAACCAATTTGCCAATCATACCAGGTTCAAAGTTACAAGCAGGTTCCTAAACTAATTGTCATGCTTAACAGAGTGACATACATGAGTCTAACAGAGTTAATAAGGTTAACTGAGTTAATAAACTTAGCCCAGTTAATAGGTTAGACGTAGTTAAATACTTAACAGAGATATATATATATATATATATATATATGTAGCTTAACAAGGTTAACAACTTAATAGACATAACAGTTGGGCCCCAAAATCAACTTTGGGCCGAAAACACTTTGGGTTTTCGTTGGGCATAAGGTGTGACAAAAACACCTTGTGTTTTCGTTGGTATCATCAACATCAACAATAGCAGGTTAGAAATAATCCAAGTAATCATATAACAGTTACATGATTAATCATCTACGAAATCATTTAATCAATCATTGATATGTAACATATAAATTGCCAAATCATGTGAGACCAAGATTACAATTAAATCAGTAGATCATCATTAAAAATCAACAATGGCCGACAAGTGTATATTGTTGTCATGTTGCTATTGACCAATTTATGTAATGGCTGCAAGTTTCATGTGACTGGACCGATTGTTTTCATGATCTATATCATTTGTTTACTGCAATGTATGTATAAAGAATCATGTGCACAAACAGTCATGATATTGAAATTATCAACTCACATACCAACATCATCATTTAATCGGCAGTTCACAATTCCCAACCCTCGATCCACCGATTTGTCCCATCATCTCAATATTGACATATATTTTTCAATAACATTAATAGTTATCCAATCAATAATTAAAGGCACAAGATAGTTCATGTATATCAAGGTCACAGTTACACACATACATGATTATCAAAACAAAACAAATAAGATAAATCACTAACCAGCCAATGATCTTGTTAAGATAATGTTACGAGAGGGAGGGTGCTCCTTGACAACTGCCGTCGCACTAGAGGGGTTTTTAGGGTTCTCCCATGAACTTTCACGCTCAAAAACAAAACATATAGAAGATCGACACTAGGCCAAAGCCCATATGCTTTTCGTTGGCCTCTAATGGACAAAAACACTTAAGGTGTTTTCATCTTGTTGTTTTCGTGGGATAGGGGTTTTCACCAAGGGAGTGTCCTCAAGTGTGGGTGATTTCGGCTGGGTTCCATGTTTTAAATAACAATCACATTGTCAATGCAATTAAGGATACAAGTAACATATATACATCCAAAATACACATCACAAACGACACTTATAATGCACATCACGTATATAGTACATAACCAAAGCTTTGTGAACGAGTTAAGTTGAGTAGGAACCTTGGAAACTCGGGTTGTCACATTATCCCCAACTTGAAAGAAATTTCGTCCCGAAATTTAGCATGCGGTTACTGAGGAAGCTAGTTGTGCTGTGTTATTCCCTGGTTTTTCCTGGGGTGTCACATCATCCCCCCGTTGATTTGGAATTTCGTCCCGAAATTCTGTAGTAGATTCGACCTCAGTAGTGGTTGCACTGTTTCCGAACAACTGGGGATACTTGAGTTTCATTTGATCTTCTCGTTCCCAGGTGAACTCTGGGCCACGACGGGAGTTCCAATGAACTCGAACAAGAGGCATTCTAGTGTGCTTGAGGACCTTAACATCTCGGTCCGTGATTTCAACTGGTTCCTCGACGAATCGCAACTGCTCGTCGATAGTGAGTTCCTTCAAAGGAACTATGAGGGTCTCATCTGACAGACACTTCTTCAGATTCGACACATAGAAAACGTTGTGAACTGCACTGAGTTCAGCTGGTAGGTTTAGTCTGTAGGCCACCCTGCCTATCTTCTCAATAATTTCGAACGGTCCGACATATCGCGGATTGAGCTTGCCTCGTTTTCCAAAACGAACAACACCCTTCCAGGGTGAGACTTTGAGTAGTACCCGCTCCCCCAACCTGGAGCTCGAGTGGTTTCCTGCCCTTATCGGCGTAGCTTTTCTGACGGTCACGAGCTGCCGCCATTCGTTGTCGTATTTGAGCAATTCGTTCTGTTGTGTCTACCACAAGTTCTGGACCAGTGATCTAACTATCTCCCACCTCTGCCCAACAAAGAGGTGACCGGCATTTACGCCCGTACAATGCCTCAAACGGAGCAGCTTTAATGCTGGTGTGGTAGCTGTTATTGTACGAAAATTTCACAAGTGGCTGATGCTTTTCCCAGCCTTTGCCAAAGTCAATCACACATGCCCTAAGCATGTCTTCAAGGGTCTGGATGGTGCGTTCAGACTGCCCATCCGTTTGCGGGTGATAAGCGGTGCTCATATCTAGACGTGAGCCAAAGGATTTGTGCATTGCCTGCCACAGTTCTGAAATAAATCGTGCATCACGATCAGAGATAATAGAGGTGGGCACCCCGTGCCTCGAGACAACTTCCTTAAGATATACGTCTGCTAAGGTGGAAAACTTATCCATTTCCTTGATAGCCAAGAAGTGTGCAGACTTTGTGAGTCGATCCACGATCACCCATATAGTGTCATTTCTGCGCTGAGATCTGGGTAGGCCAGTAACAAAATCCATGGAAATTTGTTCCCATTTCCATTGTGGTATCTCAGGTTGTTGGAGTGGGCCTGAAGGTTTCTGGTATTCGACTTTGACTCTCGCACAAGTCAAACACTTGCTGACGTAAGTTGCTATGTGGGCCTTCATGCTAGGCCACCAATATGTAGTTCTGAGGTCGTGGTACATCTTATCCGATCCAGGATGTACCGAGTAGCGAGACTTGTGTGCTTCATCCATCACAAGCTCTCGTAGGTTACCATAGCGTGGGACCCAAATGCGTCCTGTTACATAGTAGGCGCCGTCTGCCTTTTGTTCTAACCGTTGCCTTGAGCCGCGTAGGGCTTCAGCCCTGACGTTTTCTGGTTTCAATGCTTCCACCTGAGCATCTCGTATCTGTGCAGGAAGACCAGACTGAATAGTGAGTTGCAATGCTCGTACACGCCTAGGTGTAGTATCCTTTCGACTGAGGGCGTCGGCCACCACATTGGCTTTGCCCGGATGGTACTTTATAGCACATTCGTAATCGTTCAACAGTTCGACCCATCGACGTTGTCGCATGTTCAACTCTTTCTGCTTGAAGATATGTTCGAGACTCCTGTGATCGGTGTAGATGGTGCACTTGGTACCGTACAGGTAATGTCGCCATATCTTGAGCGCAAAAACAACAGCTCCCAGCTCTAAATCATGTGTAGTGTAATTCCGTTCATGAATCTTAAGTTGGCACGAAGCATAAGCAATGACTTTATCCCATTGCATCAACACACATCCAAGACCTTGGATAGATGCGTCGCAGTAGACTACAAAATCGCCCGTGCCTTCAGGCAATGAGAGGATAGGTGCGCTACAAAGTCTATCCTTTAAGTGCTGAAACGCTGTTTCCTGTGTATTACCCCAACGGTAAGCAACACCTTTCTGTGTCAGTAGTGTAAGCAGCTGTGCAATCTTTGAGAAGTCTATGATGAACCGTCTGTAATAACCCGCCAAACCGAAGAAAGTGGCGTATTTCGGTTGGTGTGCGAGGTGCAGGCCAGTTCTTGATCGAATCTACCTTGGATGGATCAACATGAATCCCATCCTTGTTTACCACATGACCTAGGAAGTGGACTTCACGAAGCCAGAAGTCGCATTTTGAAAACTTGGCGTACAGTTGTTCAGTTCGAAGGAGTTCCAAAATAAGTCGTAAATGCTGCTCGTGTTCCTCCTGACTCTTCGAATAGATCAGGATATCATCGATGAAAACAATGACAAACTTGTCAAGATAAGGTTTGCACACCCTGTTCATAAGATCCATGAAAACCGCAGGTACGTTTGTTAACCCGAATGGCATGACCAAAAACTCGTAATGGCCGTAGCGTGTTCTGAACGCTGTTTTGGAGACATCCTCATCCCGGACTCTCAGTTGATGGTAGCCTGACCTCAGGTCAATCTTCGAGTAATAGCTCGACCCTTGTAACTGGTCAAATAAGTCATCGATGCGTGGAAGAGGATAGCGATTCTTCACGGTCACCTTGTTCAGTTCGCGGTAATCTATGCACATATGGAAGGTACCGTCTTTCTTCTTCACAAACAATACTAGAGCTCCCCAGGGAGAAGAGCTAGGATGAATGAAACCCTTATCCAAGAGTTCTTGCAATTGCTTGGACAGTTCTTCCAGTTCGGTTGGAGCTAAGCGATAAGGTGCTCGAGCTATGGGTGCTGCTCCTGGAGCTAGCTCGATCTGAAATTCGACCTGGCGATGAGGCGGTAGCCCAGGTAAATCTTCAGGAAACACTTGAGGAAAGTCGTGTACAACTGGAATATCCTCAATCTTCTTCTCTTTCGTTGATGCGTCAGCAACAAGTGCTAAGATAGCGGTGTGACCCTTTCGCAACCACTTCTGGGCCTTAAGAAAAGAGATGATGCTCACAGCAGCACCACTCTTGTCGCCACGAATCATGAAAGGTTCATCCCTTGAGCGAGGAATACGGACAAATCTTCTCGTTGCAAAGAATCTCTGCTTGTTGTTGGGATAACCAATCCATACCAATAACGATGTCGAAACCATCACAACGTTGGGGTCATACCTAGCATTACCCTGACCAATCACGAACACTTGACCCCTGGCACCATTGCCATCGTTATTACCCCCGTTGTTGTCTCCACTATTGTTCCCGTTTCCTTGGTTGTGGTTCTGATTCTGGTTCTGGTTCAACTGTGGGCAGTGTCTCTTGAAGTGACCTTCAGCACCACACTGATAGCATCCCTTGTTACCCTGATGTTGCTGCTGATTATGTGGAGCTTGTGGCTACTGTTGTCGGTTCTGGTTTGCAGGACGTGAGCTTCTACAATCTTTAGCTTCATGCCCCATCTTGAGACATCTCTGACAACGACCCTTATTGCACCGACCACTGTGCTGTCTGTTGCATCTATTGCACTTTGGGTGATTTCCTCGATATCCACCCTGCCCTTGACTACCAGAAGATTGCTGACCAGGACTCTGGTAGTCATCGATCTTTCGCTGCTGTTCCTGGGACTGAACCGTAGTCGAACCCTTGCTAGAGGTTCCATCCCACTTTCGTTTGTTGTCATTGGGAGTAGCAGAAGTAGTAGTAGCAGTAGCACCGATACGTTTAGGCAGCTTGTTCTGTTCCACTGCCTGGTCCGTGAGACGATGAACAGGACGAGTAACATCTTGAATGGTAGCAAGGTTAGCAGCAGTCACATGGCTTTGAATCTCTGGTACTAAGCCTTTGAGGTACAGCTCAATGCGCTTGATGGGAGGATCCACCATAGTTGGACATAACACTGCCAGTTCGTTGGATCGTTTCGTATACGCTTCTATCTCTGACCCCGTCATCTTCAGGTTAAAGAACTCCACTTCCATCTTGTGGATGTCATCATGACTACAGTATTCACGTTTGATCAGTTCCTTAAAATCATTCCATGGGGTGGCATTAGCAGCCGCCAGCCCCAGCATCTAAACTTGCACGTTCCACCAAGTTAGCGCAGTGCCTTCGAGAGTACCAGTGGCGTACTTCACCCTACGAGCCTCAGGGCATTCACACATTTCGAAGACCTATTCGAGCTTCTCGAACCAGTGGAGGAGTCCAACGGCCCCCATTCAGTGCCACTGAAAGTACTAGAACGACAGTCCATGAAAGTTTGGAACGTGCACACAGGTGGTTGAGCGTGTTGACCTGTCGTGTGCGTAAGAGTAAACATACTTGAGCACGAGTTTTGGTTTACGAGTGTAGGATCTAAAGATCCTAGAGTAAGTGGTGATGGCAGGTTACACCTCCTGCCTGGGCAGCTGCGAGTGCTGCAGTAACTTGTTCAGTGATCGAAGCCGCCAACTGGGCTTGAGTTAGGTTAAAGCGACTCATGATCTTGATATCAAGGAGAGCATGAGTGAGAGAGGTTCGCGAATAGTGCGATGACAGAAGAGAGTGAGCACACAAGTATTCTCAAGCAATAGTGGTTATGTCTATCTAAGCATACCATGAGCAAAGTTCTATGTAATTCTAGCAAGTAGGCAATAAAACATATACCATATTACCTAGAATGTTGAGTCTTGCACGTGGAGCGAGGCGTCGTTGTGGATCGTTGAGCACTGTATAGGTTATAGTCTGGTTTAAACAAAAAAACTTTTCCCCTTATTAAAACCAAGTTCACTATAACCAATGGCTCTGATACCAATCTGTCACACCCCCAAAATCCACACGCGGAGTATCACCACTTGGAGGCGTGACTGACCAGGATCAAGCCACCAATCATATTGAACAAGCATGTAAGTAAACATAATTCAAGCAAACAATATGAAAGGTGTTCAAAACCCAAAGCATAGTTAAATGTTTAGTGGAAGCATAATTTGTAAAACCCATAGCAAGTATTAAATATAAAATATAGTAATGTTTAAAGCATGGCACACACTGCCATGTCCCACAACGACCGTTCCTCCCTGTGCAAGCTCCATGAGTACCAAATGACCTGCAAGGCATGTAGCAACGAATCAACAACAAAGTTGAGCGAGTTCACAGTTGGTTGTTTGGTTATAGTATTCATTTCGTAAATCGTATGTTCGTTTTGTAAACCATGTATCGTATTAATCCTTATCGCGGCCAATCCAGGCATATGTGCGATGATTAGTGGGGGCTTCCCATGTGTTACAAGACCACGCGTATCGACTGCTACGAAAATGTAAGAGGTGCCCTAAGTCAATGTCTATCAGCATTGACCATTTGCCCATAGTCCATTAGTACACGCCCGTCCGACTGGCACGGTGTGAGGTTTGTTAAACCTAATAGCGCTATTAACTAATGACCCGCTCGCCCTAGGCCTCGGCGATTAAGTCGATAATTGAGGGACTTCCTTTGATAGAGGTGATGGTCTTAAGATCGTGTACGTAGGCTTTACGTACGTGCCCTTCAATCCGAGGATAGTAGTAAGTATAACTGTACGTAGGTTTTACGTACGTGCCCTTCAACCGAGGACAGTAATAATCTGTTTAATAGTAATAGCTGTACGAGTAGTTATTCAATCCCATTCCCAACCCCTGGGAATCCCATGCCTTGGCTAGTGTGAACTCACCTTGGTTTGCTCGGTATGCTAAAGTATGTGCTCGCAAGTAATCAATCACGTCCTATAGTATGCACGTATATTCAATCAGTTCATGTTCGTAATGTTTCACGTACAATCAGTATTACAGAGTGGTTTCTTGTTGGACCGTTTGCATGACCCTAAAAGTCAGTTAAGGCAGTTCATCTTCAAATACGAAGGCGGAATCAACGTATATAAAGTCATAACAGCTTTGTTCCTTTCAATTCTTTCTCTATTAATCGATTATGAGTCTTTACAATCAATTTCTAACAAAATTTTGACAGCACCTTGACTCACACACGAACACCTTCTGGTTTAGCTTCAAATGACCACATCCTTTATTTATAGACTCTGGGTTTAGCTTGAGGATGACACACTCCTAGGTTTAGCTTGAATATGCACAATATCAGTTCAAGCTAAAGCTGATCAATAGGTTTAGCTTGAACTAGCCTTGAAATCCCTTCAAGCTAAACACCCTAGAAAAACATATAAAACCCTAAATTCTAATCTAGTGTGTGCTCATTCATTCTATCTAGACATAAGACTTGATAAGATATAGTCAACAGACATTCAGTGCACCAACAGACTCCCCCTTGGATGTTGACGAAGTCTTTGGCTTCAAGTCTTTAGTCTTTGTCTTTATCAACTTTGTCTTCTCATTGCAAAAACTCTTTCTTCATAGGTTCAAAAAATCTAACTAGCTCCATCTTCAAACTTCCCTTTGATTGTTGATCCAGACTCCCCCTTTCACAGACTCCCCCTCTCAAAATGCTAGAATCTGAGGTCTTTATCTGGTTCAAGCTTTGACATTTAGCTTCCGTGGGAATAAAGAAGTCCAAAACCTAGTTAACCTGCACTTCCTCTACCCCAACATAAGTTTCACAAATTTATAACAGTTGAATTTAATAAACTTACTGGTAGACATCATTTATTCAACAAACTTATCTTTTCAACAATAAATCACAAACTCAATCAGATTTAGAAATCCACTCAAGTATTCAGGTCCAAGTTAATGATCCTGATCACTTGATTAATCTACCAAGTCCAAATTAATGACCTTGGTTGATCTTTTGACGAAACAATATTGATTTTAAAACAACAATTTCAAACATTTTCTAAAAAATAACAAGTATCAAATTAATGAACTTATTTTTGACTTTCCAAACAATCAAACTTTAACAAAGTAAGCTCTCCTCATTCTTCAGTCCAGAATTTCCTGCATCTGCTTCAAACATCTGAGAATCCAACAATCAACTCTCCACTTTGGTTTGTCGGAAAATAAAGCAGAAATAAAATCTTTTTGGATTTTAACAAAGTGTTCTAAACTAAGAAATGAAATACAGAAAACTTAAATTGCAGAAAGTAAACAAAGTAAACTATTTACAAACTTATTTTTGACGAGCGTGTCAAGGAATCATATCAGCTTTTCAGACAAATTACAAGTACCGTTAAGCTTCATTTCATACTCAGACTTAAACAATTCACCTCGATTGTCGATATACTGATCCATCTTAAATTCCCACACAAATTTCAATTTACTCAGGATACGAATTAGATGAATTATGAACTTAGCTCATTCATGTGTCCCACCTCTTGAATATACTCCCGTATCTAGAATCCCAATAATCAGTCTTACAGGTAAGTATACTACAATGATATCTGTATATAAATTAGGTATGCGAGGGCCGAGGGATCTCAGGTTGATACTTCCGTATACGCAGAGAGATATCAGCTTTGACTTTACGGTATGTCCCCTTTAGAGGATCTTTTAGCTACAACAGCAGCGACTATCAATTTTATTGTTTCATCGGCATGCTGAGGGTTTATGCTATATTTCAAGCATTGCAGAAAGCATTATCCAAGGACTAGGTCAGAACCACCGTTCAGCAGAAGTCCCGGAATAATACCCCATACATCATTAAGTATAAAAACCTAGTATATCAGATTAAGAGACCTTTCAAACGAGATTTCAGGGGTTACCTATATATCCAAGTAGTGTTCCCCACGAAATTCACAAGTTTGAAATTTTAGGTTTATATCCCGAATAAATCTACTAAATGTGCGAAAACCTATCGACACATCAGTAGTGAGACTGTTTAACTCATTTAAACTTTACAAATCTTTAGCATACTGTAATAGTCTAGCTGATGTACTATCATTTTCCCTTTATACACAAGCTCTTTTTCAGATTTTATCATGTTTTTGTATTTTTGCATTTTTTACTGTTTTTGTATTTTCTGAAAAATATATCTATATACATCTATCTACTCCCCCTAAATACCAAAACAAGTAAAAAATCGACAAACCATTGCAGATTGTTTCTCGTCTTCATCCGCAACAGTACTTTCATCAACGCCAATAATTCCATCCGACACCGAAAGAAGCTTCATACCATTCAGTTTTAACAAATATTTAAACCGGTTTTTATCAAAAGCTTTGGTATGTAAATCAGCTTTCTGTTCGTCAGTGTGGATTTTCTCAATTCGTATCAACTTTTTCTCAAAGCAATCACGAATAAAGTGATGACGAATTTCTATGTGTTTAGTTTTAGCGTGATGTACTGGATTCTTTGTTATATTTATTGCGGCCTCATTATCAACGAGTCTACATATTGTCACAAATCTGCGAGATACTAAGCAGATTGTTCTCCAGTTCAGTGATGTAGTTAACTCTCTCAAACGTCACAATCCCATTGGATAACGTTCCTTCACCTACAATTCTACCACCTTCATGACCAGCAAATCCCACATAACCACCATCGATATTCCTCACATCATACAGTAATGCAGTTTTTCCTGTCATATGTCGAGATGCGCCACTATCCATGATCCATCTTGAAATGGCTCTTGGAAGATCCTGCACATAACAAACTTCAAATTAACCAACTTTAATAAAGATGCCGATTCATGCTTCGCGAACAAGGAAGCTCCGGCAATTCAAACTGCTTATTCGAACATGGTGTCCACCCAGGCCTCATCAGCCTTAGGTGTAACCTTGACTCTCGCAATTTGAATTTTGAAATTTTCAGCCTTCAAAGGTGGAAAATTTGCATCATAATCAACCAAAATTGATTCTTCAACCTTTTTCACTTCAGAAGTTGAAATTTTCATTTTTGTTTTTGGTTTCCAAACTTGTTGAGATAATGCAACCCGCTTGTAAAATTTGTCATTTTTAGTTACCATTTTCTTTATGTGTTCATTTTTCACTTGGATGTTGTCATTTTTCTCATTCTTTTTCTCAACAACGATTGGTGTTTTACCCTTCACGTCAACTTTCTTTTGTTGAATCTTCACAGTTTCAGTCTTAGGCTTCACATTGGTACACTTTCGTGCAATGTGACCAACTTGATTACATCTGAAACATGTTCGAGTATCAATAACTCTACTTTTGCCTTCAGACTGATACTGTGAAGCTCTTTTCTCAAAGAACTCTTTATTTGATTTTGAAAAAATTTCATTTTCCTCATCAGAAAGTGAACTTGAACTGTTCACAAACACCTTCTTTTCAGCAAATCTTTTGTTTTGAAATCTTCTTTGCTGATAACTCTTACCACCCTGATAACCACCCGACCAGTTATTTCGATTGTTATTATGAAAACGTGATGAATTAACAGATTTCTTGTAGTATGATTTATCTTTCTCAAAACTCATTTTTCTCTTTGTTTGACTGAACTTGTTCACTTCTGACAACTCAACTTCAACCAACTTGAAAACATTTGTCAATTTGTTCACATTAACATTCACAATCGGAAACTCAGAATCCGAATACAACTTATCAGATCCAGCCATCTTGTACATCACAAGACCCGATTCATCACTTAAGTTGGTTTTGGATTTTGATTTCTGAATGTACTTGTCCAAGAAACACCCATCTTCTTCAGTAGTGTCAGATAACAAAACACTTTCAGCTGTACTCTTAACAATCTCTGTCTGAACACTATCATCAGATGATGTAGAAATAGTAACATCAATGTTCTCCGGAAGTTTAACTTCACTCTCTTCCTCAATTTCAACCAACCCAGATTGCTTTTTAGTGTAATTATCAAGAACAGGTGGTGGAACTTGATGAAAACCCACCCCGGTTCCATCAGAGTACACATCTTCGCCCGCTTTGTCTTTCCCGATGGGTTTGGGAATAATGTGTTGCAAAACAAAGCTTGCGGAGTTGTAACTGTTAAGCTTCAACTGGATTCGCTCGTTTTCGATTACAGCCTCTTGAACTTTAAGTTTCAATTTAGCGATTTCATCCAGTTGTTGGTTGATTGATTCTTCTTTGACTCTAAGCACTGCTTTTAGATGTTCATTCTCTTTAAAAGTTTTACCATTTCGATCATCACAATCTTTCATTGTGCTTTTGAGTTTTTCAAATTTTTCAGACACGGAGTTAGAGTCTACCTCAAGTGCCTTAGCAGCCAGCACTTTGTCAGCCATATTTCCAAGATTTTCAGTAGTCAACTCCTGCGTTGTGTCAATAACTCCAGTATCAACTTTCTTTGCATTCTCAATCTCTTCTTTCTCTTTTCTCTCTTTCTCTTCTTCTTTCATTTTCTCGGTTGGAGTTCCCCACCATTTGTGTTGCCAATACTCATCATCTTCTTTGTATTGCTGGATTATGGCTTCGATATCAAGCGTACTATCATCGATTGCAATATTTCCATATTCATCAAGATAGCACTCTCGGTCTGGATCCCATCTATTGGCTCTCCTTGCTTCTAGAAAGATACGAGATATTCTAATGATTTTGTTTTCAGCTATCATTTTTCTGTATCTATACTTCTGCTCTTCAGTTCTATCATCTTTCCACGGAATAGGTTCATCGTTTTTCGCCATGAATGCGAAACCAACCGCATCTTCTTCCGGTAGAACCTCTTGACTCCAATCATAACCCTCATTATCGTAAATCACTGCAAGAGCTCTAGATTTCTCTCTGTTTTCTTCAACCTGCTTCAATCTAGGCGGCTCGGATTTATTCTGGTGATAAATCGCCTTCTTGTAGTAATCATCTCTGAAAGGGTTCTCCGACTCATCAGCATAAGTGTTTCGGCATTCTCGTTTGAAGTGACCTTTCTGCTTACACTTGAATCATGTCACCTTGGATTTATCGAACCCCAGCTTGGTAGATGCACCACCAATTGTCTTCCTTCCGGTAATTTCCATAAAACGTTGTGCTCGGCGAACAGCACTTGCCATAGCCCAACGAATGTCGATCAGTTCCATTTCTTCCGGATCAATCTGATCGTAATCTTCTTTCGTCAGATTGGTATTGCCTATCTTCCCAGCTACTAACCCTTCATACGATTCCAACACTGATGCTAGGAAGATCATCTGCTGTTTGGCCGATTCCTCATCAAAGTTCTGAGCATTCTTCAAATCTATCGCGATGTTACATTGAAAACGATTCTTTGCATCTGGATGATTTCCAGAAGATGAAGATCCACTGTGATAACCACTGTGACTTCCGCTGCTTTGAGTACTTTGACTTTCTTTGCCAGCTGTCGACACATTTTCAGCAGAAAACGCAGTTTTTGGGGAAGTTGCTTTTGGCATCATGCTCTTTGGATAATACAAATCCAAATTCTGCTGGTAAGATGTGTGATTGACTTTGTATGTCTTCTTCAACTCCAACTCGTGACTCTCGAGTTTCTCAATCAGCAAATCTAATGACAACTTTTCTGGTTCTTTGATGGTATTCTTCAGCATCAGCGCATAATATCTCCAATCCATTTCATCAGGTAACGAATCGAACAATTTGTCGATAAGATCTTCTTCAGAAATTTTGATATCATGTCTTACTAATTCCAGCTTCAGATGTCCAAACCTTTCTATCATTTTACAAACTGGCTCGTTCTTTAAACATCCAAACAGATCAAACTCTTTTCTAAGAAGTTTCTTTTTGTTTTTCACGATTTCAGTACTACCTAAACATTTTTTTTCTAACTTTTCCCAAAGATCTTTTGCATTTGAATAATCGATCAATGAGATTATGTCTTCCTGGACTGACTGAAATAACAATGCCACACACTTTTGTTCAGCTACAAATGATTCAATCTCCTCGGCTGCTCTTAAAGTTTCACCATATTTCTTTCCATGTTCATAACCGTTTTTCAAACTCTTCCAGCTGGGAAATGCGAATGCCATCAACCAGTCTTCAAACTTTCTTGACCACCGACTGTATTCCTCAATAGCCATTAGCTTTGGAGGTTTATTGAACGTTCCGAAGGCACTTTCTGATTCCCAAGCTTCCTTTTTCTTCTCTTTTGGGGGGTTATCATTGTTGTTGCTTGTAGATGAATCATCTCCCGAATTTCCAGCGAATGCGTACATGTTGCTAAATGGGTTCAAGAATATTTCATCCATCTTGAATGTATCTGCAAAATCAGCAAACACTTAGAATTTTCTTGATTTTGAAAAACTTAAATTCAAAAGAAACCTCTTGAAACAGAATAGTTTCAAGCTAAAGCTACACAAGTTTAGACAGTTCAAGCTAAAGCCCTAATTACTTTCAAGCTAAAGCCAAATTTGAACAGTTCAAGCTAAAGCCCTGATTACTTTCAAGCTAAAGCCAGATTTGAACAGTTCAAGCTAAAGCCCTGATTACTTTCAAGCTAAACCTGATTATATGAACTTTTCAAGCTAAAGTTGTATTTTAAAGAGGTTTAGCTTGAATTTTTCAAGCTAAAGTTCGAAGATCAGTTCAAACTAAACCCAGTTTTATGCCATTTTTATTAGTTTTAAACCGAATTTTGATCTGATTCTTTGTAGGATTTGTTAATACTATGTTTTACACAACATATGAAAAAATCAGGCCATTTCAACCGTTAGAACTCGTTCAAATCGGAAAAGTATAAGAAGAAGTGAGTAGAAATAAGAAAATCTGGTAGAATCAAGCTGCTATGGTATGAACTCCTCGTCCTGAGCTCTGATACCACTTGTTGGACCGTTTGCGTGACCCTAAAAGTCAGTTAAGGCAGTTCATCTTCAAATACGAAGGCGGAATCAACGTATATAAAGTCATAACAGCTTTGTTCCTTTCAATTCTTTCTCTATTAATCGATTCTGAGTCTTTACAATCAATTTCTAACAAAATTTTGACAGCACCTTGACTCACACACAAACACCTTCTGGTTTAGCTTCAAATGACCACATCCCCTTTTTATAGACTCTGGGTTTAGCTTGAGGATGACACACTCCTAGGTTTAGCTTGAATATGCACAATATCAGTTCAAGCTAAAGCTGGTCAATAGGTTTAGCTTGAACTAGCCTTGAAATCCCTTCAAGCTAAACACCCTAGAAAAACATAGAAAACCCTAAATTCTAATCTAGTGTGTGCTCATTCATTCTATCTAGACATAAGACTTGATAAGATATAGTCAACAGACATTCAGTGCACCAACATTTGGCATTTAACATCAAATAACACATAACCAATTTGCCAATCATACCAGGTTCAAAGTTACAAGCAGGTTCCTAAATTAATTGTCATGCTTAACAGAGTGACATACATGAGTCTAACAGAGTTAATAAGGTTAACTGAGTTAATTAATAAACTTAGCCCAGTTAATAGGTTAGACGTAGTTAAATACTTAACAGAGATATATATATATATATGTAGCTTAACAAGGTTAACAACTTAATAGACATAACAGTTGGGCCCCAAAATCAACTTTGGGCCGAAAACACTTTGGGTTTTCGTTGGGCATAAGGTGTGACGAAAACACCTTGTGTTTTCGTTGGTATCATCAACATCAACAACAGCAGGTTAGAAATAATCCAAGTAATCATATAACAGTTACATGATTAATCATCTACGAAATCCTTTAATCAATCATTGATATGTAACATATAAATTGCCAAATCATGCGAGACCAAGATTACAATTAAATCGGTAGATCATCATTAAAAATCAACAATGGCCGACAAGTGTATATTGTTGTCATGTTGCTATTGACCAATTTATGTAATGGCTGCAAGTTTCATGTGACTGGACCGATTGTTTTCATGATCTATATCATTTGTTTACTGCAATGTATGTATAAAGAATCATGTGCACAAACAGTCATGATATTGAAATTATCAACTCACATACCAACATCATCATTTAATCGGCAGTTCACAATTCCCAACCCTCGATCCACCGATTTGTCCCATCATCTCAATATTGACATATATTTTTCAATAACATTAATAGTTATCCAATCAATAATTAAAGGCACAAGATAGTTCATGTATATCAAGGTCACAGTTACACACATACATGATTATCAAAACAAAACAAATAAGATAAATCACTAACCAGCCAATGATCCTGTTAAGATAATGTTACGAGAGGGAGGGTGGTCCTTGACCACTGCCGTCGCACTAGAGGGGTTTTTAGGGTTCTCCCATGAACTTTCACGTTCAAAAACAAAACATATAGAAGATCGACACTGGGCCAAAGCCCATATGCTTTTCGTTGGCCTCTAATGGACAAAAACACTTAAGGTGTTTTCATCATGTTGTTTTCGTGGGATAGGGGTTTTCACCAAGGGAGTGTCCTCAAGTGTGGGTGATTTCGGTTGGGTTCCATGTTTTAAATAACAATCACATTGTCAATGCAATTAAGGATACAAGTAACATATATACATCCAAAATACACATCACAAACGACACTTATAATGCACATCACGTATATAGTATATAACCAAAGCTTTGTGAACGAGTATTAAGTTGAGTAGGAACCTTGGAAACTCGGGTTGTCACACCCGTGGCCATCTCTTTTCACTTCCTTCAATAATTGCAGTTGTCTTTATTAGGCTCCACACGGCCCCGTGTTCGCTGGGCATGGCCCCGTGTGTAGAAGCGTATTTGTACTACCAATATTTGCTAGATTCTGCGAATCTTAGCGTTGACCATGCTCCATGCTCAGTGGGCACTCCCTCGTGGTGGGCGATAGAAGCTTCTACAACTTTGTCCTTTCTGGAGACACCTGACCACGCCCCCGTGCTCAGTGGCCACGGGGCCGTGGTCAGCCTTCTATTTCTTGTTTTTGCTTGGGAAGATGCTGTCGAGGGGTCGGGCATGCCACGTTTATTCCTTTTCTTTGTATTTATGTTAGTTTTTGCTGCATATTTGTTCCTTTTGTTCATTTTAGCTCATTTGGTCCTGAAAATACAAAAGGAAGACAAAAACACACTTTTTCCAACATTAGTACTAAAAAAGGGTTAGTTTTATGCCTCATTTGATGTAATTTATATGTTGCATTTTACACACATCAAATACCCCCACACTTGAATCTTTGCTTGTCCTCAAGCAAAACTCTTTATTATGTGGCTTACACACCCAAATGGAATGGGTAGAAGAGAAGTTTTGGGCTTGTCTTGAGTGTCGGGAATCAAAGATCTTTATTGGGTTTTATTTTTATATTATTTACAATCCTATTCGTTATGATTTATTTAGAATGTTTCATAAGGGAAATTACTTATTTGGGCATAACATGCCTCTTTAAAATTTCATTTATATACAAGTTCACATACCTCACGGGAGATCACTCAACACTCGGCCAAAAATGTATTTTTGTGAAACACTCGAGATCGGCATGGAACTTACTTCTACCATAAGCTTGCCAAGCAATCAATTTTTGTGGGTCATTTTCTGAGCGTATATATCTTGACTAATATCCTGCTTTTAATTGTTTATTTGTGACCAGGATACTGGACTGGGATATTGCTAACATCCTGAGCGATATCCTGAGGTTGATTGAATTAACCACGTGCAGGTTAAAGGCTGGGGGTTACTAACGGTCAGATGGACTTCTTCTCCTCAAGACTCGGGCGTATTTGTTATGGGAGAGACGTTGAACCCGAAAGACCAGGTCTACAACGTTCGAGTGGGGAATATTCGCCGGATCCCGGTGAATTATGATAGTTTCTTACACTTCTTTTACTATAAATAAATGAGGGCGGATCAGATTAAGGCACGCAACTTTCACACTTTCAAACACTTTTTCTCTAGCTCACTGCAAACACTACACACAACACTTGTATTCGAATTACGTTGTAACACATAGTTGATCCGCCCCACATCCTGCACTGTATCCTGATATTTAAAGCAATTGAAGAACAAGGCAGCTGCGATTGTCAGCTCCCGAGGTTTTGTGCCGGCGATCCAGATTGATCAAGGGCTTTCCTCGTACATCACGTGTCAACTTTTACCTTTTTTGCTCATTGTTTGATCACAGATACAGCTCTATATCCTGAGCCGTATCCTGAAACTGTTTTCATAATCAACTTGGTTAATATATTTTTCATACATATTTCTAGCACACTACCTCACTTAACTAATTTGATCACTAAATTGCTTCGGTAATTTTTGACCAAAACAATTTGGCGCCCACCGTGGGGCAAGTGGTGCTATTTTTGCTAAAAACTTTAGTAAAATCATTACTCGGTTTTCTATTATCAAAACTTTTTTCTAAATTGCTTTCAATGGCCTCGAGATCAAACATGAGCTCTTCCACCAAGTCTGCTACAACCTCTGCAACAATTGGTTCGGTGCTTCCGCCTCCTCCTCCGAGAATGCAAGCTTCATCACACGGAGCTGAAAGTCATGTAGCTCGGGATGTGATCCCTGCTCCCAGTACCCAGGGATCCGGTCCTGTTTTGGCATCTTATGATGAAATTCTGAATTTGTTTGGTAGTGTACAGGAACAGATGAGGCAGCAGCAGGAAACTAATCGGATGCTGATGAGAGAAATACAACTCTTGAAATCTGGCCCAAGTAGACCTGCTGAAGAAACTGTCACTCCTATACAGCCTAGGGCTTTGAACTTCAGTTCCGCAGTTTACACTGAGGATAACAGGGGGAATATCGTCCCAAGCCATTCTCAGAATCATACCCCTAAGATACCCTCCTCGGTCAGGATGTCAACTGTGAGGAGTTCAGGATATGCTTCAGGATATGGCCAGAATCCTCAGACCGGTAATGTGTCAAATAATAATACTCTTGCTACTAACAACAATGGGTCTTTGCAGGATGCAGGTATGACGTCAACATTTACCAGGGAGCTCCAGAAATTGAAGGATATTATATCCAGTGTACCTGGAGTGGTCCAGCCAATTCCGGAAGTATCTCAAGACAGCCACAGGATATCCCGCTTTGCATATCCTATCTGTGATGCTGAAATCCCAAAAAGATTTCAGACCCCCAACATGAAACTGTATGATGGGACTACGGATCCTGAAGAGCATATTGCCCAGTATAGGGAAAGGATGGAAATCAATCCTATCCCTCTAGATCTCAAGGAAGCATGCTTATGCAAGGGTTTTGGTTCTACCTTGACAGGATCAGCCTTAAAATGGCTGTTGAATGTTCCTCCTCACTCAATTACTTCGTTTGCTCATTTGGTTAATTTATTTAACAGTCAATTTTCTTGTAGTCGGAGTTTTGAGAAACTGACCATTGACCTTTACAGGATAACTCAAGGACCTCACGAATCCTTGAGGGATTATGTGAACAAGTTCAGTCGAGAATCCTTGGATATCCCACATCTTGATGTTGCAACAGTTGTGCAAGCTTTTAAGATGGGGTTACAAAAGGATTCTCAGTTTTATCAGGATCCTGTAATGAATCCCTGCAGGAATCTCGACGAAGCTCGTAACAGGGCTTTGAGATATATCCGCTTGGAAGATGACAAAAAGATGCAAGAGAGGATGAATTCTACCTCAACCTACGAATCGTCCAACAGGAAATCAGAATCCTCGTATAAACCATATCGCTCCAAGCCATATGGTAGAAATGATAACAAGAAAGTGAATGCTGTTGAAGACGAGGATCCTGAAGAATATCCTGAATTATCTGAATACTGCTTTTCTGTTAATATACCTGAGTTAATGTATGCTATGAAGGGTTTAGGAGACAAAGCTAGGTGGCCTTGAAAGAACCAGCAGAAAGCTGATTGGAAGGATAAATCCAAGTGGTGTGCCTTCCATGAAGATTTCGGACATGTGACCGAGGATTGCATTGCTCTAAGGAATGAAATAAGTTACCTGTTAAGCAAGGGATACCTGAAGGATTTGCTGGGAAGAAAAAAGAATAAAGGGCAGGATCCTGAGAAGGATCCTGAAAGAGCAGCATCACCCCCAGCAGATGCCAAAATAATTAACTTTATTTCGGGGGGATCCGACATTTGTGGGACTTCGTATTCTGTGGCCAAGAGACATGCAAAGGAAGCAAAGACTGAAAGGGGAGACAAACCGGCCAGGATGACTACCCTTACAACCGATAAAGTGATCACTTTTGATAGTGATGACAGGGATACTGTTCAGGATCCTCACCATGATGCTCTCGTAATAACATTATATGTTGCTAACCATTTTGTACGCAGGATATTAGTGGATAATGGTAGCTCCGTCAACATAATTCAGCTGGAAACATTGAAGAGGATGAATGTATCTCCGATGGACATTACTTTGAAGTCCACTGTGCTCGTTGGTTTCAGTGGAGAAGCTAGGAATACCGTAGGGGAGATAAAGTTACCAGTATATGTTGAAGGGGTCAACTCGATACAACGTTTCTGTGTGATGGACTCCCTGTCCTGCTATAACATCATACTAGGCAGGTCATGGATCCATGATATGAAGGCTGTACCATCGACTTATCATCAGTGCATCAAAATCCCTACCCCTTGGGGGGTTGTCAAGGTTGATAGTGATCAGCAGGAGGCGAAGGAATGCTACTCATCCTCAATGAAATCCTCAACCAAGCCCAATCCAGCATAGCAATTAAAGATGCGCGCCCGGGATATCGTGGAGGCTTCAGAGCAGGATATGAAGAAAGTTATCCTGGATCAGGATAATCCTGATATCTCGGTGCTCGTAGGAACCAATATCCCTCAGGATATTGAAGAACAATTAACTAACTTTTTGAAGTGCAGGATGTCGACATTTGCATGGAAGCATGAGGATATGACAGGCATATCCAAAGACGTTATTACTCACAAGCTTGGAATTGACAGGTCGTTCAAGCCTGTTCAGCAAAAAAGAAGGAAGTTTGCTCCTGAACGAAATATAATCATCCAAGAGGAAGTTGAAAGATTGTTAAAGTCCAAAATGATCAGAGAAGTCAAGTTTCCGAGATGGCTGGCAAATGTGGTCGTAGTACAGAAGAAAAATGGGAAATGGAGGGTCTGTGTAGATTACACAGACTTGAATAAGGCTTGTCCTAAAGACCCATTCCCTCTTCCTCATATCGATGCAATGGTGGATACTACTGTTGGGCATGAGATGTTAACGTTCATGGACGCATCCTCAGGATTTCAGCAGATTCAAATGGAACCTTCGGACCAGGAGGATACTGCCTTCATGACACCAACAGGTATTTATTGCTATACTGCTATGCCTTTCGGTTTGAAAAATGCAGGTGCAACATACCAGAGATTGGTGAATATGATGTTCAAAGATAAGCTAGGGGACACCATGGAGGTATATATTGACGATATGGTGGTGAAATCTAGAAAGGCTGAGGATCACCTCCGGGATATCAAGGGATCATTTGATATCCTGGATAAATACAACATGAAGCTAAATCCTGCTAAGTGCCATTTCGGAGTGGGGGCAGGAAAGTTTCTAGGATATATGGTGACTAAAAGAGGAATAGAGGCAAGCCCGGAGCAGATTAAAGCCATCCTGGATATCAAATCACCTTCAAATATGAAGGATGTTCAACGACTAACAGGCCGAGTAGCAGCGTTGAACAGATTTATTTCAAGATCCTCGGAAAAATGCAAGGAATTTTATGATATCCTCAAAAAGAACAAGAAGTTCGAATGGGGAGCAAAGCATGAAGCAGCCTTGCAGGATTTGAAGCAATATCTCTCAACTGCACCTCTATTGATGAAGCCTGAAAATGGTGAACCACTATCCCTATACCTCGCTGTATCAGGTAATGCTGTAAGTGTCGTTCTTATAAAGGACCACGAAGGTCAGCAATATCTTGTCTATTATGTTAGTAAAAGTCTATTAGATGCTGAAACTAGATATTCTCATTTAGAAAAGTTGATACTAGCATTAGTTATGGCATCAACAAAGCTTAGACATTACTTTGAGACACATAGGATTCATGTTAAAACCAATTATCCTTTTAAAAACGTGCTTAGGAAACCAGAGATGTCAGGTAGGATGGCCAAGTGGTCAGTGAAATTGAGTGCTTATGACTTAGTATATGAACCTAGAAATGCCATAAAGTCTCAGGCTTTAGCTGACTTTGTGGCTAATTTCAGTAGTGACATTCAAAACGAAGTAGATTTAGAAGTACAGCAGCTAGGAGAAAACTTAGAATGCTGGACATTATATACTGATGGAGCATCTAACGTAAGAGGTGTAGGTTTAGGTATACTACTAAAATCACCACAGGGGGACATATTACCCCAGGCTATTAGGTGTGAATTTCCTGCTACTAATAATGAGGCAGAATATGAGGCTTTAATTGCAGGATTAGAGTTGGCTAAAAATATGAATATTAAAAATTTGCAAGTATATGTTGATTCCTTGTTAATCACTAATCATTTTAATGGATCCTATGCAGTTAAGGGAGAGAAGTTAATTGAGTATCTCGAAATTCTCAAAAAATTAGCAGAATATTTCGATATATTTACACTTGAACAGGTACCAAGAGAAGATAATGCTAAAGCTGATGCCTTGGAAAATCTGGGATCATCGGTCAGGATACCGGAAGGAACCCGGATACCAATATTACATATCCTATAACCTGCGACGAATCCTCAGGATAAGGAAGTAATAAGTATTCAGGATCCTGATGATGACTATCTTGAGGAGGATCCTAAATCCTGGACAGCTCCAATCATGAGATATCTAAAGGAAGGATACATCCCAAAGAATGAGAATCCTAAAGCCTTTAGGATGAAGGTATCACGATTCACTATTATAAATGATGTTTTGTATAAGAAATCTCTTGCAGGACCATATCTGAGGTGCTTGGAGGATCCTGAAACCAAAGAAGTACTTCAGGATATACACGAAGGGGATTGTGGTAACCATACTGGGGGCAGGTCATTATTCTCAAAAGTATTAAGGACAGGATATTATTGGCCGATAATGAGGAGAGATGCCACAGAATATGTTCGAAGATGTGACACCTGTCAAAGACATAGTAACATACTACATCAGCCTGCTGAACCATTGTATCCTATTGTTTCCCCTTGGCCATTTATGAAGTGGGGTATGGATATAGTGGGAAAGCTTCCAAAGGCTCCAGGAGGAAAAGTTTTTATGTTGGCAATGACAGATTATTTCTCCAAGTGGGTTGAAGCAGAAGCATTTGTTCAAGTTAGAGATCAGGAAGTGGTATCCTTCATAAAAAGGAATATCCTGACTAGATTTGGAATACCAGCTGAGATAATTTGTGACAACGGATCTCAATTTATAAGTAAAAGGACTACTGACTTCTGCAAGAGTTGGGGAATCAAAATGATTACATCCACCCTTGTACATCCTCAAGCAAACGGACAAGCTGAATCCTCAAACAAGATAATTGTCAACAACTTGAAGAAGAGATTAGGGGCCAAGAAAGGAAGATGGGCAGAAGAATTACCCTTTTTTTGTGGGCTGATAGAACAACGGTAAAAAATGCAACTGGTCAAACCCCGTTTTCCTTAGTATTTGGAGCAGAAGCAGTGATCCCGACAGAAATGATGATACCTACAGCAAGATCCAGCCTCAGGAATCCTGAACAGAATCCTGAAGTCCTATGCCAGGAGTTGGATACTATCGATGAGACAAGAGTTGCAGCAAAGTTAAGGATGGCAGCGTATCAACAAATGATATCCAGAGCATATAACAAGAATATAAGGACCAGAAGGTTCAAAGTTGGTGACTGGGTGTTAAGAAAGGCTTTTCAAAATACTACTAATCCTGCTGATGGAAAGCTGGCTCCAAAATGGGAAGGACCATATGAGGTTGAATCAAAATCAGGAAAAGGTGCATACCGACTCAAGAATATGGAAGGGGATATGTTGCCGAGATCTTGGAATGCTATACACCTTAAGCTTTATTTCAAGTGAGTTTAGAATTTAATTTCTAATTCAGGATGATATGAATTCTATCTCTTTTAAATATGTTTGGTTTAATTTACTCTTTGAAACCCAATACTGACTTAAGCATCGGAGGGGTGTTAGCCAAGCTAACACCCACCTTAGTTTGAAGATGTTTTGCAGTATATGCTTCGGGATATAACTCTGGGATACACACTCAGGATACTTCGGAAGATTAGAGGATTGGCCCCCTCTCTCACGTATACGGGATCCTGATCCCTTCACATGTTTAAAGGTATTCACCTTTCTTCCGAATTGGGTTTAAACACCCCGCCTGGAGCGCAAGTTATTCGGGAATAGTTCAAGGTGGTGGGACCAGTCCATGTAAAAGTGGCTGACAATTTCATTACTGTTGGCTATATCCTGAATCCTAAAGGTATATAAGGATTGATCACCCTCTCTCACGAAAGGGTATTTTCATACTCTCTAAGGTTTAAAGGTTTTCACCTTTCTAAGTCTTGGAGTTTATACACCCCCGCCTGTAGCGCACGAAAATTTGGGATTTCCCCCAGAATACGAGGGATTTATCTCCAGTACATTCTTGGGTTTTACCCCTGTAACATGAAAAATTGTCTATACAATTGGAACTGATATCCAGAAGATTTCTAAGTATTTGAAGACATTGTACACAGGGGACATTCCTACCGAGGCAATGGTGTAAAGCTCAAAGGATAAGGCACGGACCTAATACACTAAGTGTCTCAGACTGGGGACATCTTCATTGGAAGAGTTGCAAAGGGATTGAGGTTTATACCCTATTCCTGGTATGATCTTTCCTTTGTAAACGTTATTTAAGTTTTTGACAATACTATGTTTGGCAAAAGGTTAAACATCCTGATTAGGATAAATTCTCGGGATATATTCTCAAAATATATTTTCAAAATACTTTTCAGGATATTTGATTAAAATATTTGAAACTGATACTAGTTTGAAACTTTGATCAAACAACTATGAAGATTGATTAAATTTTTAGGAGTTTTATTTAAAGTTTTCGTAATATGTCACTGAGTATATTTTGCGAAACTAAGGTATGTAAAGACAGAAAGTAATAGCAAGAAAAATAAAATAAGAAATTATTTAAAATAAACGGTACTAGTTGATAACCGAAGGTTTCATCCTGAAACCCAGGACCCATCCACCTTCGGCTATCAAATTGTTTTGATGCGAAAATAAAAATTGTTCATAAGACATAAAATTGTTCAAACAAAAGGAAATAAGTTTTAGGGGGCAGCACCTTCTTCGTTCGTGGTAATTTCAGCAGCATCCGTCTCGGGATCCGCCTCAGCATTCCTCTCGGCATCGGTGGCATTTTCAACTGCTTTGGAAGATCCTTCGGCAGCTGGCTTGGTAGAAGTGTCGCTGAGGTTCTTTAGCTTTGTTTCCCAGGCACCGACGTCCCAAGAAGGGCGTTCAAAGCCTAGTGCTTTGGCTTCATGGGCCATTTTCAACCTGGCCTGGAGGAAAGAATTGACGACGGAACTCTTAAGGCTTTCCCGGTAGCTGACCATATCCCGTTCGTGTTGTGCATGGGCAGCGTCAAGATCAGCTTGGGCTTGGAGAGTAGCTTTGTTGAGAGCAGTCTGATGTTCTTGAGTCAGAGCCTTGAACTTCTCCTCGTAATGACGAGATTTAGCGGCTGCAATCATGCCTTGGTCGGAGATCGTGACTTCAGCTTTCTTTAACTTGGATTCAAGCGTCTTGTTGAGCCCGCAGGATTCTTGATACAGATGAACCAGATGTTCAAGACCCTGCAAAAATAAGAAGAAAGGTATTGATTTTGATAAATCCATGTGAATGGAATAAGCTGCAGGATATGGTTTGAGAATACTAACCTGGTTGAGAAAGGAGGTCATAAACCTGCTTGCTTCGATGAACCCATAATTCTCATAGGGAAATGTGTCAGAAATAACGGGGGAATCGGGTTCTTTCCTTTTACGGGAGCTTGAACTCCGGGGCTTGGTAGCTGGCGAAGGTTTGGTAATGACAATGGCTTTGGAACCACTGGGTTTGGATGACGCTGTGGCCTTGGGACTAGGCTCCTTCTTAATTTGAACCTGATCAGAATAGTTGTCCAACTCGTCGAGGTCAAAAACTTCAGGGATCTTGGCTGGTGCTGCATAAAGGGAAAAACTTTACATCTTTATTACTCTTCATTTTATTATATTGTGTTAACTAATTGTTTTAAGAGTAATCCTTACCAGACATTTCAGATGAAGAGTATTGACTGGAACTCGGGATATGTGTGGTAAAACTTGTTAGGGGTCACTTTCTTTGCATACATATCCTGACCAATATCCTGCCTTTATTTGTTTATTTGTGACCAGGATGCTGGAAGAGGATATTGCTAACATCTTGGGCGATATCCTGAGGTTTATTGAATTAACCACGTGCAGGTTAACGGCTGAGACTTGCTAACGGTCAAGTGGACTTCTTCTCCTTAAGACTCGGACGAGTTTGTTGAAGGAGAGTCGTTGAGCCCGAAAGACCAGGTCTACAACGTTCGATGAAGGAATATTCGGTGGATCCCGGAAGTTTAGGATAGTTTGTTATTTTATCTGCACTATAAATAGATGGGGGCGGATCAGTTTAAGGCACACAATTTTCACTAACACTCTCGAACACTTTCACTCTCTAGCTCATTGCAAACACCACACTTGTATTCAAATTTCATTGTAACACATAGTCGATCCGCACCACATCCTGCACTGTATCCTGACGTTTGAAGTAATAAGAAGAACAAGGCAGCTGCGATTGTCAGCTCCTGAGGTTTTATGCCGGCGATCTAGATTGATCAAGGGCTTTCCTCATACATCTCGTGTCGTTTGCTTTACTTTTGCTCATAGTTTGATCATAGATACAGCTCAATATCCTGAGCCGTATCCTGAATACTGATTTTTCTAAATAACTTAACAAGCATATTTTCAATACACTTTTTAGCACACTACCTCACTTTACTAATTTGATCACTTAATTGCTTCGGTAATTTTTGACCAAAACAATTTGGCGCCCACCGTGGGGCAAGTGGTGCTCTCTTTACTAAAATTTTTTGTGAGATCGCTAATCGGCTTTCTATTTTCAAAAATTTTTGCCACATTGTCCGTAATGGCCTCAAGATCAAACATGAGTTCCTCTACTGTGTCTGCTATGACTTCTACTACTACCGGTTCGGTGCTTCCACCACCTCCTCCAAGGATGCCAGCCTCTTCACGACCTCAGGATGTTATCCCTACCCGCAGTGTTCAGGAATCTGCTCCTGTTTTAGCTTCTAACGATGAAATTTTAACCTTATTTGGAAGTGTGCAGGAACAAATGAGGCAACAACAGGAAACAAACCAAATGCTTTTAAGGGAAATACAACTCCTGAAGTCTGGCTCGAGCAGATCTGCTGAGGATATTGTCACTCCATTACATCCCAGAACTTTGAACTTCAGTTCAGCCGTGTTTACTGAGGATAATAGGGGGGAATATTGTGCCCAGCCTTCCTCAGAATCATACTCCTGAAATACCCTCCTCGATCAGGATGTCAACCATGAGGAGCTCAGGATATGCTTCAGGATATGGGCAAAATCCACCAACGGGTAACGTGTCAAATAATAATAATACTCATGCTACTAACAATAGTGGATCTTTGCAGGATACAGGTGTAACATCAGCACTTACTAGGAAACTTCAGAAGTTGAAGGACATGATATCTAGTGTACCTGGGGTGGTCCAGCCGATCCCGGAAGTGTCCCAAGACAGCCACAAGATATCTCGTTTTGCATATCCTATATGTGATGCTGAGATTCCAAAGAGATTTCAAACCCCCAACATGAAGCTCTACGACGGAACTACGGATTCTGAGGAGCATATTGCTCAGTATAGGGAAAGAATGGAGATTAACCCTATCCCTCCGGAGCTCAAGGAAGCATGCTTGTGCAAGGGATTTGGTTCTACTCTAACAGGATCAGCCTTAAAATGGCTGTTAAACGTTCCTCCTCACTCAATTACTTCGTTTGGTCATTTGGTTAATTTATTTAACAGTCAATTTTCTTGCAGTCGGAGTTTTGAGAAACTAACCAGTGATCTTTACAGGATAACTCAAGGGCCTCAGGAATCCTTGAGGGATTATGTGAACAAATTCAGTCGAGAATCCTTGGATATCCCACATCTTGATGTTGCAACAGCTGTGCAAGCTTTTAAGATGGGATTACAAAAGGATTCTCAATTTTAACAGGATTTTGTAATGAATCCCTGCAGGAATCTAGACGAAGCTCGTAACAGGGCTTTGAGATATATCCGTCTGGAAGATGACAGGAAGATGCAAGAAAGGATGAACTCATCTAACACTTATGAGTCAACTAACAGGAAGTCTGAATCCTCATTCAAGCCATATCGGCCTAAGCCATATGGTAGAAATGAAAATAAAAGAGTGAATGCTGTTGAAGATGAGGATCCTGAAGAATATCCTGAGTTGTCTGAATATTGCTTTTCTGTTAACATTCCTGAATTGATGTATGCCATGCAGGGTCTAGGAGACAAGGCTAGGTGGCCTCGAAAGAATCAGCAAAAGGCTGACTGGAAAGATAAGTCAAAATGGTGTGCTTACCACGAAGATTTCGGACATGTAACTGAGGATTGCATTGCTCTAAGGAAAGAAATAAGCTATCTTCTAAGCAAGGGATATCTGAAAGATCTCTTAGGAAGAAAGAAGAATAAGGGTCAGGATACTGAGAAGGATCCTGAACGAGCAGCATCACCTCCTGCGGATGCCAAGATAATCAACTTCATTTCGGGAGGATCCGACATATGTGGAACTTCGTATTCGGCAGCAAAGAGACATGCAAAAGAAGCTAAGGCCGAAAGGGGAGACAAACCTGTCAGGATGACTACCCTCACAACTGACAAAGTGATCACTTTTGATGCTGATGATAGGGATACTGTCCAGGATCCTCACCATGATGCTCTGGTAATAACGTTATATGTGGCTAACCATTTTGTACGCAGGATATTAGTTGATAATGGCAACTCCGTCAACATAATCCAACTAGAAACTCTGAAGAGAATGAATGTATCTCCAATGGATATCACTTCAAAGTCTACTGTGCTTGTTGGGTTCAGTGGAGAGGCTAGAAACACAGTGGGAGAGATAAAGTTGCCAGTATACGTTGAAGGAGTCAACTCGATACAACGTTTCTGTGTGATGGATTCTCTCTCCTGCTACAACATCATACTGGGAAGACCATGGATTCACGATATGAAGGCTGTGCGATCAACATATCACCAATGCATCAAGATACCTACACCTTGGGGAGTTGTCAAAGTCAATAGTGATCAGCAGGAGGCGAAATAATGCTACTCATCATCGATGAAATCCTCAACCAAACCTAGTGCAGCATAGCAATTAAAGAAGCGGGCCCAGGATATCATGGAGGATCCGGAGCAGGATGTGAAGAAAATTATCCTGGACCAGGATAATCCTGATATTTCGGTGCTCGTAGGGACCAATATCCCTCAGGATATTGAAGAACAATTAATTGACTTTTTGAAATGCAGGATGTCAACGTTTGCATGGAAGCATGAGGATATGACAGGCATATCCAAAGATATTATCACTCACAAGCTTGGAATTGATAAATCATTCAAGCCTGTGCAGCAAAAAAGAAGGAAGTTTGCTCCTGAGCGGAACACAATTATCCAGGAGGAAGTTGAGAGATTATTGAAGTCCAGGATGATCAGAGAGGTTAAGTTCCCAAGGTGGCTTGCAAACGTGGTTGTAGTACAGAAGAAAAATGGGAAATGGAGAGTTTGTGTGGACTACACAGACTTAAACAAAGCTTGTCCTAAAGACCCATTTCCTCTTCCCCACATTGATGCAATGGTAGATGCCACTGCCGGGCATGAAATGCTGACCTTCATGGACGCATCTTCAGGATTTCAACAGATCCAAATGGAGCCTTCTGACCAGGAGGATACTGCCTTCATGACACCAACAGGTATTTATTGTTATACAGCTATGCCTTTTGGTTTGAAAAATGCAGGTGCAACATACCAAAGATTGGTAAACATGATGTTCAAAGACAAACTGGGGGACACCATGGAGGTATATATCGATGATATGGTGGTGAAATTTAAAAAGGCTGAGGATCACCTCCAGGATATCAAGGGAGCATTTGATACCCTGGATCGATACAACATGAAGCTGAATCCTGCTAAATGCCATTTTGGAGTGGGGGCAGGAAAGTTTCTTGGATATATGGTGACAAAAAGGGGGATAGAAGCAAGCCCAGAGCAGATCAAAGCTATCCTGGATATAAAATCACCCTCAAATATGAAGGACGTACAAAGATTGACAGGCCGAGTAGCAGCTTTAAACAGGTTTATCTCGAGATCCTCAGAGAAGTGCAAAGATTTTTATGATATCCTAAAGAAGAACAAAAGATTTGAATGGGGGGAGAAGCATGAAGCAGCCTTGCAGGATTTGAAACGATATCTCTCAACCGCACCTTTATTAATGAAGCCTGAAAATGGTGAACCACTATCCCTATACCTTGCTGTATCAGGGAATGCTGTAAGTGCCGTTCTTGTAAAAGATCATGAAGGTCAGCAATATCCTGTTTACTATGTTAGTAAAAGTTTGCTAGATGCTGAAACTAGGTATTCTCATTTAGAAAAATTGATATTAGCTCTAGTTATGGCATCGACAAAACTTAGGCATTATTTTGAGACACATAGGATACATGTTAAAACAAATTATCCTGTCAAAAATGTGCTCAGGAAACCAGAGATGTCAGGCAGGATGGCCAAGTGGTCAGTAAAGTTAAGTGCTTATGATTTAGTATATGAACCTAGAAATGCCATAAAATCCCAGGCTTTAGCTGACTTTGTGGCTGACTTTAGTAGTGACATTCAGGACGATGTAGACCTAGAAGTTCAACAGTTAGGAGAATCCTCAGGATCCTGGACATTATATACTGATGGTGCATCTAATGTAAGAGGAGTAGGATTAGGAATACTACTAAAATCGCCACAGGGGGACATATTACCCCAGGCTATTAGGTGTGAATTTCCTGCTACTAATAATGAAGCAGAGTATGAGGCTTTAATTGCAGGATTAGAGTTGGCTAAGAGCATGAGTGTCAAAAATTTGCAAGTATATGTTGACTCTTTGTTAATTACTAACCATTTTAATGGATCCTATGCAGTTAAGGGTGAGAAATTGATCGAATATCTCGATATTCTCAAAAAATTAGCAGGATATTTCGATGTTTTTATACTTGAACAGGTACCGAGGGAGGATAATGCTGAAGCGGATGCCTTAGCAAATTTGGGATCATCGATCAGGATACCTGAAGGGACCCAAATTCCAATATTACATGTCTTATATCCTGCAACGAATCCTCAGGATAAAGAAGTAGAGGGTATTCAGGATCCTGGAGCAGAACATCCTGAAAAGGATCCTAAATCCTGGACGGCTCCAATCATGAGATATCTCAAAGAAGGACACATCCCTGGAAATGAGAATCCTAAGGCATTTAGGATGAAGGTATCACGATTCACTATTATAAATAATATTTTATACAAGAAATCTCTTGCAGGACCGTATTTGAGGTGCTTGGAGGATCCTGAAGCTAAAGAAGTACTTCAGGATATACATGAAGGGGATTGTGGTAACCATGCTGGGGGCAGGTCGTTATTCTCAAAAGTGTTAAGGACATGATATTATTGGCCAACAATGAGAAAGGATGCAGCAGAATATGCTCGAAGATGTGACGCATGTCAAAGACATAGTAACATACTGCATCAACCTGCTGAACCATTATATCCTATTGTTTCCCCTTGGCCGTTTATGAAGTGGGGTATGGATATAGTGGGAAAGCTACCAAAAGCCCAGGGAGGAAAAGTCTTTATGCTAGCAATGACGGATTATTTCTCTAAGTGGGTTGAAGCAGAAGCATTTATTCAAGTGAGAGATCAAGAAGTAGTATCCTTCATAAAGAGGAATATCCTAACCAGATTCGGAGTACCAGCCGAGATAACCTGTGACAATGGTTCTCAATTTATAAGCAAGAGAACTACTGACTTTTGCAAAAGTTGGGGAATCAAAATGATTACATCTACTCCGGTACATCCTCAAGAAAATGGACAAGCAGAATCCTCAAACAAGATAATTGTCAATAACTTAAAGAAGGGACTTGGAGAGGAAGATGGGCAGAAGAATTACCCTTTGTTTTATGGGCTGATAGGACAACGGTAAAGAGTGCAACAGGCCAAACTCCATTTTCCTTGGTATTTGGAGCAGAAGCAATGATTCCAACAGAAATGACAATACCTACTGCAAGATCTACCCTAAGTGATCCTGAACAGAATCCTGAAGCCTTGAGTCAGGATTTAGACACTATAGATGAGAAGAGAGATGCGGCAAGGCTAAGGATAGCAGCATACCAACAGAGAATATCCAGGGCATATAACAAAAACATTAGGACCAGAAGATTTAAGGTTGGAGATTGGGTGTTAAGAAAGGCTTTTCAGAATACTACTAATCCTGCCGATGGCAAATTAGCTCCAAAATGGGAAGGACCATATGAAGTTGAATCAGAAGCAGGGAAAGGAGCATACAGACTCAAGAATATGGAGGGGGATATGCTACCGAGGTCTTGGAATGCTATACACCTTAAGCTCTATTTCAAGTGAGTTTAGAATTCAATTTCTAACTCAGAATGGTATGAATTCTATCTTTTTTAAATATGTTTTGGTTTAATTTATTCTTTGAAACTCAATACTAACTTAAGCATCGGAGGGGTGTTAGCCAAGCTAACACCCACCTTAGTTTACAATTGTTTTGCAGAATATGTTCCAGGATATATACTCAGGATAACTCGAAAGATTAGAGGATTAGCCCCCTCTCTCACGTACAAGGGATCCTGATCCCTTCACAGGTTTAAAGGTATTCACCTTTCTTCCGAATTGGGTTTAAACACCCCGCCTGGAGCGCAAGTTATTCAGGGATAGTTCAAGGTGGCGGGACCAGTCCATGTAAAAGTGGCTGACAATTTCGTTACTATTGGCTATATCCTGAATCCTAAAGGTATATGAGGATTGATCACCCTCTCTCACGAAAGGGTATTTTCATACTCTCTAAGGTTTAAAGGTTTTCACCTTTCTAAGTCTTGGAGTTTATACACTCCCGCCTGTAGCGCATGAAAATTTGGGATTTTCCCCAGGATACAAGGGATTTATCTCCAGTAAATCCTTGGGTTTTACCCTTGGGATCTAAAAAATTGTCTATACGATGGAAATTGACATTCAGAAGATTTCTAAGTGTTTGAAGACATTGTACACATGGGACATTCCTATCGAGGCAATGGTGTAAAGCTAAAAGGATAAGGCTCGGAACTAATGCACAAAATGTCTCAGACAGGGGACATCTTCATTGAAAAAGTTGCAAAAGGATTGAGGTTTGATAATGGGGTTGTACCCTATCCCTGGTATGATCTTTCCTTTGTAAAACATAGTTTAACTCTTGGGCAATACTATGCTTGGTAAGAGGTTAAATATCCTGATATATTCTCAAAGTATATTTTCAGTATACTCTTCAGAATATTTGATTAAGATATTCGAAACTAATACTAGTGTGATACTTTAATCATTTAAGTATTATCAAAACGGGTTTTGGAAAAATAGATTGTTTTTCAAAAACTATCTACAAAGTTGAAGGAATGTTTGGAAGTTCTATCTAATAAAAAAGTTTTTGTAACATATTGTTGAGCATATTGATCAGGATATTTTCATAAGATAACAACACAAAATTTTTACAAAGCTAAGAGTTGCACTAAGTAATGCAAGGTAATAACAAATAAGTCAAAAGATAGTTATATTATTAACAAGTCATAACATGTGCTTTTGGTTTCACCTTAAACCAAGGCCCATCCGCCAAAAGCACAATTAGTTTTTACCATACTTATGTAACGGTTGCAGGATCTATCTCAAAACAGGACCTGTCCACCTACAACCGTTACTACGTTCAAAACAAGTTATACTAATCGATGACCAAGGGCTTTATCCTAAAACCTAGGACCCATCCACCTTTGGTCATCGTATTGTTCTAATGCAGGAAATATAAAATTGTTCTAAGACAGGAAAAGTAAATTGTTTACACAACCACAACCACGAAATTTAAAAATGGGCTCCGGCCTTGGCACGTATATCCATCATCGCCCATTTCGCCGCCTAAGAAGCGGCACCTTCTTGATCAGCAACCTCCTTGCCAGCATTCGCCCCAGCATCAGCCTCAGGATTCTTCTCGGCATCATCATCAGCATTGGCCACTTCCTCTGCCGCCTTCGAAGGCTCTTCACCAGCATGCTTTGCAGGATGAGCAACGGGATGACCTCCAAGATCCTTTAGTTTCGCCTCCCAAGTCTTTACATTCCAGGAGGGGCATTCAAAACCCAAATCCATGGCCTCATAAGCCATCCTTATCCTGGCTTGGAGAAGAGAGACGACCACGGATGCTTTGAGGCTATCCCGATATGAACTCATATTCTGCTGATATTGAAGAAGGGCGGCATCTAGCTTGGCTTGAGCATCCTCATTAGCTTTGTGGAGGGCTGCTTGATGTTCCTGAGTCATTGCCTTGTATTTGTCTTCATAATGCTGGGATTTGGCAGCCGCAATGGTTCCTTGGTCAGCTATGGTGGCTTGAGCTTTCTCCAGCTGGATCTTCAACATCTTGTTAAGCCCGCAAGCGTCTTCATACAAGTGCGTAAGACGATCCAGACCCTATCGATAAAGACACAGGTATTAATGTGAAAAATAAGCAGGATAAGGACTAACATACTTGTGCAGGATATCGAAAAGAAAATTCTACCTGTTTGAGGAATGAGGTGGCTTCGTTGAACCCATGATTCTCGAGAGAGAATGTTTCAGAAACAGCTGGGAAGTCCGTCTCCTTTCTCTTCCGAGAGCTGGATGCCCGGGTCCTGGATGCCGGAGGGCCTTTGGGAGCAGAAACAGTCTTCGAGGAGGTAGGCTTTGGTGTAGCAGACGGCTTTGGCTTGGATTCTTGTTTGGTGGGTTCGAGGCTGGAGTAGCAATCCAACTCGTCAAGTTTGAAACCTTCAAGGTTGACGAATGGTACTACACAAGGGAAGATATTCTTAAACTCATCATACTTTTGAAAAGTAATTAATATATGAGAATGTGCTTACCAGACATTTCTGAGCTTGATTTTTGGCTTGAATCTGTAAGAGACAGGGAAAAAGTTCTTTCACTGGCAGGAAGACGGTATATTTCCTTGATCTTGGATTCGGATTCTTTCACTGGAAAACGGTAGAAAACAGAAGAAAACGGTGATTGCCGTGGGATCTCAACCGGTATGCTATAGGGAGGTCTTCGATAAACAGGTTGGGAAAGTGACGAGACTTAATTTGATCTAGCACTATCAAGACTCGCCAGACCATTGGCATAACCTGGGCGTAACTAAGGCCGGTGAGGTCGAAAAAGCAAGAGATAAAGGGTGGAAACGGGTACCAGAGTCCAAGAGAGAAAGGATAAGCGAAAAAACAAACCCACTCGTCGGATGATGCGTCCGATCGGGCTTCCTGGTCGAAGGGGCGAAAGACCATTCCGGTGGGAAAGGCACCGGAATCTTTAAGAGCAGCAATGTCGGCATTGTTGAAGCAGCAGATCTCCTTTGCTGGATCGGCAATGAAATTTTGACTTACGAGGGTTGAGGCCGGTCGGTCCGATCGGGATTTCGTTCGTGGTGCCATGAAGAATATTGAGCAAATTAAGAGAGATTCAAGAAAGAAGGATAGAAAGGAAAATACCTGATGTTCGCTTGCAGATAAGGATAACCGTGATAAGGAGCCCCTCGATTAATATAGGATGAATATAGGGGGTAAAGAGTAAATAATGCTTTGGAAGTTGCACCGCTGTCATTTCAAGGGTCTAGTCGTATTAATTACCTTAAGTTATGAGGTGAAACTTTTGAAATATATTCGTTGGATTGGTATCCCAACCGATATATTTGGGGACAATTGTTAGGGGTCATTTTCTTTGCATACATATCCTGACCAATATCCTGCCTTTATTTGTTTATTTGTGACAAGGATGCTGGAAGAGGATATTGCTAACATCTTGGGCGATATCCTGAGGTTTATTGAATTAACCACGTGCAGGTTAACGGCTGAGACTTGCTAACGGTCAAGTGGACTTCTTCTCCTCAAGACTCGGACGAGTTTGTTGAAGGAGAGACGTTGAGCCCGAAAGACCAGGTCTACAACGTTCGATGAAGGAATATTCGGTGGATCCCGAAAGTTTAGGATAGTTTGTTATTTTATCTTTACTATAAATAGATGGGGGCGGATCAGTTTAAGGCACACAATTTTCACTAACACTCTCGAACACTTTCACTCTCTAGCTCATTGCAAACACCACACTTGTATTCAAATTTCATTGTAACACATAGTCGATCCGCACCACATCCTGCACTGTATCCTGACGTTTGAAGTAATAAGAAGAACAAGGCAGCTGCGATTGTCAGCTCTCGAGGTTTTATGTCGGCGATCTAGATTGATCAAGGGCTTTCCTCGTACATCTCGTGCTGTTTGCTTTACTTTTGCTCATAGTTTGATCATAGATACAGCTCAATATCCTAAGCCGTATCCTGAATACTGATTTTTCTAAATAACTTAACAAGCATATTTTCAATACACTTTTTAGCACACTACCTCACTTTACTAATTTGATCACTTAATTGCTTCGGTAATTTTTGACCAAAACAAAACTCCTGTCTATTGCAGGTAGTTGGTAAACAGTCTTGATTCTTTTCTCTGATTCCGCAGTAGGGGGAGCTACTTCCTTGAAATTTACTGCAAAGGAATCAAAAAGAAGGATATTAGCAAAACATAAAAATCTAAAGGTACATGGGAGTATTCATAACCCTACCGATGGTTAACCACTCCACCGGAAGGTTAGCACCCTCAGCAATGGAGTCTCGTTTGACGAAGAAGAACTTGCGTTGCCATCCATCTTCGTTTTTGGTGGCTTTAAGAATAAGGGGTTTGTTGGAAGTCGAAAAAAGCAAAAAACGGCTAGAACCATGAGATCGAAGGCGGTAAGCGATGGACAGATCTTCAATACAAAGGTCAGGACAGTGAAGGTTTTTAATTTGGTTTAGAACAATTAATACCCTCCAGACCATGGGCATGGTCTGAGCAAAAGAAATACATGTGGTCCGGAAAAATTGCATCATAAATTCAGGAAAAGGGTATCGGAGACCTAGCGAGAAAGGGTATGCTGGAAAAGCAAACCCAATCAGTAGAAGAAATATCCGATTGAATTGACCGATCGAATGGTCTAAAGACAGTGTTATCTGGGAAAGCACCGAAAGCTCTCAAAGCCGCAATGTCTGCGTTATCAAAGGCACAGATTTCCTTCTCAGGATTTTTGAGAAGATTCTGCTGAATAAAGATCTCAGATGATTCACCGGTTTGGGAATGAGTTCTGGCGGCCATTGCAGATGAAGAAAGAAAAATTGATAAAAGATGAACGAGAAGTAGGGAATTACCTGGAGACTTCGTTGGAGATATTTGCTTTTCAAACAAGAAGAGAGAAGATATAGGAGCATTGTGGATCTCCATCGAGTTAAAAGCGCGTCGGAAGTTATGATGTGATCTTGACCGTCGTCTCGATTTAATTGCCTTAATTTACGAGATAAAACTTTTTAAATATATCCGTTGGATTGGTATACCAACAGATATATTTGGGGACAATTGTTGTGGGTCATTTTCTGAACGTATATATCTTGACTAATATCCTGCTTTTAATTGTTTATTTGTGACCAGGATACTGGACTGGGATATTGCTAACATCCTGAGCGATATCCTGAGGTTGATTGAATTAACCACGTGCAGGTTAAAGGCTGGGGGTTACTAACGGTCAGATGGACTTCTTCTCCTCAAGACTCGGGCGTATTTGTTATGGGAGAGACGTTGAACCCGAAAGACCAGGTCTACAACGTTCGAGTGGGGAATATTCGCCGGATCCCGGTGAATTACACTTCTTTTACTATAAATAGATGAGGGCGGATCAGATTAAGGCACGCAACTTTCACACTTTCAAACACTTTTGCTCTAGCTCACTGCAAACACTACACACAACACTTGTATTCAAATTACGTTGTAACACATAGTTGATCCGCACCACATCCTGCACTGTATCCTGATATTTAAAGCAATAGAAGAACAAGGCAGCTGCGATTGTCAGCTCCCGAGGTTTTGTGCCAGCGATCCAGATTGATCAAGGGCTTTCCTCGTACATCACGTTTCAACTTTTACCTTTTTTGCTTATTGTTTGATCACAGATACAGCTCTATATCCTGAGCCGTATCCTGAAACTGTTTTCATAATCAACTTGGTTAATATATTTTTCATACATATTTCTAGCACATTACCTCACTTAACTAATTTGATCACTAAATTGCTTCGGTAATTTTTGACCAAAACATCAATCCTCCTCCTTTTTAACTATAAACCTTTGTAGATATCAAGAGGACTTGGGGAAGGGTTAGGCTTGGGCTAAAGGTAGGTGGTTTTAGGTTAGTGGTTAGTAAAAAGGCCTAAAAGCGTAAAAAGTGTCGGTCATCGTGAAATTTTTTTTTTTTGTGACTTTTATTCAAACTAAGCATTTTCAAACAAAGTTTCTTTGAGGACTTTGTTTGTTTATTGCTAGACTTCATTTTTTTTATAAAGAAACGTCATAAGAAAACCGAGCTTTTTACTAAAATAAAGGGTTGAAAAGAAAAAAGGTTTTGGTGGGTAAATGGTGTTTGTTTTGTGGGTTTAGAAACGAAAAGGTCTAGGCTTAAAGGGGTTAACTTGGGTGATTTTGGGTAGGTGATAAAGAAAATGAAAAATAATGGTGTTGAAAGGAAAATGGGTTAGTCCTAATGCCTCCATCATTTACTTACTTGGGTTTGAGTAGGTAAGGACCGGGAATGTATCGTCGTGGCAAGTTCTAGAGTCGTAAGAACCAAATGGCTATTCACACAAGAAACGAAAAATGAGCATTTAATTTAAAGATGTATGATTGTATGCTCAATAAAGGCTCAAAACTCACTTATTGTGGGAATGGGTTTATAATCTGATCAAGTATATATAATCAAATTTTAACTAGATTTGTTATGTCGTTTCATAATTTTCTTATGTTGGTTCTTTTTGTCACGACGCTATCGGTTGTAAATTTGTAAAAATATAACCTTTTGGAACTTGTTATTCCCAAATTAAACCATGACAGGTAAAAAAAATGAAAAGTTTCTTTTTTTTAAAAAAATTTTGGGGTTATTAGCGGTTCCAATAGAGTTTTGTGTAAGGCTTGTTATTAGGACTTGCAAAATTCAAGGTTTTAGCATCCCCCCACACTTAAATTACACGTTGTCCTCAATGTGTCCCAAAAATAAGTTTTTAGGTTGATTGAATGTGTAAAAAGGTGTTTAAAAACAAAGTTTTATGTTACTGGGCGTCTGGACACGGGCCCGTGTTGGTCCGGGCACGGCCTGGTGCTCAGATCGCCAGTATCATATTAAACAGAAGGCTGGGCACGGGGGCGCGTTCAGTGAACACGGCCCCGTGTCCAGTTACCTGAACTGGGTGTTTTCTGCAGAACCACGGGCACGGGGGCGTGTTGGGCTGAGCACGGCCCCGTGCTGAACTTGCTGTAATTTAGGAAAATTGTCAGGAGGCTCTGTTTTTGTGCATGAGGTGTGGTTTTAAGGTTCCCTTGGTAACCTCCACCATTTTGAGTGTATTTTATTCCAGAAAAGCAAAGCTAAACTACAAAACATAAAAGTTAATCTAAACTAAAACTAAGGATGGTTCCGCGGAATGCCTCCGTGGCCACGTTTATAAGGGTCCTTGGCTAGACCCAAAGTCAGTCATATGATAGATACCCAAGTGGGATGTTTTGCATCCCATGTTGCGCCGTCGGAGAGCATCATCCAAGCTTGAGTCTATGACGTCCATGTATTTGACCGGGCCATCGTCTTCTACTCTTTTCCCAACCTCAAACTCCATCTCTTTGTCTCCGACCCTCAATGTTAACTTCCCTCCACTCATATCCACCATTGCGTGAGCAGTGGCAAGGAATGGTCTTCCTAGAATGAGTGGTACTTCGGTGTCCTACTCCATGTCGAGTATGACAAAGTCGTCCTGGAAGAAAAAGTCTCTGACTTTTACCAATAGATTTTCGGCGACACCTTGTGGATATTTGATAGACCTATCGGCCAGTTGTATGCTCATCTTTGTGGGGCTTGTTTTACCTAGTCCGAGTCGGTCAAACATTGATGCGGGCATGCGATTGATGCTAGCCCCAAGATTTGCTAGCGCATTGCGTATAGGTGATCCCCCAATGGAGCAAGGGATGGTGAAACTTCCGGGGTCGTTTTCTTTTGTGGGAGTTTGTTGAGTAGTACGGCGGAGCATTCCTCACTTAAATTAACTAATTTCAATGTTTCAATTTTCCTTTTGTGAGTGAGAAAGTCTCTCATAAATTTTGAATATTTAGGCATTTGAGTGAGGACTTCCACAAATGGAAGATTGATGTGCAATTGTTTTAGTAATTTTACGAATTGCTCATCGGTATTTTGGCGAAGTAACCGTCCGGGGTAGGGCACCGGGGGATTTCTGGTAGGTTCATGATTTGGCAGAGGAGTTGTTTCTTTTTGGGGTGTTGGTGAAGTCGTGGTTTGACTGGATGGACTCTTTTCGGATGGAGGTAGCGGAGTCTCCTCGGGACCTACGGTACGGTTTCTCAATGCGATGAGATGTACTTGCGCCTTTGGGTTGGTTTCGGTATTGCTGGGTAATGCGCCTTGTGGTCTCTCGGAGAAATTGTGAGCTAGTTGATTTAGTTGTTTTTCAATGTTTTGAATACTAGCTTGTTGATTTCTAAAGCTCGATTCCATCTGTTGGAATCGATTCGAGTTTTTTTTTTCGGTGTCGGAGATGAAGCGTGAGATAGTATCTTCAAGCCTCTCTCGTCCCCCTTGTTCTTGTTGAGAGAAATTTTGTGACTCATTTCTTGGTTGTTGAAAGTTTGTTCGTTGGTTATTGTTTTGTTTATTACTACTATTGTCGGGTTCTCTCCAACCAAGGCTAGGGTGGTTACGCCATCCTTGGTTGTAGGTACCCGTTGGAGGACCTGACGGCCTAGGTCTATTATCAATGTAGTTTACCATTTCCGTTTGATTATCCATTTCTTTCATACAACTCCAATTTTCATGTGGCCCACCACACCCTTCGCAAGCCATAACCGAAGTCGTTTTTGCCATTTCTAACTTTTTGATTTTCGAAGAGAGGGCCTCGATTTGGGCTTGTAAAGAAGTGTTCTCATCTACCTTATGGGCGCCCGGGGCAATAGATTTTGTGCCTTGGGGAGTGTGCCATTGAAAATTGTTTTGAGCAATTTCCTCAATTTGATTATAAATTTTGTTTGGGCAACGATTACCTAGAAGTCCCCCGGAGCTAGAGTCAAGTGTTTGCCTTTTGTGTGGCAACAATCCATTAGAAAGTGGATACTTGTTGCCATACTCCAAGACCATGATGAGGGCATTTTCTTAATAGCTCCTTGAATCTTTTCCAAGTTTCATATAAGGATTCCCCGTCCTCTTGTAAGTATGTATTAATTTCAGTCATTAATTTAGCCGTTTTAGAAGGAGGAAAATACTTATATAAAAACGTTTGGGCTAGTTCATCCCAAGTGTTTACCGAACCACTTGGGAGGGTGTTAGGCCAAGCCTTAGCTCGGCCTTTTAATGAAAATGGGAACATTCGGAGGCGGATGGCGTCATTTGATGCCCCGTTGATCCGAAAAGTATCACATATTTCCAAAAAGTTGGTAATATGTAAATGGGGATCTTCGTCCACAAGCCCATGGAAAGTTACGGAGTTTTGGAGCATTTGTATCAAATGAGGCCGAAGCTCGAAATTGTGGGCATCGACATTCGGTGCATTGATAGCGGCGCCGAGATTACCTACTGTGGGCCGTAGGTAATCCATTAGGGTACGTTGATCTGCCATTGGAAGTAGGTCCCCCAAAAATTTCTCTTGGATTTTAGCTTTAAGTCTTTTTCTTAGAAAGCGTTCGGGTTCGTCTAGAGGTTCTTTTATGTCTTTATTAGAACTGGAGCTCATGCACTGCGTAGGAAGTTTAGGTGTTGTGCCTGGGTCCCAAGTCCTGCGATAAAAACATAAAAGATTGTTGGTCAGAAGTCTCACCACGGCCCCGTGGTCGAGGTTACAGTGATTGTTTTCTGGATCCCTGTTACTTGAAAGTTCAACACGGCCCCGTGCTGCACCGGCACGGCCCCGTGGTCACCTTTCTGTAACTCAGAAAACAAAAACCGCCAGTAAGGATGCTGCGCACGACCCGTGTCCTACTAGGCACGGCCTCGTGCTGAAGTCTGCAGAAGCTGAAAAATCTAGAAAAATCCTAAAAAAATAGAAAAACAAGAAAAACGATTAGGCCGTTGATTCCAAACTTTCCTAAAATCCTTGTGTCCCCGGTAACGGCGCCAAAAACTTGGTGTGTGTAAGGTGTACTATGTTTTTATTAATATTTTAAGCCCATTTTACACATTAGTCAAGTTTTAAATTTATAAAACACGATATTCTACTAACACTAAACACACACATGGGCAAGTGCACCCATCGTGAGCGTAGTATAGCGTTGGTAAGATACCGAGGTCGTCCAAGGACAGAAGAGCTTTTAGTACCGGTTTATCCTTAACGTCTAATCAAATCAAAAATTTTAGAAAAGGTTTTAAACATGAAAAAATAAAAACTAAAAATGTTGAAAATAAAAACAGATAAACAAGATGAATCACTTGGATCCGACTCGCCTTTAATGTATCCTTTGATGATTTCCGCACTTTTGCACTTTTTAAGAGATTATCTTAGTTATAGTAGTAGGCCCCTCATTTGAAGGTGACGTTACCCTTAACCCAGTGGTTTGAGTCAGCAAGGATACAATCCCAAAGGGTCGGAATATTGAAAGATAATTAATTAAGTTATTAATGCGAAAAGTGGTAGGACCCTTTTTTGAAAGCGACGTTACCCTCGGCTAAGTGGTTTGAGTCAGCAGGGATACAATCCCAAGTAACCAGTTTAATGTATTAATAGTAGTTTACATATGAGGGGATCAAGCCATTCGCACCCCCGCCATCCAATACCAGTGGGTATTGAACGAGATCCTAGTAAGCTTGACCTAAGTCCATGCAGGATCTATACTCTGAATAAGGCAAGAACCTTACCAAACCATTGCCTTAACCCCCGACCAGGTAGCCAACATATCTCTATATAGACCGTAGAGATATGAATGGTGAAAATCTTTTACTATATATAGACAGTAAATTAATGCCAAGACACCACGGACAAATGATAAAGAAGTTTCACCTTCAACATAAGAAACTAGTTATTAAAGTCATTAATACAAAACCAAATAAAAAGTGCGAAAAAATAAAAAATCAAAAGTAATACATTAAAGTCTTGTCTTCACCAAGTAATGTAAGAGACTTAGCCAAACATGGCCTTTGATTGACAAGAACTCTTACGGTCAATCTTGGATCCGAGACTACTACACACACTCTAAGGTGGACGATGGATGATGGTGGTGGATGTGGGTGTTGTCATGGTGGTGGAGTGGTGGCAAAGTGGGAGAGAGGTGGTTTGCCAACGGATGCCTTTGAAGTGAACCAAGCACCCCTATTTATAGCCTGATCAGAAGCCCGTCCACGGCCCCGTGTCCGTTGGACATGCCCCCGTGGCCATCTCTTTTCTCTTCCTTCATTAATTGCAGTTGTCTGTATTAGACTCCACACGGCCCCGTGTGTAGAAGCGTATCTGTACTACCAAGATTTGCTAGATTCTGCGAATCTTAGCATTGAACACGCCCTGTGCTCAGTGGGCGATAGAAGCTTCTACAGCTTTGTCCTTTCTGCAGACACTTGACCACGCCCCCGTGCTCAGTGGGCACGGGGCCGTGGTCAGTCTTATGTTTCTTGTTTTTGCTTGGGAAGATGCTGTCGAGGGGTCGAGCATGCCACGTTTATTCCTTTTCTTTGTATATATGTTAGTTTTTGCTGCATATTTGCTCCTTTTGTTCATTGGTCCTGAAAATACAAAAGGAAGACAAAAGCACACTTTTTCCAACATTAGTACTAAAAAGGGTTAGTTTTATGCCTCATTTGATGTAATTTATATGTTGCATTTTACACACATCAGTAAGGATACCAAGGCTTTGGGTAAAAAGGTTGGAGGGTTAAAACCTTCAGGCAAGGCTATTGAGGATTCTTCAAACGTTGACTCGGGGGAAATATATGTGCCTAACTGGAAGGTTACTGTTTCTGATAGCTTCAAGTCCCTAGCTGTTTGTGAAGATGTTCTTAACCACTTTGCCCCCACCAGCTGTTTGTACTTCCTCCTCCTCCATGGTTGATGATCAGATGATCTCTAAAATGATTATGGCTTCCTGTAACCTCTGTGCCTTGCTTCCTGAAGGCATTGCCCGTTTCTGAAAATGAATCCAGGAGTATGAGGCCTTGTCAAAGAAAAGGGAGGCCATGAATTCTAACATGGCTGCTTTGAAGAAGGAGACGGATGGGTTTGCCGAGAAAGAGATGGCCTGGCAGTGAAGGTTCACGAGCTTACTCAGAGGCATGAAGTTGAGGTTGGTGAACTGAAACAACAAGTTGAAGATTCCTTAAAGGAGAAGGAAGAGTTAGAGGCTTCCTTGGCTCAATTGGCCAAGGACAACAAGTGGCTCATTGAGCATAGCTTCCAACAAGTTGTTACTTATCTTCTTCATTCATCCGAGTTCAACAGGGTCCTAGGTGATGTTTATTCAAAACTTCTCATTCATGGAAGACATTAGGGCTACATTGCTGGATATGATGCCGGTGAAGCTAGGACTCCAAAAGATAAGTCTCCTCTCTTTCAGCCTAGAGCATTCGAGGTGTTTAAGGATAACGTTGTGAAGATGGAATGGTTGACCTACCCTTATGTGGGTGAGGTCTCCGAATGCTATGGCAAACCTCTTTCCGTTTTGCAGGGGTTGAAACCTCGAGGCCTCAATGAAGTTGTTTGCAATGAAGTGCTCAAATCCCTCTCCAAAAAACGTCCTTGCTCTGGAGATAGCGAAGACACTTGTTCTGAAGGTGGAGATAGTTCAAAGAGTTCAAGCCTTGAAGCTTCTGAGAAAGCGGTTGCAGCGGGGAGGAAGAAGAGGAAAACTAAGAAGACTCAGGATGATGGAGGCAAGAAGGATGATGCAGCAAAACATACTGTTTCTGATGCTACAAAGTGAAGAAGGTATCTTAAATCGTAGCTTTCTTAGCACATTTGAACAAAGTTTATGGTTGTATGTTTTGAACATCTTTTATTTAAGGGAACCGTTTAGGTCCCTTGTTGCTTAAAGCCTTGAAGGCTTCTGAACAATGCTCTATGTTTGATGGCTTGTATGGCCTTTGCTAATTCTAACTTGGTTATGCTATGTTTGACTTATTATGTTCTACTTGTGATGTCTTGCATTGTTATGTTGTTTCGTTTATTCCCTTATTTTTTTATTTGTTTTGTTAGTTGTCTTTGTTGATGGTTTGTATATTCTTCGTTACCTATATCTTGAAGGGTTCAGTGTTGCAGTCACTTAGCCTTAGGATATTTTTAACAAGAGAATAAAACACCTATCCTATTTATGACTTTTACTTAGTCCAATTTTGGTTCGTAAGCCAATGTTAAGGCTTAAGGAGCATTTGGTGCAGGCTGCTCAAACCCGTCTATGAGGCATATTTTTTTGAAAATTTTTCTAAGTCTCATGGAGTTGTATTGATTTAGGAACTCACCCCTTATATAGGTCCATTTAACCCTTGAACCTATTGAGCGATGTGGCCTGGGAGCTCATCCCTTTACATTGTCACACCCCCAAAATACACAAGCGGAGTATCACCGCAGGAGGCGTGACTGACCAGGATCCAGCTACCAATCATATTGAACAATGTAATTTAAAGAAATAAAAGTCCAACCACACAATATAATTGGTGTTCAAACAAGTTAATCCAATTCAAGTTATTAGCGGAAGCAATCAATCAAGTTTAAAACCAAAAACCAAAGTATAAGTTTAAAAGTTTAATGTTTAACATGGAACCCAAGAGTCCATGTATCACAACGACTTCCACTCCCCAGCAAGCTCCAGCTAACATCTAATGACCTGCAAGGCATGTAACGACGAGTCAACAACAAAGTTGAGGTTCACAGTTGGTTATCCAATTTATAGTTGTTTCAAAAACCACGAGTTCATTCAAAAAAACATGAGTTATCCAATTCATTGTTTCCCAAACCATAACCAGTGGGGGCTACCCCATGTAACCACTAGACCGTTACCATATCGACAACTGACTGAGAAAGTTGTGCCCTACGTCAATGTCTATCATCATTGACTAAGTGCCCAGATCCATTAGTACACGCCCGTCCTCCCGGCATGGTGTGAGGCTTGTCAACCCTAATAGCGCTATTAACTAATTACCCCCTCGCCATTGGCCCGGCGATTAAGTCGATATAAAAATGAGGGACTTAATGATAGAGTTTTGTCTAGTAAGTTATAGGTTGTCGTCCTTCCAACTGAGGACGGCCAAACTCCAGTCGACGAAACCTCAAGGTGACGAAACATCCCATGTTTCATCGGCTTGGAGGTGTGACGAAACCTTGCATGTTCCGTTGGCATCGTATGTGATGAAACTCTACAGAGTTTCGTCATCAATGGTGTTTCGTCGGGTGGGACTTTCATCATTACTGTAACAGTTTGGCATGCTCACACGGCGAAAACCCTAATCATCATCAACTGTTTCACCATTATCATCAATCAAACAGTTATCGTACAAATACAATAAACATTACTGCTACTTATCATCATTCCAAATACAACACAGTACTTAACATCTAGCATGAATCCCTAAATCCTAAAGTAACCATATATGATTCAGATTGCATCATGAATGTATTCGATGATCAGTTCCATTCAACACAAGTACAATATCAAACAGAAGCATGGCTCCAATTAGTGAACATGAATACAATTCCATGAGTTACCATCATGCAGTTTCTAAACAAATCGATTTGCACAAGAACATCAAAACCCTAATTATATGATTTTCAATTCAAGCATTAATCGTAGCCAAATCATCTAGCAAACAATCTCACCTATAATGATAGTTATCTACACACACAACGACACGTAATCGAATCGACCAACGAGACTAACCGGTTCAGAGGTGAGACACAAGAACTTCTAGAGAGATGATGGTTGTCGTCGGGTGCCAAAGGGAGAAAGAGAGTCTAGGGTTTCGCGAATTGTGGTGTGTGCAATATATAACGTAACTGCCGGTTTAATTGGGCTATACTTGGGTCGAAGCCCATTTTGGCGAAACTCCCAAGTTTCGTTGGGAGGTGAATGACAAAACCCCTAGGTTTCGTCGAGTGAGAGTGGTGGCGAAACCCCATAGGTTTCGTCGTGGTATGTGTGGCTCTCCATGTTTCGTCGATTGACGAATTATTTGCTCAACAGTTAATAACTTTTTATCACTCAAAAAACAGTAACACAATATCCCAAGCATATAATCAAGCATGTACAACTATAAAGCAAACAAGTTATGCAAACACAATTGTGAACAAGTACGTGTAGAGGAAAGACCTTGAAAACTCGGGTTGTCACATCATCCCCAACTTGAAAGAAATTTCGTCCTGAAATTTAGCATGTGGTTACTAAGGAAGCTAGTTAGGTTGCGTGGTTTTCTTGGTTTTCCTGGGGTGTCACATCATCCCCCCGTTGGTTTGGAATTTCGTCCCGAAATTCCGCAGTAGCTTCAGCCTCAGTAGTGGTTGTACTTTTCTCGAACAATTGGGGATACTTGTGTTTCATTTGGTCTTCTCGTTCCCAGGTAAACTCTGGGCCACGACGGGAGTTCCAACGAACTCGAACAAGAGGTATTCTGGTTCGCTTGAGAACCTTAACATCTCGGTCTGTAATCTCTACTGGTTCCTCCACGAATCGCAACTGATCATCGATAGTGAGCTCCTTGAGAGGAACTATGAGGGTCTCATCTGACAGACACGTCTTCAGATTTGACACGTGGAATACGTTGTGAACTCCACCGAGTTCTTCGGGTAGGTTCAGTTTGTAGGCCACCTTGCCTATTTTCTCTGTGATTTCGAAAGGTCCGACATATCGCGGGTTGAGTTTGCCTCGTTTACCAAAATGAACTACACCTTTCCAGGGTGAGACCTTAAGTAGCACTCGATCCCCAACCTGGAACTCGAGTGGTTTCCTTCGCTTATCAGCGTAGCTTTTCTGACGGTCACGAGCCGCCGCCATTCATTATCATATCTGATCAATCTTCTCTGTTGTGTCTATGACGAGTTCTGGGCCAGTGATCTGGCTGTCGCCAATCTCTGCCCAACAAAGAGGTGATCGGCACTTACGTCCGTACAATGCCTCAAACGGAGCAGCCTGGATACTGGTGTTGTAATTGTTGTTATACGAAAACTCCACTAACGGGAGGTGACTTTCCCAGCCGTTACCAAAATCGATTACACACGCTCGAAGCATGTCTTCAAGGGTTTGAATGGTGCGTTCAGACTGCCCATCCGTCTGAGGATGATACGCCGTGCTCATGTCTAATCGAGAGCCAAAGGATTTGTGCATCGCTTGCCACAACTCAGAGGTAAAACGTGAGTCACGACCAGAAATGATGGAGGTTGGCACCCCGTGCCTTGAAACTACTTCCTTTAGGTAGGTGTCTGCTAGAGTGGAAAACTTGTCTGTTTCCTTGATAGCCAGAAAATGTGCAGACTTGGTCAGTCGATCCACGATCACCCAAATGGTATCATTTCCGCGTTGGGATCTAGGCAGGCCAGTAACGAAATCCATGGAAATTTGCTCCCATTTCCACGTTGGTATCTCTGGTTGTTGAAGTAGGCCTGATGGTTTCTGGTACTCGATTTTGACTCTCGCACAAATCAAACATTTACTAACGTGGGTTGCTATGTTGGGTTTCATACTAGGCCACCAATACGTAGTCTTGAGATCGTGGTACATCTTATCCGCACCAGGATGTACTGAGTAACGAGACTTGCGTGTTTCATCCATCACAAGCTCACGCAGATTTCCATAAAGTGGAACCCAGATGCGCCCTGTTACGTAATAAGCACCATCTTCCTTCTGTTCTAACCGTTTCTTCGATCCTCGCAGGGACTCAGCCCGGATGTTCTCTACTTTCAATGCTTCAATCTGAGCATCTCGTATCTGAGCGGGAAGACTAGAGTGGATGGTAAGTTGTAACGCACATACACGCTTAGGTTTAGTCTCCTTTCGACTGAGGGCATCAGCCACAACATTTGCTTTGCCCGGATGGTACTTGATCGCGCATTCATAATCATTCAGGAGTTCAACCCATCGACGCTGTCGCATGTTCAACTCCTTCTGCTTGAGCATATGCTGGAGACTCCTGTGATCGGTGTAAATGGTGCACTTGGTACCGTACAGGTAATGCCTCCATATCTTGAGTGCGAAAACAACGGCTCCCAGCTCCAGATCGTGAGTAGTGTAGTTCCTTTCGTGAACCTTAAGTTGGCGTGATGCATAAGCAATGACTTTCTCATGTTGCATCAACACACAACCAAGTCCTTGGATTGACGCGTCGCAATAAACCACAAAATCGTTGGTGCCTTCAAGTAACGAGAGAATAGGTGTGCTACAAAGTCTCTCCTTTAAGTGCTGAAACGCGGATTCCTGTGCATCACCCCAACGATAGGTGACACCCTTCTGAGTTAGCGAAGTGAGTGGTTGTGCAATCTTTGAGAAATCCTTGATAAATCTTCTGTAGTAACCCGCCAATCCCAAGAATTGGCGGATCTCAGTTGGTGTACGGGGTGCAGGCCAGTTCTTGATCGAGTCAACCTTGGATGGATACACATGAATCCCATCCGCATTTACCACGTGGCCTAAGAAATGAACTTCACGAAGCCAAAAGTCGCATTTTGAAAACTTAGCATACAGTTGCTCTGCTCGAAGAAGTTCCAGAATAAGACGCAGATGATGTTCGTGCTCCTCCTGACTCTTAGAATGGATCAGGATGTCGTCGATGAAAACAATAACGAACTTATCTAGGTAAGGTTTGCACACTCGGTTCATGAGATCCATGAAGACCGCATGTGCGTTTGTTAATCCGAAAGGCATAACCAGAAACTCGTAGTGCCCGTAACGAGTCCTGAATGCTGTTTTGGAGATGTCCTCGTCTCGGACTCTCAGCTGATGATATCCCAATCTCAGATCAATCTTTGAGTAGAAGCTCAACCCTTGCAACTGGTCGAATAGGACACCAATACGCGGAATAGGATAACGATTCTTCACGGTTACCTTGTTGAGTTCGCGATAGTCAATACACATTCGGAAGGTGTCGTCTTTCTTCTTTACAAACAAGACTGGAGCTCCCCAGGGCGAAGAGCTAGGACGAATGAAACCCTTATCTAAAAGCACTTGTAGTTGGGTGGAAAATTCCTCTAGTTCTGATGGAGCTAAGAGATAAGGTGCACGAGCTATTGGTGCTGCTCCAGGGGCTAGCTCGATTTGAAATTCGACCTGACGATAAGGCGGAAGGCCAGGTAATTCCTCGGGAAATACCTCAGGAAAATCGCGTACAATAGGAATGTCTTCTATCTTTTTCTCTTTCGTGGAGGTGTCAGTAACGAGGGCTAGAATAGCAGTGTGGCCCTTTCGCAAACACTTTTGGGCCAAGGAAAGAGATGATGCCTACGACTGCACCACTCATATCACCATGAATCACGAGGGGTTCTTCACCAGAACGAGGAATGCGGACAATTTTCTCCTTGCAAAGAATTTCCGCTTGATGTTGAGATAACCAATCCATCCCAATAACAACGTCGAAGCTACCCAAAACGATAGGAATGAGGTCGATAGAGAAGGTCTAATCAGCAAGAACAAGATTACAACCCTTAACTATATGTGTGGCCTCTAAATTTTTACCGTTTGCTAGTTCTACAATGTGTTTGGTGTTCAAAAGTGTTGGAGTACGCTTAAGCATCTGGCTAACTTTAAGGACACGTAGCTAGTATCAGCACCCGAATCGAATAAAACAGTAACAAAGAAGTCGTCCAGTAGGAACTTACCCGTGACAACATTGGGATCGTTCCTTGCATCACCCTGCCCAATCACGAAGATACGTCCCCTGCCACCGTTGCCATAATTGTTACCCCCATTGTTGTTCCCATTTCCTTGGTTGTTGTTATTGTTCTGATTTTGATTCAACTGTGGACAGTGTCTCTTGAAGTGACCCTCAGCACCACACTGAAAATATCCCTTATTACCCTGCTGTTGCTGCTGCTGATTATGTGGAGCTTGTGGCTGCTGTTGACGATTCTGATTCACGGGATGTAAGCTCCTGCAATCCTTGGCTATGTGACCCAGCTTATTACATCTCTGACAACGACTCTTCTTGCACGGCCCGCTGTGGTGCAAATTGCATCGATTGCACTTAGGGTGATTTCCCCTGTATCCACCCTGACCCTGATTCCCAGTAGACTGCTGATTGGGGCTCTTGTAGTCATCGGTCCTTCGCTGCTAAGACTGAGATTGAACAGAAGTGGAACCTTTGCTTGAATTTCCATCCCACATACGCTTGTTGTTGCTAGGAGCATCTGATGTAGCTGTAGCACTAATACGCTTGGGCAGCTTGTTCTGCTCAACTGCCTGATCAGTGAGGCGATGGGCTAGTCGTATAACTTGCTGGATGGTACCAAGGTTAGCCGCAGTCACATGGCTCTGAATCTCTGGCACTAGACCCTTGAGGTACAGCTCGATACGCTTGATAGGAGGATCCACCATAGTAGGACACAATGCAGCCAGTTCGTTCGATCTCTTCGTATACGCCTCTATTTCAGACCCCGTCATCTTCAAGTTATAAAACTCTACTTCCAGTTTGTGGATGTCGTCGCGATGATAGTACTCCTCTTTGATCAGATCCTTGAAGTCGTTCCATGGGGTGGCATTAGCAGCTGCCAACCCTAGCATTTGTACTTGCGCGTTCCACCATGTCAACGCAACACCTTCGAGTGTTCCAGTAGAAAATTTTACCCTATGAGCCTCAGGGCATTCACACATCTCAAAGACAGACTCGATCTTCTCGAACCAGTGAAGGAGACCTACAGCTCCTTCTGTACCACTGAAGGTACTAGGTCGACAGTCCATAAAGGTCTTGAAGGAACATACGGGAGGCTGAGCATGTTGACCTCCTGCAGGGGCTGCTGCGAGTGCCTCAGCCACTCGTTCGTTGATTAGAGCCGTCAGCTGCGCTTGAGTCAAGTTCAAACGTCCACTCATGATCTTCACATCAAAGAAAGCACAAGTGAGAGGGGTGTCGCGAAAGTGCATAAGTATGGGATGACAGAAGAGAGTAAGCACACAGGGTTTCAAACAGCAGTCGTTACGTTGACTAAGCATACCATGAACAATGCATTAAGCAAACTAATAGACAGGCAATATAAACATAAACCATATCACCTTTAGTGTTGAGTCTTGCACGTGAAGCAAAGCGTCGTTGTGGATCGTTGAGCACTATACAGGTTATAGTCTGGTTTTGTTAAAAGCTTTCCCTTTTTAAAACCAAGTTCACTATAACCAATGGCTCTGATACCAATCTGTCACACCCCCAAAATCCACAAGCGGAGTATCACCGCAGGAGGCGTGACTGACCAGAATCCAGCCACCAATCATATTGAACAATGTAATTTAAAGAAATAAAAGTCCAACCACACAATATAATTGGTGTTCAAACAAGTTAATCCAATTCAAGTTATTAGCGGAAGCAATCAAGTTTAAAACCAAAAACCAAAGCATAAGTTTAAAAGTTTAATGTTTAACATGGAACCCAACAGTCCATGTATCACAATGACTTTCGCTCCCCTGCAAGCTCCAGCTAACATCTAACGACCTGCAAGGCATGTAACAACGAGTCAACAACAAAGTTGAGCGAGTTCACAGTTGGTTATCCAATTTATAGTTGTTTCAAAAACCACGAGTTCAATCAAAAAAACATGAGTTATCCAATTCATTGTTTCCCAAACCATAACCAGTGGGGGCTACCCCATGTAACCACTAGACCGTTACCATATCGACAGCTTACTGAGAAAGTTGTGCCCTACGTCAATGTCTATCATCTTTGACTAAGTGCCCAGATCCATTAGTACACGCCTGTCCTCCCGGCATGGTGTGAGGCTTGTCAACCCTAATAGCGCTATTAACTAATTACCCACTCGCCATTGGCCCGGCGATTAAGTCGATATAAAAATGAGGGACTTAATGATAGAGTTTTGTCTAGTAAGTTATAGGTTGTCGTCCTTCCAACTGAGGATGGAGGTACGTAATCTATCCAAGGAGAATACGCATGATTAATGTTGTCATCCTTCTCAACGAGGATGGATGTACATTTTCTGTTAAAGGTGAATATGTACATTTCGTTTTATCTTCTTAACCCATTCCCAAACCACCGGGAATCCCATGCCTTATAGAAAGTGTGAACTCACCTTGGTTTGCTCGGTATGGTTAACTACTTGTTCACGAATATTCAGTCAAAGCCTATAGTAATCATACGTTCATAATCTGTTGACATCCACATTGTTCGCATATAAATCATGACCATAATGTGTATTCAGGCAACACTATCACATAGCACTTAACAGTTATTCTAGTTCATATCAGTCCACGGTTCACATTTGTGTTTTGCATGCAAACTCATATTTCCTCAATCATGATCAACATCACAAACAGTCAATTAGTGAGCATTCAAGTTTCATACACAAGTTAAACACAGTCTGGTGTGAATCATACTCTGGGCGGCGAAACTCCAGTCGACGAAACCTCAAGGTGACGAAACCTCCCATGTTTCGTCGGCTTGGAGGTGTGACGAAACCTTGCATGTTTCGTTGGCATCGTATGTGACAAAACTCTACAGAGTTTCGCCGTCAATGGTGTTTCGTCGGGTGGGACTTTCATCGTTACTGTAACAGTTTGGCATGCTCACACGGCGAAAACCCTAATCATCATCAACTGTTTCACCATTATCATTAATCAAACAATTATCGTCCAAATACAATAAACATTACTGCTACTTATCATCATTCCAAATACATCACAGTACTTAACATCTAGCATGAATCCCTAAATCCTAAAGTAACCATATATGATTCAGATTGCATCATGAATGTATTCGATGATCATTTCCATTCAACACAAGTACAATATCAAACAGAAGCATGGCTCCAATTAGTGAAGATGAATACAATTCCATGAGTTACCATCATGCAGTTTCTAAACAAATTGATTTGCACAAGAACATCAAAACCCTAATTACATGATTTTCAATTCAAGCATTAATCGTAGCCAAATCATCTAGCAAACAATCTCACCTATAATGATAGTTATCTACACACACAGCGACACGTAATCGTATTGACCAACGAGACTAACCGGTTGAGAGGTGAGACACAAGAACTTCTAGAGAGATGATGGTTGCCGTCGGGTGCCAAAGGGAGAAAGAGAGTCTAGGGTTTCGCGAATTGTGGTGTGTGCAATATATAACGTAACTACCGATTTGATTGGGCTATACTTGGGCCGAAGCCCATTTTGGCGAAACTCCCAAGTTTCGTCGGGAGGTGAATGACGAAACCCCTAGGTTTCGTCGAGTGAGAGTGGTGGCGAAACCCCATAGGTTTCGTCGTGGTATGTGTGGCTCTCCATGTTTCGTCGATTGAGGAATTATTTGCTCAACAGTTAATAACTTTTTATCACTCAAAAAACAGTAACACAATATCCCAAGCATATAATCAAGCATGTACAACTATAAAGCAAATAAGTTATGCAAACACAATTGTGAACAAGTACGTGTAGAGGAAAGACCTTGAAAACTCGGGTTGTCACATACATGACCCTTATCATGGAGTTTTTTACTAGGTTCTCAACCTGATTATAGGATAGAAAGACAAATTTTGATAAGAGCTTCATCATTCCTTCATTTCAGTGTTTGGGTTACAAAGGGAACAAAACAACAGTTTGTTATTTTTTTCTAACACGTTGGACTAAACATGGAACCTTCTAAGGTTTTTGCCATTCCAATAACGGGGAAGCTTTTTGCCTTATGGATCTGCCAGCTTGTACGATCCCCCTTCGTGGGCTTCAAGGATAGTGTACGGCCCTTCCCACTTAGGGCCAAGCTTTCATTTGCTTTCTTTTTTGCTGGCCTTGTTGTTTAGAAGGACGAGATCACCAGGCTTGAACAATTTATATTTTACATGTGCATTGTAGTAGGATTCCATTTTCTGTTTGTATTTCGCTTCTTGTATGGCTGCTTGGTCCGGGCTTCTTCAAGGAGTTTCAAGCTCAACATCGTCTCTTGCTTGTTTGATTCTAGATCAATGTTGAACGTCATCTTCGTTGTAACTCCTATTTATGCCAGGAATACAGCTTCTGATCCAAACACTAGGTTGTATGGTGTTTTCTTGTGATTCATTTTCTCGGTTGTTCTAATTGCCCATAGCACATTGGGAAGTTCTTCAAGCCAATTGTTGTCGTATTTTCCCAAACGAGTTTTAATCCCTTCAACAATGTTGCGGTTTGTTCTTTCAACTTGGTCGTTGGATTGTGGGTAAGCCATCGAGCTGAACACTTGGGTTATTCTGAGCTCTTTGCACCAGGTGCTAAAAGGCTTCTCGGCAAACTGCTTCCCGTTATCCGTGACAAGCATCCCTGGCAGCCCAAACCGGCAGATTATGTTTTCCCACACAAAGTCAATGACTTGCTTTCCTGATATTTTTGCCAATGGCTTCACTTCCGGCCACTTAGTGAAGTAGTCAACGACCACTAATAAGACCTTAACTCATCCTTTGGCCGGTGGGAATGGGCCAAAAATGTCCATTCCCCACTTGTGGAATGTCAGGCTAAGGAGATAGGAACCAAGTCGTGTTTGGGGCTTTTGGGCACTAGAGCATGTATCTGGCAAACTTCACACTTTCACAGCTGTTCAGATGTATCCCGATGCATGGAGGGCCAAAAATATCCAAGGTTCATTAGCTTGGAAACCACTAATCTTGGGCTGTAGTGAGCCCCACATATTCCTTCGTGAACTTCCTTGATCAGATACTAGCTTTGCTCTGGGCCAACGCATCGAAGTAGTGGTGCAAGGTATCCTTTTTTGTAGAGGATATCTCATTGTAACACATATTGGCTTGATTTGATCCGAACCCTTTCATCTTCCGTCTAATCACTTGGCAACTCACCATTTGTTAGGAACTTGACTAAAGGGGTCATCCAATTTGGTCGTTCTTCTGTAATTAGACCACTTTTCAATCCTTGCAGCCCTAGTAAAGATTTGGAGATGGTCTTCATGATCTTCGGTTCCATCATACGTTCTTATGTGTGATGGCATCTTAATCCGGGTTTGAAAATCATAGTCAGCAATTTGTTGGAAAAAACAAGACAAATTTCTAGGCTTGTACGATTTGGCAAGATCTTCTTCTGCTCTTGAGGCCGGATTATTGTTTGCATTTCCTTGAGTGGTCAGCACTTGATTGATGAAGTGTTGCCAAGGGAAATGTGCCATCATTTGAGCCATCATCTGTCGCATTAGATTGAAGCCTTGAAAGCTTTCGGGTGTAGCCATGTAGTTCATTCCCATGGGGGTACTCATGGCAGCACTTCGAGCCAAAGGAAGGACAGACAAGGCTTGCTCCCATGTTGTGGATATAGGAGCGGGAAGGCTTGAAGCTGGTGACTGCAACAACTGGTCAAAAGTTATCTCACGTCCCAACGGTGCACCGGTTGCAACCGGTTGGGAGGAGAATAAAGGAAAGGTGGTTGGATCTGGCCTTGCAACAGCATACGGACTCGGATTCGGTGGAAGGTGACTAGGACCAGCTTCATTTCTGGATGTGGTAGGTTGTGAGATTACAAAAGGAGGCAGAGGTGGCCCAGGTGACAATGAGGGCTCAGGCTCGTCATAATCCAGCCTGATTCTTACTCCGTTATCTCTTTATCGGCTCACGTACTGGTTGAGGAGAGATCTCAACTGTAAAAAGTTGCTTGCTACCCCATCAGGTGTCAGATCGATGCGTGCTGGTGTGCTTGTTGCACCGATTTTAGGGGAATGAACCACTGAACGAGATGGAGTTGGCATCTGAAAGGAAGAGAAATCAGGATACAAGGTTCCTGTTGGAGTGCTTCTCGGAGTTGAGAATGAGGAGGGTATAGCCGGTGGAGTTTGGCTAGCACTAGGTGTCGAAGTATGAGGTACTTGGTTCACCTTACCCGGAGATTCGCTTTCAGACATGATAAATTTAACAAAGTTGAAGCTACACTACTGGTCTTCAAAGATAAACTTAGTGGCGTAGCCCCACGGTGGGCGCCAACTTGTTGCTACAACAAATGTAAGACTAAGAATAGTGGGGAGACTGGTTAGGCAAAAGGGTTCAAGAGTCTTGATTTGCCTAACGCAGGTCGCGAGGTCCCCCTACGTATGCAATACGTAGGGTCGGATCACTCTTCTATCAATTGCTTTGAATTCAGGATTGAAAGAGATTCAACCCCGAATTGATGCATGCAATGTGATTGTGTTTTGATAAGTGAAGAATAGAACATGTAAAGTACAAGTTCTAGAGATAGAGAGGAAACCTTTGACTAGTGATCCGGTGATGCAGTGAGGGGGTTGCCATTTTTGGTAGGTAGAAGGCTTCGGACCTGTGGGTAAAAGAATGTCACTTCTCACGTGCCCCTTTTGCGGCTGAGTGGGAGAAGTTACACGTAAAGTGTGATAGGACGTGACACTGTTCCATGCTTTTTGTTGTTCACTACAGCTGGTCGTCTGCTGAACCCTTTAACCTTTCAACCCTTTAAGCTACATTGCATTTATAGTTAGTTTATTAAGCTTGAGCTACCCACGTCATCAATGGATATAACAACCCGTTTGCTGACGTTGTAGACACTTGTCGCTTCACAACCCTTCAAACCCCTTCCAAACCGTATATTCTTAGAAAGACACGCTTTGATCTTTTCAATTATGTTTTGGATTTAAAAGCATTTATGTATGTTGGTAAGTCTAGATTCAAATCAATTATTACCCTCAAATGTCTTAGTTTTCCCATTTAATCATAAGTATGCCTAATAAGGTAGTGCCATTATGAATGCCCAGGATGAGTAGGTTTGATGTTGATTTGAATATTGAAATTTGACCTTTTGTATTTATACAAACCTGACATGGTTAATCTACGATAATACCTGACATGGTTAATCTACGATAATACCTAACATGGTTAATCTATGATCACACCTGACACAGTTATTTCACTTCCAAATCTTTCAATACTAATAAATAAAAATCTTTTGTGGACACGTGTCACACTCTGGTGTTTTCTTACTTTATTTTCTTATTTATCTCTTATATTAAATATTAATAATTAATAATTTAAAACAAAAATTAGATAAGAATAAATATTTGTTTTTCTATAAATAATTTTAAACAAATATTTAAATAAAGATAAACGTTTTTTTATATAATTATAAAGTTAAACTCCGAGTATTATGAGTAGATATATATACTTTGAAGGTCGGTGATTGAAATTATGGTAAATTAGAAATCAAAGATTCTCATTTGATATATACTTAATAATTGTGTTATTGTTTTTTTAATAGAACAAATAATTATTCTAAGTTCAGGGCATATGCTTCTATCAACTTATACGTGATTTTAGATGCATCGCTATAATGGTTTGAACTCACCATTATAGTCGCATAATTCTTTCAAATGTCAAATCTTGACTACTTAGTTTCACCTTTGAAATGTTAGGCGTACTTTTATAATTGGTTTAAACCCATCATTTATCGCACATTGCAATAATGTTTAGAAAGAAAATCATTTTTAAATATAACAATTATATACTCCATTTAAAGATAATTTAATTATCGATTTCACGGTATAATTCATAAAAATAATGATGAAATATTAAAAAATGTAGGAGTCGATCTCCACCTTTTTGCACTGTAAACTCTCTTGAATACAAATTTGAGACGAGTATTTTATGAATAAAATAAATAAATAAGCATGAAGGTGCATAAAACTAACTAAAATTATTGTATCTCATAATTTGAACGTATCATAAAAATGAGATTCAACCCATGTAATACGTATGTATATTTACCTAATAATAAATAAAAAACGAACTAAAATGTTATAATAAGTAAATAGAACACCAAAGTTCATTTTTAAAAGATAAATGTTGACGATTGTATGTGTTAACATATGACATTATATTTTATTCAACACAAGTTTTTTTGAAAAATATTTCTTTTTTATTATTTATTATATAAAATTATATTTATGCAGCCCGTGTAATACACGGGGTTCAAACCTAGTAACTTATATATAAAATTAAATTCACTTAAATTTGACTTCTTCTTAACAAAGTTATGATAATTTTGTGTTTTTTTTTTCTAAAAAACAATGGTATTTTTCATGTAAAATAGGTAAACTTTTTTTCTTTCTTAAACAACTCTATTTTTTATTTTGTTTTTACATTAATTATAACATCTTTTATCTATATTAATAGTAATGCAATCATCAAAAACTTTTCGAACTTTTCATGAGATTAAATACTGTTCTTAACATAATATTAGTTCCTATGTTAGAAAAACGTATTAGTAAATTGTATTGATTGATTGTACATTTAGATTAAAATTCCTACCTAAAATCATGAATTTAAATGCTTGTATAGTTTATATGTAAAAAAAAGGTATTGCCAAAAATTTATGATTGAATTCTACAATTTTACCTCCCATTAAAAACAGATTACAGGCCCACCACTCATTTTAAATAAATGTTTTTAAAGTTTAACTTCAAATAACTCTACATGACATTATATAGTAATGAAGTTTCACAATTTTTTTAAATGCTTGTATAGTTTATATGTAAAAAAAAGGTATTGCCAAAAATTTATGATTGAATTCTACAATTCTACCTCCCATTAAAAACAGATTACAGGCCCACCACTCATTTTAAATAAATGTTTTTAAAGTTTAACTTCAAATAACTCTACATGACATTATATAGTAATGAAGTTTCACAATTTTTTTTAATTATTTACCCAATTTGGACTTGGTCATAAAAATTATTTACCATTATTGAGTACTTTTGAAGATGAGCTGTTTTTAAGTGTTTGTAACGTTAACAAAAAATTGATTACTGGTCAAAGACGTTTACTATTTCTTACGAATCAAAGTTAATAAAAAATATTGAAAATTGTATCATAAATCGAACCATGATTTTGAGCACATGGATGAGTTAATGCTTCTAGACCCGAAGTCAAATATTACAAAAGATTAGGTTAGTTTCGTCATTAGTACGGCGCCACCTGTTCCTTCTCGAACCACATTGGTCCAAGGAGTCCTATCCCGGCTATTCCACGCTTTTGACCTCAATTAGCCAATCAATATCCCTACACTAAAAGTATATTTTTTTTAAACCTACCAAAGGACACTCTCTCTAGCAGTATTCGGATTACCTTTTCTAGAGGAGATCCTCGGTAGGAGTCTTGTTCATGACAAAATGTCGTGCGTGAGTCAGTGAGTTTACCACAATGGGTTTTCGACAGTGGGCTTCCATTGGAATGGATGATGGGCCGCAATCACTAGTGGCGTCTGCTATCACAAGCATGAGTGGCCTTTTGTTTATGGATGTACCCAGGTAGCCGAGCTTTTGGACGTTAAAAGAAAGTATATCTTTTAAAACCTATTTGTATACTTATAAAATATTATTTTATATCTTTTAGTTGAAACAAAACAAACTATAAAAGTTGATTAGACACAAAAATGAGTTGGCTTACAAAAAAAAAATGATTTGATAGAAAAATGATATCGACAATAAAAGTCGTTCCACAAACTAAGAAAATCATATAGATATAACTTTTAGAGTAAACTGCCATTTTGGTCCCTGTGGTTTGGCCAATTTTGCCACTTTAGTCCAAATCTCAAACTTATTACATCTGGGTCCCTGTGGTTTGCATTTTGTTGCCATTTTAGTCCAAAACTCAAAATATCTCATTTTTGACTGTTTTAAGGTCCCTTTTTTGTCCTTTAGGGCAGGGGTAGTTTGGTCATAAAAGAATCTTCATCTTTTACCCAGATCTTCATCTTCCCCAAAAGTCTCCCACCTCTCTCTCTCTCTCTCTATCTCTATCTCTAAAGTCTCCACACACTCTCTCTCTCTCTAAAGTCATCACTCTCCTCCTCCTCCTCCTCCTCCTCCTCCTCCGGTTAACGCCGCTGCAGCTGACGTGGCTGTGGCGACGAAGACACTCATCCTCCGGATTCCTCCGGTGAACGGTGCTCATACTGACGTGGCGGAGGCGTTTCCGGTGCCAAATCGAAACCTAAGCTCGCCATTTCTGTAAAGGTAATTTCCAGATCCACCCACCATGTTTCTCTCTCATGTTTCCAGATCCACCCACCAGATCCCCAAATTAATGTGCTGCAAAAGGAGGTTTCATCATTAAACAAGTCTACTGATCCACCGTCTATTGCATTCATTGAAGCACTCCTTCAATTTCACTTACTTCAAGTGATAACAACTTCAAGTCCTGGAAACATTATACGGGGTTCGGGAATGGTTTCAACTTTTTTACCCCTGTTAGATGACACCGAGCCCACACACATGAATCTTGTCTGTTTGGCTGTGAAGACTCTACAAAAACTCATGGATTACAACAATTCAGCAGTCACTCTTTTACAAGACTTGGGAGGAGTTGACCTTTTCACCAACCGACTGCATATAGAAGTTGTTAGAATGATTGATTCAATGAGAATTGGGGAGTCCTCAGACACAATTGATGATCATATTCATTCACAACACAGGCTTATTAGGGTTTTATTAAAGGCACTTAGTTCAGCTACTTACGCTTCAGCAAGTACTACAAGATCTCAGAATCCTCATGATATCTCCCTACCAGCAACTCTTTCAATGATCTTTAAAAACACGGATACATTTGGAGGTGATATATATTCATCAGCTGTGCAGGTTAACCGGAGGAGGGGAGGAGAGTGATGACTTTAGAGAGAGAGTGTGGAGACTTTAGAGATAGAGAGAGAGAGAAGAGAGAGAGAGAGGTGGGAGACTTTTGGGGAAGATGAAGATCTGGGTAAAAGATGAAGATTCTTTTATGACCAAACTACCTCTGTACTAAAGGACAAAAAAGGGACCTTCAAACAGTAAAAAATGAGATATTTTGAGTTTTGGACTAAAATGGCAACAAAATGCAAACCACAGGGCCCTGGATGTAATAAGTTTGAGATTTGGACTAAAGTGACAAAACTGCCAAACCACAGGGACCAAAATGGCAGTTTACTCTAACTTTTACTAACAAACCATAGCTCCTTGTAATATCAAAAAGTGGACACTACTTATGATACTCCGTGATATTGTGATAATAACATGTCCTTAAGTAGCTTATAAACATCGTATGATACATTACATCAATGTTTAAATCAAATGGAAGCATATCATATAATTTTCAAAAATTATTTGTGATACGACAATGTCTGTCATCCCCACATCGTGTCCTTGTGTTGAAAAAGAATCCAATAACTAAAATAGCTTTTTTCCAAACACATTTAACATGATTTAACCAACAAGGCTATGAATCCGTCATTTTTACACTAAATCAAAGCTTTCTTTGTTCAAAATTCAGTAAAAACCCAAAATTAGGCATGTAAACGAATCGAACGTTCATGAACTGTTCGTGAACTTATTCGGCGGGAAGTTCGTTTATGTTCGTTTATTTAATAAACGAACGAACACGAACAAAAAATTTTGTTCATTTAATTAAATGAACGAACATGAACACACCTTGTGTTCGTTCATTTATGTTCGTTTGTTTAAATTCGTGAACAGTCATTTATTTACGTTCGTTTATGTTCGTTTAAATTTTAGTAAATACATAAATAGTTATATTTATATAAATATTAGGTTTTCTAACTACTTATATAAATATAACTAATTAGTAATTGAGTTTTCTAATAATAGAAATGAAATTTTAAAATTTTTATTTGATCGTAACTGGTCACTTACTTAATTTTAGTATTTATGAACCCTAATTTAGATGTGTTTTTGGATGAACTGTAATATATTAGACTTCTTTGTTTGTGTTCACTAATGTTAGATTGTGTTTGTTTATATTTGTTCAGTTACGTTCATTTGTGTTTGTTCGATCATGTTAATTTATTTTTGTTTATGTTTATTCAAATGTGTTCAGTTATTTTTTTGTTTATGTTCGTTTGTGTTCGTTTATATTCGTGAACCGTTTGTTTAGGCTTTAAACGAACGAGCATAAACGAACACGAACATACCCGATTTCTTAATTACAAACACGAACAAAAAATGTGTTAGATTATATGTTTGTGTTCGTGTTCGTGTACGGTTAAAATTAAATGAACAAACATGAACATGCCTATGTCCGTGTTCGTTCGGTTCGTTTACAGGCCTACCCAAAATTATCATATTATGCATTTCCAATTTCGATTAAGCAGTACTCATGCGTCAAGGAATAGAACTATCTATCATCATCGTGTACCCAAATCTATACCCACACTTGCACCAAATTACTTGTACATTAAAGAATTAATAGTTTTATCTTTCGGTTGTTTTCTTTAATGCAAGGCTTTCAAATCCTTAATCTAAAGTTGGGAATAATCTTCTTCGTATCCTTTGCTTCCTTTTTCTTAGGAGAGACCAAATGGAGGCTTCTCTAGCCATATGTCCCTCTCACAATTTGGTTTTGGACGCAGTTTATTATTTGACATCTAAATAAACAATAACAAAAAACGAAAATGTCCTTTGACTAAGTACGCATCTCTAATTTGGTAAAGTTGTATCAAACTTTTATAGCATTTATCACTATAATACCATATGGCTCTCGTGAGAAGTCGTCGCAACATGACAATTGACATCCACCACGGACACTCGCGGTGTGTGGCGCCTTCGATGATCTGTGGAGGACGCGTCTGTGGAGATGAACGACTACGATGAGGCCTTATTTTTTTTTTGCTAGAGTTATTTTTGGGAGGTCAATCAGAAGCAACTTGTAGACCTTACAAAAAGTCAAAATTAGGGTTTTTTTAGATACCATAGAAAGAGAAAAGGGGATTAAGTGTAAATACGCCAGAAACGGATCCTCAAATCCGGCTTGTTTTGAAAATCAGATCTGAACCATAATAGTTACAAATGCAAAATTTTAATGATGTTGTGACTTAGATTCAATTACCTTAATGATATTGGAGTTTAAAAACATTAGTTTCGTGTTTTGAACGTTAAATATATAACACACCGGATTCTAAATGACACTTTCGCCTAAAGTATACCATCTAAATGACATCAACATCCTAAGAGACATCTTGATCCAAACAACACCCTACTCCCAAACAACCCCAAACCCCACATTCCCACAACCAAACAACACTCGCCCTTTCCCAAACGCATAATATATTTTCAAAACTCAACCCCAAACACTCTCTTAATCATCTCATAATTAATGGTTAAACTAATTTACCATAACCATAATCATCTTCTTAAACACCAAAACTCTTTAATAAAATTTGATCATTACAGAGCATAACTCTAAAATCAATTAACAACCATATTATATAAATCCTCACTCCCAAAACCTGCAAATTCTCCCTCTAATCCACAGATTTAAGCAAGATTATTTATAGGGCATAGAACTTGATCTTTGGATATCCCCTTCAATTCCTAACCAAATCAGGTAATTCCAAAGCTTAACTTGTTTAATTTTTCATGCTCTACGAAACCCTACTATTCATTTCTGTAATGGAAAGGCACACGAATTCGAATTTAGTTTCTTTATATTTTTAGGGTTCTTAGTCACAAAATTTGGGGCTTTTGATTCTAAGTTGTGTTTTGATGAGTTGAAAGTAGGATATTGTTCACTACCATGCTAATGGTTGTGAAGTTCAAGAACACTGTGAAGGTGCGAGAGCTTCTAAGCGCTTGGGGGATTCATGGAACACTCTTGACTGATGAGTGAATCGGCTTAGTGTGGTTGTCGTTTTTTTCTAGATGTTAGTCTAGTAGTTTCTATTGGTTTTTGGTTTGATGTACTTTCATGGGGGTTGTCCCATGTTTGAACTAGTATGGATGCTCCATACTACTTGTTTTGTACTGTTTTGTTGATATATAGAATCACCGGGGTAACCTTTTACCCAAAAAAAAAAAGTAGAATATTGTTCACTACCATGCTAGAATAGTTTTTTTTTTTTTTTTTTTTGGTAATTTTTGAGGATTATTGGACATTATTTGGATTTATTGTGAATTTTAATCAAGTTATATTATGTAGGGTAATTAGATAAGTTATGAAACTATCAACATAAAACATCATGAATATTATTGTTCTAAATTTCTATAAAATACATAAGACTTGGAATTTTTCGTAAGTTGATGACTCGTGGTAAAGTACTGGTAATAAAAGGACACATTAGACTATAAATATAAATTTAGTCTTTTTAAATAAACTAGTTTTTGCCCCGCCCGCGTTGCGGGGCAATAAGCCGAATATTTTTCTCTCATAACATCTATGTTTGTGTTTCGGTTACTTGTACATACTACTCATAACACAATCTCAAAAAAATTACATCGAGTCAACCAATTAAAACAAAAACACTACCATACTTTTACTAAAAAAAAACTAAAATGATGGAAAGACAATAATTTTAAGCTGGGAGCAAAATTGCAATTTTTCCGGACAAATGAGCATGTACCAGTCATGCCTGAACGAATAAAAATTACACCTATGCCCGCCCGTGTTGCAGGGCGTTAAATCAAATATTTCTTAGTTTCATAACATGCATGCATGTATTTAGGTTACTTGTACATACTACTTATAACACGATCTAAAAAAAATACATCGAGACAACTAATTAAACGAAAACACTACCATAATTTTGCTAAAAAAAATTAAAACAATAACAGGTCTTAATTTTGAGCTGGGGGTAAAATACTAATTTGTGAGGACCAATGAGCGAGTGTTAGACAACTGCTTCACACAATAAAAGTTACACTGAGTCAACCAAGCAAAATAAAACAGTACTATAGTTTTGCAAAAAAAAAAGTAAAATGATGGCAAGATCATAATTTTTAACTGGGGGAGAAATCGTAATTTTTGAAATGGGAGCAAAATCATAATTTTGAACAGAGGGCATAATCGTAAAAATCTTTTGAACTGGGGGCGAAATCATAATTTTAAACTGAGGGCAAAATCATAATTTTGAGCTATGGGGGAAAACATAATTTTATTTTGAACTGTGGGCAAAAACGTAGTTTTGAGTTGGGGGCAAAATCGTAATTTCGAGCTAGGGGCAAAAACATATTTTTATTTTGCACGGGGAAAAACCGTAGGGGAAAACATAATTTTATTTTAAACTGTGGGCAAAAACGTAGTTTTGAGTTGGGAGCAAAATCGTAATTTCGAGCTAGGGACAAAAACATATTTTTATTTTGCACGGGGAAAAAGCGTAATTTTAGACGGAGGGCGAAACCGTAAATTTAAACTGGGAGTATAATTAGAAATGAGTTTTTGAACTGAGGGCAAAAGCGTAAATTTTGAGCCGGGGCAAAAATATAATTTTCTTTTGAATTAAAGGCAAAAACGTAATTTTAAACAAAGGACAAAACCGTAATTTTAGGCGGGAAATAAAATTAAATTAAAAATGGGTTGGTCTCAACTCCTTTTTGTATATATAGGATAATAGTAGTTTTAATATACTTATATTATATGTATGTATTATTATTACTATATTATTATTATTACTGTTCAAACCAATTAAACGAAAACACTACCATAATTTTGCTAAAAAAATTAAAACAATAACAGGTCTGTAATTTTGAGCTGGGGGTAAAATACTAATTTGTGAGGACCAATGAGCGAGTGTTAGACAACTGCTTCACACAATAAAAGTTACACTGAGTCAACCAAGCAAAATAAAACAGTACTATAGTTTTCCAATAAAAAAAAAGTTAAATGATGGCAAGATCATAATTTTTAACTGGGGGAGAAATCATAATTTTTGAAATGGGAACAAAATCATAATTTTGAACAAAGGGCAAAATCGTAAAAATATTTTGAACTGGGGGCGAAATCATAATTTTAAACTGAGGGCAAAATCATAATTTTGAGCTATGGGGGAAAACATAATTTTATTTTGAACTGTGGGCAAAAACGTAGTTTTGAGTTGGGGGCAAAATCGTAATTTCGAGCTAGGGGCAAAAACATATTTTTATTTTGCACGGGGAAAAAGCGTAGGGGAAAACATAATTTTATTTTAAACTGTGGGCAAAAACGTAGTTTTGAGTTGGGGGCAAAATCGTAATTTCGAGCTACGGGCAAAAACATATTTTTATTTTGCACGGGGAAAAAGCGTAGGGGAAAACATAATTTTATTTTAAACTGTGGGCAAAAACGTAGTTTTGAGTTGGGGGCAAAATCGTAATTTCGAGCTAGGGACAAAAACATATTTTTATTTTGCACGGGGAAAAAGCGTAATTTTAGACGGATGGCGAAACCGTAAATTTAAACTGAGAGTATAATTAGAAATGGGTTTTTGAACTGAGGGCAAAAGCGTAAATTTTGAGCCAGGGCAAAAATATAATTTTCTTTTGAATTAGAGGCAAAAACGTAATTTTAAACAAAGGACGAAATCGTAATTTTAGGCTGGAAATAAAATTAAATTAAAAATGAGTTAGTCTCAACTCCTTTTTGTATATATAAGATAATAGTAGTTTTAATATACTTATATTATATGTATTATTATTACTATATTATTATTATTACTGTTCAAAGCCATTGCTTTTTTAATATATAGAAGAATTGAATGACTCTAAATAATAATATGAACTAAAGATGGATTTTTAGACTTATAAAATTATAAGATTAATTTTTATTAATTTAGTTAGAATTGACATTTTCAACATATAATAACATAAATAATTATTATCATGCCTGGCTGACCACTGGCTGACCGGTTCTCCACGACCATGGATTGAACTAAGTATCGTCAACGTCATTTAGATTCGCTCTTTGGGGCTTGAATCTTGCATTATTACGTTATCGCATTGGCGCCTTATCATATTTGGTTTGGTTGATTGTTGTTATTGCCTAAATGTTACGGTTATATCACTAAGGGGCTGTTTGGCAACATCTGAATCAATAAGTGCTGAATGAATAAGAGGTCTGAATGGTTAAGAGGCTCTGAACCAGTAAGTGCTGAACCAGTAAAATGTTGTTTGGTTGCACATCTGAATGGCTGTATAAAATGACATTTTTACCCTTTGAACATATATAGCAACATATACAGATCTGTACATACAACATTAATATATAAAGAGAAACACAAAGGGACATGTTATTCTTTAGATATAAGAATATAATAAACAAAAAAAAAAGGTTATTCCTTGAGCTATATATCGTGATGGAATCACCAGTTCCAGATGTTGACATTTTCACCCAGCTCCACCACCTCTCCCACCTCATCTCCACCTACAACCACCGCCGCCAGCTTTCTACATATCCTCTCGCAACTGGGAGAGAACCGGCGGCAGCGGACTGTTTCCGGTTGAACCGGAACTGATGAAGAGGTTACCTTCTCAAGATGGAGTCACTAGCCCGGAGTTTTTGAAGTTCGCGGCTCTTCAAAAACCTGATATGAATCACGTCGGAGAGTTATACGATTCTTCGAGAGTGATTGAAGGTAAATTTTTTGAATATTTGGAGAAAGAAGAGAAAAAGAAGATATGGGCTGTTGGGCCCGGAGGAGACACGGTGGAGGAGGGGCGGCGACGGAGGTGAGTGGCGGCGCTGTGGAGGAGAGACGGTGGAGGAGGGGCGGCGACGGAGGTGAAGGCTGTGGAGGAGTTGCAGCGATGTGTGGATGAGAAAGATGAGAGGAGAAGAATGGGTGGCTGTGGAAGAAGAAGATGGGTTTTGATGATTGGCAAAGGGCAGACTGGTCACTAGTTCATTCAGATATCAAAAGGTGCTGAACCATTCAGATCTGAATGGTTTCATTCAGATGTTATCATTTGCTGAACCAAACACCTTGAGGTCTGACCGATTCAGAGCCAAGCCTCTTAATGGCTCCATTCAGACCCAAACAAACAGCCCCTAACACTTGGAATTGCATGTTAAATCATTATAAAAATAATAAAGCAAATTATTTTCTTTAAATATAGATCTATTTACCAACTTTATGTTGACCCTAAAACCATTTTTACGCATGATACAGGTAACGAGGTGTGATGAGTCGATGATGAAGACACATAGAACAGGGCTTAGATTAATGAATCGGATGTTATCTCATGTTTTATGACTTTGGATATTGTATAGATTATTTGAGATTTTTATGTTATGTGACATTTTAATTTTGAGATGATTAAATATTGAAATTTATATTAGTTGTCATAAGTTTGGACAATCATCTCGCTCCGACCGATAATTCGCTGCGGATCGGGGTGTGACATTAAGGGTTTCGTTAAGTTTATGGGCAAACCTCGTTAAGACCATTCGTAATGGTTAATGCCCCTCAAGAGGGCATTTTTCGCCACATCAGCATCATAACGCCACTTTAAAAATGTGTAACAGTTAACGTCCCTTAATGCCCTTTCAATAATTAATTTCCATTTCTTTTACTCTCAAATGGGTATTATACCATAAATGTCCATCCCTTTTCATGTCCTTACAATTCCCAAAGGCAGTGTTGGAGACGTTATCAAGCTCCTTCACGCCCCTATTATGCCCAATTACGCATAGCCTAAAAATATAGTGAATTTTATACCAATTTCTATTTCTATTTTAAATACTATTTTTTAACTATTTATGTATAAAACTTGGTTGTGAAAAATAAACTTGTATAAAACTTGGTTGTGAAAAATAAACTTGTTATAACAAGTAAAGTGGTTATAAAAGATAATTATAGAATTCAGTTTATGATTTGGAAAATAAAATATTTTTTTGTGAAAGATGACGGATTGTGTTTAGGAAACATATGCAGGATATACGTGTTGCTAATGTGACAAGTGACTAATACATTTGTGGACGTTTGTATGTTGTAGATACCCATCAATCTTGTTCATCTACTCATCAACATCTACAAATAACTTTATATACTATTCTATAATTATATAATCATATCTTTAGTTTTAAAGCGTTGGATATCCCCAGTAAATAGATTATGTGTAGTGGGCAGGGCCGGCTCAACCCTTTTAGAGGCCTAAAGCGAAGTTAAGAATTAGGGCCCTTTTTTTCTTAATAACTAAGTTGATTAAGGACCCGCGTTGCGACAATCCTGTCAACGGGAAAAAAATAGGCGACGTAAAAGCGTTAACCCACACACGCACGTTGTGTCGTGTTAACTCGCAAAAAATTAGAATGAAATGTAAAAACGTTGACCCACACAAGCACATGTTAACTCACAAAATTTAGAACGAATCGTAAAACAAAAAAGATTGTGAAATATGAATCGTGTTTTCCTAAACCCTCCGCCCGCTAGTTTAGCACAACAGATAATCAGGTATGAGTGTTTAGATAGGATAGGAGCAAACTGATTTTGATAACCCAACTATTTGAGGTTAAAACAATCAACTTTAAATAATTTGTTCACAGTTGCTTACCAACCTAATAATCTAACCTAATTATGATAATCTTCTATGAGTCTCATAAATAAGCAAACCAATAATTAAAGTGTCCATTACTTTTACAATTTGATTCAATAGCTTAAAAGAGTAAATTAAACTATACGCAATTCACAGTTTAAAACAATTCATATCAGTAACAAGTACACACAATTGCCAAAAAAAAAAAAACAATCTTACTTACATATCCAGTGATTCAGAAGTCAGATTTATCAGCAGGTTCAAAGCATCTTCAGGATCATAAATTCAGAACTGGATCTCGTAAGTTAGCAAGTGTTCACTTGATCCAAGTCAATGATGTAGAATTGCAGATCAATCATTATCGAAAATTTAAAAAATATTGTTTCTGAAACTAGGGTTTTTTTTTGTTAGGCCACCGTTCAATTAACAAGACAACAGGAAGTGAGGCCCTTGAAAAGTGGTGGCCCAAGGCTTTTGCCTCATTTGGCTTACCCTTGGGCCGGGCCGGGCCTGGTAGTGGGGTTATATAAATAGGAGGTTATACAACACGTGACAAATGTGTAAGAAATAGGGGTTATGTAACTTGAGTGTGTGGTGAGAGTTATGTAGATAGGGGGTTAAATATGTAGGTATGTGTTTGTGTGAGAGAAAATCCCCCATAACACCGCTATATATATCACCCATTTAATTATAACCCCCATAACGCCCCGGAGGCGGTGTTCCGAGCGCTATGGGTTAGATAACCCATCTTATCACGCTCCACTACACAAGGACTAAATATACATCTTCAAGCATTTCACGCTAATTAATGAGAAAATAATTTACATCAAGTCTTGCAACACTTAAATGTGATATAATCTAACCTTTTTTTTAAAGGGTTACCCCGGTGATTTTATATATTAACAAGCAAACAAAACAAGTGGTAAGAAGACAACCTTACTAGTTCAAACATGAGACATACCTCATGAATGTGGAACAAACGAAAACAAGAAACAACCCAAACACAATTAACATAAACCATACCACAAAAAGAAAACCCTAAACATAAATAACCTCAAAAATTTCACAAAAGTAAATAAGTATCATCACATCGAGGTCATTCACAAAAGTTCCGTTTTACGTTCAACCATTAATTTTTTTTTAAGATGTGAATTATTCGTGAATGTCGGGAGGTCTAGTATACGTTGTCTTAACCGAGTCCGCGCTAGAGAGCCCCCTTGCACAATAGATCCCCAATTTAAACCCCTATCTCCCAGACGCTAACTTGAGATCCAGAGGGGAAAACTCATCCGGATCCACCACAGGTGGGACTTAAATACCCGTAACCACCACTAGAGTACTAGTGATGGTTACGTTCAACCATTAATGACAAGATTTCCGTTGGTTTTTCAAACCTTCACACACATTTCTCCATACCTATATATATTTTTTTTTTAACAGAAAACTTCATTAGAAAAAACGGGCAGGCCTCAAAACGAGAGCCACCACAAACACGCTTACATCATGTACAACGGGTTCTTAGACCACTCTTTCCATTCAATCCTAGCAAACTTAGATCTATTTTTTAACCATAAAAACGACCAAGATTTTATCCAAGCCACTGCCTCCACTACTCTAGGGGCCACATTATTAAAGATTTTTGCATTCCTAAGCTTCCAAATAGGGCTGTAAATGAGCCGAGTCGAGCCGAGCTAGTCCCAGCTCGAGCTCGGCTCGAACTCGATTTGAGCTAGCTCGGCTCGAGCTCGAATTTCAAATCGAGCTGGATTTGAGGCTCGAGCTCGACTCGATTAGAATTCGAGCTAGCTCGGCTCGGCTCGATCTAGCTCGATCTAACAAAGAACCATAAAATTTACTACTTAAAAAGACCTAAAAAATAAATTTCTTCATAGACCAAGGGCCATAATTGCAATTTAATTTAACCATATGGCTAAATATGCAAGTATAAATAGTTAATTCACTCTATACATTGTTTTTACCTTCTTTTATAGGGGAGATACTCCCTTAGTTTTTGTTTTCTAAGCGATGTGAGACAAAAAAAATGAAGGATGTAAACCTTATCGAGCTAGCTCACGAGCTAACGAGCCGAGCCAGGCCAAGCTCGAGCTCGGCTCGTATACAAACCGAGCCGAGCCGAGCTGGCTCGTTTTCAACCGAGCCAATTTCGAGCCGAGCTTTCTTCGAGCTTATTTCGAGCGAGTTTCGAGCGAGCCGCGAACCACGAGTTTTTTGAACACCCCTACTTCCAAATCACCCAGCAGGAGGTATAAACAAATCTCCATACCTATATGATAAAAGTGGTTAGCCAGAAAAAAATAATTAAACAATCCCTAAATCTTATTTATTTATTTACAATACATATAAACATAAGATGTTAATGTCGGCGGGAATAATTATCATTGGTGGTTGGCCAAAAGTGGCAGCGAGCTTTGTTTTTTTTGTTTTTTTTTTATAAAATAGTTATTTATAGGTTATACCAAATAACGATTTTATCTCTTATTTAAAATTACAATGTTGCCCCCAGTTAGAAATTAAATTTATGCTTTGACCCCAGCTTAAATTTACGATTTTGCCTTGGTTAAAAAAATATATATATTTTTGCCCACAGCTACAATCATGCCAAATTACAATTTGGTTTCCATTTTAAAATTACAATTTTGCCCCTAGTTCAAAATAAATTATTATTTTTGCCCCCTGCTAAAAAATATCGATTTTGCCCTCAGTAAAAATATTATGATTTTGCCCCCAATTCAAAATAAAAAAAAAGGTTTTGCCCTCAGTTCAAAATATTATTTTACCTCCATTTTAAAATTACGATTTTACCCAAGCTAAAAATTGCAATGTTGCCATAGTTTTTTTGGGCAAAACTATGGTAGTGTTTTATTTTACTTGGTTTACTCAACCAAACAACTGCCTAGCACTCGCTAATTGCTCCTGACAAATTATTGTTTTGCCCCCAACTCTAAATTACACGCTTGTCATCGTTTTACTTATTTTTTTAATCATAACTATGATAGTGTTTTTCTTTATTTGGTTAATTCGATGCATCTTTTTTTATATCGTGTTATAAGTAGCATGTATAACTAACCGAAATAAATACGTACATGTTATTAAACTAAGAAATATTTGGTGTACCGCCCCGCAACACGGGCGACGCATAACTCTAGTTAAAAACTAAAGAGTAAAATGCACCGATAGTCCCTTTGGTTTTGCAAAATAACACATATAGTCCCCAACTTTTGGAAATTACACTGGTGCTCCCTGTGGTTTGACAGTTTGTTACTCGGATAGTCCCTAGAGTAGATGTCCGTTAGTTTTCTCCGTTAAGTGTATATGAAATGACAAATTACCCTTCATCTTCTTCAATCTATAAAAACAAAACAACCCCACCCACCCCTACCTTTCTCTCTGTTTCCCCCCACCGTGGATCTGATCTTTATATTGTAACCATTTCAAATCATACCTACAACTTTGGAATAGGTAAACTATTAAAAAAAACGTTGACAAGGCATGGACCTCACCACACACCCCTTCTCTCTCTCCCCTTCCCTCCCTCTCCCCCATTCGGTGAACTTTCACTAAAAACACCTCCAATTTCGATAACTTTGATCGGTAAAATTGTTGGGCAATGGTCACCGATTCGGTAAACATAAGTTTACCGCTCCACTCCGTAGGCCCTAAATATACATCTTCAAACATTTCACGCTAATTAATGACAAAATAATTTACATCAAGTCATGCAACACTTAAATGTGATATAATCTAACTTTCTTACTATTAAAACACAATTAACATAAACCATACCACAAAAAGAAAACCCTAAACATAAATAACCTCAAAAATTTCACATAAGTAAATAAGTATCATCACATCGAGTTCATCCACAAAAGTTCCGTTTTACGTTCAACCATTAAATTTTTTTGAAAGGTGTGAATTATTCGTGAATGTCGGGAGGTCTAGCATACATTGTCTTAACCGGGTCCGCGCTAGAGAGCCCCCTCGCACAATAGATCCCCAATTTAGACCCCTCAATAAGAAACTCATATCACCCAGACTCTAACTTGAGATCTGGAGGGAAAAACTCATCCAGATCCACCATAAGTGGAACTTAAATACCCGTAACCACCACTAGAGCAATAGTTACGTACATCAACAAAAAGCCACGGAACCTTTCCTCTCCCCCTGAATCTGTCCGCCGATTGGCTCGACGGAAGGTCTAGCCGGTTTTAGTGTGTGTGGTCGCCGTTTGGCTTGACCACTATCCCTAACACCTCTACGATCTATCCCATTCGCTGTCCGGGTTCAGATTTTCGTTTCGTGTCTCCCATTCTTTCGCGTCTTTTGTTCCTCACTTACCGGAGATTCTTCCTCGACTGCTTAGTAGGTCTGACCTCGGTCGCGACTATTTTTATATAGTTTAGCTAGACTGTATCGAATCCTATTAACCTTTCATAGGGTGTCTCCGGGTAAGTTCGAGGCTGTCTTTTTGTCACATGGAGTTTGTTCCTGATTGGGGAGGTGGTTACTTTGAAGAAGATGGCCCTTGGACCGACGTTCACCATAATAAACAGAGAAAAAGTCACCGGAATGGAGTGGAGATAACATTTATTGTACAAAACCTACCTGAGAGAACGACGAGAACTATGTTAAGGACAGTGTTTCAGCCGTTTGGCTTCGTATCGGATGCTTATGTGGCACGGAAAAAAGATAAGAGAGGTAATTATTTCGGTTTCATCCGGTATGTGGGGGTAGAGGATGTGGATGCTACCTTGGTGGAAATGAATAAGGTGATGATTCTGGAAGCTAAGGTTTCGGTATCACTAGCCAAATACGATAAGAATCACAAGAAATTCATTTATACGTCGAAAGTCACGGGGGAAAAAGTATGGAGGCCTAAGGAACCGTCAAGTGTTATCCATCCTAATAATAATGTTAATGGCATACGGGGGCCGACGGTGCAGGCCGGTAAGTCATTTGCTAGCTTATTTCAAAATGGGAGTCCGGAGAACTATTCAAATTCCTTCCCTAGCTCTAAAACAATCTCGCTTACTGTAAAAGGAGCTAAGTATCCCTTACATTGCATGGGACGGTCCATTCACGGTGTAGCCAATGATGTTGATACTATTAGCAATTTGCACTCGATCCTTACCAAGGAAGGGCTGAGAAACTTTGGTTTATCTTACATTGGGGGACTTAGTGTTCTTCTTACTCTTGGTAATCCTGATCAGGTTAAAAACACTATGACAAATCACGGGGAAAGTTTGTCTAAAGTTTTTAGTAAGTTTCATGTTTGGAAAGGGGAAGATCTCCCATCGGATCGTGTTGTGTATCTACGTATTGCCGGGGTCCCGGTCCATCTTAGGGATAGTTCAGTCTATGATGAGATCGGAGGTCTATTTGGGAAAGTAGTGCATGAGTCTTCTTTTTCATGGGTTGAGTCGGATAATTCGGAATGCTCAGTACTAGTCCTTGTTCCCCTGGGGAAAAGGATTGAGGAAACTGTGGTCGTTTCTTGGGAGAATAGGAGATATGTGATTTGGGTCGTCGAGGACGTGGATGCATGGAGGCCTGATATGGAAGAGGAGAACTCAGTGGCTGCCATGGTAAATAACCCGGAGGGCGTAAATGATGGGGACTCGGTTTGTAATAACCGGAATACTCATAATATGGCGAAGGATGATTTGGCGGATGAAATGGAGGACGGAGAAATTCGTTCGCCGGTTGCCGCTGGGTCGTCGCCGGAGAAAGAAGCCGGACCGTCTCATGAGCAACCGGTGGAAGTCGAAAAGCTGAATAATGATGAGGGTTTGCATGGGGATTATGGGGATATCCATGGGGTATACTCTGCTCCTAGGGAATCTACTAAGAGTTATGAGGGATACGTTGGGAGGGCGGCTGAGAAGGATGTTGGTCCCAATATGGTGGAGGAGAGAGAAATTCAATCTGGGAATATGATTAATCCGGATGGGCCTACTCCGTTGGTTGGGCTTGGAAAAAGAAACAGGGATACCAGAAGCCCACCATCTTCTGGGTCAATGCAGGGCCCGCCTAATAGGGTTTTCTTCCAGGATCCTCCTGCTGATCCACTTTTCGACCTAAATAGACCTTCCAACTCAGAAAATTTGCGTTTGCAAGAGGAAGCTGTAATCTACCAGAATATTCCGACGACAGCGGACCCTGTTCCTCAGCCTGTTACCGATGCTGATGATCTGATTGCCCCATCTTCGAGTGATCCAAACATTGATCCTGTCACGGAGGAAGTTCTGGCTACAAATTTGGTCGGCTCTGCTGTTGGTATTAACCTGCAAGGGTTCGAGGAGATTACAAGGTCTCTGATTATTGGTGAAGGTGTTCAAACAGGTAACCAATGAATTTTCTATCCATCAATTTAAGGGGGATTCGGGATACCCGAAAAGTAGATTGGGTTAGAGGTATAAAAACTTCATATGGTGTGCATTTCCTGGCCATTCAGGAAACTAAGATCAGGGGAATTCCTAATTTCATGTTTAACGGGTTTTGGGGTCGTTCGGCTTTCAATTTGGAAGTAGTTGATGCGGAAGGGAGGTCGGGGGGCTTGCGTGTCTTTGGAATCCGGCTGTATTTTCCTGTGTAAATGTGATTAGGGACCGGTTCTTTTTGGTCCTATCGGGAATCTTAATCCCGTATGGGACTAGTCTTAATTTGGTGAACGTGTACGCTTCAAATGACGCTTCGGTGAGAAGAATGATCTGGAATAAATTGTTGGTCATAAAAAATTCGATTCAAGGCCTATGGGTATTTATGGGCGACTTCAATGAGGTCAGAAATGAATCAGAGAGACGTAGTTCTGAATTCATAGCTTCTAATGCGGATGCCTTTAATCATTTTATTCTAACTGCGGGTCTGAATGAATATAATATGGGGGGCGGAAATTTCACGTATATTTCGGACCGTGGGGATAAACTAAGTAAGCTTGATAGATTTCTCGTTTGTATGGGTTTCATGGAAAACTGGCCAACGGCTTCGGTGACGGCTCTCAGCCGGGATGTCTCTGATCATCGGCCTATCCTGTTATCCACTTCTCCTTCAGATTATGGCCATATACCATTCAGATGTTTCAACTCCTGGCTGGCTATACCGGGATTCTCTGGCCTTGTGCAGCAGGTTTGTCAGAATTTTATCTTTAATGGCCCAGCGGATATGGCGCTCACGGTTAAACTGAGATGGCTTAAAAATAATATCAAGGCTTGGCTTAAATCTGAAAAATCGAGATCGGATGGTGAGTATTTAGCTAAGAAGAGTCGGGTCCAAAGTTTGGAAAGTCTGGCGGAAATGAGGAATTTGGAGGTTGAGGAACTAAATGAAAGAGCAGAATGCATCAGTTTTATCATGGAGTCAGACCATAGAAAGCTACTGGATGCCAAGCAAAAATCCCGGTCCAGGTGGGCTGTAGAAGGTGACGAAAATACTGCCTTCTATCATAACGTTATTAATGCCAATTTGAGTAACAACCGTATCAATGGCCTTATGGTCAACGGTGTCTGGAGTTCGGATCCGGTGGCCGTTAAAGAAACTTTTTTTGCATTTTTTGCTAGCCTGTTCGTGGAGCCGATGATGTCTAGGCCATCTTTTACGTGTCAGAACATGGCCTCGTTATGTATGGCTGAAGCGACAACCCTTGTTGAGCCTTTCTCTGTCTTGGAAATAAAATGTCACACCCTGTCTTTTGCGGAAGCGTATGATGTGTGACTAGCTTGTTATCATTGCATTCAATCGTAATAAACAGCTACATGATCAAAACGATGTTCATCCATTTATGAAAATTTAAGTATTACAAATACTTGTTATTTAAGTTTTCAAAACACGACCTTTGACAAGGTTTCAATTCAACAAAAGTGGATGACATCTAAACTTGTAGTCTACTTCTAGTTACGACACTTGCGCCCAAGATCCATCCTGTCACCTGAAATACATGTAATTTTGGAAAACATCAACATAAAGTTGAGCGAGTTCATGCGTTTTTGTATTTCACATTTTTATACTTTGTATGAAAACATAGTATGTGTTATGTATAATTCAAGTCTTTCTTGAGTACCCCACGTACTCAAGTATAATTCCTGTTTTCTTGAGTACCCCACGTACTCAAGTATCATTCAAGTTTTCTTGTGTACCCCACGTTTTAAATGATTGTTTATACAAGGACATTAAGGCACGTGAGGACATAGGGAGCATTAGTATTTTCTCCCTTAAGGCATGTGAGGACATAGGGAGCATTAGTATTTTCTCCCTCAAGGCATGTGAGGACATAGGGAGCATTAGTATTTTCTCCTTTAACTGTGTCGATTACCCTCGACTGTGTCGATTAACCTCGACTGTGTCAATTTCCCTCGACTGTGTCGATTAACCTCGACTGTGTCGATTTCCCTCGACTGGGACACCGAAGCACTCAAGAGGTCACATAAGGACCATGAGTGGGGCTCGGCCGTACCCGTTAGATCTAACCCTCGTCCCTAATTAAGTATTAATGGCATCTCAATGTCTAGTTTAAGCTCACATGATCTAGTATTTTCTAGGCTTTTCTTAAAGCTCATCATATTGCACTCACCACGAGTGCTTCTCGTATTCTCAAATCATATTGCACTCGGTTCTCGTTCTCACCAAGAGTGCTTCTTGTATTTTTAAATCATTTGCACTCGGTTCTCGTTCTCACCAAGAGTGCTTCTTGTATTTTAAATCATTTGCACTCGGTTCTCGTTCTCACCAAGAGTGCTTCTTGTATTTTTACCCTTGTAAAAATTATAATATTTGTAACATGTATTTCACCCCCGAGAGTTATAAAACCAAAAACAATTAGAGAAAAGGGGGAGCATGAACTCACAACTTTGCGTTCCTTGCGTCGTAAACTTCACCGGATTTGCTTAATTAACGTCGTAAGCTATACGCGTTTTCTTAACGTTAGTCACTAGACTTGCGTCGCACAAGTACAGTCACTCTCTTTTGTATTTGAATCGTTGTGTTAAAAATATTTGATATTTTTAACTAAGTATCCTACTTATATTATTTTCTCAAAAATTAATATAAGTATTTCATGTTTTGCACTTTGCACCCGAATTATGTATCTTGTATGCTGTATGTGTATTTTTATGTTTATACTCCTCATGAGTATTTAGTGTATTTTTAAGTCTTAATACACTAGCACGTATAACACATACTATATACACTTAGCACACAAGTTGGTGATCAAATAATATATATATTTTTCTCAAAATATACATACTTAATAACCATTTTTATTCTTGAAGAAATCCTCATTTCCTATCACCAAAAATTTTGGAAACCTTGGTAATACCCTTAAATACATTTTTAGGGAATAAGTTTCTTAAAAACTTATATTTTTCTAAGTGTCAAAATTTATAAAAATTTTGACAGGGTTTCCCCTAAAAATGGAGGTTTCCCATGTTTTCAAAACATGTGTTTATTTTCTTTTAAATCGTCAACAATCATCAACAACAATTATCAACAATAATCATCAACAACAATCACTAATTTCTCCATTTCATGAACTTGAATATTTACAAAAATGTGTAGTAATTTACTAGCACATTTAGTAAGTCTTGTTATCTTTAAAAATAAGTTTAATTTCTTAAAAACTTTATTTTTAAAGAATATGAAGTTTCACAACTTCTAGTCGGTTTTTACGAAAATTATTTCTTTGTTAAAACTTTTGTTACACAAGTGTCCACACACTTGTTTGTTCATAAAAACACCTCTACTTCATGAAAGATCCGGTTTTAAAACATGGTTTTGTCTTACAGTTGGTCTTTCGAAAATACCACTTGTAGATCTTTAGATCTACTAGTTTAGAACTCCATTTCATAAGATAAATTGTTTTTACACAAGTTCATGTTTAATAGTAGTAGTGTTCATCATCTAGTCCATTTTATACTTTAACATTCACTAGCTCATGTTCTAAGAACATAACCTAGCCGGGTTAGATGACGATCCGAACTACTACTAGCATTAAACAACACAAAATAATCATCACAAAACAAGTTTAACAAGTTTTACACAATTATCCATCTATTAACCATCATATTCCACACTTTAGTAGACTTTTAGTTGGTGATTTAGTATGTTCATGATTTTCAATCGACAAATCTCTTATTAACCACTCTAGACAAGATCAAGAAGGTGTTTTAGAACACTTACTACTAGCTCAAGGCTAGGGAAGATTCTAGCCAAAAAATGAGTGGATAAAAGCAACAGGGTGAGGTCCTTCACGATCCGAATGCACCGAGGTTCCTTATACGCGATCCTTAACCCTTGTAGATGCTTGGAATGGATTGATCAAGATCGAAAAGTGGTGGTGGTGGTGCCTATGTGGTCGGCCGAGAATATGGGCAAGAGGGAGAGAAAGTGTGAAGTTTTTGTTGTGTGGTTAATGAATTATGAAGTGATCTTTGTGCTAACTTATAGTCCATCCATCACAATTACCCCTTGGATCTTATGTCTAGAAGATATTAGACATGAGGGATTATAATAATCAAAGTTTGTAAGTGTTTGTCCCCTCATGGGACCGAACTCGTTGGGGGGGGGGGGGGTCTCATGGTTAGATTCCAACTAATGATTAAGATTTAGCTAGTTAAGTTAGATGGTTAAGACTAGATATTAGCATGTAGTGTCTTGTGACGGGTGTTAGGGTATTCGGGTACCCTAATTAGCTTAGAAAAAATAAAAACATTGCTTCTAGCAATATTTTGGTGTTTCGGGTAAAGTCCGGTTGTTCGGTTAGATACCGATTCGTTAAAGTGCTAAATTACACTTTTTAGTACCCTTTAAGTACCTTTTTGTATCCCTTTTAATTCCCAACACTTGGGGAAGTATTCTGGATAATAAAACGAAATTTCTGCACAATATTTCATATGTTTAAAAGCTGATTTGAGCTGAATTATACAAAATTATGCACTTAAAGTGCGTTTCGGGTGCTTTTTAGTGCTTATTTTTGCTTTCGCATTGCATATATATTAAACCCTTGTATGTACTCTTGGGTTTTAATGCATTCTTGTTGTCGGACCTACACCTAGGCTCCAATTTTATTGTCTGACTGCTTTCTGCAGTTCCGTTGACACATAGTGTCTTACAGGTGAGTTTACTTAGTATTTTTGACGCAACGCTATCATAACGTAACTCTTGTAGCATATATCATGCATGAATTCACTTGTATGGAATTCAGAAATTTATTTGTCTGGTAAACCAGATCATGCACAGTCATTTAAGCACAAATTACTGTTCATTTCGTGTACGGAATGTACGGAAAAGTGACGGTTGTCACATAAAAGAAGCCATATGGGGTTGCGTTGGTGACCGGGCTCCGGGCCCGGATGGTTTCAATTTTAATTTCATTAGAAAGAACTGGGATCTTTTCCAAGGTGACTTCTTCAAGATTTTTTAGGAATTCTATTCTAATGGGTCTATTAGTAGATGTTGCTCGTCTTCGTTTATTGCCTTAATTCCAAAGATTAAGGACCCGACCTCTTCGTCTGATTTCCGTCCTATCAGTTTAATTGGTGTGGTAAACAAAGCTATTTCTAAGGTCCTGGTGAATAGACTCAAAAAGGTGGTTGGGAAACTTGTGTCGGAGGAACAGTCCGCTTTTCTGGCTGGGAGAAACATTTCAGACGGCCCCCTCATTCTGAATGAAGCCATTGCTTGGATGAAGAAGGCTAAGAAGACGGGTATGATATTTAAGGTTGACATACATAAAGCTTACGATTCCCTTAATTGGAATTATTTAGACTCGGTTATGGCTCAAATGAACTTTCCGGCGCTTTGGAGGGGTTGGATTAAGGCAACCCTAGTTTCTTCTAGGGCTTCAGTGCTTGTAAATGGATCCCCTACTATGGAATTCGAGTGTACATGTGGGTTACGCCAAGGGGACCCTTTATCACCATTTTTGTTCGTTTTGGCCATAGAAGCATTGTCCGACATTATGAAAAAGGCCGTGTCGGAAGGTATTTTCAAAGGCTTGCGGTGCACATCTAACGGTCCTATCATTTCTCATCTTATATACGCAGGTGATGTAGTTTTCCTTGGGGAATGGTCGGAAGTAAACGCTCTTAATTTGCGCAGAATCCTGAGATGTTTTCATCTTGTCTCAGGATTGAAAGTAAATCTATCTAAATGTTCCGTGTACGGGGTTGGGGTGGACGAGGTTGAGGCTCATCTTATGGCAAACATCTTGGGTTGTAGTAAGGGATCTCTCCCTTTTAAGCATCTTGGTCTCATGGTAGGTGCAAATATGAACCTTATTCGCAATTGGAAGCCGGTTATAGATGTCACACCCCTTTCTACGGCGGAAGCACGAGGTGTGATCATGAAAGGTTCTCATTGCATACGAAGAGTAAACATGCTACATGCTCGTAAAATAACATCAAATACCATAATTTGAAAACATAAGTTTAGCGTTTACATCGCTAGACAGCTTAAAACATTGTCTTAAGAGTTTACAACTTTATTTAAAGTTAAACACAAGCGACATCCACGAGCATAAGCAAGACCACGTGCACATCCATCCTAGTTACCTGAAATACATGTGAGTTTTTGGAAAAACGTCAACATAAAGTTGGTGTGAATTCATGCAGTTTTGTATTTCACGTTTGTATACTTTGTATAAAAAAACATAGTTGTGAATAAATCAAGTTTTTCTCGAGTACTCCACGTACTTCAAGTTATATATCAATCCTCTTGAGTACCCCACGTACTTCAAGTTATATATCAATCCTCTTGAGTACCCCACGTACTTCAAGTTATATATCAATCCTCTTGAGTACCCCACGTACTTCAAGTTATATATATCAATTTTAGTATGGTATGAATTTTATGTAAATACAGTATTTCTGTAATTATCATATTGTTAATGGGTTGCAAAGCCATTAACATGTGGCACGACATAGGAAGTCACCAAACCTAAGGCATTTAATTGGTATATTCTGAGACACAAAAGCACTACTCGATTCTCGCCCCGACCGAGTGTGAGGCTGCCAGGCACCCGTTAGATCTAACCTTTTGTTCTGCGGTCTAAGTATGTACACGATTAATGGTGCTTCTGTACCCTATTCGTGACACTATTTCTCATAACGCATCCTACTTGGTTCTCGTTCTCACCAAGCGCGTTTCTTGTTATCATTTCTCATAGCGCCTCATACTTGGTTCTCGTTCTCACCAAGTGCGCTTCTCATATTCTTATATTTCATCACACTTGGTTCTCGTTCTCACCAAGTGTACTTCTTGTATTCTTATATTTCGTCACACTTGGTTCTCGTTCTCACCAAGTGTACTTCTTGTATTTATATCATACCAATTATAAATTTTGTACATTTGTACATGTATTTCACCCCCGAAGTTATAAAAACTGAAAACAGTTAAAGAGAAAAGGGGGAGCATGAACTCACAACTTTGCGTTCCTAGCGTCGTAAACTCCACCGGATTTGCTTAATTAACGTCGTAACCTATACGCGTTTTCTTAACGTTAGTCACTAGACTTGCGTCGCACAAGTACAGTCACTCTCTTTTGTATATATTCTTGTGTTAAAAATATTCTATATTTTTAACTACGTATCTTACTTATATTATTTTCTCCAAAAATAAATATAAGTCTTTTGTGTTTTGCACTTTGCACCCGAATTATGTATCTTGTATGTTGTATGTGTATTTTTACGTTTATACTCCTCATGGGTATTTAGTGTATTTTTAAGTCTTAATACACTAGCACGTATAACACATACTTTATACACTTAGCACAAAAGTTGGTGATAAAATAATATATATTTTTCTCTAAAAAATATACATACTTATATCCATTTTTATTCTTGAAGAATCACCATTTCTCATCACCAAAAATTAGGGAAACCTTGGTAATACTTTTAAATACATTTTTAGGGAATAAGTTTCTCAAAAACTTATATTTTTCTAAGTGTCAAAATTTATAAAAATTTTGACAGAGTCTCCCCTAAAAATGGAGGTTTCCCACATTTTCAAAACGTGTGTTTATTTTCTTTTAAATCATTATCAATCATCAACAACAATTATCAACAATACTCATCAGCAATAATCACTAGTTTCTCCATTTCATGAACTTGAATATTTACAAAAATGTGTAGTAACTTACTAGCACATTTAGTAAGTCTTGTTATCTTTAAAAATAAGTTTAATTTCTTAAAAACTTTATTTTTAAAGAATATAAAGTTTCACAACTTCTAGTCGGTTTTTACGAAAATTATTTCTTTGTTAAAACCTTTGTTACACAAGTGTCCACACGCTTGTTTGTTCATAAAAACACCTCTAGTTCATGAAAGATCTGGTTTTAAAACATGATTTCTTTAACGCTTGGTCCTTTGAAATTACCACTTGCAGATACGTAGATCTGCTAGTTTTAAACACTATTTTGCAAGTAAAAATACTTTTACACAAGTTCATGTTTCATGTGTGGTAGAGTTTCACCTTTTAACCCTTATATCTTCTAACATAACTTTATGTCATGATCCAAGAACATGACTACATCGGGTTAAATGGTGATCCGAGCTACCACAATCATAGATCGGGTCTCAATAATCATACATTTCGAATACTACATCATTTACACAACTTATGTGCTATTAACCACCATTTTTAGTGTTTTAGTAGACTTTTAAGCATCATATTGCATGTTAACGAGTTTTAACCGACAAAAATCCTTTTAACCACTTTAGAATAGTTTAAATACGAGTTCTAAGTGTTATACCTCTAGCTCAAGGCTAGGGAAGGATCTTGACGGAAATGGCGTGGATAAAAGCTAGAGAATGAGGTCCTTCGCGTTCCGTTTGCTCCAAGACTCCTAATATGCGACCCTTAACACTTGTGTGATGTTGGAATGATGATGATCAAACTCGAAAAATTGATGGATATAGGGATGCTTGGCCGTGAACAACTAGAGGGAGAGAGAGGAGTTTGGTTTTTGTTTAAGTGTGGTGAATGATCTCATGTGCTATTCTTCCAACTTATAGGCAATTAGGATGTGCTTTATCCAAAGGTCCATATGTAGTCTTGATACTAAACATAGTGATTAAAATAATCAAGGTTGTACAAGGGGTGTCCCCCTTAGTTTGGGGCCGGTTAGAGAAAGGGGGGGGGGGGTCTAGTTCGGTTCCAAGTATTAGTTAGACATTAGTTATGTTAAACCAAGTTAGTTAGGTGTTTAACTTGGTTAGTTATGTTTAGTGAGATACAATGGGTGTTAGGGTATTCAGGGACCCTAACTGGCTTAGAAAAAAGATAAATAATGTTATTAACAATATTTTCATGTTCCGGGTATAGTCCGGTCGTTCGGTTACATACCGATTCGTTAAAGCGCTAAATTACACTTTTTAGTGTCGTTTAAGTACCTTTCTTGTACTCTTTCAATTCCCAACACTTAGGGAAATATTCTGGATAATAAAACGACATTTCTGCATAATATTTATATGTCTAAATGCTGATTTATTGCTGAATTATATGAATTCTGCACTTAAAGTGCGTTTCGGGTGCTTTTTAGTGCTTATTTTTGCTTTCGTATGCATATATATTAAACCCTTGTATGTACTCTTGGGTTTTAATGCATTCTTGTTGTCGGACCTACACCTAGGCTCCAATTTTATTGTCTGACTGCTTTCTGCAGTTCTGTTGACACATTGTGTCTTACCGGTGAGTTTATTATTATTTTTGACGCAACGCTCTCGTTTATGCATAAAGCAATATTTTGTAGTATACAACGTGCATGAATTCACTTGTTTAATCATGTGTTCAGACATTGCTGACAATTAAACTCATAATTGCAGTCATTAAGCAATAATTAATGTGTACGGAAATTACCGGTTTGGGCCAGTTGTCACAATAGATGTGTTCAAGAACCGGTTGTCGATTTGGAAAGCAAAAAATCGTTCATATGGGGGAAGAATTACTATGATTAAGTCGGTTTTGAACTCGTTGCCAACCTACTATTTCTCGTTGTATAGAGCTCCTGTGAAAGTCTTAGAGGTTCTGGAAAGGTTGAGAAGGGTTTTCTTTTGGGGTGGGTCGGAGGAGAATTCTCATATGAGTTGGATGGCGTGGGAGAAGGTCATCGCTCCGGTGGAGTATGGCGGTTTAGGTTTTGGGTCCCTCCGAGACGCTAATTTAGCTATGTTATCGAAGTGGTGGTGGAGGTTCAAATTGGACAAGGATGGTTTATGGCGAAGGGTTATATGGGCGATTCATCATAATAATAGATCATGGGCTCCAGTTCCTGCAAAGTTGTCTTTGGCTGGTCCGTGGAAGCAAATTGTTGGTATTCAAGAGCAGCTCAGTCAAGTGGGTATTAATCTTCCAGCCTCTATTCGATGCAAGGTGGGTTGCGGGTCAAAAGTTGCCTTTTGGCTCGATATCTGGGTCGGTGAACAGCCCTTGTATGTTGGTTTTCCTCTTCTATTTGCGCTTGAGAAAGAAAAAGAATGCTGCATTTCGGACCGGGTTTCATGGGATGCTAATGCGGTGCATCTAAATTGGGGCTGGAGTCGGCTGGTAACAGAGGTAGCCGAAAAAGAGGAGCTGATGGATTTAACTCTTCTTCTGTGTGACTGTTTAGGCGGTAATGGGCCAGATTCTTGGGTATGGAAGTATGATAAGTCGGAGGTTTTCTCGGTTGCGAGCATTAAGAGCATTACAGCCTCGGCATCAAGATCGGCCCCTGATTATCTATTCTTTTGGAATAGATTAGTTCCGAGGAAGGTTGGGATTGTGCCTTTGCGTGCCTTATCGGAGAAATTACCAACCCGGGTCGCTTTGGAAGCATGTGGTATCAACGTTATGGATACCCGGTGTTTGCTCTGTGGAGATTACGTAGAAACTAGTGATCATCTATTCGTGTCATGCCAGTTTACTCAATCGGTTTGGCTGATCATATCACAATGGTGTAGAGCTCCGCCCACTATTGCATTCAGCTTGAAGGATGTATTGGATGCATGGAATTCGGTTAGTGGCTCCAAGAAAAAAAAGATGGTTTATAATGCTATTACTCAGGTAGTAATCTGGTGCGTTTGGAGGATGCGGAACGAAGTGCTGTTCGGTCAGGCGACTCCAAATATTACGCGGGTTGTTGAAGAGGCTAAATCAATGGCTTATTACTGGATTAAAAATCGCTCGCGCTCGACTCACTGGTCTTGGAATGAATGGAGGACTTTTAGTGTAATATTGTAATTGGTGTTGGTTTTCATTTATTCGGTGGTTTTCTGTCGCTGTATTGTAAATTTGGTGTCTAGCATCTTGCTAGTTGTTTAATAATATTTTGTTGGCCGTTAAAAAAAAAAAAAGAGCAATAGTTACGTTCAGCCATTAATGACAACATTTCCGTTTTTCAAACCTTCACACATATTTCTCCATACCTATATGATAAAAGTGGTTAGCCAGAAAAATAATTAAACAATCCCTTAATCTAATCACAAACTAAACTTGAAAAGAATTAAATAGAGTCACTAACTAACTTGTCTCATTCATAGTTTTGTGTATATACTTGTGTCGCTTTTTTAATAATAATATTTAATTATTCATTCTCGACCCGACAGCTCGTCCGTCCGTCTATACACACACAGCAACAAACAACTACAGTTTGGTCTTGAAAGTAACGCCAACAGATTCACTTGCAATGGGTTGAAATCCATGCATTTCTACTTGGCAATCTTATATGATTCTGTTTATACACCTCCAGAGCTCAATTTCGGTAAAGTTTTTCTACATTTTTTGCACAATTTTGATTTCTTATGCTTCAGTGTTCTATGATTGAGCTCGTACGGATGTTGATTATTCTTGAATGATGAAATGAAGTATTGTGTTGTTCATTCTTTATGTGTTTTTAGGTTACTTATGATCGAATGGGTTAGTTAGGGCTTCTAGTTTCTGTGGTTTTAGGTTTGGATCTTGAAATTAGGGCTGATTAATGCTTTTTCAGGATATTTTTTTTTAGGAGTTAGGTGTTGAAAGTGAAATGTTGCTTTAAAGTTGATGTAATATGAGCTCAGCTGAATTTGTTGCAATTTTAAAAAGGTTTAGCTTGCTTATTGTTGTTTCATAGGGTCACCTTGTGCTCGCTTTGTAAATGAGCTGAGTTGAGCTGGCTCGGTTTGTGAACAAGCCGACTTCAAGCGAGCTTCTAGCCACGTGTTATTCGAACCTATGCAGTTAATATCAGTGATGTATTGGTTATCGGTCCCCATGAGTGGTACCGATATTATCGGCGACATTAATCGATATAACCCATACATCACAGATATATCACTGAATTGTTACTTTTCAATTGCTATATGTATAAATTCTGCATGATATTAAAATTACCGATATCTCACCGAGATAACCTATATCTCAAATATCGGTCCTTGACCGATATACATGATATTTTACCGCATTAACTGCATAGATTTGAACACCTTATAGTAATGGTAAGTGAGATTGGGCTAAAATTAGGACATAAATTAAAAGGTTAGTAATTATTGCTTTTATGAAGTGACGAGTAGACTGACCAAACGCATCCACGGTCCACCACACAGAACAGTTATATATATATATATATATAATAAATAAAAAATTAAATAGTTAGAGCCGAGCTAGCTCAATTTGTAAACAAGCCGATTTTGAGTGACTTCTTCCCAGCTGGCTCTGATTTGTTTTACTTTTTGTTGTGTTTGATCTGCTTTCGTTATGAAATGAAACTTCTGTACTTACTCTCTAGTTATGATAAATCTGTGATGATCTTAAATAGTTACTTACTCCTCAGACTATTCTATGATCATCAAAAGCTGAACTATATCGTACGTGTTTGCTTTATAGGAAGAACACCAGAGCGTTAAGGTTTATCAGTACTGAATCGCGGTGTCCTTTAAATAAGTTGCACATCTGTGTAGAACTTTGGGAGTTGGGACCATGGCTTCTTTATCAAAGGCGGACTCGAGGCGCATGTATTCTTGGTGGTGGAACAGCCACATTAGCCCTAAGAATTCAAAATGGCTTCAAGAAAATCTTACAGGTATAGCTCTTTGACTCCGTGAGTATAAATAAGTGTACTTTCTTTGTATAGTTATTAACTTTTTTTCCTTGTGTGCATAGATGTCGACATCAAAGTGAAAGCAATGATAAAACTCATTGAAGAAGACGCGGACTCATTTGCTAGAAGGGCAGAAATGTACTACAAAAAGCGGCCCGAGCTTATGAAGCTGGTGGAAGAGTTATACAGAGCATATCGGGCCTTAGCAGAAAGATATGATCATGCAACGGGGGCCCTTCGTCAGGCCCACAAAACAATGAGTGAAGCATTTCCAAATCAAGTACCCGCCGGTTGTGACGATTCAACTCCTAATTCCGCATACGATTCCGATCCTCAGACCCCAGAGTCAAAAACCATCGCATGTCTTGACCCTAATGACTCGCAGAAAGACAGGTCGACAGGAACCGCAAGAAAAGCCCTCAGTTTCAGTGATTCGGAAGATGCCAGTAATAAACTCGGGTCCCGTGGTCGAAATCTATCTCAATCGGAGGATGTAATGGTGAACGACAAAGAAATTGATTTATTAAAGGAGGCCTTAGCCAAATTAGAAGACGAAAAAGAAGCTGGTATGAAGCAGTACATCGAGAGTTTGGATAAATTATCGAAACTCGAGTCGGAGATATTAAAATCGCAAGAAGATTCTAAAGAACTTACGGACCGTGCAAGCAAAGCGGAGGATGAATCCCGAAACTTGAAGGAAATGCTGCAAAGGTTAGAAGTGGAAAAGGAAGAAAGTCTCGAGCTTTACCGTCAGGCCGTAAAGAAAATTGAGGAAATCGATGAGCCAAATTTGAAGGAAGAAATTAAACGGTTAAAAGATGAAAGGGATGCTGCGTATGATCGGTACGAACAATCGACGAATATGCAATCAGATTTGGAGAAGAAGTTACAAGAAGCAGAGAACGAAATTGAAACGTTGCAGTTAGCAATCGTTAAATTAACGAAAGAGAAAGAAGCGAAAGATGTTTTATACCAACAATGTATGGAGACTATATCAAGCCTTGAACTTAGACTCGTTTGTGCGGAAGAAGAAACCGAAAGGCTGAAAGCCGAAATCGATAACGGACTTTCACTATTAAAAGCTGCGGAAGAGCAACGACTAATGTTAGAAAAGTCAAACAAGAGTCTTTACGTGGAGATGGAATCAATGGGGGTCAGAATCAGTACTCAAAATCAAGAAATTACAGAGAAACAAAAGGAACTGGGGAGATTGTGGACTTGCATACAAGAAGAACGAATACGGTTTGTGGAAGCCGAAACCGCTTTCCAAACATTACAGCAAATACACGCGCAGTCTCAAGAAGAGTTAAGATCAATGGCGGGTGAGTTACAAAATCGGGCTCAAGTTTTACGGGATATTGAAGCGCGTAACGAAGTTTTAGAGGGAGAGATACAGAAGAAAATTGAGGAGAACAAGAACCTTAGCAAGGTCAACTTGTCGTCTGCAGTTTCTTTGAAAGAAATGCAGTCGGAAATCAGTAGCTTAAAGGAAGCTAACGGGAAACTCGAGGAAGAGGTTGACCTTCGAGTTGACCAAAGAAATGCTCTTCAGCAAGAGATATATTGTCTAAAAGAGGAACTAAATGAGTTGAACAAGAAACACGGGTCGATTATGCAGCAAATTGCTTATGTCGGGTTGAATCCGGAAAGCTTCGGCTTATCCGTAAAGGAGTTAAAGGATAAGAAATCTAATTTAAACGAAGAATTGCAAAAAGAAAAAACCGCAAAAGCGGCTCTTTTGGAGAAACTGGAAATCATGGGTCAACTTCTTGAGCGAAATGTTGTGTTGGAAAACTCGTTATCGGATTTGGGTGATGAGTTGGAAGGGGTAAGGGGTAAGTTGAAAGCACTCGAAGACGCGTATCGATCTCTTTCAGAAGAAAAATCGAATCTTGCGGTTGAAAAAGCGAATTTGTTGGGTCAGTTACAAGTAACAACTGATAATCTGAGTCAAGTGTCTCAGAAAAACACGGTGCTCGAGAATTCCCTTTTTGATGCTCATGTCAAACTTGAAGTTTTGAAGCAAAAGTCGAAGAGTTTTGAAGATTCGTGTCGATTGCTTGCAGATGAAAAGTCGGTGCTTATAACCGAAAAGGGTACTCTAGTCTCACAAATGGAAATTACCGACAAAAAGTTAAACAATCTGGAGAGTAAATACGCAGATTTAGAAGATAAATACGCGTTCATGGAGAAAGAGCGAGAATCTACACTTCGAAAAGTACACGAGCTGAATGTATCGCTGGCTTTACGGAACGAAGAACATGTTAAGTTTGTCGAAATGAATGATAGACAATTGCAAGCAATGAGAAGCCAAATTCAACTCCTGCAAGAAGAAAGTCGAAATAAAAATGAAGAATACGAACACGAGCTCGATAAATCTTTCGGTTCTGAAATTGAAATCTTAATATTGTTAAACTGTGCTCAAGATCTTGAAGAAAAGAACTTTTCGTTGCTTAACGATTGTCGTAAACTCCAAAAGGCGTTGAAATTGTCGGAAAGTCTGATCCGTGTGCTGAAACAAGAGAAAACCGAAAACCGGTTAAAGATTAAGTCTTTATCTGATCAGAACGATAGATTTAAGAACGGAATGCATCAGTTGCTGAAAGCTGCTGGTCTTTCGTTACACCCGGGATGTGAAAACGGGCGAGAACAAACATGTTTCGATAATATCCAGCAAGAAATCGAAGGCAAAAAGCGTGCGCTGATTGAAAATGAAGACGAAAATATGAAGTTGCTTGTTGAGACAACGATTCTAGTCACGCTTTTGAACCAATTCAAAACGAAGTTGGTGGATCTCGAGGCGGAAAAGTGTGTTACCGAACACGAGTTGGGTGTTCGGGCGGAAAAGATTCTCGGGTTGCAAAACGTGGTCTTCAAAATTTCGGAAACAAATGAAGAATTACGATCGAAAGTAATTGACAGAGAGATTAATGAATCGGGTTTAAGAACTCAGCTAGAGAATATACAGTGTGAGTTGTCGGTTGTTCAAGAAGCTTTCCGAATGTTACAGATGGAGAATATGGATGTTCTTGAAGAAAAGAAACTTTTGTTGAACGATAACGTTCAGATAAAGAACAAGATTTGTGTTCTAGAAGAGGAAAACGAAATCTTTTTAAATGAAATTTTAAGTCAAGGTATCGTTTCTCACACTTTGAAAAGCTACATTGATGAGAAACACGAAGATCTATCTTCTGTTCAGAAGAAATTGGGAGAGACGGTAAATGAAAACGTTGATCTTAGAAAGACTTTGGAAAAATCCGAGCGTGAATTCAGAATGGTTCAATCTATTTGTGATAAATTGAGTTCAGATTTAGCGAACGGAAATAATATGTTGCAATTGAAAGAAACGGAATTAACGATTTTAGCTAATGACAAGAAGGAGCTGTTGGAGATTGTAGCTGAGCTGCGGAAAGAAAATGACATCGCTTTTAATGAAGTCTTAAGTCAAGGTATCCTCTCTCAAACCTTGAAGAATTACATTGACGAGAAACACGAAGAACTATCTTCGGTTGCAAAGAAATTGGAAGAGACGGTAAATGAAAACGTTGATCTTAGAAAGACTTTGGAAAATTCCGAGTGCGAATTTAGAACGGTTCAATCTGTTTGTAATAAATTGAATTTGGATTTAGTGAACGGAAATAATTTGTTGCAATTTAAAGAAAAAGAATTAACAATTTTAGCGAACGACAAGAAGGAGCTGACTGAGATTGTAGCTGATCTACGGAGAGAAAACGACATCGTTTATAATGAAGCTTTAAGTCAAGGTATCCTCTCTCAAACTTTGAAGGATTACATTGACGAGAAACACGAAGAACTATCTTCGGTTGCGAAGGAATTGGAAGAGACGGTAAAAGAAAACGTTGATCTTAGAAAGACGTTGGAAAAATCCGAGCACGAATTCAGAATGGTGCAGTCCGATTGTGATAAGTTGAATTTGGATTTAGTGAATGGAAATAATTTGTTGCAACTAAAAGAAAAGGAATTAAAGATTATAGAGAACGACAAGAACGAGCTATCTGAGATTGTAGCTGATCTGCGGAGAGAAAACGATATCGTTTATAACGAAGCTTTAAGTCAATGTATCCTCTCTCAAACTCTGAAGAATTACATTGATGAGAAACACGAAGAACTATCTTCGGTTGAGAAGAAATTGGAAGAGACATTAAATGAAAACGTTGATCTTAGAAAGACTTTGGAAAAATCCGAGCGCGAATTCAGAACGATTCAGTCTGTTTGTGATAGACTGAATTTGGACTTAGTGAATGGAAATTCTTTGTTGCAGTTAAAAGAAAAGGAATTAACGATTTTAGAGAATGACAAGAAGGAGCTGTCTGAGATTGTAGCTGATCTGAAGAGAGAGAACAGTGAGGTTAAAACGACTAACGATCAACAACGGAAGCAAATTCTAAAGTTTTTAGAAGATAATGATCGTTTGACGAAACAAAGCCAGATGTTGGAGGTTAAAATGCAGCAGTTGACTGAAAAGCAGGAAACTACAGAGGAAAAGTTGCGGTTACTGGAAGCAGAGGGGTCGTTGATCTACGGGGATTTGCAGACTTCAATTATTTCTCAAGTTTTATTGGAACAGAAGATCAGTGAGCTTACTGACGTGTGTTTGAGTCTTCAAGATGAAAATTATTCCAAAGATCTGAATACTGAATTGCTTAAAGAAAGAAGCAACGTTTTAGAATGTGAGAATGCTGATCTTAAAGGTCGTTTGGCTGCATATGGTCCAGCCCTTGATTCTTTGAGGGATAGCATCGTATCGTTGGAAAATCATACCTGTGTCAAAACCAAAGTGTCACAGTCCGAAAACGAGAATGAGAAGGTAACGGTTAATGTTCTAGTGAATTCATGCTTGCTAGAGGTAATTGGGTAACAGGTCAAAATGGGTATTTTTGTTGGGTTGACTCGGAACACTATTTGTCAAGAACTGCTAAACAACTATAACCATTTAGCGTATCAAATATGATTACAAATAAGTTGTTTCAGTACTTATCTAGATTTTTAAAATATGATTTTGGCGGTTTTCTTCGATAAGATACACATTGGCTGACATTTTGCCCATAATGACATTTTCATTTAAGCTATTAAAAATAAAGATTCTGCTGACATGATTTAGACATAGTTGTTAGTAGCGCTTATAGCTAGCCCTATATCGAATAGCGTAGCGAAGCACTCGTTCATCGCTGTCTGATTTTAGCGCCTCCATAGCGAGTAAATAGCGGAAATTCAGTTTTTTTTTTGTTTTAATATAAATAACGATAAAATATACGTATACAATAGCTGGATTTTAGGTTCTTTTTTTAAATATACGCATACATATAAAAAATATTTCCAAAATTTTCTTCTAATGTATTGCTAAACATAAAATAGTGTCCGCTGTTTCATCGCTATCGCTACGTAGCGTATAGGTTGCTTGTTGCTATCGTCCGCTGCTATTAACAACTATGGATTTAGATATGACATAACCCGAATTGACCCATTAGACTCTAGATTTGTTAACGTGTAGATGCGGCTAATTGGGCGGGTTGTGTAAAGAGTCAAAACTGTTCGGAATGGGTCGGGTCCCTAAACACTTCTATTTCTAAAATAAACTACATTAAAAATAATTATTACTCTTTTACTTTTGTGTGTGAATCTATTTGTTCATATCTCAAGCTTGTAATGGCTACAACTGTTTTTATTAAACCAATGAAGTAATTCGGTAACATATATTTTCAGGGTGGGGAATCTGCAACCATGGAACGAGATGCATTTGTCGAGTTGCAGGATCTTCAAAGTAAAGTTAAAGTTATCGAAATGACTGTAGCCGAGATGCAAACGCTCTCAACGCAACAAAAGTTGGATTCAGACGCAAAACTGGAATCCGCAATGATGCAGATCGAAGAACTGAGTCAGCAAAAGAATTCCGGTAGACCAAATGGTAAAACAAAATCAACATCCGAAATCTCAGAAGCAGATCCGAAAGATATCATGCTTGATCAAGCCTCCGAATGTTCGTCATACGGTGTAAGCAAAAGGGGATTAATCGAAGGCGAGATTTGGGAAACCACTGATGATTCCAAAGCTATGTTCAAACACCATCCCACTGCTTCAGAGGTGTCTCTCGATAACATACTAGAAGTTTCTAGAAGATTCAAGGAGCCTCAAGAAGACGCGAACAAGAAGAAAGTTCTCGAACGCCTCAATTCTGATGTTCTAAGATTAACAAATCTTCAAATCACAATCGAGGATTTGAAACGGAAAGTTGACATGACATTAAAGAGTAGAAGGGGAAAAGCAGTGATCGAATGCGAGTCACTAAAGGGACAACTCACGGAAGCTGATTCCGCCATCGAGAAACTATACGAACTCAACGCGAGATTAGTACAACATATCGAAGGTAATGCTGACAAATCATCGACATCGGAATCAGGAGAAACTGAAAGTATGAGAAGAAAAAAGGTGTCGGAACAAGCTAGACGGGTTTCTGAAAACATTGGTCGCATGCAAATAGAGATACAAAAGATACAGTTTAAGTTGTTGAAACTTGACGACGAAAACGAACCGACTGGAAAAAAGAGGTTTCTCGACACCAAAAAACGAGTTGTTTTGAAAGATTTTCTATATGGTGGCGGAAGAACAAGAACAGCAACGATCAACAACAGGCGGAAGAAAGGTCACTTTTGTGCTTGTGTCGAGCCTTCGACTAAAGGAGACTAGTCGAGTTTTTATGCGATTGTGGGTTACTTAATGTGTTATTTTTATATAAACTAAGGAACTAAGTTTTATATATTTGGGACTAGAGAGAATGTAAATATTCCCATATGATCTTAAGAAGCTATTTTTGGAGAGCTTGTTTTTTCTCTTAGAATTGGCCTTAGTGTTTAAATGGGAATAGTGTAAAATGGTTAAATGATCTATTGATCCATCACCATTATGTTCAATAAAATAATCTCTATTCATACTTATTCTGATACCTGGATTACTCGTGAAGTTTGAGTTATGTGGAACTGATTCCCCGCGTTACCGGGTCGGTTTTTTTTAATGTGATTTGAGTGTACTATTTTTTTCCATAATTGCTTATCAATCAAAACCTCTATAAAAATAAGCACAAAAACGTAATATTTTTGACATGATTTGTTTTAAGAAAAATTACGTCGAAACACAAACCAACTTGAATTTATACCGACACGTATATAAAAAATAAGTACGTAAAACTCGAGGGGATCAAAATGTCATTACGCTGAAACGTAAACCAACTTGAACTTATACCGACATGTACATAAACGTCAAAATGTAGGTCAAGTGAAAACGTCAAAAAAGCACTAACACGTGTTATATTTGACATAACTCATGAAAAGTAAAGTAACTCGAATTTATCCCGTCTAATGAAAACGTATTACGTTAGACCCGACTCGTTTCCGAACAAAATTTACATTAAAAAGTACATCAACTGAATATGTCCATAAAAATAAGCACGGAAACGCATTATATTTGACATGACTCATTTTTTAGAAAAAAATACGTCAAAACGAAAAATAATTTGAATTTATACCAACATAACACGTAAATTTGAGGGGGTCAAAGTGACAATTTACAAAGTTTTTAGAGATTAGAGGGGATATAAGTGTCAATGTTTCAGATTAAAAAAAAAGTTAAACTTAGTGAAGCTAAGAAATCCTCCTATTATACATACCATTTGGAGAGACCTCGAGTTATTTACACCTTTAAAACTGAAGCAGGTTAACTTTGGTTTTGACAAATTCACGGTCGGGCAGGTTGTTTTGACATGAAACCGATATATATAGGTGTGTTTGGGTTAGCTTATTTTAGTTCAAAAGAACTTTTATTAAAAAGACTTATTAACTTATGAGTTTTTGAAATGGAATTTCTAAAAAAATGTAATAAGTAGTTTTTTAAAAAGTGTTTGGTTTAGCTTATTCATGTAAATGACCAAAAGGGAGATCCTTTAAAAAGTGTTTAGTTTAGCTTATTTAATTGTGGACAGTGGCGGACCCATAATTGTTTTTTCATGGGGTGCGGAAGTTTCTAAGGGTTGGATGTCTATGCTAAACATTAAAGAAAAATTTAGTCCGATTCGGATCGGGTAGGGTCGGATCACATAACAAAAGTTTATAACTATATGAACATTGTTACATCATATGTACAATAAATAACACCAATTAAAGAAACAAAATTAAATATGTATCATTGTTTTAAAGAAAAACAAAGATAAAAAGTGAAAATGTAACCCTTAAATGGAAATTTAAAGTCAACTTTGAGTTGTAAAGAGAGTAATCCACGTGTCAGTTGCTTTAAAACAAAACTTTTTAATGAACCATTAAATTACAAGAATACCCCTATTTAAATGAATATTAAAAGGTCATCTTCTCAAAATACTTGCTGCAACCCGCATCCAGTCGAAACTCTGAAAACTTTTCCGGCGAACATCAGTTTCACTGTTTTTTCTTTTATTTCAATTACATTTGCTTCAATTATTCTTCTATTAGCAATTTCATAGGGTGCGGTATCAAAATTTCATGGGGTGCACTATAGATTTTCACGTACGTTTAACACTAAAAATAAAATTTTCAAGGGGAGCGGCCGCCCACCCTGGTTAAGCAGTAGGTCCGCCCCTGATTGTGGAGGGGTTTAATGGGGAATTTGTCCCTAAAAGGATTTTGAGTTTTGAGAAGTAAGAATTTGTGACTTTTCAAAAAGCGTTTTATCAAGTGTAAGTAAAAGTCATTATAAAAGTCCTTATTCATTTGCCAAACACTATTTTTCAACTTATTAAATAAGTTAAAAGTTGGTGCAAAATAAGGAATCCCAAACACCCACATAACCAAACAGGTAAAACCGGTTGGTATGATCTACCAATCCCAACCATCACTAGTGCTCTAGTGGTTGCCACGGGTATTTAAGTTCCACCTTTGGTTGGCTCGGGCGAGTCATCCCCTCCAGGTCTCAAGTTCGAGTCTGGGTGATAAGGGTTTCTCATTGAGGGGTTTAAATTGGGGATCTATTGTGCGAGGGGACTCTCTAACGCGGACCCGATTAAAACAACGTATGCTAGACCTCCCAACATTCACGAATAATTTTCACCTTTCAAAAAAAATGATCTACCAATCCCACGCATCGGTTTGTCATTTTCCAAAGCTTTGAATGCATAAAGATGAACACCATTGTAATTTATTTGTTTCTCAATAATTTATTTGGTGTGTCCGTTCCTATGGCCGAGTCTTTTTCAAATTTGTTTTGAATCCTACGACCCATTTGGGGCTTGGACTTTTATATTAATTAATCTTTTCTTTAGGTCATAATTGATGGATAGTCGTTGCAGCACAATACAATTCTTCTACTTGGTAGGATGACAATTAAACCCGAACCCAATGGGTAAACCCGAAACCCAACACATTTAGGACGGGTTTGGGGTCGATTAATCGCGTTTGGGACGGGTTTGTGAATAGTTTTTTATTTTTTTCGCGGGTTTGGGATTTAGTGATATACCCGTTTACCCGACCCAATTACCCGATAAAGTGTACCCGTTTACCCAATTGTATACCCGATATAATTTCTTTTATATTATTAATATGTATATATATATGATACATCCATTTTTTTTACACATATAGGTATTCTATTTCGTATACATTGTAGTTATTTGATATATATTTTATAATAACAATACAAAATGTTGTTGGAAATTTGTGGAAATAACATTTTTCACAAATATAGGAAAATGATTTTTTTCTATTTTGGACTAGAAATAAATATAATAAAATGAGCGGGTTTTATATATTTATTTGTGGGTTTGTGTTCTATGTTGGAAGAGCTTCGCAACGAACTAAACCACGTCCAAAACGGAGCTAAGATGAATGAGATATCGATACGCAAAGTTTGGTGTTTGAAACTTAAATGCTGAAAAAATTGGGAAAGTGGCACCTTGTCCCACATCGGATGAGAGATGAAACTTAAAGGGGTATTTAAGTGGGAACTCTCCATCCTTAATGCTTCATGGAAGCACTCACTAGTGTACTCGCGAAGGGTGCGGAGCACCCTAACTCGCACTCGCACACGCATGGGCGATGAGGCGCAATGTGGCGCTTTGATGGCGCACTTTGCACTTCACATCGCCGCTTGAGAGCCGCCTTTGTATTTTTGACCACATGCGTGTGGTGGAGCACAGGGGCTGCAAGGAACAAGTGGCTAGAGACGTGGCAAGCAGGCAGGTGACCCAGATGGGTCCGCGCGCGAGTACACGTGGCATGGTGGCGCGTTCTCGCGCATGGAGCATGGGCACTGAGGTGTCGTGCGCGGCGCACCAAGTGAGCCGAAATGACGCGACTGTGTGGCGTGCTCGTAGAGGCTTACATGTGACGTGGCGCACGCGCATAGGTGCGCATGGGTTTGAGCCAGTGGGGGCGCACGTGCGCATGGCAGTGAGCCAAATGGACGCACCGCGCATGAGGGTGCAGACCTGCGCTCGCAGAAGCTTCCAGCTGCAGTTAATGTCAGTGCAGTTACATTCAGCATTCGAAACTGACGAAGTCAATGCTTTTGACTGCGAATTTAATGACGAATTAAAGTGCATTAAAGACGTTTAATGCAGTTTAATTCTCCCATTAATTTCGTTTTCCAGTTTCTTCAAGACCTGTAGTATAAATAGAAGGTTCCTGCTGCAGATTGAACACACCGGAAATTCACAGCAAACAATCTCTTTCTACAGAATTCTTCTTCTTCTTCAAGCTTTCGAGGTACTCTTTCAGGTTGGAGTCAAGACCGGCAGTGCAACTGCTTCAGGCTGTTGTATCCTGGAAACAAACGTGTTCTCCTGAGAGACACGGAATTTGTTTTAAGGGACCCGTGTCTAACACGATCCTCAGCCAAGAACAGTGTTTCTGTTCGATTTTCTGTTCGTGTTTTCCATTTTTCAGTTATAATCTGTATTGTTATTTCTGCTTTCCTTTCCTGTTGTAATTTCAAGTTAATAATTGAATTTTTATTTATTTTACACGAACGGATTCTTACAATCTTAAAACAAATTTTTAAAACACCGTTCGTGTAAGACACAAACAATTCTGCTGTGATTCTAATTTTTTTTTCCACAACAGGTTGTGTTTTAAAAAGGTTTTTTCTCTGTTTTGATTCAAAGTAGCGACTTTGTCAAAACAGAACTCTGCTTCTACTCCTTTCTGTTTTTTTAGTTCTAGAAATCTACTGTTGTAGTCTTTAAAGTTGGACTTAGAAGCTACACGGCTGGTTTTGCGCACTCATAAAAAATAATAAATTAGCACATTTATTATTTTGAAAACAGTTTTATTAACTTGTTTTCTTGGATCTTTTCAGAATGTCGACTGAAAACGTGAATACCAACAACACTAATGTTGTCGTTGGAACCCCTGCCAACACTGTGGGAGCGTCCACAGTGGCGAATCATGCTGAACGACCCGAGAAGTTCTCAGGTCTCCACTTCAAGAGGTGGCAACATAAAATGTTTTTCTATCTGACCACCATGAACCTTGCGAGGTTCTTGAGTGAGACCGTTCCCCAACCTGCGGAAGGGGAGACCGATGCTCAGGTTCTGAGCGCGGTAGAGGCGTGGAAGCACTCGGACTTTATATGTCGAGGCTATGTTCTCAACGGTCTCTCGGATGCATTGTATAATGTGTACTATAATATCAAGACTTCCAAAGAATTATGGGAGTCCTTGGATAAAAAGTACAAAATGGAGGATGCGGGAACAAAGAAATATGTTGTCGCCCATTTCTTGGACTTCAAAATGGTTGATAACAAGACTATTATGAACCAAGTCCAAGAGTTACAGATTATACTTCATGACATCCACGCTGAGGGTATGGTACTCAGCGAGACGTTTCAAGTGGCAGCCATGATTGAGAAATTACCTCCTGCTTGGTTGGATTTTAAGAATTATCTTAAACACAAGCGGAAGGAAATGACGATTGAGGAACTTGTCGTCCGTCTTCGTATAGAAGAGGACAACAGGGTGGCCCAAAAAGGCACCATTTTGCAAACTTCGACTAAGGCAAACATGGTGGAAGTTGGGGAGTCCTCAAAGGGCAAGAAAGGCAAGGGTAAAAACAACAACAAAGGGAAAGCAAAGGTTAACAACCTTGGACCTAAAAAGGGGGTTGTGAAAAAGAAGTCTGCACCTTTCCAAGGTACTTGTTACAACTGTAATGAGACGGGGCACCGTGCTAACCAATGCAAGAAACCTAAGCGTGAGCGTGCGCATATGGTTGATGAGGATGGTATGCCTCTGATTGCAATGATAACCGAGGAAGCGGCTATGATTGAAGAAGTCAACGCAATGGGTGAAAACCCAAAAGGATGGTTCGTTGACACGGGTGCAACCCGCCATGTTTGTGGAGACAAGGCTCTTTTATCTACATTCAAGGAAGCTTCGGGTGAAGAAAAGCTTTATATGGGAAATAAAGCTACCGCAAGCATCAAGGGGGAAGGCGAGTCGTCTTGAAGATGACTTCGGGCAAGGAGCTTACCTTGACAAATGTGCTTTATGTCCCAGAGATACGGAAGAATCTCGTGTCGGGATGGATGCTCAACAAGTTTGGATTTCGTCTAGTGTTTGAATCGGACAATTTTGTCTTGTCTAGACGTGGAATGTTTGTTGGAAAGGGCTATGCCCTTAATGGTATGTTTAAAATGAATGTAATGGTTGTAAACCAAAACAAAAGTTTGAATGAAACTTCTACTTCTACTTACATGGTTGAGTCTTCTAATGTTTGGCATGGTAGACTAGGACATGTAAATTTTAATTCTTTACAACGTTTAATTAAATTAAACTTGATACCAATATTCCATATCGAGTCCAATCACAAATGCGAGACATGTGTTGAATCCAAAATTACGAGATCATCGTTTAAATCGGTTGAACGAATAACCGAACCCCTTGATTTAATTCATACTGATGTGTGTGATTTAAAAGCGGTTCCCACGCGTGGAGGAAATAAGTACTTCATCACGTTTATTGATGATTGTACGAAATATTGCTACGTATATTTACTTAAGAGTAAAGACGAAGCAATAGAGAAGTTTATCTTGTACAAAAATGAAGTTGAGAATCAACTTAAAAAGAAGATAAAAGCATTGAGAAGCGATCGAGGAGGTGAATATGTTGCACCTTTTGCGGATTTATGCGCAAAAAGTGGCATTGTACATGAGTGTACACCTCCTTATTCTCCACAATCAAATGGCGTTGCGGAACGTAAGAACCGCACATTGAAAGAAATGATGAACGTCATGTTGATAAGCTCGGGAGTGAACCGAGAAATGTGGGGGGACGCCATTCTCTCAGCAAACTATCTTTTGAACAAGATACCTTTGAAAAATAGGGACGAAACTCCATATGAGTTATGGAGAAAAAGGAAGCCTTCGTACAAATACTTGAAAGTGTGGGGGTGCCTAGCCAAGGTGATTGTACCACCTCCTAAGGCTCTTAGGATAGGACCCAAAACGGTTGATTGCATTTTCATAGGATATGCACATCAAAGTAGTGTGCATCATTTTCTTGTACATGAGTCCAAGAATCCCGATGTACACAAACACACTATCATAGAGGCAAATCCTAATGTCGTCTCATATTTTGAGAATGTGTTTCCTACGTTAGGACAAACACATGCGCCTTCATCAATAGCGGTTGATGAAGCAGGTCCAAGTTTGTCTACATGGTTAGATGAAGCAGGACCAAGTTCATCTATGAGGATAGATGAAAGACATGAACGACCTGAGGTCGAGGAGGGTGAGCTTAGACGAAGTAAACGACAAAGGGTTGAAAAATCCTTTGGTCCAGACTTCATGAGCTATATGGTTGAGGGTGAGCCCAATACCTACCGCGAAGCGGTTACCTCCGCGGAAGGACCTCAATGGCAAGAAGCAATTAAGAATGAAATTGATTCTATATTGCAAAATCATACTTGGGAGTTAGTAGATCTTCCACCTGGTTGTAAACCATTTGGATATCGTTGGATATTCAAAAGGAAGATGAGAGCCGATGGAAGTATTGATAAATACAAGGCAAGGTTAGTAATCAAAGGATTTAGACAAAAGGAGGGTCTAGATTACTTTGATACTTACTCGCCTGTAATGCGGATAACCTCTATATGATTGGTTCTTGCAATTGCGGCTCTAAGAAATTTGGAAGTTCACCAAATGGATGTAAAGACCGCCTTTCTAAATGGCGATTTAGAAGAAGAAATTTACATGGAACAACCTGAGGGTTTTTCCGCCCCAGGAAACGAGGGCAAAGTATGTAAATTAGTCAAGTCTTTGTATGGCTTGAAGCAAGCTCCAAAACAATGGCACCAAAAGTTTGATCATGTCATGATTGTAGGATCGTATACGGACCTTAACGAGTCTTTCAGAGGAGTTTTAATCAGTTTCAGGTGCGGAAAAACAAGAAACTGATGTAGAAACAGCAAGCAAATCACTTTTAAACACCTTTTGTATTGATCTTTAACAGTTTACATGCAAACGTCACACCGGCAGCACCTCGGTATGGAAAACAAGAACACTTACTTGTGATTTCGCTCTTGAGGACCTATATATAGGCCTCTTAATTCCGCTCATAAAGACACAAGACCATCAGGAGCGAAATCACACTATGTGATTTCGGGCGGAATCAAACACATGCACGTGTCTAGGAGCGAAATCAGCCACTAATGCTAGGAACGAAATCAACCACAAAATTACAATTAATATTCAAACGTGCAATCTTTTTTGTCTTCTTGTGATGTATCATTTTGTCTCACGTATCCATTTCATGTAATGATGTCATCATTGATGTCATTTTCATGATGTCATCAATGAGTAGGATGACATCATGTCTTGATCAGATTCGCACCGCGACCGAGACTCGACATAAGACGAAGACGACAGATGTGTGCACCAACAGACTCCCCCTCAGATGTTGACGAGTCTTAAGTGTCGAGTCTTCAACGTCTTTAGTCTTTATCAGTCTGAAAGCTCTCTGAAATGTCTCACAGTGTAAGCATCCTCAAACTATATCTTCTTCTTCTCTTCAGCATCAACAGACTCCCCACGAACAAACTCTACTCAGACGACTTCAGACTCCCCCTTTCAATATGCTGGCATCGCAGTCTGGCATGTTGAAAACACAGAGTCATCAGGTATCGGAACCTGGCACTCTATCTTCAGGTTCAAGATCGAAACCTGGCTACACCTGCACATTCTTAACCCAGAAGTAAATTTCACAAATTTAACATTTAACAAATTTATCAATCCAAATTTTCTCTCAAATTTAAACCAGAATGATTTATCAATGATAAATTCTGATGAACCATTTGAAGATTTAACAAAAATAATCAGTTTTAAACACAAACTCCCCCTCAAATCATACTCATCATGTTTAGCACTCAGAATTTTGAAAATCAGCTTTTAAATATCAGTTGTCAAAAATCTTTTTGGATTTTTTAAACTTTATGCTAAAACACACTGAAAATCTTTTTGGATTTTGTAATAAAGAAAATGTAATGCAATAAAGAAATATTTACAGACAATATTTTTGTGAGTTCGTGTAAGAGGATCATATCAGTTTTTGACAAGTCACAAGTACCGTTGAGCTTAGTTACACATTAAGAATTAAACAATTCACTTAGATTGCCGATATACTGATCCACTTAAATTCTCACACAAATTTCAACTTATTCAGGATATGAATTAGGTGTTTTTAAAGACTTAAACTCATTCATGAGTCCCACCTCTTGAATATACTCCCGTATCCAGATCCCAATATTCAGTCTTACAGGTGAGTATACCACAGATGATATCTGTAAGGGAATAAATTATAACGAAACCGTGAGAGCTCAGGTCAGAACTTCCGTTCAGCAGAGAGATGACGGCTCGACTTTTGGTGTGTCCCCTTTAGAGGATCTTTTGAATTACAACAGCTATGATTAGCATTTTTCAATGTTTCATCATTTTTTAGCTGAGGGTGGAGCTATGTTTCAAGCTTTTGCGGAAAGCATTATCCGGGGACTAGGTCAGAACTTCCATTCAGCAGAAGTCCCGGGATAATACCCCAGATATCACTGAGCATAAAGACCTAGTATCTCAGAAAGAGGGACCTTTCAAACGAGATTTCAGGGGTTACCTATATATGTGACACCCGTGTCACTGCGACCATCAAACAAATGCCAAACCAATGAAATATTGTATTTCATACTTGGGATTTGTAAAAATATGTGTATCGATTGCACATATCAACTCTTGTTTCGATTTCAAGCTCTAAATCGCTTTCTGGAAGGTTATACACGCACTGATGCGTAAATATAACCAGTTTAATGCAACGAACACTCCGGAATAGTGAAATATTCTTAACATACCTTAAATAACCTTTACATAACTTAGATATAAGTTTTGGAAGGTTTGGTGTGGTGAAATCAAAGTTTAATCGCTTACAGGGACTAAATTTGACAAACTGCGAAAGTATGCCAATTTGAACTATAACAGACATTCCGGGACATGACCATAAGTTAAACATACCATAAAAATCCTTTACATAGCTTAGAAATAGGCTTTGAGGTGTTCGGTATGCTAAAATAAACTTTTGTGTCATTCAGGGACTAAAAGTGTCAAAAAGTGCACAAGTTTGCATTTTCGCGCATAACTTACGTTCTGATTACATCCGGACATCCAAAAATTTATGTAAGCACTAAAATATTTTATTTTAGTGTTTAGCATAAGAAAAATCCATTCGTCACGTCATTTGGATCGTTTTTCGCGCTTATGCGCATTCCGTCGTAATTAAGCGAACATCGCGTTCGTACGGCCAAACGAACCATCATCCGGCATATTTTTGAGCATGTTTTGAGTTCCCTATACTTTAACTTCATTTTAGAGCCTTGAAATGAGGTTAACGGGGTTCAAACGCATCGAAAAAGGCCTTAAACACGTGCAGGGACCATTTCTGCCAACTTTGAAACATTTCTGAATCAGAGGGGTGCTAGCGTAGCGCGAGCCCTATAGGCTTTACCAGTCGCGCTACGCGACTGCCTAACCAGACCAGATTCAATGTTTTAACAACAAGTTGCAGCTGATTGATCCTCCACCACACATTCTCACATGTCTAGTCAGCGGATAAGAACCATTTTTAGCTACCATGAGTTTCCGACAAGTGTACGGGTTGGATCATGGCACGTTTTCCATCAAACGATCTCAACGGTGGACCGAAAACTATATATACCCCATGCCCCCCATTGCATAACTTACAAGAATTCTGATTTTAGAAACTCTAAGTTGAAACCATTGTTTCATACCTGAGATTCTTGGATCGGGATTAGCATTCGGGGACCCTGGGTAAGTATTCTTTCGTTCTTTTCCTTATTTTATTGCTTTTCGAGTCAGAAAGTCAAACTTTGTTTGACTTTCAGCGTTGACCAGTAATGGTCAATGCGAAGTTCATTTGAACTTCGCAACGTGAGTGTAATCACGTTGGTTATAGTCCCTTGGGACTATGCCTACTGATTACCACGTTGTCTAGGGTCGTAGGGTAAGCGATCTAATAAATCGCTTATACCCCGAACCCGACCCATTTGGTCAATCATTAGGATCCGACCAAACACATTAGGTGACCATAGTAGGTAGGGAATAACCTTCCGAGGTTATACCCTATGGTCACATCGTTTAAGTAGTTGTATGATAGGTAGTTTATATGCCTTAGGTAAATTACCAGAATACCCTTTTCATGTATAATCGGTAATTAAGCATATGTAACCTAAACTTTTGTCACATAACTGATTATGTAACATGTTTAGGCATATAACACTTGTCATAGGACTAGTTAGGCGGTCCGAACGCGTTTCACGCGAACGACGCGTTAAAGTAGCATAAGCTACCTAAACGGGTCGTAATGGGTCGAAAACACTTAGGTTAAGTTTCGTTTAGTATGTAGGCTTTGTTAAACCAAATGACACGAGTCTCTACACTCGTTTGGTTTACAAACCCTAATGCTACCCAAATCTTCCGATCTAGGTCCGGTTAATTAACATAGTTACCTATATTAGGTGCCGTTTGATATCCGCGATCTCTAGCATTGTTTGGTTGTTACTCAAGGACTTCTGAGCAATCTCAAGTGAGTACATAGACCCCTCTTTTACTGTTTTCCAAACTGTTTTGGGGTGGAACACATGTGCCTACTTGTTACTTTCCTGCTTTCCTGTTTTCACATCATATACTGCTATGTTCGTTAGTACATTATAGTACATGATTTCATTACATTTCATGCTATGTATTGCCATTGTGTGCATTACTTAGTACATCGTTTAACATAGACATTTGACATAGACATTTCGACATAGACATTTTAACATGATTGACATTTGATCATGTATTTCCCACAAAACATAACTTTGATTTAAACCAAGTTTTACTTCAATACTTTGTTTTTGTGCATATGGTTTAGTTGAGACATTTCACTTGCCATACATGGATATTTGACATAGACATTTGACATGGATATTTGACATAGACATTTGACATGGATATTTGACATAGACATTTGACATGGATATTTGACATAGACATTTTGACATGATTTACATCTTGACATGAATACTTTGACATATTATTCAATACATTTGACAACGGATTTAAACATAGACATTTTACATTGTTTGGTTTGGTTTGATTAAGTGATTAAGTAACGATGTGTGTGTAATATGATACAAGCATGGTGGATACGCCGCTGGTACTTCCTATATATAAGTGTTTGTATGGTATTACATATCGTAGCGTTATTTGAATCATTTCAGTTTGATACATATAACATTTTATACAAATAACATATTTTTCACAATACATTGTTTTACAAGCAACTTATCTTATACAAACTCAGTTTACATGGTTATTCATTTAACCATACATTATTCACTTATTTATACATATCATCTGAACTCATTGTTTTTCAAATGATTTACAAGACAAAGCAAATTACAAGGTTCATGACTAAACATTTTCTCAAACATAAGTCATGAAACCTATTTTCACAAAACCTATGTATCTCACAGGCATTTTTATGCTGACGTACCTATTTTCACATGTGTTTTTCAGGAGCTGTTGCATAAGATGATCAAGATACACATAGGCAGACTTGGGCTTTAGTGACAATAAAAGATACAAGACTAGTTAATTATGTTGTATTTCCTTGTTTGTTAAGACATTGTAACACTTTTAATCAATAAAACGAAACTTCAATTGCCATGGATTTGAAACAATTAATTCTGTTACAACACTCCCCGACATTTCCGCCACGTTTTGTATGTTCTACGTGGTCGGGGTGTGACAGAAAAGATGGTATCAGAGCCAATGGTTATAGGGAATTAGGTTATTAGTAATGCTTTGACCTAGTCTATAACCTTCTTAGGACCCTAACGCGAGTTTACTTGCGTTTAGTCATAAAACAATACCGTCACCTATCCTTAGGCGACGACCACAACAAGAACATAAATTTCAAAACCGCTTTGAAAACTAATCATCTGTTCTAGGATGATTGATTACTAGGTTTTGAACCCTCTATTGTAAGGTTTTGAACCCTCTGTTATATGGTTTTGAACCCCTTTGAATTTTCAAATTCTCGTCAAGGTTTTGGGTTTTTAATAATGTGAACACGTGCAAACTGGAAGGGTGAATGCCTGTATTCTGGGTTTTTTTTTCTAGGCAAGCACTTCGTATACATCTCATCAGACGCGAGACCAGTTGTGCTTACCTGGGAATTCTTGGGATGAGTGTTCACTTATAGGCGAGCATGTCTTCGCGATACATTATTTTTGACCTATTTACTTTGATTAATCACCAGGGTCGTTTGTTGCTTTGTAGTAACAAACAAATGACCAATATCCTTGCTTTCATCAGATTTGTTTCATCTCATTCATTTCGTCTAATTCTCTCACTCGTTTCCTTTCATGTTCTCCTCTTGTAGAATGCCTCCACGACGCGAAAATCCAGTATCTGTTGACGAGCTGGCAGCTGTCATTACACAGCAAATGACTGCTGCAATCCCGATCATCGTTGCCCAATGTCACCAAGCTATCAACAACAATAATGCCCCATGCAACTTCAAGACGTTTAACTCGGCCAAGCCATCAAAGTTTTCTGGGTCTCAAGGAGCGACTGCACTTCTACAATGGTTCGAGAGTCTAGAGAGCACCTTCAGGCATGTTCAATGTCCAAACGAGCGAAAGGTAGATTTTGCATCTAGTGTCTTCGAGAAACGAGCTTTGACATGGTGGAACGGTGTGGTGAGAGATAGGGGTGCCGAAGTGGCACTGGCCCAAACTTGGGAAGAACTTCGAGCACTGATGATGAAGAAATTCTGTCCTCGTCACGAGATCAGGGCATTGGAAAGGGAATTCGATGACCTTAAGCAAGACAGCGGCGAACATCGAGCATACACTGATCAATATGAGGAGCTGAGCCTGTTGTGTCCTACCATGGTTACGCCTTTGGATAAGGCGATCGAAAAGTACATTGATGGTCTCCCTGACTCAGTTCAAGACATTGTTACTGGTAGTAACCCCACTACGGTTAGGCAGGCCATTGAGCTATCTGCAACTCTGACTGAATCTCAGATCAGGAAACGTAAGCTTTTCCGGAAGGGTGACAAGAAACCAGTCGAGGAATCGAAACCAATCGAGGAATCAAAGACCATGGATGAGCAGACTGGATCCCTTGAGCGGTCAAAGAAGCAAAAGGCTTCTCAGAACTTCGCCATGGTCGCTCACAATGGTCAAGCCGTCCCCAACCAACCAGCTCAACCCCGTACTAGGAAGCCATACAATGGAACTTCACCCTTGTGCAACCGATGTGGCCTACATCATCATGCTAATGTGAAGTGCCGCGAATGCCAAATTTGTGGACTTAAAGGTCATATGGCAAAAGTTTGCGTTGCAGCAGTTGCACCGAATCAAGCCGACAACAAACCTGCTCGAGCTCGCTTTCCACCAGGTTCTTGCAACAAGTGTGGTAAGATGGGACATTTCCGAAGAAATTGCCCAAAGCTTGCTAATGCTAATCCAGCACAGAGATGAGCATCTGATCGACTAGAAGACAACACTCTTTAGAAATAATCATATCTTATGTATTATTTTCTTTTGTTGTCAAGGTCCATGAAACAGTTGTTATCATTGTTAATAAATAAATCTTTTTATTTACATTACAATGTATATTATGTGGTTGTATGCATAAACAACATATCTCTTACAATACCGACAATCAAAGAACCGTATTCCTTGAAGAACAAACTACCCCAAAATTCTTCCATTTTACAATCTCTTGCGTTTTCCACAAAGATCCTAAGTACCCGTCTCTTGCAAAGAAACGAAGTACAAGGTGCAAGATATAATTCTGTACGAATACCCCAAGTACCACTATAAATTTTTAAAAGGGTACCCAAGGGTATTTCCGTATGTCCTAAATTATTGTGTACCTTAATTCGAATATTGCGTTTTCCTGAAAAACGAAAATCGAATTTTTGGTAGATCATCCTATCTTCATGGATGGATTCTTGAAATGATTAAAGTACCAAATGAAATCCACGAATTGGATTCCTGGTGTACTTTAAGTATCCGCGTCCAAAGATAACAAATTAATAAACAAATTAAACAACTATGTGATTATGTGTTTATGTGTTCCCTTTATGTTTTTGGTGTGATCCAAATTCTTGTCATTCAAATCCTCGTAGAATCTTCTATATCTTTGGGTGCTATACTAAATCCTCAACGGGCTTGTACGTAATAGTAAAGACCCTTGGATTATATTGTACCATTCCATAATTAGATCCTGAGAGGTCTAGGTAAGCAGATTGATCCAAAAATCTGGTTAGGAATATCATGTGATGATATAGCTGAAAGGACTCCTTGGTGGCCTAATTTAAAAGGATCGGGATTAGCATTCGGGGACCCTGGGTAAGTATTCTTTCGTTCTTTTCCTTATTTTATTGCTTTTCGAGTCAGAAAGTCAAACTTTGTTTGACTTTCAGCGTTGACCAGTAATGGTCAATGCGAAGTTCATTTGAACTTCGCAACGTGAGTGTAATCACGTTGGTTATAGTCCCTTGGGACTATGCCTACTGATTACCACGTTGTCTAGGGTCGTAGGGTAAGCGATCTAATAAATCGCTTATACCTCGAACCCGACCCATTTGGTCGATCATTAGGATCCGACCAAACACATTAGGTGACCATAGTAGGTAGGGAATAACCTTCCGAGGTTATACCCTATGGTCACATCGTTTAAGTAGTTGTATGATAGGTAGTTTATATGCCTTAGGTAAATTACCAGAATACCCTTTTCATGTATAATCGGTAATTAAGCATATGTAACCTAAACTTTTGTCACATAACTGATTATGTAACATGTTTAGGCATATAACACTTGTCATAGGACTAGTTAGGCGGTCCGAACGCGTTTCACGCGAACGACGCGTTAAAGTAGCATAAGCTACCTAAACGGGTCGTAATGGGTCGAAAACACTTAGGTTAAGTTTCATTTAGTATGTAGGCTTTGTTAAACCAAATGACACGAGTCTCTACACTCGTTTGGTTTACAAACCCTAATGCTACCCAAATCTTCCGATCTAGGTCCGGTTAATTAACATAGTTACCTATATTAGGTGCCGTTTGATATCCGCGATCTCTAGCATTGTTTGGTTGTTACTCAAGGACTTCTGAGCAATCTCAAGTGAGTACATAGACCCCTCTTTTACTGTTTTCCAAACTGTTTTGGGGTGGAACACATGTGCCTACTTGTTACTTTCCTGCTTTCCTGTTTTCACATCATATACTGCTATGTTCGTTAGTACATTATAGTACATGATTTCATTACATTTCATGCTATGTATTGCCATTGTGTGCATTACTTAGTACATCGTTTTACATAGACATTTGACATAGACATTTCGACATAGACATTTTAACATGATTGACATTTGATCATGTATTTCCCACAAAACATAACTTTGATTTAAACCAAGTTTTACTTCAATACTTTGTTTTTGTGCATATGGTTTAGTTGAGACATTTCACTTGCCATACATGGATATTTGACATAGACATTTGACATGGATATTTGACATAGACATTTGACATGGATATTTGACATAGACATTTGACATGGATATTTGACATAGACATTTTGACATGATTTACATCTTGACATGAATACTTTGACATATTATTCAATACATTTGACAATGGATTTAAACATAGACATTTTACATTGTTTGGTTTGATTAAGTGATTAAGTAACGATGTGTGTGTAATATGATACAAGCATGGTGGATACGCCGCTGGTACTTCCTATATATAAGTGTTTGTATGGTATTACATATCGTAGCGTTATTTGAATCATTTCAGTTTGATACATATAACATTTTATACAAATAACATATTTTTCACAATACATTGTTTTACAAGCAACTTATCTTATACAAACTCAGTTTACATGGTTATTCATTTAACCATACATTATTCACTTATTTATACATATCATCTGAACTCATTGTTTTTCAAATGATTTACAAGACAAAGCAAATTACAAGGTTCATGACTAAACATTTTCTCAAACATAAGTCATGAAACCTATTTTCACAAAACCTATGTATCTCACAGGCATTTTTATGCTGACGTACCTATTTTCACATGTGTTTTTCAGGAGCTGTTGCATAAGATGATCAAGATACACATAGGCAGACTTGGGCTTTAGTGACAATAAAAGATACAAGACTAGTTAATTATGTTGTATTTCCTTGTTTGTTAAGACATTGCAACACTTTTAATCAATAAAAACGAAACTTCAATTGCCATGGATTTGAAACAATTAATTCTGTTACAACACTCCCCGACATTTCCGCCACGTTTTGTATGTTCTACGTGGTCGGGGTGTGACAATATATCCAAGTAGTGTTCCCCACAAAATAAGCAAGTTTGAATATAAGTTTATATCCCGAAAAAGCTTACTAAATGTGTAAAAACCTATCGACATATCATCAGTGAGACCGTTTAACGATATTTAATCATTACATTTCTTTAGCATACTGTGACTGTCCACTGATGTACTATCATTTCCTCTATTCACAACGAAACTCATTTTTAAATTTTATCATGTTTTTGTCTTTTTCAAATTTTCAAATGTTTTTGGATTTTCAAAAATTTCTACTCCCCCTAAAATGCAAACACATTTTAGGAAATTTGAAAACAAACTATACAGTAAAGTGACAACCAATATCAAATCGCCTCAATTCGCCATCCACTTGGCATAAACAATCAGAACTCCCCCTTTCACAAAACTATTTTCTCATAATGATTTCAAAACACTTAAGTTTGTTTTTACCAAAATGATTTTTCCGGAAAATAAGTTTTGTTGATTTTAAACCACTTGTAGGTTAGGGGTTCATCACATTGTTTTTCTCAACCATTTGTAGAAAATCAGATACAACTTAATGTCCCTGATTTACCACTTGTCATTGAAAACCTCTTTCAACCACTTGTAAAAAATCACAACCAAAATCTGATATAAAGAATGATGCCGATTCCTGCTCCACTCTTACCAACCTGGGAGCTCCGGCAATTCACAATCTGTAAAATTTAACACTTTTAAGATTCTTTTACTCAAACAGATTTTAAGAAAGATGCCGATTCCTGATCCACGATTACAAACTTGGGATCTCCGGCAAGTCAGGTTTTTTTAAGCAAAGAAAATGTCCACCCAAGCCTGACCAGCCTTGGGTGTTTTCAATTCAGAAGCAGTTGGTGTGTAAGTTGCTTTCTTTGTAGCATAAAAGTCTTTTACCCCTTTCACCTTCCCATCGACCATCTTTCCGAAAATTTTCTTAACTTTCCCATTAAACGCTTTCTCAACATCAAAGTTATCCTCCTCAGAATAACCCTGATTTGAGATTTCAGACTTTCCAGTTTTCCTTTTAAAATTTTCAGTCCTCAATGGTGGAAAGTTCTCATCATCCATTGAAGGAACTGAGTTTTCATCACTCTCATCAAACTGTGGCTCCTCTGATTTTGTGGAATCAAATTCATCGCCAGATTTTACATCAGATTTCTTAACAACCCAGTTTTGGTTGTCAAGTTTAACACTTCGCCTGTAAAATCTCTTCGAACACTCACCAACTTCAAATGTTGAATTTTTGAAAACTTTAAATTTTTCAGTTGGTGGTTCAGTTTTATCAACAATAACTTCTTTCAGTTTTCCAGAAACTCCCTGTTTTGTGTTTGTTGCTTTCGGACAGTTCCATGCAATGTGACCAGCTTCATTGCATCGGAAACAGGTTCTTGTCTCTTTCTTCACATAAGCTCCATTCTTTCTCTTCTCAGCAATAAATTCCTGATTTGACTGTTTCCAGAATGAGCTCTTTGCTTCTTCTTCATGACTAGTTCCTGCAACATATGTCATTTTTGATTTAAAATCTCGAACATATTTTTCATTTTTATAGTTTTCAGGTGGAATAAAACCAATTCCTTTCTTTTTGTAGCTACGATTGTGGTTTGGTTTCTTTTGAAAACCAGAATTGTAACCCTTTTTCTTGTTCAAACGTTGTTGTACTCTTGAAGTGTACTTTTTAGGTTTTTCAGTAAGATTTAAATCTTTTATTGCAGAAATATTAATTTCTGTCATTTTGAAAACCTTTTTGATCATGTCAAAACGAACACTTCTTATTGGAAACTCTTTATCAAAATATAATTTGTCAGAATCATTCAAAGTATACACAACTTCAAATGTTTCATCATTCAAATTAGATTTTGACAACAAAAACTCTTTACTGTAAACCCGTTTTCCCGACGATTTTGAACTCTTTTCGAACGAACTCGAACTCCCGACAGACTGACACGAACTTTCGGACTCGGATTTCGACTCTGACTCCTCATCCTTATCCAACACCTGATCGACCATTCTTTTAATTAATTCGGACTCATGATCTGTGTCGGACGCTGTGAACGTGACGTCAATGTTGTCTGGTAATACATCGGTTAACTCGGACTCTAACTTTAGATTGACTGCCTTTTGGACTTGGTCCTCATTCGGTTTTCTAGGCGAATACCCTTCCCAAATCGGAGGCGGACACTTATTATAACAGACACCCTGTTTCTTACCAGTATCCTTTTTCTTCTTTGGCTTTGTTTCTTCACCTTTAAACGCTTCAAATCCTTCAACTGTTGGATAAATTCTATCAATTATGTAGTCACAACCTTTGTAACTTTGCAACAATCTTCTGATTCTTTCATTCTCAGTTGCTTCACTATCCAACTCTTTCTTCCACTTTGCACATTCTTCTATGTACAAGTTGATCTCTTTCTGCTTTGTCATCATGGTAGCATTCAACATCTTCAAAGCTTTCTCTCTTTCAGAGTTAGTCTTTTCCAGACTATTCACAGTTCTGTTCAATACATCATATGACTGTTTCAAATTTTTTACATCAAACAACAACTTTTCTTTCAACTTTTCTAACTCACTAAACCTCTCATCTTTTTCTATACATTGTTTACAAGACTCTAAACATGTAAGACAGGGTTTTGTGACTTCGACAATCTTCTCAACTTCAACTCTCTTTTCAACTTCCACAATTTTCTCAATCACTTTGACTTCTTTCAATTCTTTTGCAGCTTTCCTCTCTTTTAATTTCTTCAATTTTTCTGCAAAATAAAATTCAAAACTGTCAGAAGATAGATGAGTTTTTCCAACATTTATCTGTTCAAGCTCTTCATCATCACTGTTATCTGTTGAACTGTTTTCAGAGGAAACAGATTCTTCATCTTCTTCTTCATCATCGGATAACACAGCCATCCATTCTTTCACCAACTCTGGCCTTTGGACAATCTGAGCAATACAAGCTTTAACATTGGGATCAGCTGGAATGTACTTGTCCCAGCTAAAACCATCAGCCAATTTCTCGTCATCTTGATCCATGATGCCATAGTAAGCCTTTTTGTTTGCATCTTCGATCATTCTTCCATGTGCCGTTTGAACTTCTTTTTGTTGATGCGGTTGATGAGTGATTTGCTGATAAATGGATTTCCTATAATAATCATCTTTCCCAGACGACTCCTTTGCTCCTGATTCTTGCACTCTCTTTTAAAGTGGCCTTTCTCCCTGCAACGAAAACAAACAACTTTAGATTTATCAAATCCTAGATTAGAAAGGTTTGCATCTAAGAAATCATTTCTTCCTGTAACCAATCTAAATTTTTCTGCTCTCCTCAAAACACTAGCTAAGGCCCATTTAATATCCATCAGTTCCAGCTCCTCTGCATCGATTTGATCATAATCTTCCTTTGTGAGCATCGGATTACCAATTCTTCCGGCAATCAACCCTTCATAAGACTCTAAAGCAGTGACCAATAATCCCATATGATTCTTTACAATCTCTTCAGAATAATTTTGTCCATTTTGAAGATGTAAAGCCACATTGCACTGAATTAGATGACCATTTCCAGCAGATGAACTTTGAACACTTGGAGGATTCACCGTTGAGAACCCACTAGTGTTGACTGATCCTTGACTGCTTGGTGTAGATTGATTTCTAGCACTAAATGCAGTTTGTATCTTTGGACTTCCTTAAGCGGTTTGAACATTTCCTTTATAGTACAGTTTAATATCTTGTTGATGAGTAGAACTGTTCATTCTAGCAATTTTCTGCTGCTCCAGATCCTGTGCCTCCAACTTCTCTATAAACTGTGCAATCGATAACCTTCTAAACTGTCCGGAATTCTTCAATATCATCAGATATGTACCCCATTCCTGTTGCGGTAACGCATCAGCAAGCTTTTCAACCCATTCTGCTGGAGTTTTTGTAATCTTCAACTGTGACATGGTGCGTACAAGATGACAATATCTTTCAATAATACTCTTTGTTGTTTCACCAGGCATGCACGTAAATAGTTCAAATTCCTTTTTCAACAAAGCTGCTTTACTTTGTAGCATTTCAGTACTTCCCTCAAATTTCTTTCCAAGAGCTTCCCAAATAGAATAAGCGTTTTCATCATGTTGAAGCAACACAAATATATCTTCTTTAACAGCTTGTTGTAACAAATTGATCATCATCTTTTCTCCTTTGTAACTCTCTCTTTCTTGCTCCGTGAATTCTGAAATGATTTTATCGACTCCCGATGAATTTTTTGGCCTCTCATATTCAGTTTCGATGCTCTCCCAAGCTTTTAGATGATTCGCCTGAACCCAATTCTCAAATCGTTTTTTCCATCCGTGATAATCTTCAATTCCCATAAGTTTCGGGGGTTTTTGCATTGTTCCGGTTTCATTCTCCATTGTCATGTTCTTAGCAATGTCACCCGGAGTAGTCGGAGATGTTGCGAATGCGTTGTAAAAATCGTTATCCATTTTTAGCTTTCAAACAAACTGGTTCTCCTCGTGACACACCTTAATTACCTGGATGAACAAACAACCACTTATCAGTTTAAACACTTTTAAACAATTGAAACAAACTGATACTCAGACTGGTGAATATTTTGTGCGGACTGAATTTGAGTGAACTGAGTTTGATGTCAAACCGTGCGAACTGCTATGACCCGGATCAAAAACAATCGATCTGACTCACTATGTGTCAACTGAAAGACTTTCAAACAATGTGATAATCCTTTGAAAACTTTGAACTCCAAACTAGAACCGGAACTAACTTTCAATGTATTATCAGGTTGGGCCGAACTCTTAATCTGATTGGGCCAAACACATTTGTAAACACATGGGCTTATGACACAATGTAGATTACATGTACTTGTCTGATGAATATAACAATCCAACAAAAATAAAAAATCACATGCACATCAATTGATTCTGATCACTTCTTGCAAATGACACACGATACGATGCACTTTCTAGACACAACTTCGTTACATGAAACAAATCACATGGGTCGATGACAACTTGGACAGACAACAATGATTCTAAACAATTCTCATTGGGCCTTTAAAATGCACTTATCCAACAACAATGATTAGGTCATTTGATGTATTATGTATACCCACCAAACCGACAAAACTCACTTGTAAATCCACTAAAGGCTTTAATGGGCTGACATAGTTATATAACTATTGAACCTCTTTTTAAATGTGGACGGCACCTGCAACTTCTATTTCCAATCCCACAAAGTCGACACCTATTATCTAATCACATAAAATCACATGCAACCGATTTAAACCACATGATCTCATATTCCCGATGTACTGACACTATGTCGTGTTTCAGGTCAACGATGAGTAGAGTCAGACTTTGATCACTAAGAGCGGAATCAAAATGTTCACATGAGCGGAATTAAACTTGTTCACAAGAGCGGAATCAAAATTTGGCAATCAGGAGCGAAATCAACATCAAGTTCAGGAGCGGAATCGCAGATTTAGCAGCCAAGAGCGAAATCAACAGCAAGTTTAGGAGCGGAATCAGACTTTCAAGAGCGAAAACAGGAATGATCATTACGAGCGGAATCAACTCAGAGTCCATTTTGGTCCATTTTTAAGTCGATTTTAGCTATAAAACTTTCAAGGATTTGTTAATAGTCACTTTTATACAATTTGCGAAAATTTGAACCGATTTTGACCGTTAAAAATTTCTGAAATGAAGAAAGAATGGTGTAGAAAACAGAAAAACAATAATATCCAGCTGAATTCGACAGAACTCCTCGTACTTGGCTCTGATACCACTTGTAGGATCGTATACGGACCTTAACGAGTCTTTCAGAGGAGTTTTAATCAGTTTCAGGTGCGGAAAAACAAGAAACTGATGTAGAAACAGCAAGCAAATCACTTTTAAACACCTTTTGTATTGATCTTTAACAATTTACATGCAAACGTCACACCGGCAGCACCTCGGTATGGAAAACAAGAACACTTACTTGTGATTTCGCTCTTGAGGACCTATATATAGGCCTCTTAATTCCGCTCATAAAGACACAAGACCATCAGGAGCGAAATCACACTATGTGATTTCGGGCGGAATCAAACACATGCACGTGTCTAGGAGCGAAATCAGCCACTAATGCTAGGAACGAAATCAGCCACAAAATTACAATTAATATTCAAACGTGCAATCTTTTTTGTCTTCTTGTGATGTATCATTTTGTCTCACGTATCCATTTCATGTAATGATGTCATTTTCATGATGTCATCAATGAGTAGGATGACATCATGTCTTGATCAGATTCACACCGCGACCGAGACTCGACATAAGACGAAGACGACAGATGTGTGCACCAACAATGATTGACAATGGTTTCAAAATAAATGAGTGCCACAAGTGTGTTTATTTTAAAGACACACCAAGAGGCTATGTGATTCTATGTCTTTATGTAGATGATATGCTTATCATTGGGAGTGATGAGAAGATGATCAACTCAACAAAAGACATGTTGAAAGCGAGGTTTGACATGAAAGACATGGGTCCCGCGGACGTGATTCTTGGAGTAAAAATCACTAGAACCCAAAATGGTCTTGTGTTGAGTCAATCTCACTACGTGGACAAGATCCTTGGGAAATTCAATTCGGACGACACGAGTATAGCTCGAACTCCAATTGATAATACCCAACGCCTAAGGAAGAATAGAGGCGAGAGTGTTTCTCAGTTAGAGTACTCAAGGATCATTGGCAGCCTCATGTATCTAATGACATGTACTAGACCCGACTTAGCATATGCTGTGAGCAGGCTAAGTAGATACACCAGTAATCCAAGCGAGGATCATTGGAAAGCTATCACGAGGGTGCTTAGATACATAAGACACACAAGAGACTATGGATTGCATTATACCCGTGATCCGGCAGTGATCGAAGGATACACTGACGCGAACTGGATATCGGATATAAAGGATCACAGATCCACAAGTGGTTACGTGTTTACACTTGCGGGCGCGACTATAGCTTGGAAGTCTTCCAAGCAAACGGTTATAGCTAGATCCACGATGGAATCCGAATTCGTCGCTTTAGATAAAAGCGGGGAAGAGGCGGAGTGGGTACGTCAATTTGTGGAAGATATTCCAAGATGGCCAAAGCCGTTGACGGCGATCTGCATACATTGTGATAATCAGTCTGCCCTTGCTAGAGCACAAAGCATGATGTACAATGGCAGATCAAGGCACATTCGATGTAGACACAACACGGTACGACAACTTATCTCAACGGGTGTTATCTCAGTTGACTATGTGAGGTCAGAGGAGAACATTGCGGACCCGTTAACAAAAGGCTTAAGCATAGATAAGGTGTATAGGTTGTCAAGAGGAATGGGACTAAAGCCCATAGATGAAGGGAATATGAGGGAAACCTAACCTAGTTGACTGGAGATCCCAAGATCTAGGTTCAATAGGCAAACTTAATCATAAACCCAAAGGGTGTCACTGTGGGGGGTGCCCCAAAATCAATAAAGGGAGTTGTACATTTCCTAGTCCATTCCAATCAGTGACATGAAGGAAAGGTTAAGCATGTTGAGGTTACTGATTTGTGGAAATCCAAAATTAACCATGATGCTTTTAATGATTCAGAGGAATCACCTATGTTAGAGAGAAGTGGGGTCGCTTCGAATGGATTTGTGGGGAGGCGCAAATCCTAGAGCTCTCGCAGAACCAGGAACATGTTCCATGACCATAAACGGACACAACCATGAGGTCTTGACTCGACTAGGGAGAGTATTGTGTGAATGTATATTGTCACCTACATAAATGGGGGATTGTTCAAAGACACCGCGTCTACAAGACCCTATGAGGCTAAGTATGCTTCACAAAAGTAGGTTCAAGGTTACACCTACCTATCTTGCAATACTCAACTTTTGAACTTGTATCGTTAAAACTTGATTGATCGATTTCTATTCATGTGGGGGATTGTTGGAAATTTGTGGAAATAGCATTTTTCACAAATATAGGAAAATGATTTTTTCCTATTTTGGACTAGAAATAAATATAATAAAATGAGCAGGTTTTATATATTTATTTGTGGGTTTGTGTTCTATGTTGGAAGAGATTCGCAACGAACTAAACCACGTCCAAAACGGAGCTAAGATGAATGAGATATCGATGCTCAAAGTTTGGTGTTTGAAACTTAAATGCTGAAAAAATTGGGAAAGTGGCACCTTGTCCCACATCGGATCAGAGATGAAACTTAAAGGAGTATTTAACTGGGAACTCTCCATCCTTATTGTTTCGTGGAAGCACTCACTAGTGTACTCGCGAAGGGTGCGGACCCTAACTTGCACTCGCACACGCGCGCGCGCGCGTGGCGTGGGCAATGAGGCACAATGTGGCGCTTTGATGGCGCACTTTGCACTTCGCATCGCCGCGAGCCGCTTGAGAGCCGCCTTTGTATTTTTGACCACATGCGTGTGGTGGAGCACAGGGGCTGCTAGGAACAAGTAGCTAGAGACGTGGCAAGCAGGCAGGTGACCCAGATGGGTCCGCGCGCGAGTACACGTGGCATGGTGGCGCGTTCTCGCGCATGGAGCATGGGCACTGAGGTGTCATGCGCGGCGCACCAAGTGAGCCAAAATGACGTGACTGTGTGGCGTGCTCGTAGAGGCTTACATGTGACGTGGCGCACGCGCATAGGTGCGCATGGGTTTGAGCCAGTGGGGCGCACGCGCGCATGGCAGTGAGCCAAATGGACGCACCGCGCATGAGGGTGCAGACCTGCGCGCGCAGAAGCTTCCAGCTGCTGTTAATGTCAGTGCAGTTACATTCAGCATTCGAAACTGACGAAGTCAATGCTTTTGACAGCGAATTTAATGACGAATTAAAGTGCATTAAAGATGTCACACCCCGACTTTCCACGTGTCACCGGTGGGCACGGTGGAGAGTATCGTGACGTGGTTGGCAACATAATAGTCAAACAACACAATATATAAATGCACAGCGGAAGAAAAAGGTAAATATATTACAATCCGAATATAAAGTAATATCCAGTATTACAACGGAAAGTAAAGGATCCACAGGCGGGTCTTAAAATATAAACATTTGTTCAACAGACTTTAGACGCCTAGACTTGCAAGATTCCTTATTAGCGCCCTGATCTTCCAGCCAATTACGTTCAGTACCTGCCACTTAACCTTTTTGGAAAATACGTCAGTTTTCACTGGTAAATACACTCAACTGACTCATTTGAAAAGAGTTTAAGAAAATTGATTTAGATGCACCAGGCACAAAATATTTTGACACTTTGATTAAAATGCACAAAGCAAAATTAATCTTTTATACTTGGGAAAATTATTTGTATATAATCTTGTATACAGTTTTACTTATTTGTCGTCCATTAGGGCCGGTTAGAAGAGCCGGACAGATTAACTGACACGCCACAGGCTATCATCCTCTAAGTGGATTACCAGTTCCGATATAATGCCCACAAGGATGATACCTCGGAGTGGATTACCAGTTTTTACATAATGCAACTGTCAGGTGTATGCCTACACCCCGTGCTTAGGTCGTGGCCATTTCTTAAAATGATGCCAAGGATATCCGGGACATGGTCATTAACCCCCAAAAGCCATACACCAAATAATACATATTAAACAGGTTATGTAAATACATCAATCACAATCTGATTTAAATGACTACATACACCTGACCAAGCGGTACTTTTATAGTGCCGTATCCCAAGCCCGTATAGGGGAAATAAGTTAAGAGTATTTACCTGAGCTAGCTCCTGTCTTAAATAGCAAGAATTTAGTAACTCAGCCGTATTCACTTAAGTAAGCGTAGGTACCATTTACCGGAAGGCTCTAGTCTGGAACGATGGTATAAATAACCAATTAGAGTGCTAACGGGTCTTTAATTAAGCCTAAGCTTAGACCGGTTAGTCTTACCGAAAGATACGGTTAAAACGCATGATTAAGCGAAGACCGGATAGAATGTGATTTAGACCCGACAAGTTCGGAGACTTGCTTAATAGGGGTATTTCATACACATTCTGGATTTTGAGACAAAACCGATAAGGTTTGACCGTTTAGGCTAATTTATGTAAACTAGTTACATAAACCGAACCGAACGCGTAATAAGCGTAACGGGTATACATATGAGCCATTTACAGGTTTCCTAAGTTAATATGCTTCATATATGTTGTGACATCAGTAAGATGTCTTTTATTATGCCCGAAATGGATTTAAACACAAACTATGCCCACTAGGTGTAGTTTGGTCATTTATAAGGTGATAAAAGAATTTAAGTAGTATCCCGAGTTACGGGTCTGATGAAATCAGCAAAGATAATCAATTTGCTAAGTTATATCAGTAGGGTATAGTATATATGTGAAATTTATCAAGTATAACCAATTTATGCACCGTAGGGGCATTTTGGTAATTTCACATAATCCGAGAAACTCAAAACTGAAGTCTGAGTTTAACAACCTTTGCTTACTGTTAAAATATTATAATTTGCCCAAAATATCAGTAGGTATCAACCCTTGTATGTTTAAAATAGTTTTAGTACATACTATGCGTTAAAAAGACTTAATAAGGCGATTAAAAGCCATTTCCGGGTTCGATACATAAGGCTGATATTTTTATTATTCCAGAAGGATTAAAATGATTTATTTATCATATGTGTTCAGTAGCAAAAGGTTTGGAGTTGATTAGATGTGTAAAACTCATTTCATGGCCCGTTAGGGCAAAACCGACAATTACCGGATTAAGCCTACGACTATTAGTTATGCTCCTCCTAAAATTAATTAAAAATCTTCAAAAATCCCAAAATAATATCTTACATCAGTGGGTAATAAGTTTGATATCAAAAAGTAGGCTTAACTAGTCCATACGCTAATTACGCCGTTTAATTAACATAAAGCTTTCATTTTACGCTAACGAGCATAACTCTTAATCTACACCTCAAACTGATGTCAAACTTTGCATACAAGTTTATATATCAACAATTAAAGTTTCTACTCTTTTACATTTTTAAAAATCACGTTTTAAGGTAATAAGGGCATAATGGTCAACATATGAGCAATTAACGGAATCATGCGTATTAATCGGTTAACTAATGAACCATGGTGTATAATCACATAGGGTTATACTAGCATGTAACCTGGTCCAAATGAAGCTCTAAGGTATTTCTAATACATACCAAAACGGGTCAGAACTGAAGTCAAAGCAAAAGTCAAAGCTTTGCGACTTTTGGTTCCGAACCGGGTCTAAACAGTAAATTGTCGGGTTGAACATGTTTAGACATGTTCTTACACTAATTACCAAGTTATATTAATGATCAAACAGGTTGTATGTGTTCTACATTGCTAATCATGTATAAATTAGAAACTAAGTATCCTGTTGACTTTTTATTAGTAAGTTTGACTCGGCATTTGACCTAGTTAGAGTGGGAAATCAGGGGGAACCCTTTTAAGGGTTTATTACCCACATAATTACCAACTTATAACTACTTTTGATTCGAGTAATCACTGGACCATTAGTGATTAATCTTAAAGTCAACCGTTAATTACGACGGTTTGACTTTTAAGCTATTACTAAGCAAAAACTTAACTAAGGAAGGATTAGCAAACTTTCTGAAGTCCTATGCTTGATTAGGAAGGTCTTGTGTCTGTTCTTAAGCTCCCAAAAGCTCCAGAATTGCACAAGAAGTGAATGATTAATTGGTTGCAACTTCATGCCCTTTTATAGTGATTTAATCACCACAAGAAGTTGACACACAAGTCTACATCTGACCACAACTGATTAACAAGTGTCCCTAGTGTTCTAGGGGTTGCCTAGGGGCCGCACATGAAGTGAAACATCCGTTTTGGGTCGATTATGCGTGTTTACAGGCTGCTGTCTAAACTTTCTGTTACTGTGTGTCTGACGCGGCCCGCCTTAGCCTTCTGATCAGTTTCCACATTTTTGTCCCTTGGCTCTTCGAAAGGTCGACTAGCTTAATATTTGCAATTTGAACCCTCTTTATTTACCTACAAGGGCTTTAGGACTTATCCCCACCTTGCCAAGTCCCCGGGACTTTTCTGGTTAACCCGAAAAGTCATAACTTTCAACGTTAACGCTTTAACCCCTTGCATACGAATATTGTCATAACTTCCTCATTCTTTATCGAAACTTTGTGAAATTTTAATCACTTATTCTAGTGAGCATAATTAATAATTACAAAGCTTCGGGTTCGCTAAAAGGTCACTCAGAGGTATACTTTAAACATGTTGACACAATTAACCCCCGTAGTTTGTAATCTCTCACTTTCTTTCACAATTAGCTTCGTATGACCCATAATTTATTCGTTTTAAGGGTATAAACATCATGTAGGGTTATTGTAAAGTATATTTATCCATTGTTGACGTTTTGAACCCTTATTTTCACATAGTTTCTTTGTTTGTCAACTTTAGTCCCTCTAAAGTATTCTTTCACACGTTCAGAGCTTATGACACGTGTCAATACATTATTGGACGTAAATTTTCGAGGTGTTACATCCTCACCCCCTTAAAAGAAATCTCGACCTCGAGATTTGCTAAAATGTTTGAAGTACTTTTTGTCGCATAATGGACTTAACTTCTATAACCTATCTGGAGTCTTTCCAAGCTCCCAAAGTGACTCCTATAATAGGTCTATGTATCCTTTTGGAGCTTCTTAACCTGTCGGTCCTCAATCGATACAGGATGCTCATCACATCATAAATCTGCATATCATTATGTGATAGTGTTTCTTGACTTATTGGCGAAACACGTCCTTAACTCATTAGTGTGGGGTGCATTGCGCGTTCCACCGAGCTCCTTAATTAGGTCTTAGCTCGTAAGCTATTTAATCTTGATACATTCGAATCCTTCGAATGATTCTATATATTCCAAGCTTAACTAACCTGAAAATTACTACTCGGCACACCCTTCCAGGGTGTTATCTTTTGTTGAACCTTATCTTTTAACCAGAACTTAGGAGGGTTCCTATTTTCATAAATCCTTGATTTCCTGCCGTATACTGGCAACTTACAATCGATTATGGATTTGTATGGTCTTATTTGTTGTTTCCTAGGTAACTTTCAGATCTTGATAATTGGACTTACCAATTCTCTATCTAACAATAGATGTTTAACATTCCATCTATACAAGGTCTCCAAAGGAGTAGCCTTAATACTTACATGACAATTATTATAGAAAAGCTTACCTTAAGGTGGGATGGTTACCCCAACCATTGCTTAAAACTAATCTTAAGAGTAGCTAATCCGTATAGCTAGTTGAATAACTCAACGATCCTGGGTAGTTGATGGCGATTCTTAATCGTTGTTAAAATAGGGTCGCGGTAATGAGTGCATACGCAAAATGAATCGTCTTTCTTATCTAACAATATCAAACTCTCGGAATATCGAGTTAGGCTATATGAACCCTCTATTTTAAAGCTTAGTTAATCAGGGTTTCGATTCTTCCAATGATGGTACTAGTCGTCTTGGAGATTTCATAATAATACAGCCTTAAATGGGATATGAATCTTAATTCTACCATGCCTCTTAGGGGTAATTAGAGAAATCTTTGGAGAAGATAAACAAAATATAAGGAGGGTACAAAGATTCTCCATATCTCAGGCTCCAGTTCATCCGTCATTGCTTGTGTCAAATAAGTGACACATTTATGTTACTAGTCCACGAATTCCTTAATCGGGAACATTTACTTGGACAATTCCATTCTGGATATCTCCTTTGAATACCATTAGCTGACTTTAGTGCCATATGACCTCTCGGAATATCTTTGTGGTCCCATGCATTAAACCTCCATACTGATCAGGCATGGAAGCAATCTATGGAACTTATTAAGATACACCAATCCTCATATGGCGCTTTTATCATACCATATGGGATTCGGGATCGATAGAGATTAAAGAGATATCAACTATATATGCTGACGCACTTCCTCTTAGAGAGAGGACATTTCGAAAACTCTACGACTGACGGTTTCTGATAGGAACAAAAGAAATGATTCTTCTGATTTCGTCTGTAAGTTTTACCTTACACTTAATATCTGGGGTTTGTATGGGAAAATTTCTAAAAGATTGCTAAGCTTAAGACCTTATGAGAGACTTAGCAGCATCTTAACCCAAACGTATCTCCTTGAGTGGTCAAAGGCTCACCATAAGGAGTTTTGATAACTACTTGCTTCTTATCATCCACAATATGGGCTTGGCTACCAGACGACCAACCCATTCTTATCACTATATCGAGTCCTTTATTATATAAATGGAAACGAGGACAGCAGAAAAGAATGATTCCTAATGGATATAAAACATCCGTCTAATATTGCTGAAGCAGTCTCTGAGGTACCATTGGTCAATTTTACTTTACATTTAACGCTTAGAGTTTTAGCAGGCAGATTTAATGATTTACAAAATCTATTGTCTACGGAAGACTTATCTGAACCTGAATCAATTAATACTCTAGCATGAGCGTTATTGATAAAGAAAATACCTGTTGTAACATTGTCATCCTGAATAGCCTCCTGAGCGCCCATTTGAGAGCTTCCAACTTCGATCTTCTTAGTCTCCCCAGGCTTCTTGGTTTTATTTGGGCAATTTGTCTTGATGTGCCCTATTTCATTACAACCATAGCAGGTTGCGTCTCCTAATCTCTTGCAATCTAAGGTCTTATGTTCCTTGGACTTGCAGATTCCACAGGGTAGAGGCTGAGATTCAAATCTGCATTTCCCGAGGTGGTATATCCTACAGGTCTTGCATCTGGTCTTTTCACCTGACCGCTGGTTGTTCTTCAGGTCCTTGCATTCATGGGTCTTGTGATCCATCTCCATACAGATGACACATCCCCTGGTCTGATCATAGAAACATTTTCCAAAGTGCTTTTTCCCACAGGTTCCACATTCGGGTTTTGCCTTCTTTGGCTTGGACTGGTTATAGCTCGAACTTGTCCTACCCTTTTTGTAACCTTTATTCGGGGTATTATCGTACTTTCGCTTATGATCCCTTAACGCTCGGTTCACGACCTTGTTTACAGCTGTATCTAACATAGCCTGTAACTCGGCGCCCGTTAAATTCAGTCTTGTATCATCATTCTGACCAACTAGATGGTTGTGAGCTTCAGAGGAGTTAACCATGGTGAAGCTTTGAAGGCTACAAACCAATTAGTAATAATTGATTTAATTATATGGTGAATTGTCGAATTTGTTGATTAAATAGCTATGGTGTAAATAAACCATATAGGCCAAAAGATAGTATTTAAGTTATTTGATTATGTTCTGCCTAGGTTTTTTTTTAAATAAATCATCCTTGGCATGTAAACAGAATATAATCCTTCATATTTATTAGACAGGGGACATAAATCACGACTGTCAATGTCGCACTGACATTTTATCTAGCACAAGAGCTTGTTCCCAAGGACTCTTGATGGCGCAGGGCCTTGTCACTAGGGAAAATCTAAAACATAATCGATGATTCCTTTGGATCGGAAAATTTCATAGTTCATTGTCTTGACAAGAATTTATGAAATAAAAACTATCTTTTCATGTATACACCTTTGCCCGTAGGTATACATCCCAAATGGATGTTTTGACGCGTACATCATGTTCGACGTTTACTAGCCATGATTCCTATTGATCATTCACGCTAATTAAGGGATTTGGAAACCTCCTACTATAAGGATGACAAGTGTGATTTTATCGCATCACTGTTGTCGGGAGTGTTAACACATTTTCAGATGTTAACGAGGATCCGAATCTCTTTTTAAACAGGTTTTACCATCTTAGCTAGGTCTTCAAAGACATTCAAGCTAGGTCAAACCTTTTAAGATTCTCTTTTAATATTTATACTGACAGGAAAGGAAGGATACCTATTTTTATTCAGGATTTTTATTAATATTATCCTGGATTTAATTAAAATATAACTATAGCACAAAAAGTCAAGTCACAAGGACAAGTTTAATTTTTAAGCCATGATTTCAGAGAATCGAGGCATATTGATAAGTTAGTAATAGCACAAAAGGCCTAGTCACGTGGACAAGTTTAATTTATAAGCCATGATCGTTTGGGATCGAGGCATTTAGGGGTGAATCAAAGTTCATTACTTTTTCTTGACAGGGAGTTGTAGGCTACCACTGTCTTTAGTCTCAGAGGACATTAACTATAGCCCGTAGGCATTTCCTTCTAAGGGATGTTTATGATATGATCATCTTATAGGATGATATAAGCCATGATTTCTAAATCAATAGACTAGATAAGAAAATTGGAAGAATCCAATATAAGAATGACTGTTGTGATTTTCTCGAATCACATCTGTCAAGAGTGTTAATGTGACAACCCTCATAATTCCATGTATTCTGTACAATTTATTAATAATAATTAATGTGCTTGATGACTGTGCTGAATCATTTAACTGCTCTTTGATTACTGTGTTATGTTTACTTGTATTTGTTAACATACTAGTAGTATACAGAAAAGTTACTAAATAGTCTGGTACGCTTTCCTGAGTGTTAAAAATTAAAAACGTTACACAAATATATATATAGGACGCTTTACGGATTAATTAAGCAGTTTAACGGAACAGTAGCGAACCGAACAACCGGACTTTACCCGGAACATAAAAATATTGCCAAAGTCATTAATTCTACTTTTCTGAGCTAGTTAGGGTCCCCGAACACCCTAACACCCGTTATATTACATAACACACTAGTAACTAATTTAGATACCTAACTAAACAAACTAAACACTTAACTATCCATTCAAATCAAACCATAACCCCCCCCCCCCCCCATGATCCAATCGGTTTCCCCATGAGGGGACACCCTCCACAAACTTTTGATTATTTTATTTACTTGCCTAATATCTAGGTTACATAATGTATGTTGGACAAAAACACCAAAGTGGATTATAAAATTGCTTATGAGTCAAGACCCCCATTCACTAATCACTTCACAAAAAAAATTGCACTCCCTCTCCCTCTCTTTGAAGCTCACGGCAGCCCCATCATCACCACACCACCACCATTACTTGATCACTTTCAAGCATTTTATAAGCACACAAAGGTGTTAGAAGGTCGACAACTAAGCTCGGTGCTTTCGGAAGTTCAAGAACCACTCTAGAATCCTTTTATCCACCACATTTGCATCTTATTTCTTCCCTAGCCTTGTGCTAGTAGTAAGTGTTCTAAATCACTATCTTGTTCTTGATTTTAGTGGTTAATAGATGTTTGTATGATGAAAAATGAAGAACACTAATAACATAACATAAACTCTTGAACATAAGATGGATAAAGAAAAGTTAGGTGTGTAAATCATGTAGATCTTGTGTGATTATGATTATTGGTTAATTATCTGATGTTTTGCTGATTAATATTAATATTTGATGTTGTTGTGATCACTAAACTTGTTAACGGAATCGATCGAACACGATTTAGAAGGTTAAACACTGAAAATCAGAATCTGTCCAAGTTTTACAGCCAACTTCAGTTGGCTGTAAACAGGCCATAAACTCAACGAAAAACCGATATTTTGAATCTAAAATATGTTATTATGAAATACGGTTCTAATGGCACCGGAATCGTAATTTTTGGACTTCGTTTACTATTTTTAATGTGTCGATTTGTAACAACAGCTTAAGCTGAATTTTGACAGCAATAAATGGGTGTCATACTTTCAGTCATAACCTGAGTTTTGTGATGAATCGGACCATGAAATTTGTACAGTAGATGACAACCGATGCATTTGTAATTACCCCACTGGAATTTCGTAAATCGGACACTCGATGAATTTTTAATAAATGGTTCCGTGGACTGTGGTCAGAAATACATAAATCTGAGTTCAGCCCGGAATATGAATTTTTATAAAATATTGGTAATGAACCGGACACCGATATTTTTACATAATAAAATATGGAACGTTTAAGACATCCTGTAAGAATTTGGGAATTTTTGGAATAATTTAACTATTTTATTAAAATGTCCGAAAACAGCCGGTTTTGAATATAAATGCTGAAATGACATAAGTTGTGACTCGCGTGTCTAAATGTCGAGTATGCTATCTGTGAATGATCTAACATGTTATATATGTTATGTGCATTATCGTATGTTTGATTTTGAGTGGGGAATGAATGGGAAACTTAGATGGGCATAAACCGTTAAAGTGATGCATGTTGTGTGATAGATACGTGTAGGAACTTTGTGTTCTATTTGAAAGCCACTAAATGACTAACTGGTAAATCATACTAGGACGTGATTGACCGACCTTGACTGTTAGCAATATTGAGAATCTAACCGAGCAAACCGAGGTGAGTTCACACACTTTCTAAGGTATGGGATTCCCGGTGGTTTGGTAATGGGTTAAAGGATTAAAACTAAATCTACATATCCTCCTTGGGTAGGATATATACGGCCATCCTCCATAGAGTGGATGCCATTATTAAACCTACGAATTCTCCTGGTGCAGAATACGTACGTTCGTCCTCCTGGTGCAGGACAACAACCTTAAAACTAGCTAGACAAAACTCTATCAATAAGTCCCTCTTCATATCGACTTAATCGCCGAGGCCAATGGCGAGCGGGTCATTAGTTAATAGCGCTATTAGGTTTAACAAACCTCACACTGTGCCGTTCGAACGGGCGTGTACTAATGGACTATGGCAAACTGTCAGTGATGATAGACACTGATGTAGGGCACAACTATTGTTCGTAGTAGTCGATATCATACCGTCTAGTAGTTCAAACGGGGAAAGCCCCCCACTGATTATGGTTATGGTTTGGGTAATGAAAAAGGAACTGGTTAAACATACTTTCAACTACGGGGTAATCCCCACGGCATTACGCCAACGAAAGTCAAACCACGTTTTTCAGAAAATGACTTAAAACTAAACAACCAAACGTGAACTCACTCAACTTTGTTGTTGACTCGTTGTTACAGCCTTACAGGTCGCTAAACATTTGGAGCTTGCACGAGGAAGGAGTCGTTGTGGTGTGCGGACTGTTATGTCCGTGCTTACTATTTAAATCCTTATGAACTTATTAAACTTGCGTTTTGAACTTTAACTTATAAACTATGGACTTATGCTTTTGGATTTACTTTTATGCTTCCGCTGTTTAAACTAAACATGGTTAACTAGCTTTGGTCACTAGTTGTATTGAGGTTGGTCTTATTTACTTAATTACGATGTTCAATATGATTGGTGGCTCGATCCTGGTCACGTCACGCCTCCAAGCGGTGGTACTCCGCAGGGTGGATTTTGGGGGTGTAACAGCTAACACGTTCTTAGGTGTTAACAAGGATTTGAATCTCTTGAATAGGTCCTACCATCTTGGCCTCGTCATATAGGCTAGGTTTACCTTTAAGATTCCTTTTTAATAATAAACGCAGAACAATCCTAACTCAGGATGTTAATAAGGATCTGAACCTAAATTGAGGAACTGCTATCTTGGCCGGGTCTTAATAATGACACATGGCTAGGTCTTGTCCTTTTTAGATTTTGCCATTTTTATTATAATGGTAGATCTTATAATATAGGAATGATATTTAAATATAATCGTTCCTTTAAAATTTAAACAAGTATATGGTTGCCCTAAACGGGACTTCTTAAGAAAATGACTTGCCCATGCAAAGGCAAATCAGAAAAATAATCAAGGAAGTAATTAAAAGACAATGAAACGAATTGGAATTTGTCCTATGTTCTTGTCTAGACTCAAGAATGTGCAACTGTGTAACTGAGATTAAACGCAAAAGGCTAGCGTTTAATTCACTCAGTGTTGGCTCTGATACCAACCTGTCACACCCCGACTTTCCACGTGTCACCGGTGGGCCCGGTGGCGAGTATCGTGACGTGGTTGGCAACATAATAGTCAAACAACACAATATATAAATGCACAGCGGAAGAAAAAGGTAAATATATTACAATCCGAATATAAAGTAATATCCAGTATTACAACGGAAAGTAAAGGATCCACAGGCGGATCTTAAAATATAAACATTTGTTCAACAGACTTTAGACGCCTAGACTTGCAAGATTCCTTATTAGCGCCCTGAGCTTCCAGCCAATTACGTTCAGTACCTGCCACTTAACCTTTTTGGAAAATACGTCAGTTTTCACTGGTAAATACACTCAACTGACTCATTTGAAAAGAGTTTAAGAAAATTGATTTAGATGCACCAGGCACAAAATATTTTGACACTTTGATTAAAATGCACAAAGCAAAATTAATCTTTTATACTTGGGAAAATTATTTGTATATAATCTTGTATACAGTTTTACTTATTTGTCGTCCATTAGGGCCGGTTAGAAGAGCCGGACAGATTAACTGACACGCCACAGGTATAATGCCCACAGGCTATCATCCTCTAAGTGGATTACCAGTTCCGGTATAATGCCCACAAGGATGATACCTCGGAGTGGATTACCAGTTTTTACATAATGCAACTGTCAGGTGTATGCCTACACCCCGTGCTTAGGTCGTGGCCATTTCTTAAAATGATGCCAAGGATATCCGGGACATGGTCATTAACCCCCAAAAGCCATACACCAAATAATACATATTAAACAGGTTATGTAAATACATCAATCACAATCTGATTTAAATGACTACATACACCTGATCAAGCGGTACTTTTATAGTGTCGTATCCCAAGCCCGTATAGGGAAAATAAGTTAAGAGTATTTACCTGAGCTAGCTCCTGTCTTAAATAGCAAGAATTTAGTAACTCAACCGTATTCACTTAAGTAAGCGTAGGTACCATTTACCGGAAGGCTCTAGTCTGGAACGATGGTATAAATAACCAATTAGAATGCTAACGGGTCTTTAATTAAGCCTAAGCTTAGACCGGTTAGTCTTACCGAAAGATACGGTTCAAACGCATGATTAAGCGAAGACCGGATAGAATGTGATTTAGACCCGACAAGTTCGGAGACTTGCTTAATATGGGTATTTCATACACATTCTGGATTTTGAGACAAAACCGATAAGGTTTGACCGTTTAGGCTAATTTATGTAAACTAGTTACATAAACCGAACCGAACGCGTAATAAGCGTAACGGGTATACATATGAGCCATTTACAAGTTTCCTAAGTTAATATGCTTCATATATGTTGTGACATCAGTAAGATGTCTTTTATTATGCCCGAAATGGATTTAAACACAAACTATGTCCACTAGGTGTAGTTTGGTCATTTATAAGGTGATAAAAGAGTTTAAGTAGTATCCCGAGTTACGGGTCTGATGAAATCAGCAAAGATAATCAATTTGCTAAGTTATATCAGTAGGGTATAGTATATATGTGAAATTTATCAAGTATAACCAATTTATGCACCGTAGGGGCATTTTGGTAATTTCACATAAGCCGAGAAACTCAAAACTAAAGTCTGAGTTTAACAACCTTTTCTTACAGTTAAAATATTATAATTTGCCCAAAATATCAGTAGGTATCAACCCTTGTATGTTTAAAATAGTTTTAGTACATACTATGCGTTAAAAACGCTTAATAAGGCGATTAAAAGCCATTTCCGGGTTCGATACATAAGGCTGATATTTTTATTATTCCAGAAGGCTTAAAATGATTTATTTATCATATGTGTTCAGTAGCAAAAGGTTTGGAGTTGATTAGATGTGTAAAACTCATTTCATGGCCCGTAAGGGCAAAACCGCAATTACCGGATTAAGCCTACGACTATTAGTTATGCTCGTCCTAAAATTAATTAAAAATCTTCAAAAATCCCAAAATAATATCTTACATCAGTGGGTAATAAGTTTGATATCAAAAAGTAGGCTTAACTAGTCCATACGCTAATTACGCCGTTTAATTAATGATGTGCGGTAAGTGTCGTATATTTTAGGTGTATATTTTAAGCCCTTTTTAACACTTATTTTAGCCAAGTTTTAAATTTATAAAACACGATATTTCACTGACACTAAACACACATATGGGCAAGTGCACCCATCGTTGAGTGTAGTATAGTGTTGGTAAGATACCGAGGTCGTCCAAGGACACAAGAGCTTTTAGTACCGGTTTATCCTCAACGTCTAACCAAAATAAAAGTTTAGAAAAATGTTTTAAACTAAGAAAATTAAAATCTAACTAAAATGCTGAAAATAAAAATAAAAGAAAAAAAACAGATAGACAAGATGAATCACTTGGTTCCGACTCGTATCTAGTATAACCTTTGATTATTTCCGCACTTTTGCACACAATTAAGAGATTATCTTAGTTATTGTAGTAGGCCCCTCTTTTGAAGGTGACGTTACCCTCACCCCAGTAGTTTGAGTCAGCAGGGATACAATCCTAAAGGGGTGGATTATTGGAAGATAATGAATTAAGTTATTAATGCAGTATTGTGGTAGGCCCCGCTTTTGGCGGTGACGTTACCCTCGGCTAAGTAGTCTGAGTCAGCAGGGATACAGTCCTAAATAGCCGGGTTATAGTATTAATAGTAGTTAACTTATGAGGGGATCAAAGAGTTTGGACCCCCGCCATCCAATACCGTGAAGTATTGAAGGAGGTCCTACTAAATTTGACCCAGGTCCATTGCAGGACCTCTAAACGCTGAACAATGGCAAGACCTTTACCAAACCGTTCCCTTAACCCCCTACCAGGTAGCCAACATACCTCCATATAGACCGTGGAGATATGAATGGTGAAAATCCTTTATTTTATATAGACAGTAAAATAATGCCAAGACACCACGGACAAACGATAAGGAAAGATCACCTTCAACATAAGTAACTAGTTATTAAAGTCATTAATACAAAACCAAATAAAAAGTGCAAAAGATTAGAAATAAAAAGTATTATACTAGACACTTTGTCTTCACCAAGTGATGTAAGAGACTTAGGCAAACATGGCCTTGATTGTCAAGAACTCTTACGATCAATCTTGGATCCCGAGACGACTCACACACTCTACGATGGACAATGGATGATGGTGGTGGATGATGGTGTTGTGATGGTGGTGGGTGGTGGATGAAGTGTGAGAGAGGTGGTGTGCCAAGGGATGAGATGAAATGAATCCAAGCACTCCTATTTATAGGCTGAACAGAGTGCTGGACACGGCTCCGTGTCCGCTGGGCACGGCCCCGTGTCCGTCTGACAATCTCTCTCCTCATTAATTGTAATTCGCAATTACAATAAATGCGCCTGCTGTACTTTCGACACGCCCCCGTGTCCGCTGAGCACGGCCCCGTGATGGGCAATAGAAGCTTCTATAGATTTGTCTTTTCTTCTGCTTCTTGGGCACGGCCCCGTGCTGGCTGAGCACGGGGCGTGTTCAGCCTTCTGTCTTCTCTTTTTTGCTTTGGAAGGTGCCGTTGAGGGGTCGGGCAGTCCACTAATGTTCCTTTCCTTGTATTTATGTTGGATTTAGCTGTCTTTTTGCTTCTTTTGCGTTTTTGAGCTCATTTAATCCTGAAAATACAAAAGGAAGACAAAAACACTCTTTTTCCAATATTAGTACTTAAAAAGGGTTAGTTTTATGCCTCATTTGATGTAATTTATATGTTGCATTTTACACACATCAAATACCCCCACACTTGAACTTTTGCTTGTCCTCAAGCAAAACTCTTTAATATGTGGCTTACACTCCCAAATGGAATAGGTAGAAGAGAAGGTTTTGGGCTTGTCGTAGAGTGTCGGGATTTCCAAGATCTTTTTGGGTTTTATTTTTATTTATTTACACTCCTATTCGTAATGATTTATTTAGAACTTTTCATAAAAGAAATTACTTATTTGGGCATAACATGGCTTTTTTTTAAATTCTATTTATATACAAGTTCACATACCTCACGGGGAAATCACTCACACTCGGCCGAAGGTGTATTTTTAGTGAATCACTCGAGAGCGGCATGGAACTTATTCCTACCATAGGCTTGCCAAGAAATCAATCCTCCTCCTTTTTAACTTTTATACCTTTGTAGATATCAAGAGGACTTTGTGGGTTAAGGGTTAGGCTAGGGTTAAAGGTAGGTTGTTGGGTTAGTGGTTAGTAGAAAAAGGGCTAAAAGCGTAACAAGTGTCGGTTTTCGTATTTTTGCAACTTTTTATTGTGATGAAGCTTTTATTCAAACTAAATTATTTTTGATTAACTTGTTTGTTTATTTTCTTTTTGCTTCATCATTATCACAAAATTTATTTATTTATTTATTTTTTTATTTTTTTATTTTTTTTTTCACGAAGAACCGAACTTGTTACTAAAATAAAGGGTTAAAAATGAAAAAGGTTTTGGTGGGTAAAAAGGGTTTTTGTTTGGGTGATGAAACGAAAAGGTTTAGGCTCAAAGGGGCTAACTAGGGGGATTTTTTGTGGGTAGGTGGTAAAAGAAAAAGAAAAAATAATGGTGTAGAAAATAAAAAGGGTTAGTCCTAATGCCTCCATCATTTACTTACTTGGGTTTAAGTTGATAAGGACCGGGAATGTATTGTCATGGCAAGTTCTAGAGTTGTAAGAACCAAGCGGCTATTCACACAAGAAACGAAAAATGAGCGTTTAGTCAAAAGATATGTAATTGTGTGCTCAATAAAGGCTCAAAACTCACTTTTGTGGGAATGGGTTTTTATGTGATCAAGTATATATAATCAAATTTTAAATAAGTTTGTCATGCCTTTTCATAATTTTCTTATGTTGGTTCTTTTTATCACTACGCTATCGGTTGTAAATTTGTAAAAATATAACCTTTTTTAGAACTTGAATTTCCCGAGTTAAACCTAGACAAGTAAAAAAAATTGAAATTTTTGAAAAAATTTGGGGTGATTAGCGGTTCCAATAGAGTTTTGTGTAAGGCTTGTATTTAGGACTTGCAAAATTCAAGGTTTTAGCATCCCCCCACACTTAAATTACACATTGTCCTCAATGTGTCCCAAAAATAAATTTTTAGGTTGATTAGATGTGTAAAATAATGTTTAAAAAGCAAAAATTTGTCTTACTGGGCACTGAACACGGCCCCGTGTTGTCCGGGCACGGCCCCGTGTCCAAGTGTCAGTAACAAAATTAAAATAAGAGAAACAGAAGTCTGGACACGGGGGCGTGTTGAGTGAACACGGCCCGTGTCCAGGTACCTGAACTGGGCGTTTTTCTGCAGGTGGTTCGGCACGGGGCCGTGTTGGTTGGGCACGGCCCGTGTTGAACCTTCTGAAATGGAGAAAATTGTCGGGTTGCCTTGTTCTTGTGCATGGGTTCATTTTTCTCGTTCCCCTTTTCATCCTTTACCACCATGAGTGTGTTTTATTCCTGAAAATTAAAACTAACAGAAAACATAAAAATTAATCTAAATTAAACTAAGGATAGTTCCGTGGAATGCCTCCATGGTGCGCCACGTTTATAAGGGTCCTTGGCTAGACCCAAAGCCTGGTCATATGTTACCCAAGTGGGATGTGTTGCATCCCATGTTACACCGTCGGAGAGCGTCATCCAAGCTTGAGTCTATGACCTTCATGTAGTTGACCGGATCTTCTTCCTCTACTCGCTTTCCACATTCAAATTTCACTTCCTCATCCCCAAACTTCAATGTTAGAGTTCCGTCATTCATATCCACCAATGCTTGGGCGGTGGCTAGGAATGGCCTCCCGAGGATGAGAGGGACCTCGGTGTCTTCTTCCATGTCTAGGATGACAAAGTCGGTTGGGAAGACGAATTTGTCAACCTTGACTAGCAGGTTTTCGGCGACACCTTGTGGGAATTTGACGGATCTGTCGGCGAGTTGTATGCTCATCTTTGTAGGGCTTGTTGTTCCTAGGCCGAGTCGCTTGAACATTGATGTGGGCATGAGGTTGATGCTAGCCCCAAGATCGGCTAAAGCATTTCGGACGGGGGACTTCCCAATTGAACAAGGGATTGTGAAGCTCCCGGGGTCGATTTTCTTTTGTGGAAGTTTGTTGAGTACTAGAGCAGAGCATTCTTCGCCTAAGTTAACTAATTGCAATGATTCAATTTTCCTTTTGTGAGTGAGGAAATCCCTCCTGAATTTTGCATATTTAGGCATTTGGGTTAGGACCTCAATAAAAGGAATATTAACATGCAATTGTTTTAGTAAACTTTCGAACTTTGCGAATTGCTCATCGGTCTTTTGACGATTTAACCTACTGGGGTACGGGATTGGAGGAGTCATGGTGGGCTCTTGATTTGGTGCGGAAGCCTTTTCTGGCGCAGGAGGAGTCATAGGCTGGCTAGAATGGCTTCTTTCATTTGGCGGTAATGGAGCATCCTCGGGACCCACGATTCAATTTCTTAATGTGATGAGATGTACTTGTGCCTTCGGGTTCGTTTCGGTATTACTGGGTAATGCGCCTTGTGGTCTCTCGGAGAAATTTTGAGCTAGTTGATTTAATTGTTTTTCAACGTTTTGAATGCTAGCTTGTTGATTTCTGAAATTCGATTCCAATTGTTGAAATCGATCCGAGTTTTTCTTTTCAGTGTCAGAGATGAGGCGAGATACAATATCTTCAAGCCTTTCCCTTCCACCTTGTTGTTGAGGAAAATTTTGCGGTTGTTGAAAATTAGTTCGTTGGTTTTGTTGGTTACTACTATTGCCGGGATCTCTCCAACCAAGATTTGGGTGGTTACGCCATCCTTGGTTGTAGGTACCCGTTGGAGGACCTGCGGCCTAGGTCTATTATCCATGTAGTTTACCGTTTCAGTTTGTTCATCTAATTCTTTCATACAACTCCAATTTTCATGTGACCCACCACACCCTTCACAAGCCATAACCGAGGCCGTTTTTGTCGTTTCTAGCCTTTTGATTTTTGAAGAGAGGGCCTCGATTTGGGCTTGTAAAGAGGTGCTTTCATCAACCTTATGGGCGCCCGGGGCAATAGATTTATTACCTCGGGGAGTGTGCCATTGAAAATTGGTTTGAGCAATTTCCTCAATTTGGTTATATATTTCATTTGGGCGACGATTACCTAAGAGTCCCCCGGAGCTTGAATCAAGTGTCTGTCTTGTGTGTGGCAACAATCCATTGTAGAAAGTGGATACTTGTTGCCATACCGCTAGACCATGGTGAGGACACTTTCTTAGAAGCTCTTTGAACCTCTCCCAAGTTTCATATAAGGATTCCCCATCCTCTTGTGAGTATGTATTAATTTCAGTCATTAATTTAGCCGTTTTAGCAGGAGGGAAATACTTATACAAAAACTTTTGGGCGAGTTCATCCCAGGTGTTTACCGATCCAACTGGGAGGGTGTTAAGCCAAGCCTTAGCTCGGTCTTTTAGTGAAAAAGGAAACATTCGAAGGCGGATGGCGTCATTGGATGCTCCATTGATCCGAAAGGTATCACATATTTCTAAGAAGTTAGTAATATGTAGATGGGGATCCTCGTCCGCAAGCCCGTGGAAGGTTGCGGAGTTTTGGAGCATTTGTATCAAATGTGGCCGAAGTTCGAAGTTGTTGGCCTCGACATTCGGTGCATTGATAGCGGCGCCAAGATTGCCTACGGTAGGCCGTAGGTAATCCATGAGGGTACGTTGGTCCGCCATTGGAAGTGGGTCCCCCGAAGCTTTCTCTTGATTTTTAGCTTTTAGTCTTCTTCTGAGAAAGCGCTCGGGTTCGTCTAGGGGTTCTTTTATGTCTCTACTAGAACTGGAGCTCATGCACTACGTAGGAGGTTCAAATGTGGCGCCTGGGTTCCAAGTCCTGCAATAAAAACATAAAAGAACGCTGGTCTGAATGTTCACCACGGCCCCGTGCTCAATGAACACGGCCCGTGTTCAGAGGCACAGTAATTGATTTCTGGATCCCTGTTACTGGGAGTTGGACACGACCCCGTGTTGCACCGACACGGCCCCGTGTTCAGCTCTCTGTAACTCAGAAAATAAAAACTGCCAGTGATGATGCTGGGCACGGCCCGTGCTGAGCGCTGCAGAAGCTGAAAAACTAAGAAAATCCTAAAAAAAAATAAAAAGAAAAAAAATAAAAGATGATTAGGCCGTTGATTCCTAACTTTCTTAAAATCCTTGTGTCCCCGGCAACGGCGCCAAAAACTTGATGTGCGGTAAGTGTCGTATATTTTAGGTGTATATTTTAAGCCCTTTTTAACACTTATTTTAGCCAAGTTTTAAATTTATAAAACACGATATTTCACTGACACTAAACACACATATGGGCAAGTGCACCCATCGTTGAGTGTAGTATAGTGTTGGTAAGATACCGAGGTCGTCCAAGGACACAAGAGCTTTTAGTACCGGTTTATCCTCAACGTCTAACCAAAATAAAAGTTTAGAAAAATGTTTTAAACTAAGAAAATTAAAATCTAACTAAAATGCTGAAAATAAAAATAAAAGAAAAAAAACAGATAGACAAGATGAATCACTTGGTTCCGACTCGTATCTAGTATAACCTTTGATTATTTCCGCACTTTTGCACACAATTAAGAGATTATCTTAGTTATTGTAGTAGGCCCCTCTTTTGAAGGTGACGTTACCCTCACCCCAGTAGTTTGAGTCAGCAGGGATACAATCCTAAAGGGGTGGATTATTGGAAGATAATGAATTAAGTTATTAATGCAGTATTGTGGTAGGCCCCGCTTTTGGCGGTGACGTTACCCTCGGCTAAGTAGTCTGAGTCAGCAGGGATACAGTCCTAAATAGCCGGGTTATAGTATTAATAGTAGTTAACTTATGAGGGGATCAAAGAGTTTGGACCCCCGCCATCCAATACCGTGAAGTATTGAAGGAGGTCCTACTAAATTTGACCCAGGTCCATTGCAGGACCTCTAAACGCTGAACAATGGCAAGACCTTTACCAAACCGTTCCCTTAACCCCCTACCAGGTAGCCAACATACCTCCATATAGACCGTGGAGATATGAATGGTGAAAATCCTTTATTTTATATAGACAGTAAAATAATGCCAAGACACCACGGACAAACGATAAGGAAAGATCACCTTCAACATAAGTAACTAGTTATTAAAGTCATTAATACAAAACCAAATAAAAAGTGCAAAAGATTAGAAATAAAAAGTATTATACTAGACACTTTGTCTTCACCAAGTGATGTAAGAGACTTAGGCAAACATGGCCTTGATTGTCAAGAACTCTTACGATCAATCTTGGATCCCGAGACGACTCACACACTCTACGATGGACAATGGATGATGGTGGTGGATGATGGTGTTGTGATGGTGGTGGGTGGTGGATGAAGTGTGAGAGAGGTGGTGTGCCAAGGGATGAGATGAAATGAATCCAAGCACTCCTATTTATAGGCTGAACAGAGTGCTGGACACGGCCCCGTGTCCGCTGGGCACGGCCCCGTGTCCGTCTGACAATCTCTCTCCTCATTAATTGTAATTCGCAATTACAATAAATGCGCCTGCTGTACTTTCGACACGCCCCCGTGTCCGCTGAGCACGGCCCCGTGTCCGCTGAGCACGGCCCCGTGATGGGCAATAGAAGCTTCTATAGATTTGTCTTTTCTTCTGCTTCTTGGGCACGGCCCCGTGCTGGCTGAGCACGGGGCGTGTTCAGCCTTCTGTCTTCTCTTTTTTGCTTTGGAAGGTGCCGTTGAGGGGTCGGGCAGTCCACTAATGTTCCTTTCCTTGTATTTATGTTGGATTTAGCTGTCTTTTTGCTTCTTTTGCGTTTTTGAGCTCATTTAATCCTGAAAATACAAAAGGAAGACAAAAACACTCTTTTTCCAATATTAGTACTTAAAAAGGGTTAGTTTTATGCCTCATTTGATGTAATTTATATGTTGCATTTTACACACATCAATTAACATAAAGCTTTCATTTTACGCTAACGAGCATAACTCTTAATCTACACCTCAAATTGATGTCAAACTTTGCATACAAGTTTATATATCAGCAATTAAAGTTTCTACTCTTTTACATTTTCAAAAATCACGTTTTAAGGTAATAAGGGCATAATGGTCAACATATGAGCAATTAACGGAATCATGCGTATTAATCGGTTAACTAATGAACCATGGTGTATAATCACAGAGGGTTATACTAGCATGTAACCTGGTCCAAATGAAGCTCTAAGGTATTTCTAATACATACCAAAACGGGTCAGAACTGAAGTCAAAGCAAAAGTCAAAGCTTTGTGACTTTTGGTTCCGAACCGGGTCTAAACAGTAAATTGTCGGGTTGAACATGTTTAGACATGTTCTTACACTAATTACCAAGTTATATTAATGATCAAACAGGTTGTATGTGTTCTACATTGCTAATCATGCATAAATTAGAAACTAAGTATCTTGTTGACTTTTTATTAGTAAGTTTGACTCGGCATTTGACCTAGTTAGAGTGGGAAATCAGGGGGAACCCTTTTAAGGGTTTATTACCCACATAATTACCAACTTATAACTACTTTTGATTCGACTAATCACTGGACCATTAGTGATTAATCTTAAAGTCAACCGTTAATTACGACGGTTTGACTTTTAAGCTATTACTAAGCAAAAACTTAACTAAGGAAGGATTAGCAAACTTACTGAAGTCCTATGCTTGATTAGGAAGGTCTTGTGTCTGTTCTTAAGCTCCCAAAAGCTCCAGATTTGCACAAGAAGTGAATGATCAATTGGTTGCAACTTCATGCCCTTTTATAGTGATTTAATCACCACAAGAAGTTGACACACAAGTCTACATCTGACCACAACTGATTAACAAGTGTCCCTAGTGTTCTAGGGGTTGCCTAGGGGCCGCACATGAAGTGAAACATCCGTTTTGGGTCGATTATGCGCGTTTACTGGCTGCTATCTAAACTTTCTGTTACTGTGTGTCTGACGCGGCCCGCGTAAGGTTTCATTAACCTTTACGCGGCCCGCCTTAGCCTTCTGATCCGTTTCCACACTTTCAAGTTTCCACATTTTTGTCCCTTGGCTCTTCGAAAGGTCAACTAGCTTAATATTTGCAATTTGAGCCCTCTTTATTTACCTACAAGGGCTTTAGGACTTATCCCCACCTTGCCAAGTCCCCGGGACTTTTCTGGTTAACCCGAAAAGTCATAACTTTCAACGTTAACGCTTTAACCCCTTGCATACGAATATTGTCATAACTTCCTCATTCTTTATCGAAACTTTATGAAATTTTAATCACTTATTCTAGTGAGCATAATTAATAATTACAAAGCTTCGGGTTCGCTAAAAGGTCACTCAGAGGTATACTTTAAACATGTTGACACAATTAACCCCCGTAGTTTGTAATCTCTCACTTTCTTTCACAATTAGCTTCGTATGACCCACAATTTATTCGTTTTAAGGGTATAAACATCATGTAGGGTTATTGTAAAGTATATTTATCCATTGTTGACGTTTTGAACCCTTATTTTCACATTGTTTCTTTGTTTGTCAACTTTAGTCCCTCTAAAGTATTCTTTCACACGTTCAGAGCTTATGACACGTGTCAATACATTATTGGACGTAAATTTTCGAGGTGTTACAAAAGACGTTTAATGCAGTTTAATTCTCCCATTAATTTCGTTTTTCAGATTCTTCAAGACCTGCAGTATAAATAGAAGGTTCCTGCTGCAGATTGAACAAACCGGAAATTCACAGCAAACAATCTCTTTCTACAGAATTCTTCTTCTTCAAGCTTTCGAGGTACTCTTTCGGGTTGGAGTCAAGACCGGCAGTGCAACTGCTTCGGGCTGTTGTATCTTGGAAACAAACGTGTTCTCCTGGGAGACACGAAATTTGTTTTAAGGGACCCGTGTCTAACACGATCCTCAGCCAAGAACAATGTTTCTGTTCGATTTTTTGTTCTTGTTTTCCATTTTTCAGTTGTAATCTGTATTGTTATTTTTGCTTTCCTTTCCTATTGTAATTTCAAGTTAATAATTGAATTTTTATTTATTTTACACGAACGGATTCCTACAAATGTTACCCTTTAGTAGTTACCCGATAGATACCCAATGAGTTTTGAGATGAGTATACCCAACGAGTAATCTTTTTAAATTATTGGGTTTACCCGAAACCCGCGGGTATACCCGATACCCGATGGGTATTTACCCGCTAGAAACCCGACGGGTTTTGGGACGGGTTTGGGACAAGCTTATCTAATCGGGGTTGGGTTTGGGATTACATAAACCTGTCCCAAACCCGACCCATTGCCATCCCTACTACTTGGTTCATGTTCCTTTGTTTTGAATTAGAATTTTGAACTGTCGCAACGCGCGGCGGCGTCGAAACCTAAAGTAACTCGAATTAGTATCGTTAAATATAAGCATGTAAACGTATTATATTTAACTTGACTCATTGCCAAGAAAAATTTACGTCAAAACGTAAACCAACATAGATTTATACGGAAACATACTTAAAAAAAGCACGTAAGAAACTAGTATTTTTTTAAGTTAAAGAATGGTGCCGAGTGTTGCGGCGGCCAGGGGCGGAGACAACATTAAACCAGCCGTAGCACGGGCTACGGCTCAAAGTCGTGTTCGCAGTGTTTCGTAGTGTTAATTTTTTGTTTTATTTTATTTTATATAAAGGATACCCCTAAAAAAAATACGAGGATACCCCTATAAAAGATTTTATATGAATACACTGTAAAAAAAAATTTGGATACCCCTGGTTTTAAGGTCTAGCTCCGCCACTGGCGGCGGCGTTGAAACGTAAAGCGACTCGAACTTATATACCACCTAGTGAAAACAAATTATATTTGACCCGACTCGTTTTCGAACAAAATTTGTGACAAAACGTAGACCATTTACGTCAAAACGTAAACCAAATTGATCTATACCGACATGTACTTAAAAAAAGCACGTAAGAAAACAGTGTTTTTTATGTTAAAAATGGTACAACGCGTGACAACGTTGAAACTTAAAATAACTCGAATTTATACCACCTAGTGAAAACATATTATATATGACAAAACGTAAACCAACTAAAACATGTATAAAAAGAAGCACAAACATGTATTGACAATATGTAGACCAACCGAAAATATACATAAAAATAAGCACGGAAACGTATTATATTTAAGCCACATACATTAGAATTAGCACGTAAACTTTGAGGGTATAAAATAACATTTTATTAAGTTTTTATAAAGCTAAGTGAATGTTAAGGGTATAAAAAAACCAAAAAAAAAAAAGAGTAAATTACAAAAATCGTCCTTTATGTTGACACCAGATTGCAAACTATGTCCTTTATCTTCAATAATTACAGAAAACTTATTTATGTTTACAAACCCTTACACGTTATGTCTTTTATCACTAACTCAGTTAATTTTCATGGTTAAGTCTGACCAATTGGACCCCACATAAAGATATCTTGGTCATTTTACCCTAAATATTAAAATAAATAATCATAAAAAATAAAAATAAAAATCCCCCAAACTCAAATCAAACTCAACACCTGCAATCATTGTATCTTGGTAATTTTCACGTGTGTGATATTAATATTTTAAGTTTATATTTTATTTTGTTTATTAAAATGTTTAACTAAAAAAGTAAAAAGACTAAATTACCCTTGTGTTACCTAATTTAACAATAAAAATTAACTGGGTTAGGGTTAAAGGACATAACGTGTAAGGGTTTGCAAACATCGAGTACGTTTTTTGTATTTATTGAAGATAAAGGACATAGTTTGCAATCTGGTGTCAACATAAAGGAGGATTTTTGTAATTTACTTAAAAAAAACTAATCTAGCTTGACATGACAATAGTTCCAGTGAAAAGCTTTTTAAAATTGTTATATATAATTACTTGGCTGATTTTTGTGGACCTTTTATGGTATTCAAAGATAGATTTTTGTAGGGTTGTAAACGAACCGAACGAACACGAACAAGGCCATGTTCGTGTTCGTTCGTTAAGGAAATTAACATGTTCGCGAACTGTTCACGAACGCATACCGAACATAATTTTATGTTCGTGTTCGTTCGTTAAGGAAATTCAGTTGTTCACGAACAATTCGTGAACACTGGTCTCGTACACAAACGAACACAAGCAAATAAAAACGAACGCAAACGAACATTTAACTTGAAAATAAAAAAATTAAAACATTGTTATCCTTAAACATTGTATATAACTAGATAAATACAACCATCAAATGATAAATCAAAACACAAGAAGTCTACTACACCACCAAACGATGAATCAAGTTTAACTAACTTACACATAATTATCCCCAAAAATGTTTTAGAATGTCCAAATTTTAGCTAACAAAGAAACAAATAGGGTTTCAAGTTTCCAATATGTTTAGATAAATGGTTTATTATGTGTTATTTTTTTTATATAATCAAACGAACACAAACGAACGTAACCGAACATATTGCCGAACGTTCACGAACGTAGTCGAACGAACGACACCTGTGTTCGTGTTCGTTCGCTAAGCTAATCGAACGAATTTTTTTGTTGGTGTTCGTTCGTTAAGCTAATCGAACGAACATAAATGAACTTCCCGCCGAACGGTTCACGAACTGTTCGCTGAACGTTCGGTTCGTTTACAGCCCTAGATTTTTGTTTTGAACTAGTTTTTGCCCCGTCCGCGTTGCGGGGCAATAAGCCGAATATTTCTCTCTCGTAACATGTATGTCTGTGCTTCGGTTACTTGTACATATTACTCATAACACGATCTAAAAAAAAATTATATCGAATCAACCAATTAAAACAAAAACACTACCATACTTTTACTAAAAAAAACTAAAACGATAGAAAGAGTATAATTTTAAACTGGGAGCAAAATTGTAATTTTTCAGGACAAATGAGCATGTACCAGGCATGCCTTGAGGAATAAAAATTACACCTATGCCTGTCCGCATTGCAGGGCGTTAAATCAAATATTTCTTAGTTTCATAACATGTATGCATGTATTTAGGTTACTTGTACATACTACTTATAAAACGATCTAAAAAAAATGCATCGAGACAACCAATTAAACGAAAACACTACCATAGTTTTGCTAAAAAAATTAAAACAATAACAGGTCTGTAATTTTGAGCTGGGGGTAAAATACTAATTTTTCAGGACCAATGAGCGAGTGTTAGACAACTGGTTGACACAATAAAAGTTACATTGAGTCAACCAAACAAAAAAAAACAGTACTATAGTTTTGAAAAAAAAAGTAAAACGATGACAAGATCATAATTTTTAACTGGGGGAGAAATCGTAATTTTTTAAATGGGAGCAAAATCTTAATTTTGAACAGAGCGCAAAATCGTAAAAATATTTTGAACTGGGGCCGAAATCATAATTTTAAACTGAGAGCAAAATCATAATTTTGAGCTATGGGGAAAAACACAATTTTATTTTGAACTGTGGGCAAAAGCGTAAATTTGAGTTGGGGGCAAAAACATATTTTTATTTTGAAGGGGGGGGGGGGGCAAAAGCGTAATTTTAGACGGAGAGGCAAAAATATAATTTTATTTTGAATTAAGGGCGAAAACGTAATTTTAAACAAAGGATGAAACCGTAATTTTAAGCTAGAAATAAAATTAAATTAAAAATAGGTTGGTCCAATAGGGGAGTGTCAGGCAGCTGTCTGGCACTATTCCCCCAAGCTTGTAAATGTATATATTGGAAATGAAAATGGAAATTAATTGGTTTTTGCCTATGTGGTTCGGCCAAAATCTCTGTTTCGCTTTTTAGATTTTTTCTGTCTATGCGTTGAAATTGTCACAGTTTTTTTTTTTTTTTTTTTGTGTGTGTGTGTGTGTGTGTTTGGACACCCGCTTATAATTATTTGCAACCCAAACCTGTTAATTTTTTTCATGTTATGTTCGGGTCATATTAAGAATTATCGCTTCTGATTGAAGCTCTAATGGATTTTGTACTTAGAAGAAACTTTACGTGACAATAACGAGACAATACTGAAACTTGGTTATTATTTCATGATTTTGTACCCGTTACCAATGTGACAACTGCCACTTTCGGGTAATTTACGTACATTTAAAGCAATGATTTACATTATACAAGTATGTGTTTTGAATATTCGAACTGCATGATTACATGATATACATCTTAGAGCACTCAAGGAATATTCATTTATGATGCACATTATTCATTTTTATTGGTTACATTTGAAATAGTGTAAACAATGCATCGAAACAACTAGAGTAGTACCTAGTAAACTAGTGTGCTGACGAGAACTCAGGATCCGCATAAATCATCTAAATTACATCTTTAGGACTCGGACGATAGTCCAACATCAATTATATATTAAACCCTATACGGGAATACAAGAGTTTGGTTAATATTTTACCAATGTCCGGTAGCACTAAAAATTGTCCGAAAAGCGCTAAAAGTGACCATTTCATTATTTTTCCGCAAAATTCAGCAAAGCCGGTACCAGAACCGTGTCAAAAATAATAAAAGTTTTAGTCCAAAAAGTTGGATTAAATATTTGGATAATAAAACAAGTACAAAAATAATTTTTGTTATGTTTTTATCTAAATAAAACACGGTGTCAGTATTTAACCCGGTACAGGACCTGAACCGACTTTTTCACCCGAATTACACACTAAAAATTTCGGTGAACTAGTTTTACTTAGTGTCACACTACTTTAAAATATGAAGGCTTAAAACCTTGTAGATATTTTTATATAAAATGTCAAAGTTCTTAAAATACTTAAACATTTACTACATTTTACCATGAAGTGAACACTTAACACATGAAACAAATTCAAGACCCTTTTCCCCCCTCATGTTCACGTTTGTTTTAGTGGGTCCAACACCCCTTAATTACTTGCTAAATATCTTGATATTTTTAGTTAAGTTACAAGTGGATGAAATGGGTAAATTATTAGAATACTTACACATTAAGTTACTAACCATTTTATCATCACTTTATATTTTTTTTTTTAAAAAACACAAACTCTCTCATCATCTTCATCATCCACCAAGAACACCATAAACCCATTTTATTTTATCACCTCTTTTATGATCAATATAATTTTCTATGGAACATAAGAAGATCTAAATCACTTACAAGTTAAAGCAAGGGTTTTCATCCATTCAAGATCATTCTACCATCAAGATCTTCATCTTTTTATCTCTTAATCATCCTCTAAGATCATCCCTAGCCAAGTGCTAGAAGTAAGCTTCAAGATCTATTTTTTTTTCATACTTATATTATGTTTATGATTGTTATTATAACTAATAAATAACTAAATAATCATACATAATAAACATGAAAAATACAAAGAAGCAAACATAATAATCATGATATATTTATGTTGGTTATTATTGTGATCTAAGACTTGTTATATGCATATTTGATCTTGTTATGATGATTATGATATAAATAAATTGTTAGAGGATGTTTTAAAAATATGATCTAACAATTATACATGTTTATGTTAAAGGGTTTTTAACATAAAGGTCTAAAGGGATGATCATAACCTTTGATCTTGTGAAAGTATTTAAGGTTTTTGTTTAAAAACAAGACTTTTACAAGCTTATAAAAAGTAACATACAACATGAGATTTTTATAAAAGTTGTTAAAACTAGAAGTAAACTTGGTTTTTGAACTAGTAGCACATGTTATGATCATGTCCAAAACCCTACATGATTTGGAGATCATTTTGATAAGTTTATGTTATAAAAATCTCATATGTTTTTAGTTAAGATGATTGGGTAAATTGATGGTGATTTGGAAAAGAAAATGATATGTTTATGAAACATGGCCAAATGATTAATACAAAGGTTATATGGCCATTTTTTTAAGAACATTATGTTAACAAAACTATCATTTTTTTTAACAAAGTCTTTACAAGATTAGAAAGTTGGTCTTTCTAAACATAAAAATTGACATAAATATATATTTTGGTAAAATATATATTTAGTGAACATATCAAGTATGTGCTATGTGCTTATTATTTGTATTAGTTATATATACAAGTTAGAGACTTGATAACAATGACACAAATAAATACAAGACATACTTACAACTAAAGACTTACAAGAATACGTATAGACACACTTGAAAACAACTTACGGACATTCCGAAGGAACGGACATTCCGAAGGATCGGACACAACTTATGGTCAAATCGGACGACGGACGAATACATAAACAAATCGCCAATCTGAGGAATTACTACGACGTTTAGACGATATTTCGACACGAAATATAAATGTGCTATCGATAACAAATTTCGGATGTTTATAAACTTATAAAAACTAGTATGTTTTTATTTACCAAAAAGTATACTTAGTAAATTTTTATAAAAAGGTTTTTATAAAAATGAAAGGCTTACTTTTACTAGTGGGCTATATTATAACAAATGGGCTTACTTTTCTTAATGGGCTATTTTATACAAATGGGCTTACTTTTCTAAATGGGCTTAACTTCATAATGGGCTTATCAAAACACATGGGCTAAGCCCAATACCAAACATATGGGCCAAGGCCCAATAACATTAAGCCCAGTACTATTTAAGCCCAACACTATTCAAGCCCAACACTATTCAAGCCCAACACTATTCAAGCCCAACACTATTCAAGCCCAACACTATTCAAGCCCAACACTATTGAGGCCCAACACTATTGAGGCCCAACACTATTTGAGGCCCGACACTATTGAAGCCCAACACTATTTGAGGCCCAACACTATTTAGGCCCAACACTATTTGGGGCCCAATAACATGAAAACATGGGCTCGGCCCAATGATACAACTATTGGAAACACAACTATACAATTGATACATATAAGACACGAGATTCAGCGGACTAGATCCGACTATACAACTCACAAGATACAAGATGACATATATATATATTTGGTGAAAAATATATATATAACATTTGAACAACTCATTCATCGAATACACAGTTAACGAACAGTAAAGACATACAAGTCTTACACATATTGAAGACACAAGACTTGTACTCAAGTTCTTTACAAAGACCGAAGTGTCTAACAAAGATAAGAACGTTTGTAGGTCGCAACGCTATTCAGGACGACCGCACGTGAGATCTTATTTACATCTATTCACAGGACGCGATACAGTGAGTTCATGTCCCATATTCATTTAATGTTTTACAACTTTACAACTATCGGGGAAAATACATGTTCAACGTATGTTAAAGTTAGGGAATGAAACACCTTAGATCATGTGCGAATTAGGGTTATACATCTAAGCACCATTAATCCAGTTTGGACCTAGGTACAAGTGGTTAGATCTAATGGGTATTGGCGAGCCCCACTCTTGGTCGTGGACCCATACAGAAGAGTGCGTTTGTGTCCCAGTCGATAGGAGTCGACATAAAATCGTCTAGGGTTGGATTGCTTCCTAATTCGTCACACATATTAATGTCCTCGCGAAACATTAATGATCAACGATTTCATTGACGCTTTACATACTATACATACAGATACATCTTATACAACTCACATTTTATGGATACAGTTTATACAACTCACATTTTATGGATACAGTTTATACAACTCACATTTTACAGATACATTTTATACAACTCACATTTTATGGATACAGTTTATACAACTCACATTTTACAGATACATCTCATACAACTAAACTGCATGAACTCGCTCAACTTTTGTTGATGTTTTCAAACTTACATGTATTTCAGGGAATTAGTGGACCAATGCAACGATTTCAGTTCAAGGAAAACAAGTATCAATACTCCATGCCAACTATTGAAGGGTTTGCCTGTTGTATACCGCCTCTTTGCGGTGATATAGTGGTCAAAGTCTTGACATTTTAAGACTTATATTTTGATGTATAAAACGATGACAACATATTTTCATTTGATGGTTTGTAACGAATGCATTTAACTTATGTTGCGTTCTTTTTAAACAATTATGACAATGGCATTGGAGCTTGTTTTTATTCATTTAGTATGTTCACTTATATTGTTATGCAATGAGAACCGATCAGATCACACCTCGCGCTTCCGCTACGAGCGGGTGTGACAGATTGGTATCAGAGCATCGATTGTAGTGAACCAGGATTCTTTCTCGAGTCTAAGTCTACAATCACTAGGGATCTCTCACGAAAACCTCTTGTTCATGTTGAACAGATTATAAATAAAATTGGACAAGTCAAAAGGTTTTCATTGAATAAACATTTTTCAAGGTCCACTACAGCAAAAATTCATTTCACATAAATCAAGCGAGGACATTTCCATGGGTGAAGTCTATGAGAAACAGACACAATACATTAATAGACTATGTGCCTACAATACATTACCTTATCAGTTTATGCATTATAAACAGTTTACAAGTTCAGCTTATACAAGATAGAAATCCTTGATTGATAGGATGTTACATGATTATATATATATAGGTGGTTCATATATATGTTGCATGAAATATTTTGCCAAGAACAAAATACCTTCGACTTCAAACTCTATTATTATTCTTTACTCACACAATGAAAATGTCGACCTCATGTCTATTGCGGAGCTTATGGCGAACATGATTCCTAAGTGAAATCTTAAACTTAATTCCGTAAAATATGGTTGCTTTCTCGCGAATGCTGAGATGCCTGACCATGATAATGACGGCGAGGCGAAGGTGGTAACCTTGCACAACAACTCCATTAGTGGGACGAGATCCATGTGACTCATACTAACCAAGGTGGATATACTCTTGTACCTACGAGGAAGATGAAGTACTCATCTTGAAGGTGCCCCTTCAATTGTTATTGTTACAGATTCTTTCCATTTCTATTTCATCTAACGTCGTACCGTCCTGCGAGTAACAACAACGGACGTTGACACGTGAACTAGCACGAAGTTTCCTTCTATGTTGAAGGTATATAAACAATAGTGTCCTCTCTCTGACTGATCGCCTGCTCTGAACGAGAGAATGCTAGGGTGACCATGCAAGACAATTTATTATTACGGGGGCCCACGTAATAACAACTTGTAGTGCATGGGGATTCTGGTGGACTCTGCGGGTCAAGCTAATGATCACTATTCATTCAAAATTCTTAAGTTATTACTTGAGATTCAATTCTTCCTATCTAGTAAAACACGAACTGGGGGTGGTTAGTATAACACCCTACAATACAATACAATACAATACAATACAATACAATACAATACAATACAATACAATACAATACAATACAATACAATACAATACAATACAATACAATACAATACAGGAAGACGACACATATTTGTGCACACCTACCATTCGATCTATATCACGATTCAGTTGAGACTAGTCATTTAAACAAACAAAACGTGTTAGCTACTCATGGAGGATTTTCCTCAACATTCTCGAAATTCTTGAACATGGGTTGGTTCCAGGGTGTCTATGACACTTTATCCTACTTTACCTTACCTTACTTTATCATATTCCACCTTATCATATTTATTGGAAGTGATACAATAAATTCCGTCGTTTGACATTTGTCTTTTTCCAAGGGATGGTATGGCATGAACCATGCTGCAACTCCCTCATTACATTCTATTTGACATCTTTGGAAATTCTAAATAATTTTGCTAGAGCTCGTGAAACTCAAGCACTATTACCATAATTGTCACATGGACAAGTAAGACAAAAGATTTTCTCTACTTAGGATGATCGAGGTCCATAGAGTAGGGAATACATATTATATAGACGAAGACCACTGGTTGGTTTCCCCTCCTCAACGAATTATTTTTTTTCTTTTTCCATTTAAACATATGACCAATACACGCAAGAGGCATTACACCTTTTGGTTTTGGTTATCCACATTATCATTTATTCAAACATGTATGAACAATATGGTCTTGAGGTTTCCATGACCGATTGATTGTATTCTTCATTCTTGGGCACATGATAGACTTTATTTATTGTAATACATGTCTAGATTCTTTTAATAGTGTGTATTAAAAAGATCATGGCGCCAAAAGAATCAATTGTTTAAGTTAAAAGTTATGTGTTGAAAACTATTGCTTTTACACAAGACATGGTTTATACATGACATTGTTACGCAAGACATTGTTATACATATCATTTGATGTTGGTTTACACAAGACATTTTTGGTGGTTATTTGTAAGTGATGAGACGTGTGTAATATGATAAAAGCATGGTGGATACGCCGCTGGTACTTCCTATATATAAGTGCTTATGTTATATTGCATATCGTGGTGTTATTCAAATCTCTTCGACAAAGACAAGACATGACATTTTTGCACAAGACGCGACATCCTCTACACAAGACATAATATTCTATTTCAAGACATGATATATTTATACACTACATTTTTATTGGTTATTTATTTAACCATACATCATTCTTTTATATCATCTGATTTTCATATCTATTTTCATATGATTTTATAAAAGAACTCGATCATAACTGGAGCCAATGTTGATGGTTACACTTGATGCTTGCACGGTCTCTCAAGGGTTGTTCCATACTGGGAAACACCCGAATTCAAACACACTGAGTGTTACATTTCGGGTTTAGCCTCGGAGATCCGAAGCATGACAGCATCATCCCTCCCTACCTCGATCACTCAAACAATAACTCTCGCCATGAGAGAAATGAAGGCAACTGCTGCCATAAACGATTTTGGCACCAGGAAGTATGCTGGTAACTTGCCGAAATCCTAAATGTGAATAAGTGTGTGTGGTTAGAACTATGAATACTCCACAAAATCCCAATGAAGTCATGAGTTCGTACACTCTACGATCATCATGTATCAATTCTTTTAATACCAACACCGAGCTTAGCTATTGCTTTTAAATGTTAAGCATATACTCGAATTAGAGTCATGTTGGACACACATTACTATATCAAGTTAGCTAATGGGTAATTAGCTGAGACATATCAAATCATTAAGGGCCACCGGTATGTATCCTATTCGTCAACATTTCACATCCATGTTATTTTATACAATTGGCAATTTTAGCTTCATCTCAACATTTCACATACATGAGTTTCATGGCTAGGGACGGGATTGTCCTAGCTACAATTAGGGATTGGGTTATCCTACATCTAAACATATGGTTGGGTTATCCAACATCTAAACATATGGATCGGGTTATCCTACATCTAAACATATGGATTGGGTTATCTTACATTTAAACATAGGGTTCCTAAAACTATACAGTGAAGTCCTCGCCACACAGAATTTAAAATGTACTTGGCCTAGAGTCAAGTAAGCTAGACGTCTCCTCATTCTATAGAATTGGCAAAAAGTAAACTTGTCGAGTCTAGAGCTGAAATTCAATATCGATCTCTTCCCCGTTCAATTGAGTAGTTTCGAAGTAGTGGTTGACATGGATTGGTTATCCGATAACCTAGCCAAAGTCTTATGTCATGAGAAGATCATTCGCCTACCACTACTAAACGAAGAGACACTTGTGATACATGGAGAGAAGCGCGACACCCCATTGCGGATCATCAATGGCATGAAAGCACATAAGTGCTTACGGAAAGGTTGTATTGCCTATCTAGCACTTGTTGTAGACCAGAAGGCCGTTGGGCCACAGCTGACAGATATTCTTTTGATAAAATAATTTCCTAAAGAAATTCCTGAAGTCTTGCCAGGACTACCACCATATCAACAAGTTGAGTTTCACATCGACTTGGTACCTGGAGCCGCACCCATAGCCAAATCTCCATGTCGATTAGCACTTTCTGAACCTTGTAGTTGACCGAATGAGGATGTTGTGATTTCATAACCCCTACTCTTTACCACTATACATCTTTATAAAGGTTTTGGGGGTGGAAAGACATGCAAGTTTTGCAAAAATGCACAACATTTCGATGAACGAAAATTCATATTTCTAAACCATGTTACAAATGAATTTCCAACTAACTCAAATGGTTTATGAAAGGTTTTAGCCTCTACTCTAAGATAGACTTACGATCGGAGTATCATCAATTACGAATTCAAGAGGAAAGCATACCGAAAACGGCTTTTAAGACTCGTTACGGTCATTACGAGTTTCTCGTTATGCCTTTTGGTTTAACAAATGCACTAGCGGTCTTCATGGATTTAATGAATCGTGTGTGCAAGCCGTATCTCGACAAATTCGTCATAGTGTTTATTGACGACATTTTGATATACTCTCGATCGACTGATGAACATGAGCAACATTTGAGAACCATTTTAGAGTTGTTAAAGACAATAAATTCGCCCCAAATCGAAAAACAAGATATAGCCTTACAACTTATTCTTGAGATTGGTGAATAGCATTTTACAATCTTATCATTATCCGACGATACCGATGACTCTGTTGTAGACTATGATGCTTCGCATCAAGGATTGGGTTACGTACTCGTGCAACGTGAAAAAGTTATTGTGTACACGTCGCGCCCATTTAAAAATTTCGCGAGAAGAACTATACCACTCACGACCTAGAGCTAGGCGCGGTGGTGTTTGCTTTGAAAATTTGGCGGCATTACTTATATGGTACACAGTGCACTATTTTCACAGATCATAGGAGTCTACAACACATATTCAACCAAAAAGAATTAAATATGCGTCAGCGACGTTGGGTTGAATTATTAAATGACTATGATTGTGAAATCAAGTACCATCCGGGCAAGGCGAACGTTGTAGCAGACGCCTTGAGCCGCAAGAAACGAGTTAAAACACTAAGAGTGCGAGCACTAGAGATGACGATTCACACAGATCTTACCGCACGAATTCGAAATGCACAACAAGAAGCGCTCAAGGAAGAGCATATTCTAGCAGAATCACTTCGAGGCATGGAAAAACAGTTAGTGCCGAAGGAAGATGGAACTTTGTACGTTGCAGGTAGAATTTGGGTTCCATTCTTTGGAGGTCTCCGAGATCTCATTTTTTGAGGAAGCACATAGGTCAAAGTACTCGATCCATCCTGGATCAGATAAGATGTACCAAGACTTAAAGGAGTACTATTGGTGGCCTAACCTCAAAAAGGATATTGCTAACTATGTTAGAAAATGCTTGACCTGCGCGAAGGTCAAGGCAGAGTATCAGAAACCATCGGGTTTACTACAACAACCCGAGATTCCCGCTTGGAAATGGGAACAAATATCTATGGACTTCATTACGAAGTTACCCAGGACCTCGAAAGGTCATGACATGATATGGGTAATCGTCGATAGATTGACAAAGTCCGCACACTTCTTACCGATTCGGGAGAAGGATAGTACTGAGAAACTAGCGGAAATATATCTCAAAGAAATAGAGGCTCGTCATGGAGTGCCTATTTCAATCATTTCGGACCGAGACGGTCGTTTTGTTTCAAGAATATGGAAATCATTTCAACAGGCCTTTGGATCTCAATTGAATCTAAGTACGGCCTTCCATCCACAAACTGACGGCCATAGCGAACGGACAATCCAAACACTCGAATATATGTTTCGCGCATGTGTTATGGATTTAGGCGGAAATTGGGATACTCATCTACCTTTAGTTGAGTTTTCCTACAATAACAGCTACAATACTACTATACAAGCTGCACCGTTTGAAGCTCTTTATGGCCGAAAGTGTCGCTCTCCGCTATGTTGGGCGGAAACAGGCGATAGTTAATTAATTGGTCCGAAACCAGTCCAAGAGACTAGGGATAAAGTTTTTCAGACCCGAGACCGTATCAAGACGGCTCGCGATCGACAAAAGTGCTACGCAGATAAAAGACGAAAACCATTATCTTTCGAGGTTGGAGACAAAGTCTTGTTGAAAGTCTCGCCTTGGAAAGGCGTAGCGAGGTTCAGTAAACGTGGAAAGCTTAACCCACGTTACATTGGACCATTTGAAATCTTAGAAAAGATTGGCACTGTTGCATACAAGTTGAAGTTACCAGATGAACTTAGCAGTGTGCACGACACGTTTCATGTGTCGAATCTTAAAAAGAGTCCAACACAAGCAACCGTTATCATTCTTTCGGATGAAATTCACATTGACGACAAACTCCAATTCACTAAAGAACCTGTTAAAGTCATGGACTGTAAAGTCTAGAAATCATGGAGGAGTCGTATCAAATTATTAAAATGTACGTTGGAACTCTCGACACGGACCCGAGTATACTTGGGAACGGGAAAATTAAATCAAAGCCAAATACTCTCACCTGTTTGAGAACAATCCTGCAAAGGATGACTCAGCTTGAATTTCGGGACGAAATTCTCAATAACAGGGGGAGAATGTGACAACTGCCACTTTCGGGTAATTTACGTACATTTAAAGCAATGATTTACATTATACAAGTATGTGTTTTGAATATTCGAACTGCATGATTACATGATATACATCTTAGAGCACTCAAGGAATATTCATTTATGATGCACATTATTCATTTTTATTGGTTACATTTGAAATAGTGTAAACAATGCATCGAAACAACTAGAGTAGTACCTAGTAAACTAGTGTGCTGACGAGAACTCAGGATCCGCATAAATCATCTAAATTACATCTTTAGGACTCGGACGATAGTCCAACATCAATTATATATTAAACCCTATACGGGAATACAAGAGTTTGGTTAATATTTTACCAATGTCCGGTAGCACTAAAAATTGTCCGAAAAGCGCTAAAAGTGACCATTTCATTATTTTTCCGCAAAATTCAGCAAAGCCGGTACCGGAACCGTGTCAAAAATAATAAAAGTTTTAGTCCAAAAAGTTGGATTAAATATTTGGATAATAAAACAAGTACAAAAATAATTTTTGTTATGTTTTTATCTAAATAAAACACGGTGTCAGTATTTAACCCGGTACAGGACCTGAACCGACTTTTTCACCCGAATTACACACTAAAAATTTCGGTGAACTAGTTTTACTTAGTGTCACACTACTTTAAAATATGAAGGCTTAAAACCTTGTAGATATTTTTATATAAAATGTCAAAGTTCTTAAAATACTTAAACATTTACTACATTTTACCATGAAATGAACACTTAACACATGAAACAAATTCAAGACCCTTTTCCCCCCTCATGTTCACGTTTGTTTTAGTGGGTCCAACACCCCTTAATTACTTGCTAAATATCTTGATATTTTTAGTTAAGTTACAAGTGGATGAAATGGGCAAATTATTAGAATACTTACACATTAAGTTACTAACCATTTTATCATAACTTTATATATTTTTTTTTTTTAAAACACAAACTCTCTCATCATCTTCATCATCCACCAAGAACACCATAAACCCATTTTATTTTATCACCTCTTTTATGATCAATATAATTTTCTATGGAACATAAGAAGATCTAAATCACTTACAAGTTAAAGCAAGGGTTTTCATCCATTCAAGATCATTCTACCATCAAGATCTTCATCTTTTTATCTCTTAATCATCCTCTAAGATCATCCCTAGCCAAGTGCTAGAAGTAAGCTTCAAGATCTATTTTTTTTTTCATACTTATATTATGTTTATGATTGTTATTATAACTAATAAATAACTAAATAATCATACATAATAAACATGAAAAATACAAAGAAGCAAACATAATAATCATGATATATTTATGTTGGTTATTATTGTGATCTAAGACTTGTTATATGCATATTTGATCTTGTTATGATGATTATGATATAAATAAATTGTTAGAGGATGTTTTAAAAATATGATCTAACAATTATACATGTTTATGTTAAAGGGTTTTTAACATAAAGGTCTAAAGGGATGATCATAACCTTTGATCTTGTGAAAGTATTTAAGGTTTTTGTTTAAAAACAAGACTTTTACAAGCTTATAAAAAGTAACATACAACATGAGATTTTTATAAAAGTTGTTAAAACTAGAAGTAAACTTGGTTTTTGAACTAGTAGCACATGTTATGATCATGTCCAAAACCCTACATGATTTGGAGATCATTTTGATAAGTTTATGTTATAAAAATCTCATATGTTTTTAGTTAAGATGATTGGGTAAATTGATGGTGATTTGGAAAAGAAAATGATATGTTTATGAAACATGGCCAAATGATTAATACAAAGGTTATATGGCCATTTTTTTAAGAACATTATGTTAACAAAACTATCATTTTTTTTAACAAAGTCTTTACAAGATTAGAAAGTTGGTCTTTCTAAACATAAAAATTGACATAAATATATATTTTGGTAAAATATATATTTAGTGAACATATCAAGTATGTGCTATGTGCTTATTATTTGTATTAGTTATATATACAAGTTAGAGACTTGATAACAATGACACAAATAAATACAAGACATACTTACAACTAAAGACTTACAAGAATACGTATAGACACACTTGAAAACAACTTACGGACATTCCGAAGGAACGGACATTCCGAAGGATCGGACACAACTTATGGTCAAATCGGACGACAGGCGAATACATAAACAAATCGCCAATCTGAGGAATTACTACGACGTTTAGACGATATTTCGACACGAAATATAAATGTGCTATCGATAACAAATTTCGGATGTTTATAAACTTATAAAAACTAGTATGTTTTTATTTACCAAAAAGTATACTTAGTAAATTTTTATAAAAAGGTTTTTATAAAAATGAAAGGCTTACTTTTACTAGTGGGCTATATTATAACAAATGGGCTTACTTTTCTTAATGGGCTATTTTATACAAATGGGCTTACTTTTCTAAATGGGCTTAACTTCATAATGGGCTTATCAAAACACATGGGCTAAGCCCAATACCAAACATATGGGCCAAGGCCCAATAACATTAAGCCCAGTACTATTTAAGCCCAACACTATTCAAGCCCAACACTATTCAAGCCCAACACTATTCAAGCCCAACACTATTCAAGCCCAACACTATTCAAGCCCAACACTATTGAGGCCCAACACTATTGAGGCCCAACACTATTTGAGGCCCGACACTATTGAAGCCCAACACTATTTGAGGCCCAACACTATTTAGGCCCAACACTATTTGGGGCCCAATAACATGAAAACATGGGCTCGGCCCAATGATACAACTATTGGAAACACAACTATACAATTGATACATATAAGACACGAGATTCAGCGGACTAGATCCGACTATACAACTCACAAGATACAAGATGACATATATATATATTTGGTGAAAAATATATATATAACATTTGAACAACTCATTCATCGAATACACAGTTAACGAACAGTAAAGACATACAAGTCTTACACATATTGAAGACACAAGACTTGTACTCAAGTTCTTTACAAAGACCGAAGTGTCTAACAAAGATAAGAACGTTTGTAGGTCGCAACGCTATTCAGGACGACCGCACGTGAGATCTTATTTACATCTATTCACAGGACGCGATACAGTGAGTTCATGTCCCATATTCATTTAATGTTTTACAACTTTACAACTATCGGGGAAAATACATGTTCAACGTATGTTAAAGTTAGGGAATGAAACACCTTAGATCATGTGCGAATTAGGGTTATACATCTAAGCACCATTAATCCAGTTTGGACCTAGGTACAAGTGGTTAGATCTAATGGGTATTGGCGAGCCCCACTCTTGGTCGTGGACCCATACAGAAGAGTGCGTTTGTGTCCCAGTCGATAGGAGTCGACATAAAATCGTCTAGGGTTGGATTGCTTCCTAATTCGTCACACATATTAATGTCCTCGCGAAACATTAATGATCAACGATTTCATTGACGCTTTACATACTACATCATACATACAGATACATCTTATACAACTCACATTTTATGGATACATCTTATACAACTCACATTTTATGGATACAGTTTATACAACTCACATTTTATGGATACAGTTTATACAACTCACATTTTACAGATACATTTTATACAACTCACATTTTATGGATACAGTTTATACAACTCACATTTTACAGATACATCTCATACAACTAAACTGCATGAACTCGCTCAACTTTTGTTGATGTTTTCAAACTTACATGTATTTCAGGGAATTAGTGGACCAATGCAACGATTTCAGTTCAAGGAAAACAAGTATCAATACTCCATGCCAACTATTGAAGGGTTTGCCTGTTGTATACCGCCTCTTTGCGGTGATATAGTGGTCAAAGTCTTGACATTTTAAGACTTATATTTTGATGTATAAAACGATGACAACATATTTTCATTTGATGGTTTGTAACGAATGCATTTAACTTATGTTGCGTTCTTTTTAAACAATTATGACAATGGCATTGGAGCTTGTTTTTATTCATTTAGTATGTTCACTTATATTGTTATGCAATGAGAACCGATCAGATCACACCTCGCGCTTCCGCTACGAGCGGGTGTGACAACTAATGTGAGTATTGAAGTCTCGTGCAAAAGCTGAATGGTAAACACTATGCTAATTCTTAATTTAAGATTTATTTTCCGAGTGAATTTCAAGGATTGTCCTTTATCTTTATACCCATTTTTAGGCGATGTCCTTTATGTTCAAAATTGACGAGTTTTGTCCTTTATGTTTAAATATTATACACGTTTTGTCCTTTAGGCCTAACCCATTTAGTTTTTCAGTTAAATTTGGTCATATGCTTCATTTTTGTCAATTCAAAGGTAAGTTCAACGGCAGATTTACTGCTCAAAGCTTCTGCAACCTTTGAATTGACAAAAATGCCCTCATGTGCAAAGCACATGATCAAATCTAACTGAAAAAACTAACTGGGTTAGGCTTAAAGGACAAAACGTGTATGATATGAAAACATAAAGGACAAAACTCGTTAATTTTGAACATAAAGGACAGCGTCTGAAAATGGGTATAAAGATAAATGACAATTCTTGAAATTCACTCTTTATTTTCCTATTACAAAAATATATTTTGTAGAATGTAGAGAAACAATTTTTGAAAGAACACACCATGTCAGCTATATAAATGCACACGAAGTATGTAACAAAAATATGACTAATGTAGCGACTTGTCTAAGCGCTAACACGCACACGTGAACATATAGCCATGTGTAATAAAGGGACAAATTGATTAAAAGTTAACTTTGCTATGCACGCGCACATACATTATTTAAATTTGTGGTCTTATTTCGTCATACATCTCGTTCGTAAATATGGACATATTTGAATCCTTTTCATAATTTTCCTTTGGTTACTTATAAGACAGTTGATTAATTACATCCAACTGAAGCAATTTTACATAATTTTATATCACAAGAGCTAAGAATAGAAAAGGCTAAATTAAAGCATTACAATTAGAAGATTACGAGTTTACTAAGCACAACCTGCCAACCCAACCCGATTGGCATGCCTAGCTTCAATATTGTCCCATTTTTACTTTTTTCATAAACAGTTAAACTGAGCGACCTATATAAAACACTTTGAATCTTGAAACACAATTATTGAGGCAAAATTCGCATTGATATGTAACATAATGATTGTACAAAATTTCACTCCGTTTACACTAGAAGTGTGGAGTGAAATGTTAAAAAACGTGTGATTGACATATCTAAGTCTCAAATATGGTGATGTTAAGTAAGAAACTAGCTAAAAGAAACGGGTCGGGTTAAGAGTCTCCCATGGCATACTGGGTATGTTTGGCATGAAACTTTTAGGGGCTTTTAAGAGCTTCTAGCTTTAAGCTTTTATGAAAAAACTCCTTCCGAATAAAAAGCCTTGTTTGGTTGAAGGAGCTTGAAACTTTTAGGTTAGGAGCTTGAAGCTTTTGGTTGAACGCTCCTACTAGTAGCGTTTAGAAGGAGCTACAAACTTTTAGAGAAAAAATTGACTATTTTAACCTCTAAAGATAATAAACTTTTTAATGCACAAACTTTTTAAATTTTTAGTTATGTCCATTTTGGTCATTTTATACATTTTATTAAAAGCTTCAGTTACTCTGCCAAACACCAAATATATCTAAAAAGCTACAGCTACTAGCTACCAGCTTCCAGCCACCAGTTACTTTTGCCAAACATACCCACTATGTTCATAACATTGTAAAACACTTTATTAAGAATATGTTTGACATATTATTATTATTTATAAAATGACAAAATATAAAAAAAGTGTTGACTCTCAACAATCTACTCATTTGACCCAACATGTCACAACAAACAAAAATGTACCACTAGCCAAACTAGCACGAACAGTTGTAAAGGCCTTGAATCTTGACTGTATTAATTATCAGCAGCGCGCAAAATGGTAAGCAATGATATAAAAAGATTGATGATGTCTAAGTATAGAGCCACGGCTGCCCATATGTACTCGTCATAGGTGTATCGTTTGATTAGATTGTCGGTGTCATAGACAATGTAGCCACAGAAGACTAATGCTGATAAACCCCCGTATATCATTACTGAAGTCTCGCCGAGAGGAAAGAAAACCTGCAACAAGATTTTAACAAAATGAGTTGGTAACCAAGTTCAACTAGAGGTGGAAATTTCAACCCGTTTACTTCTAAACAGTTTGATTGGGTCATGTTTTATCTAAGGGGCCAAACACGTAAAATTGAAGAAAAAAGAGGGGTTTAGTTAGGATACGGCCTGAAACAAGTCATGAACCCGGCACAAACAGTGTCAGGTCTCGGCTTGCTATGTCCAGCCCGTTTAATAAGTGGTCGTGTTCGGGTTGGCCTACTCAATCCGTTTAATTAAACAGGCCAGCCCATCAACCTATTCAAAATTAGAATAAAGTGTATATATTTATAATGTCAACCTGCCAACCCGTTTACGACCTGTTTAACCCATTTATTACAACCTTCCAACAACTTGATTACAAACCATTTACAACTTGTCAACCCCTTAACCCATCAAAACGTCTGGCTTGTTTACATGATTTTACTTGCTTCCAGATTAGGGTTCGATGCCTTTGACATGAATAAATATATGGATATATGGTCGTGTTTGGTTCATCAACACAACCCACCAACCCGAAACCCGTCAACCCAGCCCGATTGTCAGCTCTAGAAAAGAAAACTAAACGCGAAAAATGTTAAATGGATCATAAGTACCAAGGATGTAATTCTCATGCGTATAACCTCTTAAATCAATTTATTCAATAGTTTTTATTACTTTTGTTCTTGTATCTAACGCAACTATTTTTTTTAAATGTGACAAACCTGAATGAAGGAAAAGACGACAAGCACCATAACAGCACCAAACAAAAATGGCCCCAAGAAATTGAAGTCATAACCTCTCTTTGCAGCCCAAAATGTGAACAGAGTGAGACTCACAACCACCACAGCTGTCAATATAACTGCTTCCAAAATGACTTTTCCTGTATAGATTATTAATATGACCAGAGTTAGCAGCCTTGAGCTAAAAGATCAAAACAATTGACTCGAAAGAAAAGCATAAGTACCGACAATCTTGCTCTTTTAACGTGTTGTAATCCACATTGCAACAAGAGTTAACTGCCATTTGCGTCTCTGTGGTTTGGTGGAAAATGCCACTTCAGTCCAAAAAAAAATTGCGCCTCCTCAACATTTTTTAAACGTGTCACTTCAGTCCAAAAAGATAAAGCCTTGCGCCAGTTCCGTCCTCAACGTTTTTAACGCCGCGTTATCTTTTTAGACTGAAGTGGCACGTTTCAAAAATGTTGAGAACGGAACTGGCGCAATTTTTTTTTTTGGACTGAAGTGGCATTTTCCACCAAACCACAGGAACGAAAATGGCAGTTAACTCTTGCAACAAAGAACAAGCCATGCATATAATAGATGTGGTGATTTTTAAAAGGTTTACTTATGAATGGGTGGATCTGGTTATGTTTTGTTCTACTGCGTCCAACTGGTAAGAAAAACAGAAAGAAAAAAGCTAGAAAGAAAGCGGTTTCAATGGGTCGTAGAGGTTGAAAGTCACCTAATGTGTATTTTAATGCATACAAACTACTAAACCTCTTTATTCAATAAAATTAGATCACTACTGTAAAAATGTATATCCTGTAAAAGTAAAGTACATAAATCATCCTCTAGGTTTGGTGGAAATTACGGTTTTTGTCCTTTCAATTTCAAAACAAATGGCTGTACATAGGGCTGTAAACGAACCCAACGTTCAGCGAACAGTTCGTGAACCGTTCGGCGGGAAGTTCGTTTATGTTCGTTCGTTTAATAAACGAACGAACATGAACAAGAAATTTCGTTCGATTAGTTAAATGAACGAACATGAACAGAGGTCTCGTTCGTTCGATTGTGTTCGTGAACGTTCGGTAAGGTGTTCGTGAACATTCGTTTATTTGCGTTCGTATGTTTGTGTTTTAATTGAAGATCTTTGTACTTTCTTATATTTTATTTGTACTTTTCATATTATTAAACTTTTATTTATTTTATTTCTCTAACAATTAAACTAGGAAACCCACTTTCACCTTGTTTATACATCATTTCCCCTTCATTTCTCATTATTTACATCCACGAATACAATCGATTTCCGTTCCACAATAAGGGATTCAAGTTCGAGTGCTACTCTCTAGGCCATCTATCTTTATCCTTCGTCGCGTTCGCCAAATTTATTTGTATTCGTTTGTGTTCGTGAACCGTTCGCGAACACGCTCATTTCCTTTATGAACGAACACGAACATAAAATCTCGTTCGGTAAGTGTTCATGAACCGTTCGTGAACACATTTATTTCCTTAACGAACGAACACGAACAAGGCCTTGTTCGTGTTCGTTCGGTTCGTTTACAGCACTAGCCTGTACATATAAAGTACTTGGGGAGAAATAAGTTCTCAATTGTGATTTCAAAAATGAGAGGGTAAAAATTGTAATTTCCACCAATCATAATTGGTATTTACACACAAAAACTTTAAAAAAATTTAGAAAATCACTTGGACCACAATATTTAGGGTCAATCCAACTCAACCAATACAAAAAGTTACCTCTTTTGCTAGGATTTATTTCTCTCCGTGATTCCTATCTTTTTTTTTAACGGCCAACAAACTCAATCCCGAGCACTCTCGGGGCACCCACTGGACAAACGGAGTACTCCGAGAGTAACCCGAGTCCACCACCAATTCCGGGGAAAACCCGGTAGCCCACCCGCCCGTAGGCACGACGGTGAAATTACCGGTAAAACCCGTTTGGCTCAAGGATCCAACCCAGGTTTCCCTGGGTCTCCTATCATTGCCCACCAATGCCTCACTCTGCACCAAAATTCTAATAACTCGGTTGGAACAAGAGTAATATACCATGAAACTTTAACAATATGAACTAATTATGAACCATGAATGAAATATAGTTTCCTACCATAACCTCTTGAAGGCCACCTGCCCAGCACAAGCTGTGTTTACCTAATCCCATTGATTAGCAGGGTATTCATGAGTTTTTCAATAACGGGTTTTCATGATTAGGGCTGAGCAAAGAGACTGGACCGAACCCGATCCGACCCGAGATTTCAACAGGGTAGATTGTAAGCATGAGGCAACAAGACACAATATTCACAAATCACAGCAACATGACACCTTCTATCTAACAGATGCCATTATGGACCTAAGGTCACTACAGTGTCTAACATGCATTTTCAAAAGATGATGAATAAATTCTGTAATGAAAAACAAAACCCGATGCTTTGAAAAGCCAACTCTTTCTATTTCTACCATAGTTGTTAAAAGCCATCGCCTCTTGCGCCTAGGCCCAATTTCCTAGCTAGGCGAGGCAATTGCGCCTTAAGTCAAGGCAATTGCGCTTTAATTCTCCAGGTGATGGTTCATGCGCAAATTCTGGCGAAATTCCTAGATTCTTGAGAATTTTCGGCCAAATTCTCTAAATTCTGGCAAGATTCTAGCTAGATTTCTACTTTTATCTAATGAAACTACTTTTCTACACTAATAAATTAGCATTTCATAACTTTTGGTACTAAACAGACTATATTAAATGTTATATAATAGCTTTAGTTTATTTTATTTGAAGAATAGTATTAATTTTCTATTATATAAAAATATTTTAAGTTTTTTTTGTGGTACGCTTTTTTTTTTCTCAGGCCTGCGCTTTTTTTGCGCCTAAGCTCCAGGCGAGGCCTATGCGCCTTGAGTGCGCCTAACGCCTTTAATAACTATGATTTCTACAATCAAGTACTCAATAGCATGAGCGCAACTTAACAATGTTCGGCTAAGCAACTTTACTCGATTAAGTAACTTAATTAGTGTTCTTGATGCAGGTTCAAACTCAGCTTACCCGAATGATAATGAGTCTAACAATATGTGTATCTATACTTGAACTAGATATCATAACCAAATTACCGGCTATTTGTCTTATTTATTATCCCAAATGATAGTTTATAGTTGGAGCTCAAACTTGATTCAATAACTTAATTAGAATCTCTACCTGACATATATCTTCCTAGAGTTCAATTTAATATGTGTATCTATACTTGAAGTAGATATCATATTCAAATTCAGGTTTAAACTCTAATTGTGATTATATCTGAAGCAGAAAGGATAAAACATACACTTTTTTATAACATTGTTCACCATGGACTTACCATTAGTGAATGCACATGTCAAACCAACTGCAAAAGCAAGAGAGATGGTAAAGATCCCTAGAAGTAGATAGTTCACTGGATGCCGCTGATAATAGTAAGACAAGGGGCACAAAGCTGTAAAACACAACAATCGTCAACACCAATTAATCGCACAGTTAGGGTTGCAAACAAGCCGAGTTGGGCTTGACTTGTTTCTAAAACCGAGCAGAGCCAAGTCGGCTCATTTATCTTAACAAGGTTCAAAGTTGAGCTCAAACTAGGCTTGGCTCGTAAAAAGCTCAACCTACCTCATGGCTGGTCGAGCACACTTGTTTATTTAAAAAAAAGCTTTTCACATATTAATTAATATATAAAAACAAACAAGGCAATGAGCTAGCTAAACGAGTTTAACAAGCAAGTTAACCAGCCGAGCTTACCTTGGCTTGGGCTCTGCTCGTTTACAAACCTTATTGGCTCGACTTGTTTATTTTAATGAGGTGAGGTGTTGGGCTCAGGCGCGGCTCGTAAAAAGCTCAAGCCACCTCATGACTCATCTAACATATAGAAACAAACAAGCCAACGAGTGAGCTATATGAGCTTCACTAGCGAGCCAACAAGCCAAGCTTACCTCGGGGCCAGGATAGTCTGCTCGTCTCATTTACAAACAAGCCGATTACGCGAGCCACAAACCAAACTCACAATTAATCAAAACAAAAGAAAACTAAATTCAAAACCAAAACATACTTATAAACGGAGCGATAATCAGGAGGATATAACAAGCAAATCCACCGTTGGTGGTGGTCAAAAACGTCACGATCGGATGATACGTAACAACAATGGCACCAACAGCAGCCGTTAACAGCAACTGCACGGCAACAATCGAGTAAATCTTCCGAATAAACGACCACCGGAGCTCCGGCGACTCCGCCATCATCGGATATAACGGATCATCCGATCCAGATTCAATGTCAGGTTTCAAAAACGGTTGTTGATTCCACATTTTTAACAAAATTACTGATAATTGATTACGAATTGAATACTTAGGGTTTCAGGATTTAGATTGGTTTAACGGATTCCGGATTTTACGAAGAGTTATGTGGATTAAATGTTTGTGATTGAACGACGTCGTAACGCGCGTTTTCCGGTGGTTCTCGAAACTTCCGGCGTTTATACTTGTACATATCATTTCGTTGTTGTTAAAAAAAAATGTGTTATTCTCCGGTGGTTGGTTGCAGTTCACCGATTAACTCTCAACTTTCCGTTGTGTTGAATTCTCAAAAGTTCGCAGAAAGAGTTTGGTGGTTTTTTTTATCAAAAAAATTAAAATAAACCACTGGCGATTTGTTTGGGTTTTTTTTGGTAAAGGGTTACCTCGGTAAATTTTATATATCAACAAAAAAAGAACAAGAAGGTGTGGCCAAATATAGACACGCGCTACTAGACTTGGCAAACCAAGACTAGGACACAAAGCCAACAACCCACGGCGACACAACCAACATCCACGGAAAAAAACAAAACACAACCCATCAAAAAGCTCGCCAACCTAGAGCTAAAACAAAACCATAATTAACCCATATCATCATTCTTCATTGGTATATTCCATCTCTCAAAGATCTTTTTATTCTCCGGATCATTACCAATCTGGAGCCCCATTAAGCGAAGCCGAACCGAGCTTTTAATCATTTGAGACATAATATCAGCACTCTGATGGTTTTGAGAGAACAAACGATTATTCCTTTCCTGCCATATGAAGTAGGTAGAGGCCGCAATAACTAGCTTGGATACAATGTATTGAAGCTTCTTCGACCCCGAATATTGCTCCATCCATCCTACTAATGAATCCCAAGTGTCCGTAACATCCTGAATATCCACCAGCTTTTTAACATCATTCCACACTTTAGAAGCAAAGGGACATTTAAAAAAGAGATGGTCCCTAGAATCACGATCACACCTGCATAGGGGACAACACATTAGAATTAAATTAGTAGCACTCCTAGCTTCCCAAGTCGCCATTCGATCATGAGTCTTAAGCTTGTTTTTAATCACCAGCCATAGATGGAATGAGTGCCGAGGGACACATTGACTGTACCACACCATATTAACCCAAGGCACCTTCTCTTCACGTTTCCGGAGGTTATTCCATGCTTCCCATGTGCTAAAGTAGTGATAATTATCATTCAGATCCTTCCATACCAACCGATCCTCTACATTATGCTGAATATGAGGTATTGGGATGTTATTGAGCACCAGATATAAGTCGAACCAGGCCTGAGGCCACCGCCATTGACCATTATCATCGATTATCTCCGCAACTGGGGTTCGAAGATTAAACCCAGCACCAGCTATAGCTCTAGGGGTAATGAATGACCGAATGGGACTACAAACACACCAATTGTCACTCCAAACGTTTGTCTGAGACCCACTTTGAATAGACTTCCATATATAGGGACGGACAAGACCTCGAATCGCTGATATCTTCCTCCAACTCCAGCTCAAATTACCTCGACAAGGTACATCCCATAAACTCTGATTCTTTAGCTTATAAGTGTGGATCCATTTTACCCATAAGGACGCTCGGTTAGTGATTATGCTCCAGACATGTGAAGTGATTAAAGCCTTGTTAGCTTCCGAAATGCTTCGTATACCCAACCCACCTTCATCTTTTGGCAAACAAACAGTTTTCCAAGCTACTTTAGAACGGATAGGGCCTTGAGCACCCGCATTCCATAAAAACCTACGCATTCTCTTTTCAAGATCACGGGTCAGACGAGCTGGAAATATAAACACAGAAGCCCAATATGTATACATAGCCGCTAATACTGAATTAATAAGCTGAAGCCGGCCCGCAAACGATAAAGACTTTGACATCCAGTTATCCACCCGTTTTTCCATCCTATCTACAAGAACTTTGCAATCTTTATAAGCAAGCTTTGTAGAAATTAGTGGAACCCCAAGATATTTAACAGGTAGCTTGCCTTCTTGGAACGACATTAGAGCCAAAATTTCACTTTTCGTACTAGAAGGAACATTGCAAAAGAAAACCGTGCTTTTCGGGAAACTAGGCACAAGACCCGACCAACTAGTGAACTTCTCTAAAGCATCTCGCAAAGTCTTAACTGAACGAGTATCTCCCTTGACAAACAGGAACATGTCATCCGCAAAGGAAACATTAATAATCTTCTGTTTATCACAATGAGCATGAAATTTAAATGATGGGCTATTAGACGTCGCATGCTGGAGAAGAAGCGAAAGCACCTCCATAATTAGCGTGAAAAGATAAGGGGACATAGGATCTCCTTGTCGCAACCCACGCTTCCCTTTAAAATAACCATACAAGGAGCCATTAATGCTAAGCGAGTACGATGCTGAATTAACACAATTCATTATCCACATGACCATTTTTGGGTGAAACCCAAACTTTGGGAGTATGGCTTCTAAAAAAGACCAACTAACCGTATCATATGCCTTTTGTATATCTATTTTGAAAGCACATCTCGGGGGACCTCTGTCAATGTGATAGATGTGCATAAGCTCTTGGGTAAGAAGAATGTTATCTGAGATCTTCCGACCCGGAACAAACGCAGACTGGTTAATGCTCACTAAATCCTCCAAGCTTCCCTTCATTCTTTCAGTAATTATCTTACGGATGCATTTATACAAAACATTGCAGCAGGAGATCGGCCGGTAGTCAAGCACCGAGTTGGGGGTGGCAACCTTCGGGACTAACGCCAAAATAGTGTGATTAATTTGTTTCAAGATTTGACCCTTGTCGAAGAATTCATGCACTGCCTTTGTAACTTCATCACCCACAATGTCCCAAGCTTGCTTAAAAAAAGCGGATGTATACCCATCTGGACCCGGTGCTTTATTCACGTTGATGCTAAACATAGCATTCTTCACTTCATCATGCGTAACTCGTCTAATCATATGTTCAGCCTTGACAGGATCCAGGACATTGACAAACAAGCTATCATCATCTATCATCGTAGCTGGAACCTCTGCACCCAAAAAGCTCGAGTAGTGAGCCAGTAAGGCCGCTGAGACGTCCACCCCCTCAAACTGGTTCCCATGCACGTCCTTGACATAGTGAATTTTACTCCGAGCATTCCGACATTTGACACTATTATGGAAGTAGGCCGTATTAGCATCCCCTGCACACAGCCATTCAACCTTGGATTTTTGTTTTAGGAAGCATTCCTCATCATACGCTGCAGCTTGGAATTCTTGGAGGCATTTAACTTCAGCTTCCCTAATACCAATATCAAGAGGATTTGCATCCAACTTAATTTGGATTTGGTCCAGCTCCTTTCTAAGCGACTTTACTTTTTCATGCAAGTTGCCCTGTTTGAATAATAGTCTCCTCATATGCGGCTTCAAATTCTTCAGCTTTATAACAACTGAGTACATAGAAACACCCTCGACTTGCTTCTCCCACTCCGCCACAACAAGATCCCTAAATTCAGGCTTGGCAGTAATGAAATTAGGGAATTTAAAAGTCTTCGGCCGATGAGTATTAGAAGAGGGGATGTTCAGAACGCAAGGCGTGCGATCAGAGACTCGGTATGGCTTAAACATAGCATAGGACTCCGGGAACATCTCCAAGAAACGAACATTAGCCATAACCCGATCAATCTTTTTCAATACACCAACCCCATGTTTCGGCTTTTGGTTCCACGTATAATGTAATCCATGACTTTGAACATCCAGTAACTCTGTTTCTTGGATACACTCATAGAACTCTCTCATGCCGATAGTTTGAGTAGATGGCCCATATAGGAAATCTTCCATGTTCAAGGCAGCATTAAAATCACCCATCACTGCCCAAGGTTTATCGTGTGTCAAACTCTTATGTTTACAAAGTCCTCCCATAAAGATCTTCGATCTTGATATCTATTCTTAGCATACACAAAAGAACAAAAAAAACTCTTTTTTATCAGCTTTCAAGAAAACCTGAACATGGATCACTTGGTCAGATTGAGGGCGGACCATCATGTCAACCTCATCCGCACACCAACCCAAGATGATTCGAGTACCTTTGTCACATAAACCACCATTTGATGTCCAGTTCCAATTCCCAAAAATACCCTTACAAACTTTACTCAACTTGTTAACATCAACATGGGACTCTAGAATCGCACAAGCGTTCAACCGATTTTCAGTAACAAGCATACGAACCTCACTTTGTTTCAGGGGCCGGTTCAAGCCCCTTATGTTCCCTGAGGCTAAGCTACCCATTTAAACCAGTGCAACCGGGAGTGCTTGCCCCCTCAGAATTAACATTTATCGGCTGCCCCTTCATAAATGTGGACATCTCTGTATTGATTACTTCTCTAACCTCATCATCCTTATTATTAATTGGATCACCCGTATCCCCAGTATTACTCAGATGTATACTCGTACTTTCACCTCTCTGACCTTTTTGCATGCCCTTATCATCCTGATTCACTAAAGCCGCAAATGAGTTCGCAACTTTAATAACGTTAATATGCATATCCCTTTTGGTGGCTGATTTGTTTGTACCAGACGTACTACCAGACGTACTCGGACCAGACTTGCTACCCTTAGGCTTATATATAAATTTCATCTTTTGCTTCTTTTGCTGGAATCCATGTCTTGCTATTTTCTTATGATCCGTCACAAAGCCCTCCTCATCCACAATCACCTGCTTAGCCTTACCATTGTTCACTTTATTGCATGTGGACTCATCATGGCCAAAGAGGCAACATGTAGGGCACCGTAGGGGTTTCCATTCATACTCAACTTTGATTTTTTCACTTATATAACCCTCATCTTCCATCTTAGGAATAGCTACCACGATATGATCTTTAAGTTCCACTTCCGCATTAAATTCTATCATAGCTCTGGCATAACTACTCCTCCCCCAGTTGTCAGCACACATATCTGTAGTATATGTATCCAATCTTTTTGGCACCCCTAACTTAGACGCCAACAGACTCAAGCCATCATCTATATAGACAGAGATTGGCACATTGTGAAGCTTAACCCAAATCGAAACAGTTTTTATACCATCCTTTTTCAAACTAATCGATGGTGACCATGTGTTAAGGAATAATGGGACTTTTCTGATCAACCACGACCCACCTTCAAGAACCTTCATCATACCTTCTTGCGAGTCAAACTTAAAGAAGAAAAATTCATTCGAGTTCATCATAAGCTTTGTGAACCCAAATTTATTCCACACATTTTTAGCATAGTACTCAACCACAGGAAACGGAAGTCTGTTCCCTAGAAAATATCCATACAGCACATTTTCAAATTTATCCAGGACCTTTTGGACTATCTCTCTTGGTATGACCACATCCGCATTCTCCAAAGTTTCCAATGATTCCATTTTCCTGAAGTTTACTTCCAATTTAGAAGGTAATCTAGTTTGAACCTTAGCCGCGTATGATAGTGGTTGACCTTTAGGTTCACTATCAGGTGGTATATTACCACCTGATTCAGTTGAAGTGGAAGCATGAAATAACCCTGTATTCCCCCCTTGATACTCCAGGTTGAGAGATTTGGATATGGCAGCCAAACCATCTAAGACCGAAACGTTATTTGTAGAAAACATACCTCTCCTCGGCATCAGCGGATTTCCTTCAATATTGGTCACACGTAACCCAATACCACGTACTGGTGCTGTTCCAGGTGTAGTCTCTACCTCGTCAACCACATATTCATTCATGTTATCAGCAGCAATAGGCGGTTTAGGGTACCCATCTGCATCAAAATTTCCGACTCTCTCCCTCATGACTTAAAACAAACAACCATGCGGCAGGAAACAACGTAAAACCAGAAGAAACGACGTCGCACAAACAAAAAAAAAACGAAGAACACAAGAAAACCCTAACTCCTAAAACTTTAGAACCAATCGGTAATCCTTAACTAATTAGAAAGTCGTATCAATCTAGCTAAATTAAACTCAGTTAACCGCGATCAATAACAACCGATATAATAAATCAGGATTATCCTATTGATTCCTAAGGCCGACGATAATGGACAGAAAAAAACCACACCTGATCGTATCTTGGAGATTATAGAGCAGTGCATGTAGATAATAATCTGTCGATTATAATCAGGTCACAAGAACTATAATCCTTAGACGTTAATCAAATTAGGTAGAAGAACAGAAGAAGATCACCAAAATCGCCATTAGGAGGAGAGAAAATTAGGGTTTTTTTATTTGTTTGGGTTTTTCTAAGACAGATTGTCTCTTTTATTCCCCTCTAAAATTTCACTACGCATTAATAAACGAAATGGCTCTGGACGGAGGAGAGAGAACATATATCATCGTTGCACCGAAATAGAGGAAATAGTGTGTAATACGGGTTGAATAAATAAATTTTATATACTAAATAATAAAAAATATATTTTTTAAAACCTTATTTATTTCACAGATTAAATAAATGTAATTTTATATATTAAATAATAAAAATTTATATCTATAAAAACAATGTGTATTCTACGGGTTGAATAAATGTAATTTTATATACCAAATAATAAAAAAAAAGTTATATCTTTAAAACCATGTGTATTACATGAGTTGAATAAATGTAATATTGTTTACCAAATAATAATAAAAAGTTATATATTTAAAAACACTTGTGTATTAGACGGGTTGAATAAATATGATTTTACATACCAAATAATAAGAAAATTATATTTAAAAAACTAATGGATATACTCGGTTTGCGATAGATATAGTGATTGCGGTGATGATTATTGAAAAGAAGATACAGTAGTCAAACATGTTATTCAAGAAGTAAATAAACAGCCATTTGAGTGATAAAATACAAATTATATTTAAAAACCCGTAATAAATCTAATTTTATATATAAAGTAATATTGAAAGTTATATACAATTTGTATAAAAATTATGTAATAAAATCAATATAATAATTTTTTTAATAATGAAAATAAAAATAATTAATATATAAATACAAAGTTTGATTTTGGTGATAAATAATTTGGTTATTTAAAAATATCTTAAATTAACAATTTAAATTTAAGGATCATATTTTATTGGAAATATAGAAGTATTCTATTCGATATTTAAAGTATGATAAGATTTAATATTAATTTTTATTTAGTTAGTTAATATAAGATAGAAAAAATATGATTCAATAGTTGGGAGGTTGTATGATGAATTGATGATAAATCGGTTACTTTATTATAATGTCCTATGTTTTTAGTTATATATTTTTTGAATTATTTAAAAAAAAATTAAGACTTTGTTGTTGTTAGTAAAATCAATGATTTTATATTTGTAATTTTGTTTGGCATTTTTTTATTAAAAAGTGAATATTATACATATAATTATATTGTGTCTTAAGTTATTGATGTCATCAAAAATGTTTTTCAATTTTATGTCTAGCAATATATATAATATGGTAAAAGTTTAAAGTTTATTAGAGATAATTATATCATCGAAAATACTAAGAGTAAATTTATATATTACAAATAAAAAGTAGGTGTCTGTCAAAAAGAAATAATAATTTGGGTAAAAGGAAACTAAAAATTGCAGCTGTCATATAACACGTTAAGTAATATAAACAATGAAGATAATATGATACAGAAAATCAAATAAATAATATTATAAATGAGAAGTATACATTAAATAAAAAATTAAATAATGATTATCTATAATTAAGTAGAAGAGATTAGACTAAATAATATTTAGTAGGAGGGTTATCTATAATTAATCAGAAAATTTTAAACTAAATAATAATTATTAATAAGAGATTAAACTAAATACAGTAATATTTAATAGGAGGGTTATCTATAAATGATAATTATCCATAAGATATTACATTTAGTAGGAGAGTAATCTATAATTAATCAGAAGAGATTAAACTAAATAATATTTAGTAGGAGGGTTATCTTTAAATAATAATTATCCATAAGAGATTGAGAAAATCAAAAGATACATGGCCTAATATGATGACAAGTGTCACATAAATGGTTTCTTTTATTATATAGTACTAGTAGTAAGACCCGTGTGCAAACACGGGTGGTTTTTAGAAAACCATTCATAACACATTTTAATAGAAAATATAGATTCGTGTATAGACATTGTACCAAAATTTGTTATCTATTATAGATAATAGACAACTATAAACATAGATCATCAGTTAATATATCAGTTACATACGACTATTTCCAATCTCCTATAAAAAAAAAAGTGCCCACACATTGATATATATATATATATATATATATATATATTGAACCAAAACTTGTAACTTTTAGTTTAGTTTTTGTTTTGATTAATTAGTATTAAATTAGTCATGAGTTATCTTACAAATCTAAGCCATTTTGTTAAACGATGAATGACTATACATCACTTACATAATCTAAGATGTATCAAAATATGAAAACACTTCTTAACAATAAAAGGATTAGAGTTTCTCAACAATACAATGTTGACAATAATCACATTATAAAATACAATTATTACAATGCAACTTGTATACATGGTGAAGAAACACTGACCTTATGGGTAAGCTCCGGCTAGGACTTCGACTCTTTGGCGATCCGAACAGCTGACTGCAAAACAGAACACCGTTAGGACTCGTTACAGGAATGGGGTTATTCATGTAACTACCCTCCGGCGTGAGAATAAGTCTCGGTTTGGTAGAAAGAAAGTATGAATGTAGAGAGAGAGAGTAAACGAGAGCCAGCTGATCATACCTTAGATGTTTACCTCTATTTATAGTTTACCATTAGGGTTTCCCTTAACTTAGGATAGGCTCCGATAAGTTAGGGATTTGCATGATCTTCCCCAAAAGGTTGGGGATTCGGTTACGTGGTTTATCCATGCAGAATAGACCATTCTAGAATAAACATATGTAATTAAATATTTATAATAAAATAATAGGTGATGACCGGGTCGGGTTAGCCTATCCGGGTCATACCTCGTCATGTCCCCCCAGTCCGAAGTTATGAAATGAATTCATGAAATCGGACTAAAAAAGGAAAAGTCAAAATTTCCCCCTTTGAGTGTAAGTTTCTCGAGTGGGGTACTGTTGGATCGAGTTTGTGACCCTAAAAGTCAGTTAAGGCAGTTCATCTTAGTTTACAAAGGCGGAATCAAAGTAAACCAAGTCACAACAGCTTTGTTCCTTTCAAATCTTTTCTATTAATGCTTTCCTGAGTCTTTTACAATGATTCTGATGAAATTTTGGCAGCACCTTGACTCACACACACATACATGTCTGCAGACCTGATCGCTTCAAATGACATACACAACCCTATTTATAGTCGATGCCTGTTCGCTTGAATGTGCACATGGATTGCTTCAAGCGAACACACATAATTGTGTTTCGAGCGAACATGCAAGAACCGGTTTCAAGCGAACTTGAAGTTGTTGGGTTCGCTTGAAGGTGCACATGTTGCTTTCAAGCAAACTCACCTACATTATACATATACAAACCCTAATTACATCCTATCTAGACCTAAGACTTGATTAAAACATAGTCAACAGACATTCAGTGCACCAACAGACTCCCCCTTGGATGTTGACGAAGTCTTCAGCGTTAAGTCTTTAGTCTTAGTCTTCAAGTTTTCTTTTCATTGTAAAAACACTTTCTACACAAGTTCAGGAACTCAACTTAACTCCATCTTCAATCTCCCCTTTGACTTTTGATCCAGAATTCTGACTCCCCCTTTCGCTGACTCCCCCTCTCGGAATGCTGGGACTTGAATTCTGATTCAAACTTTAACATTTTTATGCCATGGGGATTCCTGTTACCTGCATATACTCTACCCAAAAATAAGATATATGACAATAACAGTATCAATCCATATTTACCATACAACCTTCAATTGTTAGACATCCACTTAAGTATTCAGGTCCAAGTTAATGACCCTGATTACTCAATTTATCTACCAAGTCCAATTTAATGACCTTGGTTGATCTGAGACAATACACACTGAATTCTTGTTCAATTTGTTTTTCTGAAAATTTACAAGTTTCAAACTAATGAACTTGTTTTATCTTTTCAATTTCACAAACTCATCATGTTCAGCTCTAAAGATCAACTCTCCACTTTGGTTTGTCAAAAATAAAGCAAAAATGAGAAATCTTTTTGGATTTTTAATAAAGCTTCTAAACTAGAAATGAAATACAGAAATAAAATGCAATAAAAGTAAACTATTTACAAACATATTTTTGGTTAAGCGTGTTAGGGAATCATATCAGCTATTCGACAAATCACAAGTACCGTTAAGCTTTGATTACATATTCAGAATTAAACAATTCGCGTAGATTGTCGATATACTGAACCACTTAAATTTTCACACAATTTTCAATCTGTCCAGGATACGGATTTAATGTTTTAGAGACTTAAACTTATACGTGTGTCCCACCTCTTGAATATACTCCCGTATCCAGATCCCAATATTCAGTCTTACAGGTGAGTATACCACAAATGATATCTGTAAAGGGTTAATAAATTATGAAGAATCATGAGAGCTCAGGTCAGAACTACCGTTCAGCAGAGAGATCATGACTCAACTTTTGAGTGTGTCCCCTTTAGAGGATCTTTTTTACAACAGCATTGCTAAGCAATTTTATTGTCTTATCATATATGCTGAGGGTGTTGCTATGTTTCAAGCATTGCAGAAAGTAATATTCGAGGACTAGGTCAGAACTTCCATTCAGCAGAAGTCCCGGAATAATACCCCAGATATCACTGAGTATAAAAACCTAATGTATCAGAAAAAGGAATCTTTCAAACAAGATTTCAGGGGTTACCTATATATCCAAGTAGTGTTCCCTACGAAATAAGCAAGTAAAGATTTAGGTTTATATCCCGAACAAACCTACTAAATGTGTAAAAACCTATCGGCACATCATCAGCGAAACTGTTTAATGCATTTAAACATTCCATTTCTTTAGCATACTCTAACTGTCAAGCCGATGTACTATCATTTTCCCTTTTTACACAAGCTCTTTTCTGGTTTTCTATTGTTTTTGGATTTTGAAAATATCTCATGTTTTTGTATTTTTGTCATTTTTTATTGTTTTTGTATTTTCTGAAAATATTACCCTATACTCCCCCTAAATACCAAAACAAGTAAAAAATCGACAAACCATTGCAGATTGCTTCTCAACAACCCCAATGATGGAGTTCCTTTCAGGTAGTGTAATATCCTTTTCACAATCACCATATGTGAAGCTCTCGGGTTAGATTGAAATCTTGCTGCGAGGCAGGTTGGGTACATGATATCGGGTCTTGAAGCTGTCAAATACATCAGCGAACCGATCATGGAATGATACATCGTTTCATCTACCTTCTCTCCGGTGAGATCAGGGTTTATCCCATGATTCGTTGCTAACGGGGTGGAAGCTGGAGTAGAACCTGACATCCCAAATTTCTCCAAGATATCATGAACATACTTCGTTTGATGTATGAAAATTCCTTTGGGTAGTTGATCAACCTGCAATCCCAAAAAGAATTTCATCTCACCCATCGATGACATTTCAAATTTCTGCTTCATAACTCATTCAAAATCTTTGCATAGATCCTCATTTGTTGACCCAAATATGATGTCGTCCACATATATTTGAACAATCAGAAGATGTCCGTCGACCTCTTTGGTGAAGAGAGTGGCATCCACTTTTCCACGGATAAAGCTGTTGGCTAGTAGGTGTTGAGACAATGTCTCGTACCAAGCTCTCGGGGCCTGGTGTAAACCATACAGCGCTTTGTCTAGCAAGTAGACTTTGTCTTTGTGAAGTGGATCGGTGAAGCCCGGTGGCTGACCGACATATACCTCCTCTTTTACCTTCCCATAGAGAAACGCCGATTTAACATCTAACTGATATACTTTGAAGTTTTTCCAAGATGCAAATGCCAGAAAGATTCTGATCGCTTCAAGTCGAGCAACCGGAGCATACACTTCAGTGAAATCTATCCCCTCCTGCTGACTGAAACCCTGGACTACGAGTCGAGCTTTGTTACGAACCACAACTCCTCTATCGTCTCTCTTACACTTGAACACCCACTTGGTGTTTATCTTCCTCTGACCATCAGGCAAGTCCACTAACTTCCACACACCTAACTTCTCAAATTGATTAAGTTCCTCCTGCATCGCATTGACCCAAGAATCTTCAGTAAGCGCCTCTTTATAAGTCCTTGGTTCAACCTGCGAGATAAAACAACTCAACGAGAATTCGGTTTGTAAAGGAGCAACTTTTGTATAAAAACATGTAAGCCCTTTATCAAGCTGTCTTCGAGTGCGGACGCCTATTTGCAATTCTCCAATGATCAACTCCTCTGGATGGTATGAAAGAGTTCGTGGCATCACTTCGCCTGAAACATCTACATCACCTTCCAGATTAGTAACATTCTGATTTGCACCTTGTTCACTGACTGGGTTTGTTTGACTTGAAATCTGAATTTGCTCCCCCTCAGAATCTGAATCACCACGATCAAATACTGGCATGTTCTCAGATTCTTGATTATCATTCTGTGCCGACTGATTATCTTGAGCAACTTCATCTTGTTGGACATCATCATGTTCACCAGCATTGCTTGGACCTGCTTCATCATCATTTGAAGCTCGTTGCGGTCTTCTTGAATACTCAGCTGGGAACCTTTCTTGCGATTCTTCATACTCTCTCAGAATATCCAACTCGTCAAAGAAATCTTCTTCTTCATCCTTTTCTTCTTCCATGTCAAACGAATCCCACAATTTATCATAATTAAAATGCCATGAGTCACCGGGATTTTGAGGCGGCATAGTATACCCCTGACACTCAACATGTTGTGCTTCGATGATCTGCTTCATGCTTGGAACAAAAACACGTCTTTGTGGACTTGAGTAACCCACAAATATTCCTTCGATACTCTTTGGACCAAACTTACCAAAAGGCTCTAGAACTGTACAAGGAGACCCAAACGGTTCTAAAAACTTCAGGTTCGGTTTGCGGTTATTGATCAACTCAAAGCATGTCTTGTTGAATTTCTTTACAGTGAGAACCCGGTTGAGTGTATAGCATGCGGCGGAAACTGCTTCTGCCCAAAAATTAATTGGTAGCTTTGAATCAGCAAGCATTGTTCTAGCCGTTTCGATTAGCGTCCTATTTTTGCGTTCTACGACTCCATTCTGCTGCGGAGTGTACGGAGCACTAAATTCATGCAATATACCTCTTTCATCACAATATTCTTCCATCTTGTTGTTCTTGAATTCAGTACCATTATCACTTCTGATTCTTTTGATACGCCTTTGGTACAGATTTTGAATCTTTCTGAACAACGCCATCAAACTATCAAACGTTTCATCTTTCGACTTCAAGAATGATACCCACGAAAATCTGGAATAATCATCAGTAACCACAAGACAATAGAGATCCCCTGTAATACTTTTGATGTTTACTGGACCAAACAGATCCATATGTAGTCTCTCTAACGGTTTGGAAACTGAATTGACTTGCTTTTTAGGGTGTGACTTTTTCTTCTGCTTGGCTTTGATGCAACTAATGCACTCCCCTTCCAGATGAAAACCTTTGATATTAACTCCAAGAACTAAATCATTGTTCACCAAGTGATTCATTTTTCTAAGATGTATGTGACCCATCTTCCGGTGCCACAACTTCGATTCTTTCTCCGTTGCTCTAGACACAAAACAATGAGCCTGACCCGTGGTTGTAGTAGCTACGCTCATGTCCAACACGTACAGATCATTGACTCTTGGTGCCCTCATGATAATCCATTCTTCAGGGATAACAAATCCTGGTTTCAAGATCAAACATTCTTTGTCTGTGAAGTGAGTGGTATACATCCTGTCACAAATCTGAGAGATGCTCAGCAGATTATTTTCCAGCTCAGCAATGTAATTAACTCTTTTAAACGTAACAATCCCATTGGATAACGTTCCTTCACCGACAATTCTACCACCTTGATTTCCTGCGAATCCCACATAACCACCATTGAAATTCCTAACATCATACAACAATGCAGTTTTTCCTGTCATATGCCTAGATGCTCCACTATCCATAATCCATCGTGAAATAGCTCTCGGAAGTTCCTGCACATATCACAAACAATTCAATAAAGATGCCGATTCATGCTTCACAATTACCAACTAGGAAGCTCCGGCAAGTCCAAACTTTTTAGTGAGATTTAGATGCTACCCAAGCCTCTTTTGACTCAGGTAACTGGACTTTAATATGAGATTTTGTAGTGTAAAGTGGCGGAAAATTTTTATCATTCATTTTCAAACTTTCCTCAGATCCAACCTCAACCTTTTTGTATAAGAAAAATTCATCTATCTTCAGTTGACCAGTTGATTGATTTTTCTTTTGAACATTCTTCTTCTCTGATGAAGTAGAAGATTGTTTCTCCAACTTTTCATAATAATCCAAAGGAACGTTCATCTTTACCGGTGTGGTAGAAGACGATTGTTTTTCCAGCACTGAAACCTTTGGTTTATCAACAACTTTTGGCTTCCATGTTTGTTGAGATGATGCAACCCGTTTATAAAATTTGTCATTTTTAATTACCACATTCTTAACAGGTTCAATTTTGACTTTTGTTTTCTCATTTTTCAAAATTTTCTCAACAACCATTGGAGCTTTGCCTTTTGAATCAACCTTCTTCTATCGATTCTCAACAACTTCAGTCTTAGGCTTGAAGTTGGGGCAATTTCTTGCAATGTGACCAACTTTGTTGCATCTAAAGCATGTACGAGTATCAACTACCCGACTTGTGCCTTCAGACTGAGGTTGTGAGACCCTCTTCTCAAAGAATTCTTCATTTGATTTTGAAAAAAAATCATTTTCCTCATCAGAAAGTGAACTCGAACCGTTCACAAACACTTTCTTCTCAGCAAACTTCTTGTTTTGAACATTTCTCTTTTGATAACTCTTACCACCCTGATATCCACCCGACCAATTGTTTCGATTGTTATTATAAAAACGTGGTGGAACAACAGGCCTTTTGTAGTAAGCTTTATCTTTCTCAAAATTCATTAGCCTTTTTGTTTGTTTTAAACTCTTTACTTCAGACAAATCGATTTCAACCATTTTGAACACATTTGTCAATTTTGAAACATTTACATTCTCTAGAGGAAACTCAGAATCCGAATACAACTTATCAGATCGATCCATCTTGTACATCACAAGACCCGTTCATCACCTAAGTTGTTTTTGGATTTTGGTTTCTGAATGTACTTGTCCAGAAAACATTTTTCATCCTCAGCTGAATCACTATCCAAAACACTTTCAGCCATGCCTTTAACAATCTCAGTTTGAACACTATCATCAGATGATGAAGAAGAAAATGTAACATCAATTGAATCAGGAAGTTTCACTTCATTTTCTTCCTCAAGATTAACCAACCCAGATTGCTTTTTCGAATAATTATCTAAAACTGATGGTGGAACTTGATGAAACCCAACCCCAGTTCCATCACAGTATACATCTTCGCCTGCTTTGTCTTTCCCGATGGGTTTGGGAATAATGTGTTGCAAAACAAAGCTTGCAGAGCTGTAACTGTTCAATATCAAATTGATACGCTCATTCTCAATCTTAGCTTCTTCAAACTGAAGTTTCAATTTAGCAATCTCATCCAATTGTTTGTTGATTAATTCTTCTTTGATTATCAAAACACATTGCAATTGGCAATTTTCTTTGTAAGTTTTACCGTTTCTATCATCATTATCTTTAATCGTGCAAGCTTCTCAAATTTTTCAGTGATCTGACGATTTTCAAGAACTAACCTCTCATTTTCTTTCCTAACCTTTTCCTGATCAATTTTATCAGTTTCAATTTTGTTAGTTAATTCTTTTAATCGTTCAGTTGAAGCTTTCACCATTTTGTCACGATCAAGGATTTGATCCTCAACACTTCTGACTTTAGCAGTCAGATCCTCAATCTTCTTACCTTTGAGATAAGTGTTTGTACTACAAATCTTGCATTCTTTGATGCAATTTTTGCAGTCAACATCACCACTGACCTTCTTACCTGACTCAGTCGTTGACGTGTTTGAACTGACTTGGCTTTTAGACTCAGAGACGGATTTAGAATCTACCTCAAGTGCCTTAGCAGCCAGCACCTTGTTAGCCATCTTTCCCATGTTTTCAGCATTCAACTCTTGAGTCGTATCAATGATTCCAGTATCAACCTACTTTGATTTCTCTTTCTCTTCTTTTTCTTTCTCTTCTTTTTCTTTCTCTTTCTCTTCTTTCTCTTTCTCTTCTCCGCTTCCCCACCATTTCCTTTGCCAATAATCATCTTCTTCTTTATACTCTTTGATTATGGTTTCCACATCAAGAGTGTTATGATCAATAGCAATGTTTCCATAGGGATCAAGATAAAACTCCCTGTCTGGATCCCATCTCTTTGCTCTTTTTGCCTAAGAAAAAATACCAGCTATTCTGATCAATCTATTTGTGGCCAACATCCTTCTGTGATTATACTTCTGTTCTTCAGTTCTGCTGTCTTTCCAAGGAACAGGTTCAGATTTTACCATAAATGCATATCCAACCGCATCCTCCTCAGGTAACAACTCACTCCAGTCGTAACCTTCATCGTCATGAATCACCACAAGAGTTCTAGATTTTTCTTTGTTATCCTCAAGCTGCTTCATCCTTGGCGGTTCTGATTTATTCTGATGATAAATCGCCTTTTTGTAGTAATCTTCTCTGAACGGATTTTCAGATTCATCAGCATACGAGTTTCTGCATTCACGCTTAAAGTGACCTTTCTGTTTGCACTTAAAGCACGTCACCTTAGACTTGTCAAAGCCTAACTTGGTAGAAGGTCCACCAATAGACTTCCTCCCTGTGATCTCCATAAACCGCTGTGCCCGACGAACTGCACTGGCCATACACCACCTTATGTCGATCAGTTCCATCTCCTCAGGATCTATCTGATCATAATCTTCCTTTGTCAGGTTGGTGTTGCCTATCTTCCCTGCTATAAGACTTTCATAAGATTCTAGCACCGATGCTAGGAAAACCATCTGTTGATTGGCAGACTCCTCGCTGAAGTTTTGAGCGTTCTTTAAATCTACAGCAATGTTGCATTGAAATAAGTTCTTTGCATCAGAATGATTTGCAGATGACGAAGATCCACTGTGAAATCCACTACTTTGATTTTCTTTGTTTGATGTGTTAACATTTTCGGCAGAAAACGCAGTCTTGGGAGATGTGTTCTTTGGCATCATGCTCTTTGGATAATACAAATCTAAGTTTTGCTGGTATGATGAGTGATTGACTTTGTGCGTCTTCTTTAACTCCAACTCGTGACTTTCTAGTCTCTCAATCAGCAAGTCTACTGTTAATACTTCTGGCGGCTTGATAGTATTCTTTAGCATCAATGCATAATATTGCCAATCCATCTCATCTGGCAAAGAATCAAACAATTTGTCAACTAGCTCATCTTGAGTATAGAAAATTTCGTGTCTTGCCAGTTCCAGCTTCAGATGCCCAAACCTCTCGATCATTTTACAGACTGATTCATTCTTTAAACACCCAAACAAATCAAACTCTTTTCTAAGTAGTTTCTTTTTGTTTTTCACAATTTCTGTGCTTCCTAAACATTTGGTTTTCAACTTATCCCAGAGATCTTTAGCACTAGAGTATTCGATCAAAGATATTATATCTTCTCGAACAGATTGAAACAGCAACGCAACACATTTCTGCTCAGCAACAAATGATTCTGTCTCCTCAGGTGAAGTTAAGCTTTCTCCACGTTTGCCTCCATCATGGTATCCATTTTTTAAACTCTTCCAGCTAGGAAAAGCAAAGGCCATCAACCAATCCTCAAATTTCTTTGCCCACCGACTGTATTCTTCTATAGCCATCAACTCAGGGGATTTGTTATAGGTTCCAAAAGCACTTTCAACCTCCAAAGCATCCGATAACTTTTTCTTTGTGTTTGGGGTGTTTTCATTTGTGTTACTAGGTGAAGCATCATCTCCAGAATTTCCAGCAAAAGTATACATGTCGCTAAACGGGTTCATGAATAGATCATCCATCTTGTGCGTACCTTGAAAATTAGCAAACACTTTAGAAATTTCTTGATTTAAAAAAAATTCAAGCGGACACACTTGAAGCGAACTCAGCTTTTAAAGTAAAATAGCTTTTCAAGCGAACTGGTAATACAAGTTCAAGTGAACTCAACTCAAACGAAACTCACTGAGTACTTTCAAGCGAACACAGACTTTCAAGCGAACATACTGATTCCTTTCAAGCGAACACAGTTATATGTATTTTCAAGCGAACACAACAGTAATATTCAAGCGAACTAGAAATTTATCTCTGTTTGCTTGAAAATACACAAGTATTTCAAGCGAGACACTCAGGTTCGTTCAAGCGAACAGTGTTTTTCAAGCGAATGACGTCATCTTTTCATGAATAGTTTCAAGCGGACATATGTTTTTGATCAGTTTTAAGCCGTATTTTAGTCCAAAACTTTCAGGGATTAGTTAACTATGTATTTTGCTTGATATGTGAAAGTTTCAGTCCATTTAAACCGTAAATTATGTCCAAATCAGAAAAGAAATGAGTAGAAGTAAGAGAATCTGATGATTTTAAGCTGCAATGGTATGAACTCCTTGTCCTGAGCTCTGATACCACTTGTTGGATCGAGTTTGTGACCCTAAAAGTCAGTTAAGGCAGTTCATCTTAGTTTACAAAGGCGGAATCAAAGTAAACTAAGTCACAACAGCTTTGTTCCTTTCAAATCTTTTCTATTAATGCTTTCCTGAGTCTTTTACAATGATTCTGATGAAATTTTGGCAGCACCTTGACTCACACACACATACATGTCCGCAGACCTGATCGCTTCAAATGACATACACAACCCTATTTATAGTCGATGCCTGTTCACTTGAATGTGCACATGGATTGCTTCAAGTGAACACACACAATTGTGTTTCAAGCGAACATGCAAGAACCGGTTTCAAGCGAACTTGAAGTTGTTGGGTTCGCTTGAAGGTGCACATGTTGCTTTCAAGCAAACTCACCTACATTATACATATACAAACCCTAATTACATCATATCTAGACCTAAGACTTGATTAAAACATAGTCAACAGACATTCAGTGCACCAACAGGTACCGTCGTGCTTTTTGAAAAATGGTGGCGATGGGAAATGATGTGACAGTTGTACCTCCCCTGTCCTGACACGCGTTCCCACCCGTTTGCCTTTTTGAATTTGAAGGGTTGCAATCCCTTATAAATAGGTTTCCCATTTAGGGTTTGGGATTTCATTTCCTTCCTTGTTCACAAGCACTTCCTTCAACTTCTTGAATCCAAAAATGGCTTCCAAAACTGGCGAATCCTCTTCTGCTGCCCCATCAAGTTCTGATGCCCTGTATGTCAAGTGGGGGCTTACTTCGTTCAACAATCTTATTCAAGATTACGATATTAGGGCGGAGTGGAATCCTGTACTGCCGTCGAAGACAGACGCGACATTTCCGTTGAAGAAAGGGAAAATCACATTGTTTAGTGATTTCTTCAAGTTTTGCAACTTCCGAGTTCCGATCACCAAGTTCTGTAAGTTGGTTCTTGACCACTATCCCATCCGTATTTCCCAACTGCACCCATTAGGGTTGGTTAAACTCCGACAGTTTGAGTTTGCTTGTATAGCCCTAGGCCATATCCCGGAACTCATTGTTTTTAGGGCTTTTTTTGTCCTCGTATGGAAATCCCCCTTTTTCACCTTCGACAGAAGGGACACCGATGTGTCTTGTTTGAGGGACATACCTACAAGTTCCAGGGACAAGGATTGGAAGAAAAAATTCTTCTATATTGATGTCGGTGTCATTCCCGGGGAAATGCAGTGGAGAGAGATGGGACCCAACGACAAGGTTAAAGATGATGGTCCCCCAAAAGATGCTTACGTGGCAAATGCTCTTTATAAGAGATTATGTGAGTGCCCTTCTGAGTGCACGGTGATCCCGGAGGGGGCCTTGGTGATGGCTGGGATGAGCCTGCTATGGCGTGATATCAAGCTGTATCCTTCTTTCCGGAGGGATGACGATGGTACGTAGTTCTTTGGCTTTGCTTATGCTTTATTGATTGTGTGAATTAACATGTGTACATGTCACATGTAAATGGAGTTTGTTTGACTTTGTGGATCCTCCGTGGAACGCTGCTTTAACGGCGGTGGACCACATGATCGGTGAACAAGAACCTGATGTATTGAAGGTTCACTTGGAGCAGTTTTTGCTGCCAACTGTGCCGGGGGACCCGGCTGCTTATATTTCTTAGCCTCCCCCCAGCGGGGGTGGTAGTGCTTCTACAGCAGAGGCGAAGAAACCAATCCGGGTGAAAGTCATCGGGAGGAAGTACATGGCCGTGGGGGCCACTACTTCCGCCGTTGTTGTTGGCGTTTCTGTACCCGCTGGGGGTGTTGCTGTTACTGCTGCTGCTGAGTTGGCAAGTCCAACTCGCGTGTCGAAAAAACGTAAAATTTTTCCTGCCCTGACTGCTTTTGAGGCTATTCAAGCTGCCTATGTCGTGCCCACTGGTAAGTAATTTTGTTTGTAGGTGTTATTGTGGACTTTGTGTTCCATGTTGCTGAAAATTTGATTTCGCACAGGTTCTACTACTGGGGTTCACGTTAAGGGTCTGTCCTCTGGCGCTTTGACATCTGTGGAAGTTATACCTTCTGCTGTTGGCGAGCCAAGCCTTGTGGATCTTATATCACAGGCAAGGGCTGCCGCTGCTGTTAGTTGTCCTATGCCGTCTCCTATGCCCACAACTGTTGTGGCTGTGACAACTAATCCAGTTTCTACATCCCTTCCTTCAAGTATTACCCCCACCTCATTGTTTGACTCCCCTTTTAGTGTTTTTCTGCAACTGGAAAGGAGACACCTACTGTATTCGCTGCTCACGAGGCCACCAGTGCCGGAGATACCGTCGTGAGCGATGCTGGAGGGTCCAGTAGCTGGATTGCTGATGACGGGGCCTGTTTGGGTGATGATCTTTATCTGCCCACTATTAACTGGGATCCAAACGTGTAAGACAAACGTTATCAACCCAAGTGGAAAATAGCGGAGTCATCAAGGTTAATCTTTCCCCCAGTTGTACATCATTGGGTTGAGCGTGCATATCCCCCGGCTGAGTCAGCCTATGTTGAGGGGTTAAACAATGAGAATTTGATGACTGCCACGATGGTGGACTCCGTTAGTCAGCCTCGGAGGCTTGCGGAGATCCGGCGCAGGTGGATGCATGACAACAACGAGCTCCACCAGGTGCGTGTTGCTATTCAGGAGTTGAAAGATGAAAAGTATCGCTTGGAGAGTCAACTCCAAGCCGCTGGTCTGAGGGAGAGCAGGTTTGTGTCAGAGAAAAATAAGGCAGAGGATGACTTGAAACGGGTGACTGCCAATCTTGCTGAAGAGAGAATACTGTGGGCCTGAGATATAGCGAAAAAGGATCGGGTCCTTACTCATGCTAAAACTGTTCAAGAGGAGCTAGAGCGTAAAGCTGTTACTGAAGCTCAAAAGGTGAGATCTGAGATGTCTACTAAGATGGAAAATTCCGAATTGACACTGATTTTGTGTCTCAGGAGCGTTACCAAGCTTTAACTATTGAAGTGGAAGCATCTAATACCAAGGCCTGAGCCAAGCAAGCTGAGTTGGAGGAGCGGGAGGATCAACTTAGAAAGCTTCAGCAGCAATGTGATTCCCTTGTCTCTGAGAAGAATAAGCTTGTCCAATCTTCCGCCACCCACCAAGCGCGCCTTAAAGAGGCGGAAAGTGCCTTAGAGCAATCGAATGCTGAGGTTGATAGCTAGACCAGCCAACTGGCTGGGGTACGAGGTGATAGAAATTGGTTAATAACCAATGGCCTGGTTGGGGCGTTTGAGTATCTACGCCAGTCAGAGTCTTTTGTAGCGTTGCTAGACCGCCTCTCTGCAGCTATTTATCAATCTGGTCATCATGATGGTGTTTACAAGGGTTATTTTGAGTGTCAACAATCGGATAAGCTCACTCCCGCGTTCCACACAGAAAGAGGCAAGCTGCAGGGAGATATGGCGGATGCTCTTGAAGCGGCTTGCAATGAGCCGCTGCCCGCGTATGCGGATCTGATGGATACAGTAAACGAAGATGGCGTGGACTCCTTACACCTAATGTTGGATCCAGTGGAAGAATCTGGTGAGGAATGAGTGTTTTGCTTTGCTTGTGTTGTACACTATTCCTTAGATATATTGTGTAAACACTGTTTTTCTTGGGTTATGTGCAAATATTTTATTTTCTGTCAGACATTTAATGCTAATGCCATGATGAGCGACGCCGTCGGTCGCCGAAATGTGGAGATTTGACGTGCAATGATGACTTTTTATTAATTTTGCCATCGTTATCACTGTCAGACCCTTTTTAAACTTGTATAAATTAAGTTGTTTTTTTTTTCAAATTTGGTAATTCGAAAAATGATCCGGATGTTCTATAAACAGCGAATTTCCGAGATTTTCCGACGCTTGGATGCAGCTGACGGTCTAACTCGTCTTCAAATTCCGGTGACAGAGGAGATGATTAAAGGAAAAAAGGTGAACTCCGATAATGCTCTACCCCGGGTTAGCCGGTCCTGCAAGAGTGTCATATATAAGAGTCCTTCAAAAGCTGATGCAAGTGCGATTTCACTATCAGCTGACAATCTGATGGGAGCCTTTCCTCCTGACCGTGTTCAACGTTGTAGGTTGGTGTAGGGACGACGCCGCAGTGGCCGTTCCTGTACGAATGTGGCCGAAGATCAGGAAGTGGTAGCTCTTCCGGTGGATGAGGAGGACGTCGATGACTTGATCGTTGATCCTCATCCGTTGGAATATTATGGTGTGGCATTGTACACCCCTGCAGAGGTGAGAGCAATGCTTTCCAAGAAGTAGATATTTAGAACATGTTCGTTTTTTGGTTCCCTTATGTTGGTGTTTAGCGACAGGGACAAGTACTTGTTTTTTGCAAGATAGTTGTATGTATTTATTACCAAAATACCTATCTTTTTTGTAGTGGTTAATGCTTCTATTACCAAGATACCCACTCTTAGCGCTGTATATTTTTGATCCTATGACCTATATATGAAAAATATTTCGTGTCCAGGATGCTTTTTTACCGTTATGTGCAGTTTAAATGCGATGGTAAATTTTATTGTTTATGCCAGTAATGAAAAAAAATAAAAAGAAATAACTTTTATTAACTCAATACTTTAGAAGAAGAAAAAAAAGACATCGTTAGAGATGGATTACACTTGTTTGTAAAGGAAAAAACAATCAAACCCGCCGTTAGGGGCGGGGCTTTACATATAACACTTTTTAAATTGAGCCGTATTCCAGCTGCGTGGGACCGCGGTGCCATCTAGTCTAGACAGGCGGTAGGCCCCTTTGCCAAGGTCTTCTTGGATGACATAGGGTCCTTCCCAATTGGGTCCCAGCTTGCCCGAGGGCTCCGCTCTGCTGGCTTCGTTATCATGCATGACGTACTCGCCTTCCTTGAAAGTATGTTGCGCCACGCGCTGGTTGTAATACTTCTACAAAGTTTTCTTTTACTTTGCCTTGCTGATGGCGGCTGCCTCACGCCGCTATTCCAGTAGATCTAGGCTTTCCCTTAGGAGCCTGTCATTGTCATCATTAGTATTGAGGCGCCGTAGCGAGGGTAATCCGACTTCCGCGGGTATCATTGCTTCCGCGCCATCGGTTAGGCTGAAGGGGGTTTCATTGTTACTTGTCTTGGGCATTGTTCGATGTGCCCAGAGGACATTTGGCAGTTCTTCCACCCAAGAGCTTCCTTCATAACCTAACCTTTTTTTATTCCATCCAGCAAACTCCTATTTGCCCTCTCCACCTGACCGTTTCCTTGAGGGTGTGCTACCGATGTAAAGATTTGTTGGATCTGAAGTTCCGCACACCAATCCTGCAAGACCCTGTCGGTGAATTGCGTTCCATTATCACTCACCAAGTATAGCGGCAGTCCAAATCGGCACAATATGTGCTCCCATAGGAACTTTTTGGCGTTTTCAGCAGTTATTTTAGCCAAGGGTTTGGCTTCAACCCACTTGGTGAAATAATCGATTGCCACTATCAGGTACTTTACCTTCCCGGGGGCCAATGGAAATGGCCCCACGATATCGACTGCCCACTTTTGGAAAGCCCAGGCCGCCGTGACAGGAATTAGATTGTTCTTGGGGCAGAGTGTTTGAGTAGCGAACTTTTGGCAACTACTGCACCTTCTGAGTTCTTCTGCCGCGTCCTCATGCATCCCGGGCCAATAGTACCCGGCGTTGTGGATTTTGGTGACCACTTCCCGGGGTCCAGCGTGAATGCCACATATGCCAGCGTGTATTTCGTGGATTAGGTATTTTGCTTCCGCTGGGGATGCACACCGCAGTAGTGGTCCCAGGTATGACTTTCTGTACTGGACGCCATTGTCCACTTCATACTGCAACGCCTTGGTTTGGATCTTTTGGGCTTCGCCTCTCGAGGGAGGTAATTCCCCCTTTATGAGGAACTTTAATATGGGAGTGTACCAGCAGGGTTCCTCCGCTGTGATGGCGGAAACTTCTCGGGGTTCAACGGAAGGTGTTTGCAAAGTTTCTACCTTTACTTCTTTTTCCATGCCCGAGGTAGCAAGTTTGCTCAAGGCGTCTGCTATTTGGTTTTTTCCTCTGTGGCCGTGATTAAGCGTGGCGCTGTCAAAGGAAGCTATGAGATCCTTGGTTTTAGCCAAATACTTTGCCATTGATTCGTCCTTGGCTTCATAAGTTTCATTTACTTGGTTATTGACTAGCAGAGAGTCAACATATGCGTCGACCCTTGTTGCTCCCATAGATTGGGCCATTCTTAAGCCCGCCAGTAGCGCCTCATATTCTGCTTCGTTGTTGGGGCATTCAAAGTGAAGACGTAGGGCGTACATCAGCCTTATCGCATCTGGGCTTATCAACATGAGACCTACCCCGGAACCTTTTCTGCTGGATGATCCGTCGGTGTAGAACTTCCAGGTTTGCCTGGATATGCTGGACTCCTGTATGTCTAGGATCACGGGATCCTGTATTACTTCACCATCAAGAATCTCAGCCAAAAAGTCGGCGATCACCTGCCCCTTAATTGTTGTCCGCTTTCGATATTCGATATCTAAGGCTCCCAACTAGATCGCCCATTTAGCCAGTCTTCCGGAGATATCTGGCTTGTGCAAAATTTGCTGTAGCGGGTAATTTGTCAAGACCTGAACGCGATGTCCATGAAAATATCTTCTGAGACGCCGGGTAGTGTGGACTAATGCCAGTACCAACTTTTCAAGTGTTGGGTACCGCTAAAACTCGGCTGATATAATATACAGGTGTTTGTTTTCCATCTCTTTCCACCATGAGTACCGCGCTTACTGCGTTATGGGCCGCTGCCAGGTACATTTTTAAAAGTTCTTCTAGGTATGGCGCTGTCAACATGACATGGGCAGTTTTTTGATGAACAGTTTCATGTCCTGCAAAGCTTCTTCCGCTTCACTAGTCCACTTGAAGTTTTTCTTGTTGAGGCAATCTTTCAACGTCTTTATGAATGGCAAAGATCTCTCGGCGTGTCTTGCCAAAAATCTGTTTAACGCCACTAGACGTCCGTTCAGTGCTTGTGCCTCTTTTAAAGTTTTGGAGTAGGGCATTCGCGTTATAGCGGCTACTTTTTCCGGGTTGGCTTTGAAACCATCCCGGGTGACTACTACCCCTAGAAACTTACCTTCTTCTACCCCAAACGAACTCTTTTTGGGGTTAAGCTTGATGTTATATTCTCTCCGCTTCTTGAAAGTCTCCTCGATGTCTTCGAGCATTTGCTTTTCTTCTCTGCTCTTGATCACCAAGTCGTCGACATACACTTCGAAGTTCCTGCCAATTTGTTTTTCGAAAGCCTTATCTATGAGGCGCTGGTATGTTGCTCCGGCGTTTCGAATGCCAAAAGGCATTTTGGTATAGCAGAAGATGCCCACATCGGTATGGAATGCCGTTTTTTCCTCGTATTCTCTTGATATTTTGATCTGGTGGTAACCCTTATAGGCGTCTAGAAAGAATTTATACCTATACGGGACCAGAGAGTCGACCTTAAAGTCCATCTCAGGCAGCGGATAAGCATCTTTAGGGCATGCCTTGTTCAAGTCTTTGAAATCAATGCACATCCGCCATGTGCCGTCTAGTTTCTTAACCATTACAGGGTTTGAAACCCATGTATGGTACTTTGTTTCTCTGAGTATTCCAACATCAACCAGCTTTCGTACTTCTTTGACAACCGCTGCTTTTCGGTCAAGAGCCATGCTCCGTTTACCTTGTGCGACCGGTTTAATGCCCGGGAGTGTTGCCAACTTGTGCTCTGCCTTATCCCGGGGTATCCCAGTCATATCAGAGTGTTCAAAAGCAAAGATGTCTGCATTCCTTCTCAGCAACTATTTCAAGTTGTTTTTAACCTCAGGGGAAAGACTATCCCCTATGGTTAATGTTTGCTCTGGATGACGTGTGCTTAAGACCCACCTTTCCGGACCGATGGCGCCGGTAGGCCCTTGACGGCATCTTTTGGCGTCCAATTCTTCTCCCAGCTTGTCTCGGCATACTGTTGCAATACCCCGCGGGGTGGGGAACTTCATGAACCCGCGCGCCATGGAGACTATGGCATCCAGTTTTCCCAGGGTAAACCTTCCAATGATTACGTTGTGGTAAGACTCAGCACGCACCACCAGAAACGTGAGGAGTATTGTTCTTTCCCTGGGAGTTTGCCCAAACGTAACCGGGAAAGTGATATGGCCGATTGGATCGACCTTTTCTCCGGTGAAGCCTTTAATAGGGGCGTGTACTGACTCGAGCAATTTTATGTCTTCTGGTTGCATTCTGTTAAAGCAATGCTTATAAATGATGTCTTCAGAACTCCCAGTGTCCACCAAGATTCTCCTCATATTATAATCGCCTACCGCGGCGGATATAATTAGGGGGTCAGTGGTGAGGTGCAAATCCTCTACGCGCGGTTCGATTGTCAAGGTCGCCAGCATCCAGGGTTCGAGCGTGGAGAAACTTCATTTTGCCCCATTTCCCTTATCGGCTTACACCATGTTTAGCTCTCGCTGTCTTTTACCCGCCCATTTATCATTTTCTTCTTTGACGAGAGGCGGGCCCTGTTTTATGTCTCGAACCAGGTGAGCCAACATACCCACCTTTACGAAATACTTGATCTGCTTCTTCAAATGAAAACAATCGTTGGTATCGTGGTCGCTTCCCTTGTGGTATTCACAGTACTTGCTGGTGTCTTTGTTGGGGGCTTCCTTCAATGGCTTTGGAGGGTTAAACTTGAGGTTTTCAGAGGCTAGGATCTCTGCCGGCGTTTTGCTTAAGTTAGGGTAGTCAGAACTCAGTCTAGAAGAGGACTCGTTTCTTGAGTAAGTGCTTCTAGACCTACCTTACCGTGAGTCTGTTCTGTCGCTTTTTGATATCGGTCTCCTCTACCTTTACCCTTAGAGCTCCGCTGTTCTCTGTCATCCTAGCTTTTCTGAGCCTCTTTCTTTATGTTGGCCGCATGAGTGGCTGCAACGGTCTTTTCTTGTGTAACGTATACTTTGGCTATCCTCAGGATTTCGTCTATGGTGGGAGGTACACCGTCCCTCCCATAGAGTGTTCTTAGCAACTCGTCATCATTTACCCCTTATAGGAAAGCTACACACGCTAGGTCGTTTGTGACACCTGGGATTGCCAGGCTTTCTTTGTTGAATCTAACGATGAAACTCTCCACTATTTCATTGTCTCGCCGACGAATGTGGAGGAGTTCGTTTTGATCCTTTGTGTGCCTTCGCTGTTGGCTAAATTGCAATGTGAACTTGGCCTCTAGATCTTCAAAGCTATCAATTTCCCCGACGGGCAGACTATCCCACCAGACCCGTGCTGCTCCTACCAACGTTTAGACAAACATCTTACACCAGAGGGACATGGGCCAACAGGCTACTTCCCCAGCGCTTTTAAACAGGTTGAGATGGTCATCCGGGTTGCCTAGACCATCGTACTTGCCCACAGTTTGAGGCATCTTGGGTTTTTCCTTAATTGGAGCTTCAGCTATTCTTCAGGTGGATTTAGACTTGAAAGTAGCATCCACTGGTTTGTAAGGTCTGGTGAGATCGTCTTCTTCAACGTTAATGGGCTGAATTGCTGGGGTTGCTCCGCCCTGACAGGTTCCCTGGGTAACAAGGGGTTAAGCTGGGGTGATGTTCAATGTAGAGTCGGGGCCCCCGCTTGGAGAAAAACGAGGCCTAGATATGTTTCCTCTGTCATACACAGGTTCCGCCGTTGGTGGGGTCTGACTGTAAGCCGGCTGGGATGTTGGAAAGGTCCACCAAGGTGGCATATAAGCCGCGTATGGCGACTGCTGAGCATAACTTTGTGCCGCCATCTGTGGAGTGTGTGATTGGGTATTATATGGGGGTAAATACCCGTATGGGGTTGCATAGTAGTATCCTGGGAAGTAGGCTTGATTCCCCGGCGTAACCGGGGCAATCATGATCCTTGCGAGCATGACAACTGGCTGGTGCGGTGCGGTGGAGTGGACAACGCCGCTGTTAATGCTGCCGATTATAGAGGCGGCATGGCGTATGTGACTGAGGGCTGATAGTATTAAGCCATGCTCATGGGCGGTGTGATAATATTCGGACTTCCGGACGTGATAACCGGCATGGTGCTATGACGTATAGTCTGTGCACTCATGATTGATGCTGGAGTAGAGACATTGGTGCCTGTTGTGGTTGCTGCTACTGACCAGAGCTGCAAGGAGGTGTATGGAAAAGGGTCTACTGTTGTCGTCCCGAAAGATACAGCAGAGGTGATCGCGAAACCTGATGGTGGTGCTTCTGCTTCGAATTCTAGGTCTAGAGACCTGGTTACAGCAGGTGAAACTGATATGGTGGTAACGAGGCTTGTCTCCAGCAACGGGTTGTCGGTTATCATTGCCTGACTTGGTGTTATTGCCATGTTCTGATCGCTTGCCATTGGGTTCAGTCTTGCTGTTGTTACCAAAAGGTCCCACAGATGGCGTCAATGAAGAAACACTGACCTTATGGGTAAGCTCCGGCTAGGACTTCGACTCTTTGGCGATCCGAATAGCTAACTGCAAAACAGAACACCGTTAGGACTCATTACAGGAATGGGGTTATTCCTGTAACCACCCTCCGGTGTGATAATAAGTCTCGGTTTGGGAGAAAGAAAGTATGAATGTAGAGAGAGAGAGTAAACGAGAGCCAGATGATCATACCTTAGATGTTTACCTTTATTTATAGTTTACCATTAGGGTTTCCCTTAACTTAGGATAGGCTCCGATAAATTAGGGATTTGCATGATCTTCCCCAAAAGGTTGGGGATTCGGTTACGTGGTTTATCCATGCAGAATAGAACATTCTAGAATAAACATATGTAATTAAATATTTATAATAAAATAAAAGGTGATGACTGGGTCGGGTTAGCCGATCCGGGTCATACCTCGTCACATGGTTTATTCGAAGATGGTACTTTATAACAAACCATGGACTTTGTAAAACAAAAGGCATACATTTAAATTGCTATAATCCCATCAATCTAAAGTTGTGGATTCGCCTCCATTTCCCGCTGATGTTTCTATTTTGCAATGCTTTCTCTGGCAGTCTTGGATGTCGTACATGATCACTCATATTTCTTTTGCAGATTCAAAAGCTTCCGTCGCGTTTTTTTCTGCTTGCGCCAAAACATCTTTAGCTTCTTTACTGTCAATCCCGTTGGTACAAATATGATTAAATAAAATGGGAATTAGAAACAATAAGAATGTTCATTTAAGATAATGGATTTGCAGATTACCAGAATCCCCGAAAAAACATCGGTACTGAAACCGTAACCATTGTTTGACGAAAGTCAAACCACTGTTTGCAAAAAAAGTCTGTTTGACCAAAGTCAAACCACTGTTTGCAAAACTATGATTCTTAGTGGTTCAAAAGTCTATTTTGACCAGAGTCTGTTTGACCAAAGTGAAACCACTTTTTTACTACTGTTTGACCAAAGTTAAACCACTGTTTGCAAAACTATGATTCTTAGTGGTTCAAAAGTTTGTTTTGGCCAAAGTCTATTTGACCAAAGTTAAACCACTGTTTGACCAAAGCCAAACCACTGTTTGCAAAAAAAACAACCACTGTTTTCTCCACAAAATATTGTTTTAACCCAACACAGGTTTCAAACATCTGTTTTAATCCATCTATTGACCAAAGTCAACATTTGGTCATCAGATGTATCAACAACAGTGGTTTTAATTGATCAGCATTAGTTATGAAAATATAACACAAAATCATATTGAAGAAATGCACTTACTTTGGCATATCAGAACAATAAGCCTGGTGCAAACTTTGAGACTCGGCCAAAATGTTTACCAATCTGGATATCGAAAAGAGCACATTATACCGATATAAGACAGTTCTTTCCATTTCAAGCCTTCACAGCAGCCTTTAGATTGGATAAACACATGATATTAGATTGAATAATACCTCAGGCTGCAGCTCCACATAATCAACAAAATCAGCATCGGTCGAGAGCTCCTCACTGTTTCGCAGTCTTAACCTTACAGCCACTCTCGTGAGCACCGTAGTGCTGAGTAGAACAAAGCCTGTAAGCAATCAGTTATTGTCGTCATGCTTTTGTAACAATGGAAATGGAAAATGAGGTAATTTGAAAAGAGCATATCTGCTAAATTGACTTATATATGTTCAACAGTAGAAAGATAGTTTAATCTTCCAAATCATGCAACAAATTTTCTCTGCAAAAATGTGACATATTTCATATTTAAAATAAAGTGTAAGCATATGTAGTATTTATTTATTTCTTTCATATTAACTTACTTGAATTTCAAGAGGATAGCCATGAATACCCATCCTTCTATCGATCATGCAGGACCCATCAGTCACCAACAGAGTCGGAAACATGTCAAACCTATCAGCCAAACAAAATTTGAGTATCAATCGTATTCCTGTTTGAACATACACCCGCTCTTGCAAAGTGTAGTCACCTGTGATCTTCCCGTAAGCTCTTAATAATATAATCCATCGTAAAAACCCTTCCGATTTGAATCTCTAAACCCTAACTTGTTTTGTTTATGAGAACTCGTTATCTGTAATAACTGTTTGTTGAATATTTGTTCATTGGTATGGGACAATGAACCTTTAAAAATATTGGTAATGAATAGTTGTTATGGATTCTCTTGAGCAATCTGGTTCGCCTAGTGTCGCGCCCCGATGATTCCGCCATCGGTTAGGGTGTGACATTGTGCCACATGCTCCTCTGGATCAGTGGTACCATCATACAGCTTCATATTGGGGGTCTGAAAGCGTTTTGGTATCTCAGCATTACATATGGGAGGTGCAAAGCGATACACCTTATGACTTCCATCCGGAATCTCGGGGATGGGTTTAACCACTCCCGGGACACTGGATATCATATCCTTGAGCTTTTGTAGCTCCCTGGCCATGGCATGGTTGATACCTGCATCCTGCATGAAACCATGGTTAGTACCAAAAGACGTATTGAAATTGTTACCTCCCGATTGGTTTGGAGCTAGTATCCCAGAAGTGTATCCGAGACAAGACATGTCTTGTGCAAGAGTGGGACCAGATGAAGCAATAGTTTGTGTGGGAATGAAGTCTCCTGTGTGAACTTCGGAACTTCTGGATGGTTGAGTCCTTGAGGATCCCTGATCCTGAAAGATGTTGGATCCAGGATACATTGGTGTAACACCCCGTGTTTTCATAAGTCAAAGTCAAAGTCAAGGTCTAAGTCAACGACCGATTTCGCGCAACTTGACTAGTAGAAACTTCTTGTTTTTAATTATATTATGTGGAGTAAGTGTTGTTAATTGCAATAATCAATGTGTGTTAATCGTTATTCAATCGACTTACGACTGTGAATTATGGGCAGTAACAAAGCGATAAAGTTAACTAATCAATAATCAGGCTATGTTGATCGAATCGACATCAAATTGCAACTCGAGCTACGTACTTTTTACTTGTTATTATACGTGTGTGTGTGCCTTACGTGTTACCTGTGCATGTTTATTTATGTTATGTTGTGATAATCAAGCGAACTCAATCGAAACCCGAAATCTAACTCGAAGTGCAACCGAACTCAAATCGTGAACGAACTATGATAGATGGTGGAAAATAGATTACGCAAGGTATGAGTGTTTGGGACTGAGAGTAATTTGACTAGGAAACCCTATCGTATCGAACCGCTCGCAATCGCAGTCGAAATATCAAAAATCTTTGCGCAAAACACTCGAAAGGTGCGACTGATCGATCAGGCTTCCCAGCCGATCGAACAGCCAGCCGAACGGACTGCTGTCCGATCGGACAGGCTGTCCGATCGAGCTGCCTGGCCGATCGGTCAGCCCTTTCCTCTTTTGTCATCCTATAAATACCCCTGTCATTGTCATCCTTTTCCACTTTTGGAAACCCCTGTCCGACCAGCACGCTCAACCCACCTTTTTGCAGATTTCTCTCGATTCCGGTAAGATTTCATCCTAAATCTTGTACTTTCTTGATCTATACACACTCCTACACCTTTCTATCTTTCGAATCTAAACTTTTAACCGTGAAATCATCAAGATTCAAGTGTTCTAGGATGATGTCATCATGAGTTCTTGAAGAACTTCATGTTTTGGCCTCAATCCACCAAGAATAGCTTGGATCTAGCCGATTTCCACATGAACAAACAAGGATCTTTCATAGATCTAAACATTTACACGGTGACAAGGATTGAAAGATGGATTCCCAACTTTCCTTCAACTCTTTGTCACTCAAGAACTTCAAACCGGTAGAAACGAGGTCTGAGTCGGTTTACAAATCACCTCGGTGGTTGTATGACTCAAGATCCGGATTCTATAAACGAGGTTAACCGACTTTGAGTTAAATGTTAAACTTCGTTCCGAACAGACCACCGACCGGATTTGGGTGATTCCTGTCCGACTCAAAAAACCAAGTAAGGACGAGGCATCTATGGTTTTACTCGCTGTCAAAATACCTAGATAAAACGACAAACAAACAGAACAACCAAGTGTTAGACGAAAGGGCTGATCAGGTCAGAATGCTGATCGATCGGACTGCTGTCCGAACGGACAGCCAGCCGACCGGATAGTCAGCCGATCGACTGGCCAACCGATCGGCTAGCACATGGTCCCACACAACCAATTTATTTTGAAGAATAGTATTGAACGACCTGTTGTTCGATCGAACTACTGTCCGATCGGATTACTCTTCGGATCATGAGATACTATGCTTCAATACTTAATCGATTCTCAACATGTTCAATGCACTAGTAGTGCCACCCGATCGAACAGCCGTCCGACCAGGTGACACCTTGTTGTCCGATCGAACAGCAACTGTGCTATTCGATCGATCAACTATCCGATCCACTGCACTTTACATTTAAAGTCTTTGACTAGTTGACCTGTTGTCCGATCGAACACCTGTCTGATCCAAAGACCAAACCTTTCAATTCATTTGAATGCCTAACCGATCAGATTGACCACCTCTAGTGATTAAATGCGTATGTGCTTTCCTGATTCTTTGCTCTACGTGCTTAGGTATTATGTGATTATATGCTCCATGTGCTTAAGTGATTTGTGCTCTATGTGTTGTGTATTTACGTGAATGTACGTGTTACTGAGCTTTAGTAAGTAGTAAACGTGTGAGGTGAGATTCGAATACAATGTGTTGAGTTTCGTGGCGATGTCTATTGCAGACAATGTCGTCTGGATCCCGCCACGTGCTTTCTCGTCAAGAAAAGAGAGAAAAACGTCTTGCTTCCATTATCGCTAAAAGTGTGGCAAAGGCCGTGAGTGATATTTATGAGAATGCCAGCAAATCATCTGAGGAATCGAGAACCGAAGCTCCTAAAGCTACCGCAAGGCCTTTCAGTTTCAAGCAATTCAAGTCGTGTGGGCCAAAAGAATTCACTGGCGAAGGAGGTCCCACTGCACTATTTCACTGGTTTGATTCCATCGAGGTTACTCTGCGACAAAGTGGTTGCCCTGATGACCTTCGAACTCTGAATGCTACCGGCGTTTTCCAGCTCGTGCATTAGACTGGTGGACGGCCGAGAGGAACAAGCGAGGGAACGATGCAGCCTACGGTCTGTCGTGGGACTAGCTCAAGGAAGTTATGCTAGAGGAATTTTGCCCTCCTCACGAACGTCAAAAGCTAGAAGATGAATTTTGGCACATACAGCAAAAGGATGGTGACAATGTTGGTCTTACTGTCCGTTTCAAGCAGCTCAGCATTATCTGCCCCGATCAAGTCAAGACTCCCGACATGACAATCAAGAAGTACATCCGGGCCCTGCCCGACTGCGTTGCTGATTTCGTGCAAGCCGCTAAGACTACGACGATCGAAGAAACTTATCTACTGGCCGCTGAAATCAACGACCAGCGGGTTAAGGCTGGTGTCTGGGAGAAGGCTTCAAAGCATCTGCATCAAGCTACCGCCACCGCACCAACTACTGAACCCACCTCAGCAAGCAACAAGAGGAAGAACAAGAGAAAGAACAGCTCCAGCAACAAGAACTGTGCGATCACTGCTGCACCAGTTCAATCTGTACCAGCTCAACAGTGTCAAGTAGCGGCGTCTGTGGCTAATGCACCTCTTGCAAAGCGTGCATACACTGGGCCACATCCGCTCTACCCTACTTGCACCTACCATCACCCGAATGCCATTCAATGCCGCTTTTGTGCTCATTGCAATGTATACGGCCACTTTACTGCCAACTGCCGTATTCGTCAAGCTCCTGCTCATCAAGCTCTACTCGCAACCCCACAGGGTCAACAAGCTCCCCTGGCACCCGCAGTCAAAGCCAGAGCTTGCTTTACGTGTGGCGACCCGAACCACTTCGCCAACATGTGCCCAAACAGGGTTGTGAAACAAGAGCCTCAGCAACAGCAGCCGCAGCCGCAGCAGCAGCAGCAGCAACAACAGGCCGCAAGTGCCAGAACTTTCAACCTCAACGTGCGTCAAGCCCAGGCCGACAATAACGTGGTCAATGGTACGTTCCTTGTGAATGGTATTTATGCATCATGTTTGTTTGATACTGGAGCCGATAATTGCTTTGTGTCGTTCGAATTTGAGAAACTCCTTAGTCGTAAATGTTCCCAACTCTCCTCGGCATTCGATGTTGAAGTCGCTACTGGAAGAACCGTCGTCGTTAATTCTGTTCTTCGTGATTGTACTCTTGAGCTCAACAATCACATCTTCCCAATCGACCTTATTCCGATGCAACTCGGAAGTTTCGACGTCATAATAGGTATGGACTTTCTTCGCGAAAACCATGCTGAAGTTGTATGCTTCGACAAGATGATTCGATTTTCGCTCGCGAATGGTGACTCGTTATGTGTTTACGGTGATACTACTTCGAAGGGTCTCAAGCTTATGTCATGTCTCCAAGCTAGCAAGTATCTCCGCAAGGAATACAGAGCTTTCTTGGCTAACATCGTAGTAGCGGAGAAGGAAAAGAAAGAAAAGAAGGAAGTAGAAGACGTTCCTGTGGTTCGAGAATTTCCTAATGTTTTTCCAGGGGATCTTCCCGGACTACCGCCAAGTCATGATATCGACTTTCGTATCGACCTCATTCCTGGAGCCAACCCTATAGCCAAAGCTCCTTACCGACTTGCACCGTCTGAAATGCACGAACTCTCAACCCAACTCCAGGAATTACTTGAAAAAGGCTTCATTCGCTCGAGCACCTCTCCTTGGGGCGCGCCAGTCCTTTTTGTCAAAAAGAAGGACGGGTCGTTCAGGATGTGCATCGACTATCGGGAATTGAATAAGTTAACTATCAAGAACCGCTATCCCCTACCTCGAATCGACGATTTGTTTGATCAACTACAAGGCGCTACGTGTTTCTCAAAGATCGATCTACGTTCAGGATATCACCAGTTACGTATACAAGAGGAGGATATACCCAAAACCGCGTTTCGCACCCGATACGGTCATTACGAATTCGTTGTTATGCCATTTGGCTTAACCAACGCACCAGCGGTTTTCATGGATCTGATGAATCGCGTGTGTAAACCATATCTCGACCGTTTTTTCATTGTATTCATCGACGATGTCTTGATCTATTCCAAATCGAAAACCGAACACGCGCAACATCTACGTTTGGTTCTCGAGCTACTCCAGGGGAACCAACTCTATGCCAAATTCTCCAAGTGCGAATTCTAGTTGGAGGAAGTTCAATTTCTGGGTCACATTGTAAATACTCAAGGCATTCACGTCAATCCTGCGAAGATTGAAGCTGTCAAGAGCTGGGTTACGCCTAAGAACCCGTCCGAAGTCCACTCTTTTCTTGGACTAGCGGGCTACTATCGACGATTTATCGAAGGATTCTCGAAGATTGTTGTACCGCTTACCTCTCTTACGCATAAAGACCAGTCTTTTGTCTGGGGAACTAAACAAGAGACTGCCTTTCGAACCCTCATGCACATGCTTTGCAACGCTCCTGTTCTCACGTTGCCCGACGGAACCAACGATTTCATTGTCTATTGTGATGCTTCCAACCTTGGTCTTGGTTGTGTTCTCATGCAACGGGACAAGGTCATAGCCTACGTATCTCATCAGCTCAAAATCCACGAGAAGAACTATACAACCCATGATCTCGAGCTAGGCACGGTTGTTTTTGCATTAAAGATCTGGCGACACTACCTGTATGGTACCAAGTGTACGATCTTCACCGATCATAGGAGCCTGCAACACATCTTTAATCAGAAGGAACTTAATATGCGTCAACGCCGATGGGTAGAACTTCTCAACGATTACGACTGTGAGATTCGTTATCACCCAGGCAAGGCGAATGTTGTCGCCGACGCACTTAGCAGACAGAGCTATCTGCTTAGCACTCGTAATGTTCAAGCCCAACACGATCTCGAAACCCTCATCCGCGACGCTCAACATGCATGTTTTAACGAACGCACCCTGAAGAAGGAAAGAATCTACCACGATGGAGCCCAACTTGTGAGCAAATCGAACGGGATATTCCACTTTTTAGATCGAATTTGGATTCCCAAAAGAACCAATTTACGACAAATTCTGATGGACGAAGCTCATAAATCACGGTATTCTATTCATCCCGGTGCTGACAAAATGTACCAGGATCTTCGTTATAAGTACTGGTGGCCGGGTATGAAAAGGGATATCGCTCTCTACGTTGGAAAATGCCTAACTTGTGCTAGAGTCAAGGCTGAACATCAAAGGCCCTCTGGCTTACTCGAACAACCACCTATTCCCATGTGGAAGTGGGAAAGTATAGCCATGGATTTTATAACCAAGCTACCGCACACGTCATCAGGTCACGACAACATTTGGGTTGTGGTCGACCGTTTGACTAAATCAGCTCACTTTCTGCCAATACGAGAAGACTACAAGGTAGAACGATTAGCCCGAATCTGCACCGACGAGATCATTTGTAATCATGGAACGCCTCGTGACATCATCTCTGATCGTGATGCTCGGTTTACTTCACGACTGTGGGAAACGTTTCAAACGGCACTCGGTACATCGCTTAATCTAAGTACCGTTTTCCACCCACAAACCAACGGCCAGACTGAAAGAACGATTCGTACTCTTGAAGACATGCTCCGTTCGTGTGTCTTAGACTTCGGTGGTAATTGGGACAAATACCTGCCGTTGGTCGAATTCTCGTATAATAACAACTATCATTCTAGCATCCAAATGGCACCATTCGAGGCATTATATGGAAGAAGATGTCAATCGCCTATTGTGTGGCACGAGATCGGTCACTCGCAACTAACCGGTCCGGAGCTACTACAAGAAACGACAGACAAAATTTTCCAAATTCAAGACTATCTAGTGAAGGCTCGGGATCGACAGAAAAGTTACGCCGATAAAAAGCGCAAGCCCGTGAATTTGGCGTTGGTGACTATGCACTCCTAAAGGTATCACCTTGGAAGGGTGTAGTCCGATTTGGCAAGAAAGGGAAACTCGCGCCTCGATATGTTGGACCTTTTAAGATTCTGGAAAGGATCGGAAAAGTCGCCTACAGACTCGAACTACCGGAGGAACTTAGTAACGTCCACCCGACTTTACACGTGTCAAACCTCCGAAAGTGCATAGCCGAACACGACCTACATGTTCCTCTCGATGACTTATAAGTGAACGAAACATTACACTTCGTGGAAAAGCCTGTCGAAATCATGGATCGCCAAACCAAATAGCTCAGACGCTCACGCATTCCTATTGTGAAAGTCCGATGGGAAGGCAAACGAGGCGCAGAGTTCACTTGGGAACTCGAAAGCGACATGAAGGCTAAGTACCCGCAGTTGTTTAAAGAGTAAAGCTAGAGAGAGAAAGTAGACAACGTGATTCTAGTATTTGTACGATTTCATATCAATCTATAGAATCACCGATTATAGTACGTTCTTGTGTGTTTGGTCACGCACGTTCACGGAATCCATGTCACAAGCAATCGTTTCAAAGTCAAAATCGACCCAAGCGGAAAGTTCTCAAACGTGATTCACGGCGCTGTACAGCTTTCAGTTTAATTTCGGGACGAAATTCCCTAAACGAGGGGAGGCTGTAACACCCCGTGTTTTCATAAGTCAAAGTCAAGGTCTAAGTCAACGACCGATTTCGCGCAACTTGACTCGTAGAAACTTCTTGTTTTTAATTATATTATATGGAGTAAGTATTGTTAATTGCAATAATCAATGTGTGTTAATCGTTATTCAATCGACTTACGACTGTGAATTATGAGCAGTAACAATGCGATAAAGTTAACTAATCAATAATCAGGCTATGCTGATCGAATCGACATCAAATTGCAACTCGAGCTACGTACTTTTTACTTGTTATTATACGTGTGTGTGTGCCTTACGTGTTACCTGTGCATGTTTATTTATGTTATGTTGTGATAATCAAGCGAACTCAATCGAAACCCGAAATCTAACTCGAAGTGGAACCGAACTCAAATCGTGAACGAACTATGATAGATGGTGGAAAATAGATTACGCAAGGTATGAGTGTTTGGGACTGAGAGTAATTTGACTAGGAAACCCTATCGTATCGAACCGCTCGCAATCGCAATCGAAATATCAAAAATCATCGCGCAAAACACTTGAAAGGTGCGACTGATCGATCAGGCTTCCCAGCCGATCGAACAGCCAGCCGAACGGACTGCTGTCCGATTGGACAGGCTGTCCGATCGAGCTGCCTAGCCGATCGGCCAGCCCTTTCCTCTTTTGTCATCCTATAAATACCCCTGTCATTGTCATCCTTTTCCACTTTTGGAAACCCCTGTCCGACCAGCACGCTCAACCCACCTTTTTGCAGATTTCTCTCGATTCCGGTAAGATTTCATCCTAAATATTGTACTTTCTTGATCTATACACACTCCTACACCTTTCTATCTTTCGAATCTAAACTTTTAACCGTGAAATCATCAAGATTCAAGTGTTCTAGGATGATGTCATCATGAGTTCTTGAAGAACTTCATGTTTTGGCCTCAATCCACCAAGAATAGCTTGGATCTAGCCGATTTCCACATGAACAAACAAGGATCTTTCATAGATCTAAACATTTACACGGTGACAAGGATTGAAAGATGGATTCCCAACTTTCCTTCAACTCTTTGTCACTCAATAACTTCAAACCGGTAGAAACGGAGTCTGAGTCGGTTTACAAATCACCTCGGTGGTTGTATGACTCAAGATCCGGATTCTATCCACGAGGTTAACCGACTTTGAGTTAAATGTTAAACTTCGTTCCGAACAGACCACCGACCGGATTTGGGTGATTCCTGTCCGACCCGGAAAACCAAGTAAGGACGAGGCATCTATGGTTTTACTCGCTGTCAAAATACCTCGATATAACGACAAACAAACAAAACAACCAAGTGTTAGACGAAAGGGCTGATCAGGTCAGAATGCTGACCGATTGGACTGCTGTCCGAGCGGACAGCCAGCCGACCAGATAGTCAGCCGATCGACTGGCCAGCCGATCGGCTAGCACATGGTCCCACACAACCAATTTATTTTGAAGAATAGTATTGAATGACCTGTTGTTCGATCGAACTACTGTCCGATCGGATTACTCTTCGGATCATGAGATACTATGCTTCAATACTTAATCGATTCTCAACATGTTCAATGCACTAGTAGTGCCACCCGATCGAACAGCCGTCCGACCAGGTGACACTTTGTTGTCCGATCGAACAGCAACTGTGCTATTCGATCGATCAACTATCTGATCCACTGCACTTTACATTTAAAGTCTTTGACTAGTTAACCTGTTGTCCGATCGAACACCTGTCCGATCCAAAGACCAAACCTTTCAATTCATTTGAATGTCTAACCGATCGGATTGCCGGCCGATCGAGCAGCCGTCTGATCGACCGACCTGAAAGGTAAAGGTACTTCAATGTTTTCAAATGCTACAACAAAAACTTCAAAAGTCAAACCATCATACACAAACACATCTTTTCCAGAGGAAGAAACAATCCACTCGAACAGCCATCCGATCGGCCTACCGACCGATCGGACAGCCGTCCGAGCAGACTGTCAATCGAGCGGTCAGCCGTCCGATCGGACTACCGTCCGATCGACCAGCTGTCCGACCCTCCAATACTTGTTTCCATTTTACGTTCGCTTATTGTTATGCTATCGAATCTATTCAGGCTAACCGTACTCGTTAAGCGCTCCCTTCAATCCATTAATCGCTGTGAGTATACTCGATCCCTTTTTGCTTTAAGCACTTTTGGGTGTTACATACGTTACGAATATTCAAACTACAACAATCACACTACTCAATACTATTTGAACGCTAACCATAATGCATGTTATACGTGGCTTATGAATGCTTGTTTGTTATGTTTACACATGGAATGTTGTCTACCTGCCTTAGCAACGATAGTACTATAGTTTGGACTCAGCACCCGTTCACACGGGGGTTGTTAAGGATCTTTTACTTGCATGGATTATGGTGGTAATCATGTATTGCGAACTGCCTCGGGCAGTCAACCCGCAGTCATTGGTATCGATGGATCTATGTCGATAACTAACGTGCTTCATTTCACTATGTGTACGTGCTGGTTATGCGTAAACGAATTCGAACTCTATATACTATTATTAAACTTGTTTGCTCACCCTTACATTTTATGTATTGACTTTATTTTAACGTATGTGACAGGTGTTTAGGTTGCTTGTATGCCTAGCTCACTGTAAACTTGAGGCTAGGAAAGGTCTAGGATGCTCTCTGTGCTGTGATGAAATTGAAGCTAGGAAAGGAGGTCCTAGAAACCAATAAATAAACTATCTATGTTTAAATCTGAGTTGTCGGAACAGAATATTTGTTTAGATTTATGTCTGTAATAATTACTTGCTGTTTGAGATACGGTATGGGACGTATTGTTTAATTGAATAGTATTGATAATTGTTATGGAAACTTCTGGACAATATGTTTCGCTCAGTGCCATGCCCCGATGATTCCGCCATCGGTTGGGGTGTGACAATTGGTGCTGAAGGTTTCGGAGGATACTGCATGGATCCTTGAACCTGGGATGAGGATCCTTGATGCTGAAAGTAGGATCCTTGAGCTGGAAGCGTCCCTATCTATCCTTTTGAACTGAGGAAGGATCCTTGATGCTGAGACGAGGATCCTTGAGGCTGGTAGGAGAATACTTGAGGCTGCGTTGCTGTTAGTGATCCATGCTGCAAACCTGATGATCCTTGATACTGAACACTAGATGCTTTGGAATGTTGGATTGTTGATGACGGAGTAGTAAAATCCAATGACCTAGGCATCAATGGAGAGTGATCCTTCACTGATTTCTTCTGCTTCTTGATTTCCTCAATTTCACAAAGGATCCTTCCATTAGTTTCGTCTTGTTGTTGCATGTATCCTTTCATCTGCAAAATCAAAGTATAGAGATCACTAAGGATCAATGATCCAGGCTGGTCCAAGGATATGTGATCCATAATTATTAAAAATATATCCCTAACAATAACGAATTAGACTTGGTCAATGCTAGTATTTCGGGGAATATGCCCTCTATCCGCACGTGTTTGGAAGCATATAGCTGTTATGGAGAACATGGGATACTTGCACCTTTTCGCATTGTTTGTTTTGTTATAGTTTCTATTTTTAAAAGGGATATGAGCTCATTTTAGGCACGATAACACATAATAGTTTATTAGCTAACACTCGAATACACAACTCTCTCATACTCTCTCGCAAGCCACACACCAGTTAACATTGTATTGAGCTCATAGTCTTCCGAAGTTGTACAAGGATCGTTACTTGTTTTTGTTATACATTTGGTGATCGGTAGTTTCCATCACCCAAGGTTTTTTGTGCTAGAGATCATCAAGGATCAAGGGCTTTTTCCTCGTATAAATATCGGTGTTCATTGTCATTTTTAATTTATACTTTGATCACTCAATTGTTCATACACATTAGCACTCTACCTCACAATCAAAATTTGGATACATAATCCTTAAACTGATTTTTGACCAAAACACTTACAACAACGAACTTAGATAATTCTAGAGAGACAATTTCTTCGACCTATAGAGGTATTGGAATGTAGATTTTAGAGGTGAAAAACAATGGAGAGATGACCCTTATTTATAATTAAGAATTGAGGTTACAACAACTTGGAAAACAAGTTAGAGATTCGAATTTATAGAAACATTTTCTTTATTATTTAAAAAAAACACTCGTAAAAAAATATGCAGATCTTGGGCTAACATTTTTTACGTAAGATACCATTATTATAATTGTTTTTATAATATATAATTAATACAACTGCTTAACTCTTTTTTGTTGTATAACTCGAAAAATATGATGTTTTATAGAAGTACGAAAATAGTATTAGGACGAGCGTATTTTTCTTTATCATATGACCTAAGTTTCATAAAAATCTAAGTAGGGTCAAATATAATATAATATATTTTAATTGTAACGATTCGAATCGGTCTACAAATGATTCGGATCCGATTTTCAAAACGGATCGGATTTTCTATTACCTGTTTTTGGCGAATGTTACAGATAAATTATATAGAAAACTATCCAAAATTAAAAATTTATCAAAATAAAACTTCACAAATATTATTTCTGATTTTTCCTGAAAATATATATAACATGGAATTTATATATTATATTTTTTGGTAATTTATTTGGTAATAAAAGGATTAATCAAATTATTAAACAAATTAATTCTTTTTATCAATTTAAAACATTCTTAAATAAAAAGTACAACGTAGTTATAATCGTCTAGTTATAGATTTACTAGATGAATTTTTACTAAATGTCTAAATTTAAGAATTTACAAAATATATATAATGACATAATTGATTTTGTGTTATTATCATAAATTGTCACAATTATTGATTTCTACAAAAATATTAATTTATTAGGTATGTTAAAGATGGTGTATATATTATATTATATTATATTATATTATATTATATTATATTATATTATATTATATTATATGAATACAAACTCACTATCAGCAGTAATTTAATATTTTTGTTTAATATTGTTTTTTTTTAGTTTTCATTATTTTATTGTTATATTACTTTAATTGATTTTAATAATATTTATTCTTATATTACTTTTAAGAAATGGTCAAAGTATGTGTTATTAAACAAAATACTATAAAAATGAAGGCATATCGGTACCAATTTTTTTCGGTTCAGTTCGGTACGACATCGATACAATAGGGTGTCAGTTTATGGAAATCATTAACAATAAAATTAAATATTGGTACCGATTGATACATATGTTGTTTAATCAGTTTCAATTCGGTTTGGTACGACAACGACACAACGTCCGTTTTCAAAAAAAAAAATATTGCAATGTTGAAATATAATAAACAAAGAATGCAAACGAACATAACCAATATCCAGTGAACAAGATCATTACTGGTATTGATATTCGTTTTTATTGTTTTCGACTAATGTTATGTTTACTTTTTGAATGATACTGCCGGTACCATAACGAACCGAACTAATACCGACTTATTCCCGCTGCGAAGCACGGGGAAATCTCACTAGTTTTAATTACACAGAAGTCATCAAATATGAGTACTCAATTTCACAGATTTATTTATGTTGTTGGGTTTTTGTTTAGTTTGTTTATTTTATATTTTTAGGGTGATTATTACCTTTTATATTATTCTCTTTATTTTCGTGCGGCATTTCTCGGGGATCAAACTATGTAAACAGTGAGTAGATCTTTTTTCCCTTTTTATATTAAATGTTTAGGATGTATCATGTGTCATGCAAAGCTCGCAAATTCATTTAAATTCAAATATCAAAGCCTACAAAATCAATGTGTGGTTATGTGTTATGTGTATTGTTACTTGTTTATTTATTTAGCTTTGTGTCACTGTCAATTGTATTCTAGCACGTCACATTGTGGATCTACTGGTTAACCCACGACCATGGGTGAATTGGTATCCCCATCATCATTTAGTTTCGCTCTTCGAGGCTTGAGACTAGTTTCACTCTTCGGGGCTTGATAGTCGCATTTATCGCATTGGTGCGTTGTTTATTGGTTGTGATTATCGCATTAACACATGATTTGCAAGCGAATATTTTTAAAATAAATTAATTTATTTAAAATTAGATTTACTCTCCGACTTCTTTTAGTTGAACCAATTATTTTAAGCAGGGTACAGGAAACCAGGTTTAATGAAGCAAGGATGGAACATGTAAGATTTCCTTAGAACTAAATAAATGGGATAATTGTTATGCAGTGCCGTTCCTACGTTTTCGGAGGCCCTAATCGAACTACGAAGTCGTGGCCCTTTTGCAAAATTATCATTTTCAACATATTAAGTAACAAAACCCTCCTCCTTTATCCGGGTTTGGGACCGACAATTATAAACTAAAAAGTTTATAATTGGCATAGTTAAAAATTTGACATTGCTAATTAGCCCTGATTCAACAAATTAGCCCTAATTCAACAACTTAAAATCAGCCCTAATTCAACAATTTAAAATAATCAAATAAGCCATAAAGGCCTAAATAACAAACTGAAATCAGCAAATTAGCCCTAATTCAACAACTTAAAATCAGCAAATTTGCCCTAATTCAGCAACTTAAAATCAGCAAATAATGAAATAAGCATAATCCCTAAACAAGAGATTCAAATTAGCAAATACACCCTATTTCCCTATTCAACAAATGAGGGTGTGAATGTCTAACCTGAGTGAGAGCCACAATATTAAATCACCAACTATAAAATCGCAAAACTGAGCAGAATGAAAATCGCAAAACTGAGCAGAGTGAGCACAGAAGTGTGAAAATCGCAAAACTAAGTAGAGTGAAAGCCGTCGGTTGTTAAATGTTACCTAGCAATGCAGAGTCCTGATGCCATGATTATTGTGTGTCTAATACTTTGATTGCTCATTGCTCAGTTCCAAACATCTCTCAGAGACAGTCGCCGCTTTGGCTTCTGCAACCATAACACATGCTTTCAAACGTCTATAAGTGCCATTGGGTTATTAGGTTTATGTTCACAGATAAGAGATTTGGGTCTTCAAATTGGTGGCCCTTCAAATTTATAAAGAAAATCCATAAGAAAATTGGTGGTCCTTCAAATTTTGTGACCCTAGACATGGGCCTAGGTTCATATACCTATTGGGCCGGCTCTGTTGTTATGTTTTATGTTATGAAATTATGTTTGGATCATTTGAGATTTGTTATGTTTAATGTGACATTTTAATCATGACATGACTAAATATTTAAACTTTTAATAGTTTCATAAGCTTTGGACAATTATCTAGCTCCGACCGATAATCCATCACGGGTCGGAGTGTGACAGTACTCCTAAAAATGGGTAAGAGTACCACTAGCGGGACAATCGTTGTCTTAAAGGACGAAAACAAGATCCTCTACTAATCGCTCGGATGTTCGTACCAAGTTTGAGATAAACTTAGCGATGACGAGGTTGAATTGGAATGCCCACTTGATAGAGATAAATCATAACGAGGGCGCAAAATTCACATACTTTAGGTGGGGACTACACCGAAGGTTTAGCCGACCTAAATGAACAAATTAGTACGTTCAATATCATCCAACAACAAAGAAATGCCCCAAAAGATAAGGTTATCGAACTTTTTGAACAAAAAAATAAATTTGAAAAACGAGAAGGAGCTAGCGAAAGAAAGGCGAACAGATGTATAAAATTCCTCACTATGAAAACTGATCATCTTGGCGACGAAGAAAGAGAAATGTACAAGAAAAATAAAATAAGAAATAAAGCCAAAATATCGTATTTAGTTTCGTTATTTTTTATTAGTTTCAGTTTTTTTTTTAATTCTATTAGTTTCGTTTTTTTAAGATTATGTAATGTTTTTTTTTTCATTAATGTTCTTTCTTTAATTAGTATTAATGTTTTTTTTTTGTTTTTTTAAATGTACGATAATAATAAAAAGTGTATGTCATATGTCATACTACGCCACCCTTTCATGCCTCATCCGACCTCCCGCTTTTTGGCTCTACGCCACTTTTCTGACATATGCTGGCGTGGCTGCCACATGGCGTATCGCACCCTCTTTTCATGCCCTCCCACACCGTGTAGTCTTACTAATATGCTCTTCTCATTGCATACTTGAAAGCACTAATAACCACTTGTGTTTTGTTATTAGGCATTGGGGTATACTTTAACACTACTTAACTCCATCTACATGCCACGTCACCCATTTTTTCTCATTTCACCATGTCTCTCTATGGCCTTGGGTATACTTTAGGGGGGAGGGGGTGGTCACTAGTGATACAATTCTATCACTCCCAAATTTTTTTAATTTTTTTTAATTAAAAATTAAAAATTAAAAATTAAACACTAAATTATAAATTTCACTAATTTTTTAATTTTTTATTTTAACTTAGAAATTAACAATAAAACTAAAATTATAAATTTCATTAAATTTAAAATATACTACTTCAATTTAACATACTAGAAATCAAGAAACATACAATTTAAAAAAAAACCTACTCCTCATCCGAATCATGAAACTCCAAATCTAGAGAACCTACTAGTTCGATTAAATCATATCTCAACCGAAAGTGAGTTTCTTCATTACGCAATTCTAGATGGATATTTTGTGGAACATGAACTTGTGTATGAGGATCCGGCACCCAATCCGGGGATATTGCACGTCCGTCTTCTTTGATCATCATATTGTGCAATATGATACATGCATACACTATGCTATGTATTTATTTCTTGTTCGTCACACGAACCGGTCGGTGTAGTATACCCCATCTACCCTTTAAAACACCAAATGCTCTCTCAACATCATTTCTTGCCGATTCTTGCAATTTTTTTAACACGGTTTCTATAGGCTCGATAGGAAATGAGGGAGCTTTCACAAAAATAGACCAAGACGGGTAGATACCATCCACAAGAAAAAAACCTCGTCTGTAATGTCGACCGTTAACATAGAAAGGAGAGGAAGGTGTGGTACCATCTGTTACGGTTTGAAACAGCGGCGACGTGTGCAACACATTGATGTCGTTGTTTGAACCTGGAACACCAAAATACGAATGCCAAATCCATAAATCATTCGACGCCACCGCTTCTAGTATGATGGTTGGTCTTTTGATGTCTCCCCTAACATACGCCCCTCGCAACTCTCTTGGACAATTTTTCCACTCGATATGTGTACAATCGATGCTACCGAGCATCCCGGGAAAATGCCATCAGCCTCGTGTGTGGCGTAAATACGTGAGATGTCGTGGCTCGTCGGTTTATGTAAAAACTCGTTAGCATACAACTTAATAACCGCGTTGCAAAAAAATTGCAAACATTCACGTGAAGTTCTGGCCGACATAGCTAGGTATTCATCATATTGATCGGGAGGGTTACCTGTCGCTAGTTGGCGAATGGCGGACGTGCATTTTTGTATCGGCGTGAAACTTGGTTTGCCCCTCGCATCGTAACCTTCTTGAAACCATTCCTCGCTTGCTTCGATGTCTCCAACAATCTTTAAAAATAATTCTTTGGGTAAACGAAACCGATCTCTAAACGTTTCGGCATTTAGAGCGGATTTTCCACAAAATAATCGTTCATCAAAACTTCGTTGGCACGTATACGATCACGGTCGACCATCTTCTTCTTTGGGCGGGACGACTCGGCATCAAGTTCGTTATACACCGACACAAAATATTTTAGCGTCTCGTTGTCGGAAGACGACTCGGTATCGCTATCGCTAGACATCGGAAACGTCAAATCCGTAGGGAATTCCATTTGAGAAAGATATAAAAATTGTGTGAAATAGATTTATGTTTTTGGTGTGTGTAAATGGTTTAAATGGAGATATATATAAAGGTTTAAAGGTTTTTTTTTAATAAACTTACCGTTATTCAACGGTCGAATAATGTCCAACGTTCAAATTCGTTCCAATTTCAACGCGTTACAAAAATCACGCGTTATAAGCTTGGCGACGGCGGTGTTCGTTGTTGTTTCACGCGTGATGGGGTGGCCATCACGGACCACCCCACCTCCCCTTAACCCTTCTTAACTCCACTTATATGACACATCACTCATTTTTCTCCATTTCACTCTACCTCGCTCCAAGGAAATGGTTCAATCTCGTTAACTCCATCTAACCCTATTTTTTAGTGGTATTTGGTTTTAAAAAAGAAAAAAAATAGTTAATTTAATCTCTTAACATCCGGTTAACATGTTAGCAAATAACTCCTTTAACGCCCCTTAACACAAGGAGGGAGTGATGTGCAATACCGGTTAAAATGCCATGTCACAGTTAACACTTCAAATGTTAAGGTGCACCTCGTGGCCTAAGGAAGTGGTTTAATATCGTTAACTCCTTATAACCCTATTTTTAGTAGTTTTTGGTTTAAAAAAGAAAAGAAGAATTAATTCAGTCTCTTAACATCCAGTTAGCATGTTAACAAATAATCTCTTTAACACCCCTTAATACAAGGAGTGAGTGGTGTGCAACGTCGGTTAACATGCTATATCACCGTTAACATCCCAGAGTACACCCATGCAAGATGACTGGTTATAGTGGTAGCATTTGTGTTTTGTTATTTGTTACTAATTACCACGTTGTTTAATATGGCAACAACTTTCATAAAAATTTTGTAAATTCTGATTTTATGTGTAACTGTCTCGTTATATATACTAGGGGGAACACCCGTGCGATGCACGACATGTATAATAGTTATTGTTTTTTCCTGGAACGACGACTGATATAGATAGTGTGTGACACGGTACGAAAGTGCGAATATAGTATAGATTTTAAAACAAAAACCGGTTTTTTTTAAAGTTAGCCGTTTGACCATGGTTATTTTGACCAAAGTCCACTCCTCGTTCGGCGCTTTGTGGTAGCACTACCAGTCAAAAAAGGCCTAAAACGCCCGAGGGTACAGTTTTCCCTCGCGTTTTTAAGACGCTTTGAGAGAGGTTTGCGCCCCACCACATGTGGTCTCACAAAACTTCAAATCTATGGACGTGTGGTTTCTCAACCCTCTTCAAAAGACGTCACAGTTTTCAAATTTTTTATTTTTATTTTTTCTTTTTCATTGTTTTAGATGGTGTAAAATAGATGTTAAATATATATATATATTATACTACATACACATATACATATAAATTCAGTTTTGACATCTAAAAGTCAAATTGCAAGTTTTGTTCCCTTTTATAGATAAGAAAGCAGTTTATTATTTATTACTAAAATGATGTATTAACTTTATTCTGCAACATATTCTTTATAAACTATGCTTACCTTGACATAACCTAATAGCTATATTTCCTTATTAGAAGTCACTGATAATTGAAAATTAGTACATATTATTACCTTGCTGGTGAACACATTTACTCTATGTTTAAGGCACAATTTGATTAGGTTGCTGATACTGAATTGAATATCACACCAAATTACAATAGCAGTTTATATTGCTACTATTCACCCAAATCAAGCACCTTAAATAAGTCAGTGTTTCTCTATATTCAAAAAACGAACTATAACTGACGATTATTAAATTGCAACAGTCATTTCAATCCAAATACTGCAATAGAAACATAAAATCTACCACAATTCGTTGGTTAATCACGTATAGTTCTTAATTGATTAGAATCAGAAAAAAGGAAATTGACTCACCATAACTTAAAATCAGGAAGAAGGCGAACAAAGGGGCGGAGTTTTTCGAAATCAATGACCCCTGTCTTTCATTGTTATTCCTTGAATGAGGTAAGCAAGACCCCATACTACACACTGCATACACATACATAAAAATTGGGTTCAATATTATTTGTATAAACACCGATTGGAAACCCTCACATTGCATTTGATGAAACCCTAATCAATATAAACACACACACTAACACTCACAAATCGAATTTATAAAAGGAAAAATTCGGGTTGTTTTTACCTCTTGCTGCTCCAAATCTTCATTACCATACATTATCTTCATCTTAGAGATATAGATATTGCACTTAAAGGTTGCTGGAGAGTCGGAGGATGATGTGTAATTAAAGGAGCAAGTAAATGACCCATTTTGATTCCAATTGAAGTTGCCGAATGATGGAGAGCCTGTGCAGGAGATCAATCGAAGATATATGTTTGAGAATTGTGTGCCAAATCGATGAAGATCTTCAATTGGGGAGAAGTTAATTACAATTACAATTGAGTTGCCGACTGATGGAGAGCCTGATGGCGAGCCTGTGCAGGAGATCAATCGAAGATATATGTCTGAGAGTTGTGTGCCTAATCGATGAAGATCTTCAATTGGGGAGAAGTTAATTATGGATTGGAGAGCATATATTGAGAGGCGAAGGATGAATATCACGGACTCCAAAGTCCCCACAAACGCCAGTTAAACAACCCTTTCACTTCCGGAAGTCCTCTTCTCGCCGTTGCATCCGTCTCCGGCGACTCCTCCACTACCTCATGTTCTTCCTTTGCACATTCTTCAACTAATGAGACGTCGTACGGAGGCGAAACCGAAACCTCTGGCGGAGGATTTAAAGCTTTTCCGGCGAACCTCCGATGACTCGCCTTCTCTTTCTTCTGGTTAGGTTTACGGCCACGGCAGTTAACCTGTTCACTACTGGTAAGGTTTTCTTCAAATGCTTCAATTACTTGATGAATTAGCTCTCGGTTAACAGACGTGTCCCACCGGAACCAGTAGTTCGTGTAACAATCGAAGCAATCGCAGTCGAATACCGGAGATTTGTGTGCAGCCGGAGCTTTCTTCTTATTGTTATTATCAGATGATCTAGGGTTTGTGGAATTATTTTTGACACAAATGATTAAAGTAATGTAACTATTAATTTGCATTAGGTTCTAATATTAATGTACTGTACTATATGTTAATATGGTGTTTCATACATTGCTTTGTTGCAAATTGTGTTGTTTTATTTGTAAATTATTATTATTATTTATAATAATCTAATTAATTTAGCCAAAATCTTGTTAATAATATATTAGAATATATATATATATATATATATAGTTATTTTAATACTTTTATTATTTTAATATTATAATAATAATTCCTTTTTTTTACTTTTTAACTTTAATTTAATGATTTTTTAGTATCACGGGGTGGGATAAGCTTGGTGTCAACCGGTTCTGGTATCGAAAATACCGGTACGGTCTTGTTTGGTATCGGTACAAATAGTAATTTTAATATTTTAATAATATATATAGTTTTTTAAATATTTTTATTATTTTAATATTATAATAATAATTCTTTTCTTTACTTTTTAACTTTAATTTAATGATATTTTTATGATACTTATGATCTTTCGGTTTAAATTTTATCTTAATCTATTAAATTCTGTTACTAATATCATGGATAAGTTCTTAATATTTAATATCATTTGGATCCCCTTACCTATTTTTTTATTATATGTTTTCTTTGAAAATATATTGTTGTGTTTTTATTACGAATTATATTTGAGCTACTTTTAATATATTAGTTACTTCGAAATTTAAATTTATGGTTACCTTGTCAAAGATCATTTTATAGAATAATCATAAGTTTGGAATAAGTATCTTTAAACCAATTATTAAAAAAAATTAAGATCAAAGTTAACTTTAAACTAATCTACCTTTATCTATAATATATTATTTAGTATAATGTGTTATTGATTGATATTAATTTTAATGATTATTGATATATAATTATTTTATTTTATTTTTTTATCTTATCTCTTATTTATTTAATGTAAATTAAATGCAATTAATTAAAATTAAATGCAACTCGGTACTCGTTTTCGTTAGTTTTTAAAAGGCTAATGTTATGAAGAATTACATTATGGCTTGTCATAATAATTGTTTTTTTTCATTTATGTATTTTTAATGATCAATTATTAATAATAATAGTGATCGAAAAGACACAAATGTATTTAAGAGGCTCATAATGAAGGTTGTAAAAAAGTTGTTATAACTAAATTTTTAAGTGTATATAGATATAGATATTATTTTAATCAATATTATTTTAAGTACTGCATTTAAAACATCATAAATGTTGATTACACATTTAAGAAGCCATAAACCTCTCATATATTTCTAAGGACATTTTGGTCAATTCTAAGTTTTTTTTTTTCTGAGTCGGGTCAAAAGACCAATCAAGCAAACCGCAACTTGAAGCTAACATGCTTTTTAAGTTTTTGTTTTCTAGATTTTATGCATCATATGTTTTTAAAGTTTTTGTTTTCTAGATTTTATGCATCATATGTAAAACGACTTATGTAAAAATAACACTATTTATAAAGGTTGTGGAAATAGAAGAAAACATTATATATCCATCCACACATTTATGGCATTGACCAAGTTTTTATAAAATTTTAAAAATTGTGTGCCTAGTAATAGAGTTGCAGTTTTTAGTCATGATTTACATGTATTTGTACCCACTTGATATAACAAAATAAGGTCATAAATAAGATCGTAAGAAAGTCCCCTGAATTGACACATGTATGACACGGGTTATATTGAATTACATAGACGTATCGAGTTTCTGAAAAAAAAAAAAAGCCTACTTTAAAGAACACCCCATGAGATAAATTGTTCAACACATGAAATAAACATGGCACAACAAAAGTGATTTACATGGGACTGAAAAAGGGATGAGGTAAAATGGGACTCGATTTCAATTCTTTCTGGAAATTCAAAAACATATAGTTGCACTTTGAAAGGGTAAAGAGACACTTGTTTGACCCCTTTTCATCAACATTTTAGGAACTCTTGCAGCCTGCAGGCATTTCGGTTCCTGTCAGACAAAAAAGTGGAAAAAAATACTAATTAAAGGCCGAAAATGGGTCTGAAAATTTTGGCTAAAGCAAAAGTTGAGGCAGAAAAACCTCAAACGCATTTAAATTTTTATCTTTAACAGTTTACGGCTTAGACCGTGGGGTATGGTGGGGCGTGGATTGGGGGCATGGTGCGACACGTGGAATATGGGGCACCCAAGACCAAAAGTCAATCTCAAAGGGGTATGGTGGGGCGTGATTGGGGTGGCATAGAAAAAAAAACCAATTTCAAAGGGCTAGTGCTCTTGGCCAATGAGGTTCCGCCATGTCATGTGGATAGCCCCGCCCAACGCCCGGGCTGAAACCCCCGCCCAAGGGGCCATGCCGAAACCCAAGCCCACCCGGGGTGGTGACTTGGGCGTTTGTACCCAATCCCCGCCCAACGCCCGGGCTGAAACCCCCGCCCAAGGGGCTACGCCGAAACCCAAGCCCACCCGGGGTGGTGTCTTGGGCGTTTGTACCCAACCCCCGCCCCATACCCCATAGTCTTAAAAGAAAAAATACCAGGCATTCTGCAAGTATACTTTCGTACAAAACCTACTAAATCATCTAATTTAAAACATCTTATTATAGAAACCAGATAATGTATGTCATAACAGTTAGCACATTAATTAATAACTATTAATAAAATATAAAAAAATTGAACAAAAAGAGAGCCAACCATGGCCTCAACCCTAAATCGTAAATAAAAAAATGTTTAAAACATGCCCAAACAAACTTCATGTGTATCAGTTGTACATGTTACCATTTGGTTTCTGGGGACAAAAACTTCATAACAACCATAATGAACCAAGGCATGTTTGCATTAATTCTCTCCCATTTTGTGCTTCTTACCACCTACTCTTTGAAGTATGGCACTTATATGATCCGCAAGAGAGAAAACTAATGAACATAATTTGATTTGTGATTATATCCTGGAACAATAAAATATATATAATATCATAAACAGGATATGTATATTGTCATGAAAAAAATTTAAACCAAAGAAAGCAAATTCAATCCATTTACCTAGGAGCGGGTAGATCTGGTTATGTTCTATTCTTGTTTAAAATAGCATCACCTAATTTTTGTGTAATCTCTGGATTCGTTTTCTTCTTTGATCCTTTCCTCCTGCCTCTTTTCTTAATCTGCCATAATTTACAACTTTAGAAAATGTGATACCTTCTTACAGCATTTATTCCATATAGAAAGACAATAGAAAACAAGCTTGAAAATAACTGTCAGAAAATGTGATACCTTCTTTGACTTTTTTTTCCTTCCCATCAGTTCCGCCATCAACTCATCAAGTTTTGCTGGAGAATAATGAAATCGTTTGGAAGAAAGTTGAAAGGGTTTTAATTACTCTGAATTGATTGATTGTGGGTTTTTTTTTTGAACGGCCAAAATTGATTGATTGTGGGTTGATGAAAGGTTTTAATCATCAAGTTAATTAAACGGTGAAGATAGTAGGTCCGAATTATCAATTATGCCCTAAAAGCGTCTTAAAAGTTTGGACTTTGTCTCAGATTGCCCCCTCTAAAATGGCTTGAATCTCTTGTACATAATGCATTAAAATTTATACGGATGGTAAAATTACCAGAAGGATAAAAAACTCAGTTTGCTTAATAAAGGTATATAGATAATGTGTTATTGATTGATATTAATTTTAATGATTATTGATATATAATTATTTTATTTTATTTTTTTATCTTATCTCTTATTTATTTAATGTAAATTAAATGCAATTAATAGGATTTTTATAGGTTGGTGCATTTAAAACAACCATAAATTTTGGTTTTAAAATAGAACATATAACTAAACTTTAGAATATATATAGATTTAAAAACATATTGTAGTAAAATAATCAAAACAAAAAAGATTTTAAGAGGAAATAGAAAGAGCATATCCAATAAAAGCTGTGTATAAAAATAGAATATCATAAGGCTCCACGGTATGGAGGTTCGTCCCCTTTTGTCCCGGTGCGGCGCCGCACCTCCAGCCATTTCGCCCCCCTTGCCGGGGTCCTCCCCGGCTTCTCCAGGTCGTTCAAGCCGTCCCACTAGAGGACAAAACCTCCTCACACACATATACATACAATATATACATATATTTTATGTCCATCCCCCATTTCCATACATCCATCCTCTTTGCCCAATCCTCACACTCGATCTACGTGACGCCTATATGACGGACCATCCTCCAAGGGAGGACCATCACCACACCGTGCAGCCTAACAAAACGGTCTTTCAAAGTATAATAGGTAAACGACTATCCACTTTAATTAGTACTATTTTGTCTAGGTTGGAATACCCGAATCCGTCAATCAAAATATAGCTAAACATATCTAAAAACATCCACAATCTTTAAAATGCCATCCCTTACATGTGATATTTTCTTTGTTTAAAAAATTCCCCTTACGCTAGGTTACATTGACCATGGCGGGCTTAAAGATAGCATAACTTGTGGCATGGATGCTTCAATAATCAATATCATGCTTTGACATAGATCGAGAATTGTCATTTTGTGACTATGTGGTCCAAAATATGAATAGGACTAAGTAACTAACACTCATAAGTTTTATCGCGTGACCTGTAAATAGATATGTTAGATGGAAATACTCGAGGATAGCATGTGATTAGAACACTAGATGGCAAAATCTACCTATTCAACGTGGTCCAAGAACCTTAAATGTTTGCAAGTGTTGTACTAGAATAGTTGGATTGTATGAAAATTGACCAATGACGCTCTTGCAAGCGTTGTACTAGACTCCAATTGACGTTATCACGTACTAGTATAGAGTCGAAGGTGGCACGTGTTACACGTTAATTCTGTCAATGAAGAAGAAAGTATTCTGTAAAATAATTATGAAATTTGAATGGTTATAATGGCACTTGTTTTCATTCAAATGAATTGTTGTTAGCATACATTGGTTTGAAGCTATCCAAGTTTAATCTTGAAAAGAGAGTATAAATTTATAAAACACAAGGTTCTTTAATATTTACCTATTAAATCAGGTACAATTAAAGAAATTAAGCCTATTTTTTCCTAAGCAACCCAAAATCAAAACTAAACTGGTATAGTATGTAACTTGGTAAGTTTAATTACTACTTTAATGAAATCATAACTTTTATGTTTCTTATTTTAGAGTAGTTACTAGTCACCTTAAGTCTTAAATTTTTCATTACGTCACGTCTACTTCATCGTATTATTCATACATTAATTTATTAGTATCTAATTACCAGTTTGTAACACAGGCTACACAAATATGCGTAAATAAGTTAGCTAGATTTTACCTTAGGAGTAGTATAATATAAATCAATGTAATATTAAACCTTATTGAGTTGTATAATGATTTGAATTTTTATGTGTTTGTGAGTTTTTTGCAATCAAACAAATGGTTTTTAATTAACACCTTCATGTTAATTTAGAATAGTTAAGAAGTTGTTCTATATATATATATATATATATATATATATAGGGGATGGTTCAAATGAAAACCACTTTTATTGTGAAAACTCGAAAACTAACTAAAAAAAGCCTAAAAAACACACAAAAAAATTATTTTTTTTTTCAATTTTTTTTATAAATTTCGCTGGTTTTTATATATGAAAAAAAAATTTCAAAAAAAAAAAAAAAAAATTTTTTTGTTGTACTGCACATGTGTAGTACACTAATACGGAAACCCTAAACCACTTAACCCACCCCCCAAAAACCTAAACCCCCCACCCCCACCCCCCAAAAACCTAAATTCACCCTCCCAACAAAAGCCTAACCCCCCCCCCCCCCACCCCCACCCTCCCGAAAACCTAAAACTAAACCCTAAACATAAACCCGAAAAAAACCTAAACCCCCCACCCCCCAAAAACCTAAACCCCCCCCCCCCCCCCACACCCAAAAACCTAATCCTAATCATAAACCTCAAAAAAAAACTAACCCTAAAAGCTAAACTAGACTCAAAGCTAATTTTAAGCATGTAATGCAATTGTAGTACATGTTATATTGCACATGTGCACTACTATAATAATAGTATTGAAAACAAGACGACACCATAAATCTTTTTTTATGTCATAAAAAATATGCTCGAATATACTTGAATGAAAGAAACAAAAATTTGTGATCTTATGGTGCCATTTTTGTTTTAAAATGATAACGTATGGAGAAATGGGAAATGTTTGAAAAGTTACATATATTTTTTTTTCCAATTTTACCCCTCCTTCATTAAAAGTCCCCCCCCCCCCCCCCCTTCTTTTTAGTGGTTTTTAATTAGTTTTTGAGTTTTCACAATAACTAGTGGTTTTCATTTGAACCTTCCCCTATATATATATATATAGGGAGAGGATCATGAGAAAACTAGATATAAATAAGAAAACTAACTAAAAACCACTAAAAAGGAGAGGGGAGACTTTTAATGAAGGGGGTGGGACTTTTAATGAAGGAGGGGTAAAATTGGAAAAAAAAATATATAACTTTTCAAACATTTCCCATTTCTCCATACGTTATCATTTTAAAACAAAAATGGCACTATAAGATCACAAATTTTTGTATCTTTCATTCAAGTATATTCGAGCATATTTTTTATGACAGAAAAAAAGATTTATGGTGTCGTCTTGTTTTCAATACTATTATTATAGTAGCGCACATGTGCAATATAATGTACTACAATTGCATTACATGCTTAAAATTAGCTTTTTGAGTCTAGTTTAGCTTTTAGGGTTAGTTTTTTTAGAGGTTTAGGATTAGGATTAGGTTTTTGGGTGTGGAGGGGAGGGGGTTTAGGTTTTTGGGGGGTGGGGGTGGGGGGTTTAGGTTTTTTTCGGGTTTACAATTGCATTACATGCTTAAAATTAGCTTTTTGAGTCTAGTTTAGCTTTTAGGGTTAGTTTTTTTGGAGGTTTAGGATTTTGAGTCTAGTTTAGCTTTTAGGGTTAGTTTTTTTGGAGGTTTAGGATTAGGATTAGGTTTTTGGGTGTGGAGGGGAGGGGGGTTTAGGTTTTTGGGGGGTGGGGGGTTTAGGTTTTTTTCGGGTTTACAATTGCATTACATGCTTAAAATTAGCTTTTTGAGTCTAGTTTAGCTTTTAGGGTTAGTTTTTTTGGAGGTTTAGGATTAGGATTAGGTTTTTGGGTGGGGGTGGGGGGGAGGGGGTTTAGGTTTTTGGGTGGGGGTGGGGGGGAGGGGGTTTAGGTTTTTTTCGGGTTTATGTTTAGGGTTTAGTTTTAGGTTTTCGGGAGGGTGGGGGTGGGGGGGGTTAGGCTTTTGGTGGGAGGGTGAATTTAGGTTTTTGGGGGGTGGGGGGGTTAGGTTTTTGGGGGGTGTCGGTGGGGGGTGGGTTAAGTGGTTTAAGTTTTATGTATTAGTGCACATGTGCATTACAACCAAAAAAAAATTTTTTTTTTTTTTTGAAATTTTTTTTCCATACTTAAAAAGTAGCGATTTTTATATAAAAAATTGTAAAAAAAAAAAAAAAATTGGTATGTTTTTAGGTTTTTTTTAGGCTTTTTTGGTTAGTTTTTTTGTTTTCTCATTTAAACTAGTTTTCTCATGATCCATCCCCTATATATACTATATATATATATACACACACATATAGAGAGAGGGTCAGGATTCAGGGAAAACGGTGAGAAATGTGAGAACATTGAGAACGGTTATAGATCGTCAGATCAAAACAATTTATGGCTGAGATTGCACGGTGGCGTTTTCATAAATAACATAAACTTTTTAAAGTGTACGCGCTTCAATAAGGGCAAAGAGGTAAATGTAAATCTACAAAAACGCATCAAACGTGACCGAAACATATATACTTCCCCAGAGAAACCTCCTCGACTCCTACGGAAATCGCGAAAACCCTAGAAAACGCGAAACAACAAATATTATGGCGTCAAAAGATCAAACCAGATCCAGAGGCAAAAAAATAGTGAGTTAATTCCGATTTACATTGTGCTGGTTTATGATGTTTTTGGTGTTCTAATTTTAACAATAAATTTGCAGTTTCTATGAGTGTGGAAGGGGAAGGTTCATCTGCTCCAAAACGTAAAAAACCCAACGAGCAACGAAAGAAGACAACAAGAGAACATGGTACAGATTGTTACTTTATATGATGTTTGTTTGTAAAACTCCACATATCATGTAATATACTCTAATACTTTGTTACTAAACGCCAAAAATTGTATCTCTTGTTTAATATTCTTTAAATGAGAACGAAATTTTACATATATCATTTGTGTTATTAAACGCCATGTATCATCTCTGATTGTCTTATTGAAAAACATATATCATTCGTGTGTTATTAAACGCCAAAACATGTATCATTTATAGATTTGTTACTAAACGCCAAAGCATGTATGATTTGTGTTATAAACGCCATGTATCATCTGTTATTGTCTTATTCAACGACATGTATCATCTGTGATTGACTTATGAAAAACATGTATCATTTATGTTATTAAACGCCATAAAATAAAACGCCATGAATATTAATCATATTTTATAGGCGGGGAAAGGTTGAGAGTGAGAATAAATGTGCACATAGGCAAGGCCCAGAATGCCAATAAGAGGAAGGCCATAAGTCAGGATGTTGAGGCTGAGGAAGAACCATATTATGACTTCAGTGGGGCTAGGGTTTTGTCAAGAGTAAAACCTACAAACTTGACTGGTTGGTTTATAAATCTAAACCAAAATCAAAGACAGGCAGTAGAGCAAATGGGGTTTGGTGATGCACTAAAGTTGAAAATAGACAGCGTACCGACAATACTTGGGTACTGATTGGTTGAAAATTACAATGAAAAGACAAACAACCTAAATGTTGGCAACCATACCGTACATATCAATGAAGAATTGATAAGCTCTTTAACGGGTTTACCGAATGGAACGGTTCCCGTGCAGGGGAAAAAAGGGCAACAACTAAAGACCACGTAGTGGCTAAGTGGAATGCACAATTCGAAGGGTTTAACTGGATTGACAGACCAAGTGTGAAGCTCTACTTTGATGACATTTTGCCTGTGATACATAGCTTCGGGAGAAACTTCTGCCTACATTTCCTTGTAGCATTCTTCACTATAATTGGGAATGCAAGTGATAATGCGGTCGTCAACAAATAGTTCTTGCACAACGTTAAACCAAACGTTCAAATAAACCAACTGAACTGGTGTGGCTATATCATCCAATGCTTGAAACACGCCAAAACCGCATGGTCTCCAAAAAAGCATTACACGGGGTTGTTGATCATACTTGCGGTAAGAATAAAATTTCGCTATATAACATATATCATTTGTGTGTTATTAAACGCCAAAACATGTATCATTTGAAAATCTATTTTGTTACAGCTTGCCTTGGTGAACGATGCTTGCAATAGAAAAAAATTGGAGCGAAAAGAAGGATACCCAATTGAGTGGGTTACAACAAAAACTCTTGACTTGTTTGAGGGTGCACTGGAAAACGCCATGTTGGCAAAGAAGTAAAAAAGAAAACAGTTAAAAAGGTTAAGGAAGCCACGCCCAAGAAAATAAAAAAATGCAGGTTGTTGTTGATGAAGAAGTTGATGGTGATGATGTTGAGAATGAAGATGAAGATGATGTTGGCAATGTTGATGAGCGTACTGATAATGATGATGATGAGGTTGATAACGATGATGGTATTGATCATTATGATTACGCTGGACTCCACCCTGGGGTGCAAAACGCCATGCACATCAATGATGAGGATGGGAATGATGAAAATGAGAATGAAGAGAATGAGGATGAAGAGGCCTTGTTTCAAAGGATTGTGAATGAGGATAGAGAAAGCCGGGAAATGATGTTTGAAGTTTCTGCATCAGGGAACCATGCTCTGATTAGAGGAGTAACACAATATGAAGACAATGTTGATGATGAAGAACAACAAAATAATGAAACTGAAGAGGCATGTTATTCAAATAATAAATTTAATAAAAAGCACAAAACGCCATGATTAATAAAATCCCTTTTTTATTTAATAGGCAATGGCTGATAAATTTGATGGGGCATACAAAGAAGAGTGTTACAATAAACTGAGCACATTGTTAAAATCATCAAAGATTGAATATCCAAACAGCCTCCTGGTACACATTAAATATTCACAATGTCTGAAATTGTTGGAGAACATGTCAAAATTTGTTGATGAAAATGCTAAGGAAGTGGCAGCTGGGAGAGAAGAAGGTAAAAATGAAGGTGAGGTTGAAAAAGAAGTTGAAGGTGAAAATGAAGTGGTAGTAGGAGGTGAAAATGAAGGAAAATGGGAGAAGGAGATGGCTGTAATACAAAACGCCATTAAAGTAGAAACAGTTGATGAAAACGCCAATGAAGTTGAAAATGAAGGAAAAAGAGAAGGAGAAGGATAAGGAAAAAGGAGAAGAGGAAGGAGAAAAGGAAGGGGAAGGAGAAGGGGAAGGGGGAGGAGAAGGGGAAAGGGGAGTAGAAAGAGAAGGGGATATGGCCGGAGAAAAAAAACCGAACCCTCAACTGCTACAACAGTCCCCATATATGATGATGTTGAGAATACTATATTCTCAGATGAAGATATAAACGAAAACGATATTGAAAGATGTTATTGTAATTTCAAGACACTTGAATATCACATTTCCATATACAATGGGGAAAAATAATTAAAAGGAATATTGCTGAGGTTTTGGAAATGCCTGGACAAGATCTAAAACAAATGATTGAAATAAAAGAAGGTATAGATTGTCCAAGGATGGTGGATGAAGTGATTAAAGCTATATAAAACATCTGCAACCTGCTAAAGAGACCCCAAAAATGTCTGTATTTGATAAAATACCAAACATCCCCCCAACAGAAACACAATACAGTCAGGGGTTCATCGCTGAACTAAAAAAAACTGAAGGGGAGATGATGAACAAAAGTGTTGACCAACAAGGTGCAGTGTTTGATAAAACGCCATGTGATGAGTCACCATCTGCAAGTGGGAAGAACCTCTTGCAAACTTTTGAAGAAGAAGAGATACCCCATAAACCCCAATATGAAAACGCCATCAACACATCACCACCCAAAACGCCATATAGGTCAGATGTGCAGGAGAAGGGTGATGAGGACAAAACTCCAGACATCACAAAGTTGATGCAAGATAACACAATTTTAAATCTTGAAGAGCTGCCTGGTGATGAAGAAGCTGATCAAGATGAAGAAGAAGATGAAAATATAAACGAAAAGACTGTGGGAGAAAAGGATAAGAGAGATACAAAAATGAACAGGGCATGTTTGTCACCTTAGGTAAGGAGGCAAGTGGTTATACATGAACCAAGGAAGAACCATGAAACCAAAGTTGCCACATACATCTTCACTGGATGTGGCGAATACAAGTATGTACACTTCTCTCAAATAAAAACGCCAAACTTTGCATTTATCACGTTTACATGAATATGCATGTAAAAATGCTCAAAACGCCATGTCTTATAAAAGATTGAGTTTAGATAACTAAAACGCCATATGATGTTTTTTTCAGTACTGTCGTGTTCAAGATAGAAGGAGAGTTTAAGGTCGCAAGGGTGTTTTGTGAGAGCATGAGACCAGGATTATATGCACACATCGACATTATTCAATGTTGGGCGCATATCCTTAACTATGAAGAAAGATACAAGGCTCCAGAATCACCCTCAAGGTTATTTTGCACAAAAATAATGCTGGTAACTCTTTTACTATATTTGGTTGATGAATTATATTAGGACATTGTTTTGTTGTTTAAAATGTGGTACTAAATATTACAGAATCGTCCGTCGTACGACGAAACAACGAAAGTAAGTTATCGATACAAAGAATTCAACATAAACATGGCAACGGTTTTGAAAAACACCCGTTTCGAAGGAGACCAGAAAGATAGAAACATCAAAGATTATGAACTGGTCTTCGTGCCAATAATATGGGCAAGACATTTCTATGTTGTCTACTTCAACATAAAACACGACAGAGTTGATGTATTGGATAACAGCGCTGTAGAGGATAAACTCAGCATCGAAAAAAGTATGTTGGATGGGTGGAAAAGTTGGTAAGTATCTTAAAAACTTTGTATGTAGAAGCTATGTTGACAAAACGCCATACTAATATATGCGAAAAATGTGAAACGGCAGCACAATGCTTTTGCAAACTACTTGCGTCTTAAAAAACACCCCAAAGCATAAGATCATGAATTCGACGCCCATTGTCAGACAAAAGATGGAATGGAGGACAACGTCTAACGTGGTCGACTGTGGGATTTTTGCAATGAGGCATATGGAAACATATATGGGGCAGATAGTTGGTTGGACATGTGGTCTAGCAAAAGAAGATGCCCCAAATCAACTACAGCAAAGACAGCTAAATGAACTCAGGATGAAATACATTGCAAAAATCCTGCTGCATAGCGAAAATGAAAACAGAACACAAGTGACCAAATCTGTAAGAAAATTCTTGAATTTAGAGGGAAAAGAATACATGAATTGTATCAAACAGGGGACAAGAGAGTAACAGAAAGGATGACACAATATGTAGATTAGCTTAGAGGCCATGGATTGTATAATTTTAATATTGACTAATGTATTTTGCTTTTTATATTATTGCATCTACATGTTTCGTTGTGTGATTTTCAATAATATTAGTGCAAATATGTGAGAAATCAATGAAAACGCCATGATTAGTAATCCATAATAAAACATAAATAAAACATGTTAATGAAAACGCCATGATTTGAATAATTAGCAAATAGTAACCATCGAAACATAAACAACATTAAAAAAAGGGTTAAAAACTCAATTAAAACAAGTAAAAAACAACAAAAACGACATATTTGTTGGATATCGATAGAACGCCATTGAAACATAAACGCCTTTCGAAAAAAATACTTTAAAAAAACGACATCGAAAACTAGCATAACGATCAAAACGCCATTTCTATTGAATTTTTTTTGGAACAGAATCATAACGCCATTATTTAACGGGACGTGGACAATGACAATCATACCCCTGCACATCATTTAGCGCGCTATACCACATGGCCGGCTAGGATCCGTTCTCACCGTTTTCACACTTTTTACCGTTTTCTCCTAATCCCGTACCTATATATATATATAGGGTAAGGTTATTGTAAAAAAGACCAAAAGTGTGAGAAAGGTAAGAAAGAATCTCAGCCATTAGATCTAAATTAATTGAAAAGGGTAAACAAGTAATTTAATCATTAATTCAATTAATTAAAAACTTCCCATAACCACCACCTTAATTATAGGAAGTATATAACACCATTTAGTAAGTATATAACGCCATTCAGCAAGTATATAACACCATTCAGCAAGTAAATAACACTATTCAGCAAGTATATAACACCATTCAGCATTCAGCAAGTATATAACACCATTCAGTAAGTATATAACACCATTCAGCAAGTATATAACACCATTCAGCAAGTAAATAACACCATTCAGCAAGTATATAACACCATTCAGCATTCAGCAAGTATATAACACCATTCAGTAAGTATATAACGCTATTCAGCATTCAGCAAGTATATAACACCATTCAGTAAGTATATAACACCATTCAGCAAGTATATAACACCATTCAGTAAGTATATAACACCATTCAGTAAGGTTCTGTTTGTTTTTGCTTATATTGTCTGTAAAGAGCTTATGTCTGCGGGCGGGCAGACATAAGCACTTGAAGACTGATTGTTTAAAAAAAAGAGAAGATCTTAAAATGGCTTTTAATAGCTTAAAAAAAGCTATGGACAATAGCTTCACTAAACAGATCAGATCTTCACACACACCCTTCTTATTCTTCCTCTTCTCCCCTGCCACCACCACCTCCGCCACCACCACCGCACCACCTCCACCACCACCATCGTCAAAACCCACCACCACCAAACCCATCACCACCAAACCCATCTGTGAGAGAGAGAGAGAGAGAGAGATCTGTGAGAGAGAGAGAGGGGTGAGAGAGAGACCGTAGAGATAGAGACATGTGAGAGAGAGAGATCTGTGAGAGAGAGAGAGAGAGACCTGTGTGATGGCGGAGGTGGTGCGGTGGTGGTGGCGGAGGTGGTGCGGCGGTGGTGGTGGTTGTAGAGAGAGAATGTGTGTTCTGTGAGAGAGAGAGATCGTAGAGAGAGAGAGAGATAGGCGGTGGTGTGATGGCGGAGGTGGTGCGGTGGTGGTGGCAGAGGTGGTGAGGTAGTGGTGGTGGTTGTAGAGAGAGAGAGAGTTTGTAGAGAGAGAGAGAGAGAGAGCAGAGAGAGAGAGAGCTTGTGTGTGTGTTGTGTGGTTGAAGTTGTTTTTGAAGAAAAAAAACAAACCATCTTCTCCTTGCAGACTGCAAACATTTGGGTTGCAGATGCCTGCAGATGTGGTTCGCAGACTACAGACATTTTACATCTGAAAAAACAAACAGCACCTAAGTATATAAACCATTCAACAAGTATATAACACCATTCAGCAAGTATATAACACCATTCATTGACTAAACATCTGATCGAAACATATTTTTTCTCTATATAAGTATAGCAATATCGTACTCATATTAAAGATAAAAAAACACTCGTTATTATGGTGTAATTTTTTTTTAAAAAGTTACGTATAAAAAGTTATTGACGTTTAAAAAAGACGGGGGGATGTTACATGTGCATTAGCTAATTTCAGTGGGTTTAAAAGACTATATTGCCCCTAGATATTTCAAATCAGTCCAAATTAATGAAAATATTTTACAATTTGGTCCCTATTGATCTCTCCCATTAGATCAAAAGATCTAATGGCTGAGATTCTTTCTTACCCTTCTCACACTTTAGGCCTTTTTTACAGGATCCTCTACCTATATATATATAGGGTAAGGTTATTGTAAAAAAGACCAAAAGTGTGAGAAAGGTAAGAAAGAATCTCAGCCATTAGATCTAAATTAATTGAAAAGGCTAAACAAGTAATTTAATCATTAATTCAATTAATTAAAAACTTCCCATAACCGCCACCTTAATTATAGGAATTATATAACACCATTCAGCAAGTATATAACACAATATAGTAAGTATATAACACCATTCAGCAAGTATATAACACCATTCAGCAACTAAATAACACCATTCAGCAAGTATATAACACCATTCAGCATTCAGCAAGTATATAACACCATTCAGCAAGTATATAACACCATTCAGCAAGTAAATAACACCATTCAGCAAGTATATAACACCATTCAGCAAGTATATAACACCATTCAGCATTCAGCAAGTATATAACACCATTCAGTAAGTATATAACACCATTCAGTAAGGTTCTGTTTGTTTTTGCTTATATTGTCTGTAAAGAGCTTATGTCTGCGGGCGGGCAGACATAAGCACTTGAAGACTGTTTGTTTTAAAAAAAAAAAGATCTTAAAATGGCTTTTAATAGCTTAAAAAAAGCTATGGACAATAGCTTCACTAAACAGATCAGATCTTCACACACACCCATCTTCTTCTTCCTTTTCTCCCCTGCCACCACCACCTCCGCCACCACCACCGCACCACCTCCGCCACCACCTCCGCCACCACCATCGTCAAAACCCACCACCACCAAACCCATCACCACCAAACCCATCTGTGAGAGAGAGAGAGAGAGATCGGTGAGAGTGAGAGACCGTAGAGAAAGAGAGACCGTAGAGAGAGAGAGACCTGTGAGAGAGAGAGATCTGTGAGAGAGAGACCGTAGAGAGAGAGACATGTGAGAGAGAGAGATCTGTGAGAGAGAGAGAGAGAGACCGTAGAGAGAGAGAGAGACCTGTGTGATGGCGGAGGTGGTGCGGTGGTGGTGGCGGAGGTGGTGCGGCGGTGGTGGTGGTTGTAGAGAGAGTGTGTGTGTTCTGTGAGAGAGAGAGATCGTAGTGAGAGATAGAGAGGCGGTGGTGTGATGGCGGAGGTGGTGCGGTGGTGGTGGCAGAGGTGGTAAGGTGGTGGTAGTGGTGGTGGTGGTTGTAGAGAGAGAGAGAGTTTGTAGAGAGAGAGAGAGAGAGCTTGTGTGTGTGTTGTGTGGTTGAAGTTGTTTTTGAAGAAAAAAAAACAAACCATCTTCTCCTTGCAGACTGCAGACATTTGGGCCACATCTTCTCTTGCAGATGCCTGCAGATGTGGTTCGCAGACTACAGACATTTTACATCTGAAAAAACAAACAGCACCTAAGTATATAAACCATTCAGCAAGTATATAACACCATTCAGCAAGTATATAACACCATTCATTAACTAAACATCTGATCGAAACATATTTTTTCTCTATATAAGTATAGCAATATGGTACTAATATTAAAGATAAAAAACGCTCGTTATTATGGTGTAATTTTTTTTTAAAAGTTACGTATAAAAAGTTATTGACGTTTAAAAAAACGGGGGGAAGTTACATGTGCATTAGCTAATTTCTAGTGGGTTTAAAAGACTATATTGCCCCTAGATATTTTAAATCAGTCCAAATTAATGAAAATATTTTACAATTTGGTCCCTATTGATCTCACCCATTAGATCAAAAGATCTAATGGCTGAGATTCTTTCTTACCCTTCTCACACTTTAGGCCTTTTTTACAGGATCCTCTACCTATATATATATATATATATAGGGTGAGGTTCCAGCGTGAACAACCTCCCAAGAGTGAACAGCGTGAACAGATCTGGACCGTTGATTAATATGATCTTGATATTTGAAAGGGGTGGCATGATTGTAATTAATAGGTTAGATTTTAATGTTTTATTAAAAGCAAAAGGGTAATAGTGTAATTAGCTTAAAATAGTCATTTAAATCAAAATGGAAGATTATTTCCATAATTAAAGATAATATCCCATATCCCATAATTTTCTATTTTATTGTTTGTGAAATCTTTTCATATCCCTTTAAAAGAAAATCAATAACGTATTCCCCTGTCTCTAAACTCAATCGGCGACCAGCGGAGTAAACCCTTGAACGGCGAAGGAACTGTTTGATCGCCGGTGAAACAGAGCATTGTCTTCAACAATCAAAGGTACACAATGAAACTGTTAATCTTTATATGTTTCTTAAAGTTTTTGCATGTTCCGTTTTTTTATTAATTAACTAAGAACACCAATCGGAATTAGGGGGTGAATGTTGTGTTAGTGAAGTTGTTTAGTTACAAATCTTAGGTACAATGGTATTATTTTTAGTACGAGTTATTCGATTATGAGTAATTTTACGTTGAAGCAGTTAAGTGGAATTAGGGCTTGAATGTTGAGATGTTGTTCTTGTGTTATCTGATGGTAGGTATGATGGTTTGTTGTAGATAATATATAATCCATCAGTACACCTGTGTATGTTTGCAAAATCGGATGATGATGTTGTTTAAATGTTGATGTACACAGGTGTACATAGTGGTAATCAGATGATATATGGTATGTTTGTTTATTATGTTGGATATAAAGTTTGCTTAATCACAAATAAGGTTTTGTGGCATGTTTTTTTAGTAATTTTAGGCAAGTCTGTTTGTTTAGTTATCTAGTAGTATGGTTCCGAAGTACACATGTTTACTGGTTTATAAAAATTTTGTGTTTAAATGTTGATGTACACCGGTGTACATAGTGGTAATCAGATGATATATGGTCTGTTTGTTTATTATTTTGGATATAAAGTTTACTGGTGTATACATGTGTATGTATATGTGAAAGCATGTGTACGATGTACACATGTGTACGATGTACACATGTGTACGATGTACACATGTGTACGATAAGGTTATGTACAGTATACACATGTGTACTTAATTAAACTGCAAACGGAGTTGGGATGTACACATGCGTACGAGTTGATTTTTTTAATTATAATGACTTTTTTTTTTTTGCAGAAAATTGGTATTTGAAACTGAAAGCGAGGTTGGGTTGTACCATTTTCAAATGATTGATTTACAACCAAGTAAGTGGATTAATGATGGAGTAATAAATTGCTTTGCGTCAATGCTGAACTATGAGGAAAAGGAGCGAACCAGCAGACCAAATATTTTCGGGCATGCTGATAAAGTAAAAGGAACAAAGCCGCGATTGTCCGGCCATACAAATTGCTTTGTAAGTGAAATTGTGTATTATAGATGTTAATATTATGGTAAAGATTCCGTGGCAGATTATTAAAATATAAATTGGTTGTTATTTGTGTGTTGAGGACGAGGATATCTTATAGAATGGGAAGCACGGAGAAGTTGGCCGTGTTGAAAAATTCAAAAGTGCCTTGTTCTTGGTTGTTGATAAAAAGGAATCGTTAATGAGTTTGTCCGAGTATTGTGTCATATGCTTTCCGATCCTTGAGCATGACCATTTTTACTTAGTGTGCTTCGATATGGAAAGAAATACGATAATGGTCATTGACAACATGGACGCAAGGGAAAGCCCCATTCACCTGATCAACGACGAAAACTTCTTCAAAAAGACTACGCCTTACAAAGTGATATGTATCATTTAAATACATAAATTTGGTCAGTTGTTAGTGAACGCATTGTGACTGGTTATTACATGATGTTTTGTTTTCAGAAAGACATTTTTTTTAAGTATTTGAAGATGGTGAATCATCCTAAAAGTGCGGAAATTGAGATTGCGAACGTGGTAAGGTTGGAGTTTGAATGGAAGACAGTCAACAACACCGTGGATTGCGGAGTGTTTGTCATGAGGCATATGGAGACAAGGTTTGGGGTAACAGCCGATAAGTGGGATAGTGGATTCCCACTTGGGCATAAGGAGAAGAAGGCGTGCTTGACACATTTGAGGAAAAATAATGCAATAAAGCTAGTTAAATCAGAGGCCAACAAGCACCGTAGTCGCGTATTGGCTGAAGCAGCCCAATATGAAAAGGCGAACGGATTTGGTTGTGTTTAGTACGTCTATGTTGGTTGACAATAGTTAACGTTTTTTGGTTTGAATTTTTCGTATTTTGTTCTATTTTGAAACAGTGGAATTAAAGTTGAATGGGTATTAGTATGGTTTTTATGTATTTCAAACTACTACACAGTTTGTTTATGTCCGTAATGTAGGTGTTGTGTATTTGATTGAATTAAACGTTTTCACAGTATATTAAATGAGCATAGCTATCACGTAGTAAAGTAGTAACACATGTGTATTTGTGATGTAAACATCCAAGTACACCGGTGTACAGGCATACTAGCAGATAAGTACACTAATGTACGGTATACGTTTTCAGATTTTTGCAATATACAAGAATGGTATTAGTATGGTATTAGTACAGTATCCGTTTTCAGATTTTTACAATAAACAGGAATGCTTTTTGTGGACCTTTTATCATCGATATAATACGAAGTAATACTGTTAAAATGGTATTAGTATGGTGTTTATGTGTTAAACGTTTTCACAATATATTAATGATCATAGTTATCACTTTGTAAAGTAGTTACAAATGAGTATTTGTGATGTAAACATCCAAGTACACTGGTGTACATACGTACTAGCAAGATAAGTACACTAATGTACTTTATTCGTTTTCAAATTTGTACAATAAACAGGAGAGTACCCATAAACAGAAATGTTGCTTATTTTTTTGTGGACATTTTTTCATCGATATAACACAAAGTCATACCGTTAAAATACAAAGTGATAGTAGGTTTTATTATGCATCAAACAATCACAAAAAAAATTATCAAACGGTAGAAAAAAATCATAAAACAATTAAAATAAAAGGTACACCAAATTGTTTTCAATTGTTTGTAAATTCAAGAAAATTTCTAGATGTCACTAACGTCATCTTCGCCATCAGTACCGGTTTCGTTTCCTTCGCCATCAGTACCGGTTTCGTTTCCTTCTCCATCAGTACCGGTTCCGTTTCCTTCGTCATACTCATACTGTTCATCCTCTTCTTCATCGTCATCTTCTTCGGTAGGTATCCTTCGTTGGTTTACCTTTTTTAAGTGGACAATTCCTTTTATCATGCTTCCTTACCCGGTTGTCCACAAAAATTACATTTTCTCCTATGTTTTTTGAATTTCCTTATTGCTATTTCCTTTGGGCCAACCGGTCGTTTACGCTTCCCACATCCTTTGTTACGTATTTTCTTCGGTGCGGTACACATGTGTACGTCGGAGTGTATAGAACACAGCAGTACACATGTGTACGTCGGACCTACGAGTTATACACAATAAAAAAGATGACTGAAAAATCTAGTTCAACCAAAAAAAGACTAAAACTATAATTGAAATATCGCTAGTACGAACAAAAACAATGAAAGTAGTACATGTTCGTTAAAATCTATGGTCATACGATTACACTACCTGGCCGATCCATTGTTGTAACGAAGACATTATCGCCAATGTTTTGGTCAGAATTGTGATTGTCAATTTCGGGGTCGGCCATGAATGAAATAGAGTAGCACCTGCCGGAAAAATTTCAACTATGTTTCAATGTACTCAAACGACACCAATTGAATTACAAACACAAAAAAAAACAAGTTCTAATTGAATATTAAAATTGAAATTGGAACACACTCAAAAACTGAATAACTACTTAATTGTACAACCTGGGCTACAATGATTAATCAGCTGCAGAAATCAGTCACTACGATGATCAATGAGCAGCAGAAAACAACCAATGTAATACAATAACGGATTCGTCGGAATGTTAGTCCAACTTAACTTTCAAAGTCCGGCGGCTGATGGCGACGGCGATGTTAAAGACGACAACATATGTCCGGCGAGATAATTTTCAGGTTTTGAAAAACTGGATGAACGAGGTAACATGATGAACGGCGGGACGTGATGAATTCTGGAATTGAAAACTGGTTCAGACGAAAATTGTGGATCGAATATGAAGAAGATATGTATGTTTGTTGAATAGATTATGAAAGATAATGTTGATAAATATAAAATATGTTAAGATTTGATTAATAAATTAAAAATAAGTTATGATTTTGAAATTGTCAAAATTATCGACAAATGTTGAAGAGATTTTGAAACTGAATATTCCTTTATTGTTAAGATTTTGAAATTAATATCAAAATAATTTAAATTGAATATTTATATAAAGTTACAATCTTACCCTTCCTTTATGTATATGAAATCAATGGTTCGGATCAGTTCACGCGGTTCACGCTAGGAAATTTGTTCACGTTTGAACCTAACTCTCTCTCTATATATATAGGATTAGGTTCAAACGTGAACAAAATCCCAAGAGTGAACTGCGTGAACTGATCTGGGCCCTTGAGTTTTATGATCTTGAGATTAAAGTGAGTGGCATGATGGTAATTATTTGGTTAATTTTTTCCATTTAATTAAATACAAAAAGGGTATATGTGTAATTTCAATCTTAAATTGATTGCATAAATCTCTCACAAATCAAGTAATCAATTATCCTCTTAAACTGATTGTATAAATCTCTCACAAATCAAATCAAGGATTAGGAAAGATATAACTTAATTCAATTATTAAAATAATTATTTGTTTAAATGCGATGTACACATGTGTATTCTGATTTTGCCCTCTTTTTAATGCGATGTACACATGTGTATATCGTCTGTTTTTGTGATATCTCGGAATTTTTTTTGTATTGAATGTTGATGTACACCTGTGAATTACTGTACACATATGTACGATGCTGAGTACATATGTGTACTGTTCTATTTATATCGAAGTACACATATGTATACCGTTGAAATATGAAGGTTACGTTGATCTTAATTCAATTATTAAAATAATAATTTAAATCTAATTTAATTCAATTATTAAAATTAAATTAGGAAAGATGAATTTAAATTAGGAAAGATGTAACTTAATTCAATTATTAAAATAATAATTTAAATCTAATTTTTTATAAAATTACAATCCTACCCTTAACAATTAAAAAGGAAATCAAGGGTCCATATATGTTCACGCAGTTCACTCTTGGGAGGTTGTTCACACTGGAACCCTACCCTATATATATATATATATAGGAAGGATAAAATGAAAACCTTGGTGAGTTAAGAAAACCAAAGAAACCTCATCTCCACCATCCATCCATTTAATCTATGGTGTAGATTAAATCAAGTACAAAAAGGTTACTTTTTCAGAAAAGTGTAAAGCCTGCAAAAAGTGTTTTTTAGAATTGTTACAGTCTGACACAAAAGCGTGTCTGTCTGTAAGTGTTACACAAAAAAAAACTTACTAAAAATGTAACATATTGTTACGTGCACTGCAAAACTAAAAGCGTTTGTAAATTCTAAAAATACCGAAAATTGTACTACCTGAAGTTCAAAAATTTTGAAAAAAACTGCTATCAAAACCCATAAAATGTGTAACATGTGAAGTTAAAAAAATGTAACGCTGAAAAAATATAACACATTCACACATTCTCTCTCATCTCTTTTCTGACAAAAAGGTATACCCAGATTCAGAAAAAGTTGACTGTCAAAAAGTGTAACACATAGCATATTTTTGTCCATACAAATGAGTTTCTTAAGTTTCTTTAACTAGAGTATGATTTCTCTATATAATTCACCTATATATATATACTAGGTGATGCCCCGCCCGCGTTGCGAGGCGATAGCCGAATAATTCTCAACCAATTAAAAAAACAGTACTATAGTTTTGCTAGAAAGAAAAAGTAAAAAGTGTGTTAGCTCATTGACACGATTTTTAGCTGAGGGGCAAAGTCATATTTTTATTTTTACCTCGGAGAAAAATCAAATTTTTTTTTCCCGAGGGTAAAATCCTAATTTTTAGCTAGGGGAAAACCATATTTTTATTTTACACTGGGGGCAAAAAACGTAATTTTGATTTGAGGGTGATATAGTAATTTTTAACTAAGGGGAAAATCGTAAATTTTAGCTGGGGGCAAAAGCATAATTTTATTTTGAACTGGGGGCAAAGACGTAATTTTAAACTGGGGGCAAAACCGTAATTTTAAAGTCGGTATAAAATGATAAACTGGTGTAAAATCGTAATTTTGAGTCGGGGGGAGGGGGGACAAAATTTTATTTTGAACTGGGGCGAAAACGTAATTTTGTCTGAGGGTAAAAGCGTAATTTTTTTACCGAGGGCGAAATCATATTTTCGGTTTAGCTGTGTGTAAAGTCATATTTTTATTTCGAACTGGGGGAAAATCATAATTTTGAACCGAGGGTAAAATTGTAATTTTTAGGTAGGGGAAAAGCATAATTTTATTTTTAGCTGGGGGCTAAAAAGTAATTTTAAACTGAGGGTGAAATCGTAATTTTGAACCGAGGGGAAAATCGTAATTTTGAGCTGGGGGCAAAAGCATAATTTTATTTTGAACTGGGGGCGAAGACGTAATTTTAAACTGGGGGCAAAACCGTAATTTTAAAGCGGGTATAAAATAATAAGCTGTGGGTAAAATTGTAATATTTGAACCAAGGCCAAAATCATAATTTTGACCTGCTGGCAAAAGGGTTGTTATATTTTTAAGTTGGGAGAAAAGCGTAATTTTAAACTGGAGGCAAAACCGTAATTTTAAAGTGGATATAAAATAATAAACTGATTGGTCCAGTAGGAGAATGTTGGCCGCCCATTTCGACCAATGGCAGGAAAACACTATTCCCTGCCATGCTCTTTGTATACGTAGGATAATATATAATTAGTGAGTTATCTTCCGTTATTTTTGAAACTAATTAATCAATTAAAAACATGAATTAGGAACATGGCATTAGTAATTCTTAATCTAACGCGTGATATTAGAGCTTGGTTTTTGATTAGTTGACTAATCATTTTTAATTCATTCTCTATTAGTTGCTCTTGTTTGATCATTACCTTGAATAAACTCAGAATTTCTTCAAATCAATTCTTGACAATGAAGAACTATGATAATGGCTTAACCAACAAACCCCTTAGATTGGTTGGGAATGAGTTCCATCTAAAGACAATAAAGAGTAAATTACAAGTTTTGTCCTTTATGTTTACATCAAATTGCAGGCGCTGTCCTTTAGCGCAAAAATTGACAGGCGGTGTCCTTTATGTTGCCAAATCTTGCAAGTTTTGTCCTTTAGCCCAAACCCAGTTAGATTTTTTGGTTAAATTTGATCATGTGCCTTGCACATGTGGATATTTTTGTCATTTCATCATCCAGGGGCTATTGTGTAAAACAATTTATATTACAAGGAATATCGTGTCAAATTTAAAAGCATATATGAAACTCTGCACATTCTCTCTCTATAAACTAAACTGAATTCTGCACATTCTCTCTCTCTAAATTAAACTCTCTCTCTCTCCATTATCCAGGGGCTTAATGACGGTTGTGAACGACTGTTGTTAATGGAGATCAAGACCAGAGGTAGTGATGACGATGATAGTGAATGATGGTGCTCGGTGGTCAACAATGATGATGATGACCAGAGGTGAAGAAGGGTTGAAGGTGACTGGTGTATGTGACGATGATGACGAAGATGAAGATTAAACGGAGATGAAGATTGAAGATGGTGTCTGCCGGAGATGATGAAGAACTGATGTTGCAGGTGAATGGAGAAGACGGCGGAGGTTCGAAGGTGGATGTAGTCGGAGTTTGATCGGAGATAGTGGTTGTCGTATGATGGAGGTGGTCGATGACGGAGTGTACGGTGGTGTGATGATGATGCACAACGGTGTAATGATGGTTTCAACGGTGGTGATGTTGCAGGTGAATGGAGAAGACGGCGGAGGTTCGAAGGTGGATGTAGTCGGAGTTTGATCGGAGATAGTGGTTGTCGTATGATGGAGGTGGTCGATGACGGAGTGTACGGTGGTGTGATGATGATGCACAACGGTGTAATGATGGTTTCAACGGTGGTGTGATGATGATGCACAACGGTGATGGTTTCAACGGCGGTGTACAGTGATTGAAATGTTGTTGCAGGTTAATATATGCGGAGGGATTGATGTTAAAGGTAAACGATGACAATGGTGGTTTTGGAGGTGGTTCGTCGGTGTTGTTGCAGGTAACGGCATCGGAGAAGAAGTACAGTGGTGATCGGATTGTTGGAGATTGAGAGTTCCTCTATGTCGCAAGCCATCGTACACCACCACCCCTGTGACACCACTACCCCTGCTCTTCCACTGGAGTCCCGTTGCTGAGTACTGCATCTCCACCGGAGTAACCCTGCCCTTCCACCGGAGTACTGTATCTCCTCCACAGATGGAGAGAGAAGAGAGCGAGAGAGAGTGAGGGAGGAAGAGAGAGAGTGATTTTTAATTTAATATATTTTCTATTTTTATAAAATGGTCCCAATTTATACATTACTTACACAATAACCCCTTGAATGGTGAAATTACAATAGTACCCTCATGTGCCTTGCACATGACTAGGTTTAACCAAAAAATCTAACTGAGTTTGGGCTAAAGGACAACACTTTCAAGATTTGGCAACATAAAGGACACCGCCTGTCAATTTTTTCGCTAAAGGACAGCACCTGAAATTTGATGTAAACATAAAGGACAAAACTTGTAATTTACTCGACAATAAATTATACATCCCATTATTATCTATAATGTTATTTTGTGATACTCATCAAGAATTGATCTACAACCATATGATGCCTCTTTAGATCCCGATGTTAAAGTCATTCCTCAAAACCCTTCCCAATTTACAAATAATGACATTAAGAAGATGAATGTTGATAAGAAAGTATTGAGCACGTTGGCTATGACATTACCTAGTGACATTTATCAAAGACTGTTTATTGCATAACTGCTATAGAGCTTATTATGTTACATTCTATTAGTCTTTCCGTAAGCAATAATCCTTATTTCCTAAAAGAAATTCTCTTATTTTACCTTAAACAAGAATAACATTTCAATTTCAAACCAAAAAAAATAAAATAAACACATGGCAACAACACATAGTTTTTGATCACACTATAGTTACAAGCATAATAAAAGATCTTAATCATAATGCTTTCTTATATAAGAAAACTTGAAATTCCTAGCAAAAAACTTAACAAAAGAATCAGTTGAAAACCCCACATATATCTAGGGGAAGGTTCAAATGAAAACCACTAGTTATTGTGAAAACTCGAAAACTAATTAAAAACCACTAAAAAGAAGGGGGGGACTTTTAATGAAGGAGGGGTAAAATTGGAAAAAAAAAATATGTAACTTTTCAAACATTTCCCATTTCTCCATACGTTATCATTTTAAAACAAAAATGACACCATAAGATCACAAATTTTTGTATCTTTCATTCAAGTATATTCGAGCATATTTTTTATGACATAAAAAAAAGATTTATGGTGTCGTCTTGTTTTCATTACTATTATTATAGTAGTGCATATGTGCAATATAACATGTACTACAATTGCATTACATGCTTAAAATTAGCTTTTTGAGTCTAGTTTAGCTTTCAGGGTTAGTTTTTTTTTGAGGTTTATGATTAGGATTAGGTTTTTGGGTGTGGGGGTGAGGGGGTTTAGGTTTTTGGGGGGTGGGGGTGGGGGGTTTAGGTTTTTTTCGGGTTTATGTTTAGGGTTTAGTTTTAGGTTTTCGGGAGGGTGGGGGTGGGGGGGGTTTAGGTTTTTGGGGGTGGGGGGTTAGGCTTTTGGTGGGAGGGTGAATTTAGGTTTTTGGGGGGTGGGGGGTTTAGGTTTTTGGGGGGTGTCGGTGGGTTAAGTGGTTTAGGCTTTCCGTATTAGTGTACTACACATGTGCAGTACAACCCAAAATTTTTTTTTTCATATATAAAAACCAGCGAAATTTATAAAAAAAAAATTGAAAAAAAAAAATTTTGTGTGTTTTTTAAGCTTTTTTTAGTTAGTTTTCGAGTTTTCACAATAAAAGTGGTTTTCATTTGAACCATCCCCTATCTATCTATTATCGTAAACATACGTACTCAAATCATGTGGCTCAACCACACCAATATAGCTAAATTAACTATATAAATCACGTCTAACTATATCAACCTTTAAAATAGAGTTAATTGCCATTTTAGTCCCTGAGTTTTGTTCAAATTTGCTTTTTTAGTCAAAATAGTTTTTTTTCGCCTCTAGGTCCCTGACTTTTCCCTTTTGTTGCCATTTTGATCACATACCCTAACTCCATCCAAAAACCCTATTTTTAACCAGGGATATTTTGGGGATTTTCATTTTAAATCTTTTCAATTGCCATTTTGATCCAATTCTAAAAAATTCAAAAAAATCCAAAAAATTCTAAAAAATAAAAAAAAATCATAAAAATAAAAAAATTCTAAAAAACAAATAAATTCTAAAAAAAATCTAAAAAATCGAAAAATATTCTAAAAAATAAAAAAAAATTCCAAAAAATCAAAAAATTTCTAAAAAATAAAAAAATCTAAAAAATAAACAAAGATGGATAAATGGATTTATGCCGCTCTTTTAGAGTTTTTATTTTTTTACCATATTAGATTCTCTGTTTTTTTAAATGGATTTCTGCCGTTAATCTGCTTAGAGACGAAACCAAAAGTGGTAAGGAGTCGATGACCCCTCTGTTGAACCCTTTGATTATAAAAGAATAAAACTTTATAATCAATTTTTAACAGCAAAACTAACTTCCATTAAAACCAAAGACAATACAAATCAAAGTCTAGCAAGATGCTGAATGAAAATAAAACTTTATAACAACCATGTTTCACCATCTTACCACTTCTCCAAACTTTATAACTACCATGTTTCACCATCTTACCACTTCACAATTTTAGAATTTTTTAGATTTTTTTTTATTTTTTAGAATTTTTCATTTTTTTTATTTTTTAGAATTTTTCTGATTTTTTAGAATTTTTTTAGAATTTTTTTGATTTTTATTATTTTTTAGATTTTTTAGATTTTTAGATTTTTTTTTATTTTTAGAATTTTTTAGATTTTTTAGAATTTTTTTGATTTTTTAGAATTGGATCAAAATGGAAATTGAAAATATTTAAAATGAAAATCTCCAAAATAACCTTGGTTAAAAATGGGGTTTTTTGATGAAGTTAGGGTATGTGATTAAAATGGCAACAAAAGGGAAAAGTCAGGGACCCAGAGACGAAAAAAAAAACTATTTGGACTAAAATGGCAAATTTGGACAAACCTTAGGGACTAATGTCACACCCCCAAAATCCACAAGCGGAGTATCACCGCATGGAGGCGTGACTGACCAGGATCAAGCCACCAATCATATTAAACAACGTAATTAAGTAAATAAAACCAACCGCAATATAATTGGTGTCCAAAAGAAAATAACCAACTTTAAGTTAACAGCGGAAGGATAAAATGTAAAACTCAAACTTAAGTAATAAGTTCATAAAGTTTAAATGTTTGACATGGGACTCAACAGTCCATGTCCCACAACGACCACTCCTCCCTGTGCAAGCTCCATAAGCACCTAACGACCTGCAAGGCATGTAACAACGAGTCAACAACAAAGTTGAGCGAGTTCACAGTTGGTTGTTTAGCTTTACCAGTTTGTTTAGAAAACCATAAGTTGTTTCGTAAACCACGAGTTATCCAGTATCTTTGTTTCCCCAAATCATATCCATAATCAGTGGGGGCTTCCCCATGTGAACCACTAGACCGTTACCATATCGACAACTGATAAACAATAGTTGTGCCCTACGTCAATGTCTATCATCATTGACTAAGTGCCCAGATCCATTAGTACACGCCCGTCCGACCGGCACAGTGTGAGGCTTGTCAACCCTAATAGCGCTATTAACTAATGACCCGCTCGCCATTGGCCCGACGATTAAGTCGATATAAAAATGAGGGACTTCATGATAGAGTTTTGTCTAGTAAGTTTTAAGGTTGTTGTCCTACCCAATGAGGACGAACGTACGTATTCTACCCAAGGAGAATACGCAGGATTAATATTGGCATCCTACCCATGGAGGATGGCGGTACATATCCTACCCATGGAGGATATGTAGGTTTTGTTTTAATTCTTTAACCCATTCCCAACCACCGGGAATCTCATGCCTTAGAAAGTGTGTGAACTCACCTCGGTTTGCTCGGCAGATAAGTAAAGGTCGATTGAGCTGCTAGTGGTCAACCATGTCCTAACATGGTTACCATACAAGTCAGGTCTAGGTCCAAGTAGTGCACGTAAGTTTTACACGTAAACTAACAGGTTGCAACACATAATGATCATGGCAACACGTTCCATACTTTACCAGTCAAATATACAAAAAGGCCTAACTTGTGCGACTCGGATGATTGGGCTATCAAGCTTGTGCAAGCCCAATCATCTTGTACGAGTTGATAACTAAAGCCCAATGAGCATACGGCCCAACCTGTTGTGTGTCCAGCACGACTTGTGCGACTCACAACGGGTTGTGCGATCCAAACACACCCGGCCCAAATAACATAAGAAACACAACACGCATACGACCCAAACAAACAAGCATCACTCAACTTGTGAAATCCATTTGGCCTTGTGCGACCCGAAACCTCTTGTGCGACTGGATATTGGGCTTTGAGGCCCAACAACATAATAAGATCCGTTATATGTGTGTGTGGCCCAAGACTTGTGCGATCGGCACCACCTTGTGCGATCCTCTTGTGCGACCAAGGGACTTGTGCGATCAGTTTTTGCGACCACGGGACTTGTACGATCAGTTTTAATTATCCCGAGATCATGGCAATTAGTTACATGGTTTCCATTTATACATTTTATCAATTAACAAAACTAATGGTTTCAATCATGCATATCTCGATCAAATCAAGCAATCATCATCTAATTCATATAAACCCTAATTAACATCCAATCATGCTAACAACCTATCATAACATTCAATCGGATTAAACACTAGGATTAACACATATCATCCGAGTTCAAACACCTCACCGCCGATTAACATATTTTTGGTTCTAGATCATCTTTCAAATCATAACATCATCAAACCCTATATCGATCAATTACTACATACATGGGAGCCGATTATCATTTAATCTCATGAACATATAACACCAATGGTTCTATTACAAACACCCTAAATCATCATGCAAACAATCATACAATCATTCATCCAATCATAACAAACGTAGGATTATGTATCATAACCATCTGACAATAGTAGACTAACCGGATTGATGTTTAAAACAAAGAGAACCCGAAGGATCAAAGGCTATCGTTTGTCTTCGAGGAGGAAGAAGAGGGAGGTTTAGGGTTTGTGTGTTCTTGAGTGATTGCAAATGATAAGGAAAACAAACCCTCGAAAGGGTTATGTGCCGGGTTATAAAGTAAAGTGACCGAAACCCCTAATGGGTTGTCCATTCGGTTCGATTTCGAGCATAGTGGGCCGAGTAGGGTAAGCAACTTAAGGCAAAGATGTGCGGCCCAACTGTGTTGTGCGATTGGGGTTTATGTTGTGCGACAAGGAACCATTATACACCTAAGTCCATAATACAATCATACATAACATAGAACATTATACACCTAACATTCATTAAGCCAACATGTCAAATAGTCACATAACGTTCAAGCGTGTTACATCAAAGTACAATGAAGGGTTCTAAATTACGAGTTGTCACATCATCCCCAAGTTGAAAGAAATTTCGTCTCGAAATTTAGCACGTACTCACTGAGGAAGCTAGTTAAGTTGTATGGTTTTCCTGGGGTGCCACATCCTTCCCCCGTTGGTTTGGAATTTCGTCCCGAAATTCTGCAATAGCTTCAGTCTCAGTAGTGGTTTCGCTTTTCTCGAACAACTGGGGATACTTGTGTTTCATTTGGTCTTCTCGTTCCCAGGTAAACTCTGGGCCACGACGGGAGTTCCAACGAACTCGAACAAGAGGTATTCTGGTACGCTTGAGAACCTTAATGTCTCGGTCAGTAACCTCTACTGGTTCCTCGACGAATCGCAGCTGATCGTCGATAGTGAGTTCCTTCAAAGGAACTATGAGGGTCTCATCTGACAAACACTTCTTCAGATTTGACACGTGGAATACGTTGTGAACTCCACTGAGTTCTTCAGGTAGATTCAATTTGTAAGCCACTTTGCCAATTTTCTCAATGATTTCGAACGGTCCAACATAACGCGGAATGAGTTTGCCTCGTTTGCCAAAACGAACTACACCTTTCCAAGGTGAGACTTTGAGTAGCACTCGATCCCCAACCTGGAACTCGAGTGGTTTCCTGCGCTTATCAGCGTAGCTTTTCTGACGGTCACGAGCTGCCACCATTCGTTGTCGTATCTGAGCAATCTTCTCAGTTGTATCTACTACAAGTTCTGGGCCAGTGATTTGACTGTCACCAACTTCTGCCCAGCAAAGAGGTGATCGGCATTTACGTCCGTACAATGCCTCAAACGGAGCGGCCTGGATACTGGTGTGGTGGCTGTTATTATACGAAAATTCCACTAAAGGTAGATGTCGTTCCCAGCCGTTGCCAAAATCAATCACACATGCCCTAAGCATGTCTTCAAGGGTTTGGATGGTGTGTTCAGACTGCCCATCCGTCTGTGGATGATAAGCGGTGCTCATGTCTAGACGTGAGCCAAAGGACTTGTGCGTTGCTTGCCACAGTTCAGAGGTAAAACGCGCATCACGATCGGAAATAATGGAGGTTGGCACCCCGTGCCTCGAAACCACTTCCTTTAAGTAAACGTCTGCTAAAGTAGAAAACTTGTATATTTCTTTGATAGCCAAAAAGTGTGCAGACTTAGTCAATCTAACCACTATCACCCAAATAGTGTCGTTTCCGCGTTGAGATCTAGGCAGGCCAGTAATGAAATCCATGGAAATTTGCTCCCATTTCCATGTCGGGATCTCTGGTTGTTAGAGCAGGCCTGATGGTTTCTGATATTCGATCTTGACTCTTGCACAAGTCAAGCATTTGCTGACGTAGGTTGCTATGTTGGCTTTCATGCTAGGCCACCAGTATGTAGACTTTAAGTCGTGGTACATCTTATCCGAACCAGGATGTACTGAGTAACGAGACTTGTGCGCTTCATCCATCACAAGCTCGCGTAAGTTTCCATAAAGTGGAACCCAGATGCGTCCTGTTACGTAGTAAGCGCCGTCTTCCTTTTGTTCTAATCGTTTCCTTGATCCTCGTAGGGACTCCGCCCTGATGTTCTATGCTTTCAATGCTTCAACCTGAGCATCTCGTATATGAGCGGGAAGACTAGATTGGATGGTAAGTTGTAACGCTCGCACGCGCTTAGGTGTAGTATCCTTTCGACTGAGGGCGTCGTCCACAACATTGGCTTTGCCCGGATGGTACTTGATTGCGCATTCGTAGTCATTCAAGAGCTCGACCCATCGACGTTGTTGCATGTTTAACTCCTTTTGCTTGAAGATATGCTCGAGACTCCTGTGATCAGTGTAAATGGTGCACTTGGTACCGTACAGGTAATGTATCCATATCTTAAGGGAAAAAACCACTGCTCCCAACTCCAAGTCGTGAGTAGTGTAGTTCCTCTCGTGAACTTTAAGTTGGCGCGATGCGTAGGCAATGACCTTGTCACGTTCATCAACACGCAACCAAGTCCTTGGATGGACGCGTCGCAATAAACCACAAAATCTTCTGTGCCTTCAGGCAATGAGAGAATTGGTGCGCTACAAAGTCTATCTTTTAAGTGCTGAAACGCGGACTCCTGTGCATCACCCCAACGATAGGTGACACCTTTTTGAGTTAGTGAGGTGAGAGGTTGCGCAATCTTGGAGAAATCCTTGATGAACCTTTTGAAGTAGCCCGCCAAACCCAAGAATTGGCGGATTTCTGTTGGTGTACGGGGTGCAGGCCAGTTCTTGATCGAGTCGACCTTGGATGGATCAACATGAATCCCATCCTTGTTTACCACTTGGCCTAGAAAACGGACTTCACGAAGCCAGAAGTCACATTTAGTGAATTTAGCGTACAACTGTTCCGTCCGAAGAAGTTCCAAAATGAGTCACAGATGACGCTCATGTTCCTCCCGACTCTTGGAATAGATCAGGATGTCGTCGATGAATACAATAACGAACTTATCCAGGTAAGGCTTGCACACTCTGTTCATAAGATCCATGAAGACCGCAGGTGCGTTCGTCAACCTAAAAGGCATAACCAGAAACTCATAGTGCCCATAACGAGTCCTGAATGTTGTCTTGGAGATATCATCATTTCGGACTCTCAGTTGATGGTAGCCTGACCTCAGGTCAATCTTTGAGTAGAAACTCGACCCTTGCAACTGGTCGAATAAGTCATCAATGCGTGGAAGAGGATAACGATTCTTCACGGTCACCTTATTGAGTTCGCGGTAGTCAATACACATTCTGAAGGTACCGTCTTTCTTCTTCACAAATAATACTGGAGCTCCCCAGGGCGAAGAGCTAGGGCGAATAAAACCCTTGTCCAAGAGCTCTTGTAGTTGCGAGGATAGTTCTTCAAGTTCTGATGGAGCTACACGATAGGGTGCTCGAGCTATGGGCGCTGCTCCAGGAGCTAGCTCGATTTGAAACTTGACTTGTCGATGAGGCGGAAGACCAGGTAATTCCTCAGGAAAGTCACGTACGATCGGAATATCTTCTATCTTCTTCTCTTTCTTTGAGGTGTTAATGACGAGGGCTAAAATAGCAGTGTGGCCCTTTCGCAAACACTTCTGGGCCTTAAGGAAAGAAATGATGCCCACAACAGCACCACTCTTGTCGCCATGAATCACCAAAGGTCCTTTACCAGGACGAGGAATGCGGACGAACTTCTCTTTGCAAATAATTTCCGCTTGATGTTGAGATAGCCAATCCATCCCAATAACGACGTCGAAACTACTAAGTACGATAGGAATAAGGTCGATAGAGAAGGTCTGACCAGCTAAGACGAGATTACAACCCTTAACTATGTGTGTGGCCACTAAACTTTTACCATTTGCTAGTTCTACAATGTGCTTGGTGTTCAAAAGTGTTGGAGTACGTTTAAGCATCTGACTAACCTTTAAGGACACATAGCTAGTATCGGCACCCGAATCAAATAAAACAGTAACATACAAATCATCCAGAAGAAACTTACCCATCACAACGTTGGGGTCGTTCCTCGCGTCACCCTGACCCAACACGAAAACGCGTCCCCTGGAACCATTGCCATCATTGTTACCCCCGTTATTGTTCCCGTTCCCCTGATTATTGTTGTTGTTCTGATTCTGGTTCAACTGGGGGCAGTTCCTCTTGAAGTAACCTTCAGCACCACACTGATAGCATCCTTTATTACCCTGCTGTTGCTGCTGCTGATTCTGTGGAGCTGGTGGCTGTTGTTGACGATTCTGATTTGCCGGTCGTGCGCCCCTGCAATCCTTTGCTTCATGACCAAATTTGTTACACCTCAGACAACGACCCTTATTGCACTGCCCACTATGATGCTTGTTGCATCGGTTGCACTTGGGGTGGTTCCCTCGGTATCCACCCTGCCCTTGACTACCAGAAGATTGCTGACCAGGACTCTGGTAGTCATCAGTCTTTCGCTGCTGAGATTGAGACTGAGCTGATGTTGACCCCTTGCTTGAGACTCCATCCCATTTGCGCTTGTTGTCGCTGGGGGCATCAGAAGTAGTAGTAGTAGTACCAATACGCTTGGGCAGCCTGTTCTGCTCGACTGCCTGATCAGTGAGACGATGAGCCAAACGAATAACTTGCTGGATAGTGACGAGGTTTGCTGCAATCACATGGCTCTGGATATCTGGCACTAATCCTATAAGGTACAGCTCGATACGTTTAATAGGAGGATCTACCATAGTAGGACGTAAGATAGCCAGCTCGTTCGATCTTTTCGTGTACGCTTCAATTTCTGACCCCGTCATCTTTAAGTTGAAGAACTCTACCTCCAGCTTGTGGATGTCATCACGATTATAGTACTCTTCCTTGATCAATTCCTTGAAATCGTTCCATGGGGTGGTATTAGCAGCAACCAACCCCAGCATTTGGACCTAAGCGTTCCACCACGTGAGCGCTACACCTTCAAGAGTACCAGTAGCATACTTCACCCTACGAGCCTCAGGGCATTCACACATCTCGAAAACATATTCGAGTTTCTCGAACCAGTGGAGGAGGCCTACAGATCCTTCAGTGCCACTGAAAGTAGTAGGTTGGCAGTCCATAAAAGTTTTGAAAGTACACACAGGAGGCTGAGCATGTTGACCTCCTGCCTGAGCGGCCGCGAGCGCTGCAACAACTTGCTCATTGATTAAAGCCGTCAGCTGGGCTTAAGTTAGGTTGATACGTCCACTCAAGATCTTCACAATAAAGAGAGCACGAGTGAGAAAAGTGTCGTGACAATGCGTAAGTGTGGAGTGACAGAAGAGAGTAAGCACACAATGAGTGTCTAACAATAGTTGCTACGTTAACCAAAGCATACCATGAATAATGTACTATGTAACTAATAGGTAGGTAATGTAAACATAAACCATATCACCTAGAATGTTGAGTCTTGCACGTGGAGCGAAGCGTCGTTGTGGATCGTTGAGCACTATACAGGTTATAGTCTGGTTTTGTCAAAAAGCTTTTCCCCTTTTTAAAAACCAAGTTCACTATAACCAATGGCTCTGATACCAATCTGTCACACCCCCAAAATCCACAAGCGGAGTATCACCGCATGGAGGCGTGACTGACCAGGATCAAACCACCAATCATATTGAACAACATAATTAAGTAAATAAAACCAACCGCAATATAATTGGTGTCCAAAATAAAATAACCAACTTTAAGTTAACAACGGAAGCATAAAATGTAAAACTTAAACATAAGTAATAAGTTCATAAAGTTTAAATGTTTGACATAGGACTCAACAGTCCATGTCCCACAACGACCACTCCTCCCTGTGCAAGCTCCATAAGCACCTAACGACCTGCAAAGCATGTAACAACGAGTCAACAACAAAGTTGAGCGAGTTCATAGTTGGTTGTTTAGTTTTACCAGTTTGTTTAGAAAACCATAAGTTGTTTCGTAAACCACGAGTTATCCAGTATCTTTGTTTCCCCAAACCATATCCATAATCAGTGGGGACTTCCCCATGTGAACCACTAGACTGTTACCATATCGACAACTGACGAAGAATAGTTGTGCCCTACGTCAATGTCTATCATCATTGACTAAATGCCCAGATCCATTAGTACACGCCCGTCCGACCGGCACGGTGTGAGGCTTGTCAACCCTAATAGCGCTATTAACTAATGACCCGCTCGCCATTGGCCCGGCGATTAAGTCGATATAAAAATGAGGGACTTCATGATAGATTTTTGTCTAGTAAGTTTTAAGGTTGTTGTCCTACCCAAGGAGGACGAACGTACGTATTCTACCCAAGGAGAATACGCAGGATTAATATTGGCATCCTACCCATGGAGGATGGCGGTACATATCCTACCCAAGGAGGATATGTAGGTTCCGTTTTAATTCTTTAACCCATTCTCAACCACCGGGAATCCCATGCCTTAGAAAGTGTGTGAACTCACCTCGGTTTGCTCGGCAGATAAGTAAAGGTCGATTGAGCTGCTAGTGGTCAACCACGTCCTAACATGGTTACCATACAAGTCAGGTCTAGGTCCAAGTAGTGCACGTAAGTTTTACACGTAAAATAACAGGTTGCAACACATAATGATCATGGCAACACGTTCCATACATTACCACTCAAATATACAAAAGGGCCTAACTTGTGCGACTCGGATGATTGGGCTATCAAGCTTGTGCGAGCCCAATCATCTTGTGCGAGTTGATAACTAAAGCCCAATGAGCATACGACCCAACCTGTTGTGTGTCCAGCACGACTTGTGTGACTCACAACGGGTTGTGCGATCCAAACACACCCGGCCCAAATAACATAAGAAACACAACACGCATACGGCCCAAACAAACAAGCATCACTCAACTTGTGAAATCCATTTGGCCTTGTGCGACCCGGAACCTCTTGTGCGACTGGATATTGGGCTTTGAGGCCCAACAACATAATAAGATCCGTCAGATGTGTGTGTGGCCCAAGACTTGTGCGATTGGCACCACCTTGTGCGATCCACTCGTCTTGTGCGATCATGCAGCTCTTGTTTGTACAGTGTGCTTAAACAGTTGCATCAATCTTGTGCGACTGTCTTGTGCGATTGCCCTTGTGCGTCCAGCTCTTGTGCGACCAAGGGACTTGTGCGATTAGTTTTAATTATCCCGAGATCATGGCAATCCGTTACATGGTTTCCATTTATACATTTTATCAATTAACAAAACTAACGGTTTCAATCATGCATATCTCGATCAAATCAAGCAATCATCATCTAATTCATATAAACCCTAATTAACATCCAATCATGCTAACAACCTATCATAACATTCAATCGGATTAAACACTAGGATTAACACATATCATCCGAGTTCAAACACCTCACCGCCGATTAACATATTTTCTGTTCTAGATCATCTTTCAAATCATAACATCATCAAACCCTATATCGATCAATTACTACATACATGGGAGCCGATTATCATTTAATCTCATGAACATATAACACCAATGGTTCTATTACAAACACCCTAAATCATCATGCAAACAATCATACAATCATTCATCCAATCATAACAAACGTAGCATTATGTATCATAACCATCTGACAATAGTAGGGTACTAACCGGATTGATGTTTGAAACAAAGAGAACCCGAAGGATCAAAGGATGTCGTTTGTCTTCGAGGAGGAAGAAGAGGGAGGTTTAGGGTTTGTGTGTTCTTGAGTGATTGCAAATTATAAGGAAAACAAACCCTCGAAAGGGTTATGTGCTGGGTTATAAAGTAAAGTGACCGAAACCCAAATGGGCTGTCCATTTGGTTCGATTTCGAGCATAGTGGGCCTAGTAGGGTAAGCAACATAAGGCAAAGATGTGCGGCCCAAGTGTGTTGTGCGATTGGGGTTTATGTTGTGCGACAAGGAACCATTATACACCTAAGTCCATAATACAATCATACATAACACATAACATTATACACCAAAAACATTCATTAAGCCAACATGTCAAATAGTCACATAACGTTCAAGCGTGTTACATCAAAGTACAATGAAGGGTTCTAAATTACGAGTTGTCACATCATCCCCAAGTTGAAAGAAATTTTGTCTCGAAATTTAGCACGTACTCACTGAGGAAGCTAGTTAAGTTGTATGGTTTTCCTGGTTTTCCTGGGGTGTCACAACTAAAATGGCAATTAACTCTTTAAAATAAATAAAAAAACACAATTTATTTAATCTAATCAACTTTATTAACATAAACAAATTATATTTTTATTTATATAATCTATACTATATAATAAAAGAAACCAACTTTGGGATACTTGTCGTCATATTAGGCCATGTCTTATAGATAATTATTATTTAAGTTTAATATCTTTTTATTAATTATAGATAACTCTCATACGAAATATTATTTAGTTTAATATCTTATGAATAATTATTATTTAATTTAATCTCTTCTAAATAATTATAGATAACTCTTCTACTAAATATTATTTTATTTAATCTCTTCTACTTAACTATAGATAATTATTAATTAATTTAAATTTAATATATATACTTCTCATTTATAATATTATTTTTTAGATTTTCTATATCATATGACAAACACATACTTTTTATTTGTAATATACAAATTTACTCTTATTCTTTTCGATTACCAAATAAACATAAATTAATATCAATGTTATAAATAAACTATATTAAAGTGACTATCCACATCCTAACTCCCATCTCTTCATTTCCTTTGTATTATGTAAGAACCCTATATATATAGGTTTCTTTGTATTGCATGATGATATCTTAATGAATAAGAATTCATGTTCTCTTATTCTCCATATTCTTATTCTTGTTCTCTACATGATCTTTATAGTCTTGTTCTCTCATATTTATTAGAGTTATATATTGGTTGCTAATAGACCGTTGATTTACAACACGTTATCAGCACGACGGTGTTTTTCCGAAAGCCTTGTTTTTGTATCCGCTAGCGACATCACACAAACCCGAATCACCTGTAAGGATTGTAAACACGGTGGTCACTTTTCTGGATGATGTGAAATCCACACCTTGCAAAAGGATGCTCATTTGAGAAAAAAGGTAACCTTATAAAAATCCTCTTAGATTATGATATATTAAACATGTGCATGCCACTATTTGAAATTTTGCAATGCATTTTTATATGTATATATCCGACGGCATTTAAAAAGGTAAATAATAAAAAGTAGAATGTATTGTCTAGAAATTAAAGTCAATTGATTTGTCTACTCTAGTGGTTAAAAAATAAAATCATAAAATCATATTTTGATTTGAGTTATACTTCATGTGGTGTGGTGTCCCACAGATCAACTCTATTTATTCAAACGAATGGCATATGATTTTTTTTATAATTCATTCTTGTTAATTTAACATAATATTTCATGTTAGGCTGTTTAGAGATCTGTCATAACTAGTTTGAATATTTATGTTTGGTAAATGAAGTTAAAATATTATATAAATTTGACGATCCACACTTTGTACTACGGTTATCAAAGTTGCACACTATAATTTTAATATTTATTGTTTTTAATGATTTGGATAGAATCATTATTTTGGTATTATTTGTGAATATACAAGTTAAAAATTCTTAATATGTCCAAATATACTTAATATTATTAATAAGGCTAGTGGATATGGTGATGGACCATCCTTGGAGGATGATCCGCCACGTAGGCGCCACGTCATAGTCCTCCCAAAGATGGTCCATCCTCCAAAACTAGAAGGCATGGGAGGATGGTCCTAGTCATAGTCCTCCACCACTTTTATGTTTTTTTTTTGTTTTTTTTAATCTTCAACTTTTTTTTTAACATTTAACAAATAAAGTAACAAAATATTTTCATTAATATTAAAAAACATTACATAAACTTAAAAAAATTAAACTTAAAAAAATAAATTTAAAAAAACCATAAACTTAAAAAAAATAAACTTAAAAATATCCTAATATATTAAAATAAGCTACTAGTCTTCGTCTTCCATGTCGTGGTCGGGTTCATTTTGAGCGTTGTTCCAAATGTATTCCACCAAATCCGCTTGTAGGTTATGATGTATGTACTCGTTACGTAGAGCGAACATGTTCAAATCTTGTTGTTCCGCACTAACTGGAACAAAATTTCCAGTAGACGCGTTTTCGTCGTACTCGCATATCGCTCTACCTTCGTCTTCAATGACCATGTTATGAAGGATGATACAAGCGTACATAATGTGTCGTAACCTCTTTGGTGTTTGCGAACGTGCTGGATGTTCAATGATGTGCCATTTTTTTGTAGAACACCAAAAGCCCGTTCAATATCTTTTCTCGCACCCTCTTGATACTTCGCAAACTTTTTTCTTTTGTCGTCTGTCGGGTGCGGAATAGTTTTAACGATTGTCGAGTACTTTGGGTATATCCCATCGGCTAGGTAGTAACCTCGCCTGTATTTCACCCCCGAAACTGTAAAGCTTGTGACTGGACCTGTACCCGCCACTACATCCTCAAATATCTGTGACTGGTATATGATGTTAAGGTCATTGAGCGAACCAGGTAGACCAAAAAAGCATGCCAGATCCAGAGATCCTGTGACGCAACCGCCTCTAGAATAATAGTCGGATGTCCATGATCTCCCCTAGTATACTGACCTTGCCAGGAAACTGGGCAGTTCTGCCACGGCCAGTGCATGCAATCAATGCTCCCGAGCATTCCTGGGAAACCATGTCTCTGTTCGTGTGCTTGATATAATTTTTGAACGTCGTTTGCGTTCGGTTTCCGCAGGTATCGCTTGCTATACAATTTGACAACCCATTCGCAAAACTTGTGCAAACATCGACGTGCGGTTCTTTCAGACATCCTAATATACTCGTCTAATGCATCGGGTGCGTAACCGTACGCAAGTTGACGAATGGCCGACGTACATTTTTGTAAATTACCGAAACCCCTTTGCCCCCTAGCGTCGTTTCGCAATGTAAAAAACGGATCAGACTGGGCCATGTCGCCTGCAATACGTAAAAACAGTCGACGACTCATGCAGAACCGACGTCGAAAAATCTCGGCTGGGTACACGAGTTCGTCGGCAAAATAATCGGCTAATAGTTTATCGTGGCCGGCTATAAATTTAAAACGAAACATAAATGAAATTAATTATAAAATACATTTTCAAATCTATATAAAACATAAGGGAAAAAAGGTAAAATACCTTCTTGGTCTCGGTTATATTTTGCTCGTCTAGTTAGCCGTTGGGACGACCCTTCAACAGCCGCCATGAAGACCAGAGTCGCGTTCATAATCATGTTGTGCATAATACCATCCTCTTTCGAAGGTGATGAATACCACGCAGACGAAGACGATGAAGACATAGAAGAAATTGAAGAAATGGGAGAAAGTGAAGACATGATAATTTTTGAGCGAGAGATGGGTTGGTAGCGGGTAAAAAATGGTATAAAATATGATGAGTTTTTATAAAAAGGGAAGAGTGGTTATAAAATGTGAGAGAGATGGGGTGGTAGTGGGTGAAAAGTTGTGAAAAAAATGGTTAAAGAGGTGAGTATTTATAAAAATGGAAGTGAATTGGGGGATTTTTTGAATTATAGCCGTTATTTAATTAATATAAATTCTGAATTTTTTTTTTCAAACGGTCATATGCCAGAATGGTCCCCACATGTTTTTGTCACTTTGTGCGCGTCGAGAACGTCGGATTTCAGCCGTTGAGGACGGGACGTGGGGGGGGGGGGGCACGGTGTTCATAGCGGTGCCGGACTGGGACGGTATGGGGACGACCCCCATACCGAGTAGCCTAAGAATCATGAAAAAAGATTTTCCACACATATTGTAATCATCTTTAACAATTTTGTTTTATTTGATTTTACCGTAACCATTGTTATTTTAACTTTTATGTTTATCGGTGTTCATGAATCGGTTTTATTTGATCTTACTGTAACAATTGTTATTCTAACTTTTTATTTACTGGTGTTCATGAATCGAGTGTCATATACGAAGAAGATTGAAAATTAATTGAATCTGGGTGTAAGTATTTTCTCTCTTTTGTTATATACAAAGTTTCTTTGATTGAATACTCGATCAATGACATAATATATACACTTTTTCTGTTATACCCTAGGTGAAGTCCCTTTTATTCCTTTAACTGAATTTGTTTGCTTGTTGGCTGTAAAATAAAATAAATTATTAATGTTGATCGTAATTAATTGTTTTCATTACTCATTGTTAATATATAGCATGCCAAAAGACTTTTACACAATTAGATATAGATGACTTTTAAATAAATAAATAATAACTAGTAATTTCATATTTGTAACTTCCTTAATGTGTATTAATTTCATATTTGGATTAATTGTTTGAAATATAAAAGGGCTATAGGTTTTAATACTTCCGGACCGTTTCTAGTTTATCACCAAATGTCAATTGTTATGTTTTCTTTTAATATGCTAGTATACAAATGTGTTTGAAATGTTAGTAAATGATTTTCAAGAAAGTTATATTTCTTAAATGGTAATTATTGTTTTTACATCATTTTAAAGTGTTATAAATAAACTATATTAAAGTGACTATCCACATCCTAACTCCCATCTCTTCATTTCCTTTGTATTATGTAAGAACCCTATGTATATAGGTTTCTTTGTATTGCATGATGATATCTTAATGAATAAGAATTCATGTTCTCTTATTATCCATATTCTTATTCTTGTTCTCTACATGATCTTTATAGTCTTGTTCTCTCATATTTATTAGAGTTATATATTGGTTGCTAATAGATCGTTGACTTACAACAATCAAATCTTATTCTACTTTAAATGTCGAATAGAATACTTCTTTTTTCTAATAAAATATTATTCTTAAAGTTAAATTATTAATTTAAGATATTTTTAAATAACCAAATTATTTATCACTAAAATCAAACTTTGTATTAATATATTATTTATTTTATTTTCATTATTAAAAAAATTATTATATATTTTTTATTACATAATTTTAAACAAATTGTATATAATTTCAATATTACTTTATATATAAAATTATATTTATTACGGGCTTTTTAAATATAATTTATATTTTATCACTCAAATGGCTGCTTATTTGCTTCTTGAATAATATGTTTGACCACCGTATTTTCTTTTCAATAATTATCTCCGCAATCACCATATCTATCGTGTACCAAGTATACCCATTAGTTTTTTTAAATATAAGAGTTAATTGCCAAAATCGTCCCTGAGGTTTAGGCAGGTTTGCCATTTTCGTCTAATATGACATTTTTGTACAAACTTGCCCCCAACGTTTGTAACTTTTTGCCATTTTCATCCAAACCACTAACTTAGTTTATTTTTTCTGTTAAGTTGAGGATATTTGGATGAAACTAGCAAATATAAAACCATAGGGACGATTTTGGCAATTTACTCAAACTCTTTTAAATTTCTTTTATTTAATTAATTTTGTTACATATATAATAAAAATGAATATACATGCAATTTTTATATGAAAAAATATATGCAATTTTCTATTAAGGCGAAGGATGTTTATAAACTAAGACAGAAATTAATTTCTAATTTTTTATATAAATCAGTTTTATAAAAATAAAATCTACCTAAACCTCTAAATTTTTAAAAACTAAAATGCTGGTGACCTTATTGAAAAAGGTCAAATAAAAAAATCTTATCATATGTACCAAGTTTGTAATTCATCTTCTACTCTTTTAAATTCGCTCATAAGGAAAAACAGAAGTCAGTGCCCCATCCCCCCTAATCATACAACGTATCATTACCAAACTTTAAAATTACCCACCAAATTGTAATTATAATGCCATGAACCAAAAGTTTCTTTACTCAAGCCACTCAGAATAAGTATTAGTTAGTAACCCTCATAATCTTAATTAAATAAATATTTTATTTCTACCAACATATTTCCTAGGTGCTCAACACATTTAAAAAATATGTAACGTTTTACAATTTTTTTCTATCTCTACAACTGATAAATACTAAAAGTCGTAATCGATTGTTATGTGTTGCACACCAATGACGTTTTCTCTTTATAAAACTGAGTTATATAAAGAAGTTGTAAATTAATTTCTGTCTTAATTTATAAAATTTAAAACATCCTTCACATTAACAGATGAAATAAAATGAGTTAGTGATTTGGATGAAAATTTATAAAAATTATGTGACAAAACTATTAATTTTTTTTTTCTAAAAACTCAATGTATATTCTTTTTTTATTATATATGTAACAAAAATAATTAAATAAAAGAAATTAAAAAGGGTTTGAGTAAATTGTCAAAATCGTCCCTGTGGTTTTATATTTGCTAGTTTCATCCAAATATCCCCAACTTAACAGAAAAAATAAACTAAGTTAGTGGTTTGGAGGAAAATTGCAAAAAGTTACAAACGTTGGGGGCAATTTGGTACAAAAGTGTCATTTTGGACAAAAATGGTAAATGTGTCCAAACCTCAGGGACGATTTTGGCAATTAACTCTAAATATAATTTTCTTATTTTTTGGTATATAAAATCATCTTTATTCAAGCCGTGTAATACACGAGGGTTTTAAAGATATAACTTTTTTTTTATTATTTGGTAAACAATATTACATTTATTCAACCCATGTAATACACGTGGTTTTAAAGATATAACTTTTTTATTATTTGATATATAAAATTACATTTATTCAACCCGTATAATATGGTTCTTATAGATATAACTTTTTATTATTTAATATATAAAATTATATTTATTAACCCGTGCAATAAAGGAGGTTTTTAAAGATATAATGTTTGATTATTTAGTATATAAAATTTATTTATTCAACCCGTGTAACACACGGGGTTATAACCTAGTAAAATATAGAGTTAACTGCCATTTTTGTCCCTGTGTTTTGGTCACTTTGGCCATTTCAGTCCATTTCTCAAAAATGCGCCATTTTCGTCCCCCACGTTCTGAAAAGGTGCCATTTCAGTCCAAAAATCATAACCCAGTTAAGTCAGTTGTTAAATAAGGACTGATTGTGTAAATTTGTAACATTAAGGACTGATTGTGTAAATTTGAAAAATGGACTGAAATGACCAAATTTGAAAAATGGACTGAAATGGCCAAAGTTAACACCACCACCACTAGCCCTGCCACCACCACCACTCCGCTGCCACCACCACCACCACCGCCACCACTCCGCTGCCACCACCACCACCACCACCACTCCGCTGCCACCACCACCACCACCGCCACCACAGCCCTGCCACCACCACCACTCCGCTGCCACCACCACCACCACCGCCACCACAGCCCTGCCACCACCACCACTCCGCTGCCACCACCACCACCACCGCCACCGCCACCACAGCCCTGCCACCACCACCACAGCCCTGCCACCACCACCACAGCCACCACAGCCATTGCCACCACCGCCACCACCGCCACCACAGCCACCACAGCCACTGCCACCATCTCCATCTCTGTCGTGTTCCGATCACCTTCACCGTTTCGACGTCCAACACATTCAACCTCTCCGACCCCTCGTCACTGTACACCTCCCACATCACCATCAAGACCACCGTTACTCACCACCGTTAACCGCCACACCGGTCATCTTCGAGTTCGAGTTCGTTTGGACATCGTACATCATTACCATCAATCTCGTACCCGCACACGTCTCCATCCACCACCACTGATCATCATCATCAACAGTCCGTCGATCACCACCATCTCCGACGATCCCTCAACCACCACCTCCGACCTTCATCACCACTGCCGCCGCCTGCAACTCACCACTGCCGTCGATCACCACCATGTCCGACGATCCAAACGAACTCGAACTCGAAGATGACCGGTGTGGCGGTTAACGGTGGTCTCGATCACCACTATCTATAGCCTTTTTGCTCGTTGCTGTGAAACAATTAACATGTTGATACCATATCATCTTCAAATCAGAATGTTGCACTTGAGTCTTGACTCATGGTTTTTTTTTTTTTTTAACTTTTGTGGCTCTTTTTCTGTATACATGGGGTGTGCAGTATAACCTCTTGTTTTGTCTCAAGTATCAACACTTGGTAATGCAAACTTAAATTACTAAGGCTTGGCATACAGCATGACTATACATTGTTTACATCTACTATTGTTCTTAGTTCCCCTATATCTGAAAGTAAATCTTGAACAATAAAGAAGTGCTAAATTTAACAGTAGATGTGGTTCTCTGTGACTGATATCTGGTTTTTCTTTCATGTAGGTTGTTGCAATTAGAGATATAATTCCACCTCCAGAGAGGAATGCATTTAATGATGTCTACATTGCTTATGAGCTCATGGATACTGATCTCCATCAAATAATTCCACTGTACACCTCCCACATCACCATCAAGACCACCGTTACTCACCATCAAGACCACCGTTACTCACCACCGTTAACCGCCACACCGGTCATCTTCGAGTTCGAGTTCGTTTGGACATCGTACATCATTACCATCAATCTCGTACCCGCACACGTCTCCATCCACCACCACTGTGGTGGTGGTGGCAGGGCTGTGGTGGCGGTGGCGGTGGTGGCGGTGGTGAGTGGTGGCGGTGGTGGCGGTGGTGGCGGTGGTGGCGGTGGTGGCGGTGGTGGTGGTGGTGATGGTGGTGGTGGCAGCGGAGTGGTGGTGGTGGTGGTGGTGGCAGCGGAGTGGTGGCGGTGGCGGTGGTGGTGGCAGCGGAGTGGTGGTGGTGGCAGGGCTAGTGGTGGTGGTGTTAACTTTGGCCATTTCAGTCCATTTTTCAAATTTGGCCATTTCAGTCCATTTTTCAAATTTACACAATCAGTCCTTAATGTTACAAATTTACACAATCAGTCCTTATTTAACAACTGACTTAACTGGGTTATGATTTTTGGACTGAAATGGCACCTTTCCAGAACGTGGGGGACGAAAATGGCGCATTTTTGAGAAATGGACTGAAATGGCCAAAGTGACCAAACCACAGGGACGAAAATGGCAGTTAACTCTAAAATATAAAATAATATTGACAAAGAATAAAAAGATGGTAGATAAAAAAAGTAAAAGAGAGTACGTGGCAGTACGGGGTGGCAAGTTGCAGGCTTCCCATTGGATGACAACCTTCAAAAAAAAAAAAAAAAAAACCCTAAAATAACGACAAAAACAAAAACCCACACTCTCATTCTCTCCCAAATTAAATTTCTCACACATCGCACAGCACAGCACAGCACAGCACAGCAATAATATTACATCACATTTCCCCCAATTCCGTTCAATTTCCGTCATGTCAACGGCGGAGCCACCGTCCACCACCACCGCCGCCTCACCGCTCGATAAACCGCTCCACCAGCTCACCGAAGACGACATTTCGCAGCTCACTCGCGAAGATTGCCGCCGTTTCCTCAAGCAAAAAGGTCCGTTACTTGTTGTTGTTGATTGAGCTTTGAAATTGTGTGAAATTGAGTTTAGGTTGTTCCGTAGGGATGCGACGGCCGTCGTGGAACAAATCTCAGGCGATCCAGCAGGTTATTATGCTCAAAGCGCTGCTGGAACCGTCGCCGGACTCCGATGACGGTGGCCGGAAACTCTACATTGCGTCTCGGAACCAGAAATCTCCGGCCGCTCCTGTACGTGACGGTTGTTTCATGATCTATACACTTTTTGACTTTACCTAATTTTTTATAAACACATAGTGATTGGTGAATATAATATTGTTAATACTTTATGCTTTTGTATATTATATTATGTTATTGTGTTGTATTACTGTTTGATCTGTGATTAGGTTACTGTGTTGGTTGCTAATTTTGGTTAATTATTAGTATATAAATATATAAAACTGTGAAATGTAGGTCCAGAAAGGAACAAGTGCGGAAACGGAGATATCTGTTTCAGCGGAGGAATCGGTACCAGGTCATCGGAATGATACAGAGAAGTGTGATGCTTTGGGGGATAATGATTCTGCTCCTCCGCCTCCGCCTCCTACTCGGTAACTTCTCGGATCATTTGTTGTTATTGTTATGAGATGTAATGATTGTAGATGTTTCATGAATGCTGACATAGATTGTGAGGGAAGGAATTTGTTGCTTTTGTTATTATTGTGTTTGGTGGAGTTTGTTTAAGCTTACTTAGAAGTGAGTTGATTTTATGATTTTTGTTAAGTGTTATTGTGCTTATTGTGTTTTGGTTGGTGGTAAGATTTGCATTGTTACTATATTATTACGTTTTCGTCTTTGATATTTCTCCCTTCTTGATTAGTGGTTAGTCTTAGGAATGCTAGTTAATGCTAGAAAGCTAATTTGGAAAGTGAATCATTTAAGTTCAACTCAGTTCATCTGTTGTTTCACTGTTTTTTTCAAGAGTGAGAATGTCGCATTAAATATCTTGCTTAGGGTATTCACTGCCCTAGTTTGGCTTTGTGTTTTGCAATGGAAGTACACAACGTCACACTACAGGCTTTTGACTGACCATAAACAGTAAAGGTTCCTGCAAGTATTCTCACCCAACCCAGAAGATATATTTCAATTTAAACTAGGTGTAGTTTGAATATAACTCTTCAGCTAATTCTTATGTTTTGAATTTGTGCTGCAAAACTCTATAACACAGTTTGTTAAGACTTAATAGAGATTAGAGAAGCCTTTTACTTGTTTATGGTGCCTCTCTACAATTCAAGCTTAGCATTAATGTGTAGTCTCATAAGTTGACTTGGTAATGATAATTCATTACGCTCTTTATGATGCCATTCAAAATGGTGGTGACCAGCGGGCTCATCATGAATCCATAGTGTCATTCTTGGCAACGTGATGGCTTGCAAGTTTTGAATCACTTCTTTGTTTGTGACACCTGACCTCAAAGGTTCCTTATGAACATTAGATATTTTTTGACATTCTAGTCTCTGGTTTTGACTTTTTTCTTTTAGGTTTCCGTTATTCATGGGAAAGCCTCATAGGCATTACACACTGTTAACAGTACAATTTTGAGAATGTTTTATATATAGCAAAGTGGGACGAAAGTATTTCGTTTTGCATAATATGGAAGGAAAAGATGATTGACCTAATTTGTTAGAAAATACTAGTTTCCACCTTTACGGGGTATCCTAAATAATCAACTGCTGATATTTGCTTCATTAGTTTTCACTTAAGATGGAGCCGTTAGATAACTGGATCATGTATGTACGGATTACAACTCAAACAAGGCAATTTTGAGTGATATGTTGATCTTGTGAAGGCTAATGTGTGTATGGCCTGATCAAGGATTTTATGAGCCTTTCAGTTAACGAAAAGCTACAAAGCAATACGAAAAATAGAAATGTAAAGTTAGTTTACATCAAATTGATACTCACATCTTACTCATTAAGTTGATTTTTATACTGAACATTTAAGTAGCTGGTTACTCACTTAGAGGAGCATTAAATATTATAACTAATTACACCGTTTATATTGGTACTAATGATGACAATGGATTAACTTCCATATTTATGTGTACGACAGACAAATAGTCCTATTAAGGCTTTACATATAATATTGATTCCAGATTACTAACTTCTTACCTGAATCTTCCAGGATTAGTGGCGGGTCAGAAGAGACAAAAGGGCAAATGACGATATTTTATAGTGGGAAAGTGAATGTATATGATGATGTCCCAGCTGATAAGGTATATGATGTATCTTAATACAAACTTCAGCTTCTAACACACGGATATCACTAACTGAGCAATTTCAGGCACAGGCACTATTCCAGCTTGCTGCAAGCCCGCTCCAGTTTCCTCAAGAATATCCATATGACGGAAACATGTTGCAAGCTCCAAGCATCAATGTGGGCCCCGTGGTTTCGCCAGTTTTGCAAACAGGTTGTTTATATCACTAATTTTATGCATCGGCTATTTTATTTTTCATTAGAAAGTAACTTAAATGAAATGAAATGATATTTTAAGTAATCAAAAAGATGTGTTTATGAGTGTACCCCAAGCCCCATGCATTATTTCTAGAGTTAATTACATAGATGGACCCTGTTGGTTTATAGCTAGTTTCGCCTTTGGGTACTAACTTTTTTTTTAACATGTTCAGAGGTTTCATGGTTTCAATTTTGTAACACCTTTGGGTACTAACACCAAACTTAGTTAATTTTTGTGTTAAATTTCAGTAAAATGACTAAAATACCCTTCCATTTTAAAAGGACCATTTATGTTATTACTCTATTTTTAATTTCAAGGACCATTTGTGCAAATTGATGAAATTCAGCTACGCATAACTTGAAATGAAAACTGTTTTTCATCAACTTGATCAGAAATTGAACAATTTATTACCAGATTGATGCAGGTTTTTTGAGCTTAAGAAAATGCTGTGATAATAATTATGCAGAGAATTGAAAGTGGTGAATAATATGGTGGAGAATGGAAAGCGGTGAATTATCAGGCACACAAAGGAATCGTGTGCTAACCAGTTTGAATTTAAATGACCGGTGTTTATTGGGCCTTTGGTCGTTTGGTGTGGGTCAGTTGTGTTGAAGTTAATAAGCAACGCTTGGTCAGGAAGTTTCATATTATTTTATTTGAATTAATTGTATGAAATTCAAATTGATTCGGTTCCTGATTGTTTAGTTTTTATCTTTAGAATATTGGTAGGATAAGGATAAGTAATTTGAGTCTTGGTAGAATAAGGGTTATTTAATTGTTACTTTAGGGTCAAGGCATATGTTCTATACATACCTGGCCAATAGTCGATTTATGTGTATCTGTACTAAAGTTCCTATTATTTGTTGCTGATTAATAAGAAAGTGTCGCAGAAGGTTTCTGCAAGTCTGTGCATGGTGGTGTTATATGTTTGATTTCCCTTGGTTGAAACCCACTTGTAAACTCAACAAGTTGTAGCCTATCAAGGTTCAGATAACTTAAGCTTTTCGAACTTCAAACTTAAAGCAGGTTTTAGAATTAAAGCTTTATAGGATTGGTGGTGGATAATGATGGTGATGGAAGGGGAATTAAAATAGAGTAATGACATAAGTGGTCCTTTTAAAATGGAAGGGTATTTTAGTCATTTTACTGAAATTTAACACAAAATTTAACTAAGTTTGGTGTTAGTACCCAAAGGTGTTACAAAATTGAAATCATGAAACCTGAACCTGTTAAAAAAAGTTAGTACCCAAAGACGAAACTGGCTTTAATCCACAGGGTCCCATCTGTGTAATTAACTCTTATTTCTAATGTGTAATATCTATGCTTTACAGTGAGAGTGACGGACAACTATCGATTGCACAAAGAAGGCAGCGTATTGCGCGAAGATAATTCTGGTAACTGTGCAAATCTTATATCAAATTTCCTTCTATGCTTTACATTGACTCGTTTGTGCATCAAAATTGTTTTTATTTCTAACTAGTCAAAAGGGTATAATAAAAAAATGAACTAAAAGGTAGCTAATTAAATGGGCTGAACAGATCAAAAGTCGCCCAAAGTGTATTACTAAATGCAGAAAAACTTAAGAAATCATTTTGTTTAGAAAACTGTATCAATGACTTGTAATAATATCAAACACGCTGAATAATTATATAAATAAAATAAAATTTTTGGTCAAAAGTGTTCTCCTTTTAACAAATATTTCTTGCTTTTCAATTAAATTTCGAAGCCGAAGGTTCAGCAAGCAGAAAAGCATCAGTTCAGAGATATCTTGAGAAGAAAAGGTACCTTCAACAATTGATTAAATTATCATGTTATTTGCGCTTTTTTTTGTTTTCTTCTGACGTTGTTAGGTGAAGGTTTAAGAGCAAGAGGAAAGCAGGAGCTACCTTTGATGTTTACGCTAACCATCAGATCAGAAACCATAACCTAAACGAGCAGTCCCCACCTCTTGTCAGACCACCAAACACCCCTAACCGCTTTAGCTAAATTTAAGTCATCTATTCAAGTCTTCCAGTCTCTTTTCCCATCCTTGCTGACAAAAGGTAACCTGCCTATTTTTATAACAACATCCCTTTGCACTGCTAAATTTTAATGGAGTAATAGGTTTATTAAAAAACTAGCTAGAAGAAGAGGTTAATTAAAAAAGCTAGCAACAAAGGAAACAGGTTAAATTGGTTGAACAAGTTGAAGTCACCCTGTTTTGATCTGTTACCCAACCCGTTAGACGCACCCATTTTTTCACCTCTACAAGGGTTATCATGACCAGTTTAATATTCATATGTATATATTTTCCCCCATGCTCTTCGTTTCTAGAAAATCTTAAAACATAATATTCACTCCTTGCCTGCTAAAGTATAGCGCTATCTGCATATTGCATTCATCATGCCCACTTCTTGCACTACGCCAATCTTGCTCATGTTACTTAGCATTCTGGATAACACGAAATGTACTCTCCCTGGTGTTTTATTGTATGCCATTATGTTGTCCGCATATTGCATTCGTTATGCCACTTCTTTCATTATGCAAATCTTGTACATGTTACTTAACAATCTGAATATAACACAACATGTACTCTCCCTGGTGTTTTATCACCTAAGGGCTAAGGGTGGCTATTTCAACCCATTTATGTGAAAACGGGCTGAGGTTGGCTCTCTGTTAATGCCAACAATTTAAATTTGTAATTTTTATAAACTTACCCAAAAGTTCAAAACGAAACGAGTCAAAATGATCTGAGCAGGTAAAAGTTGCCAATGACTTAATTATGTGTTTTAACCCCCTAAATTTGTTTATAAAAAAAATAACGGGTTCATATAGTGTAATGTTAGTTTTTATGTTCATATTAGATATATTAACAATTTGTAAGGAGAGAGAATTTTAATGGGTCAATTCCATATAATTCTTAAGGTGGAAAAATGGACGGGTTGGGTAACCGGTGAAACAGGTATTTTTTTCATAACTGTCGGCTGGCTGCCAGTCCAGCACCTTTTGTCCATTTTTTTGAATTTTATAAATACTCAATATATTAAAATATCACGACCATTGGCCAAAAGCTTTACTGCTAAATATATAATAAAAACTATTTTCTGTAAATGGTACAATTTAGGATGTTGCAAGTGTTTTGAGTACACTTTGGGCAATTTTCACCTGTTTGACCTATTAATCCATTTGATGAGTTTCATTTTGAGCTATATTCAAAAATTGAACCAAAACTAACCCATTATACGTTTAATGGGTCGATATTGCCATATATCTCATCCTTTTATTCATTTCTGAGAAGGTGACGACCATCTATAGAATACTAAATCCATCATATTGGAGAGGTTGGACGGGTTTGGTAATGGGTCAAAACGGAGCGGGTCAGGTTGGTTGACCTTAAGGTGGTAAATTTCTAAGACGAGAACCTAACATGAAACTCGTGGGTTCGGATCAGTTTCAGGTCGAACCCGTGAACACATTTAACTAAATGGGCCACGTTCGTGTCAACCTGGCAGGTTTATGGATTGACCAGTCTAACCCATTTGTTTATATTTTATTTTGTTTTTAGCAAGTTAGTTTATTCCGCTATAGTAATGTCAAGATATTAAAATTAAATTGGCATCTTTCAAACTATATTGCTTCAGAAAATAGAATCAATATGTAAATTTAGAGTTTTATACAAAACAATTTAAATAACTTTTTTTCCAGGTTAAATGGACCGTGTTGATGTCAACATGTGGGTACACGTGTTGTGTTCAGGTTCTGTGTGTGATACGACTTTCGGGTTCGTGTTGGGTTCGACCTGCTCCCCGTCGAACAAGACCCATACAGCAGCTGTAGTTGACCTAAGCACATTTTATATCCCTTTTCTAAACGTAACATATGATTTAATAGGTCAAATATGATTACGTTAACAATATTATAACAATAAATTGAGTTGAATTTTGAAATTTGGATTGCACTCTTGTCAACTGTCAACTTGTCTGGTTTGATTGTGTGACAGTCAACCTATAAAGGGTCAAAATTGACATGTTTTAAGTTTGTGTAGGTATGCCCGTTCCTTTGAAGATGACGAAGGATGTCAAAAACTTTAAGAATACATATGGTAGGCCTCGGTTGCAGTTCCCTAGTTAAGTAGAGTGGTGTATTCTTAGTTTGATTGTTTTAGGATGTTAGGCTTTCTGAGGTTGTTGCTTGCTTTTGTAGTCTTGTCTTGTACCTTTTGTTCATCAGCATTTGTCAATAGTTTTGTAAAATGGTTTACGGAATTGTGAGTAAGAGAGTTCTCCGAGTTTGTCGGAATAATTCCGAACTTTTTTGGGGCAAATCGGGTAATTGAGGTAAATTACACGCATGTTTGGTGAATCCCCAAACGGTGAAAGCGAAAACTGCGATTTGAACGAACTAGACCCTGATAACGCCCAAACTTTCTTTATAAAAGAAATCGTTTTATATTAGTTAATAAGTTGGGACATTATATATGATCATGCCATTACCCCAACACCTAAAATGAACAACCGTGACTGGCACATAAATTGGTGCACAGAAGCCAAACGTGAATTTGACACTAAGACAATGCCCATCGCCATACTTTTAGGCTATGAGGCCATTCTCAGATAGAGATTTACATCCGAGCTTGGTGTATAGCGATTACCGATCCGTACATTGTTTTCGGTACTTAACCGAACATTAACTGATATTAGGATCGGAGTAGCGTACGAAACTACATCTATACTTTGCTTGCTTTCTTTGTGCATACCTAACAAGTGAGTTTCATTGCCCCTTTTGTAACTGTTTACTTGAGGTGAAAAGCATGTTTACGTACGTACATACTTGCATATGAGAATGTGATCTGATGTGAATTATCTGAGTTGCACTAACACATGGGAAGTTCCCACAAACAAAAGCGATCAACTATAGGCCGGTGAATGTGTGAATAGTACTATTGGTCTGACAAACCCAATTGACCTAGCATGGATGCCATGGGTTCTACTGTAATTGCATTTGTCCATGCGTAAACTTCACACTATGTGGTGTTAGACATAGCTACTTGGGGTAGGAACGCAGAGATGTGATTTATATTGGCCACGGGGCTACGGGTGAACAATCGAGGCTTCACTTGTGGGCTTGGTATAATTACATCACATGTGCAAAACAATTCTGTTCGAACTTGCTTTTCAGAATAAACAAAAACCATGAAACTCACCAACTTTTTGTAGTTGACTGTTTTTAACATGTGTTTCAGGTATATGAAAGAAGAATAAGGTGTGAACGTGTTAATGGGACAAGTTTTCATTTAGCGGAAATTATAATACATAGAGGCATACCTGTTATAAGGATAGCTACTTGTGGACTTATGCTTTGTAACAACTTTAGTGTGTGAAAAATAATGTAAAATTTTGTAACGTTTAATGGTTAATATAATCCTTATGAATAAGGTGCTTGTGCCATGTCTCTGTTGCACCCTCGTGCACTTCCGATGCGAGTCGAGGTGTGACGTATAATATCGTTCATTTGAGTTTCCATTTGATTCTTCATAGATGTAAATGCTGTAAACGAACCGAACGAACACGAACGAGGCCTTGTTCGTGTTCGTTCGTTAAGGAAATAAATGTGTTCATGAACGGTTCATGAACACTTACCGAACGAGATTTTATGTTCGTGTTTGTTCATTAAGGAAATGAGCGTGTTCACGAACGGTTCACGAACACAAATAAATTTGGCGAACGCGATGAAGGATAAAGGTGGATGGCCAGGGAGTAGCAGTAGAACTTGAATGGTAGATCATATTCGTCGATATAAATAATGAGAAAAGAGAGGGAAATGGTGCATAAACAAGGTGAAAAAGGGTTTCCTAGTTTAATTGTTAGAGTAATGATATAAATAAAAGTTTAATAGTATAAAAAGTATAGATAAAATATATGAAAGTATAAAATATTTAATTAAAACACGAACATACGAACATAAACGAACGCAAATGAACGAATGTTCACGAACACCTTACCGAACGTTCACGAACACAATTGAACGAACGAGACCTTTGTTCATGTTCGTTCATTTAACTAATCGAACGGAATTTCTTGTTCATGTTCGTTCGTTTATTAAACGAACGAACATAAACGAACTTCCCGCCGAACGGTTCACGAACTGTTCGCTGAACGTTCGGTTCGTTTACAGCCCTAGATGTAATGTTCTCTGCATTCTTTGTTGCTACTGATTCTAAACGAATCAAAACTGCATCATGACCTTGCATCTTTTGTTCCATTGTCTGGTTACGGTTACGAGTCGTCATCGCAATTGAACAGAGTTTACGCACTACTGATGTTCGAAATTGAAATTGAATTTCGGATGGAAATTTATCAGAACAAATGAAAATGGATAATTGATTGAATCGATCGATTTGAATTGATACATAGAGTTACTGAGAATAGGATACCAATTTGTTAGCTACAAATTGATTAGAAACGAAAGAGAAGAAGTTGAGGTTATTTAAATCCAATATCCCATAAAAAAGAACTAAGATCACTTCACACGTACAACCTAAACTAAAAAAACAACGGCGTATCGTTAACCCCATGATCGACAAACCTAAAAACCTAATTTTAAGAACTGAAAAGGTTAATCGGTAAGAACAGAACCACATGGGATATGTACGGATGACAATACCTAAATTTAGTTTGATGATTCAAAACTCTTTTATACAATATTCTCCTTATATATTTCAATATAATTAATTAAATATACTAAAGAAAACCTCTTTCTTTGGAATTTATTGCTCACTTTGATAAAACTCGTCGTTTATATATTCAGCGAACGACATTCGTAGGAGATTTAGTACAAAGTTCACTCCTTTATCGTTTTCACAAAAAGCTTTACGTGGATTTATCAAGAACTAAAGTTAGTTATTCAAAAGCCAAACTTCATATGTATGTATGTAGGTAAATTACTTGAATCTCAGTAGGACCACACTCTTTACCATGATTAGAATGAGCTAACACAGATCACTTCATGTTGGGTATTGCATCACCCTAGGTAAATCACACCTTTATAGCCATTACTATACACTTATATGATTGTATCATTTGTATTATAACCCAAGTTCACCCTTGCTTTTTAAAAATGTGCCTGAGGCGCAGGGCTCATCGCTTTTACTTATCTAATGCGCAAACTGTACAGAAAGGCGAAAGCGCTCGGGTTTTAGCACTCATTTTGAGTGAAGATTAAGATCTGCTCTAGTGGGGCGTTTTGTGGCTTCATAGCGCCGGAAAACACCACGACGAAGGGCGCTTTCGGACAAAAAAAAATTCCAGCGCTATCCTGATCGCGGCGCCATGTGGTGAGATTTTCAAATTCTGACAGTTGGCAACGGTCAAATGTAAAAAATAAATAAATTAAAATTCAATTAATTTTCAATATTTCCTTTAAATAATAACCCCTTCTCCCATCTATCTATACTATATAATAAAAGAAACAATTTTTGGGACACTTGTCTATATCAGGCCATCTCTTATAGATAATCATTGAAATCCATTATTAAAATTTAGATATCTACAAATACGTATTTGTTTTTATATTTGTATTAAATAATATTTTAGCTATGTAATTTACAATGTAAGATACTTGAAAAATGTTGGGTTGCATATAACATCCTTCAAAGGTGGGTTTGGTTGTACGTTACATAGCTACATGGTTGTACGTTACATAGCTACAGATATTAAAAAAAATTGTATATTATAGATATTTACCAATTAAGTTAATACAATCTATATCTATATTATATAATAAAAAAACCACTTTACAGGGATTGAAATCGTAATTTTTAAACTAATGGACTGAAATAGTGATTTTTGACAAACCACAGGGACGAAACCAATAATTAACTCAATTAGTTATTACTTTTATATTTATCTATTTACTTTAAATTCAAACTTAGTTATCTAATTTGATCTTAACTATATATTTGAACGTTTTGTTTAGTTTGGTATCAAATAGATTTTATGAAACTTGAAATAAAATTAACTAATATTATTTATCATTTATATATTTATGGAGTTTTAAATAAAGGGTTACATTTATTGAGACTTCGTTAACAAATTTTGCAACAACAGAGTAATCTATTTTTATCACGAAAACCAAACTTTGTATTAATATACTAAATATTTTTATTTTCACTATACAAAATTACATTTACTCGACCCATGTAATACATGAAGTTTTTTAAGATATAACTTTTTATTATTTGATATATAAAATTAGATTTATTCAATTCATACAATACACGGGGTTTTTTAAGGATATATATTTTTTATTATTTAGTACAGAAAATTACATTTATTCAAACCGTGTAATACGCATATTTTTAAAGATGTAATTTTTTTATTATTTGGTATATAAAATCACATTTATTCAACCCGTGTAATAAATGAGGTTTTTTAAAGATGTATTATTTTATTATTTAGTAAAAAAATTATTTAGTATATAAAATTTATTTATTCAACCCGTGTAATACACGAGATTATAACCTAGTATTTTTATAAACCTACACACTCTCAAACCCTCTTTCTCTCTAGCTTTTTTTTTTTAAAATCCACAAATTTTATACAATGCATCCATTCAACCGTGGTTTCATTCCTCCCCGATCAAGTGCGGACCCAAACCAAAGTGGTAATCCTACCCGCCCCGTGTCTCCGGTTCCCACTCGACCCACCCCTTTCGGATCCGGTTTTGTCGATTACAATCAACAAAATACCGGGTTCATGAATCTTTTGAACCAACCGCTCTCATGGGACCCGAATCTCTACGGGTGGAACCCGAATCAAAACACCGACGGAATGGGGTCGTCTCAAGCGTTCGGGTCGGCTCAAGCTTTCGGCTCCCTACTACACGAACCCGATGTTGTTCCAGAAACACAACCCGAAGTAGCGGAGACGCAAAAAGGAAAAGGAAAACGGGCACATAAAAAGAAAGCGGAAACCACCACCCGAGCGAAAAAAATGTGATATCGTGGGACTCCGACGAGGAGTATGCGCTAACCCGCGCTTGGATCAATGTGTCGGAGGACCCCGTGATAGGTATATTTATTTGTTTATTTTATTTTTTTAAGTTTTTTTATTTTTCTGTTTTTCTTCTGTTTTTTATTTATTTTCAGTTTATAATTTCTGTTTTTTAAATTTCGGTACTTTTTCTGTTTTTTTTTTATTTTCTGTTCTTTTACAGTTTTATATTTCTGTTTTTCATTTTTTTTTCTTTTTATTAACAGTTTTTTTTCTGTTTATATTCTGTTTTTTTTTTTTTTTTTTTTTAATTTTGGACTAATTATTGATTTCTTTTTTTAGTAAACAATCAAAGTAAATCCGTTTTTTGGAGCTGAATACTAGATCTTTTTTTCGATCTCATGGGTAAAGGAGACGAATACCGGCCGCCGGACTCGATATCGGGCAAGTGGACCGATATCAACAAAAAATGCACGAACTTTCAAACCGTGTACCAATGCAATTTTGCCGGATGGAAAAGTGGAAGCAAGGACGAGGACATTACGCAAGCGGCGTTGGTCGAGTATACAAATGCTAATGGCCATTTCCCGTACCTAAGGTGTTGGCAAATCCTTCGCCATAGCCCCAAATGGGCCAACATCTCTACTCCTAGCGGTCGGTCGGAAAATACAAGGCAGTCAAAGAGGTCCAAAACAAACGAGTCGGGTGAACCCGAAACGCCAACCTCCGACGCTCGAAACACCGAGTTGAACGAGGATATTCCGGATGAAGAGCCGGTGGAAGAGCTACCAAGACCGGCCAGAAGAAGAAGCCGGTCGAAAAGGCCCGAGTCGTCGATGTCGATGGGAACTGGATAGAGCCATCGAAAATCAACAGCTAATCTTCAGTTGTCTCAAATAAATAACTTGAAATTAAAGAGCTGTGAATTGTTGACCCTCAAAATCTAATCCCGTCTTTGGAGTAATGTTTAGTGTACAGCAAACCAAACCAAACAAACCCATCAAATTTTGAAAAAAATCCCCAATTTAAATTCGCTATATCTCTTTATTACCCCAATAAACGAAATCCAATTTTGTGTTTTTAATGTGTTTGATGTTTTTTTTTGGGTAAATTTCATTCCACAAAAAACCAAAAAATTACAAGTGATAGGCTGAAAACCTATCAGTTCATTCATATACACAACATGCTATGTATACGTACAACACCCTACCAACTAGGCCTAAAACAGGACCGTCTCCAAAAATCACAAATTTTTTTTTGGCCCTGTTCAAGATAAAAAATTTGGGCCCTATTCGCAAATCTTCATATAACATAAACTCATCAATCATTCAATCATATATATAATTACTAAAAATTCATAATACTACGATAATTGTTATGAAATAGATAAAACAAATTAACAAAAATAGTGTAGCAAAAATGATCAAAGTATCGAACTTACTTGCTAAGCCAACAGTGTGGTTCTCCTAGCGTTTTTTGAAGCAAAGCTCTCGATCAACTCCTTGTAATCCATAATATCTAATATTTCACTTTCAATAGATATTGTCGTCAACCCGTTTAGCCTTTCTTGTGACATTGTAGAACGGATAGGTGTTTGTATTTAGGAACGGGAGGCATTATTTCTCCATATTAACGAATAAAATCCATTCAATAACGGATAGGTGTTTGTGTTGAATCGCGATGATGATGACTATTGTTGTGTTACACAGTGTTCGATCAGAATTCAGAAATCCCTAGCGCAGAGAAGAACCGCGTCGTTTGATTTGCAGCGAAAATTGTATTTTTGACAAAGGGTTTGGGGCCTGTAATCTGTTAAGGGTTTGGGTTTGTACAAAGGTTTGGGCCTTTAAATTTTTTTTGGCTATATATATAAAGAAAACTTAAAATTTTTTGGGCCCTTTAATTGTTTGGGCCCTGTTCTCAAGCCCACCCAGCACTTGGGTATAACCGGCCCTGGCCTAAAAACACAAGCTAGATAAAACACCTAGCATAGCAAACCAAAGACAATGATCAAATTAATCAGCCTTCATCATTATATAGCCTAAAATTCCGAGGCATCTTCCACTCTTGAAGGAGCCGATCCACTTGAGTTAAGTTCTTGAACTTCATCGTGACCAATTTAAGACGAATAGAGATTTTAATTTCATCAACCATTTGTTTCACATCTCTAGTAAACAACCAGCCATTCCTCTCTTGCCAAACAAACATAATAAGCTGTTGCCGCCACCACAAGCTTCTTACCAATTACATTCTTCGCCGATTTTGAATTAGCATGTGTTATCAACCAATTCAAATGTCATCCCATTGATCAGACAAATACTGAGTACCCCCAAGCTTCTTCGTTTGATCCCAAACCTGGGACGCAAACATATAATGAAAGAACAAATGGTTATGTGAATCCGGGCAGTTTTTACACAACGCACAACACATTAAATTCATATTGCCTCCAACCCTCCATTGCATAATCTTATCTTGAGTTTTAAGTTTCTGTCCAATAATCAGCCACAACAAAAACGCATACAATGCGCAAACCACACAGATTTAACCCATCCAACTTGTGCGAACGGAATCCCAAACCACCTTAGTTGAGAACTTGTTATCCCTTCCACACTAAAGAATCTCTTGTATTCAGATGCAAATACAGTTGTGGTAAGTTGTTTAAAACAGGGAAGAGATCTAACCAAGCAGCTGGCCAAAGCCACTGACCATCTTGATTAACAACATCCGCAACTGTCTGGGAGTAATCAAATCAAACCCTGCACGATGTATCAATCTGGGAGTAATAAAATTCCCAATCGGCTCCACATCAGACCATTTATCAAACAAACCAAGCAGATGTGTATTTTCCATCCCCAATAGACGACAAAATGAAAGGACGAATCTGCTCTCTAAGTCTGAGCAGTTTCCTCCATCCACTCGTTTATGTTTCAGTTTATAATAATCATGGATCCGCTTCACCCACAAGGATTCCTTGTGCTGTGAGTCAGCAAACTCCAAATATGAAACGCCATGAGAGCTTGCTTTATTCACCTACAATACAAATGCTTTTTACACCTAAACCACCTTGGGATATTGGGAGGCAAACACTTTAGCTTTCCCTTTACTCATTTGCCCTTGACACCAAAGAAAGTCTCTTATTATTTTCTTTTCCAGCTCAAACGAATTGGAAGAATAAAAACCGAGGCCAAATAAATAGATGATGTCTAGAGAAGACTTAAAAGAGTTGAAGGAAGCCGCAAACAACAAGAACCTGTTCTCCCAATGCATAATCCTATTCTCCATCTTTTCAATAAGCACCCTGCAATCTTGAAAACCAGCCGAGAGGAGATAATCACCCCTTCTTTGAACGGCATAATGTGTTTGATCATCTTAAATCATACATCAAACAATGTTTCAACAATCAACACATACCGGCCTTCAGTTGATGAAATGCCATCTATATATCGATGAAATCATGGAGAGAAATTGAATTGTATGTTTGAGATAACTGAGTTCAAAACATGATAGTGGCAAGAAAAAATCAAATTTGTATCTCCAACCATCAGAATCATCCTAGTTGCCTGAGATAACTTTCATGGTTTTCTAAACGCCAAATTGAAACTCTGACCCAAACGTGGATTTGGATTTCTTAACTCAAATTCATATAATATATAATCTTAAAGACAAAGGTCGGTGGGGTTTTCCCACCGACAAAAGCAGTCCTTCAACTTTCACAAACGCCAGTTTTGATCCTCACTTATATTCTGTTATTTTCTTCCTTGGTTATGTACACATACATCACACACAGATGGAGAGAGAAAGAGTTTTAGAGAAAGAAGCATAAAGAGAGGGAGGCGATCAGAGATGAGATACTAAAGGAAGCCGGCCATGGCCTATCAGAACTGAATCAACGTCCTCACAGGAAGCTTTTCATGATTTCATCTTGGATTTCAAAAGGTATGTTAATCTTGATATGAACTATGCTTTAGGGCTCTGACACATGAGTGAACTCTAAATTGATCTTCTGAAATCGATCGCATAGCCATCGACAACAACTCCGCTCTAACCTCGTACCCATCTCCTCCTTAGCAAGCCCTAAGTTCTCCTCCTCTACATCTCGATGGGTGATTTTATGATAGGCGATGGGGTTTGCTGAGCCTCGATTTTGCCTTCATACAATGGTCAGGTAACTGTTTTTATGTTATTAGCATTTTGGTTTCTCTCAAAGGATGTATCGATCGTCATCTGCGCTTATTTTTAGGGCTTATTTGATTTATTCGTTCACTTTGAAACAATGTTGGTTATCTCTATATGTGTTACAAAGTACGGAAGATAAGATTAAACGTGTGTGTGTACCAGCACCTTATACTTTTATGTGAACATTAATTTTGAGATGGTGGTGTTTAGGTGATGATGGTAAACGACAGGTGGTGTTCAGATGGTGGATAACAGTGGTAGACAGTGGTGTTTGGATGCTGATAGTTGTTGATGACGATTGGAAGTAGTGATGGAGGTGTGGTGAATGTGGCTATTATGGTGGTTACATTCCGATCAGAAGTGGTTAAAGGCAGTTAGGGTTCCTGTGGTGCTCAATGGAGCTTTGGAGTGTAATAGGATGAGTTAGAAACGAGTCAAGTGGTGGATCGAGGATGGTGTTGTTCTGTGGTCGTGAGAAATCGATGACTAAATCAACCTGAAAGGTGTCGACAATGTCCACCTGCAAACCAGATGGATCATGTAAGATGGGGGTTTTGTTTAATTAAAATCGAATTAAGGTTTTTTTTTCCGTATCAAATTGACGAGTTTCGTAAGCAGAAGAGGGGGAGATTCTCCAAATTGCGTGTTTTTCTCTCTTCCTTGACTTGATTAAAAGGTTATTTGTTATATTTCTTTTCAAATCGATGCATTTTTGTGTTCGGTTTCATCTAGATTTGTTGATTTTTGTGCTTTTAGTTTGATATGCTGGAGTTCAACCTACATGAGTATATTGTTATCTAGATTTGTTGTTCTTTTTTGTAACAGTCAAACAGGAGGCTTTTGATATTTTGTCTTTTTCTTCTTTGGCTTCATGCTATACACACATCACATATACAAAGAGAGAGAGAGAGAGAGAGAGTTATAGAGAGAGAAACATATAAGAGTAAACACACAAGTTTTTAAAGCTTTTAGTTCTATAAAAAATAACGTGAAATGGGTCATCCTTCTGACAAGTTAGACACTGCTGCTTTGGTAAATTCCGGTTGTGATGGCTCTCTCAGATTTAAGTGATAAAGCAAGCAGAAAACAGAACAAAAGTCACCGGATTTTAACACTGGTAGCCAGAAAAAACCATCACATTTATGAGATGTCGGCCGACGGACCTACTCGCTGTTGGTTTAAACCTCCACAGTCCACACCGAACACACTTAATCCTTCTGACATGGCTGGGTAAGATAACGGGTCAGAATGTGTCATTTTTTATTTTATGGGTCAAATTTCAGTTGTGGGTCACATTTTGTTTATGTGTCAAATTGGTGTCAAAGTCAATTAAAGATTGCAAAATTGTTACAGGGGCATTATGGGTATTATTGAAGATTGAAGGTATTCTTGAAACACAGTTGGATATGCAACTCTTCCATTATCAACACATGCAAAGTAAGTTATTACTTTTTACATACAGTTGCAAACAATGTTATTTCTCATAATAGTTGTGACATTTTAAACCAACTTGGGTGTATTTATTGTTTTTGTGTTGGTTCAAGAAAAAAAGCTGGTTCCACACTGTCATCAAGACATTAGCAAGGTATGCCATATTTTTCTTTGTTAATTTACAGATTTACCTTTCATTATTGTTAATTAACGTATTTGGAAGATGGGACTGTACCTGGTTTTGTAATTGAATAGATCTATTTTTTTTTTACAACTTTACACGCAACGTGCGTGACATTATACTCTTTTCATCTATGCCTAACCATGTTAATGTCACTAATGTAACATGTGTAACAAAGTAAAAAACGGGTTATGTCTCGCGTGACATCACATGTTAATGTCATCTTTGTAATGCGTGTAACAAAGTCACAAACGTGACGTTGCCGCTGCAACGCGTGGCTCAGGTAAAAACCTAGTTATAAATGAAATATTAAAAATTAGATAAATGAAATGCAAGATAACCAATCCCTAAACAGGAGATGATATAGGGGATCCTGATGATCCATCTCCCAGTAGCCATGATTTAGTTTGCGAAATCAGCAAACTTTGGATCTAACCCACTATATTTTCACCCTAAATTACACTATAAATCACTATATGTTCTCTCTTCTTTTCAATTAAATAATAGAGTAAATTACAAGTTTTGTCCTTTATGTTTACATCAAATTTCAGGCGCTGTCCTTTAGCGCAAAAGTTGACAGGCGGTGTCCTTTACCTTTCAAAATCTTGTACGTTTTGTCCTTTAGGCCAAACCCAGTTAGATTTTTTTGGTTAAATCTAGTCATGTGCAAGGCACATGAGGGTACTATTGTAATTTCACCATTCAAGGGGCTACTGTGTAAGATAAATTATATCAAGGGGCTATTGTGTAAGATAAATTATATCAAGGGGCTATTATATAAAAATAACACAAAATAGTTTAAAATATTATTTTTATAATATCAAGGGGCTATTATTGTAATTTCACCGATCGGTTATGTTTTGTCATTCATTAAAACATCTACCAATACACAAAACATGCTCTCTTCAATAACATCACAAAAACATCAAATCCCCAGATACTTTACCATTGCTTTCCATTCAAATCACAATCTTACTTTAAATCTTGAACCATTTAATCCCCAAAACCATGCTCTCTCCACCTCCACCACCACCACCACCAACCCTTATTACATAAAATCAACTAATCTAACAGACACGACACGAAAACTGTCATCAGAATGTTCATAATTTAACCTCCAAATTGAGCAAACACATTCAACCTATGAAATCAAAGTCATCAAACTAATCTGGTCGTTTTTGTCTCCACCTTCAACCGTTCCGATTCTGATTCGCACGAGCTGTTGAAGGATTGGCCTAACCAAACACCCACCCACCACCGACCACCACATACACCATCATAACATGCCATCATCTCAGATCCAAACCCACCACCGCCTCAGATCCAACCACCACATCGATTCATAAACCGGTTTTGGCCCATTAACACCCTATGCGTTGTTACCTGTGGTATACCAATAAGCCCAATTTCCAAATTCTTCAAGCCTAGAAGGAGACGTACAGTGGAAAGGTCGCAAACTTGAACCAGAGTAGAGGAGCCGCCGGACCACTGGTTGCCGGCGTCGATGAGGCCAGCGAGACGGAGGGCTTGCTGGGTTTTGGAGAGGTCGCTGTGGATCGCTGACGATGGCATAGATATATATATATATAGAGAGAGGGTTTCAACTTTATACATGTTTGAGAAAAGAGTGTAGATGGTGGTTCGAAGGAGGAGGTGGTGGTGGTCTGGACGATGGCATAGAGAACTTGTGTTAGAGAGAGAGAAGAAAGAAGGAGAGAAAGTTAAGAGAGAGAGAGAGTGTGCAGGGTTATAATTTAATATCTTTTTTATTTTTACAAAATAGTATCAATCTATATATTACTTACACAATAGCCCCTTGAATGGGGAAATTGCAATGATACCCTCATGTGCCTTGCACATGACTAGATTTAACCAAAAAATCTAACTGGGTTTGTCCTAAAGGACAAAACGCGCAAGATTTTGAAAGGTAAAGGACACCTCCTGTCAACTTTTGCGCTAAAGGACAGCGCCTGAAATTTGATGTAAACATAAAGGACAAAACTTATAATTTACTCTAAATAATACTAGGTTAGAACCCCGTGTATTACACGGGTTGATTAAATATATTTTTATATAATAAAAAAGTTATATCTTTAATTACTCGTGTATAACATGAGTTGAATAAGCACGTGTATTATATGGCTTGAATAAATATAATGTAATCAGTTAATACACACAGTCGTCAAAATACGTTTTTGGTAAAAAGAACTTTGATATATTATTTACATATTAGAACCTTTTGCTTTGTTTTTTTATTCTTCTATTATTAGGTTATAAACTTGTGTATTACAAAAAGTATAACATTTTACTTTGTGGTTTTTTAATTTATTAACAGGTTAAAAACGTGTGTGTTAGATGTGGTCGGATCAACAAAACATTAAATAGTTATTATTATTATTATTATTATTATTAAGTGTAAAAAAATAAAAAACCTCAGGGCCTCAAGCCACCGCCATTAGAGACTTTTGAGTATGAAATGAATCTATTCACAATTCAAAGAAACACAAATTTTGCACCCAAATATACATTCAGCCCATTAAATCCACTTATTTCTTCTTTCCCCATTCATGACCCATTGCTTTGTACCTAAATTTTAGTTTTTATTCTTCCTTATTTAATACATGTAATCTCAATCAAGTTGTCACACCCTGACTTTTGCGGAAGTGTGATTATGTGTGACTTGCTTAATATCATTGCATTCAACCATAACAAACAACTATATGATAAAACTAAAGATGTTAATCCATTAAAATAGTTTAAAACATCACAAACAACATTGTCTTGAAAACCAACACAAACTTCAAATCCAAATACAAACCATGTAACTTGTTTTAGAGTTCCACAAGGACTCGACAAAAGATATTAAATAAAACCAGGCTTTGGAAGATGTGTCTTATCCAGGATAAGGCACACTGTCCAAACCCTTAGATTCCAGATGACATCTCTTATTCCCAACATTACTTGAAACATCCAAACACCCGCCAGATCCACATTTAATTTCCTGAAATACATGTAGTTTGAAAACATCAACAAAAGTTGAGCGAGTTCATGTGTTTTGTGTGTGAGCTCGGATAAACTTTGTAATCATCACAATTAAGTATGTATTTGTAAAACCCTGGTATGAAAGTAACAAGGAACAGATCGACTAATGATTTGCAAGGTCATTAATATGTGTGCAACGGTGTAGGAAGGCTCAATCCTTTGCGTATTTCGTACCGGGCCTCCCGGCTGGAACGGCATAGTCACCACATGCGATCAACTCGCGGACCCATGGGTGGGGCTTGCAACACCCAAATAAATCTATCACTCATGCCCCTCAGTCCTTAACAAGGATTAATGGTCTCAAGTTAACGCCTACCCATTCACATGATCTAACAGTATTTTCCTTAGCTAACCATACCACTTGTAATCATTGTATCATTTGTAACATGTATTTCACCCCCGAGGTTATAAAACTGAAAACAGTTAAAAGAAAAAGGGGGACATGAACTCACAATTTTGCGTTCTTCGTAACCAACGGTAACTCAAAGCTTCTTCTAGTGTACACGACTACCTACAACGTACTACGGTTTATTAGACGAGTGGGTCGTGCCTTGACTTAGTATTAATTAGTGTCTTTGAGTTACGTTTCATTGTGTCTTCAATATTATTCCAAGTTATATAATTATTTGTTAAAATAATAAATATTTTAACTTAAATTATATTTGTTAAATTTTGGAATAATAATATATTTTAACTTCACACCTTTATGTATTTATACGTGAATATCCTTCCCAAGGATGGGTGTATTTGTATTCGTATTCTTATCCTTGTATATTTTTGCCACGCATTGGTGTCGTAGTCCGGAGTGTATTTATACGTACGAAAATACGTATTTTTATTGTGTTTATTAAGTATCCTTATACTTAATTTTTGTATTAACTTTCCCGGAATAATATCTCTAGTAAAAATACATTAATATATATTTCCAAAATATATATTTTAAGAAATATTACTTAGAAAAATTATTTATAATTTTTCCTTTGGCAAAAATAATTGTATTTTCATGTAATTTCCAAAAATAATATATCTTCAAGTCCTACTTAGAAAATATATATATATGTATATATATATATATATATATATATATATATATACATAGTGTGAGGTTCATTGGGGAATAATAAAAAAGTGGGGAACAGTGGAGAACCGACTCAAACGAATTCCGATTGGACTCATTCCAGCGGCGTTGGAACCGTCTCGTCGAACCCTAACTAGGATCTCTTAACCCTAAACCCTAAATCATAACCCCTAAACCCTAAATATATTAGGGTTTGGCTTTTAGGGTTTAGCTTTAGGGTTTAGGGTTTAGCTTTAGGATTTAGCTATAGGGTCTAGCTTTAGGTTTAGCCTTTAGGGTTTAGCTTTTAGGGTTTATAGTTTAGATTTTACGGTTTAGCTTAGGTTCTAGCCTTATTTTTTAGCTTTAGGGTTTAGAGTTTAGGAGTTAGGATTTAGGCTTTAGGGTTAAGAGATCTTAGTTTGGGTTCGACGAGCCGGTTCCAACGCCGTTGGAATGAGTCAAATCGGAGTTCTTTTGAGCCGGTTCCCCACTGTTCCCCACTTTTTTAGTGTTCCCCAATGAACCTTCCCCTATATATATATATATAAATCCATTTTTCATCCAAAAATAATATATTTCAAATTTATTTAAGAAAATACTTTATCTCCTAAAATTAATGTATTTCATGTTTATTCAAGAAAATATATTTTCTTCCCAAAAATAATATATCTTCTAATAATTTCAAGAAAATATATATTTTATTCACCCAAAAATAATATATTTTCTTATGGTCAAAAATATGATATAACTTTGTAATAATTGTAAAAATCACATTTTCATGCTCTTAGTGCCCAAAATATTAATTACAAAAATATACTTATGAATAAAATTTCCAGAATATTTTTGTGAGTTATATTCCTTTGTTCGGTTTCACCAATATTTTGGGTATTCTTTGTATATTCATTCTCTTGGAATTTTGGTAATATTTTGGTTTGTAATTTTTGGTATTTTGATGAGTTATATTATTTCAAGTCCTAAAATAATATAACTAATACACAAAATATACAAACTATCACTCACATGGTGACATCTATATATATATTTTCCTAAATACATATTTAGTCACTTTTATTTATAAAAACCAACCTCCAATATTTATAATTTTTGTAACAAAAATTATGGCAACTTTATGTAAAAATTCATGGTTTAAAATAGACATGTAAATATTTGTTTAAAAATATTTCTCTAAGTGTTTAATTTTTAGAAAAATTTTGCCATAGTTTCCCCTAAAAATGGAGGTTTCCATGCCTTCATGGCATATCATTTTCTATTGTAAATCATCAGAATCAATCAACAAATCAATCTACACTTACCAATTTGCCAAAATCAAGCATTGACTACTACCTCATGAACTCGAAAATTTATAAAAATGTGTAGTAACTTACTAGTGTATTTAGTAAGTCTTGCTACCCTTTAAAGTGTGGTTGTTTAATTATAAACATCATTTTTGAAGAAATTAGATCTTCAAAACTTGTAAATCATTTTTCTAAAAATGTTTCTTCTTGAGTTTTTCTTGTTACATATATATTTCTACACATGTTTAACCTCTAAAAACATGGTTAATTTCTTTAAGAACCAAGATTAAGTAAACTTTGTATTTTTAACTTGGTTTCTTGAAAAAACCATTCTTAAAATCATAGATTTACAAGACTTATACCTTAGTTTGATCATCACTTAACAAGAAAACAACTTATTCTTTCAAGTTCATGATTTATGTGAGGATGATCTATGGATATTTAACATTTTCATCCTCTCATCTTGCTAGATTATGTTTTTAATCATTATCTAGCAAGATCATATGATGATCTACATCATTAACATAAACAATCAATCATCAAGTAGCACAACAACACTAAACAACATGATTTCTTAAGATTTTAAGCTTATGTTCATGTTTCATGTTCTTGATTCTTAGTGTTCATCATGATTAACAACATGTATCTTCTTTTAACCACTAAGATAAGATGTAGAATGAAGAGTATAGTGTTCTTACTACTAGCTCAAGGCTAGGGATGATCACTAGAGAAAATGATGTAGATAAAAGCAAATGGTGAAGGTCCTTTAGCTTCCAAAGGCTCCAAGCTTCCTTATATGTCTTCTAGCACCCTTGTATATGTATGGGTTGAATGGAAAATGAAAGATGAAGATGATGGTGGTGTGGGAGTGTTTGGCCGAGAGCTATGGGGAAGCTTATGTTTCAACCAACTGTTAGTTTATGGTTAGAATTCAAGTATCTAGTTAGGTGTTTTAGTTGTTAGATGTTTATATAGTGTGTTATGATGTTCGGGGACCATAACTAGCTTGGTAATGTTAAAACAATGCTTCTAGTGAAAATTTGGTGTTTTGGGTAGTGTCCGGTTGTTCGGTTGGTTATCGGTTCATTAAGGTGCTAAACTATGTAGTTTAGTGTGCTTTAAGTTACCTTTTGTGACAATTTTGATTCCCAACACTTATGAAAGCATTCAGGACCATTTTACCATATTTCTGCATGATATTAGTGTGTTTAAATGCTGAATTTTGCTGATTTCTGCAGAATTCTGCAGTTTATGTGAGTTTTAGGCACTTTTCGGCACTTAAACTATCTCTAGGAAGGCAGTTTTGTAATCCTTACTTTCCTACACACTATACTAGTGTATTACTTGGTTTCTGGCTCATTCTGTATCTCAATACAATGTCTGTCTATGTACTGAACTCCGTCAGCATTTTCCTGATTTGTCTGATAACTGTGCTAACTGTGTTTCGTGCATCATTTGAATCAATAAAGTTCTCATACAATAATGATATGACATTAACCAATATGTGATGCACATGTATGTATCATAGCAATAACCAGTAGGCAATTCAAGTCATTAATTTGTAATTCAGCACAATCATTAAGCACTAATCATGGTTTAATAGTTGTACGGATACCTGGAATTTTGACAATTGTCACATTATCCCCCCGTTAAGAAAATTTCGTCCTGAAATTTTAAGCTTTACTACTAGCTGCAGGGGAGTTGGGGAACAAATGCGGGTATTTAGCTTTCATGCGGTCTTCACGCTCCCAAGTAAACTTTGGGCCGTGATGCGCATTCCATCGAACCTTGACGAGTTTAACACTACTCCTCCGAGTCTTGTTAACCTTCCAATCTGTGACCTCAACGGGTTCTTTGGTAAAGTGGAGTGTATCGTCTATGTGAACTTCATCAGCAGGGATAACCACTATTTCTTGTGTTGGACTTTTCTTCAGATTAGTTACATGGAATGTATCATGAACACCATTAAGTTCTGCTGGTAGCTCCAACTTGTATGCTACAGAACCAACCCTTTCTAAAATTCTGAACGGTCCGATGTATCATGGGTTCAACTTATCACGCTTCCCAAAGCGTGCCACACCTTTCCAAGGTGAGACTTTCAACAAAACCATACACCCACTTCGAATTCCAAGGGTTTTCATCTTTGGTCCGCATAGCTCTTTTGTCGATCGCGAGCCGCCTTGATGCACTCTCGGATCTGCATGATCTTATCAGTTGTCTCTTGGACCAGTTCGGGACCAACCAGCTATCTATCACCTGCATCTGCCCAGCACAATGGTGATCGACACTTGCGTATGTAGAGAGCCTCGAACGGTGCAGCTTGAATGCTTGTATGGTAGTTGTTGTTATAGGAAAACTCAACCAAAGGTAGGTGAGTGTCCCAACTGCCACCCAAGTCCATTACGCAAGCACGTAGCATGTCTTCTAGCGTTTGAATCGTTCACTCACTTTGACCGTCCATCTGTGGATGAAAAGCAGTACTCAGATTCAACTGAGAACCAAACGCTTCTTGAAAGGATTGCCAAATCCTTGCCACAAATCGTCCATCTTTGTCCGATATTATCGAGATAGGCACTCCATGACGTGCTACTATCTCCCTTAGGTACAACTCAGCTAGCTTACCTGTGTTACCTTCTATCTGATTGGCAAGAAGTGCGCAGACTTTGTCAAACGGTCCACGATTACCCAAATCGTATTGTCACACCCCGACCACGTAGAACAACCAGACGTGGCGGAAACGTCGAGGAGTGTTGTAACAGAATCATTGTTTCATAACCATGGAATAAATAAATTTTGTTTTATTGAATAAATGAACTCATTGTTTTAATACAATCAAATAAGTACAACTATGATCTTCCAAGTTTTAAAGTTGCTAAGGCACGAGTCCATCCTAAATGTAGCATGTATCAACAATCATTGCAAAGCAGTACCTGAAACATGTGTAAAAATAGGTACGTCAGCATAAAAATGCCTGTGAGATGCATAGGTTTTGTGAAAATAGGATTCATGACTTGTACGTTTAAGAAAATGTTTAATAAAGTTTAGTCATGAACCTTGTAAATTGTTTTGTTTTGTAAATCGTTTGAAAAACAATATGATCAGATGATATGTATAAAAAAATGTAAGGTTAAATGAATAACCATGTAAAATGAGATTTATTAAACCACAAGTAAAATGTACAAAACAAAGTGTTTGAATAAATCAAAAGTTATGCTTTGTAAAATAATGTAAGGTTAAACGAATAACCTTATAGTAGCATATTAAAGGTATACTTTTGGATTTGTAAATAACATATTAAACTATGTTTTGGTTTCATAAATAACATATCAAAATATGCTTTGGATGTGATAAATAACATATTAAACTATGTTTCTGGTTTGTAAATAACATATCAAAATATGCTTTGGATGTGATAAATATATGTTGGTTTTGTACAATACCACACATGAGAGTATATCAAACTATACTTTTGGGAGTATATCAAAATATACTTTAAAGGTGTGATTTAAGAATTCATTCAGACCTAGTGCATCAAACTACATCTTTGAGACTATAAGGATACCACAAAGGAAATCCCTATTTGGATGGAGAAACAAATTGGTTTCAGACATTCCATGACAACAGGAATGGGGTGTCTAATCCTATAGCGCTATATCATACTAATAATCGGTCTGGTGAACATAAAATAAGTACAATTCAACATTTTTATTTTATGTTCTTTGAGAAATCAGTGTTTAAACCATAGATAGTCATTTAGTTTGTCAAAAGATAAGTAATAACACGTATAATCAATTATACTTTGAAATCATGAAAATAACACATAGGTACACATGCTTCACCCCAAAACAGTTTGGAAAACAGTAAAATAGGGGAACTATGTACTCACTTGAGATTGCTCAGAAGTCCTAAGATAACCACCAAGCAATGCTAGAGATCACGGAATCAAACGACACCTAATATAGGTACTATGTTAATAAACCGGACCTAAATCGGAGGATCGGATAGAATGAGGGTTCGTAAACCAAATGAGTATGTGAACTCATGTAATATGGTTTAACAAAGCCCACATACTAAAATGAAACCTAACCTAAGTGCTCATGACCCGTTACGACCCGTTTAGGTAGCTTGTGCTACTTTAACGCGTCGTTCGCGTAAAACGCGTTCGGAGCGCCCAACTAGTCCTACGATAAGTATAATATGCCTTAACATGTCTAATATTGTTGCCGAATCAGTTTAGATGTTAAAAGTTATGTTACATATGCTTAATTACCAATTATACATGAAAAGGGTATTTTGGTAATTTACCTAAGGCATATAAACTACCTATCATATAACTACTTAAACAAAGCGACCATAAGGTATAACCTCGGAAGGTTATTCCCTATATACTATGGTCACCTAACGTATTTGGTCGGATCCTAAAGATCGACCAAACGGGTCGGGTTCGAAGGTATAAGCGATTTATTAGATCGCTTACCCTTACGACCCTAGACAACGTGGTAATCAGTAGGCATAGTCACAAAGGACTATAACCATCGTGATTACAATCACGTTGCGAAGTTCAAACGATCTTCGCATTGACCATAAACTGGTCAATGCAGAAAGTCAAACAAAGTTTGACTTTCGGACTCGAAAAACAATAAAAGAACGAAGGAACACTTACAAAGGGTCCCCGAATGCTAATCTAGATCAAAATAGCTCAGGTTTGAAACAAAGGTTTCAACTTAGAGCACATTAGATCAGATTCTTGTGAGGAAAAGTGAAGGGTGGAGGTGGGTATTTATAGTTTTCGGTTCACCATTAGGATCGTTTCTTGGAAAAGGGGGCACGATCTAAGCCGTACACTTGTCGGAATGTTGTGGTAACTCATATTGCTCCCACCACAAGAGTTTGACACTTGGCCTTGGCCTTTGGAGGGGTTAAAGGCTGTTAACAGCAGATTAAACAAGTTTCTGCATATCTGACCCCTGCTTGCGCACCGCAACACTCAGAGTGTTGAGGTGCGCAAGGGACCTGCAGACCAGAACTTTGAAAAATGGCAAAACAGGCCCCTGCAGCTCCAAACTTGGTTTTCGATGCATTTTTGACACGTTTAAGCCCCGTTAACCCCATTTCAAAGCTCTAAAATGAAGTTAAAGTATAGGGAACTTAAAATATGCTTGATAATATCACTGATGTCGGTTCGTTTGGCCGTACGATCGCGATGTTCGGTTAATTACAACGGAATGCGCATAAGCGCGAAAAACCATCCAAATGGCGTGACGAATGGATTTTTCTTATGCCAAACACTAAAATAAAATATTTTAGTGCTTACATAAATTTTTGGATGTCCGGATGTATTCAGAACGTAAGTTATGCGCGAAAATGCAAACTTATGCACTTTTTGACACTTTTAGTCCCTGAATGACCCAAAAGTTTACTTTAGCACACCGAACCCCTCAAAGCCTATTTCTAAGCTATATAAAGGATATTTAAGGTGTGTTTAACTTATGGTCATGTTCCAGAATGTCTGTTACAGTTTAAATTGGCATACTTTCGCAGTTTGTCAACTTTAGTCCCTGTAAGCGAATTAACTTGTTTTTGCCATACCAAAGCCTTCAAAACTTATTTCTAAGTTATGTAAAGGTTATTTAAGGTATGTTAAGCCTATTTAACTATTCCGGAGTGTTTGTTGGATTAAACTGGTTATATTTACGCATCAGAGCGCGTATAACCCTCCAGAAAGCGATTTAAAGCTTAAAATCGAACAAGAGTTGATATGTGTAAACGATACACATATTTTTACAAATCCCAAGTATGAAATACAATATTTCATTGGTTTGGCATTTGTTTGATGGTTGAAGTGACACAGGTGTCACACGTATCATGACCCCTGGGAGTCTTGGACAACTTCGTTATGAAATCCATTGAGATCTGTTCCCATTTCCACATGAGTATCTCAGGTTGCTGTAGGAGACCTGAAGGCTTCTGATACTCGGCCTTCACTTTGGCACAGGTCAAACACTTCCCAACATAAGTAGCCACATCGCCCTTAAGTCTTGGCCACCAGTAATAATCCTTCAAATCTTGGTACATCTTGTCCGATCCTGGATGGATCGAGTACCTTGATTTATGAGCTTCATCGAAAATAACATCTCTAAGACCACCAAAAAGCGGAACCCAAATTCGTCCCATAAAATACAAATTTCCTTCCTCATTGGGTACCAGCTTGTTCTCCATCCCACGGAGATATTCAGCCTTTAAGTTTTCTTTCTTAAGAGCTTCTCTCTGTGCAGCACGAATACACAACGTGAGATCTGTCTGGATAATCATCTCTAAAGCCCTAACCCTTATGGGCTTGATCCTTTCTTTTTGACTTAAGGCGTCTGCCACCACATTCGCCTTTCCTGGATGATATTAGATTTCGCAATCATAATCATTTAACAGTTCAACCCAACGTCGCTGTCTCATGTTAAGCTCTTTTTAATCGAATATGTGATGTAGGCTCTTGTGATCTGTAAATATCGTACACCGAGTACCATACAGATAATGTCGCCATATCTTCAAAGCAAACACCACTTCTCCTAATTCCAAATCATGCGTGGTGTAGTTCTTCTCATGAACCTTTAATTGGCGTGAAGCATAAGCGATAACCTTTTGTCGCTGCATTAGCACACAGCCCAATCCCTGACGCGAGGCGTCACAGTATACCACGAAGTCGTCGGTGCCTTCGGGTAGGGATAAAATAGGTGCATCGCAAAGCTTATTCTTAAGCAGCTGAAAAACTTCTTCTTGTTTATCTCCCCATTCATACTTCTTGTCCTTTTGATTAAGGGAGGTCAACGGTTGAGCGATTTTGGAAAAATCCTCAATGAATCTGCGATAGTATCCTGCTAAACCCAAAAACTGTCAGATTTCAGTTGGTGTCTTCGGAGTTTCCCAATTCTTAATCGCCTCGATCTTGGTGGGATCCACATGAATTCCATCCTCGTTTACTACGTGACCGAGGAACTGCACTTCGCGTAACCAAAACTCGCACTTCGAGAACTTAGCATAGAGCTTCTCCTTCTTTAGCAGCTCTAAAATGGCTCTAAGGTGTTGCTTATGGTCATCTTTTATCCGCGAATAAATCAGAATATCATCAATAAACACAATCATGAATTTATCGAGATATGGCTTGCAAACTCGGTTCATCAAGTCCATAAATATTGCCGGTGCATTCATCAAACCAAACGGCATTATTAGAAATTCGTAATGTCCATAACGAGTTCTGAAGGCGGTCTTTGGTATACTCTCTTCTTGAATCCGCAACTGGTGATAACCTGATTGAAGGTCGATCTTGGAGTAGTAACTTGAACCCTGAAGTTGATCGAATAGATCATCAATCCTCGGCAAAGGATACCGATTCTTGATGGTTAACTTGTTTAGCTCTCGGTAGTCAATGCACATACGGAAACTACCGTCCTTCTTCTTGACAAATAGTACCGGAGCTCCCCATGGTGAGAAGCTTAGTCTAATGAATCCCTTGTCTAATAACTCCTGAAGCTGCGTCGACAACTCTTGCATCTCTGAAGGCGCAAGTCGATAAGGTGCCTTGGCTACAGGTGCGGCGCCTGGAACCAAGTCAATGCGGAACTCGACTTGTCATTGGGGTGGTAATCCTGGCAAGTCTTTGGGGAAGACTTCAGGATATTCCCTTACCACAGGGATATCTTCGAGCTTTGGTTCTTCGGCTTCTTTATCAACAACGTGAGCCAAGAAGGCAACACATCCTTTACGCAAAAACTTTCGTTCCTTCAAACAACTAATGATCCATAGAGGTGTATCCTGCTTCTCCCCATGAATCACGATCGTCTCTCCATTCGCCAACGGAATGTGGATAACCTTTTCATGGCATACGATCTCAGCTCGATTACTTGACAACCAATCCATCCCAACTACTACGTTGAAGCTTCCCAACTCAACTGGCAGGAGATCTATCGAGAACTCACGCTCTCCAAGCTCTAACACACAGCCTCTAATTACTTCACTAGCTTCTACTAGCTTCCCATTAGCTAGTTCTATCGAATACGAAATATCTAACTTACTTGCAACTAACCCAAGTATATTCTTAAACTCTAGGGATACGAAGCTATAGTCGGCACCAGTATCAAATAGCACAGATGCAAAATGTTGATTAATAGGGAACGTACCGGTGACTACATTTAGATCCTGACGAGCTTCCCTAGCTCCAATGTTGAAGACTCTTCCCAGAGCTTGGTTGTTCTTTGGGCAATCTCGCTTGAAGTGCCTTACATCACCGCAATCAAAACAACCTTGGCCGCGACCATTACCATTTCCATTTCCGCCCTGATTGTTGTTTCCTCCACGGTTTCTGTTACCAGCTTGATTCCCAAGACCACCACGATTTCCATTTCCACCGGAATTTCCATTTCCTCATTGATTGCGATTTCCGGTCTGATTCCCATTACCGTTGCGGTTTCCATTACCATTTCCTTCAGATCCTCCATTCCTTCATCCAGCACCGTACCAGCACGCCTCCCTGGCATGCCCTACCTTGCCACAGTTCTCACATTTCCCATACCTACATCGTCCTTTGTGATGATGCTGACAAATATCACACTTGGGCAGAGTACCCATGTATCCTTTCCCTTTGTTCTCAGAACTTGCAGCACCAGTCCTGACCTCGGCTGGTGGGTTAGCATCTCTACGCTTGTTAGTACCGCTGTTGTTTCCTTGGGTACCCTTCTTGAAAATTGAGAACTTCCTTTTGTTCTCTCCAGACGACTCCACATGAGTCTCTTTCTTCTTCTGCTCGAAGATTGAAAACTTACCCAATCTGATCGCTTCCTCAGTCAAAGCCACGCACAAGTCAATGGCTTCCGTAATTGTTGGAGGCTTGGAAGTAGTCACCATGCTCAGTATTTGGGGTGCCAATCCCCAAATGAAGCGTTCGACTCGCTTGAACTCTGGTTCTACCATGTAGGGGACAACACGAGACAAATCATGGAATCTCTACACATATTCTGCTATCTTAGGACCATCCATTTTCAGATTCCAAAACTCGGTTTCCAACTTCTCAATTTCAGCCCTTGAAAAGTACTTCTTACGCATCAGCTCTTTCAACTCATCCCACGAGAACGCATACGTTGCAGCTTCACCTAGAGTCTGAACCTGAAGGTTCCACCGTGACAGGGCTCCATCGAGAAACAATCTAGAAATGTAGGTGACTTGGTGCTCTGGCGCACATTTACTCATTCGCAGCACATAATCTGTCTTCTCTGCCCATCTCACAAAGGCTACGACACCTCCAATACCGTCAAAGTTCAGAGGCTTGCAGTCAGGGAACTGCTTGTAAGTACAGCCTGAACAAGCAACATCATTCACAGAAAGCATTAGCAAAACGCACTTGGAAATGTCCAAACGTATTGTAATGTGTCTTAGATGACTTAAACATTACCGTGAGGTGGGTTATTCCCTGAGGTGCCTCCGCTGTGTTCAGAGCGTAGGGCCTCATGGTGTGCGATTGCCTGTGAAATTCGTTCTTGTAATTCTGCCTCGTTTGTGGCCAACTGAGTGTTCCTTCGAGGAGGTATCTTCTAAGAAGAAGATTGTATAGGTCAGGTCTTATTCGTATAATAACTATATAGTACGTATGTATAATATCATTTATCATAGAAAGCAAGCATATAGCATCACAATCATAGCACAAACATGTAAATCAACAACGTATTTAATGAGAACATGACGATTGAGCTTTCATTAATCATCGACCACAAAGTATTGTTACATGTTTTACAAATGTATCATATCAAAAGGATCACAGGGTCACACTACCCTTGTCCAACAAGTCTATCATTCTACAAAAGTCATGCAATCAAAAGGTGATCTCCAAAAGGCTTCACAAGCTCAGCTCAATAGTGGTGCTCTCATCAAAAGTAATGCAACCTACATAAAACTAAAAACCAGCTATGCTCATGGTAGTGGTGGTGGAGGAGGAGGCGGAGGAAAGAAAAGCAAGTTGCGCACATGCGCAAGCTCCTCCTTAAGCTCATATACATGACGCAGCAGATAACTGATCTGCTGCTCGACGGTAAGAAATCGAGCATCAAACTCTGGAAATGGAGTAAGAGGTGTAGGTGGATGTGAAAATGGAGACATTGATGAACGAGGGGGAACAAAAGCAGGCTGGCAAGGACATGGTAGAGGACGCGGGGTCATCTCAAGCTCCAAAATCCTGCGACTCATAATCTCATACTGGAGCTGAAGTGATAAAAGTAACTCATCCCGTGTATAGCCAACAAACTGAGAGGGATGGTAGGGATTCGAAATCGGCATGGAGTATGGCGGGAACCATCAGAATGGCTCATCAAGTGGTGAGGAAGTAAAAGGAGCAAACGGTGCAGACTTGGGAATGTGTGGAAAAGCTGCTGAAACATAAGGATCATGACTAGGCTGTTGGCCTGAAGTACCTTCCCCTGGACGGGGTGCGGGTATGTCCTACAAGAAAACAATAGGTAAATCAACACGATGGACATCAGACTCCACATGATGAAAAGGAGCAACATCAGCGGGTGCGGGTGCAAGTGGAGGGATAAGTGGCTCAATAACAGGAGGGTCAATGGGTGCAGGAACTGGATCAGGTATGAGGGGTGCAATGTCTGGTAAGCCAAAAGGAATAGGGTCATGATCAGGTAAGGGCTCAGGATTAGCGGGTGCAACATCAGTCAGATCAACAGGAACAAAATCTGGCTCAAGATCAAGCTCGGGGTCGTGTGGAGGGGATGGTGCAGCTGACATGGCCGTATCATCATCAGAATCAGTGGCATAGCGTCGTAATCCAACTGCCTGCAAGGCGGAAGACGTCACAGACTCAAAGGAATCTGAGACAGAGTGCAAACTAGTATCAGAGGAAATCTCAATAACGGGAATCTCAAGAAGCGGAATAGCAACAACGTCCTTATCTAGCTCTCCATCACCATGGGCGTCATCAGGAGGACCATCAAGAAACATATCAAAGTCATCATCAAATAGATCATCAAAAGGCCAATCCTCAGGAGGGATGACCACTAAAGGAACAGGAGCGAGGATCGGTGCCACAATATGCTCACCATCGGGATGCCCGATGATAAGATGATCATGGACTGGAATGGGAATAACAAAAGGATCCTCATCAGGAATACCATCAGCAAGCGGTAAGTCATCTCCAAAATCAGGCAACGCAAACGGCTGAAGGTCGTCGTCGTCGTCTGATAGCATGTTTGGGTCGCTCTCAGTATCGGATGTAAAGATCTCTGGCTCTGGTGCGATCTCATCATCGGAGACAATAGCCATAGGGTCATCAGTGTCGGACAATCCGCTCTTGGATGAAGACATAGTGTCTGTAACAGAACAATCATAACATATGCACATATATTAACCACCATCATTTAGTATGCATTTAAAGACAATGTATCATGAAATCATGTATCCTCGTTATTCCTCACAAATCCTTTCTATCCTTCCTAGTCTCCCAGACTAAACCACAAAAGTAAACCTTGCAATCGTGTTTCTTGTCTTTCCGTTTCTAAAAATGTTTGTTTCCCTGGATCTGGGCGTTTCGTGTATGCAATGAAAACATGTTGTAAAAATATTTTCGTGAGAGCCCTAATGATTGTAGTCTAGACTCGAGAAGGAATCCTAGTTCGCTACAATCGAAGCTCTGATACCAAACTGTCACACCCTGACTTTTGCGGAAGCGTAATTATGTGTGACTTGCTTAATATCATTGCATTCAACCATAACAAACAACTATATGATAAAACTAAAGATGTTCATCCATTAAAATAGTTTAAAACATCACAAACAACATTGTCTTGAAAACCAACACAAACTTCAAATCCAAATACAAACCATGTAACTTGTTTTAGAGTTCCACAAGGACTCGACAAAAGACATTAAATAAAACCAGGCTTTGGAAGATGTGTCTTATCCAGGATAAGACACACTATCCAAACCCTTAGACTCCGGATGACATCTCTTATTCCCAACATTACTTGAAACATCCAAACGCCCGCCAGATCCACATTTAATTTCCTAAAATACATGTAGTTTGAAAACATCAACAAAAGTTGAGCGAGTTCATGTGTTTTGTGTGTGAGCTCGGATAAACTTTGTAATCATCATAAGTAAGTATGTATTTGTAAAACCCTGGTATGAAAGCAACAAGGAACAGATCGATTAATGATTTGCAAGGTTATTAATATGTGTGCAACGATGTAGGAAGGCTCAATCCTTTGCGTATTTCGTACCGGGCCTCCCGGCTGGAACGACATATTCACCACATGCGGTCAACTCGCAGACCCATGGGTGGGGCTCGCAACACCCAAATATATTTCAAGAAAATATATTTCTTCCCAAAAATAATATATCTACTAATAATTTCAAGAAAATATATATTTTATTCACCTAAAAATAATATATTTTCTTATGGTAAAAAATATGATATAACTTTGTAATAATTGTAAAAATCACATTTTCATTCTCTTAGTGCCCAAAATATTAATTACCAAAATATACTTATGAATAAAATTTCCGGAATATTTTTGTGAGTTATATTCCTTTGTTCGGTTTCACCAATATTTTGGGTATTCTTTGTATATTCATTCTCTTGGAATTTTGGTAATATTTTGGTTTTTAATTTTTGGTATTTTGATGAGTTATATTATTTTAAGTCCTAAAATAATATAACTAATACACATAATATACAAACAATCACTCACATGGTGACATCTAAATATATATTTTTTTTTCTAAATACATATTTAGTCACTTTTATTTATAAAAACCAACCTCCAATATTTATAATTTTTGTAACAAAAATTATGGCAACTTTATGTAAAAATTCATGGTTTAAAATAGACTTGTAAATATTTGTTTAAAAATATTTCTCTAAGTGTTTAATTTTTAAAATTTTTTGCCATAGTTTCCCCTAAAAATGGAGGTTTCCATGCCTTCATGGCATATCATTTTCTTTTGTAAATCATCACAATCAATCAACAAATCAATCTACACTTACCAATTTGCCAAAATCAAGCATTGACTACTACCTCATGAACTTGAAAATTTATAAAAATGTGTAGTAACTTACTAGTGTATTTAGTAAGTCTTGCTACCCTTTAAAGTGTGGTTGTTTAATTAAAAACATCATTTTTGAAGAAATTAGATATTCACAACTTGTAGATCATTTTTCTAAAAATGTTTCTTCTTGAGTTTTTCTTGTTACATATATATTTCTACACATGTTTAACCTCTAAAAACATGGTTGATTTCTTTAAGAACCAAGATTAAGTGAACTTTGTATTTTTAACTTGGTTTCTTGAAAAACCATTCATAAAATCATAGATTTACAAGACTTATACCTTACTTTAATCATCACTTAACAAGAAAACAACTTCTTCTTTCAAGTTCATGATTTATGTGAGGATAATCTATGGATATTTAACATTTTCATCCTCTCATCTTGCTAGATTATGTTTTTAATCATTATCTAGCAAGATCATATGATGATCTACATCATTAACATAAACATTCAATCATCAACTAGCACAACAGCACTAAACAACATGATTTCTTAGGATTTTAAGCTTATGTTCATGTTTCATGTTCTTGATTCTTAGTGTTCATCATGATTAACAACATGTATCTTCTATTAACCACTAAGATAAGATGTAGAATGAAGAGTATAGTGTTCTTACTACTAGCTCAAGGCTAGGGATGACCACTAGAGAAAATGATGTGGATAAAAGCAAATTGTGAAGGTCCTTTAGCTTCCAAAGGCTCCAAGCTTCCTTATATGTCTTCTAGCACCCTTGTATATGTATGGATTGAATGGAAAATGAAAGATGAAGATGATGGTGGTGTGGGAGTGTTCGGCCGAGAGCTATGGGGAAGGAAGGAGAAGAATTAAGTTGGTGATATGCGAATGTAATGAAGGGTAAGGTCTTGGAGGTTTACTTATAATCCACTAACTCATGATTTTCCAATGGTTATTATCTTTAAAATGAAGGAACATGATCCATTTTAATAACAAGATAAAATCTCTAGTGGGGCCACATGTTGGGCCGTAAACTAGGTGGGGGGGGGGGGGGGCGCTTAGCTTAGGTTTCAACCAATAGTTAGTTTACGGTTAGAATTCAAATATCTAGTTAGGTGTTTTAGTTGTTAGATGTTCATATAGTGTGTTATGATGTTCGGGGACCATAACTAGCTTGGTTATGTTAAAACAATGCTTCTAGTGAAAATTTGGTGTTTCGGGTAGTGTCCGGTTGTTCGGTTGGTTACCGGTTCGTTAAGTTGCTAAACTATGCAGTTTAGTGTGCTTTATGTTACCTTTTGTGACAGTTTTGATTCCCGATAATTAGGAAAGCATTCAGGACCATTTTACCATATTTCTGCATGATATTAGTGTGTTTAAATGCTGAATTTTGCTGATTTCTGCATAATTCTGCAGTTTATGTGAGTTTTAGGCACTTTCCGGCACTTAAACTATCTTTAGGAAGGCAGTTTTGTGATCCTTACTTTCCTACACACTATATTAGTGTATTACTTGGTTTCTGGCTCATTCTGTATCTCAATACAATGTCTGTCTATGTACTGAACTCCGTCTGCATTTTTCTGATTTGTCTGATAACTGTGCTAACTTTGTTTCGTGCATCATTTGAATCAATAAAGTTCTCATGCAATAATGATATGACATTAAGCAATATGTGATGCACATGTATGTATCATAGCAATAATCAGTAGGCAATTCAAGTCATTAATTTGTAATTCAGCACAGTCATTAAGCAATAATCATGGTTTAATAGTTGTACGGATACCTGGAATTTTGACAGTTTTCACACAAGTAATCAAAACTAAAGAGGAAAACAATTACAAAAAAATGATATGCACTTTTCAATTTGAATTCACATACAGAACTAATGTGAGGCTATCAACATACAAATATGGCTTGTTTGGCATTTAGTCAGCAAAACGCAAGATGGATCTCTCCTCCGAGTGGATGTTGATAGGCCGGAATGAAAAGGGGCTTGCCCCATGTGAATGGCCCCATAAATTTAAGAGATCCAATTATGTTTGGACTATATCTCCGGTGAAAACAGAAGCAATTTTGCTTGGGTTTCAGGCAGTTTTGCGTTTGCCCCGCATCTCCGTTCCATTTTGCAAGTCAGTTGATGTCGGACCCTCACATGTTAGGCATGCGAGGGAAATAAACTGAGATAATTAACTTGGTTAGTCATAATGAATTAAACCAGCAACAAAAATAAACTTAAAGGATGTTTTTAGCAAGTCTTGAACATTATAGCTGGAACCTGCAAATTTGAGGAAACATAAATGACGTTTTGTGCAATTTACTCGCAAAATAATAAAATAAAGATAAGTATATAAAGATTATATTAGAAGATAAATATAAATGTAGAGATATAGTTATAGATAAACATCGACTTAAAATATGGGATAACTTGTGTTGGTGCATGAAATGTCTGTTGACTACGTTAACATCAAGTCTTAGGTCAAGATAGGTCAACATGGGAGCTTGAAAGTTAAGAATAGGATTTAATATTGTTAATGTCGTTTTTGTGTACATAGGATAGGATAGGGTTCGCTTTTATGAACATGTAGGTGATGATTTCGCTTATATGGTACATGGAGGTTTCGCTCATTAGGTTATCAAGGGGTTTCGCTCTTATGGTAGGTCATGTCACTATAAATAGGGGCATTGTCATTTCATTCGGTACACAGATTCCAGAATTGTAACGAAGTGCTGCCGGATTTCTGTCAGGTTGTAATCAATGTTAAACTCAATATAAGAGACAGATATTAGATTATCAAGCTGTGTTTGTGTCCAGTTCTCTGATTCCGCCTTTGAACTAGACTTAAAACTCTTCGAATCGACTCAATCGGGTCAAACAACGATCCAACAAGTGGTATCAGAGCTAGTGAAGAAGAGTTCTATACAATTCAACCGATAATTCTGTTTCTACACTATTCTTTTTCGAAAATCAAAACTTTTTACAGCCAGAATCGGTTCAGTTTTACACATCTTGCTCGGAATCTTGTAGTGACAAATCCTTGAAAGTTTCAAAGCTAAAATCGACCTAAAACTTAGGATTTTTGAGGGTTCGCTCGTATGGACTCGTGCAAAAAGTGACGTCATCAGTTGATTTCGCTCATAGGACACTTGGTGATTTCGCTTTTATGAACCAGTAATTCAGTGATTTCGCTCATCTGTACAACTCAGGGTTTCGCTTATAGTGACACTTAGGGTTTCGCTTTTGTGACAACTAAGGTTTTGCTCATCAGTACACTTTGTGATTTTGCTCCAAAACATATTTCACGTGAAAAGTGCATCGGGTTGTGAAAACTTTAAACAAAGTGTGTCAGTACTTTGGGACTAGAAATCACGAGGTTTTGATGTCAGTCGGTCACATGAATTCGTGGTTCAAGATGTGCATGTGACATTGGTTTGCCAACACATTCAAAATACTTCATCATACTATTGTCGGTTTAAAAGTGTTGTTGCCAGCTTTAATATGTCAGCGTAAACTTGGCTCAAGATACAAACAATTTGGTCAAATTAATTGTTGACTAAGTGGATGTGTGTCAGGCATTTGTAAATTCTATAAAAGTTTGCATGTGAAGTCTAATAGTTGTCAGCTATTTATAAGATCAAAGTTGCATGAGTTAAAAGTTCATTTAGAGTATATCGATAAAGGTCAGCCCAAGTAAGTCTATTACACCGGCCCAAGTCATATTCTCGGCCCATCAACATTCAAAGCTCATCGGCTCATTTGAATCTATATCCTATTGATCAAGCCCATTCATTTAGTGTTCTCACTCCTACAACTTTGAAACAAGTCTACGAATCTTCGACACGAGTCATAGATCAATTTTTCTCTCACACTTTTACGTATACAGTTCGGTTAAACTGATTGTTTGTTTGTTTGTTTTCTTGTGACTGTCAGGTTTACATCATGGCTGAGGAATTCTACAACACGTTTTTCAACGCATTTACATCCGAATCGTCCGAGGTTGCAAATGTTACACCAAAAACCATCACTAAGGTGCTCAATGAGAACATCAAGCACGATAACTTTTACGGAACTCACTCAAAGCCACCAACTCTGGAAAGCATTGAAGATTATACCTGGTGGAAAGAACGTTTCATCAACTGGGCAAAAGCGTATGCTCATGAAAGCTGGTTCTGTTTGGAGTATGGATATGAAAAACCAAAAGATGATAAAGGTGAAAATCTTGTATTCAAGAAGTTTTCCAGAGAAGATAAATCTGAATTCGGAGCTGAACAGAGAATGATAGCATTGATCCAGTCGGCAATCAGAAATGATATTTTTGCTTTACTAACTCATGACGGGTCATCTAAATCTGTTTGGGAAGCTTTACGAGTTAAAGCTGAGGGGGGTAAACATATTAAAAAGAACAAAATCGCTTTATTAAAGAAAGAATTTGATCTGTTTGATTGTATTAAAGGAGAGATAGTGAGGCAAATGATTGAAAGGTTTTGCCATTTAAAACTTGAACTTGAGAGATTTGAGATTGTGAAACCAAGAGAGGAACTGGTAGACAAAGTAATTGAAGCGTTACCACGAGCAGATCAGTGGCAAACGTTTGTTTTTATTTTGAAAAATGATGCTTTGTATGATATAATTACTCTTGATGCTTTGTTTGAAAAGATTGAAAGTCATGATCTGGAGCTACAAAAGCAAAACAAGATGACTGATTCTTCACATCAACAAAACGTTGGCTTGTACTACAAAGGCAGTGTGCCTTCTGATAAAGGCGTTGGTTCACCAAAAACAGCATTTAGTGGTGAAAAGATGAAAGAACCACCAACAACGTCAACAAGTCATCATTCTGGATATCATTCATCTTCAAAGACAAATTCTGATGAATCTGAAGAAATTCTGTGCAACATTGCTCTTAAACTGAAGAATTCTCCTGCAATGAGCATAAATGCAGCTAAGCAGCAACTGAGTTTCCTTGCATCTGTTCTGGAGTCATATGAAGGTCTTGTAGCTGGCAAAATTGGAAACTCCGAATTGACCAAAGAAGATTACGATCAGATTGATCCGGAAGAGATGGAGCTCATTGACATCCGTTGGTGTTTAGCTAGCTGTATTCGAAGAGCTCAGAGGTATATGGAGATTACCGGAAAACAATCTCTTGGAGGTGCATCAACAAAGCTTGGATTTGACAAATCCAAAGTGACCTGCTTCAGATGTAGGCAAAAGGGTCATTTCAAAAGAGAATGCAGAAACTCTGAAGGTGCTGAAGGAAATGAACGTCCTTTCAACGATGAATATTATCGAAAGGCGATCTACCATCGAAGCAGAGAAGAGCCAAAGTTGATTGAAGATAAACCAAAAGAAAAGCCAAGAGCATATGCAGTAATCTATCCCGATGAAGGATTTGACTGGAGCACAGTTTGTCCAGAAGAAGATCGTTTAGAGAATGTTCGAAAAACAGCTCATGGGAGAGCTATGACAGAAGAAAGAAAGTTTGCTTTTGTTGCTGAGATTCAAGATGAAAACAAAGACAAAGACACTGCTGAAATCCGTGAAGAAAAAGTTGAGATCAAAGAGAAAACTCGAGAAGAGATCTTGAGTGAGAAGACCTACAGAGAAAGAAACGTGGTCTACAACAGAATGGATGACATGCAGGAGGAGTATGAGATGGCTGTCAGTAGCAAAAGATGGGATAAAAAGAGAGAATGCTATTATAACAGAGAAGGAGAACCGGTTGTTCCCAAGAAAGACATAATCTTCAATGATGTTCTTCTCAAAGTTCCGTTGAGAGCTGAATACTATAGAAATGTATTGAAAGATGACACATACGCTAAGAGATTTGAAAAGGAGATCAGATATGCTATGTTATCGTGTCTGAGAAAAAAGGATGAGTAGAGAATGAAGAAGAATGTTGAAGAAATGGTGAACAATCTGAAGAAAGCTGCTGAAGAGGTTAAATCAGAAACTGTTGAAGTTGAAACTGTGAAGGAAATCAAAAGTGAAGAAGTTGTTGTGAATGAAGAGGTTGAGAAAGCTGTTACTAAAGAACAGGAGATTGAAGAAGAGGTGAAGAAAGAAGAAAAAGAAGAAAAGAATGAGAATGAGGAAGCTGATAATGTTGGTGATGAAGTCGGTGTTGAAGAAAAGCAGAATGTTGCTGAGCAGACAGAGGTTGCTGAAAACACCGAAGTGCCAATCACTGAGGTAAATTCTGATTCTGAAAATTTGAAACTGATTGATCAGTGCAAGAAATGCATGGAACCGTGCAGAGCTTGTACTGAACAAGATGAGCAATTCAGAACAAGAGATCTTGAATTCACAAAAATAGAAAACATTTTCAAAGAAAAATGCAAAGAGATGTTAGAAAAAGAAAAGATTTTTAAAGAAAATGATGAAAAACTTTCAGAAAAATGTAACAAATTAGAGAAAGAAAATGAAGTTTTGAGAGAAAATGTTTTGAAAATAAAAATGAATGTGAACAAAAAGAAATTGCTTGTCAAGAAATGAAAAAGGAATATGACTCAATGAAATTATCATATCACATTACAAAAGAGTCATATGATAAATTAAAAGACGAAATGAAATATGCTCAATCAAGAATGAATTATCTTTCTGAAACAACCAAAGAGCTTAAACGAATGTATGCTATAAAACAAGATGTTGTTAATTCCTATATTGAGGATGTTGCTAAGTTGAAGCGACAGATTGCTGATTTAGAACAGGATAACAACAAGTTAAAAAGTTACCACGTGTCGTCATATGTGCTTGAACGAATTTTCAATATAAAACCGGGTGTTGGTGAGTCTGAGCAGAACAAGAAAGGCATTGGCTCAGAGTTTCATCAAGTTCCACCACCGGGAAAATTTGCATTTTATGACGAGGAAAAGGTCGAAAAAGTTTTCAACATGGTAGACCAATTGCCAGACAACATTGACATAACCTATTCCAAATCTGATGATTCTCATGATTCAGAGGTGGTAGGTAAAGTCGTTGAAAGTGTGTTGAAAGAAGAGTCAGTTGATACAGGTAAATCTGAATCACAGGATGAAGATGAAGGAAATCTTCATGATGGATATCTGAAAAATATAAAATCCGAGAAAAATTTAAATGATGATTCAAAAGGATTGGTTTATACCATGATTGGATCAGACAAATTGTTCTTAGATGTTGTATTCCCGATTCAGAATGTGATTTCAGAAAAGGTTGATAAAGTTTTCAAAATGGTTGAGATTGAGAAGTCTGAGATTTCAAAGTTTATTGGTAAGAGTCATAAAGGTTCGTATAACAAACCTGGTTATAAGAAGAAAAACATGAAGGCTGGGTTGGGTTATAAGAAGAAACAACATCGGAACAAAAATGAGACGCCGAATTTTCAAGCTAAAATGAGTTTTGTTCAGGGAAACAGTTTAGAAAAAGAAAAAGAACTTAAAATGAGACAGTCTAATGATGAGTTCTTTGCTAAAAAGCAAAAGCAACAACCACAGGTCAAAGATGTGTCCATGAGAACATGTTTCAAATGTGATAAAAAAGGACATCTTGCACGCAAGTGTCTTAATCTAAAACCTGTGGATGTTGACAAAAAGAAGATTGATGCTGAGAAACAAAAATCTGAGAATGTGAGACAAAGGTCAACCAAATTTGATTCGAAACAAACTTGGAGGTACAATACAAACAAGTTTGCTTCAAATCAAAATTGGAAATCAAACCCAAACAGGTTCGATTCTAGACAGATTTGGAATTCTCACACACCCATATTTAGAACAACACAAAGTTGGCAAAAATCAATTGATATGACAAAACCCCAAGAGTTTTGGAAACCAAAAGTTGTTGTTCAAAATCAAAAAGTTCAAAAAGAGTCACATTTTTACAAAAGAGGTACTCCGAAAGGTCAAACATGGAGTGTAAAGAAACAGGTGATTCTTGAAAAAGATGAAAAAGCTGATGTAAAAATTGAAAAGATTTTTGTGAAAGATGACAAAGAGTTTCCAACATTGAATGAAAATTATTGTGTTGAAATGCCTAAGGTTCAAAAGACCTGGGCTAAATTGTTCAAGTAATTAAGTAGTCTAAATGTGCAGGTGCTCATGGAATTCAAAGATTGTGAGAATGGAGGTTGGAGCAGTCTGGCACAACGAGGAGAGGAGGCTGCTGGATCCTGTGTTGGTTAAAGCAGGAAGTTTATTTTCATTCTGTACATAAATAAACAATATTTTCAAAAACCCTAAAAATTAAAAAAAAAATTAAAAACTCAAAAATATGTTTTTAGTTTGTTAAAATTTGAAAAACCAAAAATATGTTTGTTTTTAATTTTTGTCAAATATTCAAAAATACAAAAATATGTGTTGATTGAATATGCCGAAACCCTCACGGCTGAACAAACATGATTACTTTCACCAGATTGAAAAACGGTTTTCAAACTGTAAAAATCAATGTGTTGTAAATCATGGGGGTATGTTAGATTTTCCGCAAATCAGTACACTTTTAGCAGAAAATGGATGGCGAGACAAAGCTATCAGCATTGGTTGTCAAATTTTCTTTAAATGGTTTTGCATTTTAGGGGGAGTAATGTTAGAAAATACAAAAACATTTGAAAATTTGAAAAAGTAAAAAACATGATAAAATTCAAAAATTTGAGAGTTTTGCGTAAAAAGAGGAAATGATAGTACATCAGTAGACAGCTACAGTATGCTAAAGAAATGTAATGTTTAAATAGTGTTAAACAGTCTCACTGATGATATGCCGATAGGTTTTTATACATTTAGTAAACTTTTTCGGGATATAAACCTAAATTCAAACTTGCTTATTTCATGGGGAACACTACTTGGATATATAGGTAACCCCTGAAATCTCGTTTGAAAGGTTCCTTTTTCTGATATACTAGGTTTTTATACTCAATGATGTCTGGGGTATTATTCCGGGACTTCTGCTGAATGGAAGTTTTGACCTAGTCCTCGAATAATACTTTTCGCAAATGCTTGAAACATAGCATCACCCTCAGCATAAATGATAAGACAATAAAATTGCTTAGCAATGCTGTTGTAAAAAAGATCCTCTAAAGGGGACACACCCAAGTTGAGTCATGATCTCTCTGCTGAACGGTAGTTCTGACCTGAGCTCTCATGATTCTTCATAAATTATTAACCCCTTACAGATATCATTTGTGTTATAATCACCTGTAAGACTGAATATTGGGATCTGGATACGGGAGTATATTCAAGAGGTGGGACACATGAATGAGTTTAAGTCTTAAAACATCTAATTCATATCCTGAATCAGTTGAACTTTGCGTGAAAATTTAAGTGGTTCAGTATATCGACAATCTAAGTGAATTGTTTAATACTTAAAGTGTTAAAAAGCTCAACGGTACTTGTGATTTGTCAAAAACTGATATGATCCTCTGACGCATACTAAAACAAAAATATTGTCTGTAAATATGTTTGTACATATTTCTTTACTGCTTTATATTTTCAGAAAATACAAAAAGATTTTGATTTCTGCTTTATTTTCGACAACTGATGTCTAAGATGCTGAGTTTCAAAATCTAAAGTAAGCTGATTGTGTTTCTAAAAATAAAACAAGTTCATTAATTTGATACTTGAATTAAAATTAAAAATTTCAAAAACAGTGTGTGATATCTCCAAGGTCATTAATTTGGACTTGGATGATTAACTGTGAGGGATTTGGATGCTTAGATTGTTAAAATCATTTGTAAAAGATCCAGTGTTTGATCTTGGTAGCTAAAACTGCCAAATTCATGAAGTTTTGTTGATAGGGAGAGAGTTTTAGAAAGTTTAAGTGAGTATGCCAGGTTAAAATTCCTGGATATGTTGAAATTTAAAATGTTGTTACTTATAAATGGATGAGAAATTGCAGATGATAGTCCAGACTACGATCCCGAGAGCAGAGTCTAAGGGGGAGTCTGAAGACAAGTTTGAAGCAAAGAGAAGCTTGTAGATGGAAAGCTAGGTGTCGATCCCAAAGCACGGAAGCTTGATGAAAGGGGGAGCCTGAAGCTGATAGAAGAAGAGAAAGATTGTTGGATGCTTACAATGTTACAATCTGAACGAACGAGAAGGCAGAATGACCAAGACTGAAGACTCAGAGCCAAAAACTTCGTCAACATCCAAGGGGGAGTCTGTTGGTGCACGAAATGTCTGTTGACTACATTAACATCAAGTCGTAGGTCAAGATAGGTCAACATGGGAGCTTGAAAGTTAAGAATAGGATTTAATATTGTTAATGTCGTTTTTGTGTACATAGGATAGGATAGGGTTCGCTTTTATGAACATGTAGGTGATGATTTCGCTTATATGGTACATGGAGGTTTCGCTCATTAGGTTATCAAGGGGTTTCGCTCTTATGGTAGGTCATATAAGCGAAATCATGTCACTATAAATAGGGGCATTGTCATTTCATTCGGTACACAGATTCCAGAATTGTAACGAAGTGCTGCCGGATTTCTGTCAGGTTGTAATCAATGTTAAACTCAATATAAGAGACATATATTAGATTATCAAGCTGTGTTTGTGTCCAGTTCTCTGATTCCGCCTTTGAACTAGACTTAAAACTCTTCGAATCGACTCAATCGGGTCAAACAACGATCCAACAACTTGATAAATTAATTTAAAACTTGTAATTTTTAAGATAAAAATAAACATAGATATATGTCAGGAAAACTAAAAAGTAGATGCCTCTCATGTCGGCACGTGTCCATCAATTGGTTTCTTTTATTATATGTATAGATTTTTATACCTTTATCATTACCTTTTCTCTCTCCTCCACTCACAACCACTTTCAAAATATATCAAAAAATTATAGGGGGTGAACAGTGTCTCCCAAATATACAGATGAACAATAACATTTTTCTCCTCCACTCACAATCACTTTTTATACTCTTTATATTTTAAAAACACGACACATAGATTTTGATGCCATGGATGTGAATGCTCTTACCCCTCCTTATATCTTTGTTTGTCATGTATGTTTATTTAGAAGAGCAGGTGGAGGATGAGCACATGCAATGTGACAAAATGGGAGGTTTGAGATGCGTGTAACACCCCGACCACATTTGGTTGACGTCTCACACAATTCAGTAATCAGAGTCAATATTAATAATTTAATAAAAACACTTAGCTTCGATTTCAAATCTAAATCTTACAATGGTGTTACAAAGAAACACATGTTTATTAAAGCTTCATCTACCAAACTCTATGAATTCACTCTCTTCACACAATTCCCATATTCCCACAAGTACCTGCTTTAACAATAAGAGAAAACAACAAAAAAAGAAAAATGGTTGAGCCAAAATTGCTCAGTAATGGAGAAAACAATAGCAAAAATAGTATAATGGTAAGAACAATACCATACGATGAACGATTCAAATTGATACGATAATAATGACAGTGTAATGATACGATAATATTATGTGGTGATCAATCAATGATGAGCCAATACGATAACAATGTCGATTTACGGTATGATCAATATTATGTGTTGATTAATCAATGGTGAGTCATTACGGTAACAATGGAAATTTAACGGTATAATCAATGATGAGTTAAAACAATAACATCTATGTGGAAATACCTATGTGAGCCAATGACAATAAACAATATGTACATTAGCTGCAGACTAATTCACCAATATGCAAAGGGATGTGGGCACACACACCTATCCTAATACCAATATAATAACAATAATATCCTAGGATTGATCTGTAACGTTCCGTATTTTCGTTATATCTCGTTTATCTTGTAATTCGTATTTCCATTTCAGTCTTTGTAAATCCAAGACTTTGATCATAATAGAGATAGTATTTCATATCAAGCATATTTAATCATACTTGTACAATATGTAATCAATCAACAAATACGTGTTTTATACAAAACCGCGCCATACATCGAGACTATATTATCTTTGGAATATTATTCATACATATTATTCACATGCTTACTTGCACCTTAAAACCCTAAAAACATACCTAATTATGAGTTTATTTCATAAAATAACAAACCACACAAGTGCAAGGACCAAAAAATGAGATGCCCTTCCTCCCAACTCCCAACCATCTCATTTAATGTCACACCCCAAAAACGTTGTAGCAGAAATATAAACGTGGTGGTGACGAAGGTTGATAACCATAAATGTCTTAGTGGTCGATGCAATATTTATTTTGGACATTTAACGTAATTAAAACATAAAGTTTAAAGTTTTAAACATAAACCACAACCACAACATAGTTATTTGACCCTTACCGATTTTAGTACACACGGTCCCAAAAGTAGTTTTAAAAGTTGTCCAAACATTATTTATTTAATCATCGCATCAAACAACCACAAGACAACACAAGCCAAAATTCCCGAAGCCGAAATCATGTACCTGAAGAACACATAAAATCAAGTGTCAACACAAAGGAAAGTGAGTTAACGTATTCAAATTCGTAACAATTTGTTTAAGGAAAACTTTCTTACTATTAATTTTTAGGGGAAAGTGAGTATGGGGTTGTTTCACATCTAAGGTTAGATGTAAAGCCATCCAAAACTACGTAGATTTGATAAAAAAAAATTAAATCCCCACTTATTCCTAAATAATAATACATTGAATATTCTAAAATCTTCTATATTTGGAACCCTAACTTCATCTTTAGCAAATTCATCTGTTCGTTCGTTCTTCTCCCCCAAATCCAGTCGATCTAAAACTAATATCCATTGAGTATTTTAATACGAACCCATTAGTTTTAAATTCTTCATCTGATTGGTCAATCATGGAGGTATTACTTGAGTCTCTAAACAAATTGTTCTAATTCATATTTTCTACAATTACTTGCTTGCAATTCAATTGGTTGATTTGAAATATTGAGTTTTAATTCTTTTCATACAGGAATCGTTTAACCCAGTGGATTTCAAAACACATTTAATTGAGGATATTGATGCAAACGGATATTTGGTCAACAATAGTGGCTCAGATGTTGAAATAGAGGGGAGAATTGAATCAGAATCAGATAAAATAAATGATGCAACAATAGAGAAAAGAAATTGTGCTGAGAAAGAGAAAGTAAATGATGCAGGAACAGAGAAAGTAATTATGCAGAAACAGAGCAAATAAATGATACAGAATTAGAGAAAAGAAACGATGAAGACATGGATTTTGAGTTGGAGAAAGAAGCAACAAGTAGGAATCTAGACTATTCAGTTATAACTCGGAATCGAGCTAACACTATTAGCTAATCAACCAAATTACGCAACAAGTAGGAGGTAACAAATGACAAGATCAAGCTTTTGTGATGTAAATCTTAATAAATTTAAGTATACCAACTGGAATTAAAGAAAAGCACTTTAAACACAAAAGTTATATGAAAAAGTTGTTGCTCCGAGTATGATGATCGGAGAAATTGAAGGAAAAAGAACGACATCGATAGGTAGTGAAGAAGTTTGACTTACCATCACAACATTTAGTTTGCTCGGCGAGGTTAGCAGTGTAGATGGAGATATCCCAATCGGGAGAAGCCATGGGTTTGGATTTGTGAGAAGAAGAGGAGGTTTTGAGAAGAAGAGGAGGTTTTGTTTGGTTCTGTGAGAAGATGAGGAGTTTGTTTTTTTTCTCGTTTGAAGAGAATAAAGTGGGGATTTATTTTTTTTTAAAATCAAAACTACATAGTTTTGGATGGTTTTACATCTAACCTTAGATGTGAAACAGCCCCATACTCACTTTCCCCTAATTTTTAATAATAAAACATCCATATATATATATATATATATATATATATATATATTCAAGAAAGTAAATTTTTATTTCCATTATCAAAAATCCGAGGGTCAGACATCGTGAGAGTTTTCCTAAAATCCTCCGATACAGGTCATGTTCCCAAGGTTTATATATTAAATTTTAGATCATTCGTTCAGATTCGTAAGTTAGCAAGACATTACGAGCTATATAGAGTACATTGAGCTGTAATCAAGCTAGACATAAGTAAGGATCTAAATTCGTCGCTTTATGACGCAGAGCTACCAGTCAAGACGGGGCTGTAAACCCGATAGATCTATCAACAATTTCACGCATCAACGATTTAAGATTAAAATTAGGCATAACGCATATCGTGACCATCATCAATAGTACGATATATATACATACTAGAAAGACAAATTTAATATTTAGCAATGAGCAAGTTCCTTACAGTCCCAACGAGTTGTAAGCCTATTTAGGACATACCCTCGTGTGAAGCAAGGAAAGTTACACCTAGATTTAAATAAAATTTTAAATCTATACGGTCGTTCTCCCACAAACACCGTAGCTCTCCCCGTTTTCCCCCGAAACATATTTATATCAGTCAAATCCCGTTTTTCTCAAAAACAATTTTAAATCATACACATTTCTAAATCCATGTTTTTCCATAAAACATATCATATAATTCAAAAATCATATTTTCCACGAAAATATATTTGTAATTTATCCAAAGACTTGTTTTATATAAAAACATAAAATTACCCTTTTTAAGGCGTGTTCTTCCCCCAAAACAGTATATAAAACAGTAAAAGAGGGGTTTAGTGACACTCACCTTTGGGTGCGTTTTTATTATCGTAATCCCTCAATTTGATCTACACGTCCTAATTTAAATAGAAACGATTTAATAATCAATTCTTCTATGAACACTAAGTTCCTCAAATACTTAAAATTTTCACATAACTTTGAGATTTTCTCAAAAGTCTTTGTTATGATTATGTTGGCGTAGTTATATATGTGTTCACACACACACACACACACATATATATTAAAATTTTTGCGACTTGAATGATTTTAATGGTGACCTCAATATGTTATATCCGTTATCACATCCATTTATATCCGATATATCTACGATTGGCGCTTCGAAATATATTTACACACTGTGGATATATTCAACGTACATTGTATAATACGTACTTCATCAACTTATATATTTTTCATTTTTAAAGCATTTATATATAAAATAACTCATCGAATTAACCTATATACTATTTTCATTCTCAATACACAAATTATACACATAACATGACTTATAACGTATTTTACCGTTTTAACCGTACAAACGCACAATCATAGTCTTAATTCCTATTGTCATATCCGCACTTAACATATCACATTACACATACTCATATTCACATATTACAGAACATAAAGTTTACCCTTGAATGACCCGTTTTTGCGTACATTGAAATATGCATATTTTAACGTTTTCGGTAACATTTTCGGGCGTCGGAAGTCACGTATGACTAACCAAACACCAAAGATACTTAATATAAGTTAAAATAATTATATTAATTATAAAAATATCAGTTTATATTCTGATTTAAATTTTTTTTACAAAAATCACTTTAAAAGCCGATTTTTACCGTTTTTAACGCTTAGTCTTGTACCGAACTTTACTATAATCATCCTTATTCATCACGACTTCATATTTGAACACAATACATGTTATTTAATGAATATAAAGGTTCTAATAATCATATTAGTGAAGATTTCACATAAGTCACATAAATCATGCAATTTCACCCATTTTACTACTTTTCAAGCTTCATGTACAACATGCAAAACTAATAAACTTATGACATAACTTTTATACTATCAAAACACATTATTTAACATCATTTTACCATGTTTATAATCTGATTTTAATCCATCTTTCTCATATCATTTCATTTCATTTCATTTCAAGTTTGTTCTCAAATCATCACTAACATCCATGTACAAGCACTTAATGCATGATCATTATTTCATCATCATCTAGCATATTTATACTCATCCAACATTCATTTATTATCTTTCATAAAATCCCTAAAACATCATCCTTAATCAATCATGCATGCATGTAATCATCACACTTCAACATAAGTAACATTATGAACTACGATACAAATTGATATGTACACATATACATATACATACACACGACACATACACATGTATCCAACATCAACTTTCCTTATCATTTCATCCTAAACCATTTTTAACTTTCATAAAGTTCACTTTGATTATTCATACATTCACCTTTCAAGCATCTATCTAACAAAATTCAACTTTTAGACAAAACACCAAAACTAACCCATACATACATACATACTCACGGCCGAACCATACATACATATATATATTTTCCATTTTTTTATTTTGATAATCTTATTTTGTTGATTAGTTTTCAAAAGTTATGAAGAATCCAAGTGTTTGAGAATCATGTTATCATCGTCATCATCAAGAAACTCAATCAAGAATGATAAGTGTGTTTATACCTTCCAAGAACAACAAAGGGTTTTTGATGAGATTTTGATGAATGCAAGCTTGTTCCTCCTTGGAATCACCTTTGAATCTTCAAATGGACTTAGAATGAGGTTGAAATGAACTTAAATCTTCAAGATGGAGTTCAAAAATAAAAATGGAGGTGGGTGTGGGAGTGTGCGGCCGAAAGAGAAAGAAGAAGAAGAGTTGGTGTGTTTTGATGATTGAAATGTGAAGTTTATGGAAGGATTCTTGAGTTTGTAATCATCACATCTTCTCACAAGCATACACTTGGCAAAATGGAAGCTTTCAAGAAAGAGGTGGGCACCCTTGGGGCCGCCACGGCGCCACCTATGTATATACACACGTATTTTATGCATACATACATATATATAATATATGTTAGGCCAAACCAGGAATTTTACTGACTAGAGGGTATTTTATCTCGCGTTTTATCACATTTTAAGGCATTTTAAAAATTATTTTATCAACTTATAAAAATTAACTCGTCAAAATATTGCTGAATAATATTTTATTTGCCTGGACTGGCTGCGTTGTGTGTATTTTACAGTATACGCGCGGTATTGCGCAATATAAGTTTAAATTCACAAAACAGAGTTTTTAAGCGTTTTAATTAATTTTTCTTCACGAATATGATTAAAATTAGAATTTTAATCATAACAGAATATTTTTAGGATTTTAACATTAATCGGGCGGTCAACGACGTTCGTTTCACATTTTGTTCGTTACGCGATAAACGTTTATCTTATTATTATTGCCAACAAATTTTTTAACAAAGTTTGGATTTACCAACACTCCAAATACTATATATTAACACCATATTTAACAAAGTATTGCTTTTATTTGTTCACAACACGTGTCACACTAGTACAATACATGCTTAAAATAGTCGAATGTCACAGTCTCCCCATGTTTAGTAAATTTCGTCCCCGAAATTTTACAATACGAGTCTCGATTTCGCACTATACGGAAAGAGATAAAGGTTTCTCCGTTACATTCGGTCCTGTCGTTCCCATGTAAACTCGGGTTCACATTTGGAATTCTTGTTGACCTTTTTAACTTAATCCGACACCTCCTAAACTTCTGAGTTCTTCCATCCTAATGTCACACCCCGACCACGTAAAACAACAAAGCGTGGCGGAAACGTCGGGGAGTGTTGTAACAGAATCATTGTTTCATAACACATGGAAATTGAAGTATTGTTTTATTGATTAAAAGAGTTACAATGTCTTGACAATCAAAGAAATATAACATAAATAACTAGTCTTGCATCTTTTATTGTCACTAAGGCCCAAGTCCGCCTAAGTGTATCTTGATAAATCCTATGCATCATATCCTGAAACACATGTGAAAATAGGTACGTCAGCATAAAAATGCCTGTGAGATACATAGGTTTTGTGAAAATAGAATTCATGACTTATGTTTAAGAAAATATGTTTAAGAAAATGTTTAGTCATGAACCTTGTAATTTGCTTTGTCTTGTAAATCATTTGAAAAGTGATAAAATCAGATGATATGTATAAATAAGAGAATAAAGTATGGTTAAATAAATAACCAAGTAAAATGAGTTTGTATAAGATAAGTTGTTTTGTAAAATAATTTCTTGTGAAAAGTATGTTATTTGTATAAAATGTTATATGTCTTAAATTGAAATGATTCAAATAATGCTACGATATGTAATACCATACAAGCACTTATATATAGGAAGTACCAGCGGCGTATCCACCATGCTTGTATAATATTACACATGCCTCGTTACTTAAATCACTTACTCAAACCAAACCACCAAAGTAAAATGTTTATGTATAATCAAATGTCAAAATGTTTGTGTGAAAACCATGTCTAATGTCTATGTCTAATGTAAATCATGAAATGTGTATCCAAAATATCATGTATGGTAAGTGAAATTTATCAACTCATCCATATGTAAAAATGCACAAAAACAAGGTATTGAAGTAAAACATGGTTTAAATCAAAGTTATGTTTTGTGTAACAAATGCATGCTATACTGATATAAACATCTATGCGGTATTGTGAAAATTCATACATCCAAGCCTTGCGACTGTAGAATAAACCCTAGCACAAAGTCTAAGGTTCACCTAGAAATGTATTCGGATTCGGTCATTCCTTCCAATCCAAACAAACCCGGGATTTCAAGAATGGGAGTTGTCAAGTCCTATGGTACCACTACCTACTACCGAGCGGCATGATCGGTGTTAATGAATGTACATTGTCCCATTTAAACAAACCAAATGTCATACCAAAATGTAAGCATGTGATGAATAATAAATGTACTAAGTATGCACACAATGGACATACATAGCATAGAATGTAATGTAAAATAATGTACTAAGTATGCACACAATGGGCGTACATAGCATGAAATGTAATGTAAAACAATGTATTAAGTATGCACACAATGGGCGTACATAGCATGAAATGTAATGTAAAACAATGTACTAAGTATGCACACAATGGGCATACATAACATGAAATGTAATGTAAAACAATGTACTACGTATGCACACAATGAGCATACATAGCAAAACACAATGAAATCATGTACTATAAATGTACTAATGAACATAGCAAGTATATGATGTGAAAGCAGGAAATCATGAAAGTAACAAGTAGGCACATGTGTTTCACCCCAAAATGTTTGGAAAACAGTAAAAGAGGGGTCTATGTACTCACTTGAGATTGCTCAGAAGTCCTAAGATAACCACCAAGCAATGCTAGAGATCACAGAATCAAACGGCACCTAATATAGGTAACTATGTTAATGAACCGGACCTATATCGGAGGATCGGATAGAATGAGGGCTCGTAAACCAAATGAGTATGGGAACTTATGTAGTATGGTTTAACAAAGCCTACATACTAAATGAAACCTAAACTAAGTGCTTACGACCCATTACGACCCGTTTAGGTAGCTTATGCTACTTTAACGCGTCGTTCGCGTAAAATGCGTTCGGACTGCCTAACTAGTCCTATGACAAGTAAAATATGCCTTATCATGTCTAATATTGTTGCCCAATCAGTTTAGATGTCAAAAGTTATGTTACATATGCTTAAAATGAATTTTGGCATAAAAAGGGCATTTTGGTAATTTACGTAAGGCATATAAACTACCTATCATACAACTACTTAAACGAAGCGACCATAAGGTATAACCTCGGAAGGTTATTCCCTATATACTATGGTCACCTAATGTGTTTGGTCGGATCCTAATGATCGACCAAATGGGTCGGGTTCGAAAGTATAAGCGATTGTTTAGATCGCTTACCTTACGACCCTATATAAGCACTAAACTAAAAGTGACGAACTAAGCATGTTAAAACATGCTTAACTAAGTTAGAAAACAAGTTTGGTATCAAAACAAACGGTTTTGATACCCAAAAGTAGTTTGGTTACAAAATACGCAAGAATACGCATTTTGGCCGAAACCACGACTTGTCACTGAGCCTAGATAACGTGGTAATCAATAGGTATAGTCACTAGGGACTATAACCATCGTGATTACGCTCACGTTATGAAGTTCAAACGAACTTCTCATTGACCATAAACTGGTCAATGCAGAAAGTCAAACAAACGCTAAAAGAATACAAAGAACGAAGGAACACTTACAAAGGGTCCCCGAAAGCTAATCTTGATCAAATAACTCAGGTATGAAGCAATGGCTTCAACTTAGAGTCTTTTAGATCAGATTTTTTGTGGGTTTTGGGTTGAATGGGGTTGGGTATTTATAGGATCTTCCATATAGAATATTCCAAGCATATTCCTAGCATATTCCTAGCATATTCCAAGCATATTCCTAGCATATTCCTAGCATATTCCAAGCATATTCCAAGCATATTCCTTAGCATATACCTTAGCATATTCCTGGCATATGGTTAAAACGGGTATTTAACTGGGTACCGGGGATTTTATCTAGCGTTTAAATCCCGGTTTATGGCGTTCTAAATTATTTTTATTACTCTATAAAAATAAACTTGCCAAGATATTACTGTAATAAATTTCAGTTGCCAGGACTGGCTGCGTTGTCTGCGTTTTGCAGTAGATGCACTGTGTTGCGCAGAAACACACGGTACGCGCTTAAACTTTGAAAAATAACGTTTTTAGGCGTTTTACTTTATTTTTCAACACGGACCTGATTAACATAAGATTTTAATCATAAAAGAATATTTGTGGGATTTAAATATTATCCGGTCGGTCACCAACGTTTGTTTGGTCGTACGATCACGATGTTCGGTTAATTACGACGGAATGCGCATAAGCGCGAAAAACGATCCAAATTGCGCGACGAATGGATTTTTCTTATGACAAACACTAAAATAAAATATTTTAGTGCTTACATAAATTTTTGGATGTTCGGATGTATTCATAACGTATGTTATGCGCGAAAGTGCAAACTTATGCACTTTTTGGCACTTTTAGTCCCTGAATGACCCACAAGTTTATTTTAGCACACCGAACCCCTCAAAGCCTATTTCTAAGCTATATAAAGTATATTTAAGGTGTGTTTAACTTATGGTCATGTTCCGGAATGTCTGTTACAGTTCAAATTGGCATACTTTCGTAGTTTGTCAACTTTAGTCCTTGTAAGCGAATAGACTTGATTTTGCCATACCAAAGCCTTTAAAACTTATTTCTAAGTTATGTAAAGGTTATTTAAGGTATGTTAAGCCTATGTCACTGTTCCGGAGTGTTTGTTGCATTAAACTGGTTATATTTACGCATCGGTGCGCGTATAACCTTCCAGAAAGCGATTTAGAGCCCAAAATCGAACAAGAATTGATATGTGCAAACGATACACATATTTATACAAGTCCCAAGTATAAAATACAATATTTCATTGGTTTGGTATTTGTTTGATGATTGAAGTGACCCAGGTGTCACAGTCTCCCCTACTTTAGGAAATTTCGTCCCGAAATTTAATTTTTGGAGAAACTTGTGAGGACGACGGTGATGTTTTCGCTTTGAATGAACCCCTTGAACCCTAAGTAGAACTCTGGGCCATGATAGGGTTCTCAGTGAAATTGTCAATCCCTCAAAGTGAAGTCCTTGTAGCAGCAAAACATGGAGTTTCAAACTATGGATAGGAGAACGTTTCCCATGAAGACTTATCATAGGAAACTTGAATTCATGATTTGGAAGTGTAAGATAAAATGACATCGGTCAAAGTCCAAGACTTCTCCCGTATCATTACTCTTATCACTATTGGTCTTAACACATGACAAAACTTCCTGTGGTTCCTGTGCACTGAATTCCATAATTATGTAGGCCTCCATAATTACGTAATTTCCTTGCACAGTCCGCACAGTTCATTTCATAATGCGTATGGGGAAAAAAAATCAAACGAATAATCCTGTGGTGATTTAACTTAACTGCAATAGAGCCTCTTTAACTAGGTCACCAAAGGATTAGATCAACGAGCAATCTCTTGAACTAGACCACCCGAGGGCCTATTTAACTACATAAACACATGATATCTTTAACTAGATTGCTGAACCAATCTATTTAACTAGGTCAACGAAGGATCTCTTTAACTAGACCACCAGAGGGCCTCTTTAACTATATCAACGCATGATATATTTAACTAGATTGTCGAACCAATCTCTTTTACTTAGATCGACGAAGGATCTCTTTAACTAGACCACCAGAGGGCCTCTTTAACTATATCAACGCATGATATATTTAACTAGATTGTCGAACCAATCTCTTTAACTTAGATCGACGAAGGATCTCTTTAACTAAACTACCCAAGGGAAATATTTAACTACATCGACGAAGGATGTCTTTAACTAGATTAACGAATCAATCTCTCCAACTAAACTACCCAAGAGGAATATTTAACTACATCGACGGAGGATGTCTTTAAACTTTGGAATAGTACTTTATAATCCAAGGGACTTAACTACAACGTAGAAGTCCATTAAGGATTTAAGATTGTACCTTTGGATATCTTACTACGAATCCCTTATACGAAGATATGGAAGATTCTACGAGGATTTGGATAACAAAAATTTGGATCACATAAAAAGGGAACACATAAGCACATAATCACATAATTGTTTAATTTGGCCTTAAATTTGTTATCTTTGGACGCAGATACTTAAAACACACCAGGAATCTAATCCGTGGATTTCATTTGGCACTTTAATCATTTTTCAAGAATCTATCTATGAAGATAGGATGATCTTCCAAAAATTCGATTTTGTTTTCCAAGAAACATCATATTCGAATTAAGGTACACAACAATTTTTGGATTTACGGAAATACCCTTAGGTACCCTATTAAGGATTTATAGTGGCACTTTGGGTATTCATCCAGTGTTGTAACTTGCGCCTTGTACTTCGTTTCCTTGGAAGAAGCGGGTACTTAGGAATTTCGTGGAAAACGCAATAGATCATAATATAGAAAAATTTTGGGGGGTTAGTTTGCTTTTCAAGGAATACGATTCCTTGATTGTCGGTATTGTAGGGGATATGTCGTTTATACATATAACCACATAAATACATTGCAATGTAAATAAAAGATTTATTTATAAACAATGATAACAACTGTTTCATGGACCTTGACAACAAAAGAAAATAATACATAAGACGTGATTATTTCTAAACGGTGTTGTCTTCTAGTCGGTCAGATGCTCATCCCTGTGCTGGATTTGCGTTAGCAAGCTTTGGGAATTTCTTCGGAAATGGCCCATCTCGCCACAGTTGAAGCAAGGACCTGGTGGAAAACGAGCTTGAGCAGGATTTACTTGAGGTTGGTTTGGGCCACCTTGGTTTGGGGTAAATCGACAAGCATTTTCCAGGTGACCGAGTCGCCCACATGATGCACATAAACGACACTGTAGGTGAGCTAAGTGGTGTGCATTACATTTGTTGCATATCGGTGCAGTACCGACATAAGGTTTCCTTGTAGGAGGTTGAGTTGGTTGGTTGCGGGTGTTTTGGTTGGGTTGAGCAGCAATCGCACAATTCTGCGAAGCCTTACGCTTCTTAGAAGGTTCGGTTTTGCTTTCCTTGGTTTCCTCCTGAACATTAGCTGCTTGTTTCTTGTCGCCTTTCCGAAAAAGTTTGCCCTTTCTGATCTGAGATTCGGTTAGGGTAGCAGATAATTCAATGGCCTGTCTAACTGTGGTAGGATTACTACCAATAACAATGTCCTGAACTGGGTCAGGGAGACCATCAATGTATTTTTCGATCGCCTTATCCAAAGGCGTAACCATGGTAGGACACAACAGGCTCAGCTCCTCATATCAATCAGTGTAGGCTTGATGTTCACCACTGTCTTGGTTAAGATCGTCGAATTCCCTTTCCAAAGCCCTAAGTTCATGACAAGGACAGAACTCCTTCATCATCAGAGCTCGAAGCTCTTCCCATGTTTGATCAGTGCCACATCGGCACCCCTATCTCTCATCACACCATTCCACCATGTCAAAGCCCGTTTCTCAAAGACACCAGATGCGAAATCTACCTTTCGCTCATTTGGGCATTGAACATGCCTGAAGGTGCTCTCTAGACTCTCAAATCATTGCAGAAGTGCAGTCGCTCCTTGAGACCCAGAAAACTTTGATGGCTTAGCCGAGTTGAACGTCTTGAAGTTGCAGGGGGCATTATTGTTGTTGAGGGCTTGGTTACATTGAGCAACGATGTTCGGGATTGCAACAGTCATTTGCTGTGTAATGACAGCTGCCAACTCCTCAATAGATACCTGATTTTCGCATCGTAGAGGCATTCTAAAAGGGGACACAAGAGAGAAAACAAATGAAATGGCATTGGGTAAGAATTGGATGTTACAATTACCAACCAAAATCATGGGTGATGGTCATTTGTTTGAACCACGAAACAAACAAACAACACAAAGGCTGAATCAAAGCAAATAGATCCTAATAATGTATCGCGAAGACATGCTCGCCTATAAGTGGACACTCACCCCAAGAGTTCCCAGGTAAGAGTGACTGGTCCGATTATGTGGATTTGTACGAACACTCTAGCCTTAGACAGAAAACCCAGGGTACAGGCATTCACTCTTCCAGTTTGCACGTTTTCACACTATTTAGGACCCAAAAATTTGACGAGAGTTTTGAAAATTCAAAGGGGTTCAAAACCTTATAACAGAGGGTTCAAAACCTAGTAATCAATCATCCTAGAACAGATGATTAGTTTTCAAAGCGGTTTTGAAATTTAAGTTCTTGTTGTGGTCGTCGCCTAAGGATAGGTGACGGTATTGTTTTATGACTAAACGCAAGTAAACTCGCGTTAGGGTCCTAGGAAGGTTATAGACTAGGTCAAAGCATTACTAATAACCTAATTCCCTATAACCATTGGCTCTGATACCAACTTTTCTGTCACACCCCGACCACGTAAAACAAAAAAGCGTGGCGGAAACGTCGGGGAGTGTTGTAACAGAATCATTGTTTCATAACACATAGAAATTGAAGTATTGTTTTATTGATTAAAAGAGTTACAATGTCTTGACAATCAAAGAAATATAACATAAATAACTAGTCTTGCATCTTTTATTGTCACTAAGGCCCAAGTCCGCCTAAGTGTATCTTGATAAATCCTATGCATCATATCCTGAAACACATGTGAAAATAGGTACGTCAGCATAAAAATGCCTGTGAGATACATAGGTTTTGTGAAAATAGAATTCATGACTTATGTTTAAGAAAATGTTTAGTCATGAACCTTGTAATTTGCTTTGTCTTGTAATTCATTTGAAAAGTGATAAAATCAGATGATATGTATAAATAAGAGAATAAAGTATGGTTAAATAATAACCAAGTAAAATGAGTTTGTATAAGATAAGTTGTTTTGTAAAACAATGTCTTGTGAAAAGTATGTTATTTGTATAAAATGTTATATGTCTTAAATTGAAATGATTCAAATAACGCTACGATATGTAATACCATACAATCACTTATATATAGGAAGTACCAGCGGCGTATCCACCATGCTTGTATCATATTACACACGCCTCGTTACTTAAATCACTTACTCAAACCAAACCACCAAAGTAAAATGTTTATGTATAATCAAATGTCAAAATGTTTGTGTGAAAACCATGTCTAATGTCTATGTCTAATGTAAATCATGAATTGTGTATCCAAAATATCATGTATGGTAAGTGAAATATATCAACTCATTCATATGTAAAAATGCACAAAAACAAGGTATTGAAGTAAAACATGGTTTAAATCAAAGTTATGTTTTGTGTAACAAATGCATGCTATACTGATATAAACATCTATGCGGTATTGTGAAAATTCATACATCCAAGCCTTGCGACTGTAGAATAAACCCTAGCACAAAGTCTAAGGTCCACCTAGAAATGTATTTGGATTCAGTCATTCCTTCCAATCCAAACAAACCCGGGATTTCAGGAATGGGAGTTGTCAAGTCCTATGGTACCACTACCTACTACCGAGCGGCATGATCGGTGTTAATGAATGTACATTGTCCCATTTAAACAAACCAAATGTCATACCAAAATGTAAGCATGTGATGAATAATAAATGTACTAAGTATGCACACAATGGACATACATAGCATAGAATGTAATGTAAAATAATGTACTAAGTATGCACACAATGGGCGTACATAGCATGAAATGTAATGTAAAACAATGTACTAAGTATGCACACAATGGGCGTACATAGCATGAAATGTAATATAAAACAATGTACTAAGTATGCACACAATGGGCATACATAGCATGAAATGTAATGTAAAACAATGTATTAAGTATGCACACAATGGGCATACATAGCAAAACACAATTAAATCATGTACTATAAATGTACTAATGAACATAGCAAGTATATGATGTGAAAGCAGGAAAGCATGAAAGTAACATGTAGGCACATGTGTTTCACCCCAAAATGTTTGGAAAACAGTAAAAGAGGGGTCTATGTACTCACTTGAGATTGCTCAGAAGTCATAAGATAACCACCAAGCAATGCTAGAGATCACAGAATCAAACGACACCTAATATAGGTAACTATGTTAATGAACCGGACCTATATCGGAGGATCAGATAGAATGAGGGCTCGTAAACCAAATGAGTATGGGAACTCATGTAGTATGGTTTAACAAAGCCTACATACTAAATGAAACCTAAACTAAGTGCTTACGACCCATTACGACCCGTTTAGGTAGCTTATGCTACTTTAACGCGTCGTTCGCGTAAAACGCGTTCGGACTGCCTAACTAGTCCTATGACAAGTAAAATATGCCTTATCATGTCTAATATTGTTGCCCAATTAGTTTAGATGTCAAAAGTTATGTTACATATGCTTAAAATGATTTTTGGCGTAAAAAGGGCATTTTGGTAATTTACCTAAGGCATATAAACTACCTATCATACAACTACTTAAACGAAGCGACCATAAGGTATAACCTCGGAAGGTTATTCCCTATATACTATGGTCACCTAACGTGTTTGGTCGGATCCTAATGATCGACCAAACGGGTCGGGTTCGAAAGTATAAGCGATTGTTTAGATCGCTTACCTTACGACCCTATATAAGCACTAAACTAAAAGTGACGAGCTAAGCATGTTAAAACATGCTTAACTAAGTTATAAAACAAGTTTGGTATCAAAACAAACGGTTTTGATACCCAAAAGTAGTTTGGTTACAAAATACGCAAGAATACGCATTTTGGCCGAAACCACGACTCGTCACTGAGCCTAGATAACGTGGTAATCAGTAGGTATAGTCACTAGGGACTATAACCATCGTTATTACGGTTGCGTTATGAAGTTCAAACGAACTTCTCATTGACCATAAACTGGTCAATGCAGAAAGTCAAACAAAGTTTGACTTTTAACGCTAAAAGAATAAAAAGAACGAAGGAACACTTACAAAGGGTCCCCGAAAGCTAATCTTGATCAAATAACTCAGGTATAAAGCAATGACTTCAACTTAGAGTCTTTTAGATCAGATTTTTTGTGGGTTTTGGGTTGAATGGGGTTGGGTATTTATACGATCTTCCATATAGAATATTCCTAGCATATTCCAAGCATATTCCTAGCATATTCCAAGCATATTCCTAGCATATTCCTGGCATATTCCTTAGCATATACCTTAGCATATTCCTGGCATATGGTTAAAACGGGTATTTAACTGGGTACCGGGTATTTTATCTAGCGTTTAAATCCCGGTTTATGGCGTTCTAAATTATTTTTATTACTCTATAAAAATAAACTCGCCAAGATATTACTGAAATAAATTTCAGTTGCTAGGACTGGCTGCGTTGTCTGCGTTTTGCAGTAGAAGCACTGTGTTGCGCAGAAACACACGGTACACGCTTAAACTTTGAAAAATAACGTTTTTAGGCGTTTTAATTTAATTTTCAACACGGACCTGATTAAAATAAGATTTTAATCATAAAATAATATTTGTGGGATTTAAATATTATCCGGTTGGTCACCAACGTTCGTTTGGTCGTACGATCGCGAAGTTCGGTTAATTACGGAGGAATGCGCATAAGCGCGAAAAACGATCCAAATTGCGCGAAGAATGGATTTTTCTTATGCCAAACACTAAAATAAAATATTTTAGTGCTTACATAATTTTTTGGATGTTCGGATGTATTCAGAACGTATGTTATGCGCGAAATTGCAAACTTATGCACTTTTTGGCACTTTTAGTCCCTGAATGACCCAAAAGTTTATTTTAGCACACCGAACCCCTCAAAGCCTATTTCTAAGTTATATAAAGGATATTTAAGGTGTGTTTAACTTATGGTCATGTTCCGGAATGTCTGTTACAGTTCAAATTGGCATACTTTCGCAGTTTGTCAACTTTAGTCCCTGTAAGCGAATAGACTTGAATTTGCCATACCAAAGCCTTTAAAACTTATTTCTAAGTTATGTAAAGGTTATTTAAGGTATGTTAAGCCTATGTCACTGTTCCGGAGTGTTTGTTGCATTAAACTGGTTATATTTACGCATCGGTGCGCGTATAACCTTCCAGAAAGCGATTTAGAGCCCGAAATCGAACAAGAATTGATATGTGCAAACGATACACATATTTATACAAGTCCCAAGTATGAAATACAATATTTCATTGGTTTGGTATTTGTTTGATGGTTGAAGTGACCCAGGTGTCACACCTAATGCTTCTACAAGGTCCTTGATAACTTTTCGGTTTATCGTCTACATGAACCAATAAGCGATTGATCCAACTCGGGATGGGCTCTTGAAAGTATCTAAATTTCACGGTTTTAGCTTTTCCTTACTCTTAATCCTAACAACTCCTCTTCCAAAATGATGATGTGTGCAAAATGCAACATATAAATTACATCAATTGTGGCATAAAACTAACCCTTTTTTAGTACTAATGTTGGAAAAAGTGTGCTTTTGTCTTCCTTTTGCATTTTCAGGATTAAATGAGCTCAAATTAACAAAAGAAGCAAAAAGACATCAAAATCTAACATAAATACAAGAAAAGGAACAAGACGTGACATGCCCGACCCCACGACAGCATCTTCCCAAGCAAAACAAGAAGACAGAAGACTGAACACGCCCCGTGCTCAGCCAGCACGGGGGCGTGCCCAAGTGTCAGCAGAAAAGACAAAGTTGTAGAAGCTTCTATTGCCCACCACGGGGTCGTGCTCAGCAGACACGGGGCCGTGGTCAACTATAAGATTCTCACAATCCAGGCAAATCTTCATAGTACAAAGATTCTTCTGCACACGGGGTCGTGCTCAGCGGACACGGGGACGTGGTCAACTAATAAGACAAAGCTGCATTAAATGAAGAAAGAGAGGATGTGGACACGGGGCCGTGCCCACTGGACACGGGGCCGTGCCCGAGCTTCTGTTCAGCCTATAAATAGGAGTGCTTGGCTCAAGCTCAAACCATCCCTTGGCACACCACCTCTCTCACACTTCACCCACCACCCACCACCACCATAACACCATCATCCACCACCATCATCCATTGTCCATCATAGAGTGTGTGAGTCATCTCGGGATCCAAGATTGATCGTAAGAGTTCTTGACAATCAAGGCCATGTTTGCCTAAGTCTCTTACATCACTTGGTGAAGACAAGTGTCTAGTGTAATACTTTTTATTTCTAATCTTTTCGCACTTTTTACTTGGTTTTGTATTAATGACTTTAATAACTAGTTTCTTATGTTGAAGGTGATTCTTCCTTATCGTTTGTCCGTGGTGTCTTGGCATTATTTTACTGTCTATATAAAATAAAAGATTTTCACCATTCATATCTCCACGGTCTATATGGAGGTATGTTGGCTACCTGGTCGGGGGTTAAGGGAACGGTTTGGTAAGAGTCTTGCCATTGTTCAGCGTTTAGAGGTCCTGCAATGGACCTGGGTCAAATTTAGTAGGACCTCCTTCAATACTTAACGGTATTGGATGGCGAGGGTCCAAACTCTTTGATCCCCTCATAAGTTAACTACTATTAATACTATAACCCGGCTATTTAGGACTGTATCCCTGCTGACTCAGACTACTTAGTCGAGGGTAACGTCACCTCCAAAAGAGGGGCCTACCATAATTTGTATTAATAACTTAATTCATTATCTTTCAATAATCCAACCCTTTAGGATTGTATCCTTGCTGACTCAAACTACTGGGTTGAGGGTAACGTCACATTCAAAAGAGGGGCCTACTACAATAACTAAGATAATCTCTTAAATAAGTGCAAAAGTGCGGAAATAATCAAAGGTTACACTATACACGAGTCGGAACCAAGTGATTCATCTTGTCTATCTGTTTTTCTTTTATTTTTATTTTCAGCATTTTAGTTAGTTTTTATTTTTCTTAGTTTAAAACATTTTTCTAAAACTTACTTTTTGATTTGATTAGACGTTGAGGATAAACCGGTACTAAAAGCTCTTGTGTCCTTGGACGACCTCGGTATCTTACCAACACTATACTACGCTCACGATGGGTGCACTTGCCCATATGTGTGTCTAGTGTTAGTAAATATCGTGTTTTATAAATTTAAAACTTGACTAAAAAAAGTGTTAAAGGGGCTTAAAATATACACCTAATATATATAACACTTGACACCCATCAAGTTTTTGGCGCCGCGGCCGGGGACACAAGGATTTTAAGAAAGCTTAAAATCGACGGCCTAATCAGTTTTTCAAAACCTTTTTAAAACGCGCACAATTTTTTCTGCATTTTAGTTTAGATTTGCATTTACAGTAACCTGTACACGGGGCCGTGTTCACTGAACACGGGGCCGTGCTGCACATTTTCATAAAAACACCAAGTAACAGTAGCTTGAACACGGGCCGTGCTCACTGAACACGCCCCGTGTTTAACGAAATCAGTAAATTTAATTAAAACGCCCAGATACAGATCCTGAACACGGGCCCGTGCTCACTGAACACGGGGCCGTGTCCAACCTCTGTTTCCGTTTTTATTTTTATTTCCTGATCTCGAGACTTGGTTGTGGTCTGCTAAGTGATTCTTATGGATCAATACTCAGGAGGTTACAACTACACCTATGATGAGGATGATTATAGGGGTAACTATTGCACTAATTGTCGTAACACACACTTGGTTCAAAATAGTCACTCATATCAACCATCCAATTCATACACCTACTATGAGGAGCCCAGGTACGAGCCATCAACTTCATACACATCCTATGAAGACCAAAGGTATGAACCTCCTCCCTCATACTCATATTTTGATGAACCAAGGTATGAGCCTTCATACTCATACTTTGAGGAACCAAGATATGAGCCACCACCTTCGTATGCTTATGATGAGGAACCATGGCGTGAACAACCCACCTCATATGAGTATTATGAAGAACAAAATTACGACCCTTATCCATCATATACTTACAATGAAGAACAATGGTGCGAACCATCTACTTCACATGGGTATTATGAGGAACAAAGGATCGAACAACCGGATTCAAGCTTTGAAAATCCCGATTCTTTTTCTATAACCGAAGTGACCGATAGGATATTAGAACACATTAGAGTTATCGATCGCTGTATAAAAGAATCTCACGCAAGGGAAGAAGAGTCCCGCGCAAGAGAAGAACTAAATAAAGAAGAAATAACCGAAAGTGTAAAAATGGAAGAACAAATAAGTGAAAAACCAACACATGAGTTAAACAACGAAAAAGGTGAGTCCGACAACGTTAAAATTCAAGAAGAGTCTAATTTTGAAGAAATTAATCTCTTGTCACCTTCTTTTGAAAATCATTGTTTAGTACCCACTCATGCTAAGTTTTTAAAAGAGTTAAACACTAACACTAAAATTGACGAAACGGTAAGTGTTAAGTTAACTAATGATCAAACCTCACTAATAAAAGAAGACCCATTTGAAATTAACATTACACCGGTTCCATGTTTCTTTCAAAATTCGTTTATTAGTAATGTCACAATCGATAAAGATCGTTGTGTTAACATAATGCCTAACTACATTTTCGAAAAATTAAGTATTAGTGATTTTTCTCCACTTCAAATACCCATTTTTCTATCCAATCGGAAAGTAATAAAATCAATCGGTGTAGTTGAGGATGTATTGGTTCAAACAAATCAAATGGTAATCCCAACCGACTTTGTCATCCTCGATGACGCTCCTCTAGTGTTGGGACGACCATTTGTAAAAACTCACGAAGCTTTGAAAAACCGGAAGTTCAACAATCTACCTCTTCAATTAGGGGCATTTAAAAGAAGTGTCGATCTCGAGCGGTCAATGAAATATCCATTCGGCAATAATGACCCCCTAATTGAAGATGAAGATGAACCACCCGATACAAGTGAAGAGATTGACCACTTTGTTGAAGAAGAGGTCGCCATAGAACAAACTTTTAAAGTTCTTGATCGAAATGAGCAACCAAATAAGGAGTCTCCTAAAGACCCACCACTTGAGCTCAAAGAACTTCCAAAAGGTTTGGAATATGCTTTTCTAGACAAAGATGGTAATTTACCTGTAATTATTTCGTCTAAATTAGATAGTTTAGAAAAAGAAAAATTAATTAGTCTTTTGAAAAAACACAAAAACGCAATAGCTTGGAAACTTGTAGACATAAAAGGAATTAGTCCTTCCATGTGCACACACAAAATTTTAATGAATGATGACTACAAATCGGTAATACAACCACAACGTCGAGTAAATCCAAATGTTCAAGAGGTGGTTAAAAACGAAGTCATCAAATTACTTGACGCCGGACTTATCTATCCTATCTCCGATAGTCCTTGGGTAAGTCCCTTCCAAGTAGTCCCAAAGAAAGGAGGTATGACGGTAATAACAAACGAAAAAAATGAATTGATACCAACGAGAACCGTCACAGGATGGAGAGTATGTATAGATTATAGACGATTAAATGAAGCTACAAGAAAAGATCACTTTCCTTTACCCTTCATTGATCAAATGTTAGAAAGATTATCCGGTCATAAATTTTACTGTTTCTTGGATGGTTTTTCAGGTTACTTTCAAATCCCGGTAGCACCCGAAGACCAAGAAAAGACAACTTTCACATGTCCCTATGGAACTTTTGCTTATCGATGCATGCCGTTCGGTCTATGTAATGCCCCTGCAACATTCCAACGTTGCATGGTGGCCATTTTCCACGACATGATAGAAAAGACAATGGAAGTCTTCATGGACGACTTTTCTATCTTTGGGGATTCATATGACCAATGCCTCGATAACCTTGAGCGAATGCTATCCCGATGTGAGGAAACTAACCTCGCCCTTAATTGGGAAAAATGCCATTTCATGGTAATGGAGGGAATAGTACTCGGTCACAAGATCTCAAGCGAAGGAATGGAGGTGGATCGAGCCAAAATAGATACCATTTCTAGATTACCACCTCCATCCTCCGTAAGAGCTATCAGAAGTTTCCTAGGGCATGCCGGATTTTATAGGCGGTTTATCAAAGACTTTTCTAAAATTTCTAGGCCTCTAACAAAATTACTTGAAAAAGATGCCCCTTTCATCTTTGACAAGGATTGCAATCAAGCATTTCTAACCTTAAAGGAAATGTTAGTCAATGCACCTATCATGATAGCGCCTGATTGGAAATTTCCTTTCGAAATCATGTGTGATGCCAGTGACTTTGCAGTTGGAGCTGTCTTGGGACAAAGAAAAGAAAAGAATTTCCACCCAATTTATTATGCTAGTAAAACACTTAATGATGCACAAGAAAATTACACAACAACTGAAAAAGAATTACTAGCTGTGGTATTTGCTTTTGATAAATTTCGTTCTTATCTTGTTCTTTCTAAAACTATAGTCTATAGAGATCATGCAGCCATTCGATATCTCTTCAAAAAGCAAGATGCAAAACCACGTTTGATTCGGTGGATTCTACTCCTCCAAGAATTTGACATTGAAATCAAAGACAAAAGAGGAGCAGAAAACACCGCAGCAGATCATCTTTCGCGCTTAGAAGACCCAGCTTTGGAGGCAACCAGGGACGAGCAAATCAATGAAAAATTTCCAACTGAGTCCCTGGAAATGGTGGAATACAAGGGAGAACCATGGTACGCCGACTATGCTAACTACTTAGCTAGCGGTATAGTCGCAAAAGGTTGGCCACATCATCAAAGAAAAAAATTCTTTGCCAATGTGAAACACTATTTTTGGGAAGATCCATATCTTTTCAAAATGTGTGCCGACCAACTCGTCCGACGATGTGTACATGGTAGCGAAGCACGAAGAATTCTCCGCCATTGTCATGAAGGTCCGTACGGAGGGCATCATGGTGCCGCTAGTACCGCACGAAAGGTATTTGATTCAGGATTTTATTGGCCAACCATTTACAAAGACGCCCAAAGTCTTGTCAAGACATGTGATGCTTGCCAAAGAACAGGTAATATTTCTTCCAAAAACGAAATGCCACAAAATGGCATTCTTGTTTGTGAAATTTTTGATGTGTGGGGACTCGACTTTATGGGACCTTTCCCACCATCAAAAGGAAACAAATATATACTTGTGGCAGTAGACTACTTGTCTAAATGGGCCGAGGCCGAGGCACTTCCAACAAATGATGGAAGAGTCGTGGTAAGATTTCTGAAAAAATTATTCTCTCGTTTTGGCACACCTAAAGCATTAATAAGTGATAGAGGTACCCATTTTTGCAACCATCAACTTGAAATTTTTTTAACAAGATATGAGGTCTATCATCGGGTCTCAACAGCATATCACCCTCAAACAAACGGACAAGCCGAAGTGACTAATAGAGGTTTAAAACGAATACTCGAAAAAACCGTACTCTTCTTGTAGGCTTCTTCTTTTCATCAACAAGATTTTCATCATCTTGTGACCCTGAAGTACCCTGATCCAGATAATCCACCCTGGCTTTCTTTTTGGCCTCTCTATCCCTTTTTACACTTGCAACTGCTTCTGCCAGTGCATTTGTGGTCACATCAATTTTCTTGCTACCATCTGGCAAAGGGATTTGTTTGGTCATGTTTGCATTTTCTGGTTCAATGTAGAGACCATCCTCTATTCCCTTCTTTTTCCACTCCTTAATTTTCTCCCCCTTTTTGGCATTATCTGGGGGAAGTTGATACATGAAGCGAACTTTTGGAGGAGCAGTGCCAGTGGTGTGCAGGATCTGAGTTTTGAGAGCCTTTAGATCAGCCTGAGTGTTCTTGAATCTTGACTCCATTGCATTTCTCAGCTGTTGGACATGTTTTTCATGTTGCTGATCTGCTAATTTTGCTTGTTGATGGAGAAAAGGTTGAAACAATTTCCAGAGCTCATTTGTAGCAGGTGCTGTTTGTGGAGCAGGTGCTTGAGATGGAACAGCAGTTGATTGTACCTTTTGTGCTTGTAACACCTGTTGTAGCATAACTTTGAGTTCTGCAACAGAGTTATCAAGCTTTTCAATACGATTCGTCAATTTCTGGTACTTTAAACCATCACCCAAATTAATAGGATCATCTGATTTCCCACTAGAAGTGGTTTTATCAGTAGTTGATATAGGGAGTGTACTCCAAACATTAACCACTGATGCCCCTTTTTCTTGGTACTGGGGTCTTCTTCCTTCAACACTTGACAACCTTTTGATGTTGCCAGTAGGATAGATAAATCCACTGGTGGTTGGCAGAGGTGCTATGTAAGGAATTGCCTCCAAGGAAGTCTTATTAATGTAACCACTGTCCAACTGTAAACTAGTGGGTTCAACAGTTGTAGTGGCTGCTTCACTTGGACTACCACCAAGAGTTACTTGTAACTCAAGGGGTGTAACCTCCTCAGGTTGTGTTGGTGGGTTAGCAAAGATTGATACATCAGACCCAGTCAGTTGTTGAGGTATATTCTCATTGATAGGTGATTGAGAAGGACTGGTTAGTGCCTGGTTCAAATCAATTGCATCCAACAGCGGTTTAGTTGGTGGGGGAATTGTGGATGTGATGGGTGGCGTAGAAAGTGGATTTGCCCCGGGTATTGAGCTGTGGATGATAGAAATAAGTGTTTCCAGAGCATCATGATGTGGAGACCCTATTTGTACAACCTGTTCTTTTTGTGAAGAAGCAGGAGGAGTTTCGGTTATGGGTTGAGATATTTATACCAACTGCTGTGAGGAAGAAGCAGCAGTGGTTTCTTGTGACTTTTGTGTTGTCACAGGCATTTGCTCTGGTATCTCATCCTCCAGAGTTGCCCTTTTGATTGGTTTGGGGGGTTTTTGATTTTTCTTTTTGTGTGGCTTTTTGTGGATTGTAGGTGTGGGTTTCAAAACAGTTGGTCTGCTGCTTTGATCACCTTGAGTAGTGGGCTCAACAGTAGATACCTGAGGAGCAGTTGTAACTGCTAAAGTCTGCTCAGGCACCTGTGCTTGTGTTTTGCAAGGTGCTAACATTCTTGAAAAAGTTTCAGTTGTTAAACTGTTTATTTGAGTAGAATCACCTTGGTTTATTGTAGCTAAATCATCCTTACTGAATTTCTTTGCAAAATAGTAACTTAAAAACCTTGGAAACAATAAGAATGATTTTGTTTCAACATTATTAACCAAATCTTTAAAGATTTCCCGAGAATAGTTAAAATTTTCTTCTTGAAGAATTGCATATCCCAGATTTTGAATCTTTAAAGGGATTTCATTAAAAGAAGTGGTTTTATTTTAAGCACATAGTAGGAGGGTATGAAATAAAAATCTGGTTGCAGAAGGAAAATAACCTTTTTGTAAGGTAAGTTTCTTCATCATTGTGGCTTCATACCCTCTTTCAATGAAGTCAGTTTGCAACTCGTTTTTAGTGAAAGAAATTTTACCTTCTTGATCATCGAGTTGAAAGACCTCTGAAATGGATTGTGGCGTGATTTGGACAGCTTTACCCTTTATAGAAGAGTGTATGGTGGTTGCAATGTCTCCTTGTTTTTCAAGGGTTGCATTCTTCCAAAACTCCCTTTGGGTCTCCAAATAGATTGGTGCATCGACGGTGAACAAAGTTTTGTACTTTGATTTTGCCATGGTGTCAATGATGGAATCGAAAACATTGGTGGTTCCAGGTTTTGTGAGAAGACCCAGGAGATTGTGAGATGGTTTATATGGAATTTCAGTGGAGATTGCCTTTTGAGAGGCTGTTTTCGATGATGATTTGGAAGTGGGTTTTGTGGAAGGCTTCGATTTTGTCATTTTTTGAAGAGAATGATCGAAGAAATTTGTGAAAGATGAGATGAAAAACTGCTTTGAGAAGAGAATTTTTAGGAATTCAATTCGACAGTAAAACCCTGTTTTGGTGGTGAGTGGGGGATTTTATAGGGAAGAAAGTGAATGCTGATGTGGCAGCCGTTACAAAAAGTCTGACCACTATGTACTGCCCACGTGACAACCCCTGGTGAAAGTGAAGGACATTACTTTTATGAAAGTGACTGATGAAAGCAGTGGTAGTAGAGCAGTGGATGATTTTCACTATCAGTGGATAGCATATTAGTGGATAAAAACACTGCTTTTGAACAACAGAGTTTATCAAAGGAATGAGAGAACAGGGGTTGACTTTCAGCTGTGGACAGGCTTTTGAAGTAGAGCAGACTTTTGAACAATCAGTGGTTAATGGCAGACTTTTAAGGATTTTAATGAAAATTTCATTTTTAGCTATTTTTAAGGATGGATTTTGATTTTCTGAAAACATTTTGATGCTTTTATGCATAGAAAAACAAGATTTTGCTTGTTATTCCATGTTTAGCATCCCAATTCTAGAGACCAAGCTTTCAAAAGTGGCTGTATCAAGTGCTTTTGTGAGCACATCTGCCAGCTGGTCTTTAGTTGGGACATGATGCAGAGAAATCAAACCTTTTTCATTGCAATCCCTCACAAAGTGATGTCTGATGTCGATGTGTTTGGTGGTTGAATGGGAAACTGGATTTTTGATGATATTTTTTGCTGCCTGGCTGTCCAACATGAGTGGTGTCTTGAAGGCAGTGATACCAAAATCCAGCAACTGATTTTGAAGCCACAGGAGTTGGGCTGTACAGCTTGCAGCAGCAATGTATTCAGCTTCAGCAGTGGATGTTGAAACAGCTGCTTGCTTTTTGCTTTGCCATGAAACTAAGCAATCACCTAGAAACTGGCACCCTCCTGAAGTGGACTTCCTTGTAGTGTTACATCCAGCAAAGTCATTGTCTGAAAAGCCTGAAAGCTTGATATTCCCATTAGCTGGATACCAGATACCAAGTGTGGGAGCACCTTTTATGTATCTGAAGATCCTTTTTACAGCAATGAGATTTGATTTTCTGGGAGTTGATTGACTTCTTGCACAGACACATGTTGCAAACATGATGTCTGGTCTAGATGCAGTTAGGTACAATAAAGACCCAATCATGCTTCTATAAAGTGTTTGGTCAATCAGCTCATCTTTTTCATCAGACATGACCAGCTTATTTGTTGCCATGGGTGTGCTGCATGGTTTACAATCATTCATATCAAATTTGGTTAAAAGTTCTTTAGCATATTTGCTTTGATGAATGAAAGTTCCATTTTGCATTTGCTGAACTTGGAGGCCAAGAAAGCATTGCAGCTCACCCATTGCACTCGTTTCAAACTCAGCTGTCATGAGTTCTCTAAACTCTTCACACATTGAGTTACATGTGCTTCCAAAAATAATGTCATCCACATAAATCTGGACAATCATTAAATCCTTCCCTCTCCATTTTAAAAACAGTGTTTTATCAATGGTACTTCTTTTGAAACCATTTGAGAGTAGGAAGTTGGAAAGAGTTTCATACCAGGCCCTTGGTGCTTGTTTCAAGCCATACAAGGCTTTGTTTAGCCTGTAGACATGATCTGGATAAAATGGATCCTCAAAACCTGGAGGTTGACAAACATACACCTCTTCTTGAATTGTACCATAGAGGAAAGCACTTTTGATATCCATTTGAAACACCTTCATATTGTGGTTGACAGCAAAGGCCAGGAACAGTCTAATGGCTTCCAATCTTGCAACAGGGGCAAATGTTTCATCATAATCAATCCCCTCTTCCTGTCTGTAACCTTGAACCACAAGCCTGGCTTTATTTTTGACAACAATACCCCTTTCATCAGTTTTGTTCTTGAAGACCCACTTTGTGCCAATGGGACTAACCTCTTCTGGCAGTGGTACAAGCTCCTATACCTGTTGTCTTTTAAACTGTTGGAGTTCCTCTTGCATGGCTTCTACCCAGCTGTTGTCTTTCAGTGCCTCTTGGTACTTGACTGGCTGATGGAGTGATAGAAAACCAGCAAAAAGACAAATGTTTTGGGTTTGGCTTCTTATGAGCACCCCTTCATTTATGTTGCCAATGATTTGATCAGGTGGATGAGATCTCAAGAAGATTAAATCTCCTTGGTATGGTATGATGGCATTTGTTGGTGAAGGCTGCAAATGTGTATCATCTGAGCTAACCACTGCTGGGGACTTTGATGATCCAGCAGTGGCTTCAAAAGGTGGTGGAATAGGAGGTAATGAAGTGGACATCTGCTGACTTTTATCCACTGTTTGAGGACTTTTGTCAGCAGTGTTTGAGGATGTGGAAGCAGTGGTAAATGGGCTACTTTGGTCAACAACTGTTGAGGTAGCAGTGGTTGAGCTTTGACAACTGTTTTGAACAGCTGATGCTTTTCCCTTTGTGGTAGACCTTTGAGGGATGATAATTTCATACCCATAGTCTGGTGTTGTATCCTCTGATGGACCTGCACTGTTAGTCTTGACAGCAGTATTTTCAAAAGTAAATTTTTCAAGATCAAACAGATCTGCAGGATTTGCTGGGATTTTCATTGATGAAAGTTCATTGAACTTAACATTCAAAGTCTCCTCCACTGCCTTGGTCCGTGTATTGAACACTTTGTAGGCCTTGGCAGTGGTTGAGTATCCCAGATGATAACCACAATCAATTTTGGCTGCAAATTTTGAAATGGAATCTTTTAAGTTCAAAATAAAGCATGGGCAGCCAAACACTTTGAAATATGAGATCAGTGGTTTGATTTTATACAGAATTTCATAAGCAGTCTTTTTGTGCCTGGGGTTTATTAAAACTCTGTTCTAGACATAGCAAGCAGTGTTTACTGCCTCTGCCCAGAAAGTTAATGGCAAACCTAAATCTGCAAGCATGGGTCTGGCAGCCTCAATCAAAGTTCTGTTCTTCCTTTCCACTACCCCATTTTGCTCTAGTGTTCTAAGGATGCTGTACTGCCTTACAATCACTTTCTTCACACAGAAGGCATCCAACTCCTTATTTTTGAATTCTGTGCCATTGTCACTCCTGAAGCTTTTCACTGGAAGGTCAAATTGCTTTTCAACCTGTGTCACAAAGTCTTGCAAAATGCCTGCAGTCTCATCTTTTGAGTGTAAAAAGAAAGTCCATGTAAACCTAGAAAAGTCATCCACAATAACCAAACAGTATCTTTTCTTCTTGAGACTCATGACTTGAACTGGGCCAAACAAATCCATGTGTAGCATTTGCAAACACTGGGTTGTTTTGGACTCTTCAATGGACTTGTAAGAACTTTTATGTTGTTTTCCTTTTAAACAGGAAATGCAATGTTCAGGGCATGAAAACAGTTTTTGTGGTAGGCCTCTCACCAAACCATTTTTTGAAATTTCAGTGATTGTCTTAAGATTTGTGTGTCCCAGCCTTCTGTGCCAAAGTTCTGTCTCTTTGTTAGAGGCAGCTGAGAACAGACAGGCATCAGCTCTGGGACACTCTTTTGACATATCAACAACATAAACATTGCCACTTCTTTGAGCAACAAGTTTAGTTTGACCAGTTTTGATTATTGCTTCAATCTTTTTGACCATTTCTGGTCCAACAATCCTACAACAATCTTTTGTGAAGAATGACCCAAACCCTTTGTCACTCATTTGGGACACACTTAGAAGGTTGAATTTTAGATTGTCTATCAGATTGACATTTTCAAATTTTACATTTCCAGATTGCACTGTACCAGACTCCAGAACTTTCCCTTTACTATTATTTCCAAAGGATATATCACCCCCTCTATGGATTTTAAAGTCTTTGAGGAGGGCTTTACATCCTGTCATGTGCCTGGAGCCTCCACTATCTACATACCAAAGACTATCAAAGCATGCAGAAGCTCCCTGCACATGAAGTAAAAGGATTAGTTCATTAAGGTCTCCAAAGCCAGCAGGGCTTTGGATGGGGTCTCAACAGTGTCTGGGATGGATGCAGAATGATGGACAGTGGTTAGGTCAGGGGTTTGGACTGTTTTAGGACAGTGTTTCTCTAACCACTGTTGTGGGTCTTGATCAATCATCTGCTGGTAACCAAAAGGATGCCTATTCACTTTAGGTTTAGAGGGCCTTTTGTAGGCCTCATAAACGTGTGGAATCCTTTGGTAAGACTGTTTCTCCTTGCCTTTTCTGAACTGATTGGCAGGAGGTGCATCAGTAACCTGAACATCTCTTTTGACAGATGTTTGGTTCAGCTGTTTTGTGACAGCTGTTTCAACTGGCACAAACAGTGGTTGTTTCTTGGTGAATTTGACAGATGTTGATGATGATGATGGACTCAAGGATGTTTTAGCAATGTACTCATTCTTTTTCACATCAAAGTTTTTGAGATACACACAAGCTTGAGTTTTGTGGTTTGTTTTACCACAAACAATGCAATTTTTAGTTGAAACAATGACACTTGTTCTGTTTAAATCATAGGCTTTTAAGTGGAAACAATCTTTTGTTAGATGATTCCTTTTCTCACAGAATTCACAAAACAAGTTATCAATTTTTTCTTTCTTCTTTCTCTTTTCAGACTCCTTTGCAGCAGAGGTTTTAACCACTGTTGGGATGTCCTTGAGAGGTATGACTTTAGCTTTTGGAGCTTTAATACCATCAGTTGATGTAAAGTCCATTGGCTTGAAATTTTCAAGAATATCACACTCATCAGACCATTTTGGTTTAAACTGATAGACTTCAAGTTCCTCTAAAGTAGAGGATCCCATTTGTCACACCCTCAAATTACCACCAAGGGAGTGTCCCTGTTAGGCGTGTGACGCCACCAATTACATTGAATCACAAGTTTAAAATAAAGTTTCATCATTTAATAGTAAAAAAATCTAAACATAAGTAATTCAAAAACCATCACGTTCAGCGGAAGCGTTAACGTATCATAATGTAAATACTTTCCAAACAACCATAGTAAATGAATGTTTGATAAATAAACCCATCAATGCAACCATGACCACTCACGCCCTCCAGCCAGCAAGTTCCTGTTCCCAAGTACCTAACGACCTGCGAGCATGTAACAAGTGTATCAGACAAAGCTGGCGAGTTCACAGTTTTAGAAAACGTTTGTTACCAGTTGTATGTAAAACAGTTCACTGACAAATGCAGGTAATATTGTTAATATCTCATTTCCGAACAAGACGGCTCCTGAAATACATGACTGCCCTTCCCACATACTCCTATCTAGTACTGGGCCCGACTGGGTCATTAGTTCACATCCGTCCTATCTAGGAGCGGTGTGAGGGTGCCAAACCTAAGTAGCGCTACCAACTAATACCCGTTACCCTCCAGGTAACATAATAAGGGACTTACGAGAATGATAGGTGAGAATATTAACCAATACACCCGTTTTTTACCCAAACCACTGACTGTCCCCAACCACTGGGACGCATGCTCGAATGTAGTGAACTCACCTTGGTTTTGCTCGGTAAGATTGTTTACTTGATTAACAGTTGAATAAACACGTCCTAAAAAGGTTACCAGTTACAGTCAGTTTCACATGCACATATACCACACCTTTCACGTATAGTTAATTCACGCATTCGAAGTTCACATAAAATATATTCATTGCTCATGTAACACACATACGCATTCCAACTCGTAACAGTTTATTCGTCCGTATAAAGTATCAAACAATGCTTAACATGTAATCACACAAATATACCATATACATACCTACATGATCAACTAATGTGTGTATGGCCCAAAGCTATATCATGTGTATATCACGATAACTAACAAATCCAACCCTCAAAGTCTGGCCAACTTGCATCATGTGCGGCCCACTTTCTCGGCAGTTTCTCTTGGCCCAAGCCTCGCGGGCCCAGTTCAGATCACGAGGTTCAGTGGCTCCGTGGTGACCCAGATACAACCGATTTGTATGTGGCCCAAGTGACGAATTGATTTAAACTAGTATGCCACTGTTCGGTAACCGTGTGCGGCCCACATCACAACCGGCCCATCAGTAAGGAAAATGCTATTATCAAACACATCCAAACAGTCCGGCTAATTTGTACTAGTCCAGCAACAAATTGGAAGTTTCAGGTTTGAGTTATTATGTTACCCTTAAATAACCCCCCCCCCCCCCCCCCGCAAAACAATACTAAGTCGGTTCCATATATTTATATTGTTACATATTCATTATTTGCTTGACAACTATATTACACCCAAACCTACCATCAATGACTACCTATAGAAACAATAATAGCCTGCCATTCTTTAATCCCTAACATGGCCCATTGATTGATGTTCTGACAACAATCATTAATCCTCCTAACATAAAACGATGCTAGATCATCACATGGCTACCAGTTTCGATAAGAGATCCCACTATTATTTATGCATACAATTCTGACTTTATAACAATGTTCTACACTCTCACACACATCACAAAGCAATTAATCATAAATAACCGAAAACAATCATGTTACATACATCAACAGTATCACGCAAGACTTATCAAATATATCGTGTCTAGGAAACATGATCATATCATACACATAAATTAATAACATTGCATCTTATTAACTGGCTAATTTATAACACAAATTAACAAGCATGCCCTCGGCCAGACGTGTCAAACATCAACTCAAAGTAACAAGTAAACATCATACACCAATTCGACTAATCACCAAAATTCATCAACCATACACTGTCATCTACCATGCTATCCGATTCAATCAACCAGTTGTTTAAACATGTAAAGTTAATATTATCACATCATGTATTAGCACACAAATCGCATGTAATTAGTCTAAATTGAAATCAGTAACATTATACTAACCGGTGATGATGTAGTGTGTACCAGAGCAAATAAGGAGGGATGTTTCTTCGAGAGCTGCTGCCGTCGCTATTCTTATGGGTCTAGGGTTTGGTGGTAATAATGTTCACGTACTATGTAACTCAATATATGTATCAATGATAGAGTTTATGGTCGGCCCCAAGATTAAACATGATTTGGGCTCTAACAGGCCCAGCTTTAAGACATGAATCCATGCACTAAGATGGATCTCGTTTATGTGTGCTTAGTCCAACCCAATCATTGTATTTGTGAGTTAGTCTAGTTTGCGGCCCAAGTCCTAAACCCCATGACTCAAACTTGGGCTTGGGTTATTCATGTGTGGTTATTAGTGCTAATTCGGGTTGGGCCTCGGGCCCAATTATAAGTGAGAGGGACACGTATTCACAAGCAGTAAATAAATATATAAACACGGAAATACACGTTAAGATTTGTGTGAAATGTAAGCAATGCTAACCTTTAAAATACGGGTTGTCACATCATCCCCAACTTGAAAGAAATTTCGTCCCGAAATTTGACAAGTAACCATAGAGGAATGAAGTGAACAAATTAAGATTGTTGCGGATTTTGCTCAGATGTCACATCATCCCCAACTTGAAAGGGAATTTCGTCCCGAAATTCGCCAGTTGCATCAGAATTCAATTCGACAATTTCAAACAGGTTAGGATACGTGAGCCTCATCTGATTATCGCGTTTCCACGAGAACTTCGGTTCATGATTTGAGTTCCGACGAACTCTCACAATCGGAATACGACTATGTTTACGCACCTTGACCTCCCGGTCCATGATCTCTATAGGCCCTTCGACAAACTGCAACTTGTCGTCAATCTTTAGCTCTTGAAACGGCACCACCAGTGTTTCATCAGACAAATACTTCTACAACTGCGAGACTTGAAAAACATCTTGAATATTACCCAACTCAGCAGGTAACTCGAGCTTGTAAGCCACCTTACCGATCCGCTCCAGGATTTTGAATGGCCCAACGTAACGTGGATTAAGCTTGCTGCATTTCCCAAAACGCACCACACCCTTCCATGGTGAGACTTTCAACATGACACGATCGTCAACTTCGAATTCCAAAGATTTTCTATGCTTGTCAGCATAGCTTTTCTGACGATAACGCGTAGCCGCCATACGGTTTCTGATCTGAACAATCTGGCTATCATCCACCTCAGCCCAACAAAGAGGAGAACGGCATTTCTGACCGTACAATGCTTCAAACGGAGCTGCCTGAATGCTAGTGTGGTAACTGTCGCAGTAGACCTCAGCCATAGGTAAATATCCCTGACATTTTACTATAGTCAATCACACACATACTCGCAACATGTCTTCGTGTGTCAGGATGGTTCGTTTACTTAGACCGTTCGTCCTATGAAGATAAGTAATACTTATGGCTAGACATGAGCCAAGAGGTTGTGTAATGCTTGTCATAAATCAGATATGAACCAAAATCGAAGGTATTCCGGAGTTGACGCCGCGTGCCTAAAAACCGTCTCTCTTGGAGGAATATTCACAGCTGTGAAGACTCGTCAGTTCCCTTAATTGCAAGAAAAATGTGCTGGTAACGTGAGGCCATCAACGATCACCCAGGTGATATTGTTCCCGTTACGAGTTGTAAGTAGGCTAGCGACAAAATCCCTGGCACTCGGTTCTCATTTCCACATGGGTGTTGCTGGTTGCTGATACTTCACCTTGACTTTCCCACAAGTCAACCATCATTTACATACGTAGCTAGGTGGGCCTTCATGCCCGACCACCAGTACAAGGTTTTTAGATCCTAATATCTCTTATCAAAATCCAGACGACTAGAATATCGAAGCCGGTGTGTTTTGCTTAACACAAGTTCCCCTAAGGTTGACATGTAATGAAATCCACATTTGTTTCTTGAGGTAGTGAATACTGTCTGACTTGCCAAAGGTTGCTTCTCCATGCTCCGCATGAGTTCAACTTAAAAATTCTCTTCCTTCTGTTCTCCAGTTTGAACAGAGCAAGTCTGATCAGGTAGGTTAGAGTAAATAGTGAGCTGCAAAGCGTGTGCACGCTCAGGTTCCACAATCATAATCATTCAAAGTTCCATCCAGCGATGTCATCGCATGATTTAGCTCCCTCAAAGCCACGGTATACAGGAGGCCCTTGTGATCGGTCTAGGTAATGCATTTGGTACCGTACAAGTAATGCCTCCAACTTAAATCCAAAGGCCAGAGTTTCCACCACAAGTTGTGACTCGTGCAATTCCTCTTGTAAGTCCACTACGTAAGCCATCACCTTCTCGTGTTGCATCGGGGTGTAACTGGGACTCTGATTCGGACCCTCATGGTATACCACTAAATCACCCGCACTCTCGGGTAAAGACGATGCTCAGTGCATTGCCGAGTTGGAACTCGAAAGCTGAAAAGACGTCCTCCTGTTTTATCTTTCACGAACATGGCACCCTGCTGTGCTAAAGAGATTTAAGTTGTGCGATCTTCGAAAATCCTGCGACGAATCTGTGATGGTGTCTAGTGAGTCCAAGAATTTGCTGCATCCTTGAAGGGATCTTTGATGTCGATCAGTTTCTAACAGAATGGATCCTAACGAGATCTACGTGTATTCCCGCTTCGTTGATTACATGACCAAAAATGCACTTCTCGAACCTAGAAGTCACTTTTAACAAGAGTTCGCGCGGAGTGGCTCCTCCCTCAGGAGCTCTAAAATAAGATTCAAATGCCGTCCATGATGTTCCTTTCTCCTGGAAATAATCCAAAACGTCGTCGACAAACACGGTCGATTCATGTGGTCCATAAAACTGCTGGTGTGTTGATTAACCCAACGGTTGTGGTGTACTAGGTCGCACTGGTCGTATTGCGTTTGATATGCCGTTCCCGGGACATCCTTCCCTAGGACTTCCATCTGTTAATAGCTTGTTCGTAAATCAATCTTCGAATGGAAGCTTGTTCCTCGCAACTGGTCAACAGGTTGTCAATACGATGGTCGAGGCAAACAGTTCTTGACTGTCGCCTTGCTGAGTTCTGGATAATCAGTACACATACAAAAAGGCTTATCTTCGCGGATATAACTGGGGCTCCCCAAAGCGAAAAAACTAGGTCCGAAAAACTCCTGTCCAACAGTTCCTGAAGTTGATTAAACAATCCTTGCAGCCCTCGTGGCGCAAGACGGTATGAGTACAAGTAATCAGCGCTGCCCCTGGCGTGAGGTCAACCTGAGATTCTGCCTAACAGTTGTGGAAGCAGGTCCGAAAGCTTCTCGTGTAGCACGTCGGGAGGAATCACGAACAATTGATGGATCCTCGATCCTCTTTTCCTTAGTCTTAACATCAGTAACGGTTGCTAACGTTGCGGGGTAATCCCTCCGTAGACACTTCTGGGCCTTCATTGCTGATATGATGCTAACCCTTACACCATTCTAACACTTCAAAGTATAGGTGACGCAAAATTTTCCTTCCTCAAGGTATATTTACGCGATATCCAGATAACCAATCTACACTACTACTGCATCGAGACCATCAAGGATAGCAAAAAGGAAGGTCGATGTCGAACACTTGTCCCACAAGGTCGAGCTTGCATTTTGGCGAACATATAAGGCTTCAATTGACTTGAATCAGCCGACTCCACAACAGGTTCGGTTTCAAGAAGCATCAGGGTTAAACAGAACAGAGACGAAGCGAATAGCTACCCATCCAAGCTATCGTGTTGCTATTACGCCTGGTATAGCCTATGCCAATCCTAAACGCCCTTTCATGAGCATCGTTTCCAGTGTCTGTTGTTTTCGTTACGAGTATTTCCAATACGGCCGTCGTTCCCTTGGTTGTTGTCGTGACTGCTGCCTCTAATGTTGTTGCTTGAAATGGGGCCTTACGGTCTTTCAACAACAGGGTCCATCCTGTCTCATTCCGTGTCGCGTCCTAAGACACTACTCACTGCGTGGGAAGTTACTCATTCCACCCTATAATTCAGTTAGCATCACTTACGTCCTGATTGATTTATAAGAGTTGACTCCCATGAGTCGCTGACTAGGGTTAAAGATTCAATTGGAGTCAAATTGCTGATGTTCGTTGCTGGAAGTTGGGGTCATCCAAATACTGAGGTCGGTAAAGTGCTACACTCATCCTCTTGCCCATCAATGTTGCAAGTTGACCGAGTAATACATGGTATGTCGCGAGAGTGTTGCAGAAGTGATCGCACTTCGGGATCTAAGGCGTCAACACGCTAAGTTTCAGCAAACAAAGATAAGTGAGGAACGTATAGTCCAATCATTTGACGCTGAGCCATCCAACTCAGGGACGTTCGTACTAGCACCTAACATTCTACACCGTTCGCTAGGCATTCAGATGTGTGATCAGGTGATACTCGATAGCATCGAGATTCGTAAGGATTCAGAAAGGGGATGAAAAGATCATGTTCGAGTAGGAAACAATCACTGCTATGACTCCTATAGACTGTTGTGTTTCACATGGATCAAATAACGGAACGGAACCGCTCTTTCACTTGTTAAGCCTCACTGGGACTCACATGCACCCCACATTATTATTATGTGTGCACCCACAATAATATTGTGATTTGCATGCTCATCTCAGCTCCTCCTAACTCATGTCAAATGGTTCCTCTAACTCAGATGTCAACAGAGGTTATCAAGACGATAAATCACAAGAATGACATGCTATCCACGCATCATATGTAAGCAAGCAATTCATGCAATCATACTATAGTGACGAGTGTGTGTTTGTACGCTACCCCATACACAAATGTAAACTACTCATGTAATGTATACCACAGGTGATAAGACGAACCTTGCAGTCTGGAGCTGAGTGTCATGGTCATATTCCCGTTTTCAGAACTGTTCGGTTATAGTCTGGTTTTATAAAAACATTTTTAAAACCAAGTTCACTATAACCAGTGGCTCTGATACCAAACTGTCACACCCTCAAATTACCACCTAGGGAGTGTCCCTGTTAGGCGTGTGACGACTAGCAATGAGCCACCAATTACATTGAATCACAAGTTTAAAATAAAGTTTCATCATTTAATAGTAAAAAAAATCCAAACATAAGTAATTCAAAAACCATCACGTTCAGCGGAAGCGTTAACGTATCATAATGTAAATACTTTCCAAACAACCATAGTAAATGAATGTTTGATAAATAAACCCATCAATGCAACCATGACCACTCACGCCCTCCAGCCAGCAAGTTCCTGTTCCCAAGTACCTAACGACCTGCGAGCATGTAACAAGTGTATCAGACAAAGCTGGCGAGTTCACAGTTTTAGAAAACGTTTGTTACCAGCTGTATGTAAAACAGTTCACTGACAAATGCAGGTAATATTGTTAATATCTCATTTCCGAACAAGATGGCTCCTGAAATACATGACTGCCCTTCCCACATACTCCTATCTAGTACTGGGCCCGACTGGGTCATTAGTTCACATCCGTCCTATCTAGGAGCGGTGTGAGGGTGCCAAACCTAAGTAGCGCTACCAACTAATACCCGTTACCCTCCAGGTAACATAATAAGGGACTTACGAGAATGATAGGTGAGAATATTAACCAATACACCCGTTTTTTACCCAAACCACTGACTGTCCCCAACCACTGGGACGCATGCTCGAATGTAGTGAACTCACCTTGGTTTTGCTCGGTAAGATTGTTTACTTGATTAACAGTTGAATAAACACGTCCTAAAAAGGTTACCAGTTACAGTCAGTTTCACATGCACATATACCACACCTTTCACGTATAGTTAATTCACGCATTCGAAGTTCACATAAAATATATTCATTGCTCATGTAACACACATACACATTCCAACTCGTAACAGATTATTCGTCCGTATAAAGTATCAAACAATGCTTAACATGTAATCACACAAATATACCATATACAAACCTACATGATCAACTAATGTGTGTATGGCCCAAAGCTATATCATGTGTATATCACGATAACTAACAAATCCAACCCTCAAAGTCTGGCCAACTTGCATCATGTGCGGCCCACTTTCTCGGCAGTTTCTCTTGGCCCAAGCCTCGCGGGCCCAGTTCAGATCACGAGGTTCAGTGGCTCCGTGGTGACCCAGATACAACCGATTTGTATGTGGCCCAAGTGACAAATTGATTTAAACTAGTATGCCACTGTTCGGTAACCGTGTGCGGCCCACATCACAACCGGCCCATCAGTAAGGAAAATGCTATTATCAAACACATCCAAACAGTCCAGCTAATTTGTACCAGTCCAGCAACAAATCGGAAGTTTCAGGTTTGAGTTATTATGTTACCCTTAAATAAACCCCCCCCTCCCCCCCCCCCCCCCCCCGCAAAACAATACTAAGTCGGTTCCATATATTTATATTGTTACATATTCATTATTTGCTTGACAAGTATATTACACCCAAACCTACCATCAATGACTACCTATAGAAACAATAATAGCCTGCCATTCTTTAATCCCTAACATGGCCCATTGATTGATGTTCTGACAACAATCATTAATCCTCCTAACATAAAACGATGCTAGATCATCACATGGCTACTAGTTTCGATAAGAGATCCCACTATTATTTATGCATACAATTCTGACTTTATAACAGTGTTCTACACTCTCACACACATCACAAAGCAATTAATCATAAATAACCGAAAAGAATCATGTTACATACATCAACAGTATCACGCAAGACTTATCAAATATATCGTGTCTAGGAAACATGATCATATCATACACATAAATTAATAACATTGCATCTTATTAACTGGCTAATTTATAACACAAATTAACAAGCATGCCCTCAGCCAGACGTGTCAAACATCAACTCAAAGTAACAAGTAAACATCATACACCAATTCGACTAATCACCAAAATTCATCAACCATACACTGTCATCTACCATGCTATCCGATTCAATCAACCAGTTGTTTAAACATGTAAAGTTAATATTATCACATCATGTATTTGCACACAAATCGCATGTAATTAGTCTAAATTGAAATCAGTAACATTATACTAACCGGTGATGATGTAGTGTGTGCCAGAGCAAATAAGGAGGGATGTTTCTTCGAGAGCTGCTGCCGTCGCTATTCTTAGGGGTCTAGGGTTTGGTGGTAATAATGTTCACGTACTATGTAACTCAATATATGTATCAATGATAGAGTTTATGGTCGGCCCCAAGATTAAACATGATTTGGGCTCTAACAGGCCCAGCTTTAAGACATGAATCCATGCACTAAGATGGATCTCGTTTATGTGTGCTTAGTCCAACCCAATCATTGTATTTGTGAGTTAGTCTAGTTTGCGGCCCAAGTCCTAAACCCCATGACTCAAACTTGGGCTTGGGTTATTCATGTGTGGTTATTAGTGCTAATTCGGGTTGGGCCTCGGGCCCAATTATAAGTGAGAGGGACACGTATTCACAAGCAGTAAATAAATATATAAACATGGAAATACACGTTAAGATTTGTGTGAAATGTAAGCAATGCTAACCTTTAAAATACGGGTTGTCACATCATCCCCAACTTGAAAGAAATTTCGTCCCGAAATTTGACAAGTAAACATAGAGGAATGAAGTGAACAAATTAAGATTGTTGCGGATTTTGCTCAGATGTCACACCATTGGTCTGTCAAGTGTGATTTTGTTACCAAGTTTGTCAGTGATTTTCACTTCTTGGCCATTCTTGTTTGTGGGTATGAACTCAGTGGTTACATCAATGGTTTGAACAGATTTTGCAAAAGCAGTGGTTTCATTATCATGTTTTCTATAACCAACACCAAATTTCACATTGCTTTTTATCTGTTTTTCAAGCATAACCTCATACCCTTTGCATGATTCCACCCATCTCTCACAAGTGATCTGGGTGGACTCTAACTCCTTTTTGCAAACTTGGTATTTTTCTACCATAGTTTGGAGTTGTGTATTGGTTATGCTTTGTTCTTCTTTCAAACTGCTGATCTCTTTTTCCTTTTCAGTCAATTTGTTTTTAAGTTCTTTTAAAGATCTTTCAAATTTGACTTCATCAGTTAAGATTTTATCCCGAAGGTTTTCATTCACCTCTTTGATGTTAGCAAAAGCAATAATGCAATTGTCAGAACACAGTTTTTCTAGAACTTGAGGAGATACCTTGGCAGCAGCCATCATTGCACAATCACATTGATGATTCTCTTCATCATCAGCTATCACCTTCTTTTCACCAGCCTTTTCTTCCTTCTTTTCTTCTTTGTCCTCTTCGGACCATGGGTCTGTCAGTGGTTCAATCAGGGTACCTGAACATTCTCCCAACAGTAGTTCACCAGCCACAGCAGTAACCACTGCTTCAGTCACCTCATCCACTGTTTCAATACTCAGCTGTTCCTCTTCAGTTTCAACCCCCTCCTGTATTGACTCTAATTTCATCAAACAAAACTCATTATGAGAAGATTCATTAGAAGCATAGAGTGCAAAATTTTCATCACTAAGGTCTTCAGGCATACTGCTCCAGTCAACAAACCCTTGAGTGAAAAAGCTTTGTTGATCTGGTTGTACTGTTGCTGGAGCAGTGGTTTGAGGTGCAGCAGGTTGCACTTGTACCTGTGGAGAAGGGGTTTGAACATATTGGATCTGTGGAACAGTAGTTTGGACATAGTGCACTGGCACAGGGGCAGCAGCATAGTGAGCAGTGTTCACTTGAGCTGCTGGGGCATATTGGGCATAGTGCACAGTGCTTTGGTTTTGAGGTCTAGGATGAGTAATTATGGGACCAGTAGTTTGACTCCTACATTCCCTAGCGAAATGTCCCAACCTATTACACTTGTAGCACTTGATTTTCGATTTATCCAACCCAACCCTTAGATTCCCATGGAAACCTGGGAATTTTCGCCCTGTTCTTTTGTAAAATTTGCTAGTTCTAACACTTAGCAAAGCCAGTTGGTGCAGGATGTCCATTTCCTCTAAGTCAGTGGGATCAAAATGTTGCAAATCATTGAGTTCAAAGCATAAATTGTCTGACATCTGGTTTTCGTTTGCAGTGAATGCATAACTAGCAGAGTGAGGATCAGGGTTGTTAAAATTTGCACCAGCAGTTATGTCAATGAAGTGATCATAAACCTGATCCTTACCACTGCTCCCAGATTCTTCTTGACCCAGAAGAGCAGTGTTACCGAAAGTGTAATCATCAGTAACTTTTCCTGACTCTTGTAACCTCCTTTTCTGGTTCAACTCCCTTTCGTAGGTCAGGAGTCGACCGTGAAGTTGGGTCAAGGTCAGATCCTTGAACTCAGGTGAGTTTCGGGTGACAAAAGCTATGGTGTCCCATTTTTCTGGCAGTGACCTGAGGAACCTGCTATTTTGAGTTGAGTTTGTAAAAGTGGTGTTAACAAGCCTCAATTCACTGATGAGACAACTGAAACGCTCAAATTGTTGCGTTAGTGATTCACCTTTAACGTAACAAAATGTTTCATACTGTTGGTTCAGGATTTCCCTATTGTTTTCTATGACTTCTTCGGTTCCCCCAAATTGTTCCTTAAGTGCGTCCCATAACTCTTTGGCACTGTTACAGTGTAACAGTCCAGCATATATCTCATTGGGCAGCGCTGATGCTATGATGCTAAAAGCTTTAGCATCTAGTTCGAACTTTTGATAGTCGGTTTCGGTATAATTTTCAACTGGTTTTGGAACGAACTTTTTAGCATCTTCAGCGCTTGGCACTGTGGGAACGTGGGGACCATAGATGACAGACCTCCAACAACCTGTGCTTTGTTGAGCGAGGATGTGACCCATCCTCCTCTGCCAGATGTTGTACTCATTTCTTTTTAGCATAGGTGGTTTAAAAAGCGAGCCGATGTTGTTTTTATCATCCTGAGATTGTGACGTCATTCTTGTTGTTTTACAGACACTGAGAAATCAACTTTAATGGTGATTAATCCTTGCTCTGTTTTTCAACAAACGAACAAACGATCAGTATCAACTGTTGTGAGCTGAACTATTTACGTCAAAATGATTGTTAAATCAAATTTGACTGTCCAGGCTCTGATACCAATTGTTGGATCTGAGTTTGTTTCTAATTGTATTTTGTGTTTGTAATTAAAATGAGAATGGATGAGTGTGCAGCGGAATTATGGTGAAAACAAACTTTGCATACAATCAAACGAGAGTAATACTTTGATCAAACATCTTTACACAATGAATCGGAAGATTGAATTTATTTCAATAACGATTACAATGATTGATGAATGAATGCAAACTCCCCCTCAGCCAGAGCTCAGTAGTTTGTTCGTGCAAAAAAGACAATGATGCAAAAGAGCTAATAGAACAGTACAAAGTACTGAACTATTTATAGGCACTTGCAAACTACTGAGCATCTTAGCTGACGTCACCATGAAAGTGACATCTAACCTCCTAACAAACTCTAACCTCTGATCTATACAAAACTCTGATGTACTAACTACTGCTATTACATTTCATTTCATAAAAGACACTTAAACAGCTGCTGCATCCTTCCACTGCTGTGAACCCAGCAGTACTTGTCCGGATCAGCAGTGCTTGACTCAAGGCAGTAGATAGAATCAGCAGGGCTTTAGTCTTTCATCAGGTCTTGGGCAGCAGTTGTAGGTCAGCACTTTGTAAGATCAGCAGATAGGAGGTCAGCAGATATGAAATCACTTTCAAGGGGAGAGATTTGTATGTAAACATCTGCTTATTCTGGATCCACTGTTCTGATCCAGTTTTGGCTTTAATTATCTGTTCCTCTGATAGGGTTCAATCCCAACATGAGATAAAACCGATAAGGTTTGACCCGTTTCGGCTAATTTATGTAAACTTGTTACATAAACCGAACCGAACGCGTAATAAGCGTAACGGGTAATAATGAGAGCCATTTACAGGTTTCCTAAGTTAATATGCTCCAAATATGTTGTGACACCAGTAAGGTGTCTTTTATTATGCCCGAAACCAATTTAAACCCAAACTATGCCCCGTAGGGGTAGTTTGGTCATTTTAAAGGTTGTAAAAGAGTTTAAGTGTTAACCTGAGTTACATGTCTGATATAATCAGCAAAAATACTTAGTTTACTGATTTATAACAGTAGGGTAAGGTATATATGTGAAATTTATCAATTTTAACCAACCTATGCCCCGTAGGGGTATTTTGGTAATTTCACATAAGCCGAAAAGCTCAAAACTGAAGTCTGAGTTTAACAAACTTTGCTTACTGTTAAAATATTATAATTTTCCTCAAATATCAGTAGGTATCAACCCTTGTATGTTTAATATAGTTATAGCACATACTATGCGTTAAAAACGCTTAAAAAGGCGATTAGAGGCCATTTCCGGGTTTGATACATAAATCTGATATTTTTATATTTCTAGAAGGCTTAAAATAATTTATTTATCATATGTGATCAGTAGCAAAATGTTTGGAGTCGTTTAGATATGTAAAACTCATTTTATGGCCCGTAAGGGCAAAACCGACAATTACCGGATTAAGCCTACGACTATGAGTTATGCTCAGCCTAAAATTAATTAAAAATCTTCAAAAATCTCAAAATAATATATTACATCAGTGGGTAAAGATATTGATATCAAAAAGTATGTTTAAGTAGGCTATACGTTAAATACGCCGTTTAATTAACATAAAGCTTTAATTTTACGCTAACGAGCATAACTCTTAACCTACACCTCAAACTGATGTAAAATTTTTTATGCAAGTTTAAATATCAGTAAGTAAAGTTTCTACTCTTTTACATTTCCAAAAATCACGTTTTAAAGTGAAAAGGGCATAATGGTTAACATTTGAGCAATTAACGGAATCATGCATATTAATTGGATAACTAATGATCCGAGGTGTATAATCACAGAGGGTTATACTAGCATGTAACCTGGTCCAAATAAAGCTCTTAGGTATTTCTAAAACATACCATAACGGGTCAGAACTGAAAGTCAAAGTAAAAGTCAAACTATGCGACTTTCGGTTCCGAACCGGGTCTAAACAGGAAATTGTCGGGTTGAACATGTTTAGACATGTTCTCACACTTATTACCAAGTTATATTAATGATCAAACAGGTTGTATATGTTCTACATTGCTAATTATGCATAAATTAGAATTTAAGTATCCTGTTGACTTTTTCTTAGCAAGTTTGACCCGACAATTTGACCTAGTTAGAGTGGGAATCAGGGGGAACCCTTTTGAGGGTTTATTACCCACATAATTACCAACTTATAACTACTTTTGATTCGACTAATCACTGGACCATTAGTGATTAATCTTAAAGTCAACCGTTAATTACGACGGTTTGACTTTTAAGCTATAACTAGGCTAAAACTTAATTTAGAAAGGTCAAGCAAACTTACAAAGGTCCTATGCACGAAATGTGATCACTTGAGAGCAGGCTTGAGCTCCAGGAATGATCAAAAAATGCAGATGAAGGTGTGAGGGACTTGTTGCAACAAGGTGGCCTTTTATAGTGAATTAAACACCACAACTTGTTGACAACTCAAGCTACAACTGACCATAAACCATCAACACATGTCCCTAAGTGTTTAGGGGGTGCCTAGGGGCCAAGAAAGATGAGGAAATTCGGTTAAAGTCGAGCACAAAGGCCATGGCAGACAACAGCCAAGAATTTCGGAACTGGGAGTCCCTCGCGTGGCGCGAGGGCTCCTCGCGTGGCGCGACGACCTTCTGCAGAAAATCTGCATTTTTGATTTTTTGCTATTTGATCCTTGGCTCTTCAAAATCCGTTTAGACACTTGTTTCTTGCATTATGAACCCTCATAATCGATTTGTAAGGGCTTTAAAACATATACCCACTTTGTTAAGTCCCCGGTTAACCTTATTGTTTCCCGAAAAGTCCTAACTTTCAACGTTTACGCTTTAACCCTTCGCACACGAATTTGATCATAACTTTCTCATACGATAACGAAACTTTACGAAATTTATATCGTGCATTCTAGTGAGCATAATTAACAGTTACAAAGCTTCGGGTTTGTCAAAAGGTCACTCAGAGGTATAACTTAAACATGTTGACACATTTAGCCCCTGTAGTTTGTAATTCCTCACTTTTAGCTTCGCATGATCCATTATTTATTCGTTTGATGATATAATCATCATGTAAGGTTAATGTACAATATATTTATTCACTGTTGACATTTATAACTCGTATATTCACATACTTTCCATGTTTGTCAACTTTAGTCCTTCTATAACATTCTTTCACACGTTCAAACATATGACACGTGTCTACGCATTATAGGACGTGAATTTTCGAGGTGTTACATGACCAAACTGGACATCTTGCACGCAAGTGTCCAAATCTGAAACCTGTTGATGTTGAGACGAAAAAGAAATCTGTTGATGATGTTGATAAACAAAAATCTGAGGATGTGAAACAAAGGTCAACCAGATTTAATTCAAAACAAACTTGGAGGTTCAATACAAACAAGTTTGCTTCGAATCAAACTTGGAAATCAAAACCGAATAGGTTCGATTCAAGACAAACCTGGAATTCTCACACACCTAGATTAAGAACAACACAAAGTTGGAAAGCAAATGTCAATGCAACAAAATCACAACAGTTTTGGAAACCAACTGTTGTTCAGAATCAAAATGTTCAAAAACATTCACATTTTTACTAAAGAGGTACTCCAAAAGGTCAAACATGGTCTGTTATGAAACAAATCGCTTCGGTAAATGATGAAAAAGTTGAAATCAAAATTGACAAAGTCTTTGTACAAAATGACAAAGATTTTACGAAGTTAAATGATGCATTTTGTGTTGAAATGCCTAAGGTCAAACAGACCTGGGCTAAATTGTTCAAATAATTCAATAGTTGAATGTGCAGGTGCTCAAGAAAATTGTAGACTGTGAGAATGGAAAACGAAGCAGCCTGGCACAAGGAGAGGAGAAGGTTGCTGGTCCCTGCGACTGTTAAACATGGAGTTTGTTTGATTTCTGTATATAAATAAACCATATTCCAAAACCCTAAAAATTGAAAATTTATAAACCAAAAATATGTTTTTATTTTGTCAAAAATTTGAAAAATCAAAAATATGTTTGTTTTTAAATTTTGTAAAAAATTCAAAAATTCAAAAATATGTTGACTGAATACGCCGAAACCCTCACGGCTGAACAAACATGATTACTTCCACACGATTGAAAAACGGTTTTCAAACTGTCAAAAGTCAATGGGCTGTAAATCATGGGGGTACGTTATATTTTCTGCAAAACAGAGCATGTGAAGCAGAAAATGGATGGCGAGACAAAGCTATCAGTATCAGGTTGTCAAATTTTCTTTAAATGGTTTTGAATTTTAGGGGGAGCAAGAAATTGTCAGAAAATCCAAAAACATTAGAAAATTTGAAACAGCCAAAAACATGATAAAATCAAAATGAGTTGTGTGTAAAAAAAGGAAATGATAGTACATCAGTTAGACAATCACGGTACGCTAAAGAAATGGAATGTTAAATGTGATAAACGGTCTCACTGATGATATGCCAGTAGGTTTTTACACGCTTAGTAAATTGTTTTCGAGATATAAACCTAAATATCAATACTTACTTATCTCGTGGAGAACATCTCTCGGATATATGGGTAACCCCCGAAATCTTGTTTGAGAGATTGCCTGATTCTGAGATACTAGGTCTTTATACTGTTTGATATCTGGGGTATTATACCTGGTCTTCTGATATTGCGGAAGCAATGGCCTAGACCTCGTATAATACTTTACGCGCTTTTAAAGTTTACCCTCTGCACAAAAAATTGAAAAATATCGAAAGATATAAATCAATTGCAGTTGAAGAAAAGATTCCCTAAAGGGAACACACCTAAAGTTGAGCCTTCATCTCTTTGACTGAATGGAAGTTCATACCTGAGCTCTCAAGGTCTCGCACTAACCCGGATACAAATATCAGATTGGTATACTCACCTGTAAGACTGAATCTAGGGAATTTTGATACGGGAGTATATTCTGAGGTGGGACACGCGAATAAGTTTAAGTCCTTAAAACACTAAATCATATCTCGAAACAGTTGAACTTTGTGTGAAAATTTAAGTGGATCAGTATACTGGCAATCTAAGTGAATCGTTTAGAGCTTAAAGTGTTTAAAGCTCAACGGTGCTAGTGATTTGTCATAAACTGATATGATACTCAGACACGAACTCAAACAAAAATATGTCTGTAAATATTTCTTTACTGCTTTATGTTTCAGAAAAATACAAAAAGATTTTGATTTTACTTTATTTTCGACAACCGATGTCTGAAAGCTGAGTTTCAAAATCTAAGTTTGCTGATCATGTTTCTGTAAAATAAACAAGTTCATTAATTTGAAACTTGAGGTTTTTAATCAAAAAATCAAAAATAGTTTGTGAAATCTCCAAGCTCATTAATTTGGACTTGGATGATAAATCGTGAAGGTTTTGGATGCTTAGATTGTTAAAATCTGTTGTATAGAGCTAGTTTCGATTTTGGATACTTAAATAGTGCCAAATCTATGAAGATTGTTGATAGGGGGAGGGAATCAAGTATTCTTGGATATATTCATTCTATTATATTTTAGTGCCAGGATCTTGATTAAAAGTTTATAAGAGCCAGGTCACGATTCCTGGACAACCAAAAATGCTTTCACTGTTGAAATATTATGCTGAGAAATCTAGGTTTTCAAATTCTGGAAATTGAAAACATTTTTACTTATAAATGTTTGAGATTTACAGATGCTATGCCAGATTACGATCCCGATAGCGGAGTCTAAGGGGGAGTATGAAGACGAGCTCAACGCAAGGGGGAGCTTGCATTCAAGGAGCCAGGTAACTATCCTGGAGGAGCTTGTAACCGGAAAGCCAGGTATCGATCCCAAAAGCACGAAAGCTTGACGAAAGGGGGAACCTGAAGAAAGAGTCTACTGAAAGGGGAGCTAAAGCTGAAGACATATCCATGGGGATTCTGTTCAAGTAAGAGGGAGTCTGTGTTTGCTAAAGATGATAAAGCTTCAAGAAGACTTAGAGAGAGAGAAAGACAAGACACTACGAGATTGACTGCGGCAATATCCAAGGGGGAGTCTGTTAGTGCATTTATGTCTATCGCCTCCGTCAATCGAGTTCGTAGAAAGATTTAGCAGAAAACATGATTATATTGTAATATCTAGTTAGTAAAAGGCAAGGTGGCATAATTGTAAATATGTAAACACTCCTTATTGCCTTGGCCTATAAATAGAGGACTTAGGGTTCTCATTTAGGACTTTTGTCATTTTGGAGACTTGGAGAGCTAGAGGCTTAGAGAGAGAAAGTCTAGAGAGAGAAAGTGCTTAAGGTGATTCGTGGTGCTTTGTTCATTTTCAGATTATCAATAGAATCACGTTTATAGTACGATCTTGTGTTCGGTCACGTTCGTGTACGGATTCCGCACGTTAGTTACACGAGTCGGTTCAGAATCGTTTCGGAGTCGAAAACCGGTCCTACAGGAACAACAATGGCAGGAAGCATTAGGAGATTGATTGTTTTGAAAAAAAAAACAAGACACAAAGGTAGAAGACGACAAAAGCAACAAAAGGCCAATATTTATTGTTTCGAAAAAAGGGAGCATGTGGAGACGGCAGACTCGAAACACAGGCGACAAAAGCAATTGGTAATTATTATCACTTTTAAAAAGCAATTGGTGATTATTATCACTTTTTGCCCAAGATCAGTGGAAGAGGAGTTCAACCAGCCCTGCAACACGTTACCTGACGAACCATTATCTGACGAACAATTGACCTGCAACTTTCCTACCTCAAGTATCAAAAATCACTGTTTTTACTCATCATGACAACGATTACTGCTTTCAGCATTCAAGAACGTACATCCCATAATTCCCACAAGTTTGTATTCAATTTTACACCAAAAAATTATGGCTACTGGAAAGCCATGATGGAACCGTAAAAGCCAATGATTATATTGTTACGTTGACAACACGTTATCTTGCCCGGAAGAGAAAATTACAACTGGTGATGCTACTACTACAAACCCTAATTTCACAAACTGGATTGCTAATGATGCACACGTCCGCATGATTATTATATCCATCGTTTACGAGTCTTCGTTTCAACACATCCAAGGAGACACGGCTCGGGAAGTGTGGTTAAGTCTAGCACGTGCATATGCTCCTTTGAATTCATCTCATGAGTTCACACTAAAAACGCAGCTTTTAAATATTTCAATGAAAGATGGTGAAAAAGGTATTGATTATCTCAGCCGTGCTCAAGAATATGCAACGGATCTTGCAAATATTGGTGAACCCATCAAAGACAAAGATCTCGTCATGCTTACTATAGCCGGTTTACGTGAGGAATACCATGGTTTGAAAAGCAACCTTCTTGCCCGCTCCCCACCGGTTCAATTTAACGAGCTTCACGGTCTGATTGGTGATCATGAATATATCACTCGGTCCACTATATCTTCATCATCGGCCTCTCCACAAGTCTTCAATGTTACCACTGCCGCAACAACTACTTCCCACGCCCCCGATTTGGCTTCGATTCAGCAGCAGATTACCAACCTTCAACTTTTGGCAAACTAATTTGCTTCCACAACTCAACTGTCGGCATCACCATCGGCTCCTCAGGCAAACTATGCTAATCGGTCTGCTTCTTCAAGACCGACCCGTGTGTCACACCCCGACCGCGTAAAACAACAAACCGCGGCGGAAACGTCGGGGAGTGTAGCAACATAATTATTATTTCACAACCATGGTAATTAAAGTTTTATTTTATTTATAAACAAAGGTGTTACATTGTCTTAAAACAACTGAAACAAAGGGTACATATCATGATTAAACTAGTTCTAGCTTCGTTTTATGTCACTAAGGCACAGGTCCGCCTAAGTGTATCTTGTCCAATCCTATGCAACAGCTCCTGAAAACACATGTGAAAATAGGTACGTCAGCATAAAAATGCCTGTGAGATACATAGGTTTTATTAAAATAGGATTCATGACTTATGTTTAAGGAAATGCTTAATAAAAGTTAGTCATGAATCTTGTTAAATGTTTTCTTTTATAAATCATACGAAAACTTAATAAGAAATCAGATTATATAAAAGAAAGGTGTATGGTTAATTAAATAACCAAGTAAAAAGGATTTTGTGTGAATTAAACTATTTGTAAAAGAATGTCTTGTAAAAATATGTTATTTATGTAAAATGTCTAAATTGAAATGATTTAAATAACGCTACGATATGTAATACCATAAAAACACTTATATATAGGAAGTACCAGCGGCGTATCCACCATGCTTTTATCATATTACACGCCGCCTCGTTATGTAAATCACTTACCCAGACAAACCACCAAACTATAATGTTCAAACAATTGTAGAAATGTTTATTATGTAATCAAATGTCTATTGTCAAATGTATAACATGTAATGTGTAAACAAATGTCATTGTATGGCAAGTGAAATATATCAACTAAACCATAGATAAAATGCACAAAACAAGGTATTGAAGTAAATCATAGTTTAAATCAAAGTTATGTTTTGTAAAATAAATGCATGCTCTACTGATACAAACATCTATGCGATATTGTGAAAATGCATACACTCAAGCCTTGCGACTGTGGCGACAAACCCTTAAACAAATTAAAGGTTTATATGAGTTATGTATATCGAATTCGGTCCTTCCTTCCATCCAAACAAACCTAGGATTTCAGGAACGGGAGTTGTCAATTCCTATGGTACCACTACCTACTAACGAATGGTGTGATCAATGTTAATGAATGTATTTTTGTCTCATTTAAACAAACCAAATGTCATACCAAATTGTAAGCATGTTTTATGAAAATAATGTACTAAGTATGCAAGAAATGAACATACATAGCATGAAATGTAATGTAAAATAATGTACTAAGTATGCACTAAATGGACATGCATAGCATGAAATGTAATGTAAAATAATGTACTAAGTATGAACTAAATGGACATACATAGCATGAAATGTAATGTAAAACAATGTACTAAGTATGCACTAATTGGACATACATAGCATGAAATGTAATGTAAAACAATGTACTAAGTATGCACTAATTGGACATGCATAGCATGAAATGTAATGTAAAATAATGTACTAAGTATGCACTAAATGGACATACATAGCATGAAATGTAATGTAAAACAATGTACTAAGTATGCACTAATTGGATATACATAGCATGAAATGTAATGTAAAACAATGTACTAAGTATGCAATAAATGGACATACATAGCGTGAAATGTAATGTAAAACAATGTACTAAGTATGCAATAAATGGACATACATAGCAAAAACAAGGATAAAATCATGTACTATACTTGTACTAATGAGCATAGCAAGTATGATATAAAAACATGAAAAACACGAAAGTAACAAGTAGGCACATGTGTTTCACCCCAAAAAAGTTTGAAAACAGTAAAAGAGGGGTCTATGTACTCACTTGAGATTGCCTAGAAGTCCTTGAATAACAACCAAGCAATGCTAGAGATCACGGAAATCAATCGGTACCTAATATAGGTATCTATGTTAATAAACGGACCTAAATCGGAGGATCGGATAGGATGAGGTTTTGTAAACCAAATGAGTATTGGAACTCATGTAATATGGTTTAACAAAGCCTACATACTAAATTGAAACCTATCCTAAGTGCTTATGACCCATTACGACCCGTTTAGGTAGCTTATGCTACTTTAATGCGTCGTTTGCGTAAAACGCGTTCAGACCGCCTAACTAGTCCTATGACAAGTAATATATGCCTTAACATGTCTAATATTGTTTCCTAATCAGTTTAGACATCAAAATTTAGGTTACATATGCTTAAAATGAATTTTGGCGTACAAAGGGCATTTTGGTCATTTTTCCTAAGGCATATAATTTCCTATCATACAACTATGTAGACTAAGTGACCATAAGGTATAACCTCGGAAGGTTATTCCCTATCCAACTATGGTCACAAGATGTATTTGGTCGGATCCTAATGATTGGCCAAACGGGTCGGGTTCGAAAGTCTAAGCGGTTGTTTAGACCGCTTACCTTACGACCCTATATAAGCACTAAACTAAAAGTGACGAGTTAAACATGTTAAAACATGTTTAACGAAGTTTGAAAACAGGTTTGGTATCAAAACAAAGGGTTTTTGTAACACCCCGGCCGGAGGCGGAAAAGCCAAAGGTGTCACAAAACTTGATAGAATGCATTTGAGCACATGGAGATTATGTTAAGTTGAAATATAATTTAAGTTTAGTTCAATAGATTGCATTCACATCTGAAAAATATAAGAGTACATAAACAAATACAACATAAATTGTTTCATAAATGATAAATTTGGATTTAATCTAAGGCATGTGTCTTGATCAATCCTATGTAAAATGTTCTTGCAAATCCTGTCATCAAACATTGTTACCTGAAACATATGTTAGGGAAAATATTTGGGTCAACAAACGGTTGAGTGAATTCATAGGTTTTGTTTTGCAAAAATGTTAATATATATAAAGTTTGAATAAAAGTGGTTGTCGATATGTCTTTATAGCAAAAGAGTAATACATGTAGTTACTTAATGGTACATTCAAACCTATGACGATACTCGGAAATATCATCCATCCTTCCTTGTATGTATGTAGTGGTTCCAAACAAAAACAACAAAATTGCAAAGTTGGAAGTTTGGATGGGGTGTCAATCCTATAGCGCTATAATACAACCGATGGGCTTATGCAAGTTGATGAACCTAAACTTCTTAAAGCAAACAACAAAGTATTAAGCAAATGCAAAAACAATCGGGGAAACCACAAATAGCAAATAGTTTGTATCACATTGTAACATATGTATCATCCCAAAAATAATGTGAAAAGGGACTATGAACTCACCTTGATCTCGGGTAAATCCAAACAAGTATGCAAAGTATGAGAGTTCTTGGAATTAAGATTCCACGTCACTCTAATTGATTGAACATGCAACAATATGGAATATGTATCAACAATAATGTTTAATTGGATAATTGGAAATCCTAAATCTATAGGATTCGGTAGTGTTTTGTTTAAATGGTAGTTATGTGGTTTGGATAACCTAACAAGAGTACTCGGAAAATGAATATGATGTAAAGGAATTACTTATGAAAAATATTAATTTAACATAAATAATAAAATTGCAAAGATATGTAATTGCTTTAATATAAACATTTGTAATAATAAATCAAATATAATTAATTAGTATAATTAAATAACGTAATTAATTATAATGATTATTGGTAAAATATTGTACAAGTGATATAATTAATTTATAACTTATAATTGAATTTAGAAGTACAAAAATATATAATTATTTGGTAAATGATAAGTATATAGTTTAAAGAATAAATATGATAATTATATAACTAATTATCAAAATAATTAATTTAAATCAGAATAATTAAAAATAACATTTTTAATTATTGAACTTTAATATTACTGATTTAAGATAATTATTACAGTTTTGAAATCATTTTAAATAAATAGAATGAATTAAAATGATTATAATAACAATAAATAAGTTTATATAAGTTTAATTATCTAAATAATTAATTATAATAAAAATTCAGATTCTAAATTTATATAAACTCAGAATAATGCATATTTTTTCATAAAAATAATTTTGGATAAAAATTATATAACTATATAATTTAATTACATTAAATTAAACTATATTTACAAGTAAAAATACTGATTTAATTATATAAATATCAAAATTATATAAAATATCAGTAAAAATATTATTTTTGTAAAGTCTAGCATTTAAAATAATTTTTATAAAAATTTCAGCATTTAATTCATAAAAATCGGATTATTATGAATTATTAAATGATAAACTTTTTTTTTATAAAATAAAAAAAAAACATTCATCTTCAACCTTGGGATAGTCAAAGTCAACCGCGGGTCAAACAGTGAGGTCAAACATCGAAATTAACCGGGAAAAACTATGTTATATTTAAATAAACTTTGAGGGATCGCTGTATAAGCGAAACCGAACTGATTTATCAAATAAAAACTAACCGTTAAGGACTGAAACGACGGGGCGATTAAATTCCGGCGAGTTCGTAATTCCGACGAGTTGCAGGTTCGTGTTCCGACTTGTTTTGATGCGTTTAAGATATGTGAAAGGTGTAGCAGCTTAATGGGAGCCTAAAGAACTTATATACATGTCAAATTCGATCTCAGATCCAACATTACTTAGTGGGATTGTTCGGATTGATTTTTTTTAAGTTCGGTTAACAGATGGTTGGCATGTCAATATGTCGAATTAGTGGGTGAATTGAATTAGGTATGGGTCGGCAAAGAGTTGGTGAATGGTTTCAGATCGTACAACAATTAAATAATTGAAACAGATCGCACTCCGGCAACTTGGTCCGATTCAGATCTGAAATATTGTTTTTAAATTCTAAAGTGTATACAAATATAATGCAAGTTCAAAGAATAACCGGATGAGGGCTTAGCCCGACCGGTCACGAGTTCGTTTGTTAAGCTGAATGTCGCGAGTTCGATTCCCCCCATGTGACCGGTTCGATTGATTTTAAAACCTTTTTATTCGATTAAATGAGAATTTACATTTTGGCCCCCTGTGGTTCCATATTTACTATAACAGCCCCTGTAATACCCAGTTAGTTAGACTAACTGGGTTAATATTTGGAGAGTATTTCTTATATAAAAAGTTAACCCGGTTAGACAGTTTAGTTAAAGTGGGTTTCTAAAAATCAATTTTAGTCCCTGAAATGCAAGTTTGAGAAAATGACTAATTAAACCCTAGACTTTTATTATAAAAAAAATTCTTTTTATTTCTTTTATAAAACAAGTTTCAAAAATTACAAAGTGAACCCTAAACTTGTAGTTTTCAAAAATCGCACTCTTAACCCTTTAACTTATAAAATCTAAAATGACGTTTTTAATATCCGAAATTTGTACTTTCAAATAATGCTGGTTTTAACCCTCGGGCTTTAAAATCAAACCTTTAAAGCAAGTTTCAAGAAATGACAAATAGGTCCCTTAAATTGTAGTTTCACAACATGTCATAATAGGCCCTTATAGTTTATGTAGCCTGTTTTGTTCTTTCTAGCCCCTTGCTGGCCCTTTATATAATATATATATATATAAAGTGTGGTTGCCGTTCAAAAAAAATAGTTTACGTAGCCTTGTTTAATAGTATAAAACTCAACAAATTTGCAATTGTTTCATGTGTTTGTATTGGTATGAGCATGTATGAGTATAAAGCAAGTATGTTCAAATAAGTTTCATTCCAAATACAGTATTTGTTACAATGCATGTCAAAACAAATACGAGTGTGAAAACCAGGGTGGTTACAGTTTTGATACCCAAGGATAGTTTGGTTGTAAAATACGCAAGAATGCACATTTTGACCGAAACTATGACTCGTCACTATGCCTAAATAACGTGGTAATCAGTAGGTATAGTCACAAGGGACTATAACCATCGTGATTACGCTCACGTTGCGAAGTTCAAACGAACTTCATGTTGACCATAAAATGGTCAAAGCTGAAAGTCAAACACTGTTTGACTTTCACGCTTAAAACGCATAAAAGAATGAAAGAATACTTACAACGGGTCCAAGAAATGGGGATTTGATCCAAAATTTCTCAGGTATGAAGTGTTATAACTCCAACTTAGAGAAATTAAGAATCAAAGTGTGAGTTTGGGTTGAGAACTTGGGGGTATTTATAGATTTCGTAGAACCGTTAGGATCGTTTCTTGAAATCCGAGCTTCAATCTAAGCCGTACACATGCACCCCCTGATTTGTGAAACCATGGGCACCCAAAACCAGTCCATAGAATCAAAGAAACTATGTGCAAAACAATGGGAGCAGCTGGGTTTTATAAAAATGAAGTTTTCTGACCTGGGAGTGGCTTACGGACCGTAAGCTGACCTATATGGTCCGTATGGTCATGTGGTGCTGGCAGGATGTTTCACTAATTGGCAGAACAGGCCCCTGAGTCTCCGAACTTGATTTTTGATGCGTTTTGACACGTTTAAGCCCTGTTAACCTCATTTCAAGACTCTAAAATGAAGTTAAAGTATAGGGAACTTAAAATATGCTCAAAAATATGCCGAATGTCGGTTCGTTTGGCCGTACAATTGCGTTGTTCGGTTAATTACGACGAAACACGAATGGATGCGAATAACGATCCAAATTACGCGACAAATGGAATTTTATCATGCCAATAACTAAAATAAAATATTTTAATGATTACATAAATTTTTGGATGTCCGGATATATTCAGAACGTAAGTTATGCGCGAAAATGTAAACTTATGCACTTTTTGACGCTTTTAGTCCCTGAATGACCAAAAAGTTTGTTTTAGCACACCGAACCCCTTAAAGCCTATTTCTAAGCTATGTAAAGGATATTTATGGTATGTTTAACTTATGGTCATGTTCCGGATTGTCTGTTACAGTACGTCAAAATTAGTCCATGTAAGCGAATAAACTTGATTATGCCATACTAAAGCCTTCAAAACTTATATCTAAGTTATGTAAAGGTTATTTAAGGTATGTTAAGCATATGTTGATGTTCTGGAGTGTTTGTCATGTTAAACTGATTACGTATACGTATCGGTTTGCGTAACTCTCCAGAAAGCGATATAGAGTTTGAAATTGAACAAAAGTCAAAACATGCAAAATGTCAAACATAAATAAACAAACATTGGGATCAAATAACATTTTTTTATTGATAACTGAACTGTTTACAATGATTATAAGCACAGATGTCACAGTCTCCCCAACTTGTGGAAATTTTGTCCCGAAATTTGTTTAGAGGAAACTCGTGAGAAAAGATGTGGATATTTCGCCTTCATTTGATCTTCACGTTCCCAAGTAAATTCTAGTCCACGTTTAGATTCCCAGAGAACTTTGGCCAAAGGAATGCGCTTGCACTTGAGCCATTTGACTTCACGTTCCATGATTTCCACTGGTTTCTCAACAAAATGCATCGTGTTATCCACACGAATTTCATCAAGTGGAGGTTCTCATCAGCTAGACACTTCTTGAGATTGGAAACATGAAAGGTTGGATGAACATTTCCAAGTTCAGGAGGTAACTCAAGTCTGTAGGCTACCTTACCGATTCTTTCGACGATCTTGAATGGTCCAACATATCTAGGTGCAAGTTTTCCTGTCTTTCCAAATCTGATCACACCTTTCCAAGGTGAGACCTTAAGTAATACGCGATCACCGACTTGAAATTCCAAGGGCTTGCGTCGTCGGTCCGCGTAACTCTTTTGACGGCTTCTAGCTGTCTGAAGGTTATCGTGAACTTTCTTAACCTTATCTGTTGTCTCTAGAATGAGGTCAGGTCCAGTAAGCTGAGCCTCACCGATCTCATTCCAGCAGACTGGTGAACGACATTTTCGACCATAGAGAGCCTCGAAAGGAGCCATGTTGATGCTGGAGTGATAACTGTTGTTGTAGGAGAATTCGATCAACGGAAGGTAAGAATCCCAACTACCACCAAAATCGATCACACACGCTCTAAGCATATCCTCCAAAGTCTGGATTGTTCTTTCAGTTTGGCCATTTGATTACGGATGATTAGTTGTGCTTAAATTAAGTTGGGTCCCCATAGCAGATTGCATGGTTCTCCAAAAATGAGACGAGAAACGAGCATCTCTGTCAGAAATAATGCTCAAAGGAACACCATGTCTAGATACAATTTCATCCACATAAATTTTAGCCAGCTTGTCAGCAGATAGATCCTCACGGATCGGAAAGAAATGTGCTGACTTTGTAAGACGATCAACAACTACCCAGATGGCATCATGACCTCTCTTAGTGCGTGGAAGTTTGGTAATAAGATCCATAACAATGTTTTCCCATTTCCAAACTGGAATCTCTGGTTGCTCCAATAAACCAGAGGGATGTTGATGTTCAGCCTTAACCTTAAGACAAGTAAGGCATTTTGACACGTATAAGGCAATGTCTTTCTTCATACCAGGCCACCAATACTGAGTACAAAGATCCTTATACATTTTGTCTGCACCAGGATGAATAGAATAACGAGACTTATGAGCTTCATCCATAAGCAAGGTGCGAAGATTGTCTTGAGTTAGGACCCACAAACAATCCATGAAATAATACGATCCATTGTCCTTCAGTTCGAGATCAGGCTTAATGTGATATGGTAATTCCTTACCCATCAAGTCTTGTGAAACACAAGTGTGTTGAGCCTGAGAAATGCGGGTTTGAATATCATATTGAACTTTGACACAATGAAGCTTGACACATTCCTTACGACTTAATGCGTTAGCCACGACATTCGCCTTACCAGGATGGTAGCGAATTTCGCAGTCATAGTCGTTTAGAAGTTCAACCCAATGTCGTTGCCTCATGTTGAGTTCTTTCTGATTGAAGATGTGCTGAAGACTCTTGTGGTCAGGGAAAACCACAGCACCTAACTCAAGATCATGAGTGGTGTAGTTCTTCTCGTGTACCTTCAAATGCCTCGATACATATGCTATGACTTTGTTCCTTTGCATAAGAACACAGCCAAGACCCAAGTTTGATGCATCACAATACACGACAAAATCATCATTGCCCTCAGGCAATGATAGAATAGGCGCATCACAAAGCTTCTGCTTCAAAGTCTGAAACGCTTCTTCTTGCTTGGATCCCCATTCGAAGGGTTTGTTCTTCTGAGTTAGAGCAGTTAGAGGAACTACAATCTTGGAGAAGTTCTCGATGAAGCGGTGGTAATAACCCGCCAGACCAAGAAAAGAACGAACTTCAGTTGGAGTAGTAGGCGTATCCCAATCCTTAATCGCACTGATCTTGGAGGGATCTACATGAATACCTTGTTCATTGACGATATACCCCAAAAATTGAACTTCCTTAAGCCAAAATTCACACTTGAAGAATTTGGCGAAAAGTTGCTCTTTTTTTCAGGAGTTCCAGAGTAAGACGAAGATGTTGCTCGTGATCAGTTTGCGTCTTAGAGTATATCAAGATGTCATCAATGAAAACGATGATAAACTTATCTAAATAAGGCTTACAAACCCTATTCATCAAGTCCATGAAAACAACAGGAGCATTAGTTAAACCGAATGGCATAACGAGTGCGGAATGCTGTCTTGGGAATATCTTCTTCATGCACACGAAGTTGATGATACCCAGAACGTAGATCAATCTTTGAAAAACCAGTAGCACCCTGTAACTGATCAAAGAGATCATCAATGCGAGGTAGGGGATATCGATTCTTGATGGTAAGCTTGTTAAGCTCACGATAATCGATACACATCCTGAAAGATCCATCCTTCTTATTGACAAAAAGAACGGGAGCACCCCAAGGTGAAAAGCTAGGACGAATAAAACCTTTGTTAGAAAGCTCTTGAAGCTGCTTAGACAATTCTTGCATCTCAGACGGTGCAAGACGATATGGATATCTGGCAATAGGATTTGCACCAGGTACAAGATCAATACTGAACTCGACTTGGCGCGCTGGGGGTAAACCAGGTAACTCTTCAGGAAACAATTCAGGATAATCTCGAACAACGGGGATATCATGGATAGACTTACTTTTGCCTTTATCTGCTACGACATGTGCCAAGAAGGCCACACAGTTCTTTCGCAGATGCTTCCGAGCCTGAGTACAAGACATGAGCTTGAGACTACTAACAGGTTTCTCACCACGAACCTGTAGGATCTCACCTGTCGAGAGCGGAACATGAACAATCTTCTCAAAACAAACTACCTCTGTGCGGTGCTTGGCTAACCAATCCATACCCACTATAATGTCGAAGCTTCCAAGTTGCATCGGTGTGAGGTCGATAGGAAAGAGATGGTTGTTAAGGTTCAATTGACAATTGCGAAGAACAGAATTGAGAACAACGGGTTCACCATTAGCAACTTCTACTGTCAAAGGCTTTCCTAATTTGGTTCTAGACATGTGAAGCAAAGGCTCAAAAGACAATGACACAAAACTCTTATCGGCACCCTAATAAAAAAGAACAGAAGCAGACTGATTGTTAACAAGGAACGTACCGTTCACCACCTCGTTGTCTGCTCGCGCCTCATTGGAATTCATGTTGAAGACTCGACCTCGAGCCTGAGCTTGATTTTGATTTTGATTCTGATTCTGATTTGCGTTGGCTAGTCTTGGACACTGGTTTTGATAATGGGTCAGGTCCCCACAATTGTAGTACGAACCAGGAGGAAAGTGAGGTCGTCAGCTTGTGCTTGATGTGGAGCAGGTAGTTGAGCAGCCTGCTGAGCTGGGTTACGTGCTGCTTGATTGGGAGCAAAGCGACAAACATCAGAAAGATGACCCGACTTCCCACAGTTAGTACAGAAACGACACTGAACTTGCGGTTGATGGTGGCTATTGCATCTGTTGCACAACGGTGCATTTCCCGCATACCATTTCTTTGCTGGTGGTTGTGCAGGTTGGTTGGGAGCTGCCTGATTAACTTGGGCAGTGACCAGTGACAACAAAATTCTGGGAAGCCTTACGCTTCCTAGACCCCTTTGTAGAACCAGTTCCCTTGCCCTTCTTGCTCTTACCCTTCTTGCTTTCACCCTTATCAGACGACTGTTTCTTACCCTTGTCACCCTTCCTGTGTAGCTTACCCTTTCGGACCTGCGACTCAGTCAATGTCGCAGCTAACTCGATTGCCTGAGAACTGTGGTAGGGTTATTACCAGTGACGATGTCTTGTACAGAGTCAGGTAAGCCATCAATATACCTCTCGATAGCTTTTTCGAGTGGGGTAACCATTGTAGGGCATATCAAACTCAACTCTTCATACCTATCAGTGTAAGCCCGGTGTTCACCACTATCCTGCTTCAAATCATCAAACTCCCTTTCTAAAGCCCTTAGCTCATGACGAGGACAGAATTCCCTCATCATAAGAGCCCTAAGCTCGGCCCATGTCTGTGCTAAAGCAACCTCAGCACCACGGTCTCTCATAACCCCGTTCCACTATGTAAGAGCCCTCTTCTGAAACACGCTGGAAGCAAACTTGACTTTGCGATTATCAGGACACTGAACATGACGAAAGGTACTCTCAATGCTCTCGAACCACTGTATGAGCCCAGTTGCTCCTTCAGAACCACTAAACTTGAGTGGTTTATCCGAATTGAAACTCTTGAAATTGCAAGGAGCATTTTGGTTATTGTTGGCTTGGTTAACTTGAGCAATAATGTCTGGGAGTACAGCAGCCATATGCTGCGCCATGATAGCTGCCATTTTGGCATTAGGTAGCGGATTTTCACATCGAGGAGGCATTATAAAAGAGGAAACATGAGAGAAAACGAGTGAGATGATTAGATGAAAAGAATGAGATGATACAAAAATCGACAAAAGCAAAGATGGTGGTCATTCGTCCGTACCACAAAGCAAACAAACGACATACAGTGACTAATCAAAGTAAATGGGTCAAAAATAATGTATCGCGAAGGCATGCTTTAGCCTATAAGTGGACACTCACCCTAAGAGTTCTCAGGTAAGAGTGACTGGTCCGATTATGTGGATTTGTACGAACACTCTAGCCTAGACAGAAAACTCGAGGTACATGCACCCATCCTTCCAGATTGCACGTGTTCACATTATTTTAGACCCAAAACTTTGATGAGATTTTGAAAACTTGGAAAGCACAAGGCCAAAAGAATCATTCAAAATCGGATGATTAAATTCTCAAAATCATTTTGAAAAACGGAGGGTTTAAAACCTTATAACAAATCATTAAAAAAACAGATGATTGATTTTCAAAAATCGTTTCAGAAAGTTGTGTTTTTGTTTTGGTTATCACCTATGGATAGGTGACGTGTATGTTTTAAGATCTAAACACAAGATAACTTGTGTTAGGGTCCTAGAAAAGTTATAGTCTAGGTCAAAGCATTACTAATAACCTAATTCCCTATAACCAGTGTTGCAGAAGGCGCTAGGCGCTAGTCGGGCGGTGAGGTACCGCCTAGGGATTAATCGGGATTAATCGGGATTAATCGGGATTAATCGGATTGGGATTTTTATATGTATTTTTTCAAAATTATATATATATACCCAATAATATAAAAATAATACTTCAAAATTCACATAAATACTTCAAGTTTCAGATAGTATGGTTCGATTTTGATCGATTTTGACTGATTCTGACCAATTTTGACCGCCTAGGACCGCCTGGGACCGCCTGGGACCGATTTTGACCGATTTTAACCGATTAATATAGGCCGATTAATCCGATTTTTGACCGCCTAGGACCGATTTTGACCGACTTTGACCGACTCCGATTAATTGGCCGACTAGCTCAAAATTAGTCAGTAAGTAGCCACCTAGCGCCTAGGCGCCGATTAATCGGCCGCCTAGGCCGATTTTTGCAACACTGCCTATAACCATTGGCTCTGATACCAACTCTTTTGTCACACCCCGACCGCGTAAAACAACAAACCGCGGCGGAAACGTCAGGGAGTGTAGCAACAGAATTATTGTTTCACAACCATGGTAATTAAAGTTTTATTTTATTTATAAACAAAGGTGTTACATTGTCTTAAAACAACTGAAACAAAGGGTACATATCATGATTAAACTAGTTCTAGCTTCATTTTATGTCACTAAGGCACAGGTCCGCCTAAGTGTATCTTGTCCAATCCTATGCAACAGCTCCTAAAAACACATGTGAAAATAGGTACGTTAGCATAAAAATGCCTGTGAGATACATAGGTTTTATTAAAATAGGATTCATGACTTAAGTTTAAGGAAATGTTTAATAAAAGTTAGTCATGAATCTTGTTAAATGTTTTCTTTTATAAATCATACGAAAACTTAATAAGAAATCAAATTATATAAAAGAAAGGTGTATGGTTAATTAAATAACCAAGTAAAAGAAAGGTGTATGGTTTAATACGCGTAAAAAGCCGTTTTAAGCGATTTCCGGGTTATACAGGAAATCTGAGTTTTCTGATCAGGTTATAAGGTTCAAAATACTTCATTTATCATATAAAATCAGTAGCAATTGGATTGGTGTCAAAATACTATGTAGAACTCATTTTATAAACAAAAAGGGTATAATCGGTATTTACCGAATCAAGGCAATAACCTTAGGTTATGATCAGTTTAAAAATAATTAAAAATCTTCAAAAATCCCAAAATATTATATTACATCAGTGGGTAAAAGGTTTGGTGTCAAAAATTGGGTTTAGATAGGCTTTACGCTAATCACGCCGTTTAATTAATAAAAAGCTTTCTAATTACGCTATTAAGCATAACTCCTAATCTAGACCTCCAACTGATGTGAAAATTTATTGACATGTTTAAAAATCAGTAACAAGGATTATTGTTCTCTCACATTTCCAAAATTCTCGTTGTATGGTCAAAAGGGCATTATGGTCAACATTAAGCAATTAACGGAAACGTGTAAACGAATCGGACAATCAACGAACCAATCACAGAGGGTTATACTATCATATAACCTGATTCAAATGAAGCTCTAAGGCACTTCTAAACCCATCTAAATCGGGTCAGAACTGAAGTCAAAGCAAAAGTCAAAGTTTTGCGACTTTCGGTTCCGAAACGAGCCTAAACAGAAAATTGTCGGATCGAACAAGCTTAGACCAGTTCTTATACTAATTACCAAGTTATATGAGTGATAAAATAGGTTACACGTCTTCTACATTGCTAATTACGTGTTAATTCGCAAATTAGGATTTTGTTGACTTTTTTATAAACAACTTTGACCCGATAAATGATCTAGTTAGAGCGGGAATCAGGGGGTGCCCTTTTAAGGGTTTATTGCCCACATAATTACCAACTTATAACTACTTTCAATTTGACTAAACATCGGACCATTAGTGATTAATTGATAAGTCAAACCTTAATTACGATGGTTTGACTTTTAAGCTAATAACTAAGTAAAACATGATTAAGGAAGGTTAATGAAGCTTACCAAAGTCCTAATTACGACTAGAGATGCTTAGGGGCTGCACTTGTGCTCCATAAGTCTTCAAAAGTGAAGTTATGATTGTATGATCAAAAGTTGCAAACAATGGACCTTTATATAGTGGGTTTAATCCCACTAGATCATGCCATGCAAGGCTATAAGTGATCATTGACCATTCACAAGTGTCCCTATACTCTAAAAACAAGCTTAGGCAGCACATGGTATTGCAAAATGGCCATATAAGTCGGTTACATGGGCTGAACAGACACCTGTCTGTGTTTTCTGCATCTGGGCGTGCCAGGCGGCCCGCGTAAGCCCAGGCAGGGATCTTACGCGCCCCGTATGGAGCCTCAGCTCAGGTTCAACAAGTTTCAAAGTTTGCATTTTGGCCCCCGGTCCTTTTTAAAACTTGTTTTAACTTCTTGTTTTACACTTTGAGCCCTCTAAATTGATTTATAAGGGCTTCAAGACTTATACCCACTTTGTTAAGTCCTTGGTTAACTTTTGATTACCCGAAAAGTCATAGATTTCTTCGTTGACGCTTTTAACCCCTCGTATACGAATTTTATCATAACTTTCTCATACGATAACGAAACTTGGTGAAATTTTTATCATGCATTCTAGTGAGCATAATTAATCGTTACAAAGCTTTGGGTTCGCTAAAAGGTCACTCAGAGGTATACTTTAAACATGTTGACACATTTAACCCCTGTAGTTTGCAATCTCTCACTTTCTTTCACAATTGGATTCGTATGATCCATGATTCATTCGTTTAAGGGTATTAACATCATGTAGGGTTATTGTAAAGTATATTTATTCATTGTTGACATTTTGAACCCTTGTATTCACATACTTTCCTTGTTTGCCAACTTTAGTCCCTCTAGAACATTCTTTCACACGTTCAAAGCTTATGACACGTGTCAATACATTATAGGACGTGAATTTTCGAGGTGTTACATCCTCACCCCTTAAAAGAAATCTCGGCCTCAAGATTTACTGAAATAAATGAGGGTATTTTTCTTTCATTGTGGACTCTACCTCCCATGTGTACTCGGGACCTCTACGGGCATCCCATTTTACTTTTACGATCGGTACATGCTTCCTTCAAAGCTTCTTAACTTGTCGATCCTCAATCGACACAGGTTTTTCAACAAACTTTAAACTCTCGTCAATGTGCACATCTGTATGTGGTATGACTAGTGATTCATCAGCTAGACATTTCTTCAGATTGCAGATGTGGAATACGTTATGAATACCACTGAGCTCTTCAGGCAACCTTAACTTATAAGCAACTGATCCGACACATTCGATGATCTCGAATGGTCCTATGTACCTCGGGCTTAACTTGCCCTTCTTACCAAATCGCATTACCTCTTTCCAGGGTGATACTTTAAGCAACACTTTGTCACCTACCTAGAATCTCAGAGGTTTACGCTTCAAATCTGCGTAGCTTTTCTGCCTATCTCTGGCAACTTTTAGGCGATCACGAATCTGGACAATCTTGTCCGTCGTTTCAAAGACTATTTCAGGTCCTGTCAGTTGGACATCTCCAATTTCTGCCCAACAAACGGGCGTTCTGCACTTTCTACCGTACAAGGCCTCGAAAGGCGCAGCCTTAATGCTGGTATGATAGCTATTGTTATAGGAGAACTCGATTAATGGCAGGTGGTTATCCCAACTACCATTTAAGTCAATCACACATGCACGAAGCATGTCTTCCAATGTTTGGATTGCACGCTCACTTTGCCCATCCGTCTGAGGATGGTAGGCCGTACTGAAATTTAAGCGCGTGCCCAAAGATTGTTGGAAACTTTTCCAAAAATGTGAAGTGTATCTAGTATCTCTGTCAGAGATAATAGACACTGGTATGCAATGTAGAGATACAATCTTATCTACGTACAATTGGGCTAACATGTCGGAGCTATAAGTCTCCTTAATGGGTAGGAAATGTGCTGACTTAGTCAGTCTATCTACTATCACCCATATAGTATCATTTCCTTTCTTTGTCTTTGGTAACTTGGTGATGAAATCCATTGTCACCATCTCCCACTTCCAAGTGGGAAGTTCAGGCTGTTGTAGCAAACCTGATGGCTTTTGATGTTCAGCTTTAACTTGTGCGCACGTCAGACATTTGGCCACATAAGTGGCTACAGATTTCTTCAAACATATCCACTAATAGTTTGACTTTAGATCCTGGTACATCTTATCAGCTCCAGGATGAACGGAATATTTAGAACTATGGGCTTCCTGGAGAATAACATCCCGAAGTCCTCCATAAACTGGAACCCATATTCGTCCATTTAGCCTTAGGATTCCGTCTTTGCCATAGGATAACTGTTCTTCAGTTACCCCTAGCTTTTCAGCAGGATAGTTAACTTCCAATACTGCATCCTTCTGCGCAGCTAACAACCTCTCATTCAAACTATTCTTTATTTCCATGCTCTTGGCATTTATTCTAATAGGTTTAACTATTTTCTTCCTGCTCAAGGCATCAGCGACTACATTCGCCTTGCCTGGATGGTATCGGATTTCACAATCGTAATCATTCAACATCTCCATCCATCGGCGCTGCCTCAAGTTTAAATCCTTTTGGTTAAAGAGGTGCTGGAGGCTCTTGTGATTAGAATAGATCACACACTTGATTCCATACAAATAATGCCTCCACAGTTTTAGTGCAAATACAACAACACCCAACTCCAAGTCATGGGTGGTGTAGTTCTTCTCGTGCACTTTTAACTGTCGTGAAGCATAGGCAATAACTTTGCCTTTTTGCATAAGCACGCATCCCATTCCGGTGTGTGATGCATCACAATATACCACAAACTCTTCTATTCCATCAGGCAATGTCAACACTGGTGCATTGCTTAGCTTCTGTTTAAGGATATCAAAGGATTCTTGTTGCTTCGGTCCCCAGTCGAACTTAATATTCTTCCTAGTCAAAGAAGTTAGGGGTGCAACAATCCTTGAAAAAATTTCAATGAAACGCCTGTAATATCCTGCCAATCCCAAGAAGCTGTGAATCTCTGTGGGCGTCTTCGGCTCTTGCCAATTCATGACAGCTTCAACCTTAGCGGGATCTACCTGGATTCCGCGTTTACTCACCACATGTCCAAGAAATTGGACTTCACGAAGCCAAAATTCACACTTAGAGAATTTGGCGTAGAGCTTTTCTCGATGAAGCAGTTTCAGAATGCAATGGAGGTGCTTCTCATGGTCAGCTTGATTCTTCGAGTAAATAAGAATATCATCGATGAAGACGATGAGAAATTTATCCATGTAGGGCTTGCAGACGCGGTTCATGAGATCCATGAATGCGGCTGGTGCATTAGTGAGTCCAAAAGGCATCACTAAGAACTCGTAGTGACCATAACGATTCCTAAATGCAGTCTTATATACATCTTCATCCTTGACCTTCAGTTGATGATATCCTGACCTTAGGTCGATCTTGGAAAAGTAAATCGCTCCTTGAAGTTGATTAAACAAGTCGTCGATCCTGGGCAATGGATACCGATTCTTAAAAATAACTTTGTTAAGTTCTCGATAATCGATGCACAGACGCATCGATCCATCCTTTTTCTTCACAAACAGGATTGGTGCTCCCCAAGGAGATGAGCTAGGTCTAATAAATCCTTTGCTTAACAAATCATCCAGTTGAGTTCTCAACTCTTTCATCTCCGTTGGTGCTAATCTGTAAGGTGCTCTTGCAACAGGTGCTGCTCCAGGAATAATGTCAATCCTGAACTCCACTTGCCTATCTGGGGGTAAACCAGGTAGTTCTTCAGGGAATACTTCTGGATATTCAGAGATAATAGGTATGTCTTCGATCTTAGGCTTTGGTTCATCAATGGTTACTTGTGCCATGTAGATAACACAACCCTTTGTCAAACACCTTGATGCCATGAGCATTGACACTTGCTCAGGCATTCCGTACTTAGTATCTCCTTGGATTGTCAAAGGCTCGCCATGAGGAGTTCTGACGACCACTTGCTTCTTAGCACAAACGATCTGGGCTTGGTTGCGAGACAACCAATCCATGCCTATTACTATATCGAAACCGGCTAATTTCAAAGGAAGTAAAGACAATGGAAAAAAATGGTTCCTAATGGATATAACACATCCATCTAACACGGTTGACGCTGTTTCTAAGGTACCATCAGCTAATTCCACCTCATATTTCACACTTAAGGTTTTAACACGTAAATTCAGCAATTTACAAAACTTATTATCTACGAATGACTTATCAGCTCCTGAATCGAATAACACTCTTCCATAAACATCATTTATGAGGAAGGTACCTGTGATCACATTGTCGTCCTGAATAGCTTCCTCTGCATCTATCCGGAAGACCCTTGCATTGGTCTTTTTCCCATCCTCAGTCTTCTTTGCAAGTTTTGGGCAGTTGGACTTGATATGCCCTTTCTTATTGCAGCTATAGCACGTAGCATCCTTGATTTTCTTACAGTCTAGGGTCTTGTGCTCAGAAGACTTGCAAATCCCACATGCCCTTGGTTGTGACTGGGATTTCGACTCATATCTGCACTTCCCGAAGTGCTGTTTCGTGCAGATCTTACAATTGGGCTTATCACCCGACTGATGACCATCTTTCTTAGATCTAGAACCCTTTTTGTGGTTATTTTTTCCCTTATGTCTCTTATCCGATCGTCGTGAGCTATCATCCTCACGCTTCCTTTTCTCAGCATCAGTGTTTCTCAGCGATCTCTGCCTGACCGCGTCCAGAGTAAGAGATAATGCTATATCAGCTGCAGACCGGAAGGTAGCTAGTCTAGAGGCTTTCACATTGGCCTTAACTTCTGGGGCTAAACCCCCGATGAATCGAGCTATCCTCTTGGGTTCCGGTGTTATAAGATAAGGAACCAACCTTGACATTGTATTAAAGCTCGTAAGGTAGGCTTGACAATCCAGGTTCTTCATAACAAACGACAAGAAATCAGATTCAATCTTCTCAACCTCATGCTGAGGGCAGTAGTTTTCCTTGATCAACGTCATAAACTGATCCCATGACAGATTGTACAATGGGATTTTTCCGGTAGCTTGGATTAATGACCTCCACCAAGCTAATGCCTCACCTTTGAATGACCGAGACACAAATTTCACCACATCCTTATTAGCGCAACCACTGATATCCACTACAGTGTCCATCTCATCCAACCATGTCATGCAGTCTACAGCTCCTTTTTGCCCAATGAAATCCCTAGGTTTGCATGAAACAAAATACTTATAGGAGCAACCCTTATTATGGGGTCCTTGATTCAGGACGATCCTTTGAGATGGAACACTTTGCTGATTTGAAGAGTGACGATCGTCATCGTCTTTCTTTGGCTCTTCCTTCTTGGAGGGTGGCTTGCTGTGAGCCTCAGAATGAGTCTTAGGCTTGGAATGCGGTGCAGATAGGGTCCTACTTCGAGTCCCACTATATTCATTATACTGCCGCTCTATTGCTTTTGTAACAGCATTGTCTATTAATGCTTGCAGCTCTGCACCCGCTATGTTAATTCGGGTATTATCATGATCCTCCCTTGGGTGACTGTTGATCTCATCCGAGTCAGCCATGTAGTTTGAATTGTTACATAAGATATGGACAATAATTTATTTGGGAGTTTATTATGGAATTGTCTTTTATGGCAATTCATTAACCATGGTAAACACAGACCATATTTGGTTAATTTGTTAGTCATAGTTATTTAGGATTTTTATTATAATTTGTCCTAATTATAAAACAATAACAGTATTATTAGTAGCACAAAAGGCCTAGTCACAAGGATATTTTTAAATCATAAGCTATGATTTCAGAGAATCAAGACATGAAGGTTTGAACATAGTTCTTTACCTTTTTCTGACAGGGAGTCGTAGACTACTACTGTCTTTTGTCTTATATGACAATGAGTATGGCCCGTAGGCACTATATTACCAATGGATGGTCAACATATGATCATTTTAATTGATGATTTAAACCCATGATTTATAGATCATCAGGTTAGGATAGGAATCTTTTGAAGAATCCTAATATAAGAATGACGTGTGTGATTTTAACGAATCACGTCTGCCAGGAGCGTTAACATGTTTTCAGATGTTAACAAGGATTTGAATCTTTTAAACAGGTCTTACCATCTTGGCCAAGTCTTATAATGACATGCAGGCTAGGTTATACCTTTAAGATTCTTATTTTATATTTAATAGGCAGATTTATTTTAAAAGGAATGATTTTTAATTTATTTATTTCATGTATAATATATTTATGCATACAATGATAAAAATGAAATCTTAAAATTTAACATTCCATTAAACATTACAAGAAGTACACATTGCCCTAAATGGGACTTTTAACGGAACAACTTGCCCACGCAGGGGCTAAACTGAAATACAAGTCCTCGCAGGGACTGATTACTAAAATAGGTGTCCGCGCAGGGACTAAAGAAAGACAAGTCCACGCAGGGACTAAGTACAGAGATAAATGTCCACGCAGGGACTGATTGAAATAAGGAAATACAACAATACATATAGGGATTCAATGACCCCTCTTCTTCTTTCCTTTTAATAAGCTTGCTAAGCCCTTGAGGAATCCTCTGTTGTTCCTACGCTCTTCCTGAAAGTCTCGTTCCACCCTGCTTAGTCTTTGGAGGATTTCCTCCTATTCTGGTGGGGAAAACCGTGGCGGTTGCGGCTGGTGTTGAAACGAAGGTCGAGCAGGTATTTGATACCCATGAGTTGGGTATCCCACTCCCCAAGGAGTTCCATATGGTCCTTCAGGATGAAGGGCGTTGTAGTTTGCTGCTACTTGGTATGGGTCGGCTTAAGCATAATTGTAGTTAGTGTGAGCCGGCTGCTCAAATGGATTATACGCCGTTGAACTGGCGTATGTAGGAATTGGATTACCAAATCCCAATGGTGGCGGTGGTGGTGCAACTGGTGTAGAATTCACCTCTGAAACTGGGTTTGAAGGTCCACCCATTTGTGGATCTTCATGCAGTGGCGGATAGTGACTGCCACTTGAGTGATGGGGGGTGCTAAAGTGAAAACCCCTCCTCGCGATGATATTCGTGCGACAGTTCTCCTACGCCTTGGTGGTTCTGGAGGTGCTTGATGAACTGGCGGTGGTGGAGGCGGTGGCGTGACTGCCACGAAACGCGAATCCTCGGAGGGATCCTACTGCTGGTTATGAGAGGGTGTAAAATACCACTCATACTGGTTGAACCTCGCTTGGTAACTATCTGGACCACGGTACGGTGATCCGTGGAAGGATGATCCATCAGAGATATCGATGGGATGGTTGGGTGTCCCAGACGGTGGTTCAACTGGATCTGTGTCCTCATCCATGTCCATTGCATGGTCTCCTGAGAAATGGTCTTCAGGTCCTAGTGGGTTAAAACCCACTGGTTCTTCAATATAGTCCGCCGGGTTGAACCGGCCCTGAAAGACAGGAGTGGGGTAGCCAAAGGAATGGTGCGAAACGGACCGCTGCAACGGCAAGAAGGAATGGCGGGAGTCTTCGGGCTCGTTTTCTGAGTGCGGCCCAAAGGAGTGACGATAGGGAGGTGTTGAGCTATACGAGCTAGATCGTCTAGCTGGCTCTAAATGGGTCCTCCAGTTTCCCTGAGGATCGGAACTCATAGTTGTAGAAGGAGTCCGCCGGTGTGAAGGCCCGGCTTCGTGATCGTTGGGGGCCTTGATGGGCCCCTTACCTCGTCCTTCTCTTCGGAATCTTGGTGGCATTTCCTGTCAAAACAAATGAAAGATACAACAAGGAAATATAAAGGACAAAGTTAGAATTAAAAACAATTTGGATTAGTCCTATGTTCTTTGTCTAGACTCGAAAATTTAGGAATTTGCAATTGTGTCATTGAGATTAAACACAAAAGGCTAGTGTTTAATTCACTCAATGTTGGCTCTGATACCAACCTGTCACACCCCGATATTTCCACGTTTTGCCGGTGGGCCCGGTAGGGGAGTATCGTGACGTAGTTGATACCATTATAGTCAAACAACACAATATTTAAATGCACAGCGGAAGCAAAAGATAGATTCATTTCAACCAAATAATATTGTAATATTAAGTATCACAAGTAGTTGAAAATAATCCACAGGTGGATCAAACTAAAGGGGGAACATTGTTCAACAGTTTTATGTCATCCAAGCTTGCGAGACTTATTGTAGATGCTAGGAGAAAGCCAACCTATTACGAGTAGTACCTGCACTTAACCTTTTTGGGAAAATACGTCAGTTTACACTGGTAAATACCATTAACTGACTCATTTTGAATGCACGTGGCACAAACTATTTGTAACACCTCGAAAATTTACGTCCTATAATGTGTTGACACGTGTCATAGGTTTGAACGTGTGAAAGAATGTTCTTGAAGGACTAAAGTTGACAACCAGTGAAACTATGTAAATATAAGGGTTCAAAGTGTCAACAATGAATAAATATACTTTACAATAACCCTACATAATGTTTATATCCTTAAACGAATGGATCATGGATCATACGAAGCGAATTGTGAAAGAAAGTGAGAGATTACAAACTACAGGGGTTATATGTGTCAACATGTTAAAGATATACCTCTGAGTGACCTTATAGCAAACTCGAAGCCTTGTAACGATTAATTATGCTCACTAGAATGCACCATAAAAATCTCATCAAGTTTCGTTGCCGTATGAGAAAGTTATGATAAAATTCGTGTGTGAGGGTTAGAATCGTCAACGTTGAAAATTTGGGCTTTTCGGGTGATCACCAAGTTACCCGAGGACTTGACAAAGTGGGTATAAGTCTTAAAGCCCCTATATGTCAATATTAAAGCCCCTTAATGCAAGAAACCAAGTGAAAGCGATGTTTATAAGGATCAGGGACTGAAATGCAAATGATTGAAACTTGTTGAGCTGGTCGTACATACGCTCGCGTAGCGCGAGCATGAAGGTCCCGGCAGTCGCGCTATGCGACTACCCTATCTGGTCAGAAATGTTTGCACAGCTGTTGGTTGAGGTTTTAACCGACTTTGTTCACTTGTATGGCATACCTTGGGCTGCCTAAGGTGGTTTTTAGCTTGTAGGACACTTGTGGTTGATATGGTAACACCCCTAGACTTAGGTGTTGATGATCCAACATGTTTGAAGTTATTTATAAAGACCCACATTATGCAACATTGATCATTCATCAACTTCTGAGCATTTCCAGAGCATTCGAGCAGGCCACAAGCATTCCAAATCATCCATTAGTCGTGTGTAAGTATGCCTAACCTTCTCTAATTCATTTATACTTAGTTTATAGCCTAGAAGCCAAACCGTCGTAACTACGGTTTGACTTAGTGATAAATCACAATCGGTCCAGAGATTAGTCGAATCGAAAGTTGTTATAAGTTGGTATTTATATGGTTAATAAACCCCTAAAAGGGCACTCACTGATTCGAATCCTAACTAGGTCGTTTGTCGAGTCAAAGGTTGTCCGAAAAAGTCAACAGAAACATTAATCGCATATTTAATGATACGGAAGGCGTGTAACCTGTTTTATTAGTCATACAACTTGAAAATAAGTATAATAACTTGTATAAACTTGATTGATTCGACAACTTTATGTTTTGAACCGATTCGGAACCGAGAGACGCAAAAGTTTGACTTTTGCATTGACCTCAGTTCTGACCCGATTTATATAGGTTTAGACATGCCTTAAGGTTCCATTAGGACCTAGTTACATGTGTGTATAAGCCTCTGCGTTTATACCCATCGAATCCCTAAACATCCGATGTTTCCGTTAATTGCCTAAATATTGACCGTAATGCCCTTATGATCATAAAACGAGATTTTTGGAGATATGAAAGTAAAATAATCTTAATTACTGATTATTGAACATGTCTGTAAATTTTCACGTCAATCGGAAGTCTAGATTAGGAGTTACGCTTAATGACGTAATTATAAACACTTTTATTAATTAAACGGCGTCATTAGCGTAAAGCTTATCTAAACCCAATTTTTGACACCAAAACTTTTACCCACTGATGTTAAATAATATTTTGGGATTTTTGAATATTTTTAATTATTTTTAAACTGATCATAAGCTAGGTTTATCGCCTCGATTCGGTTAATACCGAATATACCCTTTTCGGGTATAAAATGAGTTTTATAAATCCTTTTGATACCAATCAAATTGCTACTGATTTTAAATAATAAATGAAGTGTTTAAGCCTGTTTAAATGACCAGAAAACTCAGAATCCTATTTTAACCCGTACGTCGCTTAAAACGGCTTTATACGCGTATTATACGCATAGTTAGGGTTTAAAACTATTTTGACATATAAGACTTATAACCAAATGTTATAACCTGTTAAAATAAACCATTTTACTGATTTAATCAGACCCGGATCACAGGAGATAAATTAATTCCTTTTATAACTTTAAAAATGACCAAAATACCCCTACGGGGCTTATTATGAGATTAAACTCGTTTTGGGCATAACGGAAGGTATCCTACTGATATCACAACATATTTAAGGCATGTTAACTTAGGAAACCTGTTTAGGACTCTTACGGTTACCCGTACGCTTCATACGCCTTCGGTTCGGTTTATGTAACTAGTTTACTTAAATTAGCCGAAACGGGTCAAACCTTATCGGTTTTATCTCCAAATCCAGAATGTGTATAATATACCCATATTATACGAGTCTCCAAACTTGTCGGGTCTAAATCACATTCTATTCCAGTCTTCGCCTTAACATGCGTTTGAACAGTACCTTCCTCTGGGAAACTAACCGGTCTAAGTCAAGGTTCAATTAAAGACCCGTTAGGATTCTAATAGGTTATTTAAAAACCTTCGTTCCAGATTTAGGAGCCCAGTAAAAGCTATATGTACTTGCTGATTTGATACGGCTGGGATTGAATTTATATTTAAGCTCAGGTAAATACTTTTAACTTATTTTCCCTATACGGGCTTGGGGTACGGTATATAAAATACCGCTTGGTCGGGGCGTTGAATCTTTGATTGAATGAATGATAATGAAAGTATTGAGACGTCTCGTTTAATATTGTTTTGTTTACTTAAAGCCTTTGGGGGGTTAATGACCGTTATCCCGGATATCCCTGGCATCATTCTACGAATGGCCACGACCTCAGCACCCGGCGTAGGCGTACGTCGTTGGTGTCTCCTAATTATAGTGGTGTGTCGATTAATCTTTAACCCGGCTCGATCCGGGCTACTGAACGCATAAGGAACATGTAAATCCCTACAAGTATTATATTTACATAATTATCCCAAGTTATAAAATATTATTTGTGCCATGTGCATTCAAATCAATCATTTTCTTAAACCCTTTTCAAAATGAGTCAGTTGATTGTATTTACCAGTGTAAACTGACGTATTTTCCCAAAAAGGCTAAGTGCAGGTACTAATTGGAATTGGCTGGCTACTCCTAGCATCAATAAAGAGTCTCGCAAGCTTAGATGCCTAAAGTCTGTTGAACCATGTTATTTTATTTGCGATCCGCCTATGGATCCTTTACTTCCGTTGTAATACTTTGATGTTACACTATTACGGATTGTAATATATTTATCCTTTTTGCTTCCGCTGTGCATTTATATATTGTGTTGTTTGACTATGATGTTACCAACCACGTCACGTTACTCCCCTACCGGGCCCACCGGTAACACGTGGAAATTTGGGGTGTGACAGGTTGGTATCAGAGCCAACATTGAGTGAATTAAACACTATCTTTTTGTGTTTAATCTCAATGACACATTAGCACATACCTTGACCTTCTGAGTCTAGACTTAACATAGGAATATTCTCAATCCTTATCTGGAATTTTTGCTTCCAAATTTTTATTGGATACGTCGCCAAGCGAAGAAGCCGTAATAGGAATTCTCCACGTCTGGAGCCTTGAAATGCTGAGCTTCGTACCGCGACCAGGATGAAACGTGCAACCAAGGAGAAAGCATTCAGGAATTGAATGAAGAAGAAACTCCTTTGCTGAAGATCGTTTCCTTAATAGTCCTTAAAAGGACATAATTACCTTTCAGTTCCTTCGAGGACAACATTATTCCTTTCAAGTCCCGTCTAGGGCACATATGTATTTTAATTTTATAGTGGAATAACTAACTTTAAATTTTCATTCAAACATTCCTTTTATAAGATCTACCTTTATATAAAATGGCAAAATCTAAAAAGGACGAGACCTAGCCACGCATTATTTTGAGGCAGGGCAAAGATGGTAGTTCCATAATTAGATTCAGATCCATATTTAACACCTCAATTTAGGATTGTTCTGCGTTAATATTAATGAGAATCTTAAGAGTGAAACCTAGCCTTCGGGTCATTTTCAGGCCGGGCCATGATGGTAAGACCTGTTTAAAAGATTCAAATCCCTGTTAAAATCTGTAAATATGTTAACACTCCTGACGGATGTGATTCATTAAAATCACACACGTCATTCTTATTATTGGATTCTTCAAAAGATTCCTAACCCAATGTGATGATCTCTGAATCATGGGTTAGATCATCACTTGAGATGATCATATTTTGACCATACGTGGTAATATAGCGCCTACAGGCCCTGTTCATTTCCATATGAACCAAAAGACAGTAGTGGCAACGACTCCCTGTCATATAAAGGTAATGAACTAGGTTCAAACCTTCATGCTTTGATTCTCTGAAATCATAGCTTATAATTTATAAACGTCCTTGTGACTAGGCCTATTGTGCCAGTATATCTTCATGCCTTGATTCTCTGAAATCATGACTTATAAATTAAACTTGTCTACGCGACTAGGCCATTTGTGCTATTACTAACTTATAAATTAGGATTCATGATAAAAATCCTGAATAAAATAAATATCATTCCTTTCCTGCCAATATGGATATTAAAAGAGAATCTTAAAAAGGTTTGACCTAGCTTGAATGTCAATTGAAGATCTAGCTAAGACGGTAAAATCTGTTTAAAAAGAGATTCAGATCCTTGTTAACATCGGAAAATGTGTTAACACTCTCGACAACCGTGATGCTATAAAAATCACACTTGTCATCCTTATATTAGGAATTTTTTTTCAAATCCCTCATTTAGTGTAAATGATCAATAGGAATCATGGCTGGTAAACGTCGAAAATGATGTACGCATCAAAACATCCATTTGGGATGTATACATACGAGTAAAGATGAATACATGAAAAAAAAAAGATAGTTTTATTTCATAATTTCTTGTCAAGACAATGAACTATGAAATTTTCCGACCCAAAGGAATCACCGATTATGTTTTAAAATTTCCCTAGTGACAAGGTCTCTGAGCCATCATAAGTCTTTTGGAACAAGCCCTTGTGCTATATATAAAAGATGTCAGTATGACATTGGCAGTCGTGACTTATGTCCCCTGTCTAATAAATATGGAGGATTATTTTCCGCTTAAATGCCAAGGATGGTTTATTTAAACTTAGGCAAAACATAATCAAATAAATTAAATTCTATCTATTGGCCTATATGGTTTAATTGCGCCATGGCTATCTATTCATCAAATTCGACAATTCACTATATGATTAAACAAATTGTTTCTACTTGGATAGTAGCCTTCAAAGCTTCACCATGGCTGACTCCTCTGAAGCTCACCATCATCCAGTTAATCAGAACGATGATGCAAGACTGAACTTAATAAGCACCGAGTTACAGGCTATGATAAATACAGCCGTAAGCAACGCCGTGGACCGTGTGTTGAAGGATTATAAGCGAATGTGCGATGATACCCCAAATAAAGGTTACAAAAAGAGTAAGACCGGTTCAAGCTATAACCAGTCCAAACCAAAGGGGGCAAAGCCCAAATGCAATAACTGCAGGAAGCAACATTCTGGAAAATGCACCATCGACCCACGTGCTAATTTATGTGGAATTTGCAAAACCAAGGGTCACAAGACCTTGGATTGCAAGAAAGTGGAAGATGCGACCTGTCATGGCTGCGGCGAAAAGGGCCACATCAGTACTAATTGCCCTAAGGCTGCCAGGGAAGGAGCAGCTAAGTATGGCAAGTATTTAAAGGACAAACAGCAGTCAGGTGAAAAACCCAAATGCAAAACCTGCAAGAAACAACACTTCGGGAAGTGCAGGTATGGATCGAACTCGCATAAACAGTCGAGAACTTTTGCATGTGGGATCTGCAAGCCCAAGGGGCATAAGACCTTGGACTGCAAGAAGATGGAGGACGCAACCTGCTATGGTTGCAATGAAAGAGGGCACATTAAGACCAACTGCCCTAAGTATGCTAAAAAGCTCGAGGAAGTTAAGAAGACCAAAACCGAAAACTCCCAAATGGATACTCAAGAGGCTATCCAAGATGACAAGGTCACAACAGGTACTTTCTATATCAATAACGCTCATGTTAGAGTATTATTTAATTCAGGTTCAGATAAGTCTCGCATAGACAATAGATATTGTAAATCATTAAATCTGCCTGTTAACAACTCTAAGCGTTAAGTATAAAGTAAAATTGGCCGATAGTACCTCAGAGACTAATTCAGCTATATTAGATGGATGTTTTATATCCATTAAGAATTACCCTTCTCAGTTGTCCTTGTTCCGTTAATAAGAGGACTCTATATAGTAATAGGTAAGGATTTGTCGTCTTGTGACCAAGCCCATATTGTGGGTGATAAGAAGCAGTTAATTATCAAGACTGTCATTTTGAAGGTTTGCTTCGGATCAGAAGATCCATGTGGCCCGCGTAAGCCCTGGGTGATACCTTACGCGGCCCGCGTCAAAAAATGGTGGAACCGGCCGTCCCCGGAATCGAACCTGGGTCTAGGCCGCACCCTTTCGCGCGCCTAGCCAACCGAGCTAGGTGCCTAGTTTGTGAAAATTTCCAATCCGATTAAATATAAGCACATGTACAATAACTTCCTTACTTCTTATTATAAGTCACCTACTTATCCTTCTTCTGTTAACTAAGTATTAGAATCCAAGATTTTATCTCTATGTTTTAATTACTCTTGGCTTGCTTATGTGGACTAAACACTAGAAAGGATGAAGTAGAAACCATTAGGTATATCAGCGGTTATGCTGAAAGGAACCTGGTAAAGCATACATCACAGTCATTTGATGACAATACCCTAAATTAGTGAGGACATTAAGGAAATCCTCAAGAAAGATCATATTATACATTGTGGAATGCTCCAAGTTTTAAGGACCTTATTAGAAAAACCTGGTATTCATTTCGCAAAAAGGGAAAAGACGGAATAAGAATTTTCTGACTCTCGCCATAAAAGTTCTAGACTGTCGAAAGTGTGTCGCAAATTTTAATTCATTGGCTGAGATAGTACCCTATTAAAGCACAAAATTTTTAGTGGTTAGCATTGGCAATAAGAGGGCATATTAAGGTTTAAAAACCTACTCATTAAGAATCCATTATGGATCTACCTCAGCTACCCACGTTATAATGATTAAGAAGTAATCAGTCAAAGTTGAGACTGCCCTAAAGTTATCTAAGATTTTACAGCTAAGTTTAGAAGGATTAATAGTGGAGGAGTTTAGCCCTCCTGTTGAATAATTAGAGACAGCTCACATTAAGAATTTCACCAGATAAACCCTTATTTGTGAATTTATTGCTATAAATTACATGTGGTTATGGGTGCTGTTAATTCTCTCACAAGACTATAAACTCAGCAAACTTTTAAAAAATTTTCCCGTGAGAACCTCATATGTTAAGTATAAGGTAAAACCTACAGGCAAATCATAAGAACCATTTCTTCTGTTCTTGTCAGAAACCTCCAGTCATAGAAAATTTTTCCTCTCTCAAAGAGGAAGTGCGTCAGCACATGTAGTTGATATCTCTTTAATCTCTATCGATTCCGAATACCAAATGGTATGATAAAAGCATCATATGAGGATTGGTGTATCTTAATAAATTCCATAGATTGCTTCCATGCCTGATCAGTATGGAGGTTTAATACATGGGACCACAAAGATATTCCGATGGTCATAGAGTACTAAAGTCAACTAATGGTATTCAAAGGAGATGTCCAAAATGGAATTGTCCAAGTAAATGTTCACGGTTAAGGAGTTCTTGGACTCGTAACCTAAATATGTCACTTAATTGATACAAACATTGGTGGATGAACTGTAACCTGAGATTTGTAAAAATCTCTGTAACCTCCTTGTACCTTGATTATTTCCTCCTAATATTAAATCTGTTGCCCCTGAGAGGCAGGAAGAGTTAAGGTTTAAATCCCGTTTAAGGAAGTGTTATTATGAAATCTCCAACGGCTAGTACTATCATTGGAAGAATCGAAATCCTGATTAACTAAGTTTAAAATAGAGGGTTCAAATAGCTTAACTCAATATCCTAGAAATCCGGTATAGTTAATTATGAAAGACGGTTTATTTTGCTTATGCATTATCACCGCAACCCTAATTAGGCAACGATTAAGAAATTGCATCAACTACCCAGGATCGTCGATCTGTTCGACTAACGGCAAGGATTAGATATTCCCTAAACATTAGCAAAGCAGTGGTTGGAATAACCATCTCACCTTAAAAATAAGTTTTTCTATAATAATGGATATGTAAGTATTAAGGCTACTCCTTTGGAGACCTTGTATAGATGGAATGTTAAATGTCTAGTGTTAGAAAGAGAATTGGTAAGTCCAATTATCAAGATCTGAAAGTTGCCTGGGGGACAACAAATAAGATTATACAAATCCATAATCGATTGTAGGTTGCCAGTATATGGCAAGAAGTCGAGGAGTTATGAAAATAGCAAACTTCCTAAGTTTTTGTTAAGGAAAATGGTTTAATAAAAGATATCACCCAGGAAGGGTGTACCAAAATTGTTAAATTATCAGGCTAGTTAAGCTCTGAATATATGGAAATCATTTGAAGGAAATCAAATGTATCAAGATCAAGTAGCTTGTAAGCTAAAACCTATTTAAGTGGTTTGGCGGAGCTCGAAATACATTGCACACTAGTGACTGAAGGAGGTGTTCCGCCAATAAGTCAAGGAGCACTATCACAAATTGGTATGCGTATTTACGATGTGATAAACATCCTATATCGATTGAGGATCGACAGGTTAAGAAGCTTCGAAGGAAGCAAGTACCAATTGTAAAGTTCAAATGGGATGCTCGTAGAGGTCCCGAGTATATGTGGGAGGTTGAGTCCACGATGAAAGAAAAGTACCCTCATCTATTTCAGTAAATCTCGGGGTCGAGATTTCTTTTAAGGGGGTGAGGATGTAACACCTCGAAAATTTACGTCCTATAATGTGTTGACACGTGTCATAAGTTTGAACGTGTGAAAGAATGTTCTTGAAGGACTAAAGTTGACAACCAGTGAAACTATGTAAATATAAGGGTTCAAAGTGTCAACAATGAATAAATATACTTTACAATAACCCTACATAATGTTTATATCCTTAAACGAATGGATCATGGATCATACGAAGCGAATTGTGAAAGAAAGTGAGAGATTACAAACTACAGGGGTTATATGTGTCAACATGTTAAAGATATACCTCTGAGTGACCTTATAGCAAACTCGAAGCCTTGTAACGATTAATTATGCTCACTAGAATGCACCATAAAAATCTCATCAAGTTTCGTTGCCGTATGAGAAAGTTATGATAAAATTCGTGTGTGAGGGTTAGAATCGTCAACGTTGAAAATTTGGGCTTTTGGGGTGATCACCAAGTTACCCGAGGACTTGACAAAGTGGGTATAAGTCTTAAAGCCCCTATATGTCAATATTAAAGCCCCTTAATGCAAGAAACCAAGTGAAAGCGATGTTTATAAGGATCAGGGACTGAAATGCAAATGATTGAAACTTGTTGAGCTGGTCGTACATACGCTCGCGTAGCGCGAGCATGAAGGTCCCGGCAGTCGCGCTACGCGACTGCCCTATCTGGTCAGAAATGTTTGCACAGCTGTTGGTTGATGTTTTAACCGACTTTGTTCACTTGTATGGCATACCTTGGGCTGCCTAAGGTGGTTTTTAGCTTGTAGGACACTTGTGGTTGATATGGTAACACCCCTAGACTTAGGTGTTGATGATCCAACATGTTTGAAGTTATTTATAAAGACCCACATTATGCAACATTGATCATTCATCAACTACTGAGCATTTCCAGAGCATTCAAGCAGGCCACAAGCATTCCAAATCATCCATTAGTCGTGTGTAAGTATGCCTAACCTTCTCTAATTCATTTATACTTAGTTTATAGCCTAGAAGCCAAACCGTCGTAACTACGGTTTGACTTAGTGATAAATCACAATCGGTCCAGTGATTAGTCGAATCGAAAGTTGTTATAAGTTGGTATTTATATGGTTAATAAACCCCTAAAAGGGCACTCACTGATTCGAATCCTAACTAGGTCGTTTGTCGAGTCAAAGGTTGTCCGAAAAAGTCAACAGAAACATTAATCGCATATTTAACGATACGGAAGGCGTGTAACCTGTTTTATCAGTCATACAACTTGAAAATAAGTATAATAACTTGTATAAACTTGATTGATTCGACAACTTTATGTTTTGAACCGATTCGGAACCGAGAGACGCAAAAGTTTGACTTTTGCATTGACCTCAGTTCTGACCCGATTTATATAGGTTTAGACATGCCTTAAGGTTCCATTAGGACCTAGTTACATGTGTGTATAAGCCTCTGCGTTTATACCCATCGAATCCCTAAACGTCCGATGTTTCCGTTAATTGCCTAAATATTGACCGTAATGCCCTTATGATCATAAAACGAGATTTTTGGAGATATGAAAGTAAAATAATCTTAATTACTGATTATTGAACATGTCTGTAAATTTTCACGTCAATCGGAAGTCTAGATTAGGAGTTACGCTTAATGACGTAATTATAAACACTTTTATTAATTAAACGGCGTCATTAGCGTAAAGCTTATCTAAACCCAATTTTTGACACCAAAACTTTTACCCACTGATGTTAAATAATATTTTGGGATTTTTGAATATTTTTAATTATTTTTAAACTGATCATAAGCTAGGTTTATCGCCTCGATTCGGTTAATACCGAATATACCCTTTTCGGGTATAAAATGAGTTTTATAAATCCTTTTGATACCAATCAAATTGCTACTGATTTTAAATAATAAATGAAGTGTTTAAGCCTGTTTAAATGACCAGAAAACTCAGAATCCTATTTTGACCCGTACGTCGCTTAAAACGGCTTTATACGCGTATTATACGCATAGTTAGGGTTTAAAACTATTTTGACATATAAGACTTATAACCAAATGTTATAACCTGTTAAAATAAACCATTTTACTGATTTAATTAGACCCGGATCACAGGAGATAAATTAATTCCTTTTATAACTTTAAAAATGACCAAAATACCCCTACGGGGCTTATTATGAGATTAAACTCGTTTTGGGCATAACGGAAGGTATCCTACTGATATCACAACATATTTAAGGCATGTTAACTTAGGAAACCTGTTTAGGACTCTTACGGTTACCCGTACGCTTCATACGCGTTCGGTTCGGTTTATGTAACTAGTTTACTTAAATTAGCCGAAACGGGTCAAACCTTATCGGTTTTATCTCCAAATCCAGAATGTGTATAATATACCCATATTATACGAGTCTCCGAACTTGTCGGGTCTAAATCACATTCTATTCCAGTCTTCGCCTTAACATGCGTTTGAACAGTACCTTCCTCTGGGAAACTAACCGGTCTAAGTCAAGGCTTAATTAAAGACCCGTTAGGATTCTAATAGGTTATTTAAAAACCTTCGTTCCAGATTTAGGAGCCCAGTAAAAGCTATCTGTACTTGCTGATTTGATACGGCTGGGATTGAATTTATATTTAAGCTCAGGTAAATACTTTTAACTTATTTTCCCTATACGGGCTTGGGGTACGGTATATAAAATACCGCTTGGTCGGGGCGTTGAATCTTTGATTGAATGAATGATAATGAAAGTATTGAGACGTCTCGTTTAATATTGTTTTGTTTACTTAAAGCCTTTGGGGGGTTAATGACCGTTGTCCCGGATATCCCTGGCATCATTCTACGAATGGCCACGACCTCAGCACCCGACGTAGGCGTACGTCGTTGGTGTCTCCTAATTATAGTGGTGTGTCGATTAATCTTTAACCCGACTCGATCCGGGCTACTGAACGCATAAGGAACATGTAAATCCCTACAAGTATTATATTTACATAATTATCCCAAGTTATAAAATATTATTTGTGCCATGTGCATTCAAATCAATCATTTTCTTAAACCCTTTTCAAAATGAGTCAGTTGATTGTATTTACCAGTGTAAACTGACGTATTTTCCCAAAAAGGCTAAGTGCAGGTACTAATTGGAATTGGCTGGCTACTCCTAGCATCAATAAAGAGTCTCGCAAGCTTAGATGCCTAAAGTCTGTTGAACCATGTTATTTTATTTGCGATCCGCCTGTGGATCCTTTACTTCCATTGTAATACTTTGATGTTACACTATTACGGATTGTAATATATTTATCCTTTTTGCTTCCGCTGTGCATTTATATATTGTGTTGTTTGACTATGATGTTGCCAACCACGTCACGTTACTCCCCTACCGGGCCCACCGGTAACACATGGAAATTTGGGGTGTGACACTATTATAACTTGGGATAATTATTTGAATATAATCCTGTAAAAGAATTACATGTTTCTTATGCGTTCAGTAGCCCGGTTCGTGCCGGGTTAAAGATGAATAGACACACCACATTATTTATTTAGGCACTGATGGGTGTACGCCTACACCCCGTGCTTAGGTCGTCGCCATTTCTCAAAATAATGCCAAGGATATCCGGGACATGGTCATTAATCCCCCAAAGGCTTTAAGCAAACAAAACAATTTAAACGGGTCATTTCAATGAATTAACCATCATAAGATTAAAGATTCAATGCCCGACCAAGCGGTATTTTATATACCGTACCCCAAGCCCGTATAAGGGAAAATAAGTTAAAAGTATTTACCTTTGCAAGTAATAATCACAACAAGCAAGTGCATGTAGCTTTTACCGGGTCTCCTATTCTGGAACGAAGGTTTATAATAACCTATTAGAATCCTAAAGGGTCTTTAAATAAGCCTAGACTTAGACCGGTTAGTTTTTAAAGGAAGATACAGTTCGAACGCGTGATTAATCGAAGACCGGAATAGAATGTGATTTAGACCCGACAAGTTTAAAGACTTGTATACTATGGGTAATCTAAACACATTCTGGATTTTGAGATAAAAATGATAAGGTTCGACCCGTTTCGGCTAATTTATGCAAACTAGTTACATAAACCGAACCAAACACGAATAAAGCATAACGGGTAACCGAATGAGTCACGAACAGGTTTCCTAAGTTAATATGCTTTAAATATGTTGTGATATCAGTAGGATATCTTCCATTATTGTAACACCTGTGTCACTTCAACCATCAAACAAATACCAAACCAATGAAATATTGTATTTCATATTTTGGATTTGTATAAATATGTGTATCGTTTGCACATATCAGTTCTTGTTCGATTTCGGGCTCTAAATCGCTTTCTGGAAGGTTATACGTGCACCGATGCATAAATATAACCAGTTTAATGCGACAAAAACTCCGGAACAGTGACATAGGCTTAACATACCTTAAATAACCTTTACATAACTTAGAAATAAGTTTTGAAGGCTTTGGTATGGCAAAATCAAGTCTATTCGCTTATAGGGACTAAAGTTGACAAACTGCGAAAGTATGCCAATTTGAACTGTAACAGATATTCCGGAATATGATCATAAGTTAAACATACCATAAATATCCTCTACATAGCTTAGAAATAGGCTTTGAGGGGTTCGGTGTGCTAAAATAAACTTTTGGGTCATTCAGGGACTAAAAGCGTCAAAAAGTGCATAAGTTTGCACTTTCGCGCATAACTTACGTTCTGAATACATCCGGACATCCAAAAATTTATGTAAGCACTAAAATATTTTATTTTAGTGTTTGGCATAAGAAAAATCCATTCGTCACGCAATTTGGATCGTTTTTCGCGCTTGTGCGCATTCCGTCGTAATTAAGCGAACATCGCGACCGTACGACCAAACGAACCGACATCCGAGATATTTTTGAGCACATTTTAAGTTCCCTATACTTTAACTTCATTTTAGAGCTTTGAAATGGGGTTAACGGGCCTTAAACATGACGGAAATAGCTCTAAACACCAACAGGGACCAAAACTGTCAATCTGCCAAAGTTGCTGGCTTACGGACCGTAAGCCCTCACCCTTACGGTCCGTAAGGAGTCTCTAGAACATCAGAAGCTTCTTCCAGCCTATTTCCAGTTGTTACCCACTCAAAAACCCAATTCCACTTGTTGTTCCCTGATGTTGGGGGGCCATTTGATGTACCTTAGCATTTCAACAAGTGTAAGGATGAGATCAAAGCCCGGTTTTCGAGAAACGATCCTAACGGTGGTCCATTTCCTATAAATACCCATCCATCTCAACTCCAAAAACCCACAAATCTGATCTAAAAGCTCTAAGTTGGAGACATTGCTTCATACCGGAGCTATTCGATCAAGATTTACTAGCGGGGACCCTTTGTAAGTGTTCCTTCATTCTCTTTATTCGTTTAGCGTTAAAACTCAAACTTTGTTTGACTTTCTACGTTGACCAGTTTATGGTCAATGCGAAGTTCGTTTGAACTTCATAACGTGAGCATAATCTCGATGGTTATAGTCCCTAGTGAATATACCTACTGATTACCACGTTATCTAGGCTCAGTGACGAGTCGTAGTTTCGGCCAAAATGCGCATTTACGCGTATTTTGTAACCAAACTACTCTTAGGTATCATTAGGATCCGACCAAACACATTAGGTGACCATAGCATATAGGGAATAACCTTCCGAGGTTATACCTTATGGTCACATCGTTTGAGTAGTTGTATGATAGGTAGTATATATGCCTTAGGTAAATTACCAAAATGCCCTTTTTACGCCAAAATTCATTTTAAGCATATGTAACATAACTTTTGGTATCTAAACTGATTTGGTAACAATATTAGACATGTTAAGGCATATTTTACTTGTCATAGGACTAGTTAGGTGTTCCGAAGGCGTTTTACGCGAACGGCGCGTTAAAGTAGCATAAGCTACCTAAACGGGTTATAATGGGTCGTAAGCACTTAGGTTAGGTTTCATTTTAGTATGTAGGCTTTGTTAAACCATATTACACGAGTCTCCATACTCGTTTGGTTTACGAACCCTCATTCTATCCAATCCTCCGATTTTAGGTCTGGTATATTAACATAGTTACCTATATTAGGTGTCGTTTGATATCTGTGATCTCTAGCATTTTTGGTGGTTACTCAAGGACTACTAAGCAATCTCAAGTGAGTACATAGACCCCTCTTTTACTGTTTTCAAACTGTTTTGGGGTGAAACACATGTGCCTACTTGTTACTTTCATGCTTTTCCATGTTTTCATATCATATGCTTACTATGTTCATTAGTACACTATTAGTACATTGTTTTACATTACATTTCATGCTATGTATGTCCATTGTGTGCATACTTAGTACATTGTTTTACATTACATTTCATGTTATGTATGTCCATTGTGTGCATACTTAGTACATTGTTTTACATTACATTTCATGCTATGTACGCCCATTGTGTGCATACTTAGTACATTGTTTTACATTACATTTCATGCTATGTATGTCCATTGTGTGCATACTTAGTACATTGTTTTACATTACATTTTATGCTATGTATGTCCATTGTGTGCATACTTAGTACATTGTTTTACGTTACATTTTGTTGCATATGCTCATCCAGCATATGAACACATTATATTACATTAGGTGAACCATTTGTATCTATTGAACCATGTGAACCATTTGACAATAAACATTTCTACAATTGTTAAACATTACATCTTGATGGTTTGGTTTGAGTAAGTGATTTAAGTAACGAGGCGTGTGTAATATGATACAAGCACGGTGGATACGCCGCTGGTACTTCCTATATATAAGTGTTTGTATTGTATTACATATCGTAGCGTTATTTGAATCATTTCAATTTAAGATATATAACATTTTATACAAATAACATACTTTTCACAAGACATTGTTTTACAAACAACTTATCTTATACAAACTCATTTTACATGGTTATTCATTTAACCATACATTATTCTCTTATTTATACATATCATCTGAACTTATTGTTTTTCAAATGATTTACAAAACAAATCAATTTACAAGGTTCATGACTAAACTTTATTAAACAACTCTTTCTAAACTTACAAGTCATGAAACCTGTTTTCACAAAACCTATGTATCTCACAGGCATTTTTATGCTGACGTACCTATTTTCACATGTGTTTTCAGGAGTTGATGCATATGACTTATCGAGACATACTTAGGAGGACCTGTGCCTTAGTGACTTAAAACGAGACAAGAACTAGTTAATTTATGTTATGTACACTTTATTTCTTGTTTAAAGACAATGTAACTCGCTTGTTTGATGAATAAAACGAAACTTTAATTTCCATGGTTGTGAAACAATTAATTCTGTTACAACACTCCCCGACGTTTCCGCCACGTTTCGTTGTTTTACGTGGTCGGGGTGTGACAGAAATGATGGTATCAGAGCTCATGGTTATAGGGAATTAGGTTATTAGTAATACTTTGACCTAGTCTATAACCTTCCTAGGACCCTAACGCGAGTTTACTTGCGTTTAGTCATAAAACAATACCGTCACCTATCCTTAGGCGACGACCACAACAAGAACATAAATTTCAAAACCGCTTTGAAAACTAATCATCTGTTCTAGGATGATTGATTACTAGGTTTTGAACCCTCTGTTATAAGGTTTTGAACCCCCTGTTATAAGGTTTTGAACCCCTTTGAATTTTCAAAACTCTCGTCAAAGTTTTGGGTCCTAAATAGTGTGAACACGTGCAAACTGGAAGAGTGAATGCCTGTACCCTGGGTTTTCTGTCTAAGGCTAGAGTGTTCGTACAAATCCACATAATCGGACCAGTCACTCTTACCTGGGAACTCTTGGGGTGAGTGTCCACTTATAGGCGAGCATGTCTTCGCAATACATTATGAGGATCTATTTGCTTTGACTCAGCCTTTGTGTTGTTTGTTTGCTTCGTGGTTCAAACAAATGACCATCACCCATGATTTTGGTCGGTAATTGTAACATCCTATTCTTACCCAATGCCATTTCATTTGTTTTCTCTCTTGTTTCCCCTTTTAGAATGCCTCCACGACGTGAAAATCAGGTATCTATTGAGGAGCTGGCAGCTATCATTACACAGCAAATGACTGCTGCAATCCCGAACATCGTTGCTCAATATAACCAAGCCCTCAACAACAATAATGCCCCCCTGCAACTTCAAGACGTTCAACTCGGCTAAGCCATCAAAGTTTTCTGGGTCTCAAGGAGCGACTGCACTCCTGCAATGGTTCGAGAGTCTAGAGAGCACCTTCAGGCATGTTCAATGCCCAAATGAGCGAAAGGTAGATTTCGCATCTGGTGTCTTTGAGAAACGGGCTTTGACATGGTGGAATGGTGTGATGAGAGATAGGGGTGCCGATGTGGCACTGGCTCAAACATGGGAAGAGCTTCGAGCTCTGATGATGAAGGAGTTCTGTCCTCGTCATGAACTTAGGGCTTTGGAAAGGGAATTCGATGATCTTAAGCAAGACAGCGGTGAACATCGAGCCTACACTGATCGATATGAGGAGTTGAGCCTGTTGTGTCCTACCATGGTTACGCCTTTGGATAAGGCGATCGAAAAATACATTGATGGTCTCCCTGACCCAGTTCAGGACATTGTTACTGGTAGTAATCCTACCACAGTTAGACAGGCCATTGAATTATCTGCTACCCTAACCGAATCTTAGATCAGAAAGGGCAAACTTTTTCGGAAAGGCGACAAGAAACAAGCAGCTAATGTTCAGGAGGAAACCAAGGAAAGCAAAACCGAACCTTCTAAGAAGCGTAAGGCTTCGCAGAATTGTGCGATTGCTGTTCAACCCAACCAAAACACCCGCAACCAACCAACTCAACCTCCTGCAAGGAAACCTTATGCCGGTACTGCACCGATATGCAACAAATGTAATGCACACCACTTAGCTCACCTACAGTGTCGTTTATGTGCATCATGTGGGCGACTCGGTCACCTGGAAAATGCTTGTCGATTTACCCCAAACCAAGGTGGTCCAAACCAACCTCAAGTAAATCCTGCTCAAGCTCGTTTTCCACCAGGTCCTTGCTTCAACTGTGGCGATATGGGCCATTTCCGAAGAAATTGCCCAAAGCTTGCTAACGCAAATCCAGCACAGGGATGAGCATCTGACCGTCTAGAAGACAACACCATTTAGAAATAATCACGTCTTATGTACTATTTTCTTTTGTTGTCAAGGTCCATGAAACAGTTGTTATCATTGTCTATAAATAAATCTTTTATTTACATTGCAATGTATTTATGTGGTTATATGTATAAACGACATATCCCCTACAATACCGACAATCAAGGAATCGTATTCCTTGAAAAGCAAACTACCCCCCCCCCCTAAATTTTTTTTATATTATGATCTCTTGCGTTTTCCACGAAATTCCTAAGTACCCGTTTCTTCCAAGGAAACGAAGTACAAGGCGCAAGTTACAACACTGGACGAATGCCCAAAGTACCACTATAAATCCTTAATAGGGTACCTAAGGGTATTTCCGTAAATCCTAAAATTTGTTGTGTACCTTAATTCGAATATGATGTTTCTTGGAAAACAAAAATTGAATTTTTGGAAGATCATCCTATCTTCATAGATAGATTCTTGAAAAATGATTAAAGTGCCAAATGAAATCCACGGATTGGATTCCTAGTGTGTTTTAAGTATCCGCGTCCAAAGACAACAAATTTAAGGCCAAATTAAACAATTATGTGATTATGTGTTCCCTTTTTATGTGATCCAAATTTTTCTTATCCAAATCCTCGTAGAATCTTCCATATCTTCGTATAAGGGATTCATAGTAGGATATCCAAAGGTACTACCTTAAATCCTTGATGGGCTTCAACGTTATAGTTAAAGATTCCTCTTGAATAGTTTAGTTAAAGAGATTGATTCGTCAATCTAGTTAAAGACATCCTTTGTTGATGTAGTTAAAGATTCCTCTTGAATAGTTTAGTTAAAGAGATTGATTCGTCAATCTAGTTAAAGATATCCTTCGTTGATGTAGTTAAAGATTCCTCTTGGGTAGTTTAGTTAAAGGGATTGATTCGTCAATCTAGTTAAAGACATCCTCCGTTGATGTAGTTAAAGAGATCATTCGTTGATCTAGTTAAAGAGATTGATTCGTCAATCTAGTTAAAGATATCATGCGTTGATATAGTTAAAGAGGCCCTCTGGTGGTCTAGTTCAAGAGATTGTCCTTTGATCTAGTTAATAGATCCTTTGGTGATCTAGTTAAAGAGACTATTGTAGTCTAGTTAAATCACCACAGGATTATTCGTTTGATTTTTTCCCCTACGCATTTTGAAATGAACCGTGCGGACTGTGCAAGGAATTACGTAATTATGGAGGCCTACATAATTATGGAATTCAGTGCACAGAAACCACAGAAAGTTTTGTCATGTGTTAAGACCGATAGTGACAAGAGTAATGATATGAGAGAAGTCTTGGACCTTGACCGATGTCATTACTTCCCAATCCTGAATTCAAGTTTCCTATGATAAGTCTTCATGGGAAACGTTCTCCTATCCATAGTTTGAAACTCCATGTTTTGCTACTACAAGGACTTCACTTTGAGGGATTAATAATTTCGCTAAGAACCCTATCATGGCCCAGGGTTTTACTTAGGGTTCAAGGGATTCATTCAAAGCGAAAACATCACCGTTGTCCTCACAAGTTTCTCCTACAATTAAATTTCGGGACGAAATTTCCTAAAGTAGGGGAGACTGTGACACCTGTGTCATTTCAACCATCAAACAAATACCAAACCAATGAAATATTGTATTTCATATTTGGGATTTGTATAAATATGTGTATCGTTTGCACATATCAGTTCTTGTTCGATTTCGGGCTTTAAATCGCTTTCTGGAAGGTTATACGTGCACCGATGCGTAAATATCCAGTTTAATGCGACAAACACTCCAGAACAGTGACATAGGCTTAACATACCTTAAATAACCTTTACATAACTTAGAAATAAGTTTTGAAGGCTTTGGTATGGCAAAATCAAGTCTATTCGCTTACAGGGACTAAAGTTGACAAACTGCGAAAGTATGCCAATTTGAACTGTAACAGACATTCCAGAATATGATCATAAGTTAAACATACCATAAATATCCTCTACATAGCTTAGAAATAGGCTTTGAGGGGTTCGGTGTGCTAAAATAAACTTTTGGGTCATTCAGTGACTAAAAGCGTCAAAAAGTGCATAAGTTTGCACTTTCATTCATAACTTACGTTCTGAATACATCCGGACATCCAAAAATTTATGTAAGCACTAAAATATTTTATTTTAGTGTTTGGCATAAGAAAAATCCATTCGTCACGCAATTTGGATCGTTTTTCACGCTTATGCGCATTCCGTCGTAATTAAGCGAACATCGCGACCGTACGACCAAACGAACCGACATCCGAGATATTTTTTAGCACATTTTAAGTTCCCTATACTTTAACTTAAGTTTAGAGCTTTGAAATGGGGTTAACGGGCCTTAAACATGTCGGAAATAGCTCTAAATACCAACAGGGACCAAAACTGTCAATCTGCCAAAGTTGCTGGCTTACGGACCGTAAGCCCTCACCCTTACGGTCCGTAAGGAGTCCCCAGAACATCAGAAGCTTCTTCCAGCCTGTTTCCAGCTATTACCCACTCAAAAACTCAATTCCACTTGTTGTTCTCTGATGTTGGGGGGCCATTTGATGTACCTTAGCATTTCAACAAGTGTAAGGATGAGATCAAAGCCCGGTTTTCGAGAAACGATCCTAACGGTGGTCCATTTCCTATAAATACCCATCCATCTCAACTCCAAAAACCCACAAATCTGATCTAAAAGCTCTAAGTTGGAGACATTGCTTCATACCTGAGCTATTCGATCAAGATTTACTAGCGGGGACCCTTTGTAAGTGTTCCTTCATTCTCTTTATTCGTTTAGCGTTAAAAGTCAAACTTTGTTTGACTTTCTGCGTTGACCAGTTTATGGTCAATGCGAAGTTCGTTTGAACTTCATAACGTGAGCATAATCACGATGGTTATAGTCCCTAGTGACTATACCTACTGATTACCACGTTATCTAGGCTCAGTGACGAGTCGTAGTTTCGGCCAAAATGCGCATTTACGCGTATTTTGTAACCAAACTACTCATAGGTATCAAAACCGTTTGTTTTGATACCAAACCTATTTTCTAAACTTAGTTAAGCATGTTTTAACATGCTTAGCTCGTCACTTTTAGTTTAGTGCTTATTTAGGGTCGTAAGGTAAGCGATCTAAACAATCGCTTATACTTTTGAACCCGACCCGTTTGGTCGATCATTAGGATCCGACCAAACACATTAGGTGACCATAGCATATAGGGAATAACCTTCCGAGGTTATACCTTATGATCACATCGTTTGAGTAGTTGTATGATAGGTAGTATATATGCCTTAGGTAAATTACCAAAATGCCCTTTTTACGCCAAAATTCATTTTAAGCATATGTAACATAACTTTTGGTATCTAAACTGATTTGGTAACAATATTAGACATGTTAAGGCATATTTTACTTGTCATAGGACTATTTAGGCGTTCCGAACGCATTTTACGCGAACTACGCGTTAAAGTAGCATAAGCTACCTAAACGGGTCGTTATGGGTCGTAAGCACTTAGGTTAGGTTTCATTTTAGTATGTTGGCTTTGTTAAACCATATTACATGAGTCTCCATACTCGTTTGGTTTACGAACCCTCATTCTATCCAATCCTCCAATTTTAGGTCCGGTATATTAACATAGTTACCTATATTAGGTGCCGTTTGATATCCGTGATCTCTAGCATTGTTTGGTGGTTACTCAAGGACTACTAAGCAATCTCAAGTGAGTACATAGACCCCTCTTTTACTGTTTTCAAACTGTTTTGGGGTGAAACACATGTGCCTACTTGTTACTTTCATGCTTTTCCATGTTTTCATATCATATGCTTACTATGTTCATTAGTACACTATTAGTACATTGTTTTAAATTACATTTCATGCTATGTATATCCATTGTGTGCATACTTAGTACATTGTTTTACATTACATTTCATGCTATGTACGCCCATTGTGTGCATACTTAGTACATTGTTTTACATTACATTTCATGCTATGTATGTCCATTGTGTGCATACTTAGTACATTGTTTTACATTACATTTTATGCTATGTATGTCCATTGTGTGCATACTTAGTACATTGTTTTACGTTACATTTTGTTGCATATGCTCATCCAGCATATGAACACATTATATTACATTAGGTGAACCATTTGTATCTATTGAACCATGTGAACCATTTGACAATAAACATTTCTACAATTGTTAAACATTACATCTTGATGGTTTGGTTTGAGTAAGTGATTTAAGTAACGAGGCGTGTGTAATATGATACAAGCACGGTGGATACGCCGCTGGTACTTCCTATATATAAGTGTTTGTATTGTATTACATATCGTAGCGTTATTTGAATCATTTCAATTTAAGACATATAACATTTTATACAAATAACATACTTTTCACAAGACATTGTTTTACAAACAACTTATCTTATACAAACTCATTTTACATGGTTATTCATTTAACCATACATTATTCTCTTATTTATACATATCATCTGAACTTATTGTTTTTCAAATGATTTACAAAACAAATCAATTTACAAGGTTCATGACTAAACTTTATTAAACAACTCTTTCTAAACTAACAAGTCATGAAACCTGTTTTCACAAAACCTATGTATCTCACAGGCATTTTTATGCTGACGTACCTATTTTCACATGTGTTTTCAGGAGTTGATGTATATGACTTATCGAGACATACTTAGGCGGACCTGTTCCTTAGTGACTTAAAACGAGACAAGAACTAGTTAATTTATGTTATGTACACTTTATTTCTTGTTTAAAGACAATGTAACTCGCTTGTTTGATGAATAAAACGAAACTTTAATTGCCATGGTTGTGAAACAATTAATTCTGTTACAACACTCCCCGACGTTTCTGTCACACCCCGACCACGTATAACATACAAGACGTGGCGGAAAACGTCGGGGAGTGTTGTAACAGAATTAATTGTTTCAAATCCATGGCAAACAAAGTTGTATTTTATTTATTAAACAAGAGTTACATTGTCTTAACACAGGAAATACGAAGGTAACAAGTAGGCACATGTGTTTCACCCCAAAACAGTTTGGAAAACAGTAAAAGAGGGGTCTATGTACTCACTTGAGATTACTCAGTAGTCCTGGAGTGACAATCAAATAATGATAGAGATCTCGGAATCAAACGGCACCTAATATAGGTAACTATGTTAATAAACCGGACCTAAATCGGAAGATCGGGTAGCATGAGGGTTCCTAAACCAAACGAGTGTGGAGACTCGTGTAATATATTTAACAAAGCCTACATACTAAATGAAACCTAACATAACTGCTTATGACCCATTACGACCCGTTTAGGTAGCTTATGCTACTTTAACGCGTCGTTCGCGTGAAACGCGTTCGGACCGCCTAACTAGTCCTATAACAAGTGTTATATGCCTAAACATGTTACATAATCAGTTATGTGATAAAAGTTTAGGTTACATATGCTTAATTACCAATTATACATGAAAAGGGTATTCTGGTAATTTACCTAAGGCATATAAACTACCTATCATACAACTATTTAAACGAAGCGACCATAAGGTATAACCTCGGAAGGTTATTCCCTATATACTATGGTCACCTAATGTGTTTGGTCGGATCCTAATGATCGACCAATGGGTCGGGTTCGAAGGTATAAGCGATTTATCAGATCGCTTACCCTACGACCCTAGACAACGTGGTAATCAGTAGGCATAGTCCCAAGGGACTATAACCATCGTGATTACAATCACGTTGCGAAGTTCAAACGAACTTCGCATTGACCATATGCTGGTCAACGCTGAAAGTCAAACAAAGTTTGACTTTCGGACTCGAAAAGCAATAAAAGAACGAAAGAATACTTACGAAGGGTCCCCGAATGCTAATCTAGATCGAAATAACTCAGGTATGAAACAAAGGTTCCAACTTAGGGTCTTTAAGATCAGATTCTAGTGGTTTTGAAGCAATGGGGGTGGGGTATTTATAGTTTTCGGGTAACCGTTAAGATCGTTTCATGGAAACCGTGCTCGAATCTTGTGCGTACACTTGTTGGAATGTTATGGTGACTAAAAATGAGTTCTTATCTGCTGACTAAGCATGTGTGAGTGTGTGGTTGTGGATTAAACAGCTGGAATCTGCTGTTAAATGCAGTTAATCTGGTCAGGAAGGCTGACGCGGCCCGCTTCAGGATGCACATAAACTCAGGCGGGCCGCCTGGACTTGTCAGATCAGACTTAAGTTTCAGAAATGACAGTTTTGGTCCCTGCACGTGTTTAAGGCGATTTCCGACACTTCTAAGGCCCGTAAAGCCAACTTTAAGGCCCTAAAATGATGCCTAAACATTGTGGACATGATACATGCTCAAAAATATGTCGGATGATGGTTCGTTTGGTCGTACGATCGCGATGTTCGCTTAATTACGACGGAATGCGCACAAGCGCGAAAAACGATCCAAATGACGCAATGAATGAATTTCTCTTATGCCAAACACTAAAATAAAATATTTTAGTGCTTACATAAATTTTTGGATGTCCAGATGTATTCAGAACGTAAGTTATGCGCGAAAATGCAAACTTGTGCACTTTTTGACACTTTTAGTCCCTGAATGACCCAAAAGTTTATTTTAGCATACCGAACCCCTTAAAGCCTATTTCTAAGCTATGTAAAGGATATTTGTGGTATGTTTAACTTATGGTCATGTTCCGGAATGTCTGTTACAGTTCAAATTGGCCTACTTTCGCAGTTTGTCAAGTTTAGTCCTTGTAAGTGAATTAATTTGTTTTTGCCATACCAAAGCCTTCAAAACTTATTTCTAAGTTATGTAAAGGTTATTTAAGGTATGTTAAGTATATTGTAACACCTGTGCCTCCACGGCCATCAAACAAATGCCAAACCAATGAAATATTGTATTTCATACTTGGTATTTGTAAAAAATATGTGTATCGTTTACACATATCAACTCTTGTTCGATTTTAAACTCTAAATCGCTTTCTGGAAGGTTATACGCGCACCAATGCGTAAATATAACCAGTTTAACACAACAAACACTCCGGAATAGTGACATAGGCTTAACATACCTTAAATAACCTTTACATAACTTAGAAATAAGTTTTGAAGGCTTTGGTATGGCAAATACAAGCTAATTCGCTTACAGGGACTAAACTTGACAAACTGCGAAAGTATGCCAATTTGAACTGTAACAGACATTCCGGAACATGACCATAAGTTAAACATACCATATATATCCTTTACATAGCTTAGAAATAGGCTTTGAGGGGTTCGGTGTGCTAAAATAAACTTTTGGGTCATTCAGGGACTAAAAGTGTCAAAAAGTGCACAAGTTTGCATTTTCGCGCATAACTTACGTTCTGAATACATCCGGACATCCAAAAATTTATGTAAGCATGACTATATTATATTTTAGTGTTTGCCATAAGAAAAATCCATTCGTCGCGTCATTTGGATCGTTTTTCGCGCTTATGCGCATTCCGTCGTAATTAAGCGAACATCGCGTTCGTACGGCTAAACGAACCAACCTCCGGCATATTTTTGAGCATGTTTTGAGTTCCCTATACTTTAACTTCATTTTAGAGCCTTAAAATGAGGTTAACGGGGTTCAAACGCATCGAAAAAGGGCTTAAACACGTGCAGGGACCATTTCTGCCAATTTTGAAACATTTCTGAAACATAGGGGCAGTGGCGTAGCGCGAGCCCTAAGGGCCTATGCAGTCGCGCTACGCGAGTGCCTTAACTGGACAGAAACTTCAGTTTTGCACTTTCGGGACCAGATTCGATGTATAAACAGCTGTTTAATTCACAACCACACATTCTAACATGCTTAGTCAGCTGATAAGGATGGATTTTAGGCACCATAACTTTCCGACACTTGTACGGATACGATTAAGGCACGATATTCAACAAGCGATCTTAACGGTTCGGGTATTCCTATAAATACCCATCCACCCCCATTGCTAAAATCACTAGAATCTTGATCTTAGGAACTCTAAGTTGAAACCATTGTTTCATACCTGAGATTCTTGGATCGAGATTAGCATTCGGGGACCCTTCGTAAGTATTATTTCGTTCTTTTATTGCTTTTCGAGTCTTTCGAGTCTGAAAGTCAAACTTTGTTTGACTTTCTACATTGACCAGTTATGGTCAATGCGAAGTTCGTTTGAACTTCGCAACGTGAGTGTAATCACGTTGGTTATAGTCCCTTGGGACTATGCCTACTGATTACCACGTTGTCTAGGGTCGTAGGGTAAGCGATCTGATAAATCGCTTATACCTCGAACCCGACCCATTTGGTCGATCATTAGGATCCGACCAAACACATTAGGTGACCATAGTAGGTAGGGAATAACCTTCTGAGGTTATACCCTATGGTCACATCGTTTGAGTAGTTGTATGATAGGTAGTTTATATGCCTTAGGTAAATTACCAGAATACCATTTTCATGTATAATTGGTAATTAAGCATATGTAACCTAAACCTTTGTCACATAACTGATTATGTAACATGTTTAGGCATATTCTACTTGTCATAGGACTAGTTAGGCGGTCCGAACGCGTTTCACGCACACGACGCGTTAAAGTAGCATAAGCTACCTTAATGGGTCGCGATGGGTCGAAAGCACTTAGGTTTGGTTTCATTGTAGTATGCAGGCCTTGTTAAACCATATCATATGAGTTCCAACACTCATTTGGTTTACCAAGCCTCATCCTATCCGATCTCCCGATTTAAGTCCGGTTTATTTATATAGTTTTAGATTGCCGACTGATTTCGTGCTCCCTCAAGCTTTGTTTGGTTGTTGTTCAAGACCTCTAAGCATTCTCAGGCGAGTACATTATTCCCCTATTTTACTGCTTTCAATTGTTTTGGGGTGACTCATATGTGCTAAATGTTTTCGATGTTATAACGATGGTTTCAAAAACAATTAAGACGATTTGTACAAAACTAATAACAATTTCAAAAAGTGAACAAACTTGTTGGTTGTATTTACATAACAAATGACATTCATTAGCAATGATCAAGCCGACCAGTATTAGGTTATGGTACCATAGGATCTGACAAATCCCGTTAGTTACTACACCCGTAGTTATGTGTGGGTGTTGTGGGTAGCGACTGAATCTGTAATTGTTAATTTACTCTTTGGTAAGGGTTTATTAATGCGAGTTGTTAATCTATCCTTTGGTAAGGGTTTATTAATGCGAATTGTTAATCTATCCTTTGGTAAGGGTTTATTAATGCGAGTCAAGAAGGTTTGAATGTTATTAGCGAGACGACCATTTAAGTAGTTTCACGACCTAAAACGAATTTAACGATTGGGTAAACAATTGGTTTTCACACGATGTTTTAACGATTGGGTAAACGATTGGCTTCAAAGCAATATACGATTGAGTTTTGGATATACATATTACATGATTTACATTGGGCATGAACATTACTTTGGTGGTTTGGTTTGACTAAGTGATTAAGTAACAATGCGTGTGGAATATGATACAAGCATGGTGGATACGCCGCTGGTACTTCCTATATATAAGTGTTTGTATGGTATTACATATTGTAGCGTTATTTGAATCATTTCAGTTTGAGACATAGAACATTTTATACAAGTAACATACTTTTCACAAGACAATTATTTACAAACAACTTATCTTATACAAACTCATTTTACATGGTTATTCATTTAATCATGCATTATTCTCTTATTTATACATATCACTTGAACTTATTATTTTTCAAATGATTTACAAAGACAAAGCAAATTACAAGGTTCATGACTAAACATTTTCTTAAAACAGAAGTCATGAATCTTATTTTTCACAAAACCTATGTACTCGCCAGCATTTCTTTGCTGACCTCGTTTTCACATATGTTTCAGGTATTGTTGAAAGATATCGAATGATAGGATGCATGCTCACATAGGACTGGACAAGGCCTTAGTGACTCAATAACAATGATAGACTATGTTTAAATTGTGTATTTAGATTTCCAGACGATGTAATTATTCAATGTTTAATAAAACGAAACACTTTTGATATCCATGGTTATGAAACATTAATTCTGTTGCAACACGCCCCGATGTTTCCGCCACGTTTTGTATGTTCTACGTGGTCGGGGTGTGACATATATGTTGATGTTCCGGAGTATTTTTCGCATTAAACTGAGTACGTTTACGCACCAGTTTGCGTATAACTCTCCAGAAAGTGATATAGAGTTTGAAATTAAATAAAAGTCAAAACATGAAAAATGTAAAACACAACCAAACAAACATTGGAATCAAATAACATTGTTTTATTGATAACTGAACTGTTCAAAATGATTACAAGCACAGATGTTACAGTCTCCCCTACTTGTGGAAATTTCGTCCCGAAATTTATTTAGAGGAAACTCGTGGAAAAAGATGCGGATATTTTGCCTTCATTTGGTCTTCGCGTTCCCAAGTAAACTCGGGTCCACGTTTAGCTTCCCAGCGAACTTTGACCAAAGGAATGCGCTTGCGTTTGAGCCACTTGACTTCACGTTCCATGATTTCCACTGGCTTCTCGACAAATTTCAGTGTTTTGCCAACACGAATTTCGTCAAGTGGTATGTGGAGGTTCTCATCAGCTAAACACCTCTTGAGATTGGACACGTGAAAAGTTGGATGAACATTTCCAAGTTCAGGAGGTAACTCAAGTCTGTAGGCTACCTTACCGATTCTTTCGACGATCTTAAATGGTCCAACGTATCTAGGTGCAAGTTTTCCTTTCTTTCCAAATCTGATCACACCTTTCCAAGGTGAGACCTTAAGTAATACTCGATCACCGACTTGAAATTCCAAGGGTTTGCGTTTTGGATCTGCGTAACTCTTTTGACGGCTTTGAGCTGTCTGAAGGTTATCGCGAACTTTCTTAACCTTGTCAGTTGTTTCTAAAATGAGGGCAGGTCCAGTAAGTTGAGCCTACCCGATCTCATTCCAGCAGACTGGTGAACGACATTTTCGACCATAGAGAGCCTCGAAAGGAGCCATTTTGATGCTGGTGTGATAACTGTTGTTGTAGGAGAATTCAATCAACTGAAGATGTGAATCCCAACTACCACCAAAATCGATCACACAAGCTCTAAGCATATCCTCCAGAGTCTGGATTGTTCTCTCAGATTGACCATCCGTTTGCGGATGATAAGCTGTGCTCAGATTAAGTTGGGTCCCCATAGCGGATTGCATGGTTCTCCAAAAATGAGAAGTGAAACGAGCATCTCTGTCAGAAATGATGTTCAAAGGAACACCATGTCGAGCTACAATTTCATCCACATAGATTTTTGCAAGTCTGTCAGCAGGAAAATCCTCACGGATTGGCAAGAAATGTGCTGACTTAGTAAGACGATCAACAACTACCCAGATGGCATCATGACCTTTCTTTGTGCGTGGAAGTTTGGTGATGAGATCCATAGTAATGTTTTCCCATTTCCAAACCGGGATCTCTGGTTGCACCAATAAACCAGAAGGACGCTGATGTTCAGCCTTAACCTTATGACAAGTAAGACATTTTGATACGTATAAGGCAATGTCTTTCTTCATACCAGGCCACCAATACTGAATACGAAGATCCTTATACATCTTATCTGAGCCCGGATGAATAGAATAACGAGACTTATGGGCTTCATCCATAAGCAAGGTACGAAGATCATCCTGGCTTGGAACCCACAAACGGTCCATGAAGTAATACGATCCATTGTCCTTTAGTTCCAGAGCAGGTGTTATGTGATAAGGAAATTCCTTATCCATCAAACCTTGTGAAACACAAGATTGTTGAGCCTAAGAAATGCGGGCTTGGATATCGGATCAAGCTTGAATAACAGATTGAACACGTACACAATGAAGCTTAGTACGTTCCTTACGACTCAATGCATCAGCTACGACATTCGCCTTACCAGGATGGTAGCGAATTTCGCAGTCATAGTCGTTTAGGAGCTCAACCCAACGTCGTTGCCTCATGTTGAGTTCTTTCTTGTTGAAGATATGCTGAAGACTTTTGTGGTCAGTGAAAACCACACATTTTGTACCGTACAAATAGTGTCTCCAGATCTTTAGAGCGAAAACAACTGCACCCAACTCAAGATCATGAGTGGTGTAGTTCTTCTCATGTATCTTCAACTGCCTTGAGGCATAGGCTATGACTTTGTTCCTTTGCATTAGAACACAACCAAGGCCCAATTTCGATGCATCACAATACACGACAAAATCATCATCACCCTCAGGCAATGATAGAACAGGCGCATCGCAAAGCTTCTGCTTCAAGTGTTGAAAAGCTTCCTCTTGTTTGAATCCCCAATCAAAGGGTTTGTTCTTCTGAGTTAGAGCAGTTAGAGGAACTGCAATCCTGGAGAAGTTTTCAATGAAGCGGCGGTAATAACCCGCTAGACCAAGAAAAGAACGAACCTCAGTAGGAGTAGTAGGCGTATCCCAATCCTTAATCGCACTGATCTTGGAGGGATCTACATGGATACCTCGTTCGTTGATGATATGCCCCAAAAATTGAACTTCTTTAAGCCAGAATTCACACTTGGATAATTTGGCAAATAGTTGTTCTTTCTTTAGGAGTTCCAAAGTAAGACGAAGATGTTGCTCGTGATCAGCTCGCGTCTTAGAGTAAATCAAGATGTCGTCAATAAAAACAATGACGAACTGATCCAAATAAGGTTTGCAGACCCTATTCATTAAGTCCATGAAAACAGCAGGAGCATTAGTCAAACCGAATGGCATGACTGTGAATTCATAATGCCCATAACGAGTACGGAACGCTGTCTTGGGAATGTCTTCTTCATGCACCCGAAGTTGATGATACCCAGAACGTAGATCAATCTTCGAGAAATAAGAAGCGCCCTGTAACTGATCAAAGAGATCGTCTATGCGCGGTAGGGGATATCGATTCTTGATGGTAAGCTTGTTAAGCTCACGATAATCGATACACATCCTAAAAGATCCATCCTTTTTCTTGACAAAAAGAACGGGAGCACCCCAAGGTGAAAAGCTAGGACGGATAAAACCTTTATCAGAGAGCTCCTGAAGCTGCTTAGATAACTCTTGCATCTCAGATGGTGCAAGACGATATGGAGCTCTGGCAATGGGATTTGCACCAGGTACGAGATCAATTCGGAACTCGACTTGGCGTGCTGGAGGTAGACCAGGTAAATCTTCAGGGAAAACTTCAGAATAATCCCGAACGACAGGAATATCTGAAATAAACTTACCCTTGCCTTTATCTGCTGTGACATGTGCCAAGAAGGCCACATAGTTCTTTCGCAGATACTTCCGTGCTTTAAAACAAGACATGAGCTTGAGACCACCAGACGGTTTCTCACCTTGAACCTGCAGGATCTCGCCTGTCGAAAGCGGCACACGAACTATCTTCTCGAAACAAACTACCTCTGCGTGATGCTTGGACAACCAATCCATTCCCACAATAACGTCGAAGCTTCCAAGTTGCATAGGCGTGAGGTCAATAGGAAAAAGATGGTCGTTAAGATTCAACTGGCAGTTGCGAAGAACAGAATCAAGAACAATGGGTTCACCACTAGCAACTTCTACTGTCAAAGGTTTACCTAGTTTTGTTCTAGACACGCGAAGTAATGGCTCAAAAGACAATGACACGAAACTCTTGTCGGCACCCGAATCAAAAAGAACAGATGCAGGCTGATTATTAATAAAGAACGTACCGTTCACCACATTATCACCTGCTTGTGCCTCTTGAGCATTCATATTGAAGACTCGACCTCGAGCCGGAGCTTGATTCTGATTTGGGTTCTGGTTCTGGTTGGCTAGCCTTGGGCACCGGTTCCTGTAGTGGGTCAGATCCCCACAATTGTAGCACGAACCAGGGGGAAAATGAGGTCATGCAGCTTGACCTTGTTGCTGAGCAAGAGGCTGAGCAACTTGTTGAGCTTGGTTTTGAACTGCCTGGTTCTGGTTAGCAGGAATGCGGCAGGTGGCAGCAAGATGACCAGGTCTTCCGCAGTTGGTGCACTGACGACACTGGAGGTGTGGTTGATGATGGCCGTTACACCTGTTGCACAAAGGTGTGTTGCCAAAATAAGGCTTCTTGGCGGGTGGTTGCGCAGGCTGATTTGGTGTAGCTTGAGCCTGTGCAGTAACAGCATAGTTTTGGGAAGCCTTCCGCTTCCTAGACCCTCCAGAATTCTTTCCCTTCTTGTTTTGACCTTTCTTGCTATCCTCCTTGTCAGACGCCTGCTTTTTACCCTTGTCACCCTTTTTATGCAGCTTTCCCTTACGAACCTGCGACTCAGTCAATGTCCCTGATAACTCGATCGCCTGACGGAGTGTGGCAGGGTTACTACCAGTAAGGATGTCTTGTACTGAGTCAGGTAGGTCGTCGATGTACCTTTCGATAGCCTTGTCGAGTGGGGTAACCATAGTCGGACAAAGCAGACTCAACTCCTCAAACCTGTCAGTATACGCCCTGTGCTCTCCACTATCTTGTTTCAAAATATCAAACTCTTTCTCCAACGCTCGCTGTTCATGGCGAGGACAGAACTCCCTCATCATAAGGGCCCTAAGTTCAGCCCATGTTTGTGCTAGAGCAACTTCTGCACCCCGGTCTCTCATAACCCCGTTCCACCATGTGAGAGCCCTCTTCTGAAACACGCTTGAAGAAAACTCGACCTTGCGATTATCCGGACACTGCACGTGGCGGAAAGTATTCTCAATGCTCTCAAACCATTGAAGAAGCCCAGTCGCCCCTTCAGAACCACTAAACTTGAGTGGTTTAGCCGAGTTAAAAGTCTTAAAATTGCATGGACCATTGTTGTTGTTGTTGGCTTGGTTCCATTGAGCAAAGAGATTTGGGAATTGAGCAGCCATCTGCTGCGCAATTATTTCTGCCAGCTCGGCAGTCGCTATCTGGTTCTCGCGTCGAGGAGGCATTCTAAAAGAGGAAAACATGAAAAGAAATGAGTGAGATGATTGGATGAAGAGAATGAGATGAAACAAAATCAACAAAAGTAATGATGGTGGTCATTCGTCCGTATCACAAAGCAAACAAACGACACACAATGACTAATCAAAGTAAATGGATCAAAAATAATGTATTGCGAAGACATGCTCGCCTATAAATGAACACCCATCCTAAGAATTCCCAGGTAAGCACAACTGGTCTCGCGTCTGATGAGATATATATGAAGTTCTTGCCTAGACAGAAAACTCAGAATACAGGCATTCACTCTTCCAGTTTGCACGTGTTCACATTATTTAAAACCCAAAACTTTGACGAGATTTTGAAAATTTGAAGGCACAAGGCCAAAAACCAAACTGGAAGGGTTCAAAACCATATAACAGAGGGTTTAAAACCTTACAATAGAGGGTTCAAAACCTTGTAATAAATCATCCAAAAACAGATGATTGTTTTTTCAAAAATCGTTTCGGAAAATTGTGTTCTTGTTTTGCTAATCACCTAAGGATAGGTGATGTACATGTTTTAAGATCTAAACACAAGATAACTTGTGTTAGGGTCCTAGAAAAGTTATAGTCTAGGTCAAAGAATTACTAATAACCTAATTCCCTATAACCATTGGCTCTGATACCAACTTTTCTGTCACACCCCGACCACGTATAACATACAAGACGTGGCGGAAAACGTCGGGGAGTGTTGTAACAGAATTAATTGTTTCAAATCCATGGCAAACAAAGTTGTATTTTATTTATTAAACAAGAGTTACATTGTCTTAACACGGGAAATACAGAGTTTATAACATAATTAATCAAAGTCTATCATCGTTTTTAGTCTCTAAGGCACAGGTCCGCCCTAGTGTCCTGATCAACATCCTATGGAAAAGCTCCTGAAAACACATGTGAAAATAGGTACGTCAGCATAAAATGCCTGTGAGATACATAGGTTTTGTGAAAATAGGATTCATGACTTAAGTTTAAGAAAATTGTTTAATAACAGTCAGTCATGAACCTTGTAAATTGTTTTGTCTTGTAAATCATTTGAAAAGTGATAAAATCCGATGATATGTATAAATAAGAGTATAAAGTATGGTTAAATAAATAACCAAGTAAAATGAGTTTGTATAAGATAAGTTGTTTGTAAACCAAAGTCTTGTGAAAGTTGTGTTACTTGTGTAAAAAGTATAAGTCCAAATTGAATGATTTAAATAACGCTATGATATGTAATATAATACAAACACTTATATATAGGAAGTACCAGCGACGTATCCACCATGCTTGTATCATATTACTCACATCTCGTTACTTAAGTCACTTAAACAAACCACCAATGTATAAAGTCTATGTTTAAATCAATAGTCAAAAGTCCTTGTATAAGCCATGTCAAATGTTTATAAGTCCAAAAGTAGTCAAGTAATATGTATCAAATGTTATGTATTGTAAGTAAAGTATTGTCCCATAATCATAATGTAGAAATGTACAAAACAAAGTATTTTGAATATATCAAAAAGTTATGTTTTGCAAAGTAATGCATGTTACATTGATACAAACATTTATGTGGTAAGTTAACGCATACATTCAAGCCTTGAGACAGTCGGATAACCCTTTTAGTCAAGGTTATCTAAAGAAATGTTTTCGGATTCAGTCATTCCTTACATCCAAACAAACCCGGGATGTCAGGAATGGGATTTGTCAAGTCCTATGGTACCAGTACTTACTACCGAGCGGCGTAGCTAATGTTAATGAACGTATAATAGTCTCGTTTGTGCAAACCAAATGTTATAGCAATTGTATACAAGTCATATGAAAACAATGTACTAAGTATGCTTAGTTAACATACAAAGCAGAAAAGTCATGTAAATCAATGTGCTAGCATGCTATCAGTCAACATACATAGCAGAAATGTAATGTAAAACAATGTACTAAGTATGCACACAATGGACATACATAGCATGAAATGTAATGAAATCATGTACTATAATGTACTAACGAACATAGCAGGTATATGATATGAAAACAGGAAAGCACGAAGGTAACAAGTAGGCACATGTGTTTCACCCCAAAACAGTTTGGAAAACAGTAAAAGAGGGGTCTATGTACTCACTTGAGATTACTCAGTAGTCCTGGAGTGACAATCAAATAATGATAGAGATCTCGGAATCAAACGGCACCTAATATAGGTAACTATGTTAATAAACCGGACCTAAATCGGAAGATCGGGTAGCATGAGGGTTCCTAAACCAAACGAGTGTGGAGACTCGTGTAATATGGTTTAACAAAGCCTACATACTAAATGAAACCTAACATAACTGCTTACGACCCATTACGACCCGTTTAGGTAGCTTATGCTACTTTAACGCGTCGTTCACGTGAAACGCGTTCGGACCGCCTAACTAGTCCTATAACAAGTGTTATATGCCTAAACATGTTACATAATCAGTTATGTGATAAAAGTTTAGGTTACATATGCTTAATTACCAATTATACATGAAAAGGGTATTCTGGTAATTTACCTAAGGCATATAAACTACCTATCATACAACTATTTAAACGAAGCGACCATAAGGTATAACCTCGGAAGGTTATTCCCTATATACTATGGTCACCTAATGTGTTTGGTCGGATCCTAATGATCGACCAATGGGTCGGGTTCGAAGGTATAAGCGATTTATCAGATCGCTTACCCTACGACCCTAGACAACGTGGTAATCAGTAGGCATAGTCCCAAGGGACTATAACCATCGTGATTACAATCACGTTGCGAAGTTCAAACGAACTTCGCATTGACCATATGCTGGTCAACGCTGAAAGTCAAACAAAGTTTGACTTTCGGACTCGAAAAGCAATAAAAGAACGAAAGAATACTTACAAAGGGTCCCCGAATGCTAATCTAGATCGAAATAACTCAGGTATGAAACAAAGGTTCCAACTTAGAGTCTTTAAGATCAGATTCTAGTGGTTTTGAAGCAATGGGGGGTGGGGTATTTATAGTTTTCGGGTAACCGTTAAGATCGTTTCATGGAAACCGTGCTCGAATCTTGTGCGTACACTTGTTGGAATGTTATGGTGACTAAAAATGAGTTCTTATCTGCTGACTAAGCATGTGTGAGTGTGTGGTTGTGGATTAAACAGCTGGAATCTGTTGTTAAATGCAGTTAATCTGGTCAGGAAGGCTGACACGGCCCGCTTCAGGATGCACATAAACTCAGGCGGGCCGCCTGGACTTGTCAGATCAGACTTAAGTTTCAGAAATGACAGTTTTGGTCCCTGCACGTGTTTAAGGCGATTTCCGACACTTCTAAGGCCCGTAAAGCCAACTTTAAGGCCCTAAAATGATGCCTAAACATTGTGGACATGATACATGCTCAAAAATATGCCGGATGATGGTTCGTTTGGTCGTACGATCGCGATGTTCGCTTAATTACGACGGAATGCGCACAAGCGCGAAAAACGATCCAAATGACGCAACGAATGAATTTCTCTTATGCCAAACACTAAAATAAAATATTTTAGTGCTTACATAAATTTTTGGATGTCCAGATGTATTCAGAACGTAAGTTATGCGCGAAAATGCAAACCTATGCACTTTTTGACACTTTTAGTCCCTGAATGACCCAAAAGTTTATTTTAGCATACCGAACCCCTTAAAGCCTATTTCTAAGCTATGTAAAGGATATTTGTGGTATGTTTAACATATGGTCATGTTCCGAAATGTCTGTTACAGTTCAAATTGGCCTACTTTCACAGTTTGTCAAGTTTAGTCCCTGTATGTGAATTAACTTGTTTTTGCCATACCAAAGCCTTCAAAACTTATTTCTAAGTTATGTAAAGGTTATTTAAGGTATGTTAAGTATATGTTGATGTTCCGGAGTATTTTTCACGTTAAACTGAGTACGTTTACGCACCAGTTTGCGTATAACTCTCCAGAAAGTGATATAGAGTTTGAAATTAAATAAAAGTCAAAACATGATAAATGTAAAACACAACCAAACAAACATTGGAATCAAATAACATTGTTTTATTGATGACTGAACTGTTCAAAATGATTACAAGCACAGATGTTACAGTTTCCGCCACGTTTCGTTGTTTTACGTGGTCGGGGTGTCACAATTATGCCCAAAATGAGTTAAATCTCAATTTAAGCCCCGTAGGGGTATTTTGGTCATTTTAAAGGTTATAAAAGAGATTAAATATACTTCTGAGACTCGGGTCTGAGATAATCAGTAGAACAACTTATTTTAATAGGTTATATCAGTTGGTGATAAGTCTTATGTGACAAAATGGTTTTAAACCCATACTAGGTGTTTAATACGCGTAAAAAGCCGTTTTAAGCGATTTCCGGGTTATACAGGAAATCTGAGTTTTCTGATCAGGTTATAAGGTTCAAAATTCTTTATTTATCATATAAAATCAGTAGCAATTGGATTGGTGTCAAAATACTATGTAGAACTCATTTTATAAACAAAAAGGGTATAATCGGTATTTACCGAATCAAGGCAATAACCTTAGGTTATGATCAGTTTAAAAATAATTAAAAATCTTCAAAAATCCGAAAATATTATATTACATCAGTGGGTAAAAGGTTTGGTGTCAAAAATTGGGTTTAGATAGGCTTTACGCTAATTACGCCGTTTAATTAATAAAAAGCTTTCTAATTACGCTATTAAGCATAACTCCTAATCTAGACCTCCGACTGATGTGAAAATTTAGGGACATGTTTATAAATCAGTAACAAGGATTATTGTTCTCTCACAATTCCAAAATTCTCGTTGTATGGTCAAAAGGGCATTATGTTCAACATTAAGCAATTAACGGAAACGTGTAAACGAATCGGACAATCAACGAACCAATCACAGAGGGTTATACTATCATATAACCTGATTCAAATGAAGCTCTAAGGCACTTCTAAACCCATCTAAATCGGGTCAGAACTGAAGTCAAAGCAAAAGTCAAATTTTGCGACTTTCGGTTCCGAACCGAGCCTAAACAGAAAATTGTCGGATCGAACAAGCTTAGACCAGTTCTTATACTAATTACCAAGTTATATGAGTGATAAAATAGGTTACACGTCTTCTACATTGCTAATTACGTGTTAATTCGCAAATTAGGATTCTGTTGACTTTTTTATAAACAACTTTGACCCGACAAATGATCTAGTTAGAGCGGGAATCAGGGGGTGCCTTTTTAAGGGTTTATTGCCCACATAATTACCAACTTATAAGTACTTTCAATTTGACTAAACATCGGACCATTAGTGATTAATTGATAAGTCAAACCTTAATTACGACGGTTTGACTTTTAAGCTAATAACTAAGTAAAACATGATTAAGGAAGGTTAAGGAAGCTTACCAAAGTCCTAATTACGAACAGAGATGCTTAGGGGCTGCACTTGTGCTCCAGAAGTCTTCAAAAGTGAAGTTATGATTGTATGATCAAAAGTTGCAAACAATGGACCTTTATATAGTGGGTTTAATCCCACTAGATCATGTCATGCAAGGCTATAAGTGATCATTGATCATTCACAAGTGTCCCTATACTCTAAAAACAAGCTTAGGCAGCACATGGTATTGCAAAATGGCCATATAAGTCGGTTACATGGGCTGAACAGACACCTGTCTGTGTTTTCTGCATCTGGACGTGCCAGGCGGCCCGCGTAAGCCCAGGCAGGGATCTTACGCGCCCCGTATGGAGCCTCAGCTCAGGTTTAACAAGTTTCAAAGTTTGCATTTTGGCCCCCGGTCCTTTTTAAAACCTGTTTTAACTTCTTGTTTTGCACTTTGAGCCCTCTAAATTGATTTATAAGGGCTTCAAGACTTATACCCACTTTTTTAAGTCCTTGGTTAACTTTTGACTACCCGAAAAGTCATAGATTTCTTCGTTGACGCTTTTAACCCCTCGTATACGAATTTTATCATAACTTTCTCATACGATAACGAAACTTGGTGAAATTTTTATCATGCATTCTAGTGAGCATAATTATTCGTTACAAAGCTTTGGGTTCGCTAAAAGGTCACTCAGAGGTATACTTTAAACATGTTGACACATTTAACCCCTGTAGTTTGCAATCTCTCACTTTCTTTCACAATTGGCTTCGTATGATCCATGATTCATTCGTTTAAGGGTATTAACATCATGTAGGGTTATTGTAAAGTATATTTATTCATTGTTGACATTTTGAACCCTTATATTCACATACTTTCCTTGGTTGCCAACTTTAGTCCCTCTAGAACATTCTTTCACACGTTCAAAGCTTATGACACGTGTCAATACATTATAGGAAGTGAATTTTTGAGGTGTTACACCTGATCTTGCTAGTATGGACAACTCGGACGTCTATTACGGTAATGACTCCCTCTATGTTGGTAACAGTAACTCTCTTCCAATTCTTCATGTCGGTTCAAAATCCTTTTTTACCTCAAACAAAAACTTACAACTTAATCACATACTTCATGTCTCGGGCTTACAACGTAACCTACTTTCTGTTCACAAATTTTGCAAAGATAATAATGTTTTCGTTGAATTTCACACTTCTTTTTTTTTTGTTGTGAAGGACGAGGCTACCAAGGCTATCCTCCTCACGGGCCCCAGTGACCAGGGTTTCTACACCATTCGCCTACCTTCTTTTCAACCGGTTTCCAAGATGGCGTTCACTGCTTTTCGAGCTCCATCTACTATGTGGCATCAATGACTTGGTCATCCTCACTTTCGAGTTTTTTCAACATATTGTTAAAACTTTTTCTTTACCTGTTTCTGACAAACTTTGTTCATCTTTGTGTACTTCTTGTCAATTGGGAAAAATGTCCAAACTTACTTTGCCTAATTCATCTTTTCTTAGTAAAAACATACTTGATTTGGTTTATTGTGATGTTTGGGGCCATACTACCACGTCCTTTGACGGTTATCGTTATTTTTTTGTTATGTGTTGACTATCATACCCGCTATATGTGGTATTTACCGCTCATGCAAAAATCTGACGTTTTTAACACATTTACAAATTTCGTTTGCTTAGTTGAACGCCAATTTAACACCAAACTAAAAAGTGTTCAAACTGATTGGGGTGTTGAGTTTCGAAACCTTACTCAGTTTTTTACATCCCATGGTATTTTACATCTTCGCTCGTGTCCTCATACGAGTGAACATAATGGCATCGTCGAGCGTCGCCACCGCCACGTCGTGGAAACCGGTCTCACCTTAGTATCCCAATCCAAACTACCTCAAAATTTTTGGTCATTCGCCTTTCAAACCGCCGTCTACCTCATTAATCGTCTACCTTCTCGTCTTTCCTCAAACAAATCCCCATATCAACTAGTTTTCCAACGTCCTCCCGATTACTCATTTCTTTGAGTGTTAGGATGTCTCTGTTTTCCTTATTTACGTCCATATAACCAACATAAAATTGATTTTCATTCTACTCCTTGTATATTTCTCGGTTATAGCCCGTCTCATCATGGATATCAATGCCTTGATCAAACTACTCACCGAATCTACATTGCTCGCCATGTCCAATTTAACGAGCATGTTTTCCCCTCCCTTACTGAACCCTCCATCGACCCTCCTTCATCCTCCACAGCCGCTACTTCCTTTTCTACAATTCCTGATCCGCCATTAACCATTTTCTATAACCCATCCATTCCTACAACCGAACCATCGCCACCCACCCCTCCTATTTCTGAACCTGTCCAAACCGCCCCAATTCCTCAAACAAACACCACCCAACCTACTTCCTCTCCTTCGCAACTAACCACGCCCCATTACCGACCACCTCATTTTCGGCCACATCCTAAACCCCGAAATTTTTTTGACCCTTCAGCCAATATCGCCACCACCGCTACCGTTCCTTCTGAACCGACTTCCTTTACTGTTGCCAATGAATCAGCGGAGTGGCGTCAAGCCATGGCAGCCGAGTTGCACGCACTACACAGAAACGGGACATGGTCGTTAGTTCCTCCGGTTCCAAATTCTAATGTTATTGATTGCAAGTGGGTTTACAGGTTGAAAACTGATCAGCATGGGAACCTGACTAGACACAAGGCTCGATTAGTATCAAAGGGTTTTTTGCAGCAGTCTGGCATTGATTATCATGAGACGTTTAGCCTTGTGGTCAAACCAGCCACCATCCGCACAATTCTTTCTCTTGTCGTCTCTAACAATTGGTCTCTCAAACAACTTGATGTGTAAAATGCGTTTTTACACGGTGATCTACATGAAACGGTCTACATGCGTCAACCACTGGGCTTCGAGGATCCTAAACATCCTAATCATGTTTGCAAGTTGCACAAATCCCTTTATGGCTTAAAACAGTCGCCCAGGGCATGGTTCACCAAACTCTCAAACGTCTTACAGCATCTTGGTTTTCATGGTTCCAAAACTGATCCATCATTATTTATCCTTAACAACAGCTTTACCTACTAGTTTACGTGGACGAAATCATTATTACGGGCAACGATCCCAACACAGTTACATTATTGCCTCACTTGGTCAGCAGGTATCTCTTACTGACATGGGTCGTCTTACTTACTTTCTTGGTATTGAAGTTCTCCACACCTCTTCGGGTCTTATCCTATCTCAACCGAAGTATATTCAGGAACTTATTAATCGAGCCGGGTTAAAAGAATCAAAACCATTTGCAACACCTACAAATGCCAAAACAGATACGATAACCAAGGACGACCCACTTATGTTTGATCCCACAAGATATCGCCATTGTGTTGGAGCACTTCAGTATGCCACTTTATCTAGGCCCGACATTGCCTACTGTAACACCCCGTGTTTCGAAAGTCAAAGTCAAGATTGAAGTCAAAGGAAGAAAAGATTGCTAATTGCGATCTGTCACTCCTTGCTCAACTACTGTTTTGACTTCTTTGACTTGTAATCGACTCTATTAATTTAATCACTTTAGTTGTATTATGTGGAGTATCTATTAAAAATCGAGGTTTAATCGCATGTTTAATCAATTTATCGCTAATCGCTATCACAATCGAAACTCGAATTATGCGTTCTGGATATTGTTTTACGTGTGTGTGCCATTTATGTGTTACTTGTGCATGTTATGTTTATGTTGAGGTGTTAATCGCAATCGCAAATATATCTCATCGCAATCGAATCGAAAACACTAAACGCAAATCAATTATAGTGATTGTATGTTAGATATAGTAGTTATGTTGTTTGTGTAGCTAATGGGTAATACTACCGCATCGCTCGCTCGAATCGCATCGCAACGCTCAACACGCAATCGAAACGACAAAACTCATCGCGTTGGACAAGTGGATCGAGTGGCTAACCGATCAAGTGGCCATCCGATCGGATTGCCATCCGATCGGGTTGCCATCCGATCGAGTTACCACCCGATCGGGCTGCCACCCGATCGACCAGCCACTTTCCCCACTTTCCTTTTTGGGAAACCCTATAAATACCACCTGTCACATCATTTGTGATGTGCCAGCTCCTCTGCTCGACCAGCTCGCTCAAGCTCACTTTTCCCTCGATTTCTCTCGATTCTTGTAAGTTTTCAACCTAAATCTTGTACTTCTATGATCTACACGCACTTTTACATCATTTTTACCTTTGAATCTCAACTTTTAACCGTGAAACCACCGGATTTGAGGTGTTCTAGGGTGATGTCATCATGGAGTTCTTATGAACTTTAATGTTTGGCTTCATTCCACCAAGAATAACTTAGATCTGAAGGATTCCATAAGAATAATCAATGTATTCGCATAGATCTACACAAACTCAAGATTTAAAAAGGACTGAAAGAAGGATTTCCAACTTTCTTTCAACTCTTTTACACTCAATGCACTCAAAACCGATAGATTTGGAGCTTGTTCTAATCTTCTACTCATCCTTAGTGAAGTGTTAGTTCCAGATCTGGATTCGATCTAAGAGACTATTGAATTCGGGTTTGAACATGAACAACCGTCTCGAACCGTGAACCGATCAGACTAGGGTGGTTCCTATTCGGTTGGGTCACTTGGGTCGAGATAGGGTTCCTGTTGTTTATACAAGTTAACATAACGTCTCGTTCAAAGCTGCAAAACTTCAAACAAAATCAAGTGTCAAGACGATCAGATCGTTGGGACGGATTTCCGTCCGATCGGATTGCCATCCGATCGACCGGCCATCCGATCGGGTTGCACTTGGCCCCACACTTAAACTTTTATTCAAACTATTCAAGGATCTGAACGTTGAACGGATTACCGCTCGATCGGATTGCCATCCGATCGAGTGACCGTCCGATCGTGTGACGTTTGGGACTTGGATATTCAATCAATCTTCAACATGTTCAATACATACGGATTTCCATCCGATCGGATAGCCATCCGATCGAGTGACCGTCCTGCTGTGAACTTGTTCTCAAACTGAGAAGCCTCGCCAATCGGATTTCCGTCCGATCGACCGACCGTTCGATCGACTGACCTGAAAGGTAGAGATACTTTTCTATTTTTAAAATGCTACAATGAAAACTTCAAAGTACAAACCATCATACACAAACACATCCTCACCAAACGAGGTGACAATCCAATCGAATGGCCATCCGATCGGATGACCATCTGAACGGATTGCCACCCGATCGACTGACCATCTGATCAGATTGCCATCCGATCCTTGGTACCCTTGCATCGTTTTATGCGCCGCTCATCGTTTATGCTATCTTTAACTGCCCAGGCTAATCTCTCCCAGCGCTCCCTTCAATCCAAGAGAGTGTTTACTTGTTAAACATAATCTGTGAGTATACTCGATCCCTTTTTGCTTTATGCACTTTTGGGTGTTACATACGTTACTTATTCTAAATCACATCGAACACACAACGCAAACACTATTTATACGCTGACCTCTAATGCATATTATACGTGACTCGATGAATGCCTGTTTGTTATGTTAACACATTAATTGCTGTCTACCTGCCTTAGCAACGATAGTACTATAGTTTGGACTCAGCACCTGTTTACACAGGGGTTGTTAAGGACAATTACTTCACGTGTTCACAGTGGTGAACATGTGTTGCGCACTCGCTACTCGCAGTCAACTCGCAGTCATTGGTATTGATAGGATCTTTATCGATAACTTACATGCTGGTTATGCGTAAATTATTTCGAACTCTATATGTTATTATCAAACTTGTATGCTCACCTTTACACTATGTGTATTGACCTTTATTTTAACGTATGTGACAGGTGTTTGAATGCATAGGGTGTTGCTTACCTGCTTTTGTGGAATCAAGTAGGATCGAGAGTCTAGAAACAAAGACAATTTATATTTTATTTGAATCTGAGTTGTCAGAACATGTTTGTTTTGAGAATATCTACGTCTGTAATAATTAGATTACTTAATGGGTTATGGCATGGGACATAATATTAACTATTTGGTAATTTAGTCGTTATGGAATTTCTCTTGACAATCTGTTTCGCTCAGTGCCATGCCCCGGTGTTTCCGCCATCGGTTGGGGTGTGACACCGACGCTGTCAACAGGGTATGTCAGTTCATGCATGAACCTCACGAATCCCATTGGACGGCTGTCAAACGTATAATTCTCTATCTCAAGGGAACGTCTCAACTGGGCCTTCATTTTACATCGAACTCAACGTCTACATTGCATGCCTTTGCTGATTCACATTGGGGTGAGCGGTTGGTTCCTATTACAGCATATTCGGATTCCGATTGGGCTGGTTGCCCGGTCGACCGTCGATCCCCGGGGGGGCTATGCTATCTTCTTGGGTTCGAACTTAGTATCATGGTCAGCTCGTAAGCAGAAAACTGTCTCTAGGTCGTCTACTGAATCCGAATACAAGGCTATTGCTAATACAGTTGCTGAACTAATCTGGTTAAAGTCTCTTCTACAAGAACTGGGAGTTAAGTTGAATAAACCCACTCTTTGGTGTGATAATCTTGGAGTTACGTATCTTTCAGCAAACCCGGTGTTTCGTGCTAGAACTAAACATGTGGAGGTAGATTTCCATTTCGTTCGTGAGCAAGTCAGCCAAGGAAATCTGAAGGTTCAATTTATTAAAACAGATGATCAAATTGCCGACATCTTCACGAATCCGTTATCAACTCAAAGATTTGAATTTTTAAGATCCATGTTGCAGGTCGTTACCCGCCCTCAACTTGCGGGGGGATGTTAAGCCAAATATTTAATTATCATAAGTTAGAGGGTTATTATTGTAAGTAGTATAATATATATAAACCTCTTTGTAATCAATATCGTATTATGAATGAAATTATGAGTTGATAAATCCTCTTTTAATCGAGCAACCCTATCGGTGGTTTCCTGAGTGATTTTTGTGTTCGGTTAGTTGTCTCTCGCCAACCTCTGCCCAAAGAGAGTTGATCGATACTCTTTCCATTCATAGTCTTAAACTAAGCGGCTACATACTTATGTGACAGCTTTGGTTACAGAGAAACTCAGCTAATGGCAGAACAGCTTTGGTTACAGAGAAACTCAGCTAATGGCAGACGAGTATCCCATCTTCTATCGAAATTTATCACTCATGCCTGAATCATGCTCTTCAAAATCTCCCATGCAATATGTAACAGCTCTACTCCGAATCATGAGTTCTACGGTTCTTCTCATGCACTTTTAGTTGTCTGGACGCGAAGGCTGTCACTTTGTCCTTTTTGCACAACTGTACAATCATGGTCCAAACGTGACGCATCACAGTATACAACTAAACTTTCATTTCTCTTAGGTAGATATTGAATATGTGCACCATACAACTTTTCATTCAGCAATCGTAAATCTTTCTCTTACATTTTTGTCAAAGTAAATCTTCTATCCTTCTGGGTTGTTAGCGTCAATGGTTGCGAAAATGAGCTTCTCGACTTCTAAACCTACACTTAGGGAACTTATCATTCAATTTCTTGTCCTCGGCTGCTCCAGAAATCCTCTTCTTGATTAGGGTATGCAAAATTTATTTGAGTAAATTTTGTGATAGTGTTGATGTGCGTGAAAGTGTTATATATATTAGGTGTATATTTTAAGCCCCTTTAACACTTATTTTAGCCAAGTTTTAAATTTATAAAACACGATATTTTACTAACACTAAACACACATATGGGCAAGTGCACCCATCGTGAGCGTAGTATAGTGTTGGCAAGATACCGAGGTCGTCCAAGGACACAAGAGCTTTTAGTACCGGTTTATCCTCAACGTCTAATCAAAATAAAAAGTTTAGAAAAATGTTTTTAAACTAAGAAAAGTAAAAACTAACTAAAATGCTGAAAAATAAAAATAAAAGAAAAACAGATAGACAAGATGAATCACTTGGTTCCGACTCGTATCTAGTATAACCTTTGATTATTTCCGCACTTTTTCACATAATTAAGAGATTATCTTAGTTATTGTAGTAGGCCCTCTTTTGAAGGTGACGTTACCCTCACCCCAGTAGTTTGAGTCAGCAAGGATACAATCCTAAAAGGGTGGATTATTGGAAGATAATGAATTAAGTTATTAATGCAATATTGTGGTAGGCCCCGCTTTTGGCGGTGACGTTACCCTCGACTAAGTAGTCTGAGTCAACAGGGATACAGTCCTAAATAGCCGGGTTAGTAGTTAACTTATGAGGGGATCAAAGAGTTTGGACCCCCGCCATCCAATACCATGAAGTATTGAAGGAGGTCCTACTAAATTTGACCCAGGTCCATTGCAGGACCTCTAAACGCTGAACAATGGCAAGACCTTTACCAAACCGTTCCCTTAACCCCCGACCAGGTAGCCAACATACCTCCATATAGACCGTGGAGATATGAATGGTGAAAATCCTTTATTTTATATAGACAGTAAAATAATGCCAAGACACCACGGACAAACGATAAGGAAAGATCACCTTCAACATAAGTAACTAGTTATTAAAGTCATTAATACAAAACCAAATAAAAAGTGCAAAAGATTAGAAATAAAAAGTATTATACTATACACTTTGTCTTCACCAAGTGATGTAAGAGACTTAGGCAAACATGGCCTTGATTGTCAAGAACTCTTACGATCAATCTTGGATCCCGAGACGACTCACACACTCTACGATGGACAATGGATGATGGTGGTGGATGATGGTGTTATGGTGGTGGTGGGTGGTGGTGGATGAAGTGTGAGAGAGGTGGTGTGCCAAGGGATGAGTTGAAATGAAACCAAACACTCTTATTTATAGGCTGAACAGAAGGCTGGGCATGGCCCCGTGTCCGCTGGGCACGGCCCCGTGCCTGTCTAACAATCTCTCTCTTCATTAATTGTAATTCGCAATTACAATTAATGCGCCTGCTGTACTTTCGACACGCCCCCGTGTTCGCTGGACACGGCCCGTGGTGGGCAATAGAAGCTTCTATAGGTTTGTCTTTTCTGCTGCTTCTTGGGCACGGCCCCGTGCTGGCTGAGCACGTGGCGTGTTCAGTCTTCTGCCTTCTCTATTTTGCTTGGGAAGATGCCGTTGAGGGGTCGGGCAGTCCACTTATGTTCCTTTCCTTGTATTTATGTTAGATTTAGCTGTCTTTTTGCTTCTTTTGTGAATTTGAGCTCATTTAATCCTGAAAATACAAAAGGAAGACAAAAACACTCTTTTTCCAACATTAGTACTTAAAAAGGGATAGTTTTATGCCTCATTTGATGTAATTTATATGTTGCATTTTACACACATCAAATACCCCCACACTTGAACTTTTGCTTGTCCTCAAGCAAAACTCTTTAATATGTGGCTTACACTCCCAAATGGAATGGGTAGAAGAGAAGGTTTTGGGCTTGTCGTAGAGTGTCGGGATATCCAAGATCTTTTTGGGTTTTATTTTTATCTATTTACAATCCTATTCGTAATGATTTATTTAGAACGTTTCATAGGAGAAATTACTTATTTGGGCATAACATACCTTTTTTAAAATTCCATTTATATACAAGTTCACCTACCTCACGGGAGAAATCACTCACACTCGGCCGAAGGTGTATTTTTAATGAATCACTCGAGAGCGGCATGGAACTTATTCCTACCATAGGCTTGCCAAGCAATCAATCCTCCTCCTTTTTAACTTTTATACCTTTGTAAATATCAAGAGGACTTTGTGGGTTAAGGGTTAGGCTTGGGTTAAAGGTAGGTGGTTGGGTTAGTGGTTAGTGGTTAGTAGAAAAAGGGTGAAAAAGCGTAACAAGTGTCGGTTTTTGTAGGACTTTCTATTTTCGTGACTTTTATTTTGATGAAGCTATTATTCAAACAAGGTTATTTTTTATGAACTTGTTTGTTTATTTTCTTTTGCTTCATCATCAACACAATTTTTTTTTTTTATCATACGAAAAACCGAACTTGTTACTAAAACAAAGGGTTAAAAATGAAAAAGGTTTTGGTGGGTAAAAGGGTTTTTGGCTTGGGTTATGAAATGAAAAAAAAGTTTAGGCTCAAAGGGGCTAACTAGGGGGATTTTTTTGGGTAGGTGGTAAAAGAAAAAGAAAAATAATGGTGTAGAAATAAAAAGGGTTAGTCCTAATGCCTCCATCATTTACTTACTCGGGTTTAAGTTGATAAGGACCGGGAATGTATCGTCATGGCAAGTTCTAGAGTCGTAAGAACCAAGCGGCTATTCACACAAGAAACGAAAAATGAGCATTTAGTTTAATGATATGTAATTGTATGCTCAATAAAGGCTCAAAACTCACTTTTGTGGGAATGGGTTTTTATGTGATCAAGTATATATAATCAAATTTTAACTAAGTTTGTCATGCCTTTTCATAATTTTCTTATGTTGATTCTTTTTATCACTACGCTGTTGGTTGTAATTTCGTAAAAATATAACCTTTTTGAGAACTTGAATTTCCCGAGTTAAACTTAGACAAGTAAAAAAAATGAAATTTTTGAAAAAATTTGGGGTGATTAGCGGTTCCAATAGAGTTTTGTGTAAGGCTTATATTTAGGACTTGCAAAATTTCAAGGTTTTAGCATCCCCCCCCCACACTTAAATTACACATTATCCTCAATGTGTCCCAAAAATAAATTTTTAGGTTGATTAGATGTGTAAAATAGTATTTAAAAAGCAAAGATTTATGTTACTGGCAGCCTGGACACGGCCCCGTGGGGACCGGACACGGCCCCGTGTTCAGGTGCCAGTAACGAAAATTAAAGAAAAGAAACAGAAGCCTGGACACGGGGGCGTGTCTGGTGAACACGGCCCGTGTCCAGTTACCTGAACTGGGCATTTTTCTGCAGGGGGTTCAGCACGGGGCCGTGTTGGTTGGACACGGCCCGTGTTGAACCTTCTGTAATGGAGAAAATCGTCGGGCTGCCTTGTTCTTGTGCATGGGGTCATTTTTCTCGTTCCCCTTTTCATCCCTTACCACCATGAGTGTGTTTTATTCATTATGAACCATCCGAACTTTTAAAACCATCATTTCATTGCATCATAGAGAGACCTTACATAGTCCTAAATTAAGATTAAACTAGATAAAACAAAAACTTAACTAAATAGGTCAGGAGGTACACGAGGTTATCATAGAGAGTTCTACTATTTTAAGAAAATTTCGAGAATAGTTTCCCGATACAGTAGGACTTTTAGCCGAAGGATTCCTTCCCTAAATGTTGTTTAAAGCCATTCTTCGATCTCCCTAGGAAGGAAGAATGTGGCTTCATTTTCCTCCGCAACTGGTGGCTGAGGGGGAACATTCACCGGGACTCCTTGCACCACTTTCCGCGGAGGTTCTTGGTGCATGGCGTACCATTCGGCCGGAATGACAACTTCGGGCACCACGTTCCACGCCCTTTGGGTTATTATAGGCACCAAAGGTGGGGAGGCGAGAAGGTTTAACCTCTGGTGCAAGAGGTCTACTTCTCGGAGACAGCCCTCTAGCCCCACCGTAAGATGGTTGATACGGTCGACCAATGCTTCTTCCACTCCTGTCATTTCGTCAATAGCCTCCCTTAGGGCGTAAACATAGTTTACAAGAGAGTCTTCTGCTGTTGAAGATCTCCTCCCTTTTCGGTTACTTCTTGAAGATGATACGCTTGTTCTGCTTGCCATTTTCTGTGAAAGAAACCGAAGAAAGCTAAATTTTTACAAAACAGTGCCTCGGACACGGCCCGTGTTCGCTGAGCACGGTCCCGTGTCCATTTGTCTGCAGGATTTTAGGCTAAGGAATATTGGAGTTTTAAATTATTTTCATGATTTTTATCTGGGTTTTAAGCTTAGATAATTTAAAATAAAGTTATACAACTAACTTTGAACAAGAATCCTTAGCAAATAATCTTACAAACTTCACATAGAGGGTTGGAATCATGGGATTTCCAAGCTTCCATGGAGGAAATGTTGAAAAAATTTTGAAAGAAGAGGAAATGAATAGAAGTGGAAGGGACAAGATGGTCCTTGAGAACCTTCTTTTAGCACTTACCTAGGATGGTATGAGTGAAGATCCCAGGAATCTCTGTCTATTGAAGTGGTCAAAAATGAGCAGGGATCAGGCTGCATTTAAAGAAAACGACAGCGCACTGGACACGGCCCCGTGTTGACTGGACACGGCCCCGTGTGCAGAGGAAATCCTGACACATTTTGTCCATATTCTGACAAAATTAGCAGAGAATCTTTTTGGTGAGCACGGGGGCGTGTTGACCTGGGCACGGCCCCGTGTCTGGAGGTTGTCTCATGGAGTTTTGTTACTTCTAAGGATCTCGTCGATATCGGGTGGTTCCTTACTGGTTGGAACAACCCCAAAGTGCCTAATATACCTTAATTGTCCTAGACTAAGGCGAGAACGCAAGAGGTTGTCGGTGAGGGTAATTCCTATTTTCATTCTAGGTGGACAAGTCCAACCCTTTCCCGGGCTCTAGTTAAAGAAGGTATATGCCGAATTGCTCAGGTCTATGTATGCACCGAATGAAGTCGATGGAGAGTCCTTCACGGCACAATCGGCACAGGGACGACTATCGTCCAAGTCTTTGCTAGGTATGAAGGTATTTTCGGGAGCAACGAGGTTATCGGAATGCGGTTCCAACATTTCTTCATGGTTATCGTCTTGGGGTGGATCAATAAAGTCCTTCCCAAGCTCTTCTAACCAATTCAGAATTAGCTCTTCTAGTTGAAATAACTCGTCAAGGAGCATTTCTCCTAGAATATCTGGCTGGGCGCACTCGAGGGAGAAATAGTGCTTATTTTTTACTTTCGCCCCTCTTAAGGTGATAAGGAATCGGTGGGTCTATGTAGTGGGGCCTATAATTTAGAAAGTAACATTTTAATTCTTTATATTCGCCTCCACATAATTGACACCACGTACCATAAGAGTGCCGAAAGTAAAAACAATTACTATCACTCATGTTTATGTCAGAAATTACCAACCGCCGGGATCTAACGGTTCTGTTTTCAGTAACTGAAACTTGGGCACGGGGGCGTGTTGAGTGGGCACGGCCCCGTGTTCAGCTTACTGTCTGACTTAAAACATGATTGCCAGTTCCAATGATTTAGCACGGGGGCGTGTTCAGCGGGCACGGCCCGTGCTGAGCTCTGCAGAAGCTGAAAAACTAAGAAAATCCTAAAAAAAATAAAAAGAAAAAAAGAAAAAATGATTAGGCCGTTGATTCCTAACTTTCTTAAAATCCTTGTGTCCCCGGCAACGGCGCCAAAAACTTGATGTGCGTGAAAGTGTTATATATATTAGGTGTATATTTTAAGCCCCTTTAACACTTATTTTAGCCAAGTTTTAAATTTATAAAACACGATATTTTACTAACACTAAACACACATATGGGCAAGTGCACCCATCGTGAGCGTAGTATAGTGTTGGCAAGATACCGAGGTCGTCCAAGGACACAAGAGCTTTTAGTACCGGTTTATCCTCAACGTCTAATCAAAATAAAAAGTTTAGAAAAATGTTTTTAAACTAAGAAAAGTAAAAACTAACTAAAATGCTGAAAAATAAAAATAAAAGAAAAACAGATAGACAAGATGAATCACTTGGTTCCGACTCGTATCTAGTATAACCTTTGATTATTTCCGTACTTTTGCACATAATTAAGAGATTATCTTAGTTATTGTAGTAGGCCCCTCTTTTGAAGGTGACGTTACCCTCACCCCAGTAGTTTGAGTCAGCAAGGATACAATCCTAAAAGGGTGGATTATTGGAATATAATGAATTAAGTTATTAATGCAATATTGTGGTAGGCCCCGCTTTTGGCGGTGACGTTACCCTCGACTAAGTAGTCTGAGTCAGCAGGGATACAGTCCTAAATAGCCGGGTTATAGTATTAATAGTAGTTAACTTATGAGGGGATCAAAGAGTTTGGACCCCCGCCATCCAATACCGTGAAGTATTGAAGGAGGTCCTACTAAATTTGACCCAGGTCCATTGCAGGACCTCTAAACGCTGAACAATGGCAAGACCTTTACCAAACCGTTCCCTTAACCCCCGACCAGGTAGCCAACATACCTCCGTATAGACCGTGGAGATATGAATAGTGAAAATCCTTTATTTTATATAGACAGTAAAATAATGCCAAGACACCACGGACAAACGATAAGGAAAGATCACCTTCAACATAAGTAACTAGTTATTAAAGTCATTAATACAAAACCAAATAAAAAGTGCAAAAGATTAGAAATAAAAAGTATTATACTAGACACTTTGTCTTCACCAAGTGATGTAAGAGACTTAGGCAAACATGGCCTTGATTGTCAAGAACTCTTACGATCAATCTTGGATCCCGAGACGACTCACACACTCTACGATGGAAAATGGATGATGGTGGTGGATGATGGTGTTTTGGTGGTGGTGGGTGGTGGTTGAAGTGTGAGAGAGGTGGTGTGCCAAGGGATGAGTTGAAATGAAACCAAGCACTCCTATTTATAGGCTGAACAGAAGGCTGGGCACGGCCCCGTGTCCGCTGGGCACGGCCCCGTGCCTGTCTGACAATCTCTCTCTTCATTAATTGTAATTCGCAATTACAATTAATGCGCCTGCTGTACTTTCGACACGCCCCCGTGTTCGCTGGACACGGCCCGTGGTGGGCAATAGAAGCTTCTATAGGTTTGTCTTTTCTGCTGCTTCTTGGGCACGGCCCCATGCTGGCTGAGCACGGGGCGTATTCAGTCTTCTGCCTTCTCTATTTTGCTTGGGAAGATGCCGTTGAGGGGTCGGGCAGTCCACTTATGTTCCTTTCCTTGTATTTATGTTAGATTTAGCTGTCTTTTTGCTTCTTTTGTGAATTTGAGCTCATTTAATCCTGAAAATACAAAAGGAAGACAAAAACACTCTTTTTCCAACATTAGTACTTAAAAAGGGTTAGTTTTATGCCTCATTTGATGTAATTTATATGTTGCATTTTACACACATCAGTGTTCATCGTTAATATTCTTAGGGCCGTTCCGGAACGTCTTGTTAGTGATCTTCCTCTGATGATGGTCTGCTCACGTACAAATCTTTGTATAATAGCTAGATTTCCCGATTGATCAATCAAACCATCATTCCTCGGTAGTAGGTACTGGTTTTGATAGTTAATTTGTTCGTCTCCCACTATCCTATACACATCCTGAGGAATCCATCCTCACTACTACATCAAATCTTCCAACTTAGTAGGTAGCATTTAACATTAAATCCCTAATTATGACCAAACACTATGATTGCGGGTGACCTCACAGGATCTTAGCAGTTTACCATTTACTGATTTTATTTAGCCTACTTACTTATGAAAACATAAGTGATTCAAAGTTCCCAGAACGAAATTTCAAGCTAATCTTAGCATAAAATAGTATAAATGTAGATTGGTTGATGGTCATGGACATACCGGTGACAACTGCAGGATCAACACTGGCTTTCTTAGCATTCAGCTTCAATGCTTTACCCCTGGCATTCTTACTCTTCCACTCCGGACAGTTCCACTTGATGTGTCCCTGCTTTCCGCATTCAAAGCACCCGTCAAGTTTAACTCCATCCAATGAGCTTTTAGCATAGCACTCACTGGTATTATGTCTAGTTCGACCACATCTGCTACATTTCTTTTACTCAACCACCTGGGTTTTCTTCATCAAACCACCTTTATCCTTCTTAGCTACCTTCTTTTCTGAACCATTGGCATTGACTGCAACCACGCGCTTCTTCTTCTTGTCATTATTGGAATTCTTCCTTGAATTCTCTAACTTTCGCTTCCTAGAGTCTCCAATATTATGCTCAATGCATTGAATTATTCGAATAGTCAATCCGCTGTGACAATCCCTTTTCTCTAAAGGCATCACTTCCTCCTCATTGATTTTTTTGTAAAATATAACAAAAAAAATATATTTAATAAAACTAACGGATTTTTTATATTTAAAGTAGGATAAGATTGAATATTAATCTTTATTTAGTTAGTTAATATAAGATTGAAAAATCATATGATTGAATAGGTGGGAGGTTGTATGATGATAAATCGGTTAACCGTATTATAAAGTCATATGTTTTTAGTTATATATTTTTTGAATTATTTTTAAAAAAATTAAGACTTTGTTATTGTTAGTAAAATCAATGATTTTATATTTGTAATTTTGTTTGGTATTATTTCATTAAAAAGTGCATATTATACATATAATTATATTTTGTCTTAAGTTATTGATGTCATTCAAAATGTTTTTTGATTTTATGTCTAGGATTATATATACTATGACAAAAGTTTAAAGTTTATTAGAGATAACTACATCATTGATAAGAATAAGAGTAAATTTGTATGTTACAAATAAAAAGTAGGCGTCTGTCAAAAAGAGGTAATAATTTGGGTAAAGGGAAACTAAAAAATATAGTTGTTACATGACCCGTTAGGTAATATAAACAAGAGTTAATTACATAGTTAGTCTCTGTGGTTTGCACAAAATAACATACTTAGGTACTAATAGTTTAAAATCACCTTCTGGTGTATTAACTTTTCATTTTGTAACGTTTTGAGGTATTAACTTCTAGGGTAGTAACATAGGTAGTCCCTGTGGTTTGCACAAAATAACATACTTAGGTACTAATAGAATGTGATTTTAAGCCTACAAATAGCCTTAATACCCCCAAATGTTACAAAATGAAAAGTTAATACCCTAGAATGTGATTTTAAACTATTAGTACCTAAGTATGTTATTTTATGCAAACCACAGGGACTAACTATGTAATTAACTCTATAAACAATGAAGATAATATGATATAAGAAATCAAATAAATAATATTATAAATGAGAAGTATACATTAATTATAAATAATTTGAAATGAAAGCTACACATGAATAAAAGAATCTGTAAGTACTCTTAAATCTTAAACAATAGATTTAGCACATATTAAAGTTTCTTGTTTTTTAAATGACCACAAAATGTTTGTACTCTGAAGTTAAACAACTTCATTCCTTTTGTTTTTTTTCTTTCAATTGTCATACCGAGTGCCGATACTGTAACTAACCAAACTGATTTCGACCAAAATTGAATTTTCGCTCCATCGTGTGAGGGATTCCAGTACCTATTACTCTGAATTATATATTTGTTATTGTTAATAACTAAAATTAATTTCAATTGTCATACCGAGTGTCGATACTGTAACTAATCAAACTGATTTCGACCAAAATCGAATTTCCGCTCCATCGTGTGAGGAATTCCAGTACCTATTACTCTAAATTATATATTCGTTATTGTTGATAACTAAAATAAATCAAACTCATCTCATTAGTTTATTACATTAGTTAAAAACTCAAAAACCTATGTAAATGTCTTCTGTAACAATAAGAAATATCTTAATTATTATTGATATTAAAGTATAACCATAGATTAAAATATCACTTAATAGTTTTATAAAACTAATTTAAATTTAAAAGTATATATTTGTATATTCTAGGATATTTGATAAAGATAATAGTGATTGTTAAACAAATTAATTAATCCAATTTAACAGAAACATTTGTGATATTAGATGGATATATTTTATGATTATTTGAAAGTTAATATCAACTTTGAAATTTGTATGAATTCTTGTTAGATTTGATTAAATATTATTAATAATAAGTATTTGTATTAGATTAGATTATATATTATTATTATTAGTATTATTAATAATTTTAATCAATTGAATGAGAGAATGACAATTGTTCCCTAAATGGTTTCTTTTATTATATAGTATATATTTATTCAATCTCGTGTAATACACGGAGTTATAACCTAGTGATGATATAAATTAAATAGTCTAGCAATACTGGTTCGCGATTATGAGATTCCAAATGCAAGTGACTAAAATCTATCCCGTACGTTATAATTGCAAGCATTACATGATCATTTTGCAAGGAATTTACTATTACATTGTAGAATAAATACACATGTATTAACGAATCAAATCGTATATACAAAATTGATTATCAACTAAATACTCGAAATTTATGAATGGTATAGTTCACACGGGTTGAGATGAGGTGTCACACTATAAATGGTAGGTGGTGAGAGTTCACAAGGCCTGGGCATTGAACACCCTTTTCCACCCTAAATGAGCATAGCCGCTCGTAAGCTACTTGACAACGACTCGCTAAAAATAAGTTTAAACGAGCTCGAGCTTAAACCCGAGTTTTTATGAAAGCTCATTTCATGTAAACCAGCTTGTGTCTGAGCTTAACATATGAGCTTAAGCCGGCTCACGAGCCTAAATTAGCTTTTTTTATAATTTTTTTATATATTTATACAATATCAATTACTATTTATAAAATTGTGATATATATAGATATATTATAAAAGTATATTTATAATTATTTATGTGATTAAATAGAAAAGATATTTATAGAAAATTTTTAAATAATCAACACTGACGTCGCGGCGTGATGTGTTAATGCGAAAAAAATAGACTGAAATGTAAAATATAGAAAAGAATAACTAAGTCGATATAGGATCCGCGCGTTATGATGAACCCGTCAAACGAAAAAAAATAGCAGTAAAAACGTTGAACCACACACATACGTTGTGGCATGTTAACTCGCAAAATTTAAAGCAAACGTAAAACATAAATTGCGAATGATATAAGTGTAGAGAGACCAAAGTTGAAAGTAAAAAAAATATGAGGTTAAATAACAAAAGATGAAAAATTTTAGGTTGTTCAAAAAAACGTTTTAGGTTAAAAGTAAAAGAATCAAATTTTGTGAGATTAAAATTCAAAAGATGAAAAGTTTTGGGTTATAAGTAAAAAAATTATTTTTACCCTAAGCATGAGGTATAACACCATTATGCATAGAAAAGTAGAAATTAAACCGACATATAAAACATATAAAACATATAAAATAATAACTAAGTCGATATAGGACTCGCGCGTTGCGACAAACCTATCAAAATAATAACCAAGTCGATATAAAACCTTGAACAACACATGCACGTTGCGTTGTGTTAACTCGTAAAATTTAGAACGAAACATAAAAACATTAAACCACACATATCTGTTACGCCGTGTTAACTCGCAGAAATTAAAACGAAATGTAAAATTATGAATGATGAAAAGTACAGGGGAGCAACATTGAAAGTAAAAAAGTTGTTAGGTTGAATTACAAGAGATGAAAAGTTTTGGGTTGAAAGTAAAAAAATCAAATTTTGTAAGTTTAAATTGCAAAAGACGAAAAGTTTTCGATTAAGAGTAGAAAATTATTTTTTTTTTAAAATACCCTAAACATGATGTAAAACACTATGCATAGAAAAGTTACAAATTAATATTATGCGAATATTTTGTTTGATTTGTTTTTTATCTATTTATTTATGGGATTTTGATACATTTGAAATGAAAATAAAATTATAACTTTGTTGTTTGAAGAGGTGCCAAGGTGCATTAAGACATTTTACAACTACTAATTATGATGAATACCAATGATCTAGTGATATAGTGCTTACCCCTAACAAAAATATTGTAGGTTCAAATTTTACTCCTCACAAAATATGGTATCTATTATATATAATAAATTAAAGTGATTTGGGTCACGTGTCACTTGATTAGGGCATCCTATGTTCCATTTTCCCGCCCAACAGTGCTCCGTCCCCTTTTTTTCCTTTATCATCTCTTCAAATTAGATTTTGGCCTACATCCTTCAATTATTGAGATCATTCTCTCCATCCAAACCCTGATCTTCTTCCAGACGCCACCATAAAATCTTCGTTTGTTCATCGATTATCTTCATTCAAAAGGTTTGTTCTTCTTTTTTTTATTGAAATACTTCCATGATTTCCTTTTATTTATACTAATCCTTTGTGTTTTGGGTCTTTTCATGTAACCATTTCTAGGGTTTCGTTCGAGAGATAGATCGAGAGATGGGGCGCCGGCTAAGGGTTCTTCGGTGTTTCTCTTAAAAGATTCTTTCATCTTGAGGTTTGATTTGTATGTTTATAGATCTGTGTTGATTTCTTCTTATTTTCATACAAAGTTTCTAATTAAACCCTAATTTCTACTCCTAATCTCATCATATGGTTCCAAAGGTTGTTGTCATCGATGGTCATCAAAGTTCAGCGATTATGTTCATCATATGAGTACAACATCTGTTGATTATTGATCTGTGAATATGTTCACCGATTATTCTTTTTGAAATTAGGGTTTCATTTGCTTGAGATTTGAATCTTCCGATTGTTGAAGCCTTTGAAGCCAACATCTGTTGATTATTGATCTGTGAATATGTTCACCGATTATTCTTTTTGAAATTAGGGTTTCATTTGCTTGAGATTTGAATCTTCCGATTGTTGAAGCCTTTGAAGCCAATCCTTTTAAATTTCCAGTTCCCGAGGTATGATCTGTTTGTAACAGCAGTGGTTCAGCATCTACAGTGGATTCAACATCTACAGTGGATTCAACATCAGGTGTTTGGTTAATTTTTGGTCAGGTTTCCTGTTCAGTTTTGATGTTCACTTATCTAATTTTCATTTTATTTTTAGGCTTCTATATGATTATGAGGTTAATTGATTGGTCACTTGCTATTGTTGTTTGATGTTGTTTGCTATTGTTGTCAAGTAAGGTAAAAATGACCATTCTAATTACACATTCTACGGAATGTAGTTAAGAGCCGCACATAAATCAGATAATTGTTATTCTTTTGCTAATTGTTAATATACTTTGTAGTCAGTTCTTCTTCTTCGTTATTTCATATAATATAATGAACTGATTTCATATTTCATTATGATTTGTATGCTTTTATGGTTTGATTTTATATTGGTCATCACATTAATGGTGAGTACTCAAGAATATTGGATGGTTTAATTAGTTTTATTTTGGGTATTTTTGGATGATTTCATTCATTTCTTTAGATAGTTCATGATTGAAGATGCAGTTGAAGATATCATTTGAGTGAAATGAATGTTGATTTATCAGAAGATGCAGTTGAAGGTATCTTAAATAAGGTAATGATTGCATTACATCGCTGTTGAAAAATAGAATTGATAAATTTAGGGAAGTGAGGTTGAAAGATAATAACCCAACGGTGGAGATCTCATTCTACAGCTTCGATAAATTGAGCGGTATTCTCATGTAATTCTTCCTAGATGCTTCCAATGAAGCATCACTTTGGACATCTGTTGTCTTCAAACATCTATTATATATTATCTATTATCTATTCTATCTATTATATATAATAAATGAAAGTTATTTGGGCCAAATAACTTTCATTTATTATATACTAGGTTATAACCCCGTGTATTACACGGGTTAAGTAAATAAAAAAATCAAATAGTTAATAACGAAGATTTAACAATTATAAAACGATATTTTTAAGACGGTTTTCTGACATCCAAACAAAAGTTGTGTCATGTATGATCAAAACTTGTGATGTTGTCAAGTTTATAAATATGAAAGCATTGGAACCATCGATTAGAAGACAAACCGTATCATCGACTTTCTCACAAGTTTTAACAATCATGTGAACATACATTTAATAACCCAAGTTTTATTTAAATAATAGTGGTCTTAATTTATTAGTTCTAAAAAAATGTTGAAATAGTAAATTACGATTTTGGCCCATGTGGTTATATCACTTTTACCCTATTAGCCCAAAAAAGAATTTTTTTAACATCTGAGCCCCTAACGTCTTTTTTCTAACCCATTTGGCACCTAACATTTATATAATAATTATCTACAATTAAGGAATTAAGATATAATTTCTAATCTAGTAATTAATATAAATAAATAATAAGATATTTTATGGAACTTTATCCGTAATTTCTTAAATGTTTGAAACATATTAAATTTAATAATTTAAATTAAATAATAATTATATAGAATTAATGATGGTCTAGAATAATGACAAGTGTCCCTCCATTGGTTTCTTTTATTATATAGATAGATAATAGATAGAATAGATAATAAATGTTTGAAGAACAACAGATGTCCAAAGTGCTGCTTCTTTGGAAGCATCCAGGAACTATTATTTGAGAATACCCTTGAATTTATTGAAGCTGTAGAATGAGATCCTCCACTGTTGGGTTATCATCTTTCAACCTCACTTTTCCTAAATTTATCAATTCTATTTTTCAACAGGGATGTAATGCAATTATTCCTCTCAATTAAGTAGACCGACCCTTGCTTCCTCTCAAAGTGTTATGGAATGGTTATAACAGCTGATCATGCTAAGGACTGTTAGAACTAACCATTGCTCCTTATAAAGACTGATGGACTTAAAGACTGATGAGGCCTATCCACTATTGAAGACAAATCCCTATTAAAGTTGCATGTGCTAAGGACTGTTATAACTAACCACTGCTCCTTATATAATCATCGTTCCAGTATCATTGTTCCAACATCGTCGCTTCAATGAAGCTTCCCATCACACATCAACCTTTCAATATCGATGTTACAGTATAATTGTTGCACCATCGTGAAAAGTTGCATGTGCTAGCTTCTTTGATGGGAGAGTTGCAACTTGAACGGACGATATGTATCTCTCCGTCAAATCTCTTCTTCTCAATACTTGGCATTTTTTTCATAAAAGATAAGAGAAAACTGAAGCTCTCTCTGACCCACTTTCCGAAAAGTTTTTGGTGATATGTGGTTTTCCTTGATCATGGTATGTGTTTTTGTTTTTGATTTTTACTAAATTTTTGTTATCTGAGTTGTGACTAAATGATGATTGTGAATGATCTGCTGCAGATGATGATGATGATGATTGTTCTACGGTTGTTTCCAGTATCATTGTTCCAACATCGTTTAAAGTATGTGTTTTTTCTACTCCAATTTTGAATTTTTGAGTTTTTAATGTTGAAGTGATATACTCTAATTCTCGCTTTATATTTCAGTCTAATCACAGTTGTTTGAAATTGATACAATCTGTTGCGGGTTATTATAGGTTTGTATTAAAAGAAGCATAAAGTTAAATTAAACACAAAGAAAGATTTTTAAATGTACATTTAAAATAATTTTTGCTTATGACTAAATGCTGATTATATATGACTCTGGGCAGATGATGATGATGTAGAAGCTGTAGTAGTTCCTACTAAACGCAAGAAAGGATCTGCTACTGCTGTAAGATAAGATTTTATCTTACTAGAGTAATGGTCTTTCCTGCCTTTTTTGTATTAAAATAAGCATAAAGTTTGGTTTAAAGCAGCTCTTTATGAACAAAGTTAAGGTTTAAGTATATGAGGACAGGGCTACTCTTCAACAAATGAAGAAGTGTTTTCATGTACTGCATCTTGGTCCGTTCACGAGAGATCAGGTTTCTATAAATCCTGATGTTGATGCATTAAGTACTTCCGTGGAGTTCATGGAGATTCTCGAAGATATACATTGATGGAGTTTAAAGCTAAAAGCACTAAATTTTTGTTGTTAGGTTCGTAAATTTCTTGGTGTTGTTGTTAGATTTTAAATTTCGTTGTAATTTTAAGCTGAATAAGTATTATTATGTAATTTTTAAAATCATCTGATTATTGTAGATGATGATGTTGTGTTTCATGTTGTAAAAACCAGGGAATTGTCAGATAATAGATTGCTTTGCCCCGATTAGATTATGTGTTAAATTATAGTTCTTTAAGTCAATATTTCGTTTTCTTAAATTCTATGTAATTTTGTAAAGAAGTACAATAACAAACAGTGGTTTGAACATCTGTTTGCATTTTGGTCAATAGTTAATGGAAACCCATGTTAGGTTGAACAGTGTTTTGAAGAGGAAAACAGTATGAGAAGACAGTAGATCTTATTAAGTTAAACATCTATTCAGGCTTAAACAGATGTTTGGCCTTGAACAGTTGTTTGGCCTTTTATATCAGAGGTTTGGACTTAAACAGTTGTTTGACCTTAAACAGATGTTTGGCCATAAACAGATGTTTGACCTTAAACAAATGTTTTGCCTTAAACAGATGTTTCGCCTTCTGTATCAGATATTTGGACTTAAACAGATGCTTGACCTTAAACCAAACATCTGTTTAAGGTCAACGTCATATTTTGTAAAGAAGTACAAAAACAAACATTTTTACAAAATCCCAAATCACCCTATCATGTAAGTCCATTGAAGTAAAAGTGGAAATGATATTATTCATGTGGTCCTGTTATGCTTTTGTTTGACCTCTAATATGGGTTCATGATCTAATCCAGTGATTTGAAGACATTGTTGTTGAATCGAATGAGATGGTTGATGTAACATTGTTTATCACAACAGTGTTTATATGTAACAGTATTTATTACATCACTTTAGTGGTTTGATCTGTACTATATATTGAACAGTTGTTTCATCTTTATACTAATAAATAAAAAACAAGTACACTTGGATGATTATTAAGTTCCTCATTTTGATTGTTTGGGTATAGTATTCTTGAAATTGGTCTTTTTTTGCAAACAGATGTTTATGGGCAAACATTTGTTTAAGCTCAAACATTTGTTTAAGGCCAAACATCTGTTTATGGCCAAACTTCTGTTTATGGGCAAACATCTGTTTAAGCTCAAACCTTTGTTTATGTTAACAGTGTTTATATGTAACAGTGTTTTTCACATCAGTGTTTTATAGTCTGTTGGGTTGTTAGATGTCATCACCTCAGTGTTTTATATGTAACAATTTTTATGACGTCAGTGTTTATCACAACCGTGTTTATATGTAACAGTATTTATCACATCACTTCAGTGGTTTGATCTATACTATAAATTGAACAGTTGTTTCATTTTTATAAATAAAAATCAACTACACTTGGATGATTATTAAGCTCCTCATTTTGATTGTTTGGGTATAGTATTCTTGAAATTGGTCTTTTTTTGCATACAGATGTTTATGGGCAAACATTTGTTTAAGCTCAAACATTTGTTTAAGGCCAAACATCTGTTTATGGCCAAACTTCTGTTTATGGGCAAACATCTGTTTAAGCTCAAACTTCTGTTTAAGTCCAGACAACTGATATATAAGGCGAAACATCTGTTTAAGCCCCAACATCTGTTTAAAAGCCTGTTACAACCACTGTGTTGGTTCAAATATTTGATTGTTAAAAGTTATCCACTATTGAAATACAACCTCTGTTTCTTCAATCTTCATGTTGACCACTGACTGACCAAACATCGTGTTGACCACTGACTGACCACTGACACGCCCCGAGTTGGCCTAAAATTGGCTGGACACGCCCCCGTGCTCAGCGAGCACGACCCCGTGTCCAGACGTCTGTTTCCCAAAAATCCCATTTTTTTGACCCGTTCCCGAAAACTTGAAAATTTTTGGTCCAGTAGGGGCGGTTTTCCCCGAAAATGAAACCCCAAGTGTCGTTTTTTCCCAAAACAAACCATTTACCCCTTCAATTTTATCTTTTTCGGTTCAAAAACAAGGGTTTGGGGTTTTTGTGAGAAATCGGGCAAATCTACAAACAATACAAGTTGATTTACTTCCTATAACATGTATCTATACTAATGCTAATAGATCTAAGCAAAAATTTGAGGTTCGATCCGGATGAAGTTCAAGAACCCTAGATTTTTCCCCAAATTTTTGATGTTAAACTACATGCAAATGCTTAATCTAACTACTAATAATGATAGAATCATACCTTGATGTTGTTAGAAGTAGAGGAGACGTTGAAATCTTGCAGAAAAATCTCCTGAACCAGAGAGTTTTCGGGGAAACAGGGCGTGTGGAATGAAGAAACTGTTATGAAAAAGGGGTTTTATCCCGACAGTTGCGTGACACGGCCCCGTGTCCAGTGGACACGGCCCCGTGGGCGGGCAATTTTGAATTTTTTTTTATAAGTGCTCGTGTGAGTGCCCTGTTTCCTAAAAACTTGGTTAGAAGACTTACCGATTTAGATGTCACCCTGCTTGTTCGCAACTTACCAGGTATGATGTTGATGCTTTCATTCTTCGATCGTTTGAAGTGAGATTTCTTCTTCCTCATCCTCAATGAATCCTTGATAGAGCTTCAGCCATTGGCCATTGACTTTGAATGGAATTCCATTCCGAGATTTAATTTCTACTGCACCGTGAGGGAAAATATGGGTGATGGAAAAAGGTCCTGACCACCTAGACTTTAATTTACCAGGAAATAATCGAAGTCATGAACTAAACAATAGAACTTGATCTCCTACTCATAATTCATTAGGTTTAATGTGTTTATCATGCAAATTTTTCATTCTTTCCTTATAAATTTCGGAGTTAGAGTATGCATAATTCCTTAGTTCGTCTAATTCATTTAATTGACAAAATCGATTTTTACCGGCAAATTCTAAATCTAAATTTACATTTTTAATTGCCCAGTAAGCCTTGTGTGCAATTTCTACTGGCAAATGAAAACTTTTTCCATAGACGAGCTTATATGGGGTTGTACCTATTGTTGTTTTATAAGCAGTTCGAAAAGCCCATAAAGCATCATCTAATTTATCGGCCCATTCCTTTTTATTTAACCCTACGGTTTTTTCGAGTATTCGTTTTAAACCTCTATTAGTCACTTCGGCTTGTCCGTTTGTTTGAGGGTGATATGCCGTTGAGACCCGATGATAGACCCCATATCTTGTTAAAAAAAGTTTCAAGTTGATGGTTACAAAAATGGGTACCTCTATCACTTATTAATGCTTTAGGTGTTTCAAAACGAGAGAATAATTTTTTCAGAAATCTTACCACGACTCTTCCATCATTTGTTGGAAGTGCCTCGGCCTCGGCTCATTTAGACAAGTAATCTACTGCCACAGGTATATATTTGTTTCCTTTTGACGGTGGGAAAGGTCCCATAAAATCGAGTCTCCACACATCAAAAATTTCACAAACAAGAATGTCGTTTTGTGGCATTTCGTTTTTGGAAGAAATATTACATGTTCTTTGGCAAGCATCACATGTCTTAACAAGACTTTGGGCATCTTTGAAAATGGTTGGCCAATAAAATCCTGAATCAAATACCTTTTGTGCGGTACTAGCGGCACCATGATGTCCTCCATATGGACCTTCATGACAATGGCGGAGAATTCTTCTTGCTTCATTACCATATACGCATCGGTGGATGAGTTGATCGGCACACATTTTGAAAAGATAAGGATCTTCCCAAAAATAATGCTTCACATCGGCAAAGAATTTACTTCTTTGATGATGTGGCCAACCTTTTGCGACTATACCACTAGCTAGGTAGTTAGCGTAGTCGGCGTACCATGGTTCTTCTCTGTACTCCACCATTTCCAAGGACTCCGTTGGAAATTTTTCATTTATTTGCTCGTCCCTGGTTGCCTCCAAAGTTGGGTCTTCCAAGCGCGAAAGATGATCTGCTACGGTGTTTTCTGCTCCTATTTTGTCTTTGATTTCAATATCAAATTCTTGGAGGAGTAGAATCCACCGAATCAAACGCGGTTTAGCATCCTGTTTCTTAAAGAGATATCGAATGGCTGCATGATCTGTATAGACTATTGTTTTAGAAAGAACAAGATAAGAATGAAATTTATCAAAATCAAATACCACGGCTAGTAATTCTTTTTCTGTTGTTGTATAATTTTCTTGTGCATCGTTAAGTGTTTTACTAGCGTAATAAATTGGGTGAAAATGCTTTTCTTTTCTTTGTCCCAAGACAGCTCCAACTGCAAAGTCACTTGCATCACACATGATTTCAAAAGGTAATTTCCAATCAGGCGCTATCATGATAGGTGCATTGACTAGCATTTCCTTCAGTGTTAGAAATGCTTGGTTGCAATCCTTATCAAAGATGAAAGGGGCATCCTTTTCAAGTAATTTTGTTAGAGGCCTTGAGATTTTAGAAAAGTTTCTTGATAAATCGCCTATAAAATCCGGCATGCCCTAGGAAACTTCTGATAGCTCTAACGGAGGATGGGGGTGGTAATCGAGAAATAGTGTCTATTTTGGCTCGATCAACCTCCATTCCCTCGCTTGAGATTTTATGACCGAGTACTATTCCCTCCGTTACCATGAAATGGCATTTTTCCCAATTAAGGGCGATGTTGGTTTCCTCACATCGGGATAGCATTCGTTCAAGGTTATCGAGGCATTGGTCGTATGAATCTCCAAAGATAGAAAAGTCGTCCATGAAGACTTCCATTGTCTTTTCTATCATGTCATGGAAGATGGTCATCATGCAACGTTGGAAGGTTGCGGGGGCATTGCATAGACCAAATGGCATGCGTCGATAAGCAAAAGTTCCATAGGGACATGTAAATGTTGTCTTTTCTTGGTCTTCGGGTGCTATCGGGATTTGAAAGTAACCTGAAAAACCATCCAAGAAACAATAAAATTTATGACCGGATAATCTTTCTAACATTTGATCAATGAAGGGTAAAGGAAAGTGATCTTTCCTTGTTGCTTCATTTAATTGCCTATAATCTATACATACCCTCCATCCTGTGACGGTTCTCATTGGTATTAATTCATTTTTCTCGTTAGTTATTACCGTCATACCTCCTTTCTTTGGAACTACTTGTACGGGACTTACCCAAGGACTATCGGAAATTGGGTAAATGAGTCCGGCGTCAAGTAATTTGATGACTTCGTTTTTAACCACTTCTTGGACATTTGGATTTACTCTTCGTTGTGGTTGTATTACCGATTTATAGTCATCATTTATTAAAATTTTGTGCGTGCACATGGAAGGACTTATTCCTTTAATATCTACAAGTTTCCATACGATCGCATTTTTGTGTTTTTTCAAAAGTGTAATTAATTTTTCTTTTTCTACACTACTTAATTTTGACGAAATAATTACAGGTAATTTACCATCTTTGTCTAGAAAAGCATATTCCAAACCTTTCGGAAGTTCTTTGAGCTCAAGAGGTGGGTCTTTCGGAGACTCCTTATTTGGTTGCTCATTTTTATCAAGAGCTTTAAAAGTTTGTTCTATGGTGACCTCTTCTTCAACAAAGTGGTCAATCTTTTCACTTGTATCGGGTGGTTCATCTTCATCTTCAATTAGGGGGTCATTATTGCCGAATGGATATTTCATTGAACCCTCAAGATCGACACTCTTTTTAAATGCCCCTAATTGAATAGATAGATTGTTGTGCTTCCGATTTTTCAAAGCTTCGTGGGTTTTTACAAAAGGTCGTCCCAACACTAGAGGAGCGTCATCAAGGATGACAAAGTCGGTTGGGATTACCATTTGATTTGTTTGGACCATGACATCCTCAACTACCCCTATTGATTTTATTACTTTCTGATTGGATAGAAAAATGGGTATTTGAAGCGGAGAAAAATCACTAATACTTAATTTTTCGAAAATGTAGTTTGGCATTACATTAACACAAAGATCTTTATCAATTGTAACATTACTAATAAAGGAGTTTTGAAAAAAAAACATGGAACCGGTGTAATGTTGATTTCAAAGGGGTCTTCTTTTATTAGCAAGGTTTGATCATTTGTTAAGTTAACGCTTACCATTTCGTCAACCTAGTGCACACGAACTAGGTAGGTAACTTAATACAGCATTTACGATAACTCACGAGATTAAAACCCTCACAACGAATGACAAAGTGCAATCACTTAAACATCCATCAGATTCACAACGAATGACAAAGTATTCCCCGAGTTCGGGTGGTACTCAAACATCCTGTCGGAATCACGACTAATGACAAAGGATAGCGCTTAAACATCCATCGGATAGTTTCCATCGATCGGACATTGAATCGTAGCAGCGATCGAGTCAATACCCGGTATCGTAGCAGAATTCGAGCTAGTGTGTGTTTGGTAGTAAATTGTGAATATCTGAACGCACGAAATGAATTTGAACGTCGAACGAACGCAGGAATTCAAGTCCCACACCCCTCTATTTATACTTGAAAAATGGTTCCCCCGCGTGTCGCGACAAGAACATATGCGCCTGTCGCGTGGCGCGACGGGTTACTTTTTATCATATGGTTGCCACGTGTGTTTGGAGTTTAGCTGAGTCGACGGAAATGATAAATTCAATTTTGACAGCAAAATATATGGATAATCGTCAATAGGGAAAACCCCCCCTGAGTTTTAGGGGTCCTGATCCTAATTCTGATTGTTCTGGAAATTTTAGGAATTGTGTAGTATTACTTGGGTGTCTCAATTAGGGTTTCTTTTTTAGACAAAATATAAATAATAATAATAATAATAATAATAATAATAATGATAATAATAATAAAAATATAATAGTTTTGGTGAGAGTTGTTATGGTTTGGGACATTTTTGAATATAATAATATTACAAAGAAAAAGGGAATAAAATAGTGAGAAAAGAAAATGGACTCACTTTGTAACTTTAGGGTTTAACTAGAAAGCCTCCTGGTATAAATTTTGGGTATAACTTCCGAGCTATTTAAAAATATATAATGCACTCGTGTTAAGTATAGTACCCCTAATTCAACCTTGTCCCGATGTCCCGAGACAGAATCCCAACAACTTAGTCGGGCAGAGCCCTGACATGTGTTATGGGTTCAGATCAATCGGAAAGGGTAGCGGTGATCGGGAGTTACAACACTTAAAACGGGGCAGAGTCTTATTATTATTATAAATAAAAAAATAAAATTAAAAGTATAAAAATTGAGAGGAGATGGCGACAGAAAGAGTAAGAAAAGAAAAATGATGTGCAAAGTGAATGCTTTATCCTTAGCCTATTTATAGTATGAAACCTTCTTGAAACTTGGAGAGTAAGAAAACATAGGAAACATACACGTAGCTATCTTTACACATAGCCACATTTTTAGTTTGATATTATTTTATTATTTTGATTCTATGATTCAACAATTAAATTAAGTTTATGAGTAAATTGTCATTTTAGTCCCTGAGTTTTGTCCAAATTTGCCATTTTCATCCAAATAGTTTTTTTTTTTGCCTGGGGGTCCCTGACTTTTGCATTTTGTTGCCATTTTGATCATTTTGTCTAACTCCATCCAACTCCATCCAATTTTGTCTAACTCCATCCACAGTTTAAGTTAAAATACAAAATATTTATTTAAAGAAAATGTACGTAAAAATAAGGGATATTGGATTTAAATAACCTTAACTTTCACCAATTGGCCCATAGCACTCTCATCTTTCGACTTGTACTACACTACTCGCTACTTTCAACTTATTGACCGATAGCACTCCCAGACTAACACAACAATAACCCAGTTTGCTAACATCAGCTACCACGTCATCAAACCAGTGCCATTGTCAATAAAAAAATGGCAAGTCATATGCCACATCATAAAAAACTAACTGGGTTGGGGCTCAGTTAGTTTGGGAGTGCTATCGGCCAATAAGTTGAAAGTTGAGAGTGGTGAATTACAAATTGAAAGTTGGGAGTGCTATCAGCCAATTGGTGAAAGTTAGGGTTATTTAAATCTAATATCCCTAAAAATAAACGGGTTAAAAAACACGAAACCACATGGTTGACCCCAGCCAAATCTTTTCATGGAATATACAACATGCAACTAACCCTAAAGACTAACCCGGTTAAAGCTAAACTAAATTTCACGTTAAGTTATTTCCATATCTGAAATTAACACATGCTACTCTAACTGTGTTCCAGAGTTTATTAATGGAAGGAAAGGAAAAAGAAATAAAAAGAAAGTAAAAATATTTTGTGTTCCAGAGTTTCATTTAAGAAAGGAAAAGAAAGGAAAATAAAACATGTCATGTTCCCGAATTTCATTTAAGGAAGGAAATAAAAGGAAATAAAAGAAAAACTAGGCTAAATTCTTTAGTTTTTCTTTCCTTTCGATTTGAGAGGAAATGGTAGGAAATACATCTTTTTTTTCCTTTCTCACTTTTACTTTCTTTTCTTTTCCCTCGTTAAATTAACTCGGGAATAGAGCGTAATTATTCAATAATTAGATTTTCTTAAATGCAATATGGCACGGTTCATGCGGTGTGTTAGATTGCTACAATGTTTATCATCAATAAACTAACTCTCGATATAAATTTAACTACTAGCACTTTCTCTCTCTAAATCATCATCATCATCATCATCATACTCAGTAAATCTCACAAATATCAAACTAATGTAGGGTATCAGGAGCAATGACGGAGCTAATCCATTAATTCAAGGGTAGCACGGATTTTTTATTTTTATTTTGGGTCTTGTACTAACTTTATCAATTATATTTTGGGACTTCTTTCAATTCTATTATTGTTAATTTAGGCTTATTTTATTAGGGTGGAGATACAATAGGAAGTTTATTTCGCTAGGAAGGATAGGAAGCAATCATAACCGTCCAATTGCACAATCTACGGTCAAGATCAAAATCAAATTAAAACTGTCATTTAAACACGCTCTCCGGAGTTTCAGGGGTATTATCGTCAAATTTCAAAATAACCGCCGTTGATTATACACAGAAACGCTTCGAAAAAAAGTGCATTACATTTTACACTTCCATTGAACGATCAAACACATACAGAAATTTGAGAAAAATCATACTCCATTGAAGTTCATGGCGTCGTCGAGAGATAATTTGAAGGTTTACATTCGAGTTACTCAAAACAAATCAGTCTCTGAAAACCCTAAATCATCAAAGAAGCGAAAAACATCAACAGCTGAAGAGAACATAGATGAACAAGAAAATATTAGCCGAAAATTAACAATCAAACAACAAAGAACTAGAAAACGCAAAGATATTTCAGACAATGGTATATTTATCTATTTTTGCTCTTTAACTGAATTCAAGTTACGTTTTATGAAGTACAATAGACCTAATATATCATATCCGTTCCGAAAAATAGTTAATGAGTTATATCATCCCCTATCTTAACATTTTTGTTACTAGAGACTATATTGCGTTTTATGTTAAAACTATGATCTAAGATGCTAATGCTTCTTACGGGATTTGTATATTGTGAATTAATGCGTTTTACCTTAATAAATTTGCAGAAACAATGAGATTATTATTATGATTATTGTAATCGAATTTTAGAACATTCCGTTTTATCTTTGAATTTGCTGAGATACATGTGTTGTTAACTATTGCATTTTATATTAATATATAATAAAAAAACAAATGAGATTATGTAATGTTAATTTGGTGTGTTAAATAATATGATGTAAAGTATTGCGTTTTATCTTAAACCTGTGAATTACTGCTTTTTATCTTTATAGTGTTAGCTAATGCGTGTTATCATAAATTTATTAATTGACATTGTTGACTAATGCGTTTTACGTTAATAAATCATAAAAAACAAAATGAGATTATGTAATGTTAATTTGGTGTGTTAAATAATATGATGTAAAGTATTGCGTTTTATCTTAAACCTGTGAATCACTGCTTTTTATCTTTATGGTGTTAGCTAATGCGTTTTATCATAAATTTGTTAATTGACATTGTTTCATTATTCTATTTAAAGTTAAAAAACAAGAGGAAAAACAACAAGAGGAAAAACAAAAAAGGCGAAGAAAGAAAGTGGTGATAGAATCATCAGAAGATACAGTTTCTGATTCAAAGGATGAAAAATCTAGTCGAGCTATTGTTCTGCATACTTCCAAACAACAACAAGTAAATTCAGGTAACATAAAACGCATTTAACATATTTCATGAAAAAAATATATGTTTTAAACACAATTCAATGTATCAGATGATGATTTTGTTGATCCACAACCAAGAGTTAACCTGACAAAAAATCAAAAGAAGGAAAAGGCAGAATCAAAACCAAAGAGATCACAGAGGAAAGATAAAACAAAAGAACAACCAGAACAACAACCATATTATGATTACGACGGAAAAAAAATAAACATAAGATGTGCAGTCAATAATCTAAAAGATTATATTGAAGGTTTGTCAAAAGAGCAAAGGAATGTTGTTAGAGAAATAGGGTTTGAGAGCATACTAAAATTCAAGCTGCATTCAGTTCCACGCAAATTCGGATATTGGCTAGTAAAAAACTTTGATGCTGAAAATGATGAGATAAATATTGGAGATGAAAAGATTAAGATCACAGCTGAATTTATCCAAAAGGTATTTCAAATACCAAATGGAAAAACAGAGATTGTGGAAAAACTGAGACCAAAAGACACTGATCTTATAATTAAATTCTGGCGCGGTCAATTCACCAAAGATATTTTGAAGAGAATGTATGCGCACAACTTGATTAGTTATTTAAAATCAAGAAATGAGCTTGGAAGATTGTTCAAACTGAAGTTCTTGGTTATATTTTTTACGATCATGGCGGAGGCAATGCAGAGTAGTAATGTTAATCAAAGATTCTTGCCATCAATGAAAAGTGACAAAAAACCCAGGATTTTAATTGGTGTGAATATATGCTGACCGTTTTAAGGCGTACAAGAAGACAATGGCCTGGAAATGAGAAGCTCTTCAATGGACCTATTGCATTGTTAGCGGTATGAAATCTGATCTTTCATTATTGCTACATATTTGCTGAATGCTTGTTTAGGCTGCTTGTTTATATTATTTGTTTGTTTAAAACTATACTTTATAAAACGCAATGTATATTTTAAAACGCAATTATCTTTCATTTTTGTTTATTTATATTCTTTGTTTGTTTAAAACTATTCTTTGCTTGTGTAAGACGCAATGTTTTTGTAAAACGCAATATATTTAAAGTTACAAAACAATAGTTTTGTAAGTTGTTTACAATGATTTATATTTTAAAACGCAACAAAATTTGAATTGATTATTTATCTAAAACGCAATGAATCATACAGATACTATATGCATACAAAAAACAAGGATTTGACGATGCTGAAAACACTGAAGAGTTCTCACTTGATAAAATTGATTCTACAACATTACAAGAATTTGAAGATGAATTGGAAATTGCTGCGCAAAATGAGGGCAGATGTCTTGTAAAGGATAAAGAGAAAAAAGTCAGAAAGACTAAACAAAAAAAGAAAGATGAAAAGGATGAATTTTATGTTTATCCAAGTGAATCCAAGAATGAAAACGAAGAAATTTTTGAAGATGAATCTGAAGAAAAACATGAAGACGATGCTGAAGAACAACCAATCACCTTACTTAAAGCTGCAACAGACTGGATTGATCAAGAGAATGTTCAAAACAGCCAAATTATAACCAATGAAACTGAGAAAACACATACAGAAAGTGGAGGATCATGGGGGCAATTCTTCATTAAACCATCAATAGGAAATAAAGATAAAATGTGGGTAGACAGTCAAAGCCGACTGCGTAATTTCATGCCATCACAAAATCAAAGTGAAGGTCTTTCTGACATTCATTCAACAAAAAGTGGCGATGAAAATATGAAGAACATTAAAGATAAAAAATCACATGAAGAATATCTTGTGACTGCTTTGGATAGAAGAAATTTTCGAAAACATCCAATCACGCATAGATGAGATTGTGGAAGAATATCCAAACAGTGAAGCTCTTCATAACAAAGTAAACGAATGGGTGTCATTGATTGAAAAATTCAACCATCATGCAAAAAAACACATGAAAGTTAATATTGATTCAACTATGATGGAAACACCATCAAGATTTCTAAATTTGAGCCAAAATGAAGACACTGAAAATCAAATCATTTCAACACCATTGATTGTAAAACGCAATGATGATGATACAAAACGCAATAAGGATAGCTCACTTGTAGTTCAGTCATCCAATCCAGAAAAAATCAGTGAGAATGAACCTGCATCTGTTCTGCAAACACACATTGAAAAACCTTCAATGGTACAATCATCATTTAGTGAAGAAACTCCATCATTAATGTTGGAGATTATAAAAAAGACAGATGAAGAAGAAAAAAATCAAATCAAAAGAAAATTCATGATGATGAGGTACCATCCTTTGATTTGAAAATTTCTCAGTTGTCTTCAAATGTTGATGAAAATGAAGTTGAAGTTGATGCTACTCGCCACGGTGCACAAACCGAAATTCAAGCGGAATCTGAAAATAAAACAATCGAACAAGATGTTCAAATTACTGGAATACAAACAATGTTGGATAGAATTGAAGAACAGGATACTGAAAAGGAAATCAGTGATCTACTTCAAAACACATCATTCCTAAACCCACAAGAAGATCCGTATAAAACACCTGCAAAATCAGTTCATCAAGAACAACCAACAAGTGATATAAGCAAAACAGAAGAAATAATCACAAAGATGGTACGACCAGATCGAGAGAAAAATCTACCGGAAGTATTTTGTTCACCAAACTATCTAAGACAGGTAGCAATGAAGGAAGCTAGAACGGCACACGAAAACAACATATCGGGATATGCTTTCCATGCAGAAGGAGAAATGATGTAAATTTTCATTTATATACAATGAAACAAAAAAACAAAAATCAAAATATTATAATTTAATTATTTTTTTTTTTTTGCAGGGACACTGTCTTTGAAATTAAAGATCATGTATTTCTTTATAGATATGCTGCTGAAACAATGAGGCCAGGATTGGAAATCACCGGAGAAGTAATCAATTCTTGGTCATATATTTTGAATGAAGAAGAAAAAAGAAGATCAAAAGACAACAAAACTCCAAGATTTTTCTGTACTATTCGAATGCTGGTATGATATATAAAACGCAATTTTTCTGTATTCGTATAATGAAGTATTTTGAAGTTTGATTGAATGAAGTTTTATAAAACCCAATTGCATTTTTATTTCTTTAATAAAACGCAATGCTTACTTTGTTTGAATGAAGTTTTATAAAACGCAGCTGTATGTTTATTTACCTTCATAAAAAGCAATAATATGTTAATTTCTTTAATTTTATGCAGGCTTTACCACATAGTGAAAAGGAAGAAACTGAAAATAAAGAAAAGATGATAGAAGCATTCACAATGAACATAGAAAAAATTCTTCAAGGTGCAAAACTTAAAAGCATAAAGGATTTTAAAATTATCCTTATCCCGATTCTCTATATACAGCATTTCTTTGTTATATCCTTCAATCTTGAAGAGAAACAAATATTCATCATTGACAACAGTGCGAAAAAAGAAACAAATGTAGCTAAATATGGGAAGGTGCCTGAAAATACAGTAAGTATTCTTACTTATGCTTTTAAAACACAAATATAAACCACCTAATCTTTTTGTTTTGTTTTTTTTTTCTGTAGAGGGATGCTTTGGCAGCTTACCTTAAATCTGTTGGACATGAAAAAGCAGATGATATAAAGGGAATAACCCCTGTTAGAATGCAGATGAAATGGAGGACACAACATAATGGCATTGATTGTGGTATATTCACTATGCATCATATGGAATGTTATCATGGAGAACCGGTCGAAAAATGGGATTGTGGGTTTAACGTGGAATATGAAGAACCTGCAATTATCAAGAAGGTTAAAAACAAAAAACCAGTCAACAAGCAGACCGCACAACTTGAAGATTTAAGAAGAAAGTTCATCGCGAAGATATTATTGCACGAAATCAACGAACAAAGAGATTATGTTATTGAGGACTCAAAGAAGTTTCGAGACCTCAGTGCGAAACTTAAAAAACAATCTTATGACACTAGTTTAGATAGGATTAAAGACAGGCTTGCTCTTGCTGGTTTACTTTGATTTTGAAATGATACTTATTATAAAACGCAATGTTTTTTCATTTAGCTTGGTTTTTATATAAATCATTATTTTCTTGATCTTGCTAGTTACTTTGAGTTAAAAATGCTACTTACTATAAAACGCAATGTTTTTTTCTTTTAAAATGCACTTATTTGTTTGTTATCTTAAAACGCAATATGTACCATTTAAAATTATTTAAACATTATTTTGAAAAAAAATTATACAATTTATATAAAATTTATAAAACGCAACATTTTAATATATGCTATTGTCTATTTAAATTATTACAATGTATTGAAATGCTACATATTATAAAACGCAATATTTTTTCTAATTATTCATTTCCAAACATATAACGCAATATATTTATAACGCAATGAATTTTTTTTTTACAATTTTATAACACAAAAAACAAATTAAAAACATAATTACAATAAAGACAAAACAAAAAAAATAAACTGATATCTTAATGACAAGAAATTGATTAGACCAAAAGCCTTAAAAAGCCTTTTAGATTCCTGATATAAAATACTGTATGTATGATTGAAAAATCAATTCAAAGAAAAAAAATAAAAAATAATCATATATTATTATTAAGACAGTTGATTCAAATTCCTCTACCAATCGATTATATAAGAACAGAAACCCTAAACTATTTTCACATTGCTCTCATCATACACCAAAAATACACCAAATACCCAACACACACAAACCCTAAAATGGATAATCAACAACTATCAGTTTGGTGGGTTAAAAGAGACAATTTCTTTCTTCAATTCCTTGATGGAAAAAAAATAAAATACCATTCCGTTGCTTCTGTTCTTCAAAACTGCAATGAAAATGTTTTGAAAAGGATGAACGAAATAGGTATACCACCTTCTTGTTACACAGATCAAACAGCCGCACTGTTCAGAATTCTACACAAAAGATTTGGTAATCCGAATCAAACTGCAACTGAAGATGCCCAGGTTACATCTTGGGAGTTCATTGAGGAAACTTTCAAAGTTTCAGTGACTTGGGACGATGGTGATGTGGAGATGTATGACCCAAAGGAGATATCTACCAGTGAGGATCTAAATTTTTTGAAGCAGTTATCTGAAATACCAATCATCAACAACTCTGCTAGCAAATTTGCAGAGAAGCTTCAAAACGCAGTAGTCTCACAGGTTGAACTTTGGGTTGAATCTGAAAGTGATGAGGAAATCCCTGATGGAAGCTTAGGGTTCTCATCCGATGAAGAAACAAACTTTGATCCATGAAGCTGATCATGCTAGTAATTTTTATTTAAATTTGTGGTTTGAAAACATTATCTTTGTTTAAAACTATCATTATCTATATAACGCAATGTTTATTATATCCACTTGCATTTCTTGTTTAATTTTATGTATGATCTGTGTGATAATAAAACGCAATAATCAAAAAATACCATTTAAAGTATATTGTTCTATGTATATAACGGAATAACAATATACTGTTATCATAAAACGCAATTAACCAAAAAAAGCTGATAAGTGATTTGGAAATCCCTAATGGAATCTTAGGGTTGTCATCATTTCTTGTTTAATTTGATCTATAATATGTGTTACAATAAAACGCAATAATCAAAAAATACATATTAAAGTATATTGTTCTATCTATAAAACGCAATAACAATATATTGTTGTTAACTATGAAGGATATCATAAAACTCAGTAACAAAATGAGATGAAACATATACATCATAAAACGCAATGACAATTTTTTTTTACTTATTGATATCTGATTTTGTCAGAATTTGTATACATAATTACATTGCATTGCTAGAACCTATAGCATTAGAAGAAACCTTATCTTTACATGTGCGACTGTTATGTCCTTTTTCACCACATACACGGCACGATTTCTGGATCTTTGATGATTTCTGAGTTGCAATCTCACGATTTGACTTGATCCTTTTTTGTACACCGCATCCTTTGGTCCTTATTTTGATCGGGACACGAATAATAGAATCTGATTTTTCTATGTTCCCTCCAATATCAGCAAATCTTTCTTTGCGACTAGGAGGCGGCGCAGCAACCATAACCTCATCCGCTTTATCAATATAACTTTTAATATGATCCCTGTAACGACACAGCTCATCTAAATCGCCAACCAGCCTATTAACCACATACTCATTTGCAACAACGATTTCTCTATAAACTTTATCAATTTCACTATTCCTACCAATTTCATCAAACCGAATATTTGAATGATTTGATCCAACAGAAACCACATCTCTCATCCATCTTCTATGAACATATCTTCTAGGAAACTCAGTTATATCATCATACCGTAATACGTAAAATATATGCCGGCATAATATACCAAATTGTTCAAACCGTTTGCAAGAACAACTTATAGTTAAACCATCTTCTTGTTTGCTGTATTGCACCTGTAAATAAGATTAAAAAGCTATATAAAATTAGTGAAATGAAATATAAAACGCAATGAATATTAAATATAATACAGATAAAACTATATGATCATATAATGATAAAACACAATGAAAGATGGAAAAATAAAACGCAATAGATATTTAAAACTCTATAAATTTAAAAAATACCTTGAAAAAAGATGTGCATGGCTGTCTGAAATCCTTTATTTCAAAATATTGAACATCACCCACAATATCAAGAGACTTTGACATACACTTTGTAATGGCAGCATCAATTTCAATCTGAATATCCTTAAAAATTGTTTTGGTATATATTTCTGATGCTTGTTTCTCCAATACAAAGTCACTCCAGGGCTTAGACTCAATATACCTTGTATCATGATCATTTCTCCTATGCTCATGCCTTTGAATATCCATTGCAGTCTCAAAATGAGTGAAAAATTCAACAAGTGTACATCTTGGATTGCAAATCTGACCAAATAAGTAATTCTCGCTTTCACATCTCGACGTAGTACGCATAAGACCAGCCAAATCCTCTCCATGGTAATAAGCAGGAATCCAGTCAAATCGAAGATCGTACATATCTTTTAACCACTCATGATTTTCCAATCCAAAAGTAGACATTATTGAATGCCACTCAGTTTCAAAATCTTCTGGAATAATAGTATCATTCCAAACAACATGAGTCATTCTTGTATTAAAATCAGTGTTTGCTGACAAAACAGGACCAACCTGAATAAAAAAGTAATAATATTATTAAACATAAAACGCAATAATTTAAAAACAATATATTGAAAATGATAAACATATTGCATTGATGGTAAAACGCAATTGTTTTGTAATTCTATTGATAAAAATATTTGGGGATCTTATTGTATAATACATAAAACGCAATAATAAAACAATTTAAAATTGCAGTTTGTTATATCATAAAACACAGTTAATACCTTTGTCTTCAATTTCTCCCACATATGCCACATACATAACCTATGCCTACTTCTTGAAAGTACATCCTTAATAGCTCTCTTCATTGCAGCATCTTGATCAGTAACAACAACTTTAGGCTCACTTCCAAAAGCATTAACAAAACACCTTAAAAGCCATCTATAAGAATCTGCAGTCTCCGAACCAAGTAATGCACCACCAAATGTGACATTCCTAAAATGATTATCAATACCAGTAAATGGTACAAAAACCAAATCATACCTGCATAAAAAACAAATTAAAAAAGCATTAGAAAATTAGAACAACATATATAACGCAATAGAATATATAACGCAATAAATGAAAAAAACTTACTTGTTTGATTTATAAGTAGCATCAAAACCAAATATGTCACCAAACACTGTATAATTTGTTTTTGATTGCTCATCAGCCCAGAAAAGCCCTTTCAATCTTCTATCTTCACCAATAATATAATCACATGTGAAACCAGGACAACATTCTTTCTTCCTAATAAGACGCCTAACTACCATTTCTGCATCATACTCTCCGATATAAAGATTCAAATCCCTTCTATAATTCTTACAATCAACTTTACTAGCACCAACTTCACCAAAACCACCATACATTGTTTTCATAATATTGAATGCTTTAACAGGTCCAATATTGATTGCAGACAATCCAGATATAAAACTTTCTTTCACATAATCGATACTTCGGGCAGCCGGCAAGAAATGAATATCTTCATCTTCCACAAAGATATGATTATGTTCTTCTTCAAAGTAGTAGATTTTATACATATTATTGTTCTCTAATATTAATTTCACATGAGCATTGCATCCAACTCTTTTTGAACCTCTATTACGTCTAACAATCTTTTTACTATTCTCAACTGAACCGGAATCTATTTCTTTGCTAACATGAAATCCTTCTTTTGAACAGACAATATATCTTATTTTCACTAAACCACCACCATTTTTCCAAGAGGTATTTTTTCTTGCAGAAAAACCTGCAGCAAGTGCATATCTCTGATAAAACGCAAAAGCCTCATCAAATGACTTAAAAAACATTCCAACAGCAGGTGTAATGGATCCACTGACTTTAGGTTTGAAAAACTTTCTTCCACTGTTTATGCATACACGTTCCTCCCACTTGAAAATGTTATCTGAAACAATTAAAAAAAACTATAAAACGCAATACATCTTACATAATAATGTTTTTATTGATAAACCAAAAAATATGTTAATAATATATACACTAATATGGATAAAACCATAAAAAGCAATACGTTCAGTAAAACGCATCATATGATCTGAAACACTTAACAAATAATCATAAAACGCAATACATCCTATATAATAATGTGTTTAGTGTTAAATCACAAAATATGTTAATAATAATTTAGAAATACGGACTTTTAAGGTTTGTATATGAACTATTATGTATAAAATCATAAAACGCAATACATTCAGTAAAACGCATCAAATGATGAAAAAACAAAACATTGTACAACAATAACAGTTATAGACAATTATAGCTTTATATTACATAAAACTAAAAGTTTTATATGCATATAATTTAATTAATATCATAAAACGCAACTCTTCACTAAAACGCAATAAATGATGAAGAAAAAAAACAAACAAATTATGTTAAATTATACAACAATAACAATTAAACTTATGAAAAATCAAATATTACTTACAGAACCACGAATTATAAAACGTAAAACAATGAAATTCGGAAAAAATAACAAAAATTTACTCCGAATTGAAGCTAAACATACCAGCAGAGTCTGAAGAAGACATTGAAGTTATCGAATTGACGAACGATACAAGATTAATGTTTGAAAAGAGGTGAATTTGCGATCGACGGCGATTTAGGGTTACAGAATCTTCAATTATGTTATGAGAGTGATGAACTAAGAAAAGAGGTAACGGAATCTATAATTGAATTAGAACGAAGATATGATAATGTAAAAAGACGAAAATGCCACCGCGTCCAAAAATTTAAAAAAAGATGATGAACGGCTAAGATTGCTTCCTATACTTCCTAGCCAAAATAAACTTCCTATTTGATCTTTTCCCTATTTTATTATTCAGACTTAATTATTATATAAGTTTTCGGGTTGTAAAATGTTTAGGCTTATAAGAAAAATTGGATTTTACTAAAATCAAGTATCTTATTTTTTGGTTAGGGGTATCCTCGTATTTTTTAAGGGTATCCTTTATATAAAACCGAAAAAATAAAAAATAATACTACGAATACGGGGTTGAGCCGTAGCCCGTGCTACGGCTACTAATACTATAGTTCCGCCCATGCTGAGGAGGGTAAGATGTAGACAACCTTACCTCTACCTAGTAGGAATAGAGAGGCTTTTTCCAATGAGACATCCGGCTCGATAGTAGTTTTGCATCAAGCCTTGGACATAAGGCATATAACACTCAGCAATCGAGACAAAGACCGATTAGTGCATGTACCCTTTTGTCTTTCAGCTATCAACGCCACCACATGATGCATGATTAACCGCCCCCCGCTTTTAACGTTATTTTCACGAAATTAGTAAAAATAACATTAAAATTAGTTCACTTTCATTTTCTCTCTCTAAATAAAAATACATATTCAGAGTCGAGTCGGGTCACATGAAACAAATAGCCTATGGCTTGCAACACACGTGGACCAGAGTGACGACCATATTATAGTTTTGAAAAGAGTAAAGTCCTTTTTGAGTCTCTGTGGTTTGTGCATTTTAACTATTTGAATCCAAAAACCAAACTTGTCTTGATTTGAGTCCCTGTGGTTTGTATTTTTAACCCTTTGAATCCAAAACGCAAACCTCATCCAAATCATGGACTAAAAGGGTTGGATTCAAAGGGTTAAAAATACAAACCATAGGGACTCAAAGGGTTGAATGAGGTTTCATTTTGGATTCAAGGGGTTAAAAATACAAACCATAGGGACTCAAATCAAGACAAATTTGGTTTTTGGATTCAAATAGTTAAAATACACAAACCACAGGGACTCAAAAAGGACTTTACTCTTTTGAAAAATAAGAATTCTAAAAGGTTGATGCAATTTTAACCAATATACTTGACTATAACTTAATCAACACTATATAGCATTGTCACAACTCATCTTTGTGCACTTCACCAGGTGCTTGTGCCAATGGAACCACAATAGCACTCAAATTATCACTACTACCTCTCTCCAATGCTGTCTTCACAATGCAATATGCCAATGAATACGATGGTAAAAACGGAATTCTATCATTTGTGGTACCACCGGTTTCTTCATCTTCAATAAGTTGACAAACATTCTCAAGAGTCAAACTCTCAAAAACACCATCACTTGAAATAACCAAATACCCATCTTTGGCAGTCATGTTTCGCCAAGATACCATTTCTGGTTCAGCAATCACACCATACCTAACCGAATCCAGCCAAGATCCCAAAACAATGAGGGGGTCAGATTTTATATAAATGGACACTATTGCATAGTTCAATGGCCTCTATATCATCATCATCATCATCATCATCATCATACTCAGTATATCCCACCAATAGCAAAGCTAAGGTAGGGTCTGAGGAGGGTGAGATGTAGACAGCCTTACCTCTACCCCGTAGGAATAGAGAGGCTGCTTCCAATGAGACCCCCGGCTCGATCAATGGCCTCTATATATGTTTGTTAAACATGCAATTAGCTTTATAAAAAATTGTTAAAAGTAAGTGAAGTTCACCTTTTCAGAGAAACATCACCAATGGCTCGAGAAACGGCCAATATGCCATTGACTCGTGGCACATCCCAATCAAGAACGAAACCACCAGCACCTTCTATTTGGGCACGTTCATCATCTCTGTCTGGATGATGATCATGAGTCAATTGCTCAGCATACCCTGCAGATTTTAAACAACATAAACCAGTTGACTTCTAAAATCTGATCATTAGAGGCAAAAACTTCATTATGGTCGTACAAAAGAATCCGATCTTTTATACTCGAGCTCTCGTAAGTTAAAGCATAGGCAAGCTCAGTCTTGGCTCAGCTCGTTTACACCCCTATGTAATTTACGCATGTGATTATAGTTCTTGGTGCTTTCAAAATAAACATCCAAACACCCTGTAAGAGGGATCTTACCTGCACATAAGATCACTCTGGAATCGCCAACATTGCCAACCAGCAATTCTTCATCATTCAACAAAAGAACAACACTAGCCGTTGATCCCGCACTATACTTCTTCTTAAATGCTTCCTGTATACACAAATGAAGAAAACATGATTAGAAGAATAGCTTTAGTAAAATCTTGAAGAGCATAGGGGTTAATTACAGTACTTGCCATTGAAAATTTCTGATCAATATCACGAATCGCGCCCAGTAATGCTTCTTTCAAGATGTCACGTAAAGATTTGTCGTCAATGGCTGGTAAAACTCCATGAGAACTACCCCAAAGTCAAAGAAACAAGTTGGGCAATTTATTGCATACAACATCTTAGATCACTTTATTCAAAATGATATATCGATTTCTAAAAGTAACATATACTTTTTTAATCATATGGTCAACCTAACTCCACAAATCTGCCCACCCAACCCATCCATTTTACCACTTTAAGGCAAATTGGATTTTAATAATCTAAACTACGACACATTTCCCAATAATAATCCATATTGCCAATGTGACCAATGACAGTCCTAACTTTCACTTGCATTGCGAAGGGCAATCCCACTTAATGGAAAGGTAACTTGGTTTGCGCTAATGAACAACCGACTATTTTTTTTTTTATCCCAGTGAGAATGTCGTGAATTGTTTTGAAGCGACATAAATGAAGCTTACCGTTGTGTCGATGTGATTGAATCATGGTGATGATCAACAACTGATGCTTTTTTGAAAGCGCCCACAATGATATGAACAAGAAAATAATCTAGCAAGTGCTGTTTAGCCATTTCACTAGCTTCTATGCCTCCATGACCATCAAATACTGCAAGTAAATCGACCTTAGCCTCATCTTTCCCTGCAATCACGTCCTCTTACATTAATCATTAATATATACTTGTATAATATTATTTATCTATTTATAGCAAGCATGAATGAGATAATGTAACATTTAATTTTTGTCTCCACAATCAAACAAATTCTTATCCAATATGAAAATACACTAAAGAATTTGACTTCTGAAAGTCAACAAATATGTCAAAAAATGCATGAAATACAGATTTATGCTAAAAACTCAAACAAATCACTAACCAAATCTAAGCTGAGATTTCCATGCTCTTAATTTCATAACTAAAAGATGATTTCAACCAGAGGTGTAAATTCTTAATCCAAAACGAAATTCACAGGTTTGGGTTGGGTTTAGTCAGGTGAATCCCACCAAGACATCTGGTTGTGTTCGTGTTAACCAAAGGGTTGAATCCATTTACTTATTTTATTAGTTTAAAAATGCGATTAAAAATAAAAATTAATACATAGCTCTCAAAATTAAGTATTCTAAAATATTATTTAATACTTTAAAAGAATATATTCAAAATAAGTTCAACCTAACACATTAGAAGCTAAAATCACGTTCAACAACACAAAATAAGTTTTATATTTCAAGTAAATACAACATTTGTTCATTAGCACGGAAATCAACCTTTAAATATGTCAGAGATATCAAACGACAAGCCTAAATACGGGTAAATAATAATCAATTTTTGGTAATATATTATATGTATAAAAAAATAAAATATATTATAAGTAAAATAATTCGAGCTAAGCCGAACTAGGCTCACTTTCTAACCGAGCCACGTCGAGCGAGCTTTTTTCGAGCTAAATCCGAGCAAGTTCCGAGCCGCGAGCTTTTTGGACAGCCCTAGCAGAGCAGCCCAGATAGATTCCAATTCCAACACAGCCCAAACCAAACAACACATTTGACTGATAAAAGTCAAAATAGCAGAAATCACCCATTCTTACCGATTACTGGTAGGCGTATACCAACATTACAAGACACACGATCCTCTTGATACTTTCTATGCCCTTGAAGACTTGCGAATTCACAAACTTCACTCGAATTTTTGAGCAATTCGACCATGAAACATTGAAACCCCATTCGGCAGCACAATCTGGAGACTGAACAACACCACCGTTGTTGTAATTGATCATACATGGAGATGAAGTTGCTGATTTATTGATGGAGGATGATAATATTATTATTATTCTAGAAACAAGTAAGAATGTTGGGACCATATTCTTGAATCTTCTCATGAGTAACATATAACTATGGAAAAGGGCGAATGTGAGTTATGGTTTTGGGAAGAGAAACTTACCAAAATGTATCAATTTATATGTTACCAACACGGAAAATATATTAGGTGACATGTATTGGCGCTTTTTATGAGGGCGTGAAAGATTTTGATAATATCCTTACATCATTTCTTATGGGCAATATAAGGGAATGAAGAAGTGGAGGGACATTTCTAAAATAATGCCTAATAAGGAGGAAAAACAAGGAAACTAATAAATGAAAGGGCATTATGAAGCCTTAACCATTACATGAATCATTATAATGGTGATGTGGCAAAAAATGCCCCTTAAGAAACATTAACCATTACCCATGGTCTTTGTTTGGTACTCTTGTATTTTGTGGTAAAACACCCCAATCATTGAAATATCAATTTATTCTCTCTATATTTATCCTCTATTTTTTTGCTATTAGGCTAGTTTCACAACACATTTAATTTTAAAGTTTTAAAACTTTTTTGAAGGGAGGGATGGGTGTTCTCAACTAGAGGGAATCGGGTAACGGTACCTCATCGGTAATATCAGCGTCACTCCATCAGGTACCATGAATCGGGGTATGTATTTCAGGTGGTAGTCACCGATGAAAGGAGATGAGAGAGAGAGATGTCGTGTGTGGAGAGGAGATGAGAGAGAAATGCGTTGAGGCAGTCACTGATCGATAACACTGGCACGACTCCAATCGAGCATCGAGTTGTCGTGTTTTCGTTGGTAAGCACCCCTCCCTCCGTAACGATCAAGTCACACACTCACGGATTAGAGCCTTAAATCTACAAGTTTTGTCTACTTAGAACTAGAACTCTTAACCTTAATTAAAGATATACATTATAATGACATATTTGTATCGCGGGTGCAACCCCTTTGGTTTATAATGTAGAACAAATTAAACAACAACAACAATAGCAATAGTAACAGTAATAGTAATAGCAATTACTTTTTTATGGGAGTGTCAATCTAGGCTCTGAATAAGTCGGTTTTGCTTAAATAAAGCTTTACCCTCAAAGACATTGGATTTTATTTATGGTATATCCTATGTGTTCTGGGTAGGGGTGTGCATGGTTCGATTTGGCTCGATTTTGAGGTAAAGCTAAAACCGTAACCGAAATGTTTGGTTTTCGATTTTTGAAAACCGTTTAGTTTCGGTTTCGGAAACGGTTTCGGTTTGGTTTTTCGATTTTTGAAACAAAATTAGGTAAGATTCAAAAATAAAGTATAATCCAAAAATTAAGAATTTTTCTTAGATGTTTACATTTAAGTTATTATATTTAACCTATATAATTAATATTGTTCACATAAACCTAACCTTCTATTTTACTTTTAGAGAAAAGTGTTCGGATAGTCCCTGAGTTTTCACCTATAGTCCCTACACTTTCAAAATTACAACTATAGTCCCTAACTTTTGCAAATTTGTTCTCGGATAGTCCCTAAAGCCGATGGAGGTTAGTTTTATCAGTTAAGTCGTGTGAAATGACCTATACACGCCTAGTGTTAAACATAATAACTAAAAAGCTAAAGAATATAATTAATATTTAAATTTTATGTGGGACCCACTACCCACTTCATCTTCCCCACACTAAACCACCAACCACTGTCTCCACCTTTCACAACCACCACCATCACCGCCATCTAGAATTTTTTTTAGAAGTGGTGTATTTTGAAAAGATTTTTAGGATTATGGGGAAGTAAAAAAAAAAAAAGGTTTCTGGTGTATCCGCTATTAGCAATAGCGGATTAGGAAGGGAAAGTAAATTGTGCTGCAGCATTGCTCAGGGAGGTGTCAGATGTTTTTCTAATCCTCTGTTCAGAATAGAGGATTAGGAGGAGTGGGTTTAATGTTGAACATGGATTGTTGAACATGTTTCCTCCTAATCCTCTATTCTGAATAGAGGATTAGAAAAACATCTGACACCTTCCTGAGCAATGCTGCAGTACAATTTACTTTCCCTTCCTAATCCGCTATTGCTAATAGCGGATACACCAGAAACCTTTTTTTTTTTTTTGACTTCCCCGTTATCCTAAAAATCTTTTCAAAATACACCACTTCTAAAAAAAATTCCCGCCATCTATCCACCCCCACCACTGCCACAACCACCGTCTCCGCCATCATCACCATTGCTACAACCACACTCACTGTCGAACCTCTTCCATCGCCGCTACCAACTCTCCGACACCGAAATCTCACTGGAACTCCTCCTCTATCAATCCCTACATCAGAATAAATACATGACCTTCTTATATTTTTCGCATGTCTGATTGATTTTGCATACATTCAACTGACAAATTGTAAGAATTTTGCATACATTCAACCGGGGGCGCTCTTTTTTAGCACACTTGTTGGCCGCCTGATCGCTGTGATGGGGTTTTTTTTGTCACTCGACACTTAAATTCAATGAAGAGGAAACCTCGAGCTCCATCAGGCCAAATTTGAAAAAGAATGATGACAGATCGTATACAAAGTTGAGGTGCTTAATCAGACAGTGAAGGGTTTCTGATTTTAGTAATGTGATTTGGTAGCAAACCCATAATTAGATGTATGTTATATTTGTTTTTAAGTTGGTTATCGAATATGATGTTAAGAGAACCGTTCTAAGGGTTTATGTATACGAATTCCTGGACTGATTTTGCACATTTAGTCAAAATATTTTTCAAATGTGGCCTGATGGAGCTCGAAGTAATAATATACTTGTATTAAAAAAAATTCTTACAATTTGTCGATTGAATGTATGCAAAATCAATCAGATACATGAAAAATACAAGGAAGTCCTGTATTTATTCTGATGCAAGGGATTGATGATGGAGGAGGAGTTCCGGTGAGATTTCGGCGCCGAAGAGTAGGTAGCGGCGATGGAAGAGGTGCGGCGGTTTGTGTGGTTGTGGCAGTGGTGATGATGGCGGCGGTGGTGGTGATTGTGGCAGGGGGTGGTTGTGGTGGTTACGGTGAAGTGGGGGTGGGTAGATGGTGGTGATGTTGGTGAAAGGTGGAGATGGTGGTGGGTTGTTTAGAGTGGGGAAGATGAAATGGGTGAGGTGGGTGGTGGGTCCCATATAAAATTCAAATATTAATTATATTCTTTTAACTTTTTAGTCATTACATTTAACACTAAGGGTATTTAGGTTATTTCACACACATTTAACTAAGGGCTGTAAACGAAACAAACGTTTGTCGAACAGTTCGTGAACTGTTTGGCGGGAAGTTCGTTTGTGTTCGTTCGTTTATTAAACAAACGAACACGAACAAGAAATTTCGTTCGTTTAGTTAAATGAACAGAGGTCGCGTTCGTTCGTTTATGTTCGTGAACGTTCGGTGACGTGTTCGCTTGTGTTTGATAGTTCATTAGTGTTTTTAGCTTTTATATTTGTTTAAATATATCAAAATTCTGACAAATTAAATATTTAATAAGTGTCAGTGTATTATATATTCTGTTCGTGAATGATTGTTTGTGTTCGTTTATTTCCATTTGTGTTCATGAACATTAGTTTGTACTCATTTCTGTTCATCAACGTTCGTTGCCTAAAATTAACAAATAAACACGAACAAGTTCATTTCCTTAACAAACGAACACAAACATAAAATCCCGTTCGATGAGTGTTCGTGAACGGTTCGTGAACACATATATTTTTTAACAAACGAACACGAACAAGGTTTTGTTCGTGTTCGTTCGGTTCGTTTACAGCCCTACATTTAACTGATAAAACTAACCCTCATCCACTATAGGGACTATCTGAGAACAAATTTGCAAAAGTAGGAGGCTATAGCTGTAATTTTGAAAGTGTATGGACTATAGGTGCAAATTGAGCAAACCACAGGGACTATTCAGGCACTTTTCTATTATTTTTATGTTTTTCCAGGCATTTTCTTTTATAGTATTTTGAAGATCATTTAATTTTTATATTAAATTTTGTTATTTTTGATTGTTAAAACAACAAAAGTATGGCAGGGGAAGGTTCAGAATCTACTCCAAAAGACAGCTCCTTGGTCGGAATCTGCAATTAAAGAACACCGTTTGTAACGCCCAGCGTCCCTAGACTTTAGACACTTGGCAAGATCAGTCCCTGAACTCCTGTAAATTTGTTAGTCTTAGACCTTGTGGTTATGTGATGTTGATACTTTGGAAATCTTGGTGTGAGTCTTAGTGACACTTGATGCTTAACAACTATAATACTTGATTCTTTAATCTAGATGCTTGATTCTTGAAACTTAAACTATGAGACTTGATACAGATACTAGATCCTTGATGCTTAATCTAGATACTTGAGTCTTTATGATTAAACCAGATGCTTGATTCTTTATATTATGAAAGCTAGATTCTTATTGTTAATATTTGATACTTGGACTCTTGACTCTTATTTGTTGCTTAAGACTTATGCATTCTACCGTATCTGCTTCCTAGCAGCCCATGTTCCTCTTAAACTTACATGCCTTTCCTAAGGCTGCTATAATATACACTTTATACTATTAAGACACTGTTACACAGTGTTTATTTTTAGCACGAGAGTTGCCCACAGGATAGGAGTGACATCCAAACCTTGATGGGAAATCTCCCTATTATTCTGGAAGGTCTTGTCTGCGGATAAGAGCCAACAACCTTTAGGGTACGATGTTGTCAAGTTAGAGGTGAAACTCAGACCTCGATAACTAGTCCCACTCCTTGATGATTTGATGTCTCGCCAAAGTCTCGTAACTGCCAATCAGTTGAGTGCGCGGAATGACTAAAAGGACGGATATCGTAGGCCTAACATTGATGACGTATTTGTCTAAGTAAGTCAAGACACGTTACCTCAATTCGAAAGGAGTTCGAATCACTTTGGTTAGTCCCCGTTCCTCTACCCGGAACAATCCTGTGTTTTGAGAGCCTATCTCGTTTTATGTTATCTTGATTTTTGTGAAAGTGGTTTTATCTACGAGGTTTTAAACTTAATTCTTCGTTTATTTGTAAAACGTTTTTACGCAAAGTTGCATGTTGTCCGCAACCTAAAACGTTAATTCTAATCTCAGATCAAACTAAATTTACGAAGCTTTATTCTATGTGTAATCTATGTGGTAAACATTGATCGTCTATGGTATGATGTGTTGTGGTGGTGTGAAACACTAAGGTGACATGGAAGTACGGGACAGAAGTGGTGTGTCTGAAGCATGGTGGATACACCGCCGGTACTTCCTATATATAAGTGCTTCCGGCATATTACCAACTTCCGTACCAAGTGCCATGCGAGATTTAGTGTTTGCAGACCGTCGTGGAAAGTCTATGGAAAGTCTATGAAATCTATGAGAATTCTAGCATGAACTATGGTTAATCTATTCGTGCTAATTTATGATAATCTAGCGCGATAATCTATTTTGAGCTAAACTATGTTAAACTAACTGGAATTGATGGGTAAATCTATGGTCATTTACTTGGTTAGTCTATGATTAAGCTATCTACTTGAGCAAGCTATGATAATCTATCAATATAATCTATGTCAATCTATGAGATGATCTATGTTAATCTATCTGGGTATTCTACGATGTCCTATTATGAGCATGAAACTATTTGGCAATATATGATGATGATGATGATGATGATGTTGATAGGTAAATGGTTATGTGTGGTGATTGCGACACGTAGCATGACACCGAGTACGAGGCCAGGCGACGTGTCCGAAGCGTGGTGGATACGCCGCTGGTACTTCCTATATATAAGCGTTTTGGCATGTTTACCAAACTTCGTACAAACGTGCCATGTGAAGGTCGTGAATTTTGAGTTGGTTCAATCTAGATTCTTAAGTCTAACGTGTGAGTAGTCTATGTTGTAAGGAATTCGTAATTTTGACTTATATAATCCCGTTTGTTGGATCTGTAGATGTCTACTCGTAGAACATATGACGCTCTCAGGAGATCCAGAGAGAAGTCTCAAAAGAAGATGATGTCTTTCATGGCCGATCAGATCGCTCGAGTTATGCCAAGAATCTTCACTGAGCTTCAAGGATCAAACACTCCGCCATCCTCTGCGGACTCCAAGGCTGAGAAGCAGAAGCCTACTAAGTTCAACTACAAACATTTCATCTCTTGTAGCCCTAAGTCTTTCACGGGCAGTGATGGGGTGACTGCTATGCTCGAGTGGTTCGACAGCATCGAAGTTACCTTCATTAACAGCGAGTGCCCAGACCATCTAAAAACTAGGAGTGCGACTGGAATGTTCCAAGGCAGAGCATTGGAGTGGTGGTCAAATGAGAGAAACATCCGTTCAAATGAAGAAGCCTATGCTCTTCCATGGACTGAGGTGCGAGAACTCATGATGCTCGAGTTCTGCCCTCCTCATGAGCAATTAAAGCTCGAAGAAGAATTCTGGCATCTAAAGCAAGCTGGTGATGACAACCTGGCGTATACTACTCGTTTTAAGCAGCTGAGTCTCATCGTTCCTCACTTGGTTTCGACTCCTAAGCGGACGATAACCAAGTACATCAACGGCCTACCGTCTGCAATGCGTGATTCTATCGAAGCAACTCAGTTGGAAACTATTGAAGAAGTCTATCGTTTGGCAGCAAGTTTGAACAACAATCGTGTTGGACGATATAATATAGCCCTTAGGCAAAAGAATCACAAAAGATTACAATTGCCTTGTCTCAGTTGGACGATATAATATAGCCCTTAGGCAAAACATCATTACGGATGTTTAAAATTTTTAATCATCGTATTGATGATTTTTGTCATGATCGTATTGATCATATGAACTATTAGGCTTGAGCATAGCTCACCACCTTGGACAGGGAATCGTAAAGATCACAATGTCTTTGTCACACATGGACAGTATAATTTGGCCCATCGGCGAAAACATCACTCATGGATGTTTATAATTGGTTCGTCCTATTAGATGCTATAAGTCATGATTGCATTAATCATATTGACTATTTGGCTTGAGCATAGCTCACCACCTTAGACAAGGAATCATAAAGATAATAATGTCAATGTCTCAAATGGACAATATATTATAGCCCGTAGGCAAGACATCACTAAAGGATGTTAAATAATATGATCATCGTATTAGATGATATTAATCATGATCGCATTGATCATATAGACTATTATGTTTGGACATAGTCCAACATTTTAGACAGGAGGTCAAAGACCACCACTGTCGTTGTCTTATCAGACAACTAGTTTACTCCGTAGGTGCTTCATTACTAACGTATGTTTATAATATGATCATCTTATAGGATGATATAAGCCATGATTCCTAGATCACTAGGCTAGATTTGAGAATTGGAAGAATCCAATATAAGGATGACTGTTGTGATTTTCTCGAATCACATTTGTCAGGAGTGCTAACATATTCCTAGGTGTTAACAAGGATGTGAATCCCTTGAGTAGGTTTCACCATCTTGGCCGCGTAGGCTAGGTTTCACCTTTAAGATTCCCTTTAATTGCATACTGACAGAGAAGGAAGGATATTTATTTTATTCAGGATTTTTATCATAAATCCTAATTCATAAGTTAATAATAGCACCAATGGCCTAGTCGCGTAGACAAGTTAAATTTATAAGCCATGATTTCAGAGAATCATGGCCTTAAGGTTTGAATCAAAGTTCATTACATTTTCTTGACAGGGAGCTGTAGGCTACCACTGTCTTTAGTCCCAGAGGACATTAACTATAGCCCGTAGGCACCTCCCTTATAAGAGATGTTTATTACTGGATTGCCCCTTAGGGAAATTCATTAACCATGGTAAACAGAGACCATATTTGGTTAATTTATTAATCATATTTATTTAGGATTTCTATTATAATTTATCCTAATTATAAAACATTAACAGTTTTATCAATGGCACCCAATGGCCTGGTCACATGGACATTTATAAATTATAAGCTTATGATTTCAGAGAATCAAAGCAATAATAACAGTTTCATTTAATAGCACAAAAGGCCTAGTCACAAGGACAATTTTTTTTTAAATCATAAGCCATGATTTCAGAGAATCAAGGTCTTTAAGTATATTAGCACAACTGGCTTAGTCACAAGGACATGTATAATTTATAAGCTATGATTTCAGAGAATCAAAGCATGAAAGTATATTGGCACAATAGGCCTAGTCACGTAGACAATTATAAATTATATGCTAGGATTTCAGAGAATCAAAGCATTTGAGGTTTGAACCTAGTTCATTACCTTTATCTGACAGGGAGTCATAGCTACCATTGTATTTTGGCTCATGTAGAAATGAGCAAGGCCCGTAGGCACTTTGTTACCACGTATGGTTAAGATATGATCATCTTAATTGATGACATAAACCCAGGATTCAGGGATCATTAAACTGGGTTAGGAATCTTTTGAAGGATCCTATATAAAAATGACGTGTGTGATTTTAATTGAATCACATCTGCCAGGAGTGTTCACATGTTTTAAGATGTTAACAGGGAATTGAATCTTTTTAAACAGGTCTTACCATCTTGGCCCGGTCTTATAATTGACCCAAGGCTAGGTTTCACATTTAAGATTCTTAATTAATGATTTGAATCTTTTTAACAGGTCTTACCATCTTGGCCCGGTCTTATAATTGACCCGAGGCTAGGTTTCACACTTAAGATTCTTAATTTATAATTAACGCAGAACAATTTTAAATTGAGGTGTAAATATGGATCTGAATCTAAATTACGGAACTGCCATCTTGGCCGGTCTTAATATGACCCGAAGCTAGGTCTTGCCCTTTTAGATTTTGCCATTTTATTATAATGGTAGATCTTGCAAAAAGGAAATATTATTTTTCCATTTATTTGATATTTCTTATTTAGAATGAAAGTTTAAACTTAATCATTCCATTATATAAAAATAAAAGTATAAAGTTGCCCTAAGCGGGACTTAAAAGGAATAATGTTGTCCTCGAAGGGACTGAAAAGGTAAATATGTCCTTATAAGGACTATTGAGGAAACGATCTTCAGCAAAGGAGTTTCTTCTTCATTCGATTCTTGAATGCTTTCTCCTTGGTCGCACGTTTCATCCTGGTCGCGGTACGAAGCTCAGCATTTCAAGGCTCCAGATGTGGAGAATTTTTATTACGGCTTCTTCGCTTGGCGACGTATCCAAAAATTTGGAAATAAAAATTTTTGATTAGGATTAAGAATATTCCTAAGTTAAGTCTAGACTCAGAAGGTTTAGATATGTGCAATTGTGTAACTGAGATTAAACACAAAAGACTAGTGTTTAATTCACTCAGTGTTGGCTCTGATACCAACCTGTCACACCCCGATTTCCACGTGTCACCGGTGGGCCCGGTGGGGAGTATCGTGACGTCATGGTTGGCAACATAGTAGTCAAACAACACAATATTCTTAAGCACAGCGGAAGCAATTGAAAATATAATACAACCGAATTTATTATTGTAATATCAACTGTTACAATATTCGGAAGTTTATCCACAAAAGGATCGAACATAAAATGGAAACAATAGTTCAACAGACTTCAGGCATCTTAAGCTTGCGAGACTCTTTATTGATGCTAAGGAGACAATATCCAGCCAATTTCGTATAGTACCCGCATTTAGCCTTTTTTGGAAAAATACGTCAGTTTACACTGGTAAATACATTCAACTGACTCATTTTGGAAAAAGAGTTTGAAAAGTGATTTGAGTGCAAACGGCACAAAATATCTTGACACATTGATTAAAATGCACAGAGGCAAAATTAATCTTTTTAACTTGGGAGAATTATTTAATATTATAATCTTGTGAACGAATTACATGTTACTTATGCGTTCAGTAGCCCGGATCTAGTCCGGGTTAAAGATCAATAGACACACCACGTTATTGAGTTATACACAGCCAGGTGTACGCCTACACCCCGTGCTCAGGTCGTGGCCAATCTCGTAAGATGATGCCAAGGATATCCGGGACATGGTCATTAACCCCCCAAAGGCTGTAAAGTAAACAAGACTATTTAAACGAGCCGATCAAATTATTCAACTACCCACTAAGCGTGGAGATTTGATGCTCGATCAAGCGGTATGCTATATACCGTAACCCAAGCCCGTATAGGGAAAATAAGTTAAAAGTATTTACCTGAGCTAAATATAAATTCAATCCCAGCCGTATATCAAATCAGCAAGTACAGATAGCTTTTACTGGGATCCTAATCTGGAACGAAGGTTTTTAATAACCTATTAGAATCCTAACGGGTCTTTAATTAAGCTTAAGCTTAGACCGGCTAGTTTTCAGGATACGGTTCGTACGCACGATTAAGCGAAGACCGGATAGAATGTGATTTAGACCCGACAAGTTTGGAGACTTGTTTAATATGGGTTTATTATTCACATTCTGGATTTTGAGATAAAACCGATAAGGTTTGACCCGTGTCGGCTAATTTATGTAAACTTGTTACATAAACCGAACCGAACGCGTAACATGCGTAACGGGTATCCGCAAGAGCCATATACAGGTTTCCTAAGTTAATATGCTCCAAATATGTTGTGACATCAGTATGATGTCTTTCGTTATGCCCCGAACTAATTTAAACACAAACTATGCCCCGTAGGGGTAGTTTGGTCATTTTAAAGGTTGAAAAAGAGTTTAAATGTTTAACTGAGTTACAGATCTGATGTAAACAGCAAACATACTCAATTTGATAAGTTATATCAGTAGGCTTAAGCATATATGTGAAATTTATCACTTATAACCAAACTATGCACCGAAGGGGCATTTTGGTAATTTCACATAAGCTGAAAAGCTCAAAACTGAAGTCTGAGTTTATCAACCTTTGCTTACTGTTAAAATATCATAATTTTCCTCATATATCAGTAGGTATCAACCCGGGTATGCTCAATATGATTTTAAAACATACTATGCGTTAAAAACGCTAAATAAGGCGATTAAAGGCCATTTCCGGGTTTGATACTTAAATCTGATATTTTTATATTTCCAGAAGGCTTAAAATAAATTATTTATCATATGTGATCAGTAGCAAAAGGTTTGGAGTCGTTTTGATAAGTAAAACTCATTTTATGGCCCGTAAGGGCAAAACCGACAATTACCGGATTAAGCCTACGACTACTAGTTATGCTCAGCCTAAAATTAATTAAAAATCTTTAAAAATCCCAAAATAATATATTATATCAGTGGGTATTAAGTTTGATACCAAAAAGTAGGCTTAACTAGGCTGTACGCTAATTACGCCATTTTATTAACATAAAGCATTAGATTTGCGATATTGAGCATAACTCTTAATCTATAAGTCAAACTGATGTCAAACTTTGCATACAAGTTTATATATCAGTAACTAAGGTTTCTACACTTTTACATTTTCATAAATCACGTTTTAAGGTAATAAGGGCATAACGGTCAACATATGAGCAATTAACGGAAATCTGCATATTAATTGGATAACTAGTGAACCAAGGTGTATAATCACAGAGGGTTGTTCTAACATGTAACCTAATCCAATTTAAGCTCTGAGGCATTTCTAAAACATACCTAAACGGGTCAGAACTGAAAGTCAAAGTGAAAGTCAAACTATGTGACTTTCGGTTCCGAACCGGGTCAAAACAGGAAATAGTCGGGTTGAACATGTTCGGACATGTTCTTACACTTATTACTAAGTTATAACAATGCTCAAACAGGTTATATATGTTCTAGATAGCTAATTATGCATAAATGACATTTTAAGCATCCTGTTGACTTTTTACTTAAAAGTTTGACCCGACTTTTGACCTGGTTAGAGTGGTGATCAGGGGAAACCCTTTTGAGGTTTTATTACCCACATAAATACCAACTCATAACTACTTTTAATTCGAGATATAACTGAGCCATTATAGACTAATCTCGAAGTCAAACCGTAATTACGACGGTTTGACTTTTAGCTAATTAAACAAGCTAAACTCAATTAAAGAAGGACTTGTAGACTTACAAGAGTCCTATGCACTAGATATGATCAGTTGGACCTGCTTGAGAGCTCCAGAATTGATCACAAATGCAGATTAATGTGTGAAGAACAATGTTGCACATAATGTCCTTATATAGCACCTTAATCACCACAATTCTTTGACACTTGGGGTCTACAACCCACCACAACTGATCAACACTTGTTCCCTAGTGCTTAGGGGGTGCCTAGGGGTCGTTCACAAGTGAGAAATACCGGCCTTATTGGTTAAAATCGCGTTTAACAGGCTGTTACCTGTTTTTCTGCATCTGACGTCGCCACGCGGGCCGCCTCCCACTTTGATAATTCTCACACGGGCCGCCTAGCCTGCGAAATCAGATTTTTGATTTTTCTTTGTTTTCCAAGTTGACCTTTGGCTTCACGAAGGGGCAACTAGGGTTATTTCTTGCATTTTGACCCCCTTATATTTACCCACAAGGGCTTTAGGACTTATACCCACTTTGCCAAGTCCCTGAACACTTCCGGTTAACCCGAAAAGCCTTAACTTTCAACGTTAACACTTTAACCCCTCGCACACGAATTTGATCATAACTTTCTCATACGATAACGAAACTTTATGAAATTTTAATCGTGCATTCTAGTGAGCATAATTTATATTTACAAAGCTTCGGGTTTGTCAAAAGGTCACTCAGAGGTATATCTTTAACATGTTGACACATTTAACCCCTGTAGTTTGTAATCTCTCACTTTTAGCTTCGTATGATCCATGATTTATTCGTTTGATGTTATGAACATCATGTAGGGTTATTATGAAGTATATTTATTCACTGTTGACACTTAGAATCCGTAAAATCTCATACTTTCCATGTTTGTCAACTTTAGTCCTTTTATAACATTCTTTCACACGTTCAAACTTTATGACACGTGTCAACACATTATAGGACGTGAATTTTCGAGGTGTTACATAATGACAATGACGTTGTCAATGGTATGTTCCTTGTTAATAACCTTTATGCTTCAATCCTCTTTGATACTGGTGCCGATAAAAGCTTTGTGTCCGTAGAATTTGAGTCTTTGTTTAACTGTACACGCTCTAAGTTACCAGAGTCATTCTCGGTTGAGGTCGCCAATGGTAAGTCGATTCTTGTGAATTCTATCGTGCGTGATTGTTCCTTGATTCTTAACGATCACGTATTCGCTATTGATCTTACACCCATGCGGTTGTGAGAGTTGTAAATATAGCGGATCTTACTTGGGAAATCGATGAATAGCAGGTTAGGAGCGTTTTGGATGAAATGGCAGCAAGTTAGAATGTGAGAAGAGGCTTGGGTATTTATAAAGGAAGTGGGAATGAGCAGGTTGGCTTCGTAAGAAGCTGGCTTCGTAAGAAGGGAACAGTTTTGTGTGAGAAATTCCCATTTCGCGTGTCGGATATTCGTTAGGTGCGTTTTGTTGCGTTAGTTAGTTCAAGTACTTTAAGTATTTTAGCGAGATATTAAGTGTCGCGTTACGTTGCGTTTTAGAGCGATAAATCGAGTTGTGCGAGTGAGCGTTTAAGCGAGTTTTAACACACACACACACACACATATATATATATATGTATATATATGGAAACGGGTTCGAGAGAAAACGCTCAAAAGTGTGAGAACGGTGAGAATGCATTCTGGCCCAACACGTGTCACGCCGCTTAGAGAAGGGCGGTGGGGCTTTTTTGTCCTTTCATATTTCTTTTTTTAAACGCGTGTCACTTCATCTTTCCATTTTTTGGCGTTTAATAAATGTGCGGCGTTTTTATTGTTTTTAGATCAGGATCATAGTAAATATTTTGGCGTTTTAAGTATTGTTTTGGCGTTTTTATTGTTTTTAGATCAGGATCATAGTAAATATTTTGGGGTTTTAAGTATTTGTTTTGGCGTTTTAATTTTTTTTAGATCAGTATGCAGGCCTTTATTGTTTCTTGATTTTATTATATCAAGTGTTTTGCCATGTAGGATAGAGGCCTATAATGTGACAGACAATTATGGCGTTTTGAAATGATAAATAAATTTCAATTTTCCATGTAGTGGCTTTTAATATAAATAAATTTTTGACAATAATGATACCGTCTCTTCATTTTAATTACTGTTTCTTTCAATTTTCATGTGTCAATTAGTGTTGATTTTTCCAGTAATACTTTGTTTGCGTTTTTTGGCCTTTTTTATAGCAACATCATGCTTTGCTAGCATTTGTTCTCACAGATTTTCACACTATCGGGCGTTTTGGTGTTTGTAGTTTTTGGCGTTTTATACTTTATTTTTTTAAATTAGTAGAAAATTAAATAATAAACAACAGAGAATTAGATAAGAAACAATAGAAAATGAAAAAAAAATTAAAAATCATAATCTAATTTCTCATCCAAATCTTCACTGTCATCGGCCTCTTATACTTTAACTTTTTTGGTGTTTTTTGAACCTGTTTTTGAATACCTTATGTAGATCCTTATTTTCCTACATAACGCCCGTCTTTATAAGATGCTTATTTTTTGTGGCATCCTTTATGGTGGGTGGATATATACTTGTTTGATGACATGTTGAAGACCAACGCCTGCTCTAATGTATTGATCTCTTCATGCCATCAATATATCCATCAAGAACAAAGTGACATGATGTCATATCAGTGTCAGCAGTCCCTTTTTCTTGAATATTTGTCCATCTCATTCAGCAAAATATTATAGAGATACCCAACTCAGAGAAGAATCCATTCAGTGAAACTTCATTCAGATCAATACTCAATATAGAAGAATCGAGGTTCTGTATCTGTGGCTTTCTTAACTATTTTTTTGGGCGTTTTTAAAGTGAATGGTTTCTAAGAAATATGGCGTTTGTTTTTGGTTTTGTGATCAATTGATTATGCAGAGACGTCTCTCTTATAGGATGTTTTTGGCGCGTAGTTTAGGCGGGATTTTATTTTATAATAAATGATATTAATAAAGTAGCCGTCTTTTCAGTTACTCTGTATTTTTACTGGTTTTTTTGTTCAGCTTTTTAAAAGTTTTTAGGGTCATAGACTTTCCATCTCCCAAGTTTGGCGTTTTTGAATGGCTTTAAGTAGTTTTTGACGTTTTTTTTTTCATTTTTAGCTTTTATTAATACTTCTGCAAACTACTTTCATTATAGTTTGGGAGTTTTTGGCGTTTTTACTGCATTTTTGGCGTTTCAAGTGCATTATGACTGTTTGGCGTTTTATTAATATAATGTATTTTTTATTCTAAGTTGAAAAATACATAACAAACAACAGAAAAAGAAAATTTAAAAAATAAAAATAGAAACAATTCATCTTCCAAATCTTCACTGTCATCAGTCTCTTTCTTCTTTGAATCATGTTCGCTGGTGGTTTGGCTTAGCCATGCTTGTGTTTTTGTGGTCGTTTGGAAAGACAAAATGACATAAGTTTTTTGTTTGAATATGTATTTTCAAACAACTCATCAGAGTCATTCGTCTTTTTGTTTATGATTCTTCCATCTCATGCAGAAAAATGTTATTTGAGTCACAGCACCTCAGGGAAGAATGCATTATCCGAAACTTTGGCGTAGAACAATATTTGAATATACAAGAAACAATATTTGCCATTTTTGGCGTTTTACTGAGGAAATAGTGTATCTAAAAGAACCGTCGATTTTTTGGAATCTTTTGATGTTTGAGTGTTTTTGGCGTTTTCTAAGATGAATGGTATATAGTAGAAAATATGACGTTTTTTGAGTAGTTGTGTTTGATGTTTTGGGGATTTTGGCGTTTGTAAGATGAATGATATATAGTAGAAAATATGGCGTTTCAGGTTATGGGGAGTGTGTTTTTATGTCTGGGGTGTTTTTGTTTATATAGGGATGTGTTTTGGTCCGTAATGGCGTTTTATTCATTAGTATAGCGTTTTGGTATAGAAGTGTAAAGACCTTTTTACCCTTAATGAGGCGCGTCCACGTAATAAAATTGATGTTATTTACGAAAACGCCACCGCACCAATCTAGTCCATAGATTGTTTTGATCGGACGATCCATAAGCGTTCTCACCATTCTCACACTTTCCACCGTTTACTCTAAATCCCGACCCTATATATATATATATATATATATGTATGTATGTATGTATGTATGTAACCGCGTTTTGAGTTTGCGTTGCGATGGTGCGAGATCGAGCGAGCGAGTAGTTTAGATACTCACGTGATGTAGTAGTGTAAGCGTAAGCGTTGTGAAGTGCGATATAGCATGCTAAAATAAGCGATGTAGTGCGAAAATATGCGATGTAGCGCGAAAATATACGATGTAGCGTAGTAAGCGATATAGTTCACATCATGATCCGAATCTCGGGTGCTAGGCGTAACGAGAGTAATGAGCGCGATAGTGCGGGTTGTTACAGTCTCCCCTGCTTTAGGAAATTTCTTCCCGGAATTTATTTGAAAGGAAGACTGCGAGGGTTGGCACAAATAAGTAACGATAAAAGTGTTAGGGACTAAAGTGACAATTTACTCAATTAATTATGATTTGTTATTAGGGTGTTGAAATTAGTTTTTGAGTTAATTACGTTTTTCATCCCTGTGATTTGTCAAAAATCATTATTTCAGTCCATTACTTTAAAATTGCCAAAATAGTCCTTATGGTTTCACTTTCGTAACTATTACAGTCCACCCTTATTAACGTCATCCAGTTATTCTGTTAATTTATTTGAAATGGCCATAATGCCCCGTTATTAAAATTAAAATAAAGAGTAAATTACAAAGTTCGTCCTTTATGTATGTCATATATTACAAAGTATGTCCTTTATCTTTAATAAGCTCAGAAAACATACTCAATGTTTGTAAACCCTTACAAGTTATGTCCTTTAGTCATAACACAATTAGTTTTCATGGTTAAAGTTGACTAAGTCAACCCCACATAAGGGTATTTTAGTCTTTTTATCCTAAATATTATAATAAATAATCATAAAACCAATAAATAAAACAATTTTAAAATTATATATGTGTATATATAGTGTCTTCTCCCTCTCTCTCTTTCTAATTATCCTCCCCCCACAACCACAACCACAACCCACCTGCCACCGCCACCTCCGATCTGCCACCACCACCACTTCACCTGCAAGTTTACTCTGCTCCAAACCACCACCACGACCCACCTGCCGCCGCCGCTTCTCTCTCTCTCTAACTATTCTACCACCACCACAACCCACTTGCCACCACCACTACCTCATTGCAGATCGCCGTCGCTACACCACCCACCTGCCGTCGTTCTCTCTCTCTAACTGTTCTACCAGATCGGAACCCTAATTTTTCACTTTTTTGCAGGTTATTGAAACATATAGGTGTTTTTGACATTTACACGACCCAAAATTTCCCTTTTCCTTTTTCATTTCTTTCTGATCTGCTTCATGCCTTTCACCTGTTTGTAGAAAGTCCTAAGAGAAAACTCATTAAAATTTACAGACCCACATCGTCTTCAACCGTTTCAAGATTCTACTTTTCTCTTAAAGGTATGGATCTCCAAGCTTGCATCATATTTTCTTACATCTGCTGTAATTTATGTACCCTAATTTCCTCTTTTCGAGCTAAAAGCTTGTGCCTTTTAATAGTTGTCTGAACATTTTCTATGATCTAATGTTTGATTTTCTTAAGTCACTTAAGTTTGACCACATCTAATTAATGCAAATTTGTGGCTTCAGTTTTAATTTCAAGTTGTTATTTTGTAGTTTAGCTTGAATTTTAACATGGGTTTTCAGATCTTTGTGGTGCAGAGTAAAGAAACGAGTGTAGATACGGTGGAGGAGGTGCTGGTGGTAGGTACGGTGGAGGAGATGATACGGGTTTGATTTGATTTGATTTTGGATTTGGATTTGGGGGTGGTGATGATACGGTGGAGGATACGGTGGGGGAGGTGCTGGTGGTAGGTACCAGATGCGATTTAGAGGTTAATTTGGATTTGGGATATGGGTTTGATTTGATTTTGGATTTGGGGGTGGTGATGATACGGTGGTGGGGGTGTGTTTTGCGGTGGGGGGTGGTGGTAGTAGAGAGAGAGAGCAGAGAGAAAGATGAGAGAGAGAGAGTGTGTGTTCTGTATGTATGTGTGGGTGTATATAATATTATATAATGTTTTAGGTGTTAAATTATTGTGCCCTGTTAGGTAGAATGACATTAATGCCCTCATGTGCTTCTCATGTGACCTGACTTAACTGGGAAAACAAACAAGGTTTAGGGTAAAGGACATAACCTGAGTGGTTTTTCAAACATTAAGTATGTTTTCTGAGCTTATTAAAGATAAAGGACATACTTTGTAATAAATGACATACAAAAATAAATAAAGAGTTGGTTACATTTTTCGTCCCTCTGGTTTGTTAAAAATAACCATTACAGTCCGTTAGTTCTAAAAATTGTTAGTACATTTATGTCTATCGCCTTCGTCAATCCAAGCCGTAGCAAGAAACAGAAGAAAACGAGTCGTTATATTAGTGATAGCTAGACAAAAAGGCAAGGTGGCATAATTGTAATAATGAGAAATTTCATTAAATGCCTTGAACTATAAATAGAAGATTATGTCATAGATTAGGAACTTTTGCTACATTTGTCATTTTTGGAGCTTTCTAGATCTAGAGAGAGAATCTAGAGAGAGAAAGTGTTGTCATTGTGATTCAAGGTGTTGTACAATATCAGATTTATAATAGAATTACGTTTATATTACGTCACGTGTGTTAGGTCGCGTTCGTGTACGGATTCCGCACGTTTCACGTTCGTTTTGCAATCGTTTCGGAGTCAAAACCGGTCCTACAAGTGGTATCAGAGCAGGAGCTCGATTGCACTGATCCAACACACATTTCCGCTCGTGATTTCATCGATTTCAGATCCGGATTTCATCTATTTCTTCATCTTTTTCATATTTTTCACGTTTTTAACTGATTTTCGTCAAATTGAACGGGTTTTTACGGTCCAAATCATCTGATTTTTTGATATGTTGTGCGTATACACCTGATCTATAACCCTACCAAGTTTCAGATCCAAATTCCTAGCCGTTTAGGAGTAATCGAAGATTTTCGGTTCGTTTTTGCTGTCAAAATTATGGTCCGCTCATCTGGTCCGCTTATTTGGACAATTTCTGATAGTTCCGCTTCAAAGGGTCCGCTTATTCGAACATTTTGTGAGGTCCGCTCATAGGATAGCAGGAGGTCCGCTTTTAGTGACATTATTTTGAGGTCCGCTCATAGGTGTAACAGTAGGTTCGCTTATTCGGTCACAATCACTTTCGCTTATTTGTCAAGCCTTAGTTCCACTTTTGTGACATCATATCGAGGGATATTGCTGTTGTGTGATGAAATAGTTATCAGTCATTGAACAGAGTAAACACGTGAATTGTTGAATCTTTTTGCGATATTGCATCGGTCTAATCAAAGTGTTGTGAGATTTGGAATTGTCTGACATATTGAAATTGTGAATTAAAGGTTGTCGGTTCAATTGATAATGTTGTCGGATTTGATAATGTTGACAAACATAGCTTAAACAGTCACCGATCAATTGATTAAAAGGTCCAATTAAAATCGATTTAATACCTTGTTTGATTCTGTTTGTATACTGTGCACCGACCCACTAAGGATAAAATTGATAAAATTGTTGGCTGCATGCTAGATGTAATAATTGTTTGGCCCAATGCATATGGATTGATTAAAAAAATAACGAGACAGATTGAACGGCCCAATAGGATTTTAGTTGGTAATTAATTTTGTCGGATATTGACTGAAGAATTACATGTGAAGTAAACTTGATCTGATCATTATATCACGGCCCAATCATTATCAGAATTGCAAGCCCAAGAATCACGTGAACAGAACAGGTGTCGGCCCATGTGACTTTGATTTTGTAGGTCAAAATTGGATTAAAGTTGTTTTGTTAATTGAAGGCTACATTAATTGAAGATTGTTATTGCACGTGGTTTGATTCAAGTTTTGCATGTGATTTTGCATTAAAGTCAAAGAATCAGCAGTCACCCAAAACGGACAACACATTTGTCGTTTAGTATCTTACATTGAGAAGTTATTCGTTCAGACAGTTTCAATCCCACCCGAACGGACAACATTGTCACGCGATTATTGTCACTGTTGACTTGTGTTGACTCACTCGATCGGATACTCGTCCGTTTCAGTTGGTTGATATTCTTGTTGAAAATAATCATTGTTATTTGATTGTTTCTTGTGTTGTGATTTACAAGGTGTGAATATCAAGGTTTACATCATGACTGAAAACAAAGAAGAAAATATTATTGCTGAAATCAAAGAGAAAACTCGAGAAGAGATCTTAAGTGAGAAGACGTACAGAGAAAGAAACGTGGTCTACAACAGAATGGATGACATGCAGGAGGAGTATGAGATGGCTGTCGGTAGCAAAAGATGGGATAAAAAGAGAGAATGCTATTATAACAGAGAAGGAGAACCGGTTGTTCCCAAGAAAGACATAATTTTCGATGATGTTCTTCTCAAAGTCCCGTTGAGAGCTGAATACTATAGAAATGTATTGAAAGATGACACATACGCTAAGAGATTTGAAAAGGAGATTAGATATGCTATGTTATCGTGTCTAAGAAAAAGGGATGAGGAAAGAATGAAGAAGAATGTTGAAGAAATGGTGAACAATCTGAAGAAAGCTGCTGAAGAGGTTAAAGCAGAAACTGTTGAAGTTGAAGCTGTGAAGGAAATCAAAAGTGAAGAAGTTGTTGTGAATGAAGAGGTTGAGAAAGCTGTTACTGAAGAACAGCAGATTGAAGAAGAGGTGAAGAAAGAAGAAAAAGAAGAAAAGAATGAGAATGAGGAAGCTGATAATGTTGGTGACGAAGTCGGTATTGAAGAAAAGCAGAATGTTGCTGAGCAGACAGAGGTTGCTGAAAACACCGAAGTGTCAATCACTGAGGTAAATTCTGATTCTGAAAACTTGAAACTGATTGATCAGTGCAAGAAATGCATGGAACCATGCAGAACTTGTACTGAAAAAGATGAGCAATTTAGAACAAGAGATCTTGAGTTCACAAAAATTGAAAAGATTTTCAAAGAAAAATGCAAAGAAATGCTAGAAAAAGAAAAAGTTTTTAAAGAAAATGATGACAAACTTTCAGAAAAATGTAACAAATTAGAGAAAGAAAATGAAGTTTTGAAAGAAAATGTTTTGAAAATGACAAATGAATGTGAACAAAAAGAAATTGCTTGTCAAGAAATGAAAAAGGAATACGACTCTATGAAATTATCATATCATATTACGAAAGAGTCATATGAAAAAGTGAAAGACGAAATGAAATATGCTCAATCAAGAATGAATTATCTGTCTGAAACAACCAAAGAGCTTAAACGAATGTATTCTATAAAACAAGATGTTGTTAATTCTTATATTGAGGATGTTGCTAAGTTGAAGCGACAGATTGCTGATTTAGAACAGGATAACAACAAGTTAAAAAGTTACCACGTGTCGTCATATGTGCTTGAACGAACTTTCAATATAAAACCGGGTGATGGTGAGTCTGAGCAGAACAAGAAAGGCATTGGTTCAGAGTTTCATCAAGTTCCACCACCGGGAAAATTTGCATTTTATGATGAGGAAAAGGTCGAAAAAGCTTTCAACATGGTAGACCAATTGCCAGACAACATTGACATAACCTATTCCAAATCTGATGAGTCTCATGATTCAGAGGTGGTAGGTAAAGTCGTTGAAAGTGTGTTGAAAGAAGAGTCAGTTGTTACAGGTAAATCTGAATCACAGGATGAAGATGAAGGAAATCTTCATGATGGTTATCTGAAAAATACAAAATCCGAGGAAAGTTTGAATGATGATTCAAAAGGATTGGTTTATACCATGATTGGATCAGACAAATTGTTCTTAGATGTTGTATTCCCGATTCAGAATGTGATTTCAGAAAAGGTTGATAAAGTTTTCAAAATGGTTGAGATTGAGAAGTCTGAGATTTCAAAGTTTGCTAGTAAGAGTCATAGAGGTTTGTATAACAAACCTGGTTTCAAAAAGAAGAACATGAAGGCTGGTTTGGGTTATAAGAAGAAACAAAATCGAAACAAAAATGAGACGCCGAATTTTCAGACAAAAATGAGTTTTGTTCAAGGAGGCAGTTTAGAAAAAGAAAAAGAACTCAAAATGAGACAGTCTAATGATGAGTTCTTTGCTAAAAAGGAAAAGCAACAACCACAGGTCAAAGATGTGTCCATGAGAACATGTTTCAAATGTGATAAAAAAGGACATCTTGCACGCAAGTGTCCAAATCTAAAACTTGTGGATGTTGATCAAAAGAAGATTGATGCTGAGAAACAAAAATCTGAGAGTGTGAGACAAAGGTCAACCAAATTTGATTCGAAACAAACTTGGAGGTTCAATACAAACAAGTTTGCTTCAAATCATAATTGGAAATCAAACCAGAACAGGTTCGATTCAAGACAGACCTGGAATTCTCACACACCCAGATTCAGAACAACACATAGTTGGAAAACAACAGTTGATATGACAAAACCACAACAGTTTTGGAAACCAAAAGTTGTTGTTCAAAATCAAAATGTTCAAAAAGATTCACATTTTTACAAACGAGGTACACCAAAAGGTCAGACATGGTCTGTTAAGAAACAAGTTGATTTGGTAAAAGATGAGAAAGTAGAAGTTAAAATTGAGAAAGTTTTTGTGAAAAATGACAAAGAATTTCCAGCATTGAATGAAAATTATTGTGTTGAAATGCCTAAGGTTCAACAGACCTGGGCTAAATTGTTCAAGTAATCAAGTAGTCTGAATGTGCAGGTGCTCAACAAATCTGAAGATTGTGAGAATGGAAGTTGGAGCAGCCTGGCACAACGAGGAGAGGAGGCTGCTGGATTCTGTGTTGGTTGAAGCAGGAAGTTTATTTTCATTATGTACATAAATAAACAATATTTTCAAAAACCCTAAAAATTGAAAAATTTAAAAAAAAAATATGTTTGTTTTTAATTTTTGTCAAATATTCAAAAATACAAAAATATGTGTTGATTGAATATGCCGAAACCCTCACGGCTGAATAAACATGATTACTTTCATCAGATTGAAAAACGGTTTTCAAACTGTAAAAATCAATGTGTTGTAAATCATGGGGGTATGTATATTTTCTGCAAATCAGAGCACTTTAAGCAGAAAATAGATGGCGAGACAAAGCTATCAGTATTGGTTGTCAAATTTTCTTTAAATGGTTTTGCATTTTAGGGGGAGTAATATTGTCAGAAAATACAAAAACATTTGAAAAATTTGAAAAAGTCAAAAACATGATAAAATTAAAAAATTTGAGTTTTTATGTAAAAAGAGGAAATGATAGTACATCAGTAGACAGTTACAGTATGCTAAAGAATTGTAATGATTATATAGCGTTAAACAGTCTCACTGATGATGTGCCGATAGGTTTTTGCACATTTAGTAGGTTTGTTCGGGATATAAATCTAAATCTTTACTTACTTATTTCGTGGGGAACACTACTTGGATATATAGGTAACCCCTGAAATCTTGTTTGAAAGATTCCTTTTTCTGATATACTAGGTCTTTATACTCAATGATATCTGGGGTATTATTCTTGGACTTCTGCTGAATGGAAGTTCTGACCTAGTCCTCGAATAATACTTTCCGCAAATGCTTGAAACATAGCATCACCCTCAGCATATATGATAAGACAATAAAATTGCTTAGCAATGCTGTTGTAAAAAAGATCCTCTAAAGGGGACACACCCACAAGTTGAGTCATGATCTCTTTGCTGAACGGTAGTTCTGACCTGAGCTCTCATGATTCTTCATAATTTATTAACCCCTTACAGATATCATTTGTGTCATAATTACCTGTAAGACTGAATATTGGGATCTGGATACGGGAGTATATTCAAGAGGTGGGACACACGCATAAGTTTAAGTCTCTAAAACACTTAATCCGTATCCTGGACAGATTGAAAATTGTGTGAGAATTTAAAGTGGACAAGTATATCGACAATCTAAGTGAATTGTTTAATTCTTAATGTGTAACTAAGCTCAACGGTACTTGTGACTTGTCAAAAACTGATATGATCCTCTGTCGCATACTCAAACAAAAAAATTGTCTGTAAATATGTTTGTACATATTTCTTTACTGCTTTATATTTTCAGAAAATACAAAAAGATTTTTGATTCTGCTTTATTTTCGACAACCGATGTCTGAGTGCTGAGTTTCAAAATCTAAGTAAGCTGATTGTGTTTCTGAAAATAAAACAAGTTCATTAATTTGAAACTTGAATTAAAAATAAAAAATCAAAAACAGTTTGTGATATCTCCAAGGTCATTAGTTTGGACTTGGATGATTAACTGTGAGGGATTTGGATGCTTATACTGTTATAGAGCTAGTTTCCGATTCGTTTCGATGAAACTGCCAAATTCATGAAAATTGTTTGTTTAGAATGTTTGAGTGAGCCAGGTTACAATTCCTGGATAGTTGAAATTTGAAATGCTGTTACTTATAAATGTTTGAGTGATTGCAGATGAGATTCCAGACTACGATCCCGAAAGCCGAGTCTAAGGGGGAGTCTGAAGACGAGCTCAACGCAAAAGAAAACGTGGATTCAAGGAGCCATGTAACTATCCTAAAGGAGCTTATATACGGAAAGCCAGGTGTCGATCCCAAAAGCACGGAAGCTTGATGAAAGGGGGAGCCTGATGAAGAAAAGAGTCTACAGAAAGGAGAAGCTGAAGCTGAAGACAGATCCACCGGGATTCTGTTCAAGAAGACTAAAAGAGAAAGAGAAGACGCTACGAGTTTGACTCAATGATCGAGATTGACTGCGACAATATCCAAGGGGGAGTCTGTTAGTACATTTATGTCTATTGCCTTCGTCAATCCGAGCCGTAGCAAGAAACAGAAGAAAACGAGTCGTTATATTAGTGATAGCTAGACAAAAATGCAAGGTGGTATAATTGTAATAATGAGAAATTTCATTAAATGCCTTGAACTATAAATAGAAGATTATGTCATAGATTAGGAACTTTTGCTACATTTGTCATTTTTGGAGCTTTCTAGATCTAGAGAGAGAAAGTGTTGTCATTGTGATTCAAGGTGCTGTACAATATCAGATTTATAATAGAATCACGTTTATATTACGTCACGTGTGTTAGGTCGCGTTCGTGTACGGATTCCGCACGTTTCACGTTCGTTTTGCAATCGTTTCGGAGTCAAAACCGGTCCTACAAAAATTACCAAAGAGTTTTAAATTAAATAAAGGAGTTAATTACTGTTTTCGTCCCTGTAGTTTGTCAAAAATCACTATTTCAGTCCACTAGTTTAAAAATTGCGATTTCAGTCCCTGTGGTTTTACTTTCGTAACCATTTCAGTCCATGTGGTTTCACTTTTGTAACCATTTCAAACCATTATTCTGTCAAGTACAGGGACTGAAATAGTTACGAGGTGGACTGAAATGGTTACGAAAGTGAAACCACAGGGACTGAAATCGCAATTTTTAAACTAATGGACTTAAATAGTGATTTTTGACAAACCACATGGACGAAAACAGTAATTAACTCTAAATAAAGAGTTAGGTATTGTTCTGGCAATTTTTAGAACTAATGGATTGTAATGGTTATTTTAATAAACCACAGAGACGAAAAACTTAACTAACTCTTTATTTAATTTAATTTTAATAATAGGGGCATTATGGTCATTTCAAATAAACTAACACAATAACTGGATAACGTTAACAAGGGCGGACTGTAATAGTTAAGAAAGTGAAACCACAGGGACTGTTTAGATAATTTTTAAACTAATAGACTGAAATAATGATTTTTGACAAACCACAAGGACGAAAAACGTAATTAACTCTTAGTTTTTTATTAGTTGACATGATTTGCCATAGATATGAATGACATGAGATTGTGATGAAAATGGTGGATACACCAAGTTTTGTATTTGATTCCTTGTTACAATTTTGTTCTTCTAGTTTGGTAAAGTGGTTCACTTGCACTTGTGCATAAATGTGTATTATGCTAACTTAAACAACAACCATCAAGTTTCACTTGTGAGTAAATGGTATACGAACCTTTAATAACAACCAAGCTATAATAAGCATAGTATGTAACAGCCTCATGACACAACTATTTTTTTTAGTAAAAGCTGTAACAAGTATCCTTAGATCACTTTCAAATAAATCATAAGAAAAAAAAAAAAAACATAATTCTTCAATTAAAAAAAGTTAGCACCAGATCCAAAACAAAAGTTCAAAATCCTTAAGACCGCCCGTAATGGGGCGTTTTTTGTAAAAAAAATTCACCAAACACGCCGGAAAACACCCGGCTTCCGCCCCCTTGGGCGTTTTGGGGAGATATTCGACAAAAAAAATGCCCAAGGCGTTTTTTGAAACACGCTGAAGGGGCTTGTGGCAACGGTTGACTGACCAATAGGGCATTGTGGCATTATTTAATTTAAAAAAAAATTGTGTAATTAATGGAAGGGGCGTTATTGGGCATTATTCCCACTACGGCACTTTTGCAAAAACGCCCAATAATTCCCCCATGCTGATTGGACTGCCACATGGCAGAAAACGCCCCAGGGTGGGGGCATTATTCGACAAACGAGTACGCATGTCCTAACTAAAAATGCTCACTAGAATCTGTATTGATTTTTATATGATATATTGGCGACTCTAGAGTCTCGCTTTTCTTGTCCACGTTGGAACAAGTCACGAAGAAAGGAAATGTGACTTAACTGAATGTGAACAAACAAGATATAAATAACAATAGATAAATGATAACACTGTATAAAACTTATGTAACTCCCACAAAGTTCGATAAATATTTTGGATTATTCTATAGGATTTGATGATTTTTATATAACAGAACTGATGATTTTTATATAAGAAAATATTAATAGGTATTGAAAAGATTTATAATTTTTCGTTATAAGTGGAACTACAGGATTTAGATAGAATTGAAATTGGTAATTTGTAGAACATGATTACGTGACTTCCGTCTGCATATCATTGTAATAACCGAAAAATAAATAATAAGTTACATAAATAGTCCCTATAGCTTGTATTGGACTTAAACCGAGAACTTTGCCAAACTACAAGAACGAAAACCATATTTACTCAAAACCAAGTATAAAAGGTGTTAATGACATGGAAAAAGTAAAGATTGATGAAGGATGAATTGCTTGGGAAAAAAAAAAAAAATCCTTAAATAAAGAACAAAAGCGTCGCTGATATGTCATGTAACTAGACAGACACGTTCTTGAGTGAAAAATCGCCTAACGCACTAGAAATGGCCTTAGGGTCTTGGTTATGGTCATGTGGGCGGATGGCGATGGGCACGGGTTTCAATAGAACTACGTAGTATAGGACAATAGTAAGACAAGAAATGGAGTGAAGAATCTAAAGGAATACACACGTATTAACGCTTACAAGATTCATCGACATTTCTATCATACACAAACTAACAAACCTCTCTGTTTCTTCACCATTTATGTAACATTGCATCTAACTGTTGAATATTTATGGTTCTTGGCTGTTTACACGACTACAAAGTTGAAGCATTTCTTGATGATTGGGGTCAAAAGATAGGGCGGCTCGACAGTCCCGCATGGCACCCAAAACATCCCCTGTATGTTCATGAAACGCTGCCCGTAAATGCAATAAGTGTAGGTCCGCTTTGAATGCAATCGCCCTTGATAGCTCAGTGATCGCTTCTTTCTCCTTGTGATTGTCCATCAAGACTGGAATTTGACCACTAACCGAATTAGAGGAGAGCCCCACAAGAATATATGAAAAATCTAAGACGTTTTATATTTGACAAAGAAATTATTCGATAAAAATGGGCATTAACGTGTTTTGGTCAATCACCCAACCCGTAACAAATATTTACCCGGTTTGACTTGTTACCCAATCGTCCAAACCGCCTATTGTGCCACTTCTAATATGCTAGGAAGTCAGCTCGGCTTTTGTAGTTGACTAAGGTGTTTAAATTTTTCATATAAAACTATGAATTATAGAATTTTCTTTTCAGAAATAATAAATTATAATTTATTTGTTAGATGTAGTTATATAATTTAAATTGAATAGGTGAGCATTTATAGATCCTAGAGGGGTCAAACTAAGTGGCCAAGTGGATCGGTTAAAATGTCAAAACGAGTCAGCTGGGTTGGGTTCACTTTTTGTCAAAAAAGATCAAGCTTTTAATTGATAGTAAGGTCAATAACGATTACGAACACTATTTTATAGAAAAAATCCACTTTTTTTTTTTAACAAATGGTTCATGAGGCCTTATGCTTTCCAAGAACAGTTTGAACGACTTTTAACCCGTTCAACATGTTTTCTTTTAGGCTATTTATTTATTTGACCTGATAATGACCCGTTTAAAACTAAAATGATCGATATTCTCACCTCAACAGAATCAGATATAAGTTTGAGCCAACTAACCTGCTGCACGATATCTGTACGGATAAACCCGAAGAGGATCCAAACGAGTAACCATTTCAAGATCTAACTTCGTCTGTTCACGTTCACAATACTCTGATCTCTTTTCATAAGCAGACACATTATTCCGTGCCCTCTCAATTAACTTTGTCATTTCCTCATAAGCAGCAGACTTGTTGTTTTTTAAATAATGGACACGAGCAAGTCCCTGGTGGGCCCGCGTGTGCCTTATTTTAAGCGCGTTAATGTAGCAATCGGCTGCAAGGTCTAGTTTCCCAGAATCTACATAAACGCTTCCAAGATTGTTCAACGCCTGCCACAGTTTTAAGTATCAAAAGTTCATTTGACCCGTTGACCCATTACAGATAAAACGTAACCCAATTCGGCCCATAGGCCTGTAAATGAACTGAACGTTCATGAACTGTTTGTGAACTTGTTTGGCTGGAAGTTCGTTTATTTAATAAACGAACGAACATGAACACATTTTTTGTTCATTTAATTAAACGAACGAACATGAGCACACGTTTGTTCGTTCATTTATGTTCGTGAACGTTTGTCTATGTTCGTTCATTTGTGTTCGTTTATTTACATTTGTTTATGTTCGTTCGTCTATATTTGTTTGTTTACGTTCGTTTCATTTTAAATACATGAGTAATTATATTTATACAAATATTAAACATAAAAGGAATTTTCTAACTGCTTAATATAACTAATTGGTAATTGGGATTTCTAGTAATAAAAATGGGTTTTCCAATGGAATTTATCGTAATTAATCACTAATTTACATTAAAAATTACTTTATGTTCAATTACGTTTATTAATTATGTTCATTTGTGTTCATTTATGTTTCTTCAATTATGTTTCTTCAATTATGTTCATTTGTGTTGTTTATTGTTTGTTAAATTATGTTCGTTTAAGGTTTTTTTTTTATGTTCGTTTACGTTCGTGAATTGTTCGTTTTGGATTTTAAACGGACACGGCATGCCCATTTTCTTATAAACAAACATGAACAAAAAAATGTGTTTGATTCGTGTTCGGTTAGAGTTAAAGGAACGAACACGAACATGCCTTTGTTCGCGTTCTTTCGGTTCATCTGCAGGCCTATCGGGCCATATAGGTAAACTGGTCAAAATTTAGGGATAAAGATTGTTCAAACCTGGCCTTTGCGAAGCCTATCGGAAGGGCACTTAAGGGCATCTTGAAGAAGTGCTATAACGGTTGAAGAACACGTAGGATCTTGGCTAGAATCTGCCAAAGCGTATGCTTTCAGAAAAAAGGCCTCAAAGGATCTACTCAACTTAATAGATTCTTCGGCTTTTTTCAACGCTTCATCACAATGGCCCGTATCGTATAATATCCAACCCTCATAAACTAAACGTTCATGTTCACTTGTTGCATGCTGGCGGGCCAACTGTAAACTCCGCATCGCTGCTTCCGGACAATTTAACCTGCAATAAGAATTGATCAGTAAAGTTCAAGATTTGCAAGAAACCTAACACGTACCACAACTGTTTTTTTATGATTAAGTTCATATATTAGAACAAGAAAAAATGACAATTAGACACGTTATATTATAGCGTCATGTTGCATATGCAATGCCTCAACTATTTATAGAAAAATAAAACTGGACAAAAGTGTGTGTCGGTCAACCCAACTAGGGATGTTCAAAAGCCGTTGAAACTGACTGAACCGCTCAAACCGAGCTAAATCAACCGGCTTGGGCGGGTTAGAAGTAGTACGCTTTGGTTTACGGTTTGGAACTGGATGGGTAAACAGAACCAGACGAGATATTAAAACTTTTTTAAGGTAAATAATTATAATAAAAAATAAATATAAAATAACTTTTTCACTTATAGAAATCTAACAATAATAAGATGTATAGATTATTAATTTAACCAATGTCATGCTCTTAAGTTCTTTTTTCCACTTTTTTTCATAAACCTTTTAATACTTAAAGGTAAAATATTAGGTCGTTTATTATGTCTGCCATTTTACCAAGCTTTCGAATATCTAATGGTACAATAGCATGTTAAAAAAAACCAGCCAAACCATTTTAGCTGGTCCGGACTACCCAGCCAACTGTAGCTTCCGGTTCAGCCCAGAAATCGTGTTAAAACCGACCGAACAGGACCGTGAGCATCCCTAAACCCCACTTAGGTTGACCTATTTTGACGGTTGACACTCACTAAAAACTACCCAATTCGACCCGTTACCCAACCCTTCCATCTTCCCACCTCTAATTTTTGGTGTTGACATTACCACCAACTGTATTTTAATTATCAAGATTTGGTATCTACATGGTCTAACAAAGCCACACATTCACACATATACATACATATAATGAATGCTATACAAGTGCATTCAGTTTGTAAACGTTAAAATAATAATAATAACATAATACCTGAGTAGAAGCAAAGACTGTCTAAAATATAAAACCCCCTTGGCCGTTTCAGACTCCAGCATTTGATATATAACAGAAAGTGACCCGATATCGTCAACATCAGACCACCGATCATACAACTGCAACCAACAATCTGCACTTGTCCAACTTCGAACATGCTCACGAACCAACGTTCGAAACTGTATCGCGGGTACCCGCCCTTCAAACATCCGATAATCCGGACAAATAGTAAGAATCGCCTGCACATCACGAATCGCCGATTGATAATCTTCAAGAACCAAATGAAAACAAAACCTCAACTCCAAACATTCAACCGAAAGTTTAAAACCAAGAATCTTGTGAATCTCCGCCATTGAATCTTGCACATTTTGTTTTTTCATCAAAGTAGCCGCCCGGTACATATACGGGTACGTTAACGTCGGATCCAGTTCCGTTGCCTTTTCGAGATCTTCCCACTTTTTTTCATTATTTTCGCAGTATAACGATCGTTCTTGATACATCCATCCCATAGGAGTGTAATTTGAAATAATAGAGGTAAGTTTCTTAAAAGAGTCAACCTTTTTGCCCTTAATTTGACCGATTCTGGTCAAACCCGTGACAGAATAAACATGCCCTTCGGTCAATGCAGCCTTGAAGAATCTTTCGGCCTCGTTATATTCCTTTTTGAGTAATTTCACACATCCGAGCATATGATATGCCACCATCTTTTGTTGACTGTTTACCGTAGAGTCAACTAATTGTTCCAAAAAGCATGCAGCTTTATCGGATCCCGGATCAAGATCCATAGCAACTTGGCTTAATAAACAGTAGAGCAAAAACGAAGCGGACCCCACCATAACCGGACTATGCAGACTGTTAACACTAGTCAACAAGTCAACAACGCGTTCATCATTAAGAGAATTCGGGAGTTCTTGAAGGAAAACCTGCAAACAAGAGGCCGCAAGAACCGGACAGTTCTCTTCGAGAGCGTATCCCATAAGTTCAACCGCATCGTTTCGTGATAAAACGAGTGTTGCGAGTTTCCTGTCACAAGAATCTTTAAGATTCTCACAGCAAAATTTACTTGAAAACACCATGATTTCTAGTAAAAGATCCGTTGGTAAATCAGGCAACATACCCGTCGAGCTAAATTCGCTAATCACCTTCATACCCCTTAATGAAATGTCGTTTTTCGACAAATCTATGACCTCTGAAACTGATTCTATAAAACACCCGTTAAGCATAGAATGAAATGGAGGCGAAAGGGCCGCCATTTTTTGCCTATCACAAACTATTTTCGCATCCCCGATTTGAAACGAAACGGTTCCCGATAAACTATTCTTTTGATTCGTCATTGCACCATCAGGAAAACTAGTGTTTACGACAGACGGGAGCTCAGAACCGATGTTTATCAATCGAAACTCTTTTGCACATTTACCACACGACGAGAGTAAATCAGATATAAGTTCTTCACCTCGTTTTTCGTATTTTAACCATGCGCCGAAAATGAGTCGTTCGTGAACCGTACTTGCTTTGAGCCAAGCCAAACGAAGACTTCTTCTCATTAGTTTAATGTCGCCAAGGCCTTTAAAGACTTGATATCGTAATAAATATAGATTTGAACGTTCAAGTGGAGGACATGATTCGAGTTCTTTGTGGATTTGAGCTAAAACTTCTACATAATCAACAGGTTTGAACAATGGTAGAATCGATGGATCGCGAACTTTGATTAGAGATTCTCTGCAAATAGCATTAGTAAACACAATTAAAAGGATGAATATATGCATCTATTCATAATAAGGGGGTGTTTGGATGTGTGTTTCAAATGTTGATTATGTGATATTAAATATTTAAAATTTTAAAGATTACACATTAAACTATCAAAGGTAAGCATAATTGGCTTTAATAAAATGTATGCAACCGTATAAGGTCATCCAAGGGCCCATAAGCAGTTCCTAACTATAAAATGATTCTCACTTGAACTTCCCAAAGGGTATATATGTAACTTTACCCTTTGATTATCAGTTTTCTTGGAGCTAGTATAAAACTCATTATTTGACCCCCCCCCCCCCCCCAAACCGACCAGATAAGTGTAAGCTGAAGTAGTTTAAAAGAAGATTATACAACTAGATAATCACTTTGAAAAGGCCTAACCAAACACGACCCATAAAAATTCAATGTAGTTCCATTATTTCGACTTAAAATAATCACTTTTGAAATTTGTTGGAATTGAGCGTTTGGCTAGGATCAACATGTGAGTATTTGACCCCTAAACAATGAGATAATCATATGCAAGCAAGAGTAGTCTATCCAAACAACGAAAACCGATTACTTAGACAATAAGCTTTTGAAACACACCAAACCAATCACCCTTTTTAAGTTGGCAAATAGAAAACTTACAATGAAGAAGAGTGAGGTGAAACTTTTGAAAGCTTTCCTCTTTCAACTTGCAGCCATGATTGTGGATTCAGAGCATTTAGATGGGATTCTTTACAAGATTCGGATGGGAAGAATGCCCTCATGGTGCATATCAAATGGAAGATATCCAAATTATGGTTTTTTGAGGTAAAATTTGCAACTTTAACCAATCAACAGCATTTAAAAGCTCAAAATCCCAAATTTGGGAATGGGTTATCTTATCTTGATGATGAAAAATATCCCAGATCTCCACAATATCCAAATTATGGTTTTTGAGGCAAAGTTTGTAACTTTAATCAAACAAGAACATTTTACAAGCTCAAAATCCCAAATTTGAGTGAATTAACCCTTAAAAATCCCAAATTTAAATATGGGTTCTCTTAATTTGATAATGATCAGAGCTTTTTTCTTTAAAGGGTTTGATAAACTATACCAAAAATGGTATTTAATGCTTCCTTAAAAAGAGCCATAAATCACCAAAACCCCTAGATATTTACACATGATCTCTGCAACAAAACAAACCAAAACCACATTAAACTCACCAAATCTTTAAAGAAAGAAAGAAAAAAAAAAATAATAATAATAAACAGAGAGGATTACAAACCTGTTTTTGGATTTAAGGAAAGATCCACAGTAAAGATACAAATTTTCTTCACCAAATTAATGAATTTAAAGAAACTAAACAAACCCACTTATCTAGTGATCTGAATGAACAAATCCCACAAGATAAAAGTGAAGGAATCTGAAGAAAAATTCAATTTTTTATTTCTTTTTTTGGTAAAATGAAAAGTTTCCTCTTTTTCTTTGTTTTCTGTTCAATTTCCCACTGACTTTTTAACCCGTTGGAAAACATAAAGATTGGAACTCATGGTATGTTGTTTGTTGTTGGGTTGGGGAATTTATTGGTGCCAGCTGATGGTACAAGTGTTGATGCACGTTGTGCAAGTTTTAAGGTAGCAGGAAAGATAGGTTTGTTGATGACAGGACTGCTTTTCTTTCAAAGATATCGCCTAGGAGTGAGGAGTAAACTTGTGGGGTACAGTAGATTAACTTTATAGTTTATATATAAATAAATTTACAAGTTTTTTTTTTCTTTTTTTAATCTTGATATATTACCTATTAACTATTACATGTTAGATTACATTACATTACATAAACACAACAAAACCAATGGTCGGCCGGAATAGTGCATCCCATTGATTGGAGCAAAGAGGCGGCAAGGGGAATAGTGCCAGGCACATGCCTGGCACTTCCCTATTGGTCCAACTATTTTTTGATTTTATCCTCGTTTTAAAATTAGGATTTTGCCATCGGTTCAAAATTACGTTCTTACCCCAGTTAAAAATATATTTACCCTTTTGCTCCAGCTCAAAATTGCGATTTTGCCCTCGGTGAAAAAATACGATTTGACCCTCAGCCAAAATTACGGTTTTGCCCTAGCTCAAAATAAAAAATATGTTTTTCCCCTAGCTAAAAATTACGATTTTACATCAGTTTATTATTTTACAACCACTTTAAAATTACGTTTTTCGCCTCCAGTTTAAAATTACGTTTTTGCCCCCACTTAAAAATAAACATATGCTTTTGCCCCTGCTCAAAATTACGATTTTACCCTCATTTCAAAAATACGTTTTCGCCCCCAGTTCAAAATAAAAATATGGTTTTCCCCTTATTCAAATTTACAATTTTACCATCGGTTCAAAATTATGATTTTGCCCCCAGTTCAAAATAAAATGTAGTACTGTTTTTTTTATTGTTTTAGAATTATTCGGCCATCGCCCCGCAACACGAGCGAGGCATCAACTAGTTATTTAAAAACTACAAATGTTAATATTGTCATTATTTGTTTCACTAATCATTTAAACTTAGGAGGTGTTTGAGATTGCTTGTCAAATTCTTCTTTTCTTTTTTTTTTTTATTTGAAAAGTCACTATTAACTAAATTCTTTATTTCTTTCTTCTTTTCAAAGCATCAAAACTTCTTTTCAACACATTACCCAAACATCAATTTATAAAAAAAAAAACCTCTTTTTTGTAAAAGTTATAAGTCAATAAGGAGCTTGCAGATGGAATCCTAAACACCCCCTTATTCTTTGTAATTTAGATAAAATAAAGAGAGTATTATTTTTTTTCTTCATTTTAAATTTAGTTTAATTTTTTGAACCAAAAACAAGTAACTTCATATATGTCTCGAGGGGTGTGTATGGGTCGGTTTTAGTCTTAAATCATAATCATAATCGAGATGTCAGATTAAACAATTACAATAACCATAACCTGTAGGATCGGTTTTTGACTCCTGAACGATTGCGTATCGACACGTGTGACATGCGGAATCCGTACACGTGCGTGGACCGAACACGAGAGCCGTACTATAATCTGTGATTCGATTGATGATATGAAAAGTTACAAGTCACGTGAATCAACTTTTGCCTTTCTCTCTCTACTTTCTCTCTCTATGTCACACCCCGACCACGTAAAGCAACTAGACGTGGCGGAAACGTCGGGGAGTGTTGTAACAGAATTATTGTTTCATAACCATGGCATAAATAATTCAGCTTTATTTAATAAAAGAACTCATTGTTTTTAATACAATCAAATAAGTACAACTATGATCTTCCAAGTTTTAAAGTTGCTAAGGCATGAGTCCATCCTAAATGTAGCATGTATCGACAATCATTGCAAAGCAGTACCTGAAACATGTGTAAAAATAGGTATGTCAGCATAAAAATGCCTGTGAGATACATAGGTTTTGTGAATATAGGATTCATGACTTATAAGTTTAGAAAATGTTGTTTCAACAAAAGTCAGTCATGATCCTTGTAATTTGCTTTGTCTTGTAAATCGCTTGAAAAACAATAAATTCAAATGATATGTATAAATAAGAGAAAATTGTATGGTTAAATGTATAACCAAGTAAAGTGAGTTGTATAAGTAAATTGTTTGTAAACCAAAGTCTTGTAAGAGAATCGTGTTACTTGTGTAAAATGTATAAGTCCAAATTGAATGATTCAAATAACGCTACAATATGTAATACCATACAAACACTTATATATAGGAAGTACCAGCGGCGTATCCACCATGCTTGTATCATATTACACACGTCTCGTTACTTAAATCACTTAAACAAACCACCAATGTATAAAGTCTATGTTTAAATCAATAGTCAAACGTATTGAATAATATGCCAAAATGTTTATGTCAAGATGTAAGTCATGTAATGTGTAACCAATGTGATTTGTATAAATAAATGTAAGGTTAAACGAATAACCTTATAGTAGCATATTAAAAGTATACTTTGGATTTGTAAATAACATATTAAACTATGTTTTGGTTTCATAAATAACATATCAAAATATGCTTTGGGTTTTATAAATAACATATATGTTGGTTTTGTACAATATCACACGTGGGAGTATATCAAACTATACTTTAATAGTGTGATTTGAGAATTCATTCAGACCTGGTGCATCAAAATACACCTTTGAGACTATAGAAATACCACAAAGGCAATCCCTATTTGGATGGAGCAACAAATTGGTTTCAGACATTCCATGACAACAGGAATGGGGTGTCAAATCCTATAGCGCTATATCATACTAACAATCGGTCTGGTGAACATAAAATAAGTACAATTCAACATTTTATTTTATGTTCTTTGAGAAATCAATGCTTAAATCATAGATAGTCATTCAATTTGTCAATAGATAAGTAATAACATGTATAATCAATTATACTTTTAGAAAACATGAAAGTAACAGATAGGTACACATGCTTCACCCCAAAACAGTTTGGAAAACAGTAAAATAGGGGAACTATGTACTCACCTGAGATTGCTCAGAAGTCCTAAGATAACCACCAAGCAATGCTAGAGATCACGGAATATCAAACGACACCTAATTTAGGTAACTACATTAATAAACCGGACCTAAATCGGAGGATTGGATAGAATGAGAGCTCGTAAACCAAATGAGTATGGGAACTCATGTAGTATGGTTTATTAAAGCCTACATACTAAATGAAACCTAACCTAAGTGCTTGTGACCCATTACGACCCGTTTAGGTAGCTTATGCTACTTTAACGCGTCGTTCGCGTGAAACGCGTTCGGACCGCCTAACTAGTCCTATGACAAGTAATATATGCCTTAACATGTCTAAAATGGTTGTCAAATCAGTTTAGATGTCAAAAGTTATGTTACATATGTTTAAAATGAATTTTGGCATCAAAGGGGTATTTTGGTAATTTACCTAGGGCATATAAACTACTTATCATACAACTAACTAAACGTCGTGACCATAGGGTATAACCTCGGAAGGTTATTCCCTATACTATGGTCACCTAAAGTGCTTGGTCGGATCCTAATGATCGACCAACGGGTCGGGTTCGAAAGTATAAGCGATTGTTTAGATCGCTTACCTTACGACCCTATATAAGCACTAAACTAAAAGTGACGAGCTAAGCATGTTAAAACATGCTTAACTAAGTTTAGAAAACAGGTTTGGTATCACAACAAACGGTTGTGATACCTAAGAGTAGTTTGGTTACAAAATACGCAAGAATACGTATTCTGACCGAAACTACGGCTCGTCACTGAGCCTAGATAACGTGGTAATCAGTAGGTATAGTCACTAGGGACTATAACCATCGTGATCACGCTCACGTTATGAAGTTCAAACGAACTTCGCATCGACCATAAACTGGTCAATGAAGAAAGTCAAACAAAGTTTGACTTTCAGAATCGAAAAGACTCGAAAAGCAATAAAAGAACGAAAGAATACTTACGAAGGGTCCCCGAATGCTAATCTAGATCAAAATAACTCAGGTATGAAACAATGGTTTCAACTTAGAGCACAAATGATCAGATTCTTGTGAGAAATGTGTGCAAATGTGATGGGTATTTATAGTATTCGGAGAACCGTTAAGATCGTTTCTTGGAAAAGAGGGAATGATCTAGCCCGTACACTTGTCAAGATGTTATGGTAACTGAAAATGGCCACCATAGGAGTTTAACAAGTGGCACTTGACCTTTGGGAGGGGTTAAAGGCTGTTAACTGTTGTTTAAAAACGATTTGCTGCATCTGACCCAGGCTAGCGCACCGTTACATTAAAAGTGTAGAGGTGCGCTAGGCCTAAGTTTGGCAGATTTACAATTTTGGTCCCTGTCATGAATTCAGCCCATTTTCGACACGTTTAAGGCCCGTTAACCCCATTTCAAAGCTCTAAAATGAAGTTAAAGTATTGGGAACTTAAAACATGCTCAAAAATATCTCGGGTGTCGGTTCGTTTAGCCGTACGGTTGCGATGTTCGGTTAATTACGACGGAATGCGCATAAGCGCGAAAAACGATCCAAATGACGCGACGAATGGATTTTTCTCATGCCAAACACTAAAATAAAATATTATAGTGCTTACATAAATTTTTGGATGTCCGGATGTATTCAGAACGTAAGTTATGCGCGAAAATGCAAACTTGTGCACTTTTTGACACTTTTAGTCCCTGAATGACCCAAAAGTTTATTTTAGCACACCGAACCCCTCAAAGCCTATTTCTAAGCTATGTAAAGGATATTTAAGGTGTGTTTAACTTATGGCCATGTTCCGGAATGTCTGTTACAGTTCAAATTGGCATACTTTCGCAGTTTGTCAAATTTAGTCCCTGTAAGCGAATAAACTTTGATTTCACCACACCAAACCTTCCAAAAATTATATCTAAGTTATGTAAAGGTTGTTTAAGGTATTTTAAGCCTATTTCACTATTCCAGAGTGTTCGTTGGGTTAAACTGGTTATATTTACGCATCAGAGCGCGTATAACCCTCCAGAAAGCGATGTAAAGCTTAAAATCGAACAAGAGTTGATATGTGCAAACGATACACATATTTTTACAAATCCCAAATATGAAATACAATATTTCATTGGTTTGGCATTTGTTTGATGGTTGAAGTGACACAGGTGTCACAGTCTCCCCTACTTTAGGAAATTTCGTCCTAAAATTTAATTCTAGAGGAAACTTGTGAAGACAACTGTGACGGTTTCGCCTTCTAATAGATCCATTGAACCCTTAAGTAAAACTCTGGGCCATGTTAGGATTCTTAGCGAATTTTTTAACCCTCAAAGTGAATTCCTTGTAGCAGTAAAACATGGAATTTTTGAACTACTGACAGAAGAACGTTTCTTATGAAGACTTATCATAGGAAACTTGGTGTGTGATTGAGATCAGAACTGGGAAGTGTAAGATAAAATGACATCGGTCAAGGCCCAAGACTTCTCCCGTATCATTATTCTTGTCACTATAGGTCTTAACACATGACAAAACTTCATGTGGTTTCTGTGCACTGAATTCCATAATTATGTAGGCCTCCATAATTACGTAATTCCTTGCACAGTCCGCACAGTTCATTTCATAATGCGTAGAGGAAAAATCAATTGAATAAACATGAAATGACTCGACTAGATCACCAAAGGATCTTTTTAACTAAATCAACGACGATCTTTTTAACTAGATCAACACATGATCTTCTTAACTAGACCGTCGTACGATCTCCTTAAATAGACCACTTAAGGGATCTTTTCATTTATATCATCAAATGATATTTCTAACTAGATTTTCAAATCAATCTGTTTAACTAGACCACCAAAGGGTCCAATTATAGAATAGTACTTTAAAACCCAAGGGACTTGACTACAACGTAGAAGTCCATTAAGGATTTAAGATAGTAACTTTGGATATCCTACTATGAATCCCTCATATGAGATATGAAAGATTTTACGAGGATTTGGATGGATCACATACAACCACAAAACATGTATGAAAACACATAAGCACAAAATTAGTTAACTTGATTCTTTAGTTTGTTATCTTATGGTATGGATATTTAAAGCACACCAGGAATCCAATCCATGAATTTCATTTGGCACTTTAATGATTTTCAAGGATCCATCTATAAAGATAGAAGGATTTTCAATAAAAGTTTGGCTTTGTTTCTTAAAAGAAACGAGTGTTTAAGGTTTTTGGGGAGATCACAAGTGATCATAAAATGATAGAACCACACGAGTAGTTTGTATTTGGGTCGACATCATAAGGTTGCATCAATCATTCATATAAACGCATAAATTTTGCAGAAATAAGAACAAAAATCTTTATTTATGTAACAACCAAATTGTCTTGAAGTGTCAAAAGATAACAACCAAGGAAATAAAACACTAATTGTTCATTGCTGCATCATTGTTCACGTTTGCCTCATTGATGTTGAACACTCGTCCACGCGCTGGAGGTGCGTTAACAAGTCTTGGGCAATTGTTCCTGTAGTGGGTAAGGTCACCACAGTTATAACATGACCCCGGAGGGAACCGTGCTTGAACAGCAGCAGGGTTTGCAGCAGCTTGATTTGCATAACGACAAACATTGATCAAATGTCCCAACCGCCCACAGTGGGTACATTTGTGACACTGCTCTTGTTCCAGATGATGACGGTTGCACTTGTTGCACAAAGGTGCAGTACCAACATAGTTTTGCCTTTTGCGAGGTTGTGCTGGCTGGTTTGGTGCAACCTGTTTGTCTTGAGCAGTTACAGCGTAGTTTTGAGAGGCTTTGCGCTTCTTCTTCTTGGATACCTCAGCATGTTCTTCCTTGGGTTCAACTTGAGCAGTCTTGTCGGATGGTCTTGGGTCGCCTTTTCGAAAAAGCTTTTTCTTTCTGATGTGGGATTCAGTTAGGGTGGCAGACAATTCAATGGCTTGTCTGACAGTAGTAGGGTTACTGCCAGTAACAATATCCTGAACTAGGTCAGGAAGACCATCAGTATATTTCTCGATCGCCTTATCCACAGGAGTAACCATAGCAGGACACAATAGGCTCAATTCTTCAAAACGGTCAGTATAGGCTCGATGTTCACCACTGTCTTGCTTCAAATCATCAAACTCCCTCTCCAAAGCTCGCAGTTCATGACGAGGGCAAAACTCCTTCATCATAAGAGCCCTAAGCTCAACCCATGTCTGTGCTAATGCAACCTCAGCACCGCGGTCTCTCATCACCCCGTTCCACCATATGAGATCCCTCTTCTGAAACACACTTGAAGAAAACTCGACCTTGCGACTTTCAGGACACTGAACGTGATGGAAGGTATTCTCAATGCTCTCGAACCACTGAAGAAGCCCAGTTGCTCCCTCAGAACCACTAAACTTGAGCGGTTTTGCCGAGTTGAAACTCTTGAAATTGCATGGAGCATTGTTGTTGTTGATGGCTTGCATCATTTGAGCATAAAGATTTGGGAAGGCAGCAGCCATTTGCTGCACGATGATTTCTGCCAGTTCGGCATTCGCCATCTGATTGTCACGTCGAGGAGGCATTCTAAAAGAGGAAACATGAAAGGAACCGAGTGAGAGAATTTAGACGAAAAGAATGAGATGAAACAAATCTGATGTAAGCAAGGATAGTGGTCATTTGTTTGTTACTACAAAGCAACAAACGACCTCGGTGATTAATGAAAGTAAATAGGTCAAAAATAATGTATCGCGAAGACATGCTCGCCTATAAGTGAACACTCATCCCAAGAATTCCCAGGTAAGCACAACTGGTCTCGCGTCTGATGAGATATATACGAAGTGCTTGCCTAGACAGAAAACCCAGAATACAGGCATTCACCCTTCCAGTTTGCACGTGTTCACATTATTTAAAACCCAAAACCTTGACGAGATTTTGAAAACTCAAAGGGGTTCAAAACCATATAACAGAGGGTTCAAAACCTTACAATAGAGGGTTCAAAACCTAGTAATCAATCATCCTAGAACAGATGATTAGTTTTCAAAGCGGTTTTGAAATTTATGTTCTTGTTGTGGTCGTCGCCTAAGGATAGGTGACGGTATTGTTTTATGACTAAACGCAAGTAAACTCGCGTTAGGGTCCTAAGAAGGTTATAGACTAGGTCAAAGCATTACTAATAACCTAATTCCCTATAACCATTGGCTCTGATACCAACTTTTCTGTCACACCCCGACCACGTAAAGCAACTAGACGTGGCGGAAACGTCGGGGAGTGTTGTAACAGAATTATTGTTTCATAACCATGGCATAAATAATTCAGCTTTATTTAATAAAAGAACTCATTGTTTTTAATACAATCAAATAAGTACAACTATGATGTTCCAAGTTTTAAAGTTGCTAAGGCATGAGTCCATCCTAAATGTAGCATGTATCGACAATCATTGCAAAGCAGTACCTGAAACATGTGTAAAAATAGGTACGTCAGCATAAAAATGCCTGTGAGATACATAGGTTTTGTGAATATAGGATTCATGACTTATAAGTTTAGAAAATGTTGTTTCAACAAAAGTCAGTCATGATCCTTGTAATTTGCTTTGTCTTGTAAATCGCTTGAAAAACAATAAATTCAAATGATATGTATAAATAAGAGAAAATTGTATGGTTAAATGTATAACCAAGTAAAGTGAGTTGTATAAGTAAATTGTTTGTAAACCAAAGTCTTGTAAGAGAATCGTGTTACTTGTGTAAAATGTATAAGTCCAAATTGAATGATTCAAATAACGCTACAATATGTAATACCATACAAACACTTATATATAGGAAGTACCAGCGGCGTATCCACCATGCTTGTATCATATTACACACGCCTCGTTACTTAAATCACTTAAACAAACCACCAATGTATAAAGTCTATGTTTAAATCAATAGTCAAACGTATTGAATAATATGTCAAAATGTTTATGTCAAGATGTAAGTCATGTAATGTGTAACCAATGTGATTTGTATAAATAAATGTAAGGTTAAACGAATAACCTTATAGTAGCATATTAAAAGTATACTTTGGATTTGTAAATAACATATTAAACTATGTTTTGGTTTCATAAATAACATATCAAAATATGCTTTGGGTTTTATAAATAACATATATGTTGGTTTTGTACAATATCACACGTGGGAGTATATCAAACTATACTTTAATAGTGTGATTTGAGAATTCATTCAGACCTGGTGCATCAAAATACACCTTTGAGACTATAGAAATACCACAAAGGCAATCCCTATTTGGATGGAGCAACAAATTGGTTTCAGACATTCCATGACAACAGGAATGGGGTGTCAAATCCTATAGCGCTATATCATACTAACAATCGGTCTGGTGAACATAAAATAAGTACAATTCAACATTTTATTTTATGTTCTTTGAGAAATCAATGCTTAAATCATAGATAGTCATTCAATTTGTCAATAGATAAGTAATAACACGTATAATCAATTATACTTTTGGAAAACATGAAAGTAACAGATAGGTACACATGCTTCACCCCAAAACAGTTTGGAAAACAGTAAAATAGGGGAACTATGTACTCACCTGAGATTGCTCAGAAGTCCTAAGATAACCACCAAGCAATGCTAGAGATCACGGAATATCAAACGGCACCTAATTTAGGTAACTACATTAATAAACCGGACCTAAATCGGAGGATTGGATAGAATGAGGGCTCGTAAACCAAATGAGTATGGGAACTCATGTAGTATGGTTTATTAAAGCCTACATACTAAATGAAACCTAACCTAAGTGCTTGTGACCCATTACGACCCGTTTAGGTAGCTTATGCTACTTTAACGCGTCGTTCGCGTGAAACGCGTTCGGACCGCCTAACTAGTCCTATGACAAGTAATATATGCCTTAACATGTCTAAAATGGTTGTCAAATCAGTTTAGAAGTCAAAAGTTATGTTACATATGTTTAAAATGAATTTTGGCATCAAGGGGGTATTTTGGTAATTTACCTAGGGCATATAAACTACTTATCATACAACTAACTAAACGTCGTGACCATAGGGTATAACCTCGGAAGGTTATTCCCTATACTATGGTCACCTAAAGTGCTTGGTCAGATCCTAATGATCGACCAACGGGTCGGGTTCGAAAGTATAAGCGATTGTTTAGATCGCTTACCTTACGACCCTATATAAGCACTAAACTAAAAGTGACGAGCTAAGCATGTTAAAACATGCTTAACTAAGTTTAGAAAACAGGTTTGGTATCACAACAAACGGTTGTGATACCTAAGAGTAGTTTGGTTACAAAATACGCAAGAATACGTATTCTGACCGAAACTACGGCTCGTCACTGAGCCTAGATAACGTGGTAATCAGTAGGTATAGTCACTAGGGACTATAACCATCGTGATCACGCTCACGTTATGAAGTTCAAACGAACTTCGCATCGACCATAAACTGGTCAATGCAGAAAGTCAAACAAAGTTTGACTTTCAGAATCGAAAAGACTCGAAAAGCAATAAAAGAACGAAAGAATACTTACGAAGGGTCCCCGAATGCTAATCTAGATCAAAATAACTCAGGTATGAAACAATGGTTTCAACTTAGAGCACAAATGATCAGATTCTTGTGAGAAATGTGTGCAAATGTGATGGGTATTTATAGTATTCGGAGAACCGTTAAGATCGTTTCTTGGAAAAGAGGGAATGATCTAGCCCGTACACTTGTCAAGATGTTATGGTAACTGAAAATGGCCACCATAGGAGTTTAACAAGTGGCACTTGACCTTTGGGAGGGGTTAAAGGCTGTTAACTGTTGTTTAAAAACGATTTGCTGCATTTGACCCAGGCTAGCGCACCGTTACATTAAAAGTGTAGAGGTGCGCTAGGCCTAAGTTTGGCAGATTTACAATTTTGGTCCCTGTCATGAATTCAGCCCATTTTCGACACGTTTAAGGCCCGTTAACCCCATTTCAAAGCTCTAAAATGAAGTTAAAGTATTGGGAACTTAAAACATGCTCAAAAATATCTCGGGTGTCGGTTCGTTTAGCCGCACGGTTGCGATGTTCGGTTAATTACGACGGAATGCGCATAAGCGCGAAAAACGATCCAAATGACGCGACGAATGGATTTTTCTCATGCCAAACACTAAAATAAAATATTATAGTGCTTACATAAATTTTTGGATGTCCGGATGTATTCAGAACGTAAGTTATGCGCGAAAATGCAAACTTGTGCACTTTTTGACACTTTTAGTCCCTGAATGACCCAAAAGTTTATTTTAGCACACCGAACCCCTCAAAGCCTATTTCTAAGCTATGTAAAGGATATTTAAGGTGTGTTTAACTTATGGCCATGTTCCGGAATGTCTGTTACAGTTCAAATTGGCATACTTTCGCAGTTTGTCAAATTTAGTCCCTATAAGCGAATAAACTTTGATTTCACCACACCAAACCTTCCAAAACTTATATCTAAGTTATGTAAAGGTTGTTTAAGGTATTTTAAGCCTATTTCACTATTCCGGAGTGTTCGTTGGGTTAAACTGGTTATATTTACGCATCAGAGCGCGTATAACCCTCCAGAAAGCGATGTAAAGCTTAAAATCGAACAAGAGTTGATATGTGCAAACGATACACATATTTTTACAAATCCCAAGTATGAAATACAATATTTCATTGGTTTGGCATTTGTTTGATGGTTGAAGTGACACAGGTGTCACACTCTAGCTCCTATGCTCCAAAAGTCACAAATGACAAAAGTTCTCCAAAAAGTCTAACATAACATTCCTATTTATAGGCCATGGAATTAATGAGAGTTTTCATTAATTACCAAAATGTCAACTTACTTTTACTAACTAAATATTACAATATAAGACTTTGTTTTCTTCTGATTTCTGCTACGGACTGATTGACAGAGGCGATAAACATTACTGCACCAACAGACTCCCCTTGGATATTGTCGCAGTCAATCTTGTAGCGTCTTGTCTTTCTCTCTCTCTCTGAGTCTTCTTGAAGCTTTATCATCTTCAGCATTCACAGACTCCCTCTTGCTTGAACAGAATGCCCGTGGATCTGTCTTCAGCTTCAGCTCCCCCTTTCGGTAGACTCTTCCTTCTGGCTCCCTCTTTCGTTAAGCTTTCGTGCTATTGGGATCGACACCTTGCTTTCCGGTTACAAGTTCCCCCTTGCTACGAACTTGTCTTCAGACTCCCCCTTAGACTCGGCTATTGTCACACCCTGACTTTTACGGAAGCGTGATTATGGTGTGACTTTCTTAATGCCAATGCATTCAATCATAACAACAACTATATGATAAAAACCATAGATGGTCATCCATTAATTAAGTATAAAAAGAATAACAAACATCATTGTTTAAACATAGACTTCAAATTCATATCTTACAAACCGTACGAACTGTTTTGAGTTCCAGAAGGACTCATCAAAAGACTCTAAATAAAATCAGGCTTTGGTGGATGTGCCTCGTCCAGGAATAAGACACCCTGACCAAACCCTAAGACCATGGATGACATCTTTTATTCTTAAACCACACTTGGAACTTCCGAACGCCCGCCAGATCCACATCTAATTCCCTGAAATACATGTTGTTTGAAAACATCAACAAAAGTTGAGCGAGTTCATGTGTTTGTTTGTGTGTATGAATAAACCTCTGAAATCATTGTAAGTATGTATGTAAGTTTGTAAAATCCCGGTATGAAAGCAACAAGGAAAAACATATCATTAATGGTTTGCAAGGCCATTAATATGTGTGACGTGATGCAGGAAGGCTCAAACCTAACAGACTTTGCACCGGGATTCCGGCTGTAAGACATAGTCAACCCATGGGCCAAACCCTGGTCCAACATGGGCGGGGCTCGCTACACCCAAATAGATCTATCACTCATGTCCCTCGGTCCTACAACGAGGATTAATGGTCTTAAACGTCATACCCACCACTCACATGATCTAGCAGTACCCTTCCTTAGCTAACCATACCAAATAGTAACGTTTGTAAACAGTTGTAACATGTACTTCACCCCCGAAGTTATAAAACTGAAAGCAGTAAAAAGAAAAGGGGGTCACGAACTCACAGTTTTGCGTCTTCAATCACCGTAACTCAAGCTTCTTCGGATAGAACACGACTACCTACAACGTACTAATGTCTATTAGACGAGCGGGCCGTGCCTTGACTTAGTATTAATGTCTTTGAGTTACGTTTCTTTTGTGTCTTCGATATTATTCAAAGTTATATAATTATTTGTTAAAATAATTAATATTTTAACTTAAACTATATTTATTAAATTTGGAATAATAATATATTTTTGACTTGATACACTTCAGGTATTTATACATGTATATCCTTCCCAAAGATGGGGGTATTTGTATTCATGTGTATTTTTGCCATGTTTTGGGGTCGTATTGCGGTGTGTATTTATACGTACGAGAATACGTATTTTTATTGTATTCATTAAGTATCCTTATACTTAATTTCATATCAATTATTCTGGAATATTATCTTTAATGAAGATCCAATATATATTTCCAAAATATATATTTTAAGGAGTTTTACTTAGAAAAATTATTTATAATTTTTCGTTGACAAAAATATTTGTATTTCTCATAAGTTCAAAAATAATATATTTTCAAGTCCAACTTGGAAAATATATTTAAACTCATTTTCTTCCAAAGATGATATGTTTCATATTTATTTGAGAAAAATATATTTCTCCCAAGAATATTGTATTTCATGTTTGTGTAAGAAAATATATATTTCTTAAAAACAATATATCTTCCAAAAATTTCAAGAAAAATATATATTTCATACTTGCCAAAAGTAATATATTTTTCTCTTGTCAAAATATGATATATTCTTGTAGTAATTGTAAAAATCATATTTTTACTTCCTTGGTGTCCATAATATTATTTACCAAAATATTCTTTGTGAATAAATTTTCCGGAATATTTCGTAAATCCTGTATTTCATAGTTCGGTTTCACCAACATTTTGTGTAAGTGTGTATATTTATTCCTTGGAATTTTGGTAATATTTCGGACGGTAATTCTTGGTATTGTGTGAGTTATATTATTTCAAGTCCTAAAATAATATAACTAATACACAAAGTATACAAATAATCACATACATTGTGTCTTCTAAACATATATTTCCTAAATACATATTTAGTCACCTTTATTTATGAAAACCAACCTCCAATATTTATATTTTTGTAATAAAATCTATGGCAAAGTTTTTGTGACAATTTATGGTTAAAATTACACTTGTAAGTGTAGGTTAATAAATATTTTTCTAAGTGTTTGGATTTTTAGAAAATTTTGCCATAGTTTCCCCTAAAAATTAAGGTTTCCATGCTTTCAAGCATATCATTTTCTTTTGTAAAAAATCAACAAAATCAATTTACAATCATCAACAAACAATTTACACTTACCAATTTTGCCAAAATCATGAATATTCTACTACTTCATGAACTTGAATATTTGTAAAATTTTGTAGGAACTTACTAGTATTATTAGTATGCTTTGTTACCCTTTAAAATGTGATTAGTTATTTAAGAACTTCATTTTTATAGAAGTTAGATGTTTACAACTTCCAATCATATTTTCCAAAAATATTTCTTTATGCATTCTTTTAGTTACACAAGTGTTTCTACACTTGTTTAACCATTAAAAATAAGATTTGTTTATGTAAAAACCAAGATTAAATGAAACTCATATTCTTAACTTGGTTTCTTTGAAAAACCATTCATAAATCTTTAGATCTATATGATTAATAACTTACCTTGATCATTATTTTTCAAGAAATCAAAGTATTCTTTCAAGTTCATGATCTTCATGTGGATGATCTATCATCCTACAACATTTCTACTTTCACATCTTGCTAGATTATGTTTTTAATCATGATCTAGCAAGATCTTATGATGATCAAAATCATTTCTATAAACAATCAATGATCAACAAGCATAACAACTCATATTCATCAAGATTACTTCATTAAACATGCTTATATTCAAGTTTACTTCTTGTGATCTTTAGTGTTCTTGATGATTATCATTATGTTTCTTCTTTTAATGTGACAACCAGTGGCGGACCCAGGAATTTTTTCCTGGGGGTGCGGAATATTTTCAAAGATTTTAGGCCCCTAGCTGTATAAAAATATCGGTTCATAGCGGGTCGCACCGGATCATGTAAGACAAAAGAACATCAAACTAAAATTTATAAATCATCAAAAACACGTCATTACAAATTATAAATTACAAACGTATTTAAAATTGTGCCCTACAGGTTTTTTTTTTTTTTTTTTTGAAATATATCCAAAAGATCATCTAAAGATACTAAACACGCCATAAGTTCATTACATTCTTACTCATTGTTCCTAACACATGTAATTTGCTCCATAACTTCATAAAACAACATAAAACACTTAAACAAAATAAACAATAATGTTCAACAATAGTCCATAACTTTCAATTATATTTTTAAACATTCAAGCCCTAATATTAAATATTGATTACTTGTAATTAATCATTTAAACAAACAAAGCTATAAATAAAACAACAAAATCATTTAACTACAAGTGTTCCTAAGGTCAATCCAAGTAAGTAGGAAAAAGAATCAAAGCAAAAGGTCAAGAGATGAGTGAGTTATACTCACTTTTGTAAGAAGATAGCAATCTGCCTTAGCTCCTGAATTCAGCTACGTTTTTGAGAGTTTGAGAGTGAATAGAGAGTGTTTAGAAAGTGAAAAATGCTTGGAGGAGGCTTGGGTTTTATAGGGGATGGATTAGGGTTGGGTTGGTGAGGTTTAAATGCAAGAAACACACTTAAAACCAATCAAAACCCAAGAAAAATCGACCAATACACGAGCTGGTTAAGGTTGTCTTCGGATCCACCTGGCTCGCGACCCGCGAAGGTGGTTGAGGGGCGGGTCACGGCCCGCCAGGCCTAGCCTGGTGCGAGTTTAAGTTTTAAAATTTGACATTTTGGCCCCCCTTAAGTTTATATTTAGGGTTTTTAAGGGTTATTCATGATATAAAGGCATATTATAGGGATGCAACAAGTATAATTTGTCACACCCTGACTTTTGCGGAAGCGTACGATGTGTGACATGTTCAATACCATTGCATTCAATCATAATAAACAACTATATGATAAAAACATGATGTTCATCCATTCATACGTTTAAAATATTACAAACACGGGTCATTAAGTTTCAACCAACAAATCATCAAGTTATGTTACAAATCAAAAGTGGATGACATCAAAACTTGAAATTTATGTCTTGTAACAACACCTGCGCCCAAGATCCATCTTGCTTCCTGAAATACATGTAATTTTGAAAACATCAACAAAAGTTGAGCGAGTTCATGTGTTTCTGTATAAGTTCGGCCACTTCCGGCCCAAGGGTGGGGCTCGCAACACCCAAATAGACCTATCACTCATGTCCCTCGGTCCTTATACGAGGATTAATGGTCTTAAGTGTTGTACCCACCACTCACATGATCTAACAGTTCATTCCTTAGCTAACTATACCATTTGTAATCATCGAAACATTTGTAACATGTATTTCACCCCCGAAGTTATAAAGCTGAAAACAATTAAAAGAAAATGGGGACATGAACTCACAGATTTGCGTCCTGCTGTCTCGTATACTCAAAGGTCCTTCTATGAGTCGTACAACTACCTACAGACGTGCCATGTTTTATTAGACGTTTAGGTTGTGTAACGACTTTTAGTCTTAGTTTCTTTGTTAAGACTTAGTATCCTTTGAGTTACGCTTTTGATGGACATCGTATAATTCCAAGGTGTACAATTATTAGTTAAAATAATAATATTTTAACTTAAATTATATTTGTCAATTATATGGAATATTTGTTAAGATAATATATTTTTGACTTATATCATTTATAATTCCTTCATGAATATTTCCCAAGGATGGTATCATTATACTTGTGTATTTTTTTTAGTCTTGTGTATTTTTCCAAGTAATGGTGACGTATTCACGTGTGTGTTTGTACGTACGAGAATACGTATTTTTATTGTATTTATTAAGTATTCTTATACTTAATTTATGTATTTAATTTTCCGGAACAATATTTTTAACCAATAAAAATCACCAATTTATCTATACTACTTTATAAAGCATATCCAAAGGACTTCTTAAAGTCCATAAAAATTCCCTTAAAACACCCCTAAAGCATGCTGTACAACCCTCTAAAGCACAATATAATTTACAATTCCAATTATGCCCCCCAAAAATTTTACCCTTTACCTGGATCCATCATCAGCCGTCCATTTTCTTTCATGTCTTCACACGGATCGTGATCTGATGGATGATGTTGTTTTCACACGGATCCACCTTTCCCCTTCATTCTCTCTCATCTCTCTCACAACTCACATCTCACCAGTCTCTCTCTCTCTGGCGATTCCAGATCCAGATCTGGATCTAGGGTTTCTCTGCTATCTCTCTCGCGATCCAAGCTATTCAGATCCGCCTTTCCATCTGCTCTCTCTCTCGCACGATCCAAGCGATTCAGATCCAAGGAGATTCAGATCCAAGAGATTCAGATCTAGGTGCTGTGTGTGCGATTCAGATCTGGGTTTTTATTGCCATAGTAAGGTTAAAACTTGCCACAGCAACTTGGAGTCTACTTTGACTAAAAGCAGAATGAAGGTAAAAGTATTGTGTGTCTTAAATAACCTATGTTTTCTTGAATTTGCAAGAAGATGTTAGAAACCAGGTTTATTTTTTTTTATTTTAGTTTAATTTCTGATTTTCAAGAATATTGGAACATGAACACTAATTGGAAGAATTTTAGATGCCTATTTGCATTTTTTGGTGGGATTGGTAAGTTTTTCAATGAGGTTACGATAGGGTTTATTTAAAAAAAACTGTGTATTGTTTTACATTAAGTTTTTCATGTGCACGCATCCATATCCACCTCTGAGATCTTAAACCAATCTTACCTTAACATCATATGTTTGAGCATATTGACCAAAAATCAAATTTACATGTCACGTACCCTTCGCTTTTATGGTGGTGTTGCTTTTGAAAGAGTTATGCATGAATTTAGATATGCTACATATTTGGTTAAATGTTCTTCAATAATGGTAGATTTTCCACCCTAGGTATTTATCAACTTGGTTAGTGATACCGGACATTTCAGGCTATGATGATTGTGAAGCATTATGGTCACGGATCAGGTCAGGGGTCCAACACTTGGGAAACGTGTAGTTCATCCTGCTACTGTAGATCTAAGAGGCAAAGTACATGAGTAAGACTATTGTGATATGTTCTCTTAGCAGCAGAAGTAAGTAAAAGGGAAAGAATTAATGTTACATCAAGCAAATGTAAGATCTGATATTTTTTTTGGGTAAAGGGTTACCCCGGTGATTCTATTAAAACAATCCCAATAAAGTACAATTAGTGAGGATGAGTTCCACACTAATTCATATACAGGACATGCCCCGTATATGTAAACCAAAACAAAAACAAAAAATTCTAAGACAACCCATATCCTAGCCTACATTACATCATGAAACAAAGTAGGCAAGACCAAACACGAAACCAAACAATGACTCAACCTCCATCATCAAAGATGAAATTGCCACAAACTGGCAACCCCTTGACTCGAATCACAGCATGTCTAGCCATTGGAACCCTTTGTGGAGGAGTTGCTTGCCCGAGCTCTAGAAGATGAAGGATGTGTTCCCGAAGTCATAAATTCATTAGTTTCATTGTAGACCTCAACGACCTCCTCCTCATCTGAATCCTGCTTATCATTAGTCTGCTTGGCCTTCTTCTCTATACGACCCACAATACTACCTCCCTGACCACCATCATCGTCCTTAAGGGTATCAAAGGGGTTGAACGTTGATATCTGATTGTTCATCGGCTTCCTCAAGGACGAATTTGGTTTAGGGTTTACAATAGGTCTATACACTACCTTGGGCTTCTGATTTTTCATATGAAGACCTTGGTTAGTAGCTTTCTTTTTCTTGGCACCCACAACCTGAAAATCATCAATTTTCTTCCTAGAATCCCCACTCGAAACAACCTGAGGGTTCTTTGGGCACGAGCTATCTTCATGACCAAACACGCAACAAGATGAGCACCTTAAAGGCTCCCAATCATATTCGATTTTTACCTCCACCTTTGAATGACCATTACCATCTAAAGATGGGATTGCAACCGTAACACTCCTTTTTAACGCAGCCCCGGCTTGAATTTCAATGAGAGCTCTAGCATAACTGCTTCTTCCCCACGACTCAACACACATTGTAGCAGTGTACGAATCAAGCATCTTAGGCACCCCTATCTTAGAAGCGAGCAAACTAAGACCGTCCTCAGTATATGCTGCTAACGGCACATCATGCATCTTGACCCAAACTGGGATAGCTTTAATATCTTCCTTTTCCAACTTAACAGAGGCCGACCACTCCTTCAAAATTATCGAAACATTTCTAATCATCCAAGGACCATCCTCTACCATTTTATCCATCCCTTCCTTTGTTTTGAATTTAAAGAAAAAGAACCCATTCGCATTCACCATTAGTCTAGAGAGACCATATTTAACCCAGTTGTTCTTTGCAAAAAAATCCACCACAGGAAAAGCCAGACGTTTACCCAGAAAATATCCACACAAAGTGTTAGCATACCTGTCAGAGACTTGTTTAACCGAAGACAAATTAAAGATGTAACTTTGATTTGCTTTAGACATTTAAAGTGTTGATTTTTTAAAATTTCAGGTAGACTAATATGGCCCATAAAGATTGGTGGTCTGAATCCCGGATGATAGATACCTAAGACAACAATGATGGCGATGCAATCTTTATGTAGAGACAACTTTTACTCTGTATCCAAGGAGGTCTACTTTGACGGATTTAAAAAAAACCAAAGTAGGTATTTATCAACTTCTGTTTTGCTGTTTATGTGTGTCGCAACAAGATCTTATTATGGTTACCAAATCGTAGGGTATTCTTCTTGCTTACTTGAGTTTAATCTTTGTTATTCAACTAGGGTCTGGGGGTTTGATTTCTTAGCAATTATTTAGATTATGCTGCACCTAAGCTTTATGGTTTGTTTTAAAAAGTGGTTTTGAATTATTATCTCCTTTTGCAGCTGACTCCACAGATTCTCCCAAGATTGATGATTTTTGGAGGGGCTGAGACATCGAGTACAGCTCGAGCAATGTTTATGCTTCCCGAGATGAATAAACTATCCAAAGAGATCAGATCTAGCTCTCTAGATGTATTGTTGGTTAGCTGTGGTATAACATTGTTTCCATTTTTTTGTTATATTTGGTGAATTGTTGTGTTAAGTTTGTAGTGGTTTTGAATTTTTATCTACTTTTGCAACTGACTCCACAGATTCTCCGAAGATTGACGGTTTTTGGTGGGGCTGAGACATCGAGTACAGCTCGAGCAAAGTTTATTCTTCTCGAGATGAATTAACTATCCAAAGAGATCAAATCTGGCTCTCTAGATGTATTGTTGGTTAGCTGTGGTATAACACTGTTTTCGTTTTTTTTTTGTTATTTTTGGTGAATTGTTGTGTTAAGTTTGTAGTGGTTTTCAATTTTTATCTACTTTTGCAGCTGACTCCATAGATTCTCCGAAGATTGACGGTTTTTGGTGGGGCTGAGACATCGAATACAACTCGAGCAAAGAGAGGGAACCATTCCAATTCTCATCGTCCCTATCTCTCCCTATCGAATCTAAACGACGACGATGTCTCTTCAGCTCTTCGAGATGATGATGATGGGCTGAAGATGTAACAGCTAACTTATTGGTTTTGGTCATAGATTGTGGTAAGACTTTTTTAATTATGAGATATTTGTATGATATATGTACTTTTAATAGTGAAAATTTCTATTTTATGGGTCCCAATTTGAACGACTGAAAAGTTGAAATTTGGCTGCATTAGATCTATATAGAGTCCTAGAATTGTTCGCTCTAGAAAGTAATAAGTTCATAACTGTCTCGGATCGGGTTCCTCAAAATGGGGCTGGTTGGAGCTGGATGCGGAAACGGGCCTTTTTCGGTGGGCCGGAGGCTGCAGATTTATAGCAGCTCTGCAGCTTAGTTGCAATGCATGTGTTAACTGCGAGACACGATGCTTGGGTGTGGAAACTGGACGGGGATGGCTCTTTTTTTTAGTTCGGAGTGTGAAACAACGACTGTAGGTTACTCGATTTACTTCAGGCCTACCACGACTGGGTTACTGGCGCTGATCTACTGGCTTGGTTGGTTCTCTATATGGCCAGACTTGTCGTTATCCTTTTTAACTTTTAAATTAAACAACCCTAGCCTTTTCATTCTAACATTATTTGACGTTTCCCATATTTACCAACTAGCACCCACAACTAATCAGGATTTTAATAATACAAATAATTTCTAGACTTTATGTTTTATTTGACTACATAATATTACATGGCTTTTGTGTTCTATTTTGTTTGATTAAAGTGTTTTTTTACAACATCTTATTACCAATGGGAGTACGGCTGTGAAATGGCGAAACAAATTAAGTCTCACTTCAAAGTATGTTCTTTATTTGTAAATAAGCATATGTGTTTGTTTAATATTACACAGAACTTGTGGATATATGTATGTACAGATGTTAATATTTTCCCTTTTTAAATAAATTTATGTACATTAGACGTAGAGTCGTATTAAACTGTGATCGCTTGATGAACACCTGGATTCTTTGGTGCAGACCTGGAAAACTTGGTTAATGTTGGCGCTCTCAAGGATGCAATGGACAATCAACAATGCTAACTCTGTAAGCATGAGTAACCTTTAGTATGCAAAAGACAATCATGATGGATAGCGAACACAAATTAGCAGTTATATCAGATGATGTTCATAAGCTAACAGCATACCATGAAAGTGGTCACACCCCATGTCTGTTTATACAGATGGGGGCACACTTTGTACACAAAGCAACAACTGTGCCACATGCTATAGTTTTCATTGTGGTGACTCAGTTGTGTAAGAAATATGAAACACGTGTCTCCCGAAAAGAAACGCTTGCTCAGCTCGATGTATGTATGGGTGGCAGAGTTGCAGAAGAGTTGATTTTTGGTGAAGATGAAGTTAGTTCGGGTGCATCGTCTGAATCAGCAGCGGCAACATCTTGCTCAACTGAAATCACAATCTACACCGAATGTTGATGTGCCTGCAGCGGCAGCTAACGGCAGTGCTTCTTATGCTGCCGCTAAGGCGAAATGCATTGCTTTTGTTGGATGTTAACATTTGATATTTTGTCAAAATTTTGAACGAGTGCACATATTAAATTATGGTTTCTATACACTTGTTCTTTATGGCTGCCACAAAGGTTTAAGTAATCTTTAGACATAAAAGATAGTCATAGAAGTTCAAATCTAGAAGTGAGAATTTTTTAGTCAACATTTTCCCCTCTCCTAAAATAATATCCATGTTTAATGCCCATTTGGTATCCTCTTCAGTAAAAGAATATAAATATTTGGTATCCTCTTCAGTAAAAGAATATAAATATTTGGTATCCTCTTCTGTAAAAGAATATATATCTTGCTTAGTTCCCTTATTTGAAGTCATTAATTTAATAGGCTTATGAAGAGCACTTGTAGAATGCTTTTAAGAAGTCAAGAATTTTTAATACCATAAACGAGAAAATATTATTTATCTTAGTTTTCTTAAAATTAAGCCCAACATTATTTGTTAAATGGTCATGTTTGAACTTCATGTTGGTGACTACTATTGAGATGAATGTAAGTTGAAAAAACTTCATGTTCTTATTTAGTTCTCTCAAAACTCAAATCCGCGGAATGTATACAATTGATGTTGATTTACTATCAATTTCATTATCTCAAAATGTTCTAAAAGGATCACAGTCACGTTGGTGGTTAGAGGTGCATAAACTGGGTATTTTTAATAACTGGTTCCGGTTATGGAACCGGTTTCGGTTTCTTGTTTTAAGGGTTGGCACCGGTTATAGCAATAACCGGTTCGGTTCCGATTTCGGTTATTCTACTTAAAAACCGTACCCTATGTGCCCGGTTCCTGTTCTTAAGAAACGGGGTATTAAAATGCCCTATTTTCGGGTTTTTATACCCTATTTCTAAGTATTGTACTCTTTTTTTAATTACATCTACTTGCTTGTTTTGTACTCTTTTTGTTTTAATTACGCTATCCTACATCAACTTTAAACTCATAGTTTATCAGATTGGCTAAACGTATCTAACAACCTTAAATTTTCTTCGTACTCACATCAAAAATTCCAAAAACATTCAAGGCATAGATAGATCACGCCGAAGCTACAGCTAAAAAAATTAACAAAAGTATATCACCAAAGAATTGATAAACTAATAGAAAAACGAGTGCAAACATATCACGAATAAGAATATTAACTTAAGTACTATACAATATATCACCAGACGACTGATAAACTAACGGTAAACGAGTATCATATTGTAAATCGTCACTCCCGCCGCATCGCGCGGGTAAATAGCTAGTATTCTTAAAATATATGTATTTTAAGAAAACTTTTACAGAAAATTATCTATAATTCTTCCTTGGCAAAACTAATTATATTTTCATATAAACCTCAAAAATAATATATTTTCAAGATTAACTTAGACAATATTCATAATTTCATTTTTCACCCAAAATAATATATTCTTAATTTGTTTAAGAAAACATATATTTTCTTAAAAAATAATGTATCTTCTAATTGTTCAAGAAAATATATTTATTTTTTTTCTCCATTCAAAATAATATATTTTCTACTTGATAAAAATATGATATATTTTGTAATATTTGTAAAAATCATATTTTCCGTTTCTTTAGTTTCCAAAATACCGTTTAACTCGTTTGCTAAAATATAAATCTATATCCGAAATATTTATAAGTGTAGTCCATACATCCGTGTTCGGTTTGCCCAATATTCGGGTATAAATTATATATTTGTTTTCTTGGAATTTTGGTAATATTTTGTATTATAATTCTTGGTATTTTGGTGAGTTATATTATTTTCAAGTCCTAAAATAATATAACTAATACACATAATATACAACACACAAATTGTGACTTCTAAATATATTTTCCTAAATATATACTTAGTCACTTTTATTTATCAAAAACCAACCTCCAATATTTGTAATTTTTGTAACAAAATTTATGGCAAATTTTATATGAAAAACCATGGTTAAATTTTACTTATAAATATTATTTTAAAAATATTTTTCTAAGTGTTTAAAGTCTACAAAAATTTTGCCATAGTTTCCCCTTAAAAATGGAGGTTTCCATGCTTTAAAAGCATATCATTTTCTTTTAAAATCATCATCAATCATCAATAATTCATTCAAGACTTACCAAGAGCCAAAATCATGCAATTTACACTACATCATGAACTTGAAACTTTGTAAAGGTTTGTAGTAACTTAATGTGTTGTTAAGTAGGTTTAGTTACCCTTAAACATATGGTTATTTGTTTATAAATCCCTTTCTTGTGAAATTTAGTCCTTTACAACTTGTATGAAGGTTTTCTAAAAATATTTCTTCTTGTATTTTTCTTGTTAACAACATGTTTCTAGTCTTGATTTAACACTAAAAATATGATTAGTTTCTTGAAAATCATGATCTTGTAAATCTTGTAAATAACTTTGGTTTCTTGAGAAAACTATTTTTGAAATCATCCATTTACAAGTCTTATAACATGTATCCATCATCATCATACACAAAAACGTCTTCATTTTCAAGTTCATGTGAAACATAAAGGATGATCATTTTTTTTTTCACAATATTCATCCTCTCACTTGCTAGATCATGTGTTTAATCACAATCTAGCAAGCTTCTTATGATGATTAACATCATAAACACAAGAAATCAACAATCAAGTATCATACATACACTATAACAACTTAGATTCTTATGTTAGTTAGCTTTATGTGAAAGTTCATCTTCTTGATTTTTTATGATCTTCATGAATAATCACTTACATAATCTTTTAACCACTAAAATAAGAAGTAAAATCAAGTTACAAGAGGCTTACTACTAGCACAAGGGCTAGGGATATAACAACCCGCTTTTTTTTTGGAAAGTCAAAGTACAAGTCAAAGTCAAAGGAAGAAAAGATTGCTAATTGCGATATGTCACTCCTTGCTTAACTATTGATTGTACGCTAATGATTTATAATCGAATCTTTTTATTTAAATCGATTTAGTTGTATTATGTGGAGTATCTATTAATAATCGAGGTTTAATCGCATGTTTAATCGTTAATCGACTTATCGCTAATCGCATCGCTATCGCATTCATAACTCGAATCATGTGTTCTGGATATTGTTTTACGTGTGTGTGCTATTATGTGTTACTTGTGCATGTTATGTTTATGTTGAGGTGTTTAATCGCAATCGCAATTCTATCGCAACGCAATTCAATCGCAAACACTGAACGCAAGTTATTTATAGTGATTGTATGTTAGATATAGTAGTTAGGTTATTTGTGTAACTAATGGATAATACTATCGCATCGCTCGCTCGAAACGCATTGCAACGCCCAACACGCGAAATGAAACGTCGAAACGCAACTCGTCGGAGCCACTCGATCGAAAGGCCGTTCGATCGAATGGCCATCCTATCGGATTGCCATCCGATCGGAGTGTCATCTGATCGGCACGCCATCCGACACCTGCACTCCACTTTCCCTTTTTGGCAACCTATAAATACCCCCTGTTATATCACTTGTGATGTGACAACTCTCTCTCACTCGACTAGCACGCTCAAGGCCTTCTTTCTCTCGATTTCTCGCAATTCTTGTGAGTTTTCAACTCAAATCTTGTACTAATATCCTGCTCATTGTTTGATTGTAGATACAGCTCAATATTCTGAGCCGTATCCTGAAAACTGTTTTTGCAAACAACTAAATCAGCATATTTTCAATACACATTCTTAGAACACTACATCACTTAACTAATTTGATCACTTAATTGCTTCGCTAATTTTTGACCAAAACAATTTGGCGCCCACCGTGGGGCAAGTGGTGCTATTTCTGCTAAAAGCTTTTGCAAAATCATTACTTGGTTTTCTATTTTCAAAACTTTTTGCTACACTATTTTCAATGGCTTCAAGATCAAACATGAGCTCTTCTACCGTGTCTGCTACAACTTCTGTAAGGATTGGTTCGGTGCTTCCACCACCTCCTCCAAGGACGCAAGCTTCTTCGCAACCTCAGGATATTATCCCCACTCGGAATATTCAGGGATCTGCTCCTGTTTTGGCCTCTAATGATGAAATTTTGACTTTATTTGGTAGTATACATGATCAGATGAAGCAACAACAGGAGACCAGTCAAATGCTGATGAGGGAGATAAAGCTCTTAAAGTCTGGTCCGAGTGGGCCTGCTGAGGATATTGTCACTCCCCTACAGCCAAGAGCATTGAACTACAGTTCAGCAGTGTACACCGAGGATAACAGGGGCAATATTGTGCCTAGTCATTCCCAGAATCATACTCCTGAGATACCCTCTTCAGTTAGAGTGTTAATTGTGAGAAGTTCAGGATATGCTTCAGGATATGGCCAGAATACTCAGACTGGTAACGTGTCTAATAATAATAATACTCTTGCTACTAATGGTATTGGATCTTTGAAGGATGCAAGTATGACATCGGCATTTTCTAGGGAGCTTTAGAAATTGAAGGACATGATATCCAGTGTACCTGGGGTGGTCCAGCCAATTCCAGAAGTATCCCAAGACAGCCACAGGATATCCCGGTTTGCATATCCTATTTGTGATGCTGAAATCCCAAAAAGATTTCAAACCCCCAACTTGAAGCTCTACGACGGAACTACGGATCCCGAAGAGCATATTGCTCAATATAGGGAAAGGATGGAAATTAACCATATTCCCCCAGATCTTAAGGAAGCATGCCTCTGCAAGGGCTTTGGTTCTACCCTAACAGGATCAGCCTTAAAGTGGCTCTTGAATGTTCCACCTCATTCAATTACATCGTTTGCTCATTTAGTCAATTTATTTAATAGTCAATTTTCTTGCAGTCGAAGTTTTGAAAAACTAACCAGTGATCTCTACAGGATAACTCAAGGACCTCAGGAATCCTTGAGAGATTATGTGAAAAAGTTTAGCAGGGAATCTCTTGATATCCCACATCTTGATGTTGCAACAGCTGTGCAGGCTTTCAAAATGGGATTGCAAAAAGATTCTCAATTTTACCAGGATCTTGTAATGAATCCCTGCAGGAACCTATATTCGACTGGAGGATGACAAAAAGATGCAAGAGAGGATGAATTCATCCACAACCTATGAATCAACCAACAGGAAGTCAGAATCCTCGTACAAACCATATCGCTCTAAGCCATATGGCAGGAATTGTTAGGGGAGGATTTTTACATCCTAAGGATCACGGATCCTCAAGTGCTGCCAGGATCATGGATCCTCAATTCTGTTTGAATTAAGGATCCTCAGCAGGTGTTGCAGGATCATGATTCAGGATCCTTATTGTTATCCTTATACTAACAATTGTCTACCTTGTACGTAAGCTTGTTTTGCAGGAGCGAAGGCATGGACCAAGTCTCACCGAAATTCCTGGAGCATATTCCCTTAATATTCCGCACGTGTTTGACCATTATGGACGTTATGGAGATCGTGGGAAACTTGCACGAATTGCGGATAGTTAGTTAGACTGGTTATTTCTAATTTAAAATGGGGATAACAAGCTTGAGTAGAACACTTAGCTAATTTTGGCATATACACACACTCTCGTAACAACACTCGAACAGCTCCCGAACACTACTTAGCGATTTCATACATTTTTTGCACATTGCACATTAGTGATCCTTGTAACAAGCTTGTTATCATCCCGAGTTGTAAACATCTTTTGTTTAATCTTAGTTGGTGATCGGTAGTTTCCATCACCCGAGGTTTTTTATGCCGGAGATCAACTCTTGATCAAGGGCTTTTTCCACATATAAATCCTTGTGTCACTTGTTCATTACATTTATAAGTAATCCTTAGCATTGTTCATTGATTCAAGCATCATACCTCACAACAAAAGATTTAGTTGCATTATCCTTGCTTGATTTTTGACCAAAACAGTTTGGCGCCCACTGTGGGGCCAATTGGTGCTTCATTCCTAAGAAATTCTTGTTTTGGTGATCATTTCGGTTCATTACAACCAAGCAGATGGCTTCTTCAGTAAAGAGCACTTCCAGTTCAATGTCGGCAATGAGTTCTTCACAGGGCGTTCCTCCTTTGCCTCCACCACCTTCTGGATCCCAGAAGAATGCCGAGAATGCTGCAAAGAGACAGAGCCCCATTTTTTCAAAACCACCAACTTCTTCTGTTTCTTCTAATCCTACTACTAGTGATCTTTTTACTTTGATTTTGCAGATGAGGGATCACATACAGGAGCAGGACAAAACCAACGAAAGGATCCTCCGGGAGATCGGTGACATCAAGAAACATAAGAGATCAGGGGAGGATCACTCTCCTCTGATACCCAGGTCACTGGACTTCGACACTCCAGCTGTAACTGCCCAGCAATCTACAACCTTAGACATTCAGTACCAAACTGAACCATTGGGAAGACGTTATGGAATAACAACTATGAGTCAGGCTTTTGGGTCTCATTTCTAGCCTCAAGGATCATGTTTTCATCCTTCGGGATCCTCTTTTTAGCATCAGGGATCCTTCGTCAGTTCAGGAGGATATTTGGGAATGCACACAGTCAAAGGATCCTCTCAGGTTCAAGGATCCTCAGGAGTCCAAGGATCCTCCATGGTCCAAGGATCCACCATGGTCCAAGGATCCTCCATGGTTCAAGGATCCTCTCAGGTTCAAGGATCCCCAGGAGTCCAAGGATCCTCCATGGTTCAAGGATCCTCTCAGGTTCAAGGATCCTTATTTCAGGTCCCAGGATCCTCTCAGCCTCAGGGATCCTCTCAAGTTTAAGGATCCAACAACTTTCAGGATCAAGGATTCTTGAGAAGCATACAACCCCCGAGCACAGATGTTCATCAAGGAGACTTCATTCCAATGCAGACCATGGCTTCTTCTGGTCCTTCAATCATACCAGAATCCCGTCAATATGGATTCACATCTGCAATTCCTAACTTGAATCCCCAGGGAGGTAACACTTTCAATAATTCTTATAACACTAACCATGGCTCTATGTAGGATACAGGTATCAATCAAGCTATGGCTAGGGAATTACAGAAGCTGAAGGATATGATATCCAGCGTTCCAGGAGTGGTCAAGCCCATCCCTGAAATTGCAGATGGGAGCCATAGGATATCTCGTTTTGCACCATCCATTTGTGATGCTGAGATACCCAAAAGGTTTCAAATACCAACTATGAAGCTGTATGATGGTTCAACGGATCCAGAGGAACATGTAGCTCAATATAGAGAAAGGATGGAGATCAACCCCATCCCAGAGAGGTTAAAAGAAGCATGTCTATGCAAGGGTTTCGGATCCACACTTACAGGATCTGCTCTTAAATGGCTGCTAAGTCTTCCCCCTTACTCTATTACTTCATTTGCTAATCTAGTTAATCTGTTTAATAGTCAATTCTCATGTAGTAGAAAATTTGAACGATTAACTAGTGATTTATATAGGGTAACACAAGGTCAAAATGAATCACTTAGAGATTACATCACTAAGTTTAGCACAGAATCCTTAGATATTCCTAACCTGGATATAGCTACGGCTGTAGAAGCCTTTAAAATGGGTTTACTTAGGGATTCATTATTCTATGATGATCTCGTTATGACCCCATGCAGGAATCTTGATGAAGTAAGAACCAGGGCCCTTAGATTCATCCGACTAGAGGATGATAAAAGGATCCAGGAGAGATTGGTAGGATCCTCAAAACAGGAAAAGCAAGGATCCTACTTTAAGAATAACAAGTTCAAGTCCTACAACAAGTCTGACAACCAGAATGTGCATGCAGTAGAACAAGAAGAGGATGATGAGGATTATCCTCCAATTTCTGAATACTGTTTTTCTGTTGATAACAATGAACTAATTCTTGCAATGCAGAATCTAGGTGAGAAAGCAAGATGGCCAAGGAAAAGTGATAAACCAGCTGCAACAAAGGATAAGTCCAAGTGGTGTGCATATCATGAGGATTTCGGACATCTCACTGAAGAGTGTATTGCACTAAGAAAAGAAATTGGTTACTTGTTAAGCAAGGGGCACTTGAAGGAGCTTTTGGGACGAAAGAAATCAAGGATCCAGGATCCTGAAAGGATCCCGGAAAAGGCTCTTGCTCCTTCAGCAGATGCACAAGTTATAAACTTCATATCCAGTGGATCAGACATTTGTGGTACTTCCTTTTCAGCAGCCAAAAGACATGCCAAGGAAACCAAGATGAATAATGGAGACAGACCCATCCGGACCTCCATTGTTACCAAGGATAAAATTATAACTTTTGATGAGGATGATCGTGTCGATGTGCAGGATCCTCATCATGATGGTCTTGTTATTACTCTGTTCATTTCTAACCACTTTGTTCGCAGGATCCTGATAGACGAAGGAAGCTCAGTGAACATCATTCAGTTTGATGTCCTCAAGAAGATGAACATTCCTGAATCAGACATTGTCCCAAGATCCTCAGTTCTTATGGGATTCAGCGGAGAGACCAAGAATACATTGGGGGACATCAAACTCCCCATCTATATTGAAGGACTTCATTCTTATCAAAAATTTTGTGTTATAGATTGCTTATCCTGTTGTAATGTTATCCTTGGCAGGCCATGGATACATGACATGAAGGCAGTCCCATCTACCTATCATCAATGTGTAAAGCTTCCTAGCCCGTGGGGAGTGGTGAAAATTGAGAGTGATCAACAAGAAGCTAAGAATTGTTACACGTCATCAATGAAGCCAGCCTCAAGACCAAGGGAGCAATAGCAATTAAAGCATCCTCCAAGAGATGTCTTGGAGGTAAGAGAACAGGATGTGAAAGAAATCCTTATGGATCCTCATGATCCTGAATCCATAGTCTTCATAGGATCAGGGATCCTCAGCAACATTGAACAGGATCTAGTATCCTTCCTTAAGAGGAGAAAAACTACCTTTGCCTGGAAGCATGAGGACATGACAGGTATATCTAAAGATATAATTACTCATAAGCTTGGCATTGACAGGTCATTCAAGCTTATACATCAGAAGAGGAGGAAGTTTGCACCTGAAAGAAATGCTATTATCCAGGAAGAGGTAGATAAACTACTTCGGGCAGGCTAGTCAATATGATGTTTAAGGAACAAATTGGACACACTATGGAAGTCTACATAGATGACATGGTGGTTAAGTCCAAGAAAGCTGAGGATCACCTTAGAGACCTGGAGGAAGCATTCAATATCCTTGATAAATTTAATATGAAACTAAATCCTTCCAAGTCTCACTTTGGTGTTAAAGCAGGTAAATTTCTAGGCTACATGGTGACAAAAAGAGGCATTGAAGCAAGTCTAGAACAAATTAAGGCTATTGTGAATATCAAATCTCCTGCCATTGCCAAGGATGTGCAAAGATTGACAGGCAGGATCGCAGCCTTGAACAGGTTCATATCCAAATCCTCAGAAAAATGCAAGGAATTCTATGACATTTTGAAGAAGAACAAGAAATTCGAATGGACTGAAAAGCATGAAAATGCTCTCAAAGCTCTCAAGGATTACCTATCCTCGGCCCCTGCCTTGATGAAACCAGAAAAAGGAGATATATTATCCTTGTATTTGGCGGTATCCTCTAAAGCAGTAAGTGCGGTCCTTGTTAAGGATCACGAATGTACACAACATCATGTCTATTATGTAAGTAAGAGTTTGCTTGATGTTGAATCCAAGTATTCACATTTAGAAAAACTTATCCTTGCACTAATTATGGCATCTACTAAATTAAGACATTATTTTGAAACTCATGCCATTATTGTTAAGACTAATTTTCCAATTAAGAATGTTCTCAGGAAACGTGAAATGTCAGGAAGGATGGCTAAATGGGTAGTGAAGCTTAGTGCTTATGATATAAGATATGAACCAAGGACTGCCATTAAATCCCATGCCTTAGCTGACTTTGTGGCAGATTTCAGTAGTGACTTGCAAAAGGAAGCTGAATTAGAAGTCCAACAACTAGAAGAAACTAAGGATCCTTGGATACTCTTCACTGATGGAGCTTCTAATGTCAAAGGAACCGGACTTGGAATACTACTAAAATCGCCACAGGGGGACATAATACCCCACTCCATAGCTTGTGAGTTTCAAACTACTAACAATGAGGCTGAGTATGAAGCCTCGATAGCTGGTTTGCAAATTGCCAAGCATATGAGGATCAGGTATCTTGAGGTACATGTAGATTCATTGTTAATTACTAATCACTTTAATGGATCCTATGCTGTTAAAGGTGAAAGACTAATCAAATATTTAGAGATAGTCAAAGAATTGGCACTCTCTTTTGTTTCCTTTAGTTTGACACAGGTACCCAGAGAAGAGAATGCAGAAGCTGATGCATTGGCCAATCTAGGATCATCCTTGAAGATTCCATAGGATATCAGGATCCCTATTATCCACATCCTATCCCCTTCTATTGAGGATCATGTAGCCATGGAGATAGGAGAGGATTCTGCAATCATCCCTAGTGATGATACACAATCTCATTCAGGATCATGGATCCTTCCAATCATGAGATACATACAACATGGAGAGATTCCTACAGGAGAAAACCCCAGGGCTTTCAAAATCAAGGTATCTCAATTCACAATATTGAATAACATGTTATATAAACGATCTCTTGCAGGACCATATTTAAGATGCATTGAGGATCCTGAAATCCAAGAAGTCCTAAAGGAATATCATGAAGGAGATTGTGGAAACCACACTGGGGACAGGGCATTATTCTCAAGGATCCTGAGAACATGATACTATTGGCCTACTATGAAGAAGGATGCTATGGAATATGCCAAGAAATGTGATCCTTGTTAGAGACATAGTAATATCCTTCATCAACCAGCAGAGCTTTTGCATCCTATATCCTCTTCTTGGCCATTTATGAGATGGGGAATGGATATAGTTGGTAAACTTCCCAAGGCACCTGGTGGAAAAGTGTTCATGCTTGCTATGACTGATTACTTCTCCAAGTGGATAGAGGCTAAAGCCTTTGCTCAAGTCAGAGAAAGAGAAGTGATATCCTTTATCAAAAGAAACATTATTACTAGATTTGGTATTCCTTCTGATATTGTTTGTGATAATGGATCCCAATTTATTGGGAGTAGAACTACTAACTTTTGTGACAGCTGGGGGATTAAGATGATAACATCAACACTAGTCCACCCACAAGCTAATGGCCAGGCAGAATCATCCAACAAGATCATCATCAACAATTTGAAGAAGAAGCTTGGATCTAAGAAAGGAAAATGGGCAGAAGAACTACCTTATGTATTATGGGCTGACAGAACAACTCCCAAGAATGCTACTGGCCAAACTCCATTTTCTTTGGTATTTGGGGCAGAATCAGTGATCCCTACAGAAAAGGTGGTTCCTACTGCAAGGACAAACATCCGTGATCCTGAAGGAAATGCTGAAAACTTGGTTCAAGACTTGGATACTATAGAAGAACTCAGGGATTTGGCAAGGGTAAGGATGGCTAGTTATCAACAAAGGATGGCTGGAGCCTACAATAAGAATGTCAGGATCAGGAAATTCCAAGTTGGTGATATGGTATTAAGGAAAGCATTTCAGAATACCACCAATCCTGCTGACGGAAAATTAGCACCAAAGTGGGAAGGCCCCTATTTGATTGAAGCTGAGGTAGGAAAGGGGGCATATCGATTGCTAACAATGGAATGTGATTTGCTACCAAGAGCTTGGAATGCTGTCCACTTGAAGAAATACTTCATGTAATAAGGATCCATGATCCTTAGCTAACAAGTATCCTCGAAGGATCCTTACAGGACAGAAGATCCTCATTTTAGTAATGATCTAATCTCAAACTATTTCATTCCTTAATTATTCTATATACAAGGATAAGGATCCTGGATCCTTTATCCTCCCTTCACTTGATTCTGAGTTTTGCAGAAGGTTTAGGTATCCTTAACAAAGGATTGAGTATCCACAGAGGTATCCAGTTATTTGGGCTTGACCCCAGTTATTTGGGCTTGACCCCAGTTGTTTGGGCTTGTCCCTATTTTTTGGGCCTGTCCCCAGTTTCGCCAGTAGCACACGATGATCCTGGTGCAGTTCAAAGCAATGCGACCAGTACTCGCTTTAGGGGCTGACAATTTCATTGTATTGGCTGTATTTAGGATCCTACGTATAATGGTAGACGTACCATACATCCGTTCCTAAGGTTTCTAACGTTTTCACGTTAGCTAAGGTTTCGGCATTTTCATGTCGCTCAAGTTTGGATAATCGCCAGTGAGGGCCATATTCCAGTTTACACAAGATCCTTTGGGCTTGTCCCCAGTTATCCTTTGGGCTTGTCCCCAGTTATCCTTTGGGCTTGTCCCCAGTTATATTGGGCTTGTCCCCAGAAATGTTGGGCTTGTCCCCAGTTACTAACTTTTCTCTTATATTGGCTTAGTCCCAAGTTGCATTCTGTTTCAGGCTTTGGAAGTTAAATAGATAAGGATCCTTGATCCTTACCTTCTACTAAGGTTTGTCTTTTGGTATCCTGATTATAGATGTTAAAGGTTAAGATCCTAACTTGGATTCTCAGGTATGATCCTAAAACACTTTAATTTTATTCTTTATTTATATAAGTGACCCTTATCCTTTGACAACAGAATTAATGATCCTTAAGTTACATAACTTCTCTGAACTTGTCGACTATAGGATATTTGATCCTTGATCATATCCTAAAATTTTTAAACATGATTTATTAAACCTTTATCCTTTACTTACAAATTCAAACAAAGTACGTAACAACAGTTGAAAAATAAAGAATTCATAAGGATAACAACACGAGAAATAGCCAAAAAGTTAAAATTTTATTTATTCACAAAAGTTAACCCCTTTTACGGTTGTCAAAATTGCCAACCGAAATTTCTACCAGCAATACGTGGCCCGTCCATTTGGGTTGGCAAAGGGTGTCCATTGTTAACGGGTCATAAAAGTGCAGGAAATAAAAGATGGCAGGATAACAAGTGGTTTCATCCCCCAAACAAAGGATCCCTCCACCACCTATTATCCTACCTATTGTCTAAGGATCCATGATCCTCAACCCTAATAGCTATTGTTTAGTTATTACAGACCAACAATTGTTCATAAAAAACACCATAACCAAAAAACCACTACTAAATCCTAAAAAATGGGCTCCGGCCGCGTCTAGAAATATCCATCATCGCCCTTTTCAGCAGCTCAAACCTTGGCTGCATCACCACCAGCATCATTACCACCAGCCTGATCCTTTCCACTGCCACTTGCCTCAATCGCCAAGACCTCAGTAGCCTCCTCCTCGTCCTCAAGCTCAGCTAGCTTTGCCTTCCAGCCTTCCTTGTCCCAAGCGGTCCTGTCGAAGTCAGGATCCTCTGCCTCCTGAGCTATTTGAAGCTTGATCTTATACATGGTGATGGCGGCATAGATTTTAGCATCCTCTAGCAGCTCAACTTTCTCATGATCAGCATCTATCTGGGCCATGACCACCTGCTTCTTTGCCAGATTGAGGTCCTTTTCAAGGGAGGAGATGGTTTGATCCTTGGCCAGGAAGAACTTTTGGAACTCCTGATGCTTCTGCTCCGCCTCTTCAACGTATGCATCAAACAGCATTTCGACCTCAGCAAATGTCTGCAAAAAATCAAGGTAAAGTTCAGGATCACGTGATCCTCAAGTGGGCAGGATAATCAAGCAGGGTCAGTGATCCTTACATCAGCAAAGTATTCTTGGAACTGGTGGCGGATAAGAGGCAGGTCTTCAAGATTTTCGGCTTCGGTGGCTTTCCTCTTTTTTCCCCCTCTGGAGGTGACATGCTTTGGAACCACGACACTTGGGCTAGCAACAGTCTTCTTCTTCCCAAACCTGGGAGAAACAGTAGTAAGATCGGTGACACTGAAGCGGGAGGCAGACCGTGAGGATTTTCCAGCACCTATTAATTCAAAACAACAGATAAGTATTCTTGTTTTATTTGCATTTCAATATTTAATCAAATATAAACTCGGATACTTACTTGACATTGTAACGGAGCCTGAGGATACCTCTTGAGAATCCTTGGTGTTTGCTTGAAACGATCTTATTGCAGGATCAAGATTTCGGAAAGCAGTGATCCTCTCCTTAGTTGCAGGTGATGGAATGATATGTGAAACAGAAATAGCTGCAAAATAGAAACAAAGGAGTTAGTGATCCTCAGCAGAAATAGGGTATCCTATGATCCTTCTATAAGTATCCTCTATCCTACCATGAGTGGCCCATTTTTTGGGGAGATCCTTCCCATCAGGGATAGAATCCCTCCTGACGAAGAAAAAATGTTTCTTCAATTTAGTATCATTTTTGGTGGTCTTGAGGATGGGGTGTTCTTCACCGGGCTTGTGTTTGAATAGAAAGCGGTGTGAACCATGGCTCACAAGGTTGTATAGTTCAGACAACTCCGACATTCCTAACTCAATATCCTCCTGCTCAATGATCCTTTCAAGGGTAAATAGAACCCTCCACATCATTGGCATAGCCTGGATATAGGATATGCCGGTAAGGGAGAAGAAAGATTGGGTAAAAGCGGGAAAAGGATAGGAATATCCTATAGAGAATGGGGTGACTGGAAATGCAACCCAGGTTTCAGAGATAAAATCACTCAGGACGGTAGGGTCAAAGGGTTTGAAAACAGTGCTTGCCGAAAAGCAATGGCGAATCCTGTCAATCTCAGGATCGGTGAAGCAGCAACGTTCCTTCGGAGAGTCTTCGATGATCCCTTGGCTTTTTAAAGGACTGTCTTTTCGATGATCCTTAGCAGGGGATGATCTTAGCTTCATTGTGATTCGGAGATTTTGAGAAAGAAGAAGAACAGAGTAAGAAAGAGAAAGGGGAGAGAAGTACTTGCCTGATCTTCGAATGAGGATTTAAAGGATGTAACGCACGAATTTAAATGCTTCCTAACCCTTATCTCTAACTTGAATTTATAATCATGATTTTGCAGGGATGTCGCTTCAAGTGACGTAGGATCTGCAACGGATAGTTCGATCTTAACGGCTATATATCCGTTAGTTTGTTGCGGATAAGATCAAGAAAATATAACTCGCCAAAATTACACTTCACTCCTTATATTTTGGGGGCAATTGTTAGGGGAGGATTTTTACATCCTAAGGATCACGGATCCTCAAGTGCTGCCAGGATCATGGATCCTCAATTCTGTTTGAATTAAGGATCCTCAGCAGGTGTTGCAGGATCATGATTCAGGATCCTTATTGTTATCCTTATACTAACAATTGTATACCTTGTACGTAAGCTTGTTTTGCAGGAGTGAAGGCATGGACCAAGTCTCACTGAAATTCCTGGAGCATATTCCCTTAATATTCCGCACGTGTTTGACCATTATGGACGTTATGGAGATCGTGGGGAACTTGCACGAATTGCGGATAGTTAGTTAGTCTGGTTATTTCTAATTTAAAATGGGGATAACAAGCTTGAGTAGAAAACTTAGCTAATTTTGGCATATACACACACTCTCGTAACAACACTCGAACAGCTCTCGAACACTACTTGGCGACTTCATACATTTTTTGCACATTGCACATTAGTGATCCTTGTAACAAGCTTGTTATCATCCCGAGTTGTAAACATCTTTTGTTTAATCTTAGTTGGTCATCGGTAGTTTCCATCACCCGAGGTTTTTTATGCCGGAGATAAACTCTTGATCAAGGGCTTTTCCTCGTATAAATCCTTGTGTCACTTGTTCATTACATTTATAAGTGATCCTTAGCATTGTTCATTGATTCAAGCATCATACCTCACAACAAAAGATTTGGTTGCATTATCCTTGCTTGATTTTTGACCAAAACAGGAATGACAGCAAAAGAGTGAATGCTGTTGAAGACGAGGATCCTAAGGAGTATCCAAATTATCAGAATATTGTTTTTCTGTTAATATACCTGAGCTGATGTATGCTATGCAGGGTTTAGGAGACAATGCAAGGTGGCCTAGGAAGAACCAACAGAAAGCTGATTGGAAGGATAAATCCAAGTGGTGTGCCTTCCATGAGGATTTTGGACATGTTACAGAAGATTGCATTGCCCTGAGGAAAGAAATAAGCTATCTGCTGAGCAAAGGATATCTGAAGGATCTCCTGGGAAGAAAGAAGAATAAGGGTCAGGATACTGAGAAGGATCCTGAACGAGCAACATCACCTCATGCGGATGCCAAGATAATTAACTTTATTTCAGGAGGATCTGATATCTGTGGGACCTCTTATTCTGCAGCAAAAAGATATGCAAAGGAGGCTAAGGCAGAGAGGGAAGATAAGCCAACCAGGATGTCAACCCTCACAACTGATAAAGTGATCACGTTCGACAGTGATGACATGGATACTGTCCAGGATCCTCACCATGATGCTTTGGTAATAACTTTATATGTTGCTAACCATTTTGTGCGCATGATACTGGTGGATAATGGTAGCTCCGTCAACATAGTTCAGCTGGAAACACTGAAGAGGATGAAAGTATCCTCGATGGATATTACTTTGAAATCCACTGTGCTTGTTGGGTTCAGTGGAGAAGCCAGGAATACCATGGGAGAAATAAAGTTGCCTGTGTATGTTGAAGGGGTCAACTCAATGCAACGCTTCTGTGTCATGGACTCCTTATCCTGCTACAATATTATATTAGGTAGGCCATGGATCCATGATATGAAGGTTGTGCCATCGACCTATCATCAATGTATCAAGATCCCTACACCTTGGGGGGTTGTCAAGGTGGAAAGTGATCAACAAGAAGCGAAGGAGTGTTATTCTTCTTTGATGAAATCCTCAACAAAGCCCAACAGAGCATAACAATTAAAGATGCGGGCCCAGGATATCTTGGAGGCTTCAGAGCAGGATGTTAAGAAAATTATCCTGTATCAGGATAATCTAGATATCTCGGTGCTCATAGGAACCAATATCCCTCAGGATATTGAAAATTAATTAACTAACTTTTTGAAATGCAGGATGTCAACATTTGCATGGAAACATGAGGATATGACAGGTATTTCCAAGGATATTATAACTCACAAGCTCGGAATTGATAGGTCTTTCAAGCCTGTCCAGCAGAAACGAAGGAAGTTCACTCCAGAACGGAACGCAATCATTCAGGAATAGGTTGAAAGATTATTAAAGAGCAAGATGATTAGGGAAGTGAAATTTCCCAAATGGCTAGCAAATGTAGTTGTGGTACAAAAGAAAATTGGGAAATGGAGAGTTTGTGTAGATTACACAGACTTGAACAAAGCGTGTCCAAAAGACCCATTTCCTCTACCTTATATCGACTCAATGGTGGATGCTACTGCCGGCCATGAGATGTTAACCTTCATGGATGTATCCTCAGGATTCCAGCAGATCCAAATGGAACCTGCGGACCAGGAGGATACTGCTTTCATGACACCAACAGGTATCTATTATTATACTGCTATGCCTTTTGGTTTGAAAAATGCAGGTGCAACATACCAAAGATTGGTGAACATGATGTTTAAAGACAAACTGGGGGACACCATGGAAGTATACATTGATGATATGGTGGTAAAATCTAAGAAGGATGAGGATCATCTCCGGGATATTGAAGGAGCATTCGATATCCTGGACCAGTATAATATGAAGCTGAATCCTGCCAAATGCCATTTCGGAGTGGGGGCAGGAAAGTTTTTGGGATACATGGTGACAAAAAGGGGGATCGAAGAAAGCCCAAAACATATTAAAGCTATATTGGATATCAAGTCACATTCAAACATGAAAGATGTACAAAGATTAATAGGGCGAGTAGCAGCATTAAACAGGTTTATATCAAGATCCTCGAAAAAATGCAAGGAATTCTACGATATCCTAAAGAACTATAAGAAATTCGAGTGGGGAGAGAAGCATGAAGCAGCCTTGTAGGAACTAAAGCAATATCTCTTGACTGCACCCCTATTGATGAAGCCCGAGGATGGTGAACCATTATCCCTGTATCTTTCAGTATCATGAAATGCGGTTAGTACTGTCTTGGTAAAGGATCACGAAGGTCAGCAATATCCTGTCTATTATGTTAGCAAAAGTTTATTAGATGCTGAAACTAGATATTCTCATTTAGAAAAATTGATATTGGCCTTAGTTATGGCGTCGACAAAGCTTAGACATTATTTTGAGACACATAGGATTCATGTTAAAACTAATTATCCTGTTAAAAATGTGCTTAGGAAACCTGAGATGTCAGGAAGAATGGCTAAATGGTCAGTAAAATTAAGTGTCTATGATCTAGTATATGAACCTAGAAATGCTATAAAGTCTCAGGCTCTAGCTGACTTTGTGGCTGATTTCAGTAGTGATATTCAAAATGAAGTAGACCTAGAAGTACAACAACTAGGAGAAACCTCAGAATCCTGGACATTATATACTGACGGTGCATCTAATGTAAGTGGTGTAGGTTTGGGTATACTACTAAAATCACCACAGGGGACATAATACCCCAGGCTATTAGGTGTGAATTTCCTGCCACTAATAATGAAGCAGAATACGAAGCTTTGATTGCAGGATTAGAGTTGGCCAGGAATATGAAAATTAAAAGTTTACAAGTGTTTGTTGATTCCTTGTTAATTACTAATCATTTTAATGGATCATATGCAGTTAAAGGTGAGAAGTTAATCGAGTATCTCAAAATTCTCAAAAAAATTAGCAGGATATTTTGATGTTTTTACACTTGAACAGGTACCAAGAGAGGATAATCCTGAAGCAGATGCCTTGGCAAATCTAGGATCATCAGTCAGGATACCGGAGGGAACCCAAATACCAATACTACATATCCTGTATCCTGCGATAGATCTTCTCAAATCTCAGGATAAGGAAGTAGTAAGTATCCAGGATCATGATAATGAGTATCCCGAGGAGGATCCTAAGTCCTGGACGGCTCCAATCATGAGATATCTCAAGGAAGGACACATCCCAAGGGATGAGAATCCTAAGGCTTTTAGGATGAAGGTATCACGTTTCACTATTATAAATGATGGTTTGTATAAGAAATCTCTTGCAGGACCATACCTGAGGTGCTTGGAGGATCCCGAAACCAAAGAAGTGCTTCAGGATATACACGAAGGGGATTGTCGTAACCATACTGGGGGCAGATCATTATTCTCAAAGGTATTAAGAACATGATACTATTGGCCGACGATGAGGAAAGATGCTGCAGAATATACTCGAAGGTGTGATGCATGTCAAAGGCATAGTAATATACTGCATCAACCTGCTGAACCACTATATCCTATTGCTTCCCCTTGGCCATTCATGAAGTGGGGGATGGACATAGTAGGAAAATTGCCTAAGGCTCCAGGAGGAAAAGTCTTTATGCTGGCAATGACTGATTATTTCTCTAAATGGGTTGAAGCTGAGGCATTTGTTCAAGTTAGAGACCAAGAAGTAGTATTCTTCATAAAAAGGAATATCCTGACCAGGTTTGGAGTACCAGCCAAAATAATTTGTGACAATGGCTCTCAATTTATCAGTAAGAGGACAACCGATTTTTGTAACAGTTGGGGAATCAAAATGATCACATCTACACCAGTACATCCTCAAGCAAACGGACAAGCAGAATCCTTAAACAAGATAATTGTCAACAATTTGAAGAAAAGACTAGGAGCTAAGAAAGGAAGATGGACAGAAGAATTACCCTTTGTTTTATGGGCTGATAGAACGACGGTGAAAAGTGCAACTGGGCAAACCCCATTTTCCTTAGTATTTGGAGCAGAAGCAGTAATCCCGACGGAGATGGTAATACCTACAGCAAGATCCAACTTCCGAGATCCTGAGCAGAACCCTGAAGCCCTATGCCAAGAATTGTGTAGGATCGTTTTCACGACCAAACGAGTCGTTCAGAAGAATTCTAATCAATTCAAAAGGCGGAAACAAATGAATTGACTTGAAAACAGCTTGATTCACTTCTAATTGTCTTGTTTATTGATTTAACAGGTTTACAGATCAATCGACACGTCGGCAGCACTTCGGTACCGGAATCTAATTTCGTTGCAAATGAGATGGCAGCTCCTATATTTATAGTTGTTGTAATTTCGCACGGAAATGGCAAATGCTATTTCGTGCGAAATAGCTATTGCTAATTTCGTACGAAATAGATACTTGCTATTTCGTGCGAAATTAACTTTCAACACACAATACCTAATTTTCTCAAACAACGTGCCCTGATCTAACAATTTTATTACAAGACTCGATACAAGATGAAGTCGACAGACGTATGCACCAACAGACCCCCCTTGGATGTTGACGAGTCTTCAGTGTCGAGTCTTCACAGATCTTCAGTCTTTATCAGCCTTTGGGCTTCTTTAAAAAATATCTGACATTGTAAGCATCCTCAATCTCTGTCATCTTCAGAATCTCGACCTGGATTTTTCCTTACTCTAATTCTCTTGATCAGATCTCTTAGCATCATCAATTCTTCTCCTCCTCGGATGTTGATCTACTAGTAGACTCCCCCTTAAATTGTTCCGGGATAAAAAACATGGCTCATCTCCTGCTCAGGTTTCTATACTGAGTCCTGCACAAATCTCTAATCACACAATAAATTTCACAAAATTTAAAATTTTGACAAAATTAAAATTTTCTGCTTACCACTTGTAGATTCAAATTCACAATTGATTTAATCAGTTAACACACACTGATGACCATCTGTATGCAAAACATTTTTCTCACAACACTTCTCCCAAACCAAATCATCATGTTTAGCACTCGGAATTTTGAAAATCAGCTTTTCAACATCAGTTGTCGAAAATCTTTTTGTATTTTTCAAAGAATTATGCTAAAACACTCCGAAAATCTTTTTGGATTTTAGAAATTTAAAGAAATGCAGTAAAGAAATATTTACAAACAAGTAAAGAAATATTTACAAACAATATTTTTGTGAGTTTGTGTAAGAGGATCATATCAGTTTTTGAGACAAATCACCAACACCGTTAAGCTTTAAACATTTTAAGTTCTAAACAATTCACTTAGATTGTCAGTATATTGATCCACTTAAAATTTCACACAAAGTTCAACTGTTTCGAGATACGAAGTTAATGTTTTAAGATACTTAAACTTATTCGCGTGTTCCACATCAGAATATACTCCCGTATCCAGATCCCAATATTCAGTCTTACAGGTGAGTATACCTAGATGATATCTGTAAAGGGTTAAATGCGAGGGCCGTGAGAGCTCAGGCTATTGCTTCCTCAAAATCAGAGAGATGACGGCTTCGACTTTTAGGTGTGTTCCCTTTAGAGAATCTTTTCTTCAACAGCACATGATTAGCATTTTGCAATGTTTCATCATTTTTTTATGTTGAGGGGTGTGCTATATTTCAAGCAAGCGAAAATTATACGGGGACTAGGCCATTGCTTCCGCAAAATCAGAAGTCCCGGGATAATACCCCAGATATCACTGAGTATAAAGACCTAGTATCTCAGAAAGAGGGACCTTTCGAACAAGATTTCGGGGATTGCCCATATATCCGAGAGATATTCCCCACGATATAAGCAAGTTTGAAATTTTGGTTTATATCTCGACATAATCTACTAAATGTGCAAAAACCTACTGGCATATCATCAATGAGACCGTTTATCACATTTTAACTTTTCAATTCTTTAGCATGCTGTGATCGACCACTGATGTACTATCATTTCCTCTTTTTCACAACAAAACTCAATTTTTAATTTTATCATGTTTTTGGCTTTTTCAAATTTTCTAATGTTTTTGGATTTTTTGAAATTTCTTACTCCCCTTAAAAGTCAAAATCATTTAAAAGAAATTTGAAAACAAACTATACAAGGTAAATTGACAACTGATTTTCAAGCTTCAATTCGCCATCCACTTGGCATAAACAATCAGAACTCCCCCTCACAACAAACTATTTTCCCATTTGATTTCAAAACACTTAAGTTTGTTTTAATCATAAATGGTTTTTCTAGAAAATAAGTTTTGTTGATTTTATCACTTGTAAAAATCGGGGTTATCATCACTTTGTTTTCCAAACATTTTGTATGAAAGTTAAATCAAGTTCAACTTAATGACCTTGATCAACTACTTGTAGGTTAAATACCACATGTAGATCGAAATACCACTTGTAGGAAAAATGCCGATTCCTACTTCACAGTTACCAACATGGAAGTTCCGGCAAGTCCACAACCTATAATTTTTTAACAATTTTTAAATGTTTCACAAAAACAATTTTTAAGAATGATGCCGATTCATGCTCCACGATTACCCACTTGGGAGCTCCGGCAAGTCAGAATTTTAAGTAGAAATTGCAGTCACCCAAGCCTGACCAGCCTTGGGTGATTTTGATTCAACTCTATCCCAACCTCCTTTTGATCTGTAAAAATCTTTTGCACTTTTCACTTTCCCATCTACCATCTTCCCAAATATATGTTAACTTTCCCATTGAAAGCCTTTTCAGCATCAAATTCTTCTTTACCAGAGAAAAATTGATCTGAAATCTCAAACCTACCTTTTGATTTCAGATTTTCCTTTGACAAAGGCGGAAAATTTTCATCGTTCAACTCAGGAACGGAATTGTCATTCTTTTTCTCAACAGATGACTCCTCTGATTTTATGGAATCAGATTCATTGTCAGAACTACTCTCATATTTAACAACCCATCTTTGTTTATTCAAATAAACTTTTCTTTTGTAAAAACGTTTTGAACTTTCACCAGTTTCAAAAATCGAATTTCCAAACATATTAGTTTTCTCAGCTGATTGTTTCTTTTCATCAACATGTTTCTTAATCATTTCAGAGTTAGAAGAAACTTCCTGTTTTGTATTGTTGAACTATTGGCAATTCCAAGCAATGTGTCCAACTTTGTGACATTTAAAACAAATTCTTTTATCAACTCTTGATACAAATTTCTTCATATTCTTCTTCCTTTCAGCAAGAAACTCTTGATTTGACTGTCTCCAAAATGGTTTCTTCTGCTCTTCTTCAGAACTTCTTCCTGCAAAAAATTTTGTTTTTGGTTTATAATTTTTCTCATTTTTATAGTTTTCTGAAGAACTAAAACCAAGACCTTTCTTTTTGAAATTACCGTTATGGTTTGGTTTCTTTCGATAACCTGAACCAGAACTGTAACCCTTTTTCTTGTTCAATCTCTGTTGAACTCTTGAAGTGTACTTTTTAGGTTTGTTAGAAAGATTTACATTTTTTATTTCAGATATATGAATTTCTGTCAATTTGAAAACCTGTTTGATCATTTCAGTTTTGACACTTCTTATTGGAAATTCCTCATCAGAATATAATTTGTCTGAATCATTCAAAGTATATGCTACTTTGATTGGTCCGTCATTCAAATTAGATTTTGATAACATAATTTCTTTATTGTAAACCCGTTTAACCGGTGAACTCGGACTCTTTTCTGATGAACTCGAACTTTCAGATTTTGACTCCGACTTTGACTCTTCATCCATATCCAACACCTGATCGACCACTTTCTTTAATAACTCAGACTCATGATCAGTGTCGGACGCTGTGAATGTGACATCAATATTTTCTGGTAACTCATCAATGATTTCAGACTTTAACTTGATGTTGAGAGCCTTATTTAAACGTTCCTCATTTGGTTTTCTGGGAGAATAACTATTCCAAATCGGGGGCGGACACTTGTTATACTTGACACTTTGTTTCTTACCGGTATCCTTATCTTCTGTTTTTTTATCTTGAAACGCTTCAAGACCTGCAACAGTAGGATAAACTCGATCAATCAAATAATCACATGTTGTATAACTCAACAACAAACGTTTGATTCTTTCACTCTCAATCTTTTCAAGTTCCAAATCTTGTTTTAGCTTTGCACAGTCTTCAATATACTCATTGATGACCTTCTGCTTTGTCATTAAAGTGGAACTCATCATTGTCATTGCAGCATCAACTTCTAAGTTTGTCTTTTTAAAACCATCAACTGTTCTGTTCAGTACGTCATAAGATTCCTTCACATACTTCACATTAGACAACAAATTTTCTTTCAACTCTTCGAGTTCAAGAATCTTCTTGTCTTTCTCCTCACAATCTTTGCAAGACTCCAAACATTTCAAACAAGGTTTAATCACCTCAACTATCTTTTCAACCTCGACAATCTTCTCAACTTCAACAATTTTTTCTACCTCGACGACTTTCTCAACTTCGACGAGTTTCTCAACTTCGACTATTTTTTCAATCTCAACAATTTTCTCTACCACTTTCTCTACTTCAACGATTTTTTCTATCACCTTTTCATTCACTGATTCAACATTTTGTTCTTCAGCTTTCATCTTTGTCTTGTCATCAGCTATTCTTATTGCTTCCAGCTCTCTTTTTAATCTGGCAATCTTCTTCTCATTCATCATCTCAACTTTATCTGCAAAAAACAAATTAAAACTATTAGGATCCAGACCTTTTCTAGCTTTATTAAGATATTCTTCTTCATCATCGGTATCAATATCACTTCCTAAATCTGGAAAAATCTGTATTCTTTTCGGACTAGATTTGATTTCATCTTCTTCCAGAATTCTAGCAACAAGACTTGAACTAGGTGGAATGTATTTATCCCAACTAAATCCCTCTGCAACCTTTTCATCATCTTGGTCAATTATACCATAAAGAGCTCTTTTCTCTTTTTCTTCAATGGCACGTGCATGTGCAGTTTGTGGTTGTTGAGCAATCTGATGAAAATTTTATTTTTGATAATAATTGTTCTTTCCAGACTGATCTTGTCTTCCGTCTGCTTCTTTGTTTTTGCACTCACGCTTAAAATGCCCTTTTTCTCGACACCTGAAACATGTAACCTTTGATTTGTCAAAAACCTATCGGAGATTTAGCCAATTCATTAAAGTCATCTCTTCCGGTGATTTGTTGAAACTTTTCTGCCCTTCGAACAGCACTAGCTAAACACCACTTGACGTCCATCAACTCAAGTTCTTCAGCATCTATCTGGTCATAATCTTCTTTGGTAAGCATCGGATTTCCAATTTTGCCAGCAATCAAACTTTCATATGATTCCAACATAGCAACAAGTGATGCCATGTGTTGCTTAGCTATTTCTGGAGACAGATTTTGACCATTTTGAATGTTCAAAGTGACATTGCACTGCAGATTTGTAGAATTCTGTCGTTGAGTACTTGGTGTTGTAAGATTTGGATCAAAACTTGAATATGAAGACGAAGATCCACCACTTTGTGTCACAGTACTAGCCTTCGTTCCAGACGAACTATCAGCACTGAAACCAGTTTGAATCTTTGGGCTGAGAGTAACTTCAAATTTGTTTCCTCTGTAGTATAAACTGACATCTTGTTGAGCATTTGGATTTTTCATGATTGCCGTTTTCTGAATAAACTGTGCCAGATTCATATTTTCAGATTTTCTCATGTGTTTTAGGATCAACAAATAAGTTCCCCATTTCTGCTGTGGTAATGCATCAGATAGTTTATCAATCCATTCATCATCGTCTTTCTTTATGTCCAATCTTCCTGTTTTGGTCAAAAATTACCGAAGCAATTAAGTGATCAAATTAGTTAAGTGAGGTAGTGTGCTAAAAAGTGTGTTGGAAATATACTGATTATATTGTTTACGAGAACAGTTTTCAGGATCGGCTCAGGATATTGAGCTGTATCTATGATCAAACTATGAGGAAAAAGTAGAAGAAATGACACGAGATGTACGAGGAAAGCCCTTGATCAATCTAGATCGCCGGCATAAAACCTCGGGAGCTGACAATCGCAGCTGCGTTGTTCTTCTTATTGCTTTAAACGTCAGGATACAGTGCAGGATATTAATCAGATCGCTAAGTGTTACAATGCTTTTTGTGAAAGTGAGAGTTGGAGAGAGTGAGTGTGAGTGAGTAGCGAGTGTAGTTGTTGTGTCCTATTGATCTGATTTATCCATCTATTTATAGTTACGAAATACAAACTAAAATTCCTATAAATGTGGGATGCTCCCGAATATTCCATTATTAACGTTGTGGACCGAGTAAAGCGGCTTCAACGTCTTCATTTGAACGACTTGGACCGAGTCTTGCGGAGAAAGGGTCTTTGTGAACGTTGGGAACTTGGCCTCGCACTCCTGCACACAATCCGTTAGTAATCCTCAAGATACCATCCATGATGTTACCAATATCCTGAATCAGCATCCTGGGTATAAACATATATCAGATAAGCAAGATATAATTTAAGATATCGTCAAGGATATGAGCTCAGAATTTCACCCATAACAATTATCCCCAAAAAATGTTACCGTTTAGTATCCTGGTACTAACGGTTATATTTTTTTACGAAGAACGAGGCAATTAAGAGATTAGACCCATGATGTGACCGTTTGTAACCGCGCAACCTATATTTACTCATTGCTCCCTATATCTTCTCATACCTATCCCATTTAATCTTTACCGAAGAGAAAAAGGTAAAAACTTCTCTCTTTATTCCATCTTCTTCTCTCATTCTGTTTAGCATTCCGGCGAGAATACGACAAGGCAGACAAGATCAAGCTCCGGTGACTCCGCCCCCTCATTTATCCAGCAAAATCTTCTCCAAGAACCAGAGAAGCAGATATGCTCCTTTGATAGTTCCCACTTGTCGGCTCTCAAATCCTCCGGTATCTTCCCGGAAAGGACGGTATTCCAGCCGTTTGACCGGGAAATCCGGTCGGACATGGTTTCCGACGAGTGGTTGTGTTTTAGTGCCTTTCCTTTCACCTTAGGACTACGATTCCCCTTTCCATACTTTATCACTGAGTTTTTCAATATTACAAAAATCTCTTTTAGCCAAACAATGCCGATGCTTTGGCGAGTGTTGTCCGTTCTTGACCAGATCAAGAAGAATCACATTCCTGATCTTTCCGTTCATGACCTCCCTTTAGCATATCGGCTTAGATGCCATGGATCCTGTAGATTTTTGTTTTATTCCACCTCCGGCGATCCGCTGATACTTCGTGCCACCAGGAACGAGGAGAAATGGCAATCTAAGTTCTTCTTTGTAAAAAGAGACTCAATCCTTGGTGGAACAGAATATCTGGTGAAGTGGTTGAGAAAGGGTAGGATTTAGGGTTCAAGGATGATCCTGCCTTTTATCCTGTTCCATATCCTGAGCTGATCAACTTTCTTTTTATTGTTTTGTACACAACTGATTTTAGGAAGCTTGCACCTCCCCTTGCTGATTCACAGAAGAGGATTGACGCTATCAGACTCCTTCCAGAGGCTGAAAGAAGTTTTAATCCATCTCCACCATCTCCAAGCCCTCTTTCCAGTGCAAACATGTCTGGTAAGGATCTTGCACAATATCCTGCATACATGTTTTCATTTGGCATATTTAGGAAAGAATTCTACTCCCTGTATGCAGACTCCAGCAAAGTCCCAATCCTCCTTGATCTTGACGAGCTTGACAGTTACCCCACTCCAGTCACGGTTCCGAAGTTAGTGCCCCAGGCTCTGAAGGGTTCTCCTATGAAGAACTCAGCTTTTCTGACTCCTTAGAGCCAATGACATCCCTCCTTAACAAGGTAATATCCTGCACATATATCCTGACAGGATATCCTGGTTAATATATTTTGACTTATACCTGAATTTTGACGTGCAGGGCCTCCAGCATCTACTCCAGCTTTACACTGATGCTTGTAGCACGAACGTGTTCCAAGAAGCCAGGATCAAACAGCTCGAGACCACTGTTGCTGACCAAGGGGCCATTGCTGAGGTGAAGACCCGACATTATGAGGACAAGTTGAAGAAGGTCACCCAGGATGCTGAGCTCAAACTTGCCACCGTCCAAATGGAGCATGAACAGGCCATGGTCTCTTTCCGGGAAGGAATCAAGGCCTCTGCTATAGTCTCTCTGCTACAAGCCCGCATCAAGATGGCTTATGAGGCCAAGGAGACAGGCCTTGTGTGCCCATCCTGGCCGGTCGAATCCTGGGTGGCAAAGCTGAAGGAGCTTGGAGGCAAGGCTGTGCCCCTTCCTGCTGAAGCTGGTGAATCCTCTAAGTCGGCAGAGGTAGCAAACAAGGCTGGAGACAAGAAGGATGCTGGCGAGGATGCTGCTCAGGATGCTGGAACTGATGCTGAAGCCGAGAAGGCGGAGAAGGCTGGTGAAGATGCTACTTGTTAGGGGTCATTTTCTTAACATATGTATCCTGACCAATATCCTGCCTTTGTTTGTTTATTTGTGATCAGGATGCTGGAAGAGGATATTGCTAACATCTTGGGCGATATCCTGAGGCTTATTGAATTAACAACGTGCAGGTTAAAGGTTGAGACTTGCTAACAGTCAAGAGGACTTCTTCTCCTCAAGACTCGGACGAATTTGTTGAGGGAGAGACGTTGAGCCCGAAAGACCAGGTCTACAACGTTCGAAGAAGGAATATTCGGTGGATCCCGCAAGTTTAGGGTAGTTTGTTATTTTATCTTTACTATAAATAGATGGGGGCGGATCAGCTTAGAACACACAATTTTTCACTAACACTCTTATACACTTTCACTCTCTAGCTCATTGCAAACACCACACTTGTATTCAAGTTTCGTTGTAACACTTAGTCGATCCGTACCACATCCTGCACTGTATCCTGATTTTTGAAGCAATAGAAGAACAAGGCAGCTGTGATTGTCAGCTCCCGAGGTTTTATGCCGGCGATCTAGATTGATCAAGGGCTTTCCTCGTACATCTCGTGTCGTTTACTTTACTTTTGCTCATTGTTTGATCATAGATACAACTCAATATCCTGAGCCGTATCCTGAAAACTGTTTTTCCCAAATAACTTAACAAGCATATTTTCAACACACTTTCTAGCACAGTACCTCACTTTACTAATTTGATCACTAAGTTACTTCGGTAATTTTTGACCAAAACAATTTGGCGCCCACCGTGGGGCAAGTGGTGCTCTCTTTACTAAAATTTTTTGTCAAATCGCTAATTGGTTTTCTATTTTCAAAACTTTTTGCCACATTGTCCATAATGGCCTCAAGATCAAACATGAGTTCCTCCACTGTGTCTGCTATGACTTCTGCTACTACCGGTTCGGTGCTTCCACCACCTCCTCCAAGGATGCCAGCCTCTACACAACCTCAAGATGTTATCCCTACTCGGAGTGTCCAGGGATCTGCTCCTGTTTTAGTTTCTAATGATGAAATTTTAACTTTATTTGGAAGTGTGCAGGAACAAATGAGGCAGTAACAGGAAACAAACCAAATGCTTTTGAGGGAAATACAGCTCGAGCAGATCTGCTGAGGATATTGTCACTCCATTACATCGCAGAACGTTGAACTTCAGTTCAGCTGTGTATACTGAGGATAACAGGGGGAATATTGTGCCCAGCCTTCCTCAGAATCATACTCCTGAAATACCCTCCTCGGTCAGGATGTCGACCATAAGGAGCTCAGGATATGCTTCAGGATATGGGCAAAATCCTCCAACGGGTAACGTGTCAAATAATAATAATACTCATGCTACTAACAATGGTGGATCTTTGCAGGATACAGGTGTAACATCAACACTTACTAGGGAACTTCAGAAGTTGAAGGACATGATATCTAGTGTACCTGGGGTGGTCCAGCCGATCCCGGAAGTGTCCCAGGACAGCCACAAGATATCTCGTTTTGCATATCCTATCTTTGATGCTGAGATCCCAAAGAGATTTCAAACCCCCAACATGAAGCTTTACGACGGAACTACGGATCCTGAGGAGCATATTGCTCAGTATAGGGAAAGAATGGAGATTAACCCTATCCCTCCGGAGCTCAAGGAAGCGTGCTTGTGCAAGGGATTTGGTTCTACCTTAACAGGATCAACCTTAAAATGGCTGTTAAATGTTCCTCCACACTCAATTACTTCGTTTGCTCATTTGGTTAATTTATTCAACAATCAATTTTCTTGTAGTCGGAGTTTTGAGAAACTAACCAGTGGTCTTTACAGGATAACCCAAGGGCCTCAGGAATCCTTGAGGGATTATGTAAACAAATTCAGTCGGGAATCCTTGGATATCCCACATCTTGATGTTGCAATAGCTGTGCAAGCTTTTAAGATGGGATTACAAAAGGATTCCCAGTTTTATCAGGATCTTGTAATGAATCCCTGCAGGAATCTCGACGAAGCTCGTAACAGGGCTTTGAGATATATCCGTCTGGAAGATGACAGGAAGATGCAAGAAAGGATGAACTCATCTAACACTTACGAGTCAACTAACAGGAAGTCAGAATCCTCATTTAAGTCATATCGGCCTAAGCCATATGGTAGAAATGAAAACAAGAGAGTGAATGCTGTCGAAGATGAGGATCCTGAAGAGTATCCTAAGTTGTCTGAATATTGCTTTTCTGTTAACATTCCTGAATTGATGTATGCCATGCAGGGTCTAGGAGACAAGGCTAGGTGGCCTCGAAAGAATCAACAAAAGGCTGACTGGAAAGATAAGTCAAAATGGTGCGCTTTCCACGAAGATTTCGGACATGTAACTGAGGATTGTATTGCTCTAAGGAAATAAATAAGCTATCTTCTAAGCAAGGGATATCTGAAAGATCTCTTAGGAAGAAAGAAGAATAAGGGTCAGGATACTGAGAAGGATCCTGAACGAGCAGCATCACCTCCTGCGGATGCCAAGATAATCAACTTCATTTCAGGAGGATCCGACATTTGTGGGACCTCGTATTCGGCAGCAAAGAGACATGCAAAGGAAGCTAAGGCCGAAAGGGGAGAGAAACCTGTCAGGATGACTACCCTCACAACTGACAAACTGATCACTTTTGATGCAGATGACAGGGATACTGTCCAGGATCCTCACCATGATGCTCTGGTAATAACGTTATATGTGGCTAACCATTTTGTACGCAGGATACTGGTTGATAATGGCAGCTCCGTCAACATTATCCAGCTAGAGACACTTAAAAGAATGAATGTGTCTCCAATGGATATCACTTCAAAGTCTACCGTGCTTGTTGGATTCAGTGGAGAGGCTAGAAACACAGTGGGAGAGATAAAGTTGCCAGTATACGTTGAAGGAGTCAACTCGATACAACATTTCTGTGTAATGGATTCTCTATCCTGCTATAACATCATACTGGGAAGACCATGGATTCACGATATGAAGGCCGTGCCATCAACATATCACCAATGCATCAAGATAACTACCCCTTGGGGAGTTGTCAAGGTTGATAGTGATCAGCAGGAGGCGAAAGAATGCTACTCATCCTCGATGAAATCCTCAACTAAACCTAGTGCAGCATAGCAATCAAAGACGAGGGCCCAGGATATCGTGGAGGATCCGGAGCAGGATGTGAAGAAAATTATCCTAGACCAGGATAATCCCGATATTTCGGTGCTCGTAGGAACCAATATCCCTCAGGATATTGAAGAGCAGTTAATTAACTTTTTAAAATGCAGGATGTCGACGTTTGCATGGAAGCATGAGGATATGACAGGCATATCCAAAGATATTATCACTCACAAGCTTGGAATTGATAAGTCATTAAAGCCTGTGCAACAAAAAAGAAGGAAGTTTGCTCCTGAGCGGAACACGATTATCCAGGAGGAAATTGAAAGATTATTAAAGTCCAGAATGATCAGAGAGGTTAAGTTCCCAAGGTGGCTAGCAAACGTGGTTGTAGTATAGAAGAAGAATGGGAAATGGAGAGTTTGTGTAGACTACACAGACTTGAACAAAGCTTGTCCTAAAGACCCATTTCCTCTTCCCCACATTGATGCAATGGTAGATGCCACTGCCGGGCATGAAATGCTGACCTTCATGGATGCGTCTTCAGGATTTCAACAGATCCAAATGGAGCCTTCTGATCAGGAGGATTCCGCCTTCATGACACCAACAGGTATTTATTGTTATACAGCTATGCCTTTTGGATTGAAAAATGCAGGTGCAACATACCAAAGATTGGTGAACATGATGTTCAAAGACAAACTGGGGGACACCATGGAGGTATATATCGATGACATGGTGGTGAAATCTAAAAAGGCTGAGGATCATCTCCAGGATATCAAGGGAGCATTTGATATCCTGGATCAATACAACATGAAGCTGAATCCTGCTAAATGCCATTTCGGAGTGGGGGCAGGAAAGTTTCTTGGATATATGGTGACAAAAAGGGGGATAGAAGCAAGCCCAGAGCAGATCAAAGCTATCCTGGACATAAAATCACCCTCAAATATGAAGGACGTATAAAGATTGACAGGCCGAGTAGCAGCTCTAAACAGGTTTATCTCAAGATCCTCAGAGAAATGCAAAGACTTCTATGATATCCTGAAGAAGAACAAAATACTCGAATGGGGGGAAAAGCATGAAGCAGCCCTGCATGATTTGAAACGATATCTCTCAACCGCACCTCTATTGATGAAGCCTGAAAATGGTGAACCACTATCCCTGTACCTCGCTGTATCAGGGAATGCTGTAAGTGCCGTTCTTATAAAAGACCATGAAGGTCAGCAATATCCTGTTTATTATGTTAGTAAAAGTTTGTTAGATGCCGAAACTAGGTATTCTCACTTAGAATAATTAATACTAGCATTAGTCATGGCATCAACGAAGCTTAGACATTATTTCGAGACACATAGGATACATGTTAAGACAAATTATCCTGTCAAAAATGTGCTTAGGAAACCAGAGATGTCAGGCAGGATGGCCAAATGGTCAGTAAAGTTAAGTGCTTATGATTTAGTATATGAACCAAGAAATGCCATAAAATCTCAGGCTTTAGCTGACTTTGTGGCTGACTTTAGTAGTGACATTCAGGACGAGGTAGGCCTAGAAGTTCAACAGTTAGGAGAATCTCCAGGATCCTGGACATTATATACTGATGGTGCATCTAATGTAAGAGGAGTAGGACTAGGAATACTACTAAAATCGCCACAAGGGGACATATTACCCCAGGCTATTAGGTGTGAATTTCCTGCTACTAATAATGAAGCAGAGTATGAGGCTTTAATTGCAGGATTAGAATTGGCTAAGAGCATGAGTGTCAAAAAATTGCAAGTATATGTTGACTCTTTGTTAATTACTAACCATTTTAATGGATCCTATGCAGTTAAGGGTGAGAAGTTAATCGATTATCTCGATATTCTCAAAAAATTAGTAGGATATTTCGATGTTTTTATACTTGAACAGGTACCGAGGGAGGATAATGCTGAAGCGGATGCCTTAGCAAATTTAGGATCATCGATCAGGATACTTGAAGGGACCCAAATACCAATATTACATGTCTTATATCCTGCAACGAATCCTCAGGATAAAGAAGTAGCGGGTATTCAGGATCCGGGAGCAGAACATCCTGAGAAGGATCCTAAATCCTGGACGGCTCCAATCATGAGATATCTCAAAGAAGGACACATCCCTGGAAATGAAAATCCTAAGGCATTTAGGATGAAGGTATCACGATTCACTATTATAAATAATATTTTATACAAGAAATCTCTTGCAGGACCGTATTTGAGATGCTTGGAGGATCCCGAAGCCAAAGAAGTACTTCAGGATATACATGAAGGGGATTGTGGTAACCATGCTGGGGGCAGGTCGTTATTCTCAAAAGTATTAAGAACAGAATATTATTGGCCAACAATGAGAAAGGATGCAGCAGAATATGCTCGAAGATGTGACGCATGCCAAAGACATAGTAACATACTGCATCAACCTGCTGAACCATTATATCCTATTGTTTCCCCTTGGCCATTTATGAAGTGGGGTATGGATATAGTGGGAAAGCTACCAAAAGCTCTGGGAGGAAAAGTCTTTATGCTAGCAATGACGGATTATTTCTCTAAGTGGGTTGAAGCTGAAGCATTTGTTCAAGTTAGGGATCAAGAAGTAGTATCCTTCATAAAGAGGAATATCCTGACCAGGTTTGGAGTACCAGCCGAGATAATCTGTGACAATGGTTCTCAGTTCATAAGTAAGAGGACTACTGACTTTTGCAAAAGTTGGGGAATCAAAATGATTACGTCTACTCCGGTACATCCTCAAGCAAATGGACAAGCAGAATCCTCAAACAAGATAATCGTCAATAACTTAAAGAAGAGACTAGGAGCCAAAAAAGGAAGATGGGCAGAAGAATTACCCTTTGTTTTATGGGCTGATAGGACAACGGTAAAGAATGCAACAGGCCAAACCCCATTTTCGTTGGTATTTGGAGCAGAAGCAATGATTCCAACGGAAATGACAATACCTACTGCAAGATCTACCCTAAGTGATCCTGAGCAGAATCCTGAAGCCTTGACTCAGGATTTAGACACTATAGATGAGAAAAGAGATGCGGCAAGGCTAAGGATGGCAGCATATCAACAGAGAATATCTAGGGCATATAACAAGAATATTAGAACCAGAAGATTCAAGATTGGAGATTGGGTGTTAAGAAAGGCTTTTCAGAATACTACTAATCCTGCCGATGGCAAGTTAGCTCCAAAATGGGAAGGACCATATGAAGTTGAATCAGAAGCAGGGAAAGGAGCATACAGACTCAAGAATATGGAGGGGGATATGCTACCGAGATCTTGGAATGCTATACACCTTAAGCTCTATTTCAAGTGAGTTTAGAATTTAATTTCTAACTCAGGATGGTATGAATTCTACCTTTTTTTAAATATGTTTGGTTTAATTTGTTCTTTGTAACCCAATACTGACTTAAGCATCGGAGGGGTGTTAGCTAAGCTAACACCCACCTTAGTTTACAATTGTTTTGCAAGATATGTTTCAGGATATAGCTCCAGGATATGTACTCAGGATAACTCGAAAGATTAGAGGATTGGCCCCCTCTCTCACGTTTAAGGGATACTGATCCCTTCACAGGTTTAAAGGTATTCACCTTTCTTCCGAATTGGGTTTAAACACCCCGCCTGGAGCGCAAGTTATTCAGGGATAGTTCAAGGTGGCGGGACCAGTCCATGTAAAAGTGGCTGACAATTTCGTTACTGTTGGCTATATCCTGAATCCTAACGGTATATGAGGATTGATCACCCTCTCTCACGAAAGGGTATTTTCATACTCTCTAAGGTTTAAAGGTTTTCACCTTTCTAAGTCTTGGAGTTTATACACTCCCGCCTGTAGCGCATGAAAATTTGGGATTTTCCCCAGGATACAAGGGATTTATCTCCAGTACATCCTTGGGTTTTACCCTTGGGACTTAAAAATTGCCTGTGCAAAGGAAACTGACGTTCAATAGATTTCTAAAGTGTTAGAAGGCATTGTACACATGGGACATTCCTGACAAGATGGTGATGTAAAATTAAAAGGATGTGGCTCAGAACTTATGCACTAAGTATCTTGCACAGGGGACATCTTCATTGGATGAGTTGCAAAGGGACTAAAGTTTGGTAGTAGGTTTATACCCTATTTCTGGTATGATCTTTCCTTTTTTAAACGTCGTCTAAATTTTTTGTAACATTATTTTAAGTATCCTGATATATTCTCAAAGTCCTTTTCAGGATATCTGATTAGGATGTTTGAAACCAGTATTAGTTTGGAACTCTGATCATTTAAATATTATCAAAACTTGGTTTTGAAAAGATAGACTATTTTTCACTTTCTAAAGAAATTTTTACAAAGTTGAAGGAACGTTTGGAAGTTCTATCTAATAAGAGGCTTTTACAGTATACCGCTGAGCATACTGATCAGGATATTTTATAAGACAACAATATGAAATTTTTTGCAAAGCTAAGACTCACACTAAGTAATGCAAGGTAACAGAAAATAAGTCAAAAGATAGTTATATTATTAACAAGTCAAAAGTTGTGCTTTTGGTTTCACCACAAACAGAGGCCCATCCGCCAAAAGCACAATTAGTTTTTACTATACTTGTGTAACGGTTGCAGGATATATCTCAAAACAGGACCCATCCACCTGCAACCGTTATCACATTCAAAACGAGTTATACTAATTGATGACCAAGGGCTTCATCCTAAAACCTAGGACCCATCCACCTTTGGTCATCACATTGTTCTAGTGCAGGAAATGTAAATTGTTCAAAGACAAGAAAAGTAAATTGTTTGAACAACCACAACCATGAAATTTAAAAATGGGCTCCGGCCTTGGCACGTATATCCATCATCGCCCATTTCGCCGCCTAAGAAGCGACACCTTCTTGATTAGCAACCTCCTTGCCAGCATTCGCCCCAGCATCAGCCTCAGGATTCTTCTCGGCATCATCATCAGCATTGGCCACCTCCTCTGCCGCCTTCGAAGGCTCTTCACCAGCATGCTTTGCAGAATGAGCAACGGGATGACCTCCAAGATCCTTTAGTTTCGCCTCCCAAGTCTTTACGTTCCAGGAGGGGCATTCAAAACCCAAATCCATGGCCTCATAAGCCATCTTTATCCTAGCTTGGAGAAGGGAGACGACCACGGATGCTTTGAGGCTATCCCGGTATGAGCTCATATTCTGCTGATATTGAAGAAGGGCGGCATCTAGCTTGGCTTGAGCATTTTCGTTAGCTTTGTGGAGGGCAGCTTGATGTTCCTGGGTCATTGCCTTGTATTTGTCTTCATAGTGCTGGGATTTGGCAGCCGCAATGGTTCCTTGGTCAGCTATGGTGGCTTGAGCTTTCTCCAGCTGGATCTGCAACATCTTGTTAAGCCCGCAAGCGTCTTCGTATAAGTGCATGAGACGATTCAGACCCTATCGATAAAGACACAGGTATTAATGTAAAGAGTAAGCAGGATAGGGACTAACATACTTGTACAGGATATCGAAAAGAAAATTCTACCTGTTTGAGAAATGAGGTGGCTTCATTGAACCCATGATTTTCAAGAGAGAATGTTTCAGAAACAGTTGGGGAGTCAGTCTCCTTTCTCTTCCGAGAGCTGGATGCCCGGGTCCTGGATGCCGGAGGGCCTTTGGGAGCAAAAACCGTTTTCGAAGAGGTAGGCTTTGGTGTAGCAGACGACTTTGGCTTGGATTCTTGCTTGGTGGGCTCTAGGCTGGAGTAGCAATCCAACTCGTCAAGTTCGAAACCTTCAAGGTTGACGACTGGTACTACACAAGGGAAGATATTCTTAAACCCATTATACTTTTGAAAAATAATTAATATATGAGAATGTGCTTACCAGACATTTCTGAGCTTGATTTTTGGTGAGAATCTGTAAGAGACAGGGAAAAGGTTCTTTCACTGGCAGGTAGACGGTAGATTTCCTTGATCTTGGATTCGGATTCTGCACTGGGAGGCACTAAATCTCTGAAATTCGCTGCATAAAAACATCAGAATATAAGTCCGGGATATAGTTTGAAGATATAATTAGGGATATCCCTAAAACCCTAAATCCTACCCTTGGTTAACCATTTAACCGGTAAATCGAAACCCTTATCGATAGAGTCTCTTTTTATGAAAAGGAATTTTCGTCGCCATCGATCCTCGTTCTTGGTGGCTTTAAGAACCAGAGGGTTCTTGATGGAAAACAGAAGAAAACGGTGATTGCCGTGGGATCTCAGCCGGTATGCTGTAGGAAGGTCCTCAATAAGTAGGTTAGGAAAATGGCGAGATTTGATTTGATCCAACACTATCAAGATTCGCCAGACCATTGGCATAACTTGGGCATAGCTAAGGCCGGTGAGGTCGAAAAAGCTAGAGATAAAGGGTGAAAACGGGTACCGGAGTCCAAGGGAGAAAGGATAAGCGAAAAAACAAACCCACTCGTCGGATGATGCGTCCGGTCGGGCTTCCTGGTCGAAGGGGCGAAAGACCGTTCCGGGGGGAAAGGCACCGGAATCTTTAAGGGCAGCAATGTCGGCATTGTTGAAGCAGCAGATCTCCTTTGATGGATCGGCGATGAAATTTTGACTTACGAGGGTTGAAGTTGGTCGGTTTGATCGGGATTTCGTTCGTGGTGCCATGAAGAGTATTGAGCAAATTAAGAGAGATTCAAGAAAGAAGAATAGAAGAGAAAATACCTGATGATTGCTTGCAGATAAGGATAACAGTGATAAGGGGCCCCTCGGTTGATATAGGATGATTATAGGGGGGTAAAGAGTAAATAATGCCTTGGAAGTTGCACCACTGTCATTTCAAGGGTCTAGTCGTATTAATTACCTTAAGTTATGAGTTGAAACTTTTGAAATATATCCGTTGGATTGGTATCCCAACAGATATATTTGGGGACAATTATTAGGGGTCATTTTCTTAACATACGTATCCTGACCAATATCCTTCCTTTGTTTGTTTATTTGTGATCAGGATGCTGGAAGAGGATATTGCTAACATCTTGGGCGATATCCTGAGGCTTATTGAATTAACCACGTGCAGGTTAAAGGTTGAGACTTGCTAACGGTCAAGAGGACTTCTTCTCCTCAAGACTCGGACGAATTTGTTGAGGGAGAGACGTTGAGCCCAAAAGACCAGGTCTACAACGTTCGAAGAAGGAATATTCGGTGGATCCCGCAAGTTTAGGGTAGTTTGTTATTTTATCTTTACTATAAATAGATGGGGGCGGATCAGCTTAGAACACACAATTTTTCACTAACACTCTCATACACTTTCACTCTCTAGCTCATTGCAAACACCACACTTGTATTCAAGTTTCGTTGTAACACTTAGTCGATCCGTACCACATCCTGCACTGTATCCTGATTTTTGAAGCAATAGAAGAACAAGGCAGCTGCGATTGTCAGCTCCCGAGGTTTTATGCCGGCGATCTAGATTGATCAAGGGCTTTCCTCGTACATCTCGTGTCGTTTACTTTACTTTTGCTCATTGTTTGATCATAGATACAGCTCAATATCCTGAGCCGTATCCTGAAAACTGTTTTTCCCAAATAACTTAACAAGCATATTTTCAACACACTTTCTAGCACACTACCTCACTTTACTAATTTGATCACTAAGTTACTTCGGTAATTTTTGACCAAACCACTACTGTGTGAGAGCATCCAAGTGGGCGATGATGGATGTATGTACCAAGGCCGGAGCCCACTTTTTTAAATTTGATCGTTGGTTTGTAACCCCAAAACAATTTACTTTTCTTGCACTTTAACTTTCCTGCATTAGAACAATACGATGGCCAAAGGTGGAGGGATCCTGAGTTTCAGGACGAAGCCCTTGATCATCAACGTTAATATGTTTTGCTTTTGAACAATATAACAGTTGGAGGTGGATGGGTCTTGGTTTGAGACAAAACCTTCAACTGTTAAGTAAATATAGTAAGGAACTATTTGTGCTCTTGGTGGATGGTCCTTGGTTTGAGGTGAAACCAAGAGCACATCTTTTGGTATGTTAATAATATAACCTTCTTTTCACTTTATCTCTGTTGTTATACTTTTATTACATGAATTTTACTTATGAAAACAGTTTTGTTTGAACATCCTTGGGAACACATTGTAAGCGTATCCTGAAAGATATCCTGCTCAGGATATTGACACTCAATTTGTAAAATTCAAGTTACCCAAATAAAAAGGAGAGATCATACCAGAGATTCCCAAAGAGTCAATTCCAATTTTCTACCATAGGAATGTCCCCAGTGCACTCTTACAAAATTGGATCCATCCTTTAAATTGTATAATGTATATCCCCTGTGTTCAACATAGGAACGTAGTCATACTTTAGCTTTACTAAATAGATCCTGAATATCCAGGGATAAACCATTGATATCCTGGGATAAACCATTGATATCCTGGGATAAACCCTTAATATCCTGAGGATAATCCTTTAATATGCTGGGGATAAACCCTCATATCCTGGGGATAAACCCTTGACATGCTGGGGATAAACCCTCATATCCTGGGGATAAACCCTTAATATGCTGGGGGTAAACCGTGATTTTCATGCGCTACAGGCGAGAGTGTATAAACTCCAAGTCTTAGAAAGGTGAAAACCTTTAAACCTTATAGGGTATGAAAATACCCTTTCGTGAGAGAGGGTGATCAATCCTCGTATACCTTTAGGATCCAGGATATAGCTAATAATAACGAAATTGTCAGCCACTTTTACATGAACTGGTCCCGTTATCTTGAACTATCCCCAGATGACTTGCGCTCCAGGCGGGGTGTTCAAACCCAATTCGAGAGAAAGGTGAATACCTTTAAACCTTTGAAGGGATCAGGATCCCTTATTCATGAGAGAGGGGGCCAATCCTCTAATCCTTTGAGATATCCTGAGCGTCTATCCTGGAGCTATATCCTGAGACATATTCTGCAAAACAACCTTAAACTAAGGTGGGTGTTAGCTTGGCTAACACCCCTCCGATGCCTAAATCAGTAATGGGTTCAAGATAATAAACGAATTCAAATATATTTAAGAGAGATAGAATACATACCATTCTGAGATATAAATTAAATTCTATTCTTACTTGAAATAGAGTTTTAAGTGTATAGCATTCCAGGATCTTGGTAGCATATCCCGCTCCATACACCTGAGCCGATATGCTCCTTTTCCTGATTCTGATTCAACCTCATATGGTCCTTCTCATTTTGGAGCTAGCTTTCCATCGGCAGGATTAGTGGTATTTTGAAAAGCCTTTCTTAACACCCAATCTCCAACTTTGAACCTTCTAGTCCTTATATTCTTGTTGTATGCTCTGGATATCCTTTGTTGATATGCTGCCATCCTTAGCCTTGCTGCATCTCTCATTTCGTCTACGGTGTCCAAATCTTGGCACAAAGCTTCAGGATTTTGCTCAGGATTCCGGAGGATAGATCTTGCAGTAGGTATCTGTTTTGGTCAAAAATTACCGAAGTAATTAAGTGATCAAATTAGTTAAGTGAGGTAGTGTGCTAGAAGTAAATGTAAAAAATGTGTTAATTAAATTACTTGCAAAAACAGTTTAAGGATACGGCTCGGGATATTGAGCTGTATCGACGATCAAACAATGAGCAAATAATGAGCAAAAAGTAAAGGAAGTGACACGAGATGTACGAGGAAAGCCCTTGATCAATCTAGATCGCCGACATAAAACCTCGGGAGCTGACAATCGCAGCTGCCTTGTTCTTCAATTGCTTCAAAAATCAGGATACAGTGCAGGATGTGGTACGGATCGACTAAGTGTTACAACGGAAATGAAATACAAGTGTAGTGTTTGCTATCAGCTAGAGAGTGATTGTGTTCGACAGTGTAAGTGTGAATTGATGTGTTCTAAGTTGATCCGACCTCATCTATTTATAGTAAAGATAAGATAACTAACTACCCTAAACTCGCGGGATTCACCGAATATTCCTTCTTGGAACGTTGCAGACCTGGTCTTTCGGGCTCAACGTCTCTTTCTCAACAAATTCGTCCGAGTCTTGAGGAGAAGAAGTCCTTGTGACCGTTAGCAAGCCTCTGCCCTTAACCTGCACGTGGTTAATTCAATAAGCTTCAGGATATCGCCCAAGATGTCAGCAATATCCTCTTCCAGCATCCTGATTACAAATAAACAAACAAAGGCAGGATATTGGTCAGGATACATATGTTAAGAAAATGACCCCTAACAATTGTCCCCAAATATATCATTTGGGATACCAATCCAACGGATATATTTCAAAACTTTACTTCATAATTTAAGGCAATTAATATGAGTAGACTCTTGAAATGACAGCAGTGCTACTTCCAAGACATTATTTACTTTTTACCCCCTTATATTCATCCTATATTAACCAAGGGACTCCTTGTCCCGGTCATCCTTATCTTCAAGCAAGCATCAGGTAACTTCTCTTCTAATTTCCTCTCTTTAATTTTTCACAATTTGCTCAATGGCACCACGAACGAAATCCCGCTCAGTCCGGTCCGCCTCAACCCTGATAAGTCAAGACCTTATCACCGATCCAGCAAAGGAGATTTGCTGTTTCAATAATGCTCATATTGCTGCTCTCAAAGACTCCGGTGCCTTTCCTACCGGAACGGTCTTTCGCCCGTTTGACAAGGAAGCCCGATCGGATGCATCATCCGACGAGTGGGTTTGTTTTTTCGCTTATCCTTTCTCCCTTGGACTCCGGTATCCATTTCCACCTTTTATCTCCAGTTTTTTCGACCTCACCGGCCTTAGTTATGCCCAAGTTATGCCAATGGTCTGGCGAATCTTGATAGTATTGGATCAAATCAAATCTCGTCATTACCCTAACCTTCTTGTTGAGGACCTTCCCGTAGCATACCGATTAAGATCCCACGGCAACCACCGTTATCTTCTTTTCTCCATCAAGAGCCCTTTGGTCCTTAAAGCCACCAAGAATGAGGATCGATGGCGACGAAAATTCTTTTTCGTCAAAAGAGATTCCATTGATAAAGGTTTCGATCTACCGATTAAATGGTTAACCAAGGGTAGGATTTAGGGTTTTAGGAATATCCCCAATCATATCTTCAAACTGTATCCCGGACTTATATTCTGATGTTTTTATGCAGCGAATTTCAGAGATTTAGTGCCTCCTAGCGCGGAATCCGAATCCAAGATCAAGGAAATCTACCGTCTTCCTGCCAGCGAAAGAAGTTTTTCCCTGTCTCTCACAGATCCTCATAAAAAATCAAACTCAGAAATTTCTGGTAAGCACATTTTCATATGTTAATTATTTTCAAAAATATGATGAGTTTTGAGAGTATCTTCCCTTATGTAGCACCAGTCGTCAACCTTGATGCTTTCGAACTCGATGAACTGGATTGCTATTCCAGCCTTGAACCCGTCAAACAAGAATCCAAGCCAAAGTCGTCTGCTACACCAAAGCCTACCTCCTCGAAAGCTGTTTCTGCTCCCAAAGGCCCTCCGGCATCCAGGACCAGGGCATCCAGTTCTCGGAAGAGAAAGGAGACTGACTCCCCAGCTGTTTCTGAAACATTCTCTCTTGAGAATCATGGGTTCAATGACGCCATCTCATTTCTCAAACAGGTAGAATTTTCTTTCCGATATCCTGTACAAGTATGTTAGTCTTTATCCTGCTTATTTTTCACATTAATACCTGTGTCTTTATCTATAGGGTCTGGATCGCCTCATGCATTTATACGAAGATGCTAGCGGTCTTAACAAGATGTTGCAGATTCAGCTGGAGAAAGCTCAAGCCACCATAGCTGATCAAGGAACCATTGCAGCCGCCAAATCCCAGCACTATGAGGACAAATACAAGGCAATGACTCAGGAACATCAAGCCGCCCTTCACAAAGCTAATGAGGATGCTCAAGCCAAGCTGGATGCCGCTCTTCTCCAATATCAGCAGAATATGAGCTCATACCGGGATAGCCTAAAAACTTCAGTGGTCATCTCTCTTCTCCAAGCCAGGATAAGGATGGCTTACGAAGCCATGGATCTGGGTTTTGAATGCCCTTCCTGGAATGTAAAGGCTTGGGAGGAGAAACTACAGGGCCTCGGAGGTCATCCCGTTGCTCATCCTGCAAAACACACTGATGAAGAGCCTTCTAAGGCGGCAGAGGAGGTGGCCAATGCTGATGATGGTGCTGAGAAGAATCCTGAGGGTGATGCTGGGGCGAATGCTGGCAAGGAGGTTGCTGTTCAAGAAGGTGCTGCCCCTTAGGCAGCAGAGTGGGCGATGATGGATATACGTGCCAAGGCCGGAGCCCACTTTTTAATTTCATGGTTGTGGTTGCATAAACAATTTACTTTTCCTGTCCTTGAACAATTTACTTTTCCTGCACTAGAACAATGTGATGACCAAAGGTGGATGGGTCCTAGGTTTTAGGACGAAGCCCTTGGTCATCAATTAGTATAACTTGTTTTGAACATAGTAACGGTTGTAGGTGAACGGGTCCTGTTTTGAGACAGATCCTGCAACCGTTACAAAATTATGGTAACAACTAATTGTGCTTTTGGCGGGTGGACCTTACCAAAAGCACAACTTTTGACTTGTTAATAATATAACTATCTTTTGACTTATTTTTTGTTATTTTGCGTTGTTTAGTGTAAGTTTTAGCTTTGTAAAAATTTCATACTGTTATTTTACAAAATATCTTGACCAGTATGCTTAGAAACATACTGCAGAAGCCTTTTAAATGGATCTTCCATACGTTCTTTCAATTTTGTAAAAATTTCTTTAGAAAGTAAAAAACAGTTTATCTTTTCAAAACCAAGTTTTGATGATGATCAAAGTTTCAAGCCAATACTAGTTTCAAACATCCCAATCAAATATCCTTAAAAGGACTTTGAGGATATATGCCAAGATACTTAACATGATGTTATTAAAAATTTAAATGAGGCTTGCAAAGGAAAGATCATACCAGATATAGGATATAAACCTATTACCAAACTTCAATCCCTTTGCAATTCTTCCAATGAAGATGTCCCCAGTGCAAGGTACTTCATGCATTAGTCGCAAACTTCATTCTTTTAATTTTACACCACCATCTTGGCAGGGATGTCCCCTGTGTACAATGTCTTCAAGTATCTTAGAAATCTATTTAATGTCAGTTTCCATGGCATAAACATTTTTTCTCGTTCCGAGGGTATAACCCAAGGATGTACTGGAGATAAATCCTTTGTATCCTGGGGAAAATCCCAATTTTTCATGCGCTACAGGCGGGAGTGTATAAAATCCAAGACTTAGAAAGGCGAAAACCTTTAAACCTTAGAGAGTATGAAAATACCCTTTCGTGAGAGAGGGTGATCAATCCTCATATACCGTTAGGATTCAGGATATAGCCAATGGTAACGAAATTGTCAGCCACTTTTACATGAACTGGTCCCACCACCTTGAACTATCCCTGAATAACTTGCGCTCCAGGCGGGGTGTTTAAACCCAATTCGGAAGAAAGGTGAATACCTTTAAACCTGTGAAGGGATCAGTATCCCTTAAACGTGAGAGAGGGGGCCAATCCTCTAATCTTCTGAGTTATCCCGAGTGCATATTCTGGAGCTATATCCTGAAACATATCTTGCAAAACAAATGTAAACTAAGGTGGGTGTTAGCTTGGCTAACACCCCTCCGATGCTTAAGTCAGTATCAGGTTATAAAGAACAAATTACACCAAACACATTTAAAAGAAGTAAAAATTCATACCATCTAGAGTTAGAAATTAAATTCTAGACTCACTTGAAATAGAGCTTAAGGTGTATAGCATTCCAAGATCTCGGTAGCATATCTCCCTCCATATTCTTGAGTCTATATGCTCCTTTCCCTGCTTCTGATTCAACTTCATATGGTCCTTCCCATTTTGGAGCTAACTTGCCATCGGCAGGATTAGTAGTATTTTGGAAGGCCTTTCTTAATACCCAATCTCCAACCTTAAATCTTCTGGTTCTAATATTCTTGTTATATGCCCTGGATATTCTCTGTTGATATGCTGCCATCCTTAGCCTTGCCGCATCTCTCTTTTCATCTATAGTGTCTAAATCCTGACTCAAGGCTTCAGGATTCTTCTCAGGATCACTTAAGATAGATCTTGCAGTAGGTATTGTCATCTCCGTTGGAATCACTGCTTCTGCTCCAAACACCAACGAAAATGGGGTTTGACCTGTTGCATTCTTTATCGTTGTCCTATCAGCCCATAAAACAAAGGGTAATTCTTCTGCCCATCTTCCTTTTTTGGCTCCAAGCCTTTTCTTTAAGTTGTTGACAATTATCTTGTTAGAGGATTCTGCTTGTCCATTTGCTTGAGGATGTACCGGAGTTGATGTGATCATTTTGATTCCCCAACTCTTGCAAAAGTCAGTAGTCCTCTTACTTATGAACTGAGAGCCATTGTCACAGATTATCTCAGCTGGTACTCCGAATCTGGTCAGGATATTCCTCTTGATGAAGGATACTACTTCTTGGTCTCTTACTTGAACAAATGCTTCAGCTTCAACCCACTTAAAGAAGTAATCCGTCATTGCTAGCATAAAGACTTTTCCTCCCGGAGCTTTTGGTAACTTTCCCACTATATCCATACCCCACTTCATAAATGGCCAAGGGGAAACAATAGGATATAATGGTTCAGCCGGTTGATGCAGTACGTTACTATGTCTTTGACATGAGTCACATCTTCGAGCATATTCTGCGGCATCTTTTCTCATTGTTGGCCAATAATATCCTGTTCTTAATATTTTTGAGAATAACGATCTGCCCCTAGCATGGTTACCACAATCCCCTTCATGTATATCCTGAAGGACTTCTTTGGCTTCAAGATCCTCCAAGCATCTCAAATACGGTCCTGCAAGAGATTTCTTGTATAAAATATTATCTATAATAGTGAATCGTGATACCTTCATCCTAAATGCCTTAGGATTTTCATCTCCAGGAATGTGTCCTTCTTTGAGATATTTCATGATTGGAGCCGTCCAGGTTCTAGGATCCTCTTCAGGATATTCCGCCCCAGGATACTGAATACCAGCTACTTCTTTATCCCGAGGATTCGTTGCAGGATATAAGACATGTACTATTGGTATTTGTGTCCCTTCAGGTATCCTGACCGACGATCCCAGATTTGCTAAGGCGTCTGCTTCAGCATTATCTTCCCTTGGTACCTGTTCAAGTATAAAAACATCGAAATATCCTGCTAATTTTTTGAGAATATCGAGATATTCGATTAATTTCTCTCCCTTAACTGCATATGATCCATTAAAATGGTTAGTAATTAACAGAGAGTCAACATATACTTGCAAATTTTTGATACTCATGCTCTTAGCCAACTCTAATCCTGCAATTAAAGCCTCATACTCTGCTTCATTATTAGTAGCAGGAAATTCACACCTAATAGCCTGGGGTAATATGTCCTCCTGTGGCGATTTTAGTAGTATTCCTAATCCTACTCCTCTTACATTAGATGCACCATCAGTATATAATGTCCAGGATCCTGAGGATTCTCCTAGCTGTTGAACTTCTAGATCTACCTCATCCTGAATGTCACTACTAAAGTCAGCCACAAAGTCAGCTAAAGCCTGAGACTTTATGGCATTCCTAGGTTCATATACTAAATCATAAGCACTCAACTTTACTGACCACTTGGCCATCCTGCCTGACATCTCTGGTTTCCTAAGCACATTTTTAATAGGATAATTTGTTTTAACATGTATCCTATGTGTCTCGAAATAATGCCTAAGTTTCGTTGAAGCCATAATTAATGCTAGTATCAATTTTTCTAAATGAGAATATCTAGTTTCAGCATCTAACAAACTTTTACTAACATAATAAACAGGATACTGCTGACCTTCATGGTCTTTTATAAGAACGGCACTTACAGCATTCCCTGATACAGCAAGGTACAGGGATAGTGGTTCACCATTTTCAGGCTTCATCAATAGAGGTGCGGTTGAGAGATATCGTTTCAAATCCTGCAGGGCTGCTTCATGCTTTTCCCCCCATTCGAATCTTTTGTTCTTCTTCAGGATATCATAGAAGTCTTTGCATTTCTCTGAGGATCTTGAAATAAATCTGTTTAGAGCTGCTACTCGGCCTGTTAATCTTTGTGCATCCTTCATATTCGAGGGTGATTTTATATCCATGATAGCTTTAATCTGCTCCGAGCTTGCCTCTATCCCCCTTTTCGTCACCATATACCCAAGAAACTTTCCTGCCCCCACTCCGAAATGGCATTTATCAGGATTCAGCTTCATGTTGTATTGATCCAGGATATCAAATGCTCCTTTAATATCCTGGAGGTGATCCTTAGCTTTCTTTGATTTTACCACCATATCGTCAATGTACACCTCCATGGTGTCACCCAGTTTGTCTTTAAACATCATGTTTACCAATCTTTGGTATGTTGCACCTGCATTTTTCAAACCAAAAGGCATAGCTGTGTAACAATAAATACCTGTTGGCGTCATGAAGGCGGTATCCTCCTGGTCAGAAGGCTCCATTTGTATCTGTTGAAATCCTGAGGATGCGTCCATGAAGGTCAGCATTTCATGCCCAACAGTGGCATCTACCATTGCATCAATATGGGGGAGAGGAAATGGGTCTTTAGGACAAGCTTTGTTCAAGTCTGTGTAGTCTACACAGACTCTCCATTTCCCATTCTTCTTCTGTACTACCACCACGTTTGCTAGCCACCTTGGGAACTTAACCTCTCTGATCATTCTTGACTTTAATAATCTCTAAACTTCCTCTTGGATAATCGTGTTCCGCTCAGGAGCAAACTTCCTTCTTTTTTGTTGCACAGGCTTGAACGACTTATCAATTCCAAGCTTGTGAGTGATGATATCTTTGGATATGCCAATCATATCCTCATGTTTCCATGCAAACGTAGACATCCTGCATTTCAAAAAGTTAATTAATTGTTCCTCAATATCCTGAGGGATATTGGTCCCTACGAGCACCGAAATATCAGGGTTATCCTGGTCCAGGATAACTTTCTTCACATCCTGCTCCGGATCCTCCACGATATCCTGGGCCCGCGTCTTTAATTGCTATGCTGCACTAGTTCTGGCTGAGGATTTCATCGAGGAGGAGTAGCATTCTTTCGCCTCCTGCTGATCGCTATCAACTTTAACAACTCCCCAAGGGGTAGGTATCTTGATGCATTGGTGATATGTTGATGGCACGGCCTTCATATCGTGAATCCATGGTCTTCCTAGTATGATGTTATAGCAGGATAGAGAGTCCATCACACAGAAACGTTGTATCGAGTTGACTCCTTCAACGTACACCGGCAACTTTATCTCTCCCACTGTGTTTCTGGCTTCTCCGCTGAATCCAACAAGCACAGTGGACTTCGAAGTTATATCCATTGGAGACACATTCATTCTTTTAAGTGTCTCTAGCTGGATAATGTTGACGGAGCTGCCATTATCAACCAATATCCTGCGTACAAAATGGTTAGCCACATATAACGTTATTACCAGAGCATCATGGTGAGGATCCTGGACAGTATCCCTGTCATCAGCATCAAATGTGATCACTTTGTCAGTTGTGAGTGTAGCCATCCTGACAGGTTTGTCTCCCCTTTCGGCTTTGGCTTCCTTTGCGTGTCTCTTTGCTGCCGAATACGAAGTTCCACAAATGTCGGATCCCCCCGAAATGAAGTTGATTATCTTGGCATCCGCGGGAGGTGATGCAGCTCGCTCAGGATCCTTCTCAGTATCCTGACCCTTATTCTTCTTCTTTCCTAAGAGATCTTTCAGATATCCCTTGCTTAGAAGATAGCTTATTTCTTTCCTTAAAGCAATGCAATCCTCAGTCATATGTCCGAAATCTTCGTGGAAAGCGCACCATTTCGACTTATCTTTCCAGTCAGCCTTTTGTTGATTCTTTCGAGGCCATCTAGCCTTGTCTCCTAGACCCTGCATAGCATACATTAATTCAGGAATATTAACAGAAAAGCAATATTCAGACAACTCAGGATACTCTTCAGGATCCTCATCTTCGACAGTATTCACTCTCTTGTTTTCATTTCTACCATATGGCTTAGGCCGATATGACTTAAATGAGGATTCTGACTTCCTGTTAGTCGATTCATAAGTGTTGGATGAGTTCATCCTTTCTTGCATCTTCTTGTCATCTTCCAGACGGATATATCTCAAGGCCCTGTTACGAGCTTCATCGAGATTCCTGCAGGGATTCATTACAAGATCCTGATAAAACTGAGAATCCTTTTGTAATCCCATCTTAAAAGCTTGCACAGCTGTTGCAACATCAAGATGTGGGATATCCAAGGATTCTCGACTAAATTTGTTCACATAATCCCTCAAGGATTCTTGAGGCCCTTGAGTTATCCTGTAAAGATCACTGGTTAGTTTCTCAAAACTCCGACTACAAGAAAATTGACTGTTAAATAAATTAACCAAATGAGCAAATGAAGTAATTGAGTGAGGAGGAACGTTTAACAGCCATTTTAAGGCTGATCCTGTCAGAGTAGAACCAAATCCCTTGCACAAGCACGCTTCCTTGAGCTCCGGAGGGATAGGGTTAATCTCCATTCTTTCCCTATACTGGGCAATATGCTCCTCAGGATCCGTAGTCCCGTCATAAAGCTTCATGTTGGGAGTTTGGAATCTCTTTGGGATCTCAGCATCACATATAGGGTATGCAAAACGAGATATCTTGTGGCTATCTTGAGATACTTCCGGGATCGGCTGGACCACCCCAGGTACACTAGATATCATATCTTTCAACTTCTGAAGTTCCCTGGTAAGTGCTGATGTTACACCTGTATCCTGCAAGGATCCACCACTGTTAGTAGCATGAGTATTATTATTATTAGACACGTTACCAGTTGGAGGATTCTGCCCATATCCTGAAGCATATCCTGAGCTCCTTATGGTTGACATCCGGGCCAAGGAGGGTATTTCAGGAGTATGATTCTGAGGAAGACTGGGCACGATATTCCCCCTATTACCCTTGGTGTACACAGCTGAGCTAAAGTTCAACGCTCTGGGGGTGTAACGGAGTGACATTGTCCTCCGCAGATCTGCTCGAGCCAGCCTTCAGGAGTTGTATCTCCCTCAAAAGCATTTGGTTTGTTTCCTGTTGCTGCCTCATTTGTTCCTGAACACTTCCAAATAAGGTTAAAATTTCATCATTAGAAGCTAAAACGGGAGCAGATCCCTGGACACTCCGAGTTGGGATAACATCTTGAGATTGTGTAGAGGCTGGCATCCTTGGAGGAGGTGGTGAAAGCACCAAACCGGTAGTAGCAGAAGTCATAGCAGACACAGTAGAGGAACTCATGTTTGATCTTGAGGCCATTATAGATAATGTGGCAAAAAGTTTTGAAAATAGAAAACCGATTAACGATTTGACAAAAAGTTTTAGTAAAAAGAGCACCACTTGCCCCACGGTGGGCGCCAAATTGTTTTGGTCAAAAATTACCGAAGTAATTAAGTGATCAAATTAGTTAAGTGAGGTAGTGTGCTAGAAGTAAATGTAAAAAATGTGTTAATTAAATTACTTGCAAAAACAGTTTAAGGATACGGCTCGGGATATTGAGCTGTATCGACGATCAAACAATGAGCAAATAATGAGCAAAAAGTAAAGGAAGTGACACGAGATGTACGAGGAAAGCCCTTGATCAATCTAGATCGCCGGCATAAAACCTCGGGAGCTGACAATCGCAGCTGCCTTGTTCTTCAATTGCTTCAAAAATCAAGATACAGTGCAGGATGTGGTACGGATCGACTAAGTGTTACAACGGAAATGAAATACAAGTGTAGTGTTTGCTATCAGCTAGAGAGTGATTGTGTTCGAGAGTGTAAGTGTGAATTGATGTGTTCTAAGTTGATCCGACCTCATCTATTTATAGTAAAGATAAGATAACTAACTACCCTAAACTCGCGGGATTCACCGAATATTCCTTCTTGGAACGTTGCAGACCTGGTCTTTCGGGCTCAACGTCTCTTTCTCAACAAATTCGTCCGAGTCTTGAGGAGAAGAAGTCCTTGTGACCGTTAGCAAGCCTCTGCCCTTAACCTGCACGTGGTTAATTCAATAAGCTTCAGGATATCGCCCAAGATGTCAGCAATATCCTCTTCCAGCATCCTGATTACAAATAAACAAACAAAGGCAGGATATTGGTCAGGATACATATGTTAAGAAAATGACCCCTAACAGTATCACCATCTCTGTTGGGATCACTGCTTCCGCTCCAAATACCAAGGAAAAGGGAGTTTGGCCAGTTGCATTTTTTACCGTTGTTCTATCAGCCCACAAAACAAAAGGTAGTTCTTCTGCCCATCTTCCTTTCTTGGCTCCTAATCTCTTCTTCAAGTTGTTGACAATTATCTTGTTTGAGGATTCAGCTTGTCCATTTGCTTGAGGATGTACCGGGGTAGATGTGATCATTTTGATTCCCCAACTTTTGCAAAAGTCAGTAGTCCTCTTGCTTGGGATCCATTGTCACAAATGATTTCAGCTGGTACTCCAAACATGGTCAGGATATTTCTCTTTATAAAGGATACTACTTCTTGGTCTCTGACTTGAACAAATGCTTCAGCCTCCACCCACTTAGAGAAATAATCAGTCATTGCCAGCATAAAGACTTTTCCTCCTGGAGCTTTTGGTAATTTTCCTACTATGTCCATTCCCCATTTCATGAATGGCCAAGGGGAAGCTATAGGATACAATGGTTCAGCTGGTTGATGTAGTATGTTATTGTGCCTTTGACATGCATCACACCTTCGAGCATATTCTGTAGCATCTTTCCTCATCGTTGGCCAAAAGTATCCTGTTCTCAATATTTTTTAGAATAATGACCTGCCCCCAGTATGGTTACCACAATCCCCTTCATGTATATCCTGAAGCACTTCTTTAGTTTCGGGATCTTCCAAGCGCCTTAAATATGGTCATGCAAGAGATTTCTTATACAAAATATTATTTATAATGGTGAATTGTGATACCTTCATCCTAAATGCCTTAGGATTTTCGTCTCTAGGGATGTGTCCTTCCTTGAGATATCTTATGATTGGAGCCGTCCAGGATTTAGGATCCTCCTCAGGATATTTAGCAACAGGATCCTGGATACTTACTACTTCTTTATCCTGAGGATTCGTTGTAGGTTACAAGATATGCAGTATTGGTATTTGGGTCCCTTCTGGTATTCTGACCGATGATCCCAGATTTTCTAAGGCATCTGCTTCAGCATTATCTTCCCTTGGTACAGCATTCCCTGATACTGCGAGGTATAGGGACAGTGGTTCACCATTATCAGGCTTCATCAATAGAGGTGCAGTTGAAAGATACTGCTTCAAATCCTGCAGGGCTGCTTCATGCTTCTCTCCCCATTCGAACTTCTTGTTTTTCTTCAGGATATCATAAAATTCTTTGCATTTCTCTGAGGATCTTGAGATAAATCTGTTCAACGCTGCAACTCGCCCTGTTAATCGTTGAACATCCTTCATATTTGAAGGTGATTTGATATCCAAGATGGCTTTAATCTGCTCCGGGCTCGCCTCTATTCCTCTTTTGGTCACCATATATCCTAGAAACTTTCCTGCCCCCACTCCAAAATGGCACTTAGCAGGATTTAGCTTCATGTTATATTGATCCAGGATATCAAATGCTCCCTTAATATCCTGAAGGTGATCCTCAGCCTTTTTCGATTTTACCACCATGTCGTCGATGTATACCTCCATTGTGTCCCCCAGCTTATCTTTGAACATCATGTTCACCAATCTCTGGTATGTTGCACCTGCATTTTTCAAACCGAAAGGCATAGCAGTATAACAATAAATACCTGTTGGTGTCATGAAGGCAGTATCCTCCTGGTCCGAAGGCTCCATTTGAATCTGCTGAAATCCTGAGGATGCGTCCGTGAAGGTTAACATCTCATGCCCGGCAGTAGCATCCACCATTGCATCAATATGAGGAAGAGGAAATGGGTCTTTAGGACAAGCCTTATTCAAGTCTGTGTAATCTACACAGACTCTCCATTTCCCATTTTTCTTCTGTACTACGACTACATTTGCTAGCCATCTTTGAAACTTGACCTCCCTGATCATTTTGGACTTTAACAATCTTTCAACTTCCTCTTGGATAATTGTATTTCGCCCAGGGGCGAACTTCCTTCGCTTTTGCTGTACAGGCTTGAACGACCTGTCAATTCCAAGCTTGTGAGTGATAATGTCTTTGGATATACCTGTCATATCCTCATGCTTCCATGCAAATGTTGACATCCTGCACTTCAAAAAGTTAGTTAATTGTTCTTCAATATCCTGAGGGATATTGGTTCTTACGAAGCACCGAGATATCCGGATTATCCTGATCTAAGATAACTTTCTTCATATCCTGCTCTGAAGCCTCCGCGATATCCCGGGCCTGCATCTTTAATTGCTATGCTATACTAGGCTTGGTTGAGGATTTCATTGAGGATGAGTAACATTCTTTCGCTTCCTGCTGATCACTATCAACCTTGATAACCCACCAAGGGGTAGGGATCTTGACGCATTGATGATAAGTTGATGGCACAGCCTTCATATCATGGATCCATGGCCTGCCCAGTATGATGTTATAGCAGGATAGGGAGTCCATCACGCATAAACGTTGTATCGAGTTGACCCCTTCAGCATATAATGGTAACTTTATTTCTCCCACTGTGTTCCTAGCCTCTCCATTGAACCCAACAAGCACGATGGATTTCGAAGTGATATCCATTGGAGATACATTCATTCTTTTCAAAGTCTCTAGTTGGATTATGTTGACGGAGCTGCCATTATCCACCAATATCCTGGGTACAAAATGGTTAGCCACATACAATGTTATTACAAAAGCATCATGGTGAGGATCCTGGACAGTATCCCTGTCATCACTATCGAAAGTGATCACTTTATCAGTTGGTCAGGATATTTCTCTTTATAAAGGATACTACTTCTTGGTCTCTGACTTGAACAAATGCTTCAGCCTCCACCCACTTAGAGAAATAATCAGTCATTGCCAGCATAAAGACTTTTCCTCCTGGAGCTTTTGGTAATTTTCCTACTATGTCCATTCCCCATTTCATGAATGGCCAAGGGGAAGCTATATGTGACACCTGGGTCTCTGCGACCATCAACCAAATACCAAACCAATGAAATATTGTATTTCATACTTGGGATTTGTACAAATATGTGTATCATTTGCACATATCAATTCTTGTTCGATTTCGGGCTCTAAATCGCTTTCTGGAAGGTTATACGCGCACTGATGCGTAAATATAACCAGTTTAATGCAACGGACACTCTGGAATAGTGAAATAGGCTTCACATACCTTAAATAACCTTTACATAACATAGAAATAAGTTTTGAAGGCTTTGGTATGACAAAATCAAGTTTAATCGCTTACAGGGACTAAATTCGACAAACTACGAAAGTATGCCGATTTGAACTGTAACAGACATTCCGGAACATGACCATGAGTTAAACATACCATAAATATCCTTTACATAGCTTAGAAATAGGCTTTGAGGGGTTCGGTGTGCTAAAATAAACTTTTGGGTCATTCAGGGACTAAAAGCGTCAAAAAGTGCACAAGTTTGAATTTTCGCGCATAACTTACGTTCTGAATACATCCGGACATCCAAAAATTTATGTAAGCACTAAAATAATTTATTTTAGTGTTTGGCATAAGAAAAATCCATTCGTCACGCAATTTGGATCGTTTTTCGCGCTTATGCGCATTCCGTCGTAATTAAGCGAACATCACGATCGTACGGCCAAACGAACCGACATCCAAGATATTTTTGAGCACATTTTAAGTTCCCTATACTTTAACTTCATTTTAGAGCTTTGAAATGGGGATAACGGGGCTTAAACATGTAAAAAATGCATCGAAAACCAAGTTTGGAGCTGCACGGACCAAAACTGTCATTTCAGCATAGTTGATGGCTTACGGACCGTAAGCCCTCAACCTTACGGTCCGTAAGGACCTCCCAGCTCTTCAGAAACTTCTAAACCAGCTGTTAACAGCTGTTACCCACTCCCAACCTCATTCCCACATGTTGTTCTCTGATGTTGGGGGGCCAATTAACATACCTTAGCATTTCAACAAGTGTAGGGATGAGATTAAAGCCCGGTTTTCGAGAAACGATCCTAACGGTGGTCCATTTCCTATAAATACCCACCTTATGTTTCACTTCTTCCTCACAAAATCAGATCTAAAGTGCTCTAAGTTGAAGCCTTTGCTTCATACCTGAGCTATTTGGATCGAGATTTCTTGCGGGGACCCTTTGTAAGTGTTCTTTCGTTCTTTTCATTCGTTTTAGCGTTAAAGTCAAACTATGTTTGACTTTCTGCATTGACCAGTTTATGGTCAACGCGAAGTTCGTTTGAACTTCCTAACGTAAGCGTAATCACGATGGTTATAGTCCCTAGTGGCTATACCTACTGATTACCACGTTATCTAGGCTCAGTGACGAGTCGTAGTTTCGGCCAAAATGCGTATTCTTGCGTATTTTGTAACCAAACTACTCTTAGGTATCAAAACCATTTGTTTTGATACCAAACCTGTTTTCTAAACTTAGTTAAGCATGTTTTAACATGCTTCACTTTTAGTTTAGTGCTTATATAGGGTCGTAAGGTAAGCGATCTAAACAATCGCTTATACTTTCGAACCCGACCCGTTTGGTCAATCATTAGGATCCGACCAAACACATTAGGTGACCATAGTATATAGGGAATAACCTTATGAGCTTATACCTTATGGTCGCTTCGTTTAAGTAGTTGTATGATAGGTAGTTTATATGCCTTAGGTAAATTACCGAAATTCCCTTTTTACGCCAAAACTCATTTTAAGCATATGTAACCTAAAATTTCGTCACTTAACTAATTATGTAACATAATTAAACATGTTAAGCATATAATACTTGTCATAGGACTAGTTAGGCGAACGCGTTTTACTCGAACGACGCGTTAAAGTAGCATAAGCTACCTAAACGGGTCGTAATGGGTCGTAAGCACTTAGGTTAGGTTTCATTTTAGTATGTGGGCTTTGTTAAACCATATTACATGAGTTCCCATACTCATTTGGTTTACGAGCCCTCATTCTATCCGATCCTCCGATTTAGGTCCGGTTTATTAATGTAGTTACCTATATTAGGTACCGTTTCATTCCGTGATCTTCTAGCATTGCTTGGTGGTTATCCTAGGACTATTGAGCAATCTTAAGTGAGTACATAGACCCCTCTTTTACCATTTTCAAACTGTTTTGGGGTGAAACACGTGTGCCTACTTGTTACTTTCATGCTTTCCATGTTTTCACATCATATACTTGCTATGTTCGTTAGTACATTTATAGTACATGATTTACATTACATTTCATGCTATGTATGTCCATTGTGTGCATACTTAGTACATTGTTTTACATTACATTTCATGCTATGTATGTCCATTGTGTGCATACTTAGTACATTGTTTTACATTACATTTCATGCTATGTATGTCCATTGTGTGCATACTTCGGACATCGTTTTACATTACATTTCATGCTATGTATGTCCTTTGTTGCATACTTCGTACATCGTTTTACATTACATTTTATGCTATGTATGTCCATTGTGTGCATACTTAGTACATCGTTTTACATTACATTTTATGCTATGTATGTCCATTGTGTGCATACTTAGTACATTGTTTTACATTACATCACATCACATGCTATGTATGTCCATTTGTTGCATACTTAGTACATTTGTTATTCATCACATGCTTACATTTTTGGTATGACATTTGGTTTGTTGAAATGGGACAATATACATTCATTAACACCGATCATGCCGCTCGGTAGTAGGTAGTGGTACCATAGGACTTGACAACTCCCATTCCTGAACCCTAGGTTTGTTTGGGTGGAAGGAATGACCGAATCCGAATACATTTCTAGGTGGACCTTAGACTTTGTGCTAGGGTTTATTCTACAGTCAAAAGGCTTGGATGTATGCATTTTCACAATACCGCATAGATGTTTATATCAGTATAGCATGCATTTGTTCCACAAAACATAACTTTGATTTAAACCATGTTTTACTTCAATACCTTGTTTTTGTGCATTTTATATATGGTTTAGTTGATATATTTCACTTACCATACATGATATTTTGGATACACATTACATGATTTGCATTAGACATAAACATTTTGACATTGGGATACACAATTCATGATTTACATTAGACATAAACATTTTGACATTGATATACACAATTCACGATTTACATTAGACATAAACATTTTGACATTGATATACAAAATTCATGATTTACATTAGACATAGACATTAGACATGGTTTTCACACAAACATTTTGACATTTGATTATACATAAACATTTTGCTTTGGTGGTTTTGTTTGAGTAAGTGATTTAATTAACGAGGCGTGTGTAATATGATACAAGCATGGTGGATACGCCGCTGGTACTTCCTATATATAAGTGCTTGTATGGTATTACATATCGTAGCGTTATTCGAATAATTTCAATTTAGACATATAACATTTTATACAAATAACATACTTTTCACAATACATCGTTTTACAAACAACTTATCTGATACAAACTCATTTTATTTGGTTATTTACTTAACCATGTATTATTCTTTTATACATATATATCATTTGGTTTATCTATCACTTTTCAAATGATTTACAAGACAAAGCAAATTACAAGGTTCATGACTAAACATTTTCATAAACATAAGTCATGAATTCTATTTTCACAAAACCTATGTATCTCACAGGCATTTTTATGCTGACGTACCTATTTTCACATGTGTTTCAGGATATGATGCTTAGGATTTATCAAGATACACTTAGGCGAACTTGGGCCTTAGCGACAATAAAAGATGCAAGACTAGTTATTTATGTTATGTTTCTTTGATTGTCAAGACATTGTAACTCTTTTAATCATTAAAACAATATTTCAGTTTCCATGTGTTATGAAACAATGATTCTGTTACAACACTCCCCGACGTTTCTGCCACGTTTTGTTGTTTTACGTGGTCGGGGTGTGACAGAAAAGTTGGTATCAGTGCTCATGGTTATAGGGAATTAGGTTATTAGTAATGCTTTGACCTCGTCTATAACCTTCCTAGGACCCTAACGCGAGTTTACTTGCGTTTAGTTGTAAAACAATACCGTCACCTATCCTTAAGTGACAACCACAACAAGAACACAAATTTCAAAACCGCTTTGAAAATCAATCATCTGTTCTAGGATGATTTATTGTAAGGTTTTGAACCTTCAAAGTTTTCAAAATCTCGTCAAAGTTTGGGTCTTTTAATGTGAACACGTGCAAACTGGAAGGGTGAATACCTGTACTCTGAGTTTTCTGTCTAAGGCTAGAGTGTTCGTACAAATCCGCAGAATCGGACCAGTCATTCTTACCTGGGAACTCTTGGGGTGAGTGTTCACTTATAGGCGAGCATGTCTTCAGTAATACATTAATATGACCTGTTTACTTTGATTAGTCACCGTCTCATTTGTCTACCTTAGGTAACAAACAAATGATAGCAATTTTATGCGTTGCCATTTTGTTTTGATTTTCCGATAACATTTCACTTGTTTCTTCCTATGTCTTGCATTTTCTTCTAGAATGTCTCGTCCTCTCAGCAACGGTCAAATGTCCGAGCAAACAACCAAATTTGCCCAGCGAATAGGCGAAGTGATTCTGAGGACTGTGGATTTAGGCAGTGCCATGTCTCATCTCAACAATGAAGCCACTCAAAAGCCACCAAAGGAAGCAGAAGTCAAGCCAGCACCAAAATCAAGGAAGCGTAAGGCTTCAAGGAAACCCGCAGCAGTTACACCTAATCAAGCGGGACCTAGCCAAGTGGCAAGGCCACCAGCTAAGAAGCCTGATGTGCTAAAAAGTGGTTTAACTAAATTAACTAAATTAAACCCTAAACTAGACTCTCTAAGTTTTAAATTTATAAAACTAAGACTCTCTAAAACCTAAACCACACGACCGGCAAGTGTACCGATCGATGCAGTATAGCCTAAGGAAGTCCGAGTATCGAACCCAAGAGACTCTGCTAAATTACGCTAATGACTCTATCTAGACTTAGACTGACACAGACTTTAACTAATTGTTTATTTGATTGGGGGGGTTTCTAAAAGTCCTAAATAAAATATTAAAATAATGCTAAAAGACTAAACACGAACTCGAGTGAAGGCTTTGACCAGTGGCGAAGAAGACTACCTAGGCTAGACGCAAGTTTAATTCAGAATGGATTTCTATTCGATGATTTTGTGGTGCGGAACCGGGATCTTTAGATACTAAACCTATTAAGACACCACTAAGCCCCTCAAACACTCTCAAGGCGATTCTTGTGGCACTACCTAGGCTGTTACGCTCACCGGTTTTCTAGATTTCCTCTCAGTCCTCTAGTTTCTTGAAAGTGCCTATATAAGACGCTCTACCTCTCAGCGCGAACATCTAAAGCAACTACGGGTTTTAATCTTGGTTTAATAGACAATGGAATGTTAAGGACTTATAACCAAACCGAGACCTATTAATAACCTCGAGCCTCACAGCGACAAGTTTAGCAGAACACTTGATTTTATTAAATTACCGAATATTACTTCTAAGGTTACTTATGCAATTTTCACCCTAAAGGATTAATGACTTATTATGTGATAAAGACCGTCACCTAAATCAAGAACCCTAGCACAACCCTATTATGTGATAAAGACCGTCACCAAGGATTATACGAAGCAATAAACAGTGATAAAATAATCATCAAGCACGCATATGCACCAAGTTAAATTTCCGAAGCTTTTACAATACAAGAAAAACCCACAACCATGCCAAAAATCGAATAAAATAAACCAAACTTTATTTAACTATTGTCATAACCTAGGTAGTACGAAAAGTCTAGCCAATAATCATGTCAACAATCATAGCAACAATCAATATTAATTCAGAATTCATCATTAAAAACTAAGAATAAACGAAACCGAAAGATAAACGGAAGTATAGAACCCGAAAATCTTCAACTCCGAGTGTTCCCGAGCTTCCTAGATGATTCCTTGGCTTCCCGAACGTTCCCGAGCCTTCAAAACAGCCTCCAGATGTCCAAACTTCGCCCCCAAGTCGTGTCTGATATGCGTCTCAATTGTTGTCGCCCCCAAGTCGTGTCTGATATGCGTCTCAATTGTTGTCGCCCTCCGTCTCTGATGTATGTGCGATAATATATATCTTTCAATAAAGTCCCAAGTTGCCGACATCCAACCCCATCTGTCACGTGGTGGGCCTGCCAAGCCCACTTTCCAAGTCCAATTCAAATTGTAATTTATGTATTTGCGTCCATATGTCTCTTTATATATCATTAGTGCATCAATACATGTTTAATTGATTGATGAAAAGCCCAACATCACTATTTTCATGTATTCGACTGGCTGGAGTGGTTTTCACATCTGAAAGTGGGCTTGGGTCCATGATCACAATTTTAACAGCAAATAACTCGATGGCCTTTTTTTTCTATATTTTCTTTTCTCTTTTCAATATAGCAGCTTCTTTCGCCTCACGGGGTATTTTAGCTGCCCAAAAGAAAATAGCGGCGAATTTCCTTCGGTCTCTGGCATCCCGCTCTGCCCAACTGGCTGGTTATTTCCATATTACTCGTTTTTCCTCCATTTGCACCAGGACCTGGTCCAATACAAGATAATATAATATAATACTAAAAACTAAATAAAATAAATAAAAACTATACAATAACTATACAATTTACAAGGGACAAATATGCATATTTTACCCTACATCAAATATCCCCACACTTAACCTTTTTTTCGTCCCCGAAAAAGAATTATGCAAAACGGAATCATAGTCAGAATAGTCGTTCGGGACAAAAGCTTAAATTATTTATTAAAACCGAAACTCGTGTTAGCCGCGATTGCAAGTATATTGATCCACTTAAACCCAAACCGATTCCAAGCCCTTATCATGCGATTTTAGTTCAAGTGCGGTCAATCCACCTAGGGTCTCACGCTAAGAATTGCAAGTCCACCTACTCCTCCCTCAAGCTTATAGGACAAAAGGAACAACCACTGGGTTATTTCCTAACCGTTTTATACCAAGATCAAGAGAGTTTAGAATCAAATCTATTTTTTATTTTTTTCTCATTTTTTTTTCACTTTTTTTTTCATCCTTTTTTTTTCGAGCATAGACGTTGCTTTCCCTAACCCAGAGGCATTCCGGCTGTAGAGTCGCTATCCCCAACTCGGATTACTTAGGCTCCGGTACTTTTTATTTTCTTTGCAAGGTCGATTTCACACACCCTAGCGGTAATCCGGCTGTAGAGTCGCTATCCCCAACCACATACTACATAGAAATGGCTACTTTCATTTAGTTTCTAGCTCGTTTTTTTTTTTTTTTCATTTTTCCACGAGATAATGACAAAAAACTCTAACGATCTTAGCTTATAACGGCATCCCTTATACTATTTTTGACGGTTTCAATTTCCCCACTCTCCCTAGATGAGAACCCACTAGTAGACCGACAATTAGGTATATTTAAGATCAAAGGAACCCAGAACCGAATCGAGCCTACCCACGCATCCCAAACTAGACACAAGCACGAATATATTATCTCATATTATTATTATTTGAACCCAAACAAAAACCCGACTTTTCTATTATTTTCCGTTTTTTTTATTTTGCAAACTTCTTGTTTCAAAAGACATTTTCTATTTTTTTATTTTTTTTAATTTTTTTTATTTTTCGGCTTTTTATGACTCAAGACTCTACTAACTACACACTAAACGATAGTTCCCATCCCCACACTTAAACTCTACATTGCCCTCAATGTAGGATGGAAACCGACTAAAAAAAAACTAAAATAAATAAGAAATAAAAAAACGAAGGGCAAATTGAAAAGGACTTAGCTGGGTTAATTCGTGCGTAAGCTCCAAAATCTCGTCCAATACAACTCGATCGTATAGCATTTCATTCGCGATCGGCTTTGACACTAACTGACATGCTTGATAAATGCCTTGAAATTTGAAAAGCAGCTCCAAAATCACCCGAATGGAGATTGAGTACGGGTGGTACATATTCAAACCTGCATAAACAAAAACAAGCAAACACCAAAGCAATACCGACTCGACACAAAAGACCGACTCAAAAATTCTAACTAAGACTAAATATACAAAAACTACAACTCTATACAAACTCTACAAAACCTCCCCACACTTGAATTTAATCAGGAGGCTTTTCTTTGATCTGGACCCTATCTAACCCGTTTAATTCCACCCGGTCCTCAAAAATACTTAAAAAATTATTAGTGGAATTATAAAATATTTTAAAAAATTTAAACGGGTCAGACCACCAAAATTTAAACTTACCTGGAAGAAACCGAATGCGCGGCATGTAGCGGAAGGACTGATCATGTATGAATTTTAAAGTCTTCTTCTTTACCATCTCGCCCCAACCTTCGATCCTCTTCCTGTTTAGATCCTTTCTCTTCCTTTTCTTTGCCCTCTCCCGTGGTGTTGTTGATTTTTCAGTTTCACTTATAACTAACACCAGGGGCCAGTTGTGGTGTTCTTCTTCTTCCACCACTTTCAAAAAACGATCCCCACACTTAGTTTCTTCGTCTGGGGTAGGTTCTTCTTCATCAACTTTTAAACCCGCTAACTCTAAATCTAAAAACTCATACTCTCTAGACAACTTAATTTCAACCTCTTCATCTTCTTCCTCTGCACCAAACATTAACCCAAGTGAGTCTCCTAAATCCACTTCCTCCTCCATCACTTTTTCTTTTTTCACTTCATCAAACATCCAACCAGTGGAATCCCCCAATTCCACTTCTTCTTCAATAACTTCTTTCTTCACTAACGACCTTTGATACGCTGCCCATTCTTCTTCGTCTATTTCGTCATCAGAGTCACTCCAGTAATTAATAATTGGAACCTGTGGAACCGGAGGTGGGACTTCGTCGTCCATTTTCGTCTCCGTGACTGAAGTGATCTCTTCATCTGATCAATCCTCATATGACAACTTTTTCCCTTCCGCATCATACGTATAGCCAGTCGTTGGTTGTTCTGGTTGGACTTTTTGCGCTTGTTCCTCTTCTTTCAATCTCCTAGCAATGTCATCTACTGTACGTTGAAGATCTAATAGAGCAGACTGTTGATCTAATAAAGCAGACTCTTTATTTTTATTAATTTGCTCTTGATTTTTAATGAACGCCTGATTCTGCGTCATCATCTGAGCGAACATCTCCTCCATCCTGCTCAAACTACCCTGTAAAGCCTTGTCACTGCCTTGGCCCTGGTTATGTTGTGGTTGCTGATATGGATCATCGTAATATGGCTTATTATCATAATAATTCAAAGAATACCCCTGTGAAAAATATGGCTGTGACTGCACAAAAGGGTTAGCATAATAATCTGTAGAGTGCCCCGGTGAATTTGGACAATGAATAGTGAAATGGGGCCCTCCACAAATCTCACACATATTTACTAAAATCAAAATAAAAAAATAAAAAAAAATAAATAAATAAAAGATACAGACAATTAGACTCCTACGACTCAAACAAACGAACAAATAACACGTAATATGTCAAACAAGCCCAAACAAAGTAATTAACGCAATCGCCAAAGAATCCCCGGCAACGGCGCCAAAAACTTGATGTGCTAAAAAGTGGTTTAACTAAATTAACTAAATTAAACCCTAAACTAGACTCTCTAAGTTTTAAATTTATAAAACTAAGACTCTCTAAAACCTAAACCACACGACCGGCAAGTGTACCGATCGATGCAGTATAGCCTAAGGAAGTCCGAGTATCGAACCCAAGAGACCCTGCTAAATTACGCTAATGACTCTATCTAGACTTAGACTGACACGGACTTTAACTAATTGTTTATTTGATTGGGGGGGGGGGGGTTTCAAAAAAGTCCTAAATAAAATATTAAAATAATGCTAAAAGACTAAACACGAACTCGAGTGAAGGCTTTGACCAGTGGCGAAGAAGACTACCTAGGCTAGACGCAAGTTTAATTCAGAATGGATTTCTATTCGATGATTTTGTGGTGCGGAACCGGGATCTTTAGATACTAAACCTATTAAGACACCACTAAGCCCCTCAAACACTCTCAAGGCGATTCTTGTGGCACTACCTAGGCTGTTACGCTCACCGGTTTTCTAGATTTCCTCTCAGTCCTCTAGTTTCTTGAAAGTGCCTATATAAGACGCTCTACCTCTCAGTGCGAACATCTAAAGCAACTACGGGTTTTAATCTTGGTTTAATAGACAATGGAATGTTAAGGACTTATAACCAAACCGAGACCTATTAATAACCTCGAGCCTCACAGCGACAAGTTTAGCAGAACACTTGATTTTATTAAATTACCGAATATTACTTCTAAGGTTACTTATGCAATTTTCACCCTAAAGGATTAATGACTTATTATGTGATAAAGACCGTCACCTAAATCAAGAACCCTAGCACAACCCTATTATGTGATAAAGACCGTCACCAAGGATTATACGAAGCAATAAACAGTGATAAAATAATCGTTAAGCACGCATATGCACCAAATTAAATTTCCGAAGCTTTTACAATACAAGAAAAATCCACAACCACGCCAAAAATCGAATAAAAAAAACCAAACTTTATTTAACTATTGTCATAACCTAGGTAGTACGAAAAGTCTAGCCAATAATCATGTCAACAATCATAGCAACAATCAATATTAATTCAGAATTCATCATTAAAAACTAAGAATAAACGAAACCGAAAGATAAACGGAAGTATAGAACCCAAAAATCTTCAACTCCGAGTGTTCCCGAGCTTCCTAGATGATTCCTTGGCTTCCCGAACGTTCCCGAGCCTTCAAAACAGCCTCCAGATGTCCAAACTTCGCCCCCAAGTCGTGTCTGATATGCGTCTCAATTGTTGTCGCCCCCAAGTCGTGTCTGATATGCGTCTCAATTGTTGTCGCCCTCCGTCTCTGATGTATGTGCGATAATATATATCTTTCAATAAAGTCCCAAGTTGCCGACATCCAACCCCATCTGTCACGTGGTGGGCCTGCCAAGCCCACTTTCCAAGTCCAATTCAAATTGTAATTTATGTATTTGCGTCCATATGTCTCTTTATATATCATTAGTGCATCAATACATGTTTAATTGATTGATGAAAAGCCCAACATCACTATTTTCATGTATTCGATTGGCTGGAGTGGTTTTCACATCTGAAAGTGGGCTTGGGTCCATGATCACAATTTTAACAGCAAATAACTCGATGGCCTTTTTTTTCTATATTTTCTTTTCTCTTTTCAATATAGCAGCTTCTTTCGCCTCACGGGGTATTTTAGCAGCCCAAAAGAAAATAGCGGCGAATTTCCTTCGGTCTCTGGCATCCCGCTCTGCCCAACTGGCTGGTTATTTCCATATTACTCGTTTTTCCTCCATTTGCACCAGGACCTGGTCCAATACAAGATAATATAATATAATACTAAAAACTAAATAAAATAAATAAAAACTATACAATAACTATACAATTTACAAGGGACAAATATGCATATTTTACCCTACATCAAAGCCATACAACGGAACTGTACCCTTGTGCAACCAATGTAGCCTTCATCATCATGCTAGTGTGAAGTGCCGCAAATGCCAGATTTGTGGACTTATAGGTCATATAGCAAGGGTTTGCTCAACTGCAGCTGTACCAAATCAAGCAGGACCCATCCGGGTGGCAACACCACCTGCTAAGAAGCAATACAAGGGAACGACACCAATATGCGACAAATGTAAAGGGCATCCCCAAGCTCACTTACAATGTCGTCTGTGTGTATCATGTGGGCGAGTTGGTCATCTAGCAAGTGCTTGTCGATGTAACCCGAACCAAGGTGGTCCAAATCAACCACAAGCCAATCCTGCTCAAGCTCGCTTCCCGCCTGGATCGTGCTACAACTGTGGCAAGATGGGTCATTTCGTGAATAAATGCCCGAAGCTTGCTAAGGCAAATCTAACCCACGGATGAGCAGTTGGCTGATTAGAAGATGTTGTTGTCTTATGCTTTTGTTTCTTCTATTTTCTTGTAATGTGAAACAATCTGTTTTGTTTATAAATAAATCGTTGATCACAAATTCTGATATACAAGTGTAGTTACATGTGTGTATGGCATTTCCCTATAATACCTACATTAAGGAACTATTTCCTTACAAACTACTCTTGTGAATATTTCCCATTCGTGTGTTTACTCATGATTCCCATAGAATATTCTAAGTACTCGTTTCATTCTAAGATACGAAGTACAGAAAATAAAGTGACATTATGAGTAATCATGCTTTTGCACATCTGTGCCTTTGAATCCTTGGTTAGATAACTAAGGGTATTTTCAAATCTCATACCCATTACGTTTTGATTTTTCAACATACACAGTACAAGTATTTCAAAAACAATCTTCATGATCTCAAAACATTTCATATAGTTTGAAAACACTTTTTTCAAATGCATTGTCTATGTTATTTCAAAAACATTGGCTATGTTTTCAAAAAACAACCTTCATAATTTCAAAATGTTTCATATAGTCTGAAAACAATATTAACACAGTACATTTTCTTATCAAGTGCATGATTTAGAAAAGCATCATTCATGTTTTCAAAAACCTCATACATAATTTCAAAATTCATCTCGCATGATTTTAAAATAAGTTTTTTTTTATAAATATATACCTACCTAATACACCTACTTTATGATTTCAAAGGTATTATATATAAGGTTTCAAAAACATTGAACACATTTTTTGAACTCCATGCATAATTTTCAAAATATTTTTTCTCATACATTGACTTAACCTCCAAATTCTGCTTCATATGTCGCCTTGACATATCTAGCATCTCAACTTCATAAGCATTTTTACTTCATGTTTTGACTTAAGCACATCCAGTGCAAGGTTTCAAAACATCTTCAACTTCTAAAATTAATATGGGATCTTTTTATCTTCACAATTAGACCCTTGTGGATAATTATCATTCAAATCAGAGTCCTTAAATGGATTCCTTGTGTACCTTAATTCGAACATTTCGGTTCCTTATAATCGAAATCGAATTTTCCCTTTTAAAGATCTTTCTATCTTTATAGTTAGATTCTTAGAAATATTTAAAGCACCAATCAAAATCCACTGATTGGATACCTGGTGTGCTTTGAATACATATGCACAATTAGCAGAACAAATTAACAAAATGATAACAAATCTAAAATCAAGTTAAACAATTATGTGATTATGTGTTTATGCATTTTGTGTTTTCTTTTATGCATTTTTGTGTTTTTGTATACCCTGGATATTCGTTATCCAAATCCTTGTAGAACCTTTCGTATCTTCATATGAGGGATTCGTAGAAGGATATTCAAAAAGGTACTACCCTAAATCCTTATTGGGCTTCTACGTGTTAGTTAAGACCCTTGGATTATATAGTACCACTCCATGATTCATAAGAGACCCTCCTAGTGGTCTAGTAAAAAAGATTGAATCAGAATCTGGTTAAAAATGACATGCGCTGATGTAGCTAAACAGACTCCTTGGTAGTCTATTTAAATCATTTATTGATTTAATTAAAAGGACCCTATGGTGGTCTAGTCACAATCATCACAAGCTCGTTCATTGCTTTCTTCCCCTACACATTATAAGATGCACTACGTGACTATGCAAGGAATTACGTAATTATGGATGCATACATAATTGCGAAGTTCAGTGCATGGAAACCTCGGTAAGACTTATTATGTGTAAGAAACCGATAGTGACAACCATAACGAAATGTGAACAATGTAATAGAGGTACGGTGGACGCACCAATGACGCTTTATATACTTGTATATAAGTGTCCCTCTCACATTGCAAGCATGATGTTATTGTAAAGTTACTAGAAGTTCAGGACTCTAACCAGTGTTGTTTGATCTTTTCAACTTCATGTTTCAAGCTCTCACAAGTTTCCTCTGAATAAATTTCGGGACGGAATTTCCTAAAGTAGGGGAGACTGTGACACCTGGGTCACTGCGACCATCAAACAAATACCAAACCAATGAAATATTGTATTTCATACTTGGGATTTGTACAAATATGTGTATCATTTGCACATATCAATTCTTGTTCGATTTCGGGCTCTAAATCGCTTTCTGGAAGGTTATACGCGCACTGATGCGTAAATATAACCAGTTTAATGCAACGAACACTCCGGAATAGTGAAATAGACTTCACATACCTTAAATAACCTTTACATAACTTAGAAATAAGTTTTGAAGGCTTTGGTATGACAAAATCAAGTTTAATCGCTTACAGGGACTAAATTCAACAAACTGCGAAAGTATGCCGATTTGAACTGTAACAGACATTCCGGAACATGACCATGAGTTAAACATACCATAAATATCCTTTACATAGCTTAGAAATAGGCTTTGAGGGGTTCGGTGTGCTAAAATAAACTTTTGGGTCATTCAGGGACTAAAAGCGTCAAAAAGTGCACAAGTTTGCATTTTCGCGCATAACTTACGTTCTGAATACATCCGGACATCCAAAAATTTATGTAATCACTAAAATATTTTATTTTAGTGTTTGGCATAAGAAAAATCCATTCGTTACGCAATTTGGATCGTTTTTCGCGCTTATGCGCATTCCGTCATAATTAAGCGAACATCGCGATCGTACGGCCAAACGAACCGACATCCAAGATATTTTTGAGCAAATTTTAAGTTCCCTATACTTTAACTTCATTTTATAGCTTTGAAATGGGGTTAACGGGGCTTAAACGTGTCAAAAATGCATCGAAAACCAAGTTTGGAGCTACACGGACCAAAACTGTCATTTCAGCATAGTTGATGGCTTACGGACCGTAAGCCCTCAACCTTACGGTCCGTAAGGACCTCCCATCTCTTCAGAAACTTCTAAACCAGCTGTTAACAGCTATTACCCACTCCCAATCTCATTCCCACAAGTTGTTCTCTGATGTTGGGGGGCCAATTAACATACCTTAGCATTTCAACAAGTGTAGGGATGAGATTAAAGCCCGGTTTTCGAGAAACGATCCTAACAGTAGTCCATTTCCTATAAATACCCACCTTATGTTTCACTTCTTCCTCACAAAATCAGATCTAAAGTGCTCTAAGTTGAAGCCTTTGCTTCATACCTGAGCTATTTGGATCGAGATTTCTTGCGGGGACCCTTTGTAAGTGTTCTTGTGTTCTTTTCATTCGTTTTAGCGTTAAAGTCAAACTATGTTTGACTTTCTGCATTGACCAGTTTATGGTCAACGCGAAGTTCGTTTGAACTTCCTAACGTAAGCGTAATCACTATGGTTATAGTCCTTAGTGGCTATACCTACTGATTACCACGTTTTCTAGGATCAGTGACGAGTCGTAGTTTCGGCCAAAATGCGTATTCTTGCGTATTTTGTAACCAAACTACTCTTAGGTATCAAAACCGTTTGTTTTGATACCAAACCTGTTTTCTAAACTTAGTTAAGCATGTTTTAACATGCTTAGCTCGTCACTTTTAGTTTAGTGCTTATATAGGGTCGTAAGGTAAGCGATCTAAACAATCGCTTATACTTTCAAACCCGACCCGTTTGGTCGATCATTAGGATCCAACCAAACACATTAGGTGACCATAGTATATAGGGAATAACCTTCCGAGGTTATACCTTATGGTCGCTTCGTTTAAGTAGTTGTATGATAGGTAGTTTATATGCCTTAGGTAAATTACCGAAATGCCCTTTTTACGCCAAAACTCATTTTAAGCATATGTAACCTAAACTTTCGTCACTTAACTGATTATGTAACATAATTAAACATGTTAGGCATATAATACTTGTCATAGGACTAGTTAGGCGAACGCGTTTTACGCGAACGACGCGTTAAAGTAGCATAAGCTACCTAAACGGGTCGTAATGGGTCGTAAGCACTTAGGTTAGGTTTCATTTTAGTATGTGGGATTTGTTAAACCATATTACATGAGTTCCCATACTCATTTGGTTTACGAGCCCTCATTCTATCCGATCCTCCGATTTAGGTCTGGTTTATTAATGTAGTTACCTATATTAGGTACCGTTTGATTCCGTGATCTTCTAGCATTGCTTGGTGGTTATCCTAGGACTATTGAGCAATCTCAAGTGAGTACATAGACCCCTCTTTTACCGTTTTCAAACTGTTTTGGGGTGAAACACATGTGCCTACTTGTTACTTTCATGCTTTCCATGTTTTCACATCATATACTTGCTATGTTCATTAGTACATTTATAGTACATGATTTACATTACATTTCATGCTATGTATGTGTATTGTGTGCATACTTAGTACATTGTTTTACATTACATTTCATGCTATGTATGTCCATTGTGTGCATACTTAGTACATTGTTTTACATTACATTTCATGATATGTATGTCCATTGTGTGCATACTTAGTACATTGTTTTACATTACATTTCATGCTATGTATGTCCTTTGTTGCATACTTAGTACATCGTTTTACATTACATTTTATGCTATGTATGTCCATTGTGTGCATACTTAGTACATCGTTTTACATTACATTTTATGCTATGTATGTCCATTGTGTGCATACTTAGTACATTGTTTTACATTACATCACATCACATGCTATGTATGTCCATTTGTTGCATACTTAGTACATTTGTTATTCATCACATGCTTACATTTTTTGTATGACATTTGGTTTGTTGAAATGGGACAATATACATTCATTAACACCGATCATGCTGCTCGGTAGTAGGTAGTGGTACCATAGGACTTGACAACTCCCATTCCTGAACCCTAGGTTTGTTTGGGTGGAAGGAATGACCTGTTGGATCGTGTTCGGTGACCCTAAAGTTAGTTAAGGCAGTTCATCTTCAAATACGAGGGCGGAATCAACGTAAACGAAGTCAAAACAGCTTGTATCCTTTTAACTTTTCTTTCTATTACTGATTGTGAGCTTTTACAATGTATTCTGACAAAAATCCGGCAGCACCTTCTCTCACACACACATACATGAGCGCTTCAAATGAACAACACACACTCCTATTTATAGACCTACAGGGTTTCGCTTGAGAGTGTCAAACCATGGGGTTTCGCTTGAGTTCAGTTCAAGCGAACTCTATTGACATGGTTTCGCTTGAACTGTCCAATCTATCCTTTCAAGCAAAATCCTTATACAATATTCAATTTAATCCTAATTTCGACCCTGTTGTGTGTTCATTCAACCTATCTAGACATAAGACTCAAATAAGACGAAGTTAACAGACACTAAGTACACCAACAGACTCCCCCTTGGATGTTGACGAAGTCTTTGGCTTCAAGTCTTTGTCTTTATCAATCTCCAATCATTGTAAAGTTCTCTTCAATCTTTATCTTCAAACTTTAATCTTCAATCTCCCCTTTGACTGTTGATCCAGAATTCTGACTTCCCCTTTCACAGACTCCCCCTCTCGAAATGCTGGGACTTGAAATTCTGATTCAAACTTTGACGATTCGATGCCATGGGGATTATGAAATCTACAACCTGTAAAATCTCTACCCAAATATAAGATATATGACAATAACAGTTTTAATCCAAAACTTACCTTTTAACCTTCAGTGTTAGAAATCCACTTAAGTATTCAGGTCCAAGTTAATGACCCTGATTACTCAATTAATCTACCAAGTCAAACTTAATGACCTTGGTTGATCTGAGACAATTCATACTGACTTTTGGTTCAATTTGATTTTCTGAAAATTACAAGTTTCAAATTAATGAACTTGCTTAAATTTTTCAACTTCTCAAACTTATCAAGATTTAGCTCACGACTCATCCTCCAGTCCAGAAATCTCCTGCATCTGCTTTCAATCTATCGAATCCGAAGATCAACTCTCCACTTTGGTTTGTCAAAAATAAAGCAGAAATGAAAAATCTTTTTTGGATTTTTAATAAAGCTTCTAAACTAGGAATGAAATACAGAACTAAAATGCAATAAAAGTAAACTATTTACAAACATATTTTTGGTGAGCGTGTTAGGGAATCATATCAGCTATTCGACAAATCACAAGTACCGTTAAGCTTCAATTACATACTCAGAATTAAACAATTCACTTAGATTGTCGATATACTGATCCATTTTAAATTCTCACACAAATTTCAATCTGTCCAGGATACGGATTAAGTGTTTTAAAGACTTGAACTTATACGTGTGTCCCACCTCTTGAATATACTCCCGTATCCAGATCCCAATATTCAGTCTTACAGGCAATTATAATACAAATGATATCTGTAAGGGTTAATAAATTATGAAGAATCATGAGAGCTCAGGTCAGAACTACTGTTCAGCAGAGAGATCATGACTCAACTTTTGGGTGTGTCCCCTTTAGAGGATCTTTTTTTACAACAGCATTGTTAAGCAATTTTATTGCCTTATCATATATGCTGAGGGTGATGCTATGTTTCAAGCATTGCGGAAAGTATTATTCGAGGACTAGGTCAGAACTTCCATTCAGCAAAAGTCCCGGAATAATACCCCAGATATCACTGAGTATAAAGACCTAGTATATCAGAAAAAGGAATCTTTCAAACGAGATTTCGGGGATTACCCATATATCCGAGTAGTGTTCCCCACGAAATAAGCAAGTAAGATTTAGGTTTATATCCCGAACAAACCTACTAAATGTGTAAAAACCCATCGACACATCATTAGCGAGACTGTTTAACCTTTTAAACATTACATTTCTTTAGCATACCGTGACTGTCAAGCCGATGTACTATCATTTTCCCTTTTTACACAAGCTCTTTTTCTGGTTTCTATTGTTTTTGGATTTTGAAAAATATCTCATGTTTTTGTATTTATGACATTTTTTATTGTTTTTGTATTTTCTGAAATATTACCCTATACCTCCCCCTAAATACCAAAACATGTAAAAAATCGACAAACCATTGCAGATTGCTTCTCAACATCATCTACAATTTCTCCTTCATCAACGCCAATGATATCCTCCAACACCGATAAAAGCTTCATACCATTCAGTTTTAGCAAATACTGAAAACGTGTTTTGTCAAATGCTTTGGTATGTAAATCAGCTTTTTGATCGTCAGCGTGTATTTTCTCAATACGTATCAACTTCTTCTCGAAACAATCGCGAATGAAGTGATGACGAATCTCAATATGTTTGGTTTTAGCGTGATGAACTGGATTTTTAGTAATGTTAATCGCTGCCTCATTATCAACAAAAATAGGGGTGTTTAGAAATTGCAAACCGTAGTCGCGCATCTGTTGCTGGATCCACAAGATTTGTGAGCAGCAACTGCTAGCAGATACATACTCCGCTTCACATGTGGATAAAGCCACAGATGTTTGCTTTTTGCATTGCCAAGTGACCAACCGTGATCCGAAAAACTGGCACCTTGCTGTTGTTGATTTAGCATTAACTTTGCAGCATCCGAAATTGGAATCAGAATAACCTTCGAGCGTGAAATCGCCTTCTCTTGGATACCACAACCCCAATGATGGAGTTCCTTTCAGGTAGCGTAATATCCTTTTCACAATAATCATGTGTGATGCTCTCGGGTTAGATTGAAATCTTTCTTTTAGGTAGGTTGGGTACATAATATCGGGTCTTGAAGCTGTCAAATACACCAGCGAACCGATCATGGAACGATACATCGTTTCATCTACCTTCTCTCCGGTGAGATCAGGGTTTATCCCATGATTTGTTGCTAATGGGGTGGCTGCTGGAGTAGAACCTGACATCCCGAATTTCTCCAAGATATCATGAACGTACTTCGTTTGATGTATGAAAATTCCTTTGGGTAGCTGATCAACCTGCAATCCCAAAAAGAATTTCATCTCACCCATCGATGACATTTCGAATTTCTGCTTCATGACTCGTTCAAAATCTTTGCATAGATCCTCATTTGTTGACCCAAATATAATATCATCCACATAAATCTGAACAATCAGAAGATGTCCGTCGACCTCTTTGGTGAAGAGAGTGGCATCCACTTTTCCACGAATAAAGCTGTTGGCTAGCAGGTGTTGAGACAATGTCTCGTACCAAGCTCTCGGGGCCTGGTGTAAACCATACAGTGCTTTGTCTAGCAAGTAGACCTTGTCTTTGTGGTGTGGATCGGTAAAGCCCGGTGGCTGACTGACATAAACCTCCTCTTTTACCTTCCCGTAGAGAAAATCCGATTTTACATCTAACTGATATACTTTGAAGTTTTTCCAAGATGCAAATGCTAGGAATATTCTGATCGCTTCTAGTCGAGCAACTGGAGCATACACTTTAGTGAAATCTATACCCTCCTGCTGACTGAAACCCTGGACAACGAGTCGAGCTTTGTTACGAACCACAACTCCTCTATCTTCTCTCTTACACTTGAACACCCACTTGGTGTTAATCTTCCTCTGGCCATCAGGTAAATCCACTAACTTCCACACTCCTAATTTCTTGAATTGACTCAATTCCTCCTGCATTGCATTGACCCAAGAATCTTCAGTAAGCACCACTTTGTAAGTTCTTGGTTCAACCTGCGAGATAAAACAACTCAATGAGAATTCAGTTTGCAAAGGAGCAACTGTTGTATAAAAACATGTAAGCCCTTTATCAATCCGTCTTCGAGTGCGAACGCCTGTCTGCAGTTCTCCAATGATCAATTCCTCTGGATGATATGAAAGAGTTCGTGGCATTACTTCGCCTGAAACATCTACATCACCTTCCAGATTAGTAACATTCTGATTTGCACCTTGTTCACTGACTGGGTTTGTTTGACTTGAGATCTGAATTTGCTCCCCCTCAGAATCTGAATCACCACAATCAAATACTGGCATGTTCTCAAATTCTTGATTATCATTCTGTGACGTTTGATTATCTTGAGCAACTTCATTTTGTTGGATATCATCATGTTCACCAGCATTGCTTGGACCTGCTTCATCATCATTTGAAGCTCTTTGTGGTCTTCTTGAATACTCAGCTGGAAACCTTTTCTGCGATTCTTCATACTCTCTTAAAATATCCAACTCATCAAAGAAATCTTCTTCTTCATCCTTTTCTTCTTCCATGTCAAACGAATCCCACAATTTATCGTAATTAAAACGCCATGAGTCACCGGGGTTCTGAGGCGGCATAGAATACCCCTGACACTCAACATTAGGAGCTTCAATACTCCGCTTCAGACTTGGAACGAAGACTCGTCGTAATGGACTTGCATAACCTATGAATATCCCTTCAATACTCTTCGGACCAAACTTTCCAAAAGGCTCTAGAACAGTACAGGGTGACCCGAACGGTTCAAGATACTTCAGATTCGGTTTGCGGTTATTGATCAACTCAAAACATGTTTTGTTGAATTTCTTGACAGTGAGAACTCTGTTGAGTGTATAGCATGCGGCGGAAACTGCTTCTGCCCAAAAATTTATCGGTAGCTTTGAATCAGCAAGCATTGTTCTAGCCATTTCGATTAGCGTCCTGTTCTTGCGTTCTGCGACTCCATTCTGCTGCGGAGTGTACGGAGCACTAAACCCATGCAATATACCTCTTTGATCACAATATTCTTCCATCTTATTGTTCTTGAATTCAGTACCATTATCACTTCTGATTCTTCTGATACGCCTTTGGTACAGATTTTCAATCTTTCTGAACAACGCCATCAAACTGTCAAACGTTTCATCTTTCGACTTCAAGAATGACACCCATGAAAATATGGAATAATCATCAGTAACCACAAGACAGTAGAGATCCCCTGTAATACTTTTGACGTTTACTGGACCAAACAGATCCATATGTAGTCTCTCTAACGGTCTGGAAACTGAATTGACTTGCTTTTTAGGGTGTGACTTTTTCTTCTGCTTGCCTTTGACGCAACTAATGCACTCCCCTTCCAGATGAAAACCTTTGATATTAACTCCAAGAACCAAATCATTGTGTACCAAGTGATTCATTTTTCTAAGATGTATATGCCCCATCTTCCGGTGCCACAACTTCGATTCTTTCTCTGTTGCTCTGGAAACAAAACAATGTGCCTGACCTGTTGTTGTAGTCGCTACACTCATGTCCAACACATATAAATCATTCACTCTAGGTGCCCGCATGATAATCCATTCTTCAGGGATAACAAATCCTGGTTTCAAGATCAAACATTCTTTGTCTGTGAAGTGAGTGGTATACATATTGTCACAAATCTGCGAGATACTCAGCAGATTATTCTCCAACTCAGTAATGTAGTTAACTCTTTCAAACGTAACAATCCCATTGGATAGCGTTCCTTCACCAATAATTCGACCACCTTCGTGTCCAGCAAATCCCACATAACCACCATTGATATTTTTAACATCATACAACAATGCAGTTTTTCTTGTTATATGTCGAGACGCTCCACTATCCATAATCCATCTTGAAATAGCTCTCGGAAGATCCTGCACATATCACAAACAATTCAATAAAAATTCCGATTCATGCTTCACAATTACTAACTAGGAAGCTCCGGCAAGTCCAAAATCTTTAGTGAGATTTTGATGCCACCCAAGCCTCTTTGAACTCAGGTAACTTGACTTTAATGTGAGTTTTAGCAGTGTAAAGTGGCGGAAAATTTTTATCATTCATTTTCAAACTTTCATCTGATCCAACCTCAACCTTTTTGTATAAGAAAAACTCATCTATCTTAAGTTGACTGGTTGGTTGATTTTTCTGTTGAACATTCTTCTTCTCTGATGGAGTAGAAGATTGTTTCTCCAACTTTTTATAATAATCCAAAGGAACATCCATCTTTACCGGTGTGGTAGAAGACGATTGTTTTTCCAACACTGAAACCTTTGGTTTATCAACAACTTTTGGCTTCCATGTTTGTTGAGATGATGCAACCCGTTTGTAAAATTTGTCATTTTTAGTTACCACGTTCTTAACAGGTTCAATTTTGACTTTTGTTTTCTCATTTTTCAAAAATTTCTCAACAACCAATGGAGCTTTGCCTTTAGCATCAACCTTCTTCTTTTGTTTCTCAACAACGTCAATCTTAGGCTTGAAATTGGTGCAATTTCTTGCAATGTGACCAACTTTGTTGCATCTAAAACATGTACGAGTATCAACTACCCGACTTGTGCCTTCAGATTGATGTTGTGAGGCCCTCTTCTCAAAGAATTATTCATTTGATTTCGAAAAAATTTCATTTTCCTCATCAGAAAGTGAACTTGAACTGTTCACAAACACCTTCTTTTCAACAAATCTTTTGTTTTGAACATTTCTCCTTTGATAATTCTTACCACCCGATCAATTGTTTCGATTTTCATTATAAAAACGCGGTGGAACTACAGGTTTCTTGTAGTAAGCTTTATCTTTCTCAAAATTCATTTGCCTTTTTGTTTGTTTTAAACTCTTTACTTCAGACAAATCAATTTCAACCATCTTGAACACATTTGTCAATTTTGAAACATTTACATTCACCAGAGGAAACTCAGAATCCGAATACAACTTATCAGATCCAGCCATCTTGTACATCACAAGACCCGGTTCATCACCTAAGTTGATTTTGGACTTTTGTTTCGAAATGTATTTGTCCAGAAAACATTTTTCTTCTTCAGCTGAATCACTATCCAAAACACTTTCAGCCATACCTTTAACAATCTCAGTTTGAACACTATCATCAGATGATGATGAAGAAAATGTCACATCAATTGAATCAGGAAGTTTCACTTCATTTTCTTCCTCAAGATTAACCAACCCAGATTGGTTTTTCGAATAATTTTCAAGAACTGGTGGTGGAACTTGATGAAACCCAACCCCAGTTCCATCACAGTATACATCTTCGCCTGCTTTGTCTTTCCCGATGGGTTTGGGAATAATGTGTTGCAAAACAAAGCTTGCAGAGCTGTAACTGTTCAATTACAAATTGATTCGTTCATTCTCAATCTTGGCTTCTTCAAACTGAAGTTTCAATTTAGCAATCTCATCCAATTGTTTGTTTATTAATTCTTCTTTGATTCTCAAAACACATTGCAACTGGCAATTTTCTTTGTAAGTTTTACCATTTCTATCATCATCATTATCTTTAATCGTGCTTTTAAGCTTTTCAAAAATTTTCAGTGATCTGACGATTTTCAAAAACTAACCTTTCATTTTCTTTCCTAACCTTTTCCTGATCAATTTTATCAGTTTCAATTTTGTTAGTTAATTCTTTTAATCGTTCAGTTGAAGCTTTCACCATTTTGTCATGATCAAGAATTTGATCCTCAACATTTCTGACTTTAGCAGTCAGATCCTCAATCTTCTTACCGTTGAGATAAGTGACTGTGTTACAAACTTTGCATTCCTTGATGCAATTTTTGCAGTCAACATCACCATTGACTTTCTTACTTGACTCAGTTGTTGACACATTTGAACTGACCTGGCTTATAGACTCAAAAACGGATTTAGAATCTACCTCAAGTGCCTTAGCAGCCAGCACCTTGTCAGCCATCTTTCCCATGTTTTCAGCATTCAACTCCTGTGTCGTGTCGATGATCCCAGTGTCAACTTTCTTTGACTTCTCTATCTCTTCTTTCTCCTTCTTCTCTTTCTCTTCGTCTTCTCCGCTTCCCCACCATTTCTTCTGCCAATAATCATCTTCAATTTTATATTCTTGAATTATGGTTTCCACATCAATAGTGTTATGATCCACAGCAATGTTTCCATAGGGGTCAAGATAACACTCCCTGTCTGGATCCCATCTCTTGGCTCTTTTTGCCTCAGAAAAAATACCAGATATTCTGATCAATTTGTTCGTGGCTAACATCCTTCTGTAATTATACTTCTGTTCTTCAGTTCTGTTATCTTTCCAAGGTTTAGGTTTAGAATTTCCCATGAATGCATATCCAACCGCATCCTCCTCAGGTAACAACTCGCTCCAGTCGAAACCTTCATCGCCGTGAATCACCGCAAGAGCTCTAGATTTTTCTTTGTTATCTTCAATCTGTTTCATTCTTGGTGGCTCTGATTTATTCTGATGATAAATCGCTTTCTTGTAGTAATCTTCTCTGAACGGGTTCTCAGATTCATCAGCATACGCGTTTCTGCATTCACGCTTAAAGTGACCTTTCTGTTTGCATTTGAAACACGTCACCTTAGATTTATCAAAGCCCAACTTGGTAGATGGTCCACCAATTGACTTCCTCCCTGTTATCTCCATGAAACGCTGTGCTCTACGAACTGCACTGGCCATACACCACCTTATGTCGATCAGTTCCATCTCCTTAGGATCAATCTGATCATAATCTTCTTTTGTCAGATTGGTGTTGCCTATCTTCCCTGCTACAAGACTTTCATAAGATTCTAGCACAGATGCTAAGAAAACCATCTGTTGCTTTGCCGACTCCTCGCTGAAATTCTGAGCGTTCTTAAGTCTACAACAACGTTGCATTGAAATAAGTTCTTTTCATCAGACTGGTTTGAATTTGATGAGGACCCACTGTGATATCCATTGTGATAACCACTGCTTTGACTTTCTTTGCTCGTTGTGGAAACATTCTCGGCAGAAAATGCAGTCTTGGGAGTGATTGACTTTTCAGCATCATGCTCTTTGGATAATACAAATCCAAGTTTTGTTGGTATGATGAGTGATTGACTTTGTACGTCTTCTTTAATTCCAACTCGTGACTTTCTAATCTTTCAATCAGCAAGTCGACTGTCAACGCTTCTGGTGGCTTGATAGTATTCTTTAGCATCAAAGCATAATATTGCCAATCCATCTCGTCTGGCAATGCGTCAAACAGTTTGTCGACTAGCTCTTCTCGAGAATAGGAAATTTTATGTCTCGCCAATTCCAGCTTCAGATGCCCAAACCTCTCAATCATTTTACAAACTGATTCATTCTTTAAACACCCAAACAAATCAAACTCTTTTCTAAGTAGTTTCTTTTTGTTTTTCACAATTTCTTCGCTTCCTATACATTTGTTTTTCAATTTGTTCCAGAGATCTGTAGCACTAGAATATTCGATCAAAGATATGATATCTTCTCTGACGGACTGAAACAGCAACGCAATACATTTTTGCTCAGCAACAAACGATTCTATTTCATCAGGTGTTGTTAAGGTTTCGCCACTTTTGCCTCCATTATTGTAACCATTTTTCAGACTTTTCCAGCTGGGAAAAGCAAAAGCCATCAACCAATCTTCAAATTTCTTTGCCCACCGATTATAATCTTCGGTAGCCATCAACTTCGGGGGTTTGTTGTAAGTTCCAAAAGCACTTTCAAATTCCAATGCATCCGATAGCTTTTTCTTTGGATTTTGCGTGTTATCATTGGTGTTACTCGACGATGTATCATTTCAACCATCTCCAGCAAATGCAAAAACATCATAGAACGGATTGAAATCATCCATCTTGAACGTACCTGAAAAACAATCAGCAAAACACTTAGAACTTTTAAGTTATGAAAAATAACAAGTTCAAACAAAATCACTTGAAGCGAAATAGTAACAATTCAAGCGAGACAAGCAAGAATCAACAATATTCAAGCGAATTGGTAAACAAGTTTATGAAGTTCAAGCGAAACAGATCAGTCTGAAGCGAAACCCCCTATTTCGCTTGAACTTTCAAGCGAAATGGCTTAATCTGAAAGAACCAGTTCAAGCGAAAAGCTAGTATCCCTGTTCGCTTGAACTTTTCAAGCGAGATATGACTTTTTCAAGCGAAACTATCTAAAAATCCTTTGTTTTCAAGTGAGATCAGCTGATTTCAAGCGAAACAGCGAAGGTCTGATTCAAGCGAAACATAGTTTTTAACCATTTTTTACCAGTTTTAATTCGAATTTTAGTCTGATTTTTTGTAGGCTTTGTTAAATCTATGTTTTACACAACATAAGTGAAAGTTAGGCCATTTCAACCTTTTGAACACGTTCAAATCAGAAAAATATGAGAAGAAGTGAGTAGAAAGTAGAAAGTAGAAAATCTAGTAGAATCAAGCTGCTATGGTATGAACTCCTCGTCCTGAGCTCTGATACCACTTGTTGGATCGTGTTCGGTGACCCTAAAGTCAGTTAAGGCAGTTCATCTTCAAATACGAGGGCGGAATCAACGTAAACGAAGTCAAAACAGCTTGTATCCTTTTAACTTTTCTTTCTATTACTGATTGTGAGCTTTTACAATGTATTCTGACAAAAATCCGGCAGCACCTTCGCTCACACACACAGACATGACCGCTTCAAATGAACAACACACACTCCTATTTATAGACCTACAGGGTTTCGCTTGAGAGTGTCAAACCATGGGGTTTCGCTTGAGTTCAGTTCAAGCGAACTCTATTGACATGGTTTCGCTTGAACTGTCCAATCTCTCCTTTCAAGCGAAATCCTTATACAATATTCAATCTAATCCTAATTTCGACCCTGTTGTGTGTTCATTCAACCTATCTAGACATAAGACTCAAATAAGACGAAGTTAACAGACACTAAGTGCACCAACATGACCGAATCCGAATACATTTCTAGGTGGACCTTAGACTTTGTGCTAGGGTTTATTCTACAGTCACAAGGCTTGGATGTATGCATTTTCACAATACCGCATAGATGTTTATATCAGTATAGCATGCATTTGTTCCACAAAACATAACTTTGATTTAAACCATGTTTTACTTCAATACCTTGTTTTGTGCATTTTACATATGGTTTAGTTGATATATTTCACTAACCATACATGATATTTTGGATACACATTACATGATTTGCATTAGACATAAACAATTTGACATTGGGATACACAATTCATGATTTACATTAGACTACATTTTGACATTGATGTACACAATTAATGATTTACATTAGACATAAACATTTTGACATTGATATACAAAATTCATGATTTACATTAGACATAGACATTAGACATGGTTTTCACACAAACAATTTGACATTTGATTATACATAAACATTTTGCTTTGGTGGTTTGGTTTGAGTAAGTGATTTAAGTAACGAGGCGTGTGTAATATGATACAAGCATGGTGGATACGCCGCTGGTACTTCCTATATATAAGTGCTTGTATGGTATTACATATCGTAGCGTTATTCGAATAATTTCAATTTAGACATATAACATTTTATACAAATAACATACTTTTCACAATACATCGTTTTACAAACAACTTATCTGATACAAACTCATTTTATTTGGTTATTTACTTAACCATGTATTATTCTTTTATACATATATATCATTGGTTTATCTATCACTTTTCAAATGATTTACAAGACAAAGCAAATTACAAGGTTCATGACTAAACATTTTCATAAACATAAGTCATGAAACCTATGTATCTCACATGCATTTTTATGCTGACGTACCTATTTTCACATGTGTTTCAGGATATGATGCTTAGGATTTATCAAGATACACTTAGGCGAACTTGGGCCTTAGCGACAATAAAATATGCAAAACTAGTTATTTATGTTATGTTTCTTTGATTGTCAAGACATTGTAACTCTTTTAATCAATAAAACAATATTTCAGTTTCCATGTGTTATGAAACAATGATTCTGTTACAACATTCCCCGACGTTTCCGCCACGTTTTGTTGTTTTACGTGGTCGGGGTGCGACACTATAGGATACAGTGGTTCAGCTGGTTGATGTAGTATGTTATTGTGCCTTTGACATGCATCACACCTTCGAGCATATTCTGTAGCATCTTTCCTCATCGTTGGCCAAAAGTATCCTGTTCTCAATATTTTTGAGAATAATGGCCTGCGCCCAGTATGGTTACCACAATCCCCTTCATGTATATCCTTAAGCACTTCTTTAGTTTCGGGATCTTCCAAGCACCTTAAATATGGTCCTGCAAGAGATTTCTTATACAAAATATTATTTATAATGGTGAATCATGATACCTTCATCCTAAATGCCTTAGGATTTTCGTCTCTAGGGATGTGTCCTTCCTTGAGATATCTTATGATTGGAGCCGTCCAGGATTTAGGATCCTCCTCAGGATATTCAGCAAAAGGATCCTGGATACTTACTACTTCTTTATCCTAAGGATTCGTTGCAGGATACAAGATATGCAGTATTGGTATTTGGGTCCCTTCTGGTATTCTAACCGATGATCCCAGATTTGCTAAGGCATCTGCTTCAACATTATCTTCCCTTGGTACAGCATTCCCTGATACTGCGAGGTATAGGGACAGTGGTTAACCATTCTCAGACTTCATCAATAGAGGTGCAGTTGAAAGATACTGCTTCAAATCCTGCAGGGCTGCTTCATGCTTCTCTCCCCATTCGAACTTCTTGTTTTTGTTCAGGATATCATAAAATTCTTTGCATTTCTCGGAGGATCTTGAGATAAATCGGTTCAACGCTGGAACTCGCCCTGTTAATCGTTGAACATCCTTCATATTTGAAGGTGATTTGATATCCAAGATGGCTTTGATCTGCTCCGGGCTCGCCTCTATTCCTCTTTTGGTCACCATATATCCTAGAAACTTTCCTGCCCCCACTCCAAAATGGCACTTAGCAGGATTTAGCTTCATGTTATATTGATCCAGGATATCAAATGCTCCATTAATATCCTGAAGGTGATCCTCAGCCTTTTTCGATTTTACCACCATATCGTCGATGTATACCTCCATTGTGTCCCCCTGCTTATCTTTGAACATCATGTTCACCAATATCTGGTACGTTGCACCTGCATTTTTCAAACCGAAAGGCATAACAGTATAACAATAAATACCTGTTGGTGTCATGAAGGCAGTATCCTCCTGGTCCGAAGGCTCCATTTGAATCTGCTGAAATACTGAGGATGCGTCCATGAAGGTTAACATCTCATGCCCGGCAGTAGCATCCACCATTGCATCAATATGAGGAAGAGGAAATGGGTCTTTAGGACAAGCCTTATTCAAGTCTGTGTAATCTACACAGACTCTTCATTTCCCATTTTTCTTCTGTACTACGACTACATTTGCTAGACATATTGGAAACTTGACCTCCCTGATCATTTTGGACTTTAACAATCTTTCAACTTCCTCTTGGATAATTGTATTTTGCTCAGGGGTGAACTTCCTTCGCTTTTGCTGTACAGGCTTGAACGACCTGTCAATTCCAAGCTTGTGAGTGATAATGTCTTTGGATATACCTGTCATATCCTCATGCTTCCATGCAAATGTTTACATCCTGCACTTCAAAAAGTTAGTTAATTGTTCTTCAATATCCTGAGGGATATTGGTTCCTACGAGCATCGAGATATCCGGATTATCTTGATCCAATATAACTTTCTTCATATCCTGCTCTGAAGCCTCCGCGATATCCTGGGCCCGCATCTTTAATTGCTATGTTGTACTAGGCTTGGTTGAGGATTTTCATTGAGGATGAGTAACATTCTTTCGCTTCCTTCTGATCACTATCAACCTTGACAACCCCCCAAGGGTAGGGATCTTGACGCATTGATGATAAGTTGATGGCACAGCCTTCATATCATGGATCCTTGGCCTGCCCAGTATGATGTTATAGCAGGATAGGGAGTCCATCACGTAGAAACGTTGTATCGAGTTGACCCCTTCAACATATACTGGCAACTTTATTTCTCCCACTGTGTTCCTAGCCTCTCCACTGAACCCAACAAGCACGGTGGATTTCGAAGTGATACCCATTGGAGATACATTCATTCTTTTTTTTTTTGGGTAAAGGGTTACCCCGGTGAATTTTATAACAATCAAAAAACAAGTGAGGAATAAAAAAATTCCCCAGTTCTCATGTATGACATGCCATACAAGAGTTAAACAAACAAAAAATAACCAAATAACACGCTATAAAGCAAAACAATGCTCAACGCACCCAACATCAAACTATCAAAAAGTAGACTAGCTAACCACAATCATCATCTGCTAACAAAAGGCCACGCGGCAGACCCCGGTCATGTAAAACTCGGGCCATTTGTAACGAGCTCTTGAACCGCATCGTATGAAGCTTCAATCGAACCGTAGCTAAAATGACGTCAACTAGCTGATCCACATTCCTCTTTTTTCTTGAAAACAATCTTCTATTTCTTTCCTCCCAAACGAAATAAGCCGTGGCACCTACAACAAGCTTAGCGATAACATTGATGGCCCTCTTCGAGTTAGCACTATCCAGCAAAAAAACATAGATCACATTCCATTTATTCTGAATCGAAGCCATGCCCGCTATATCTCTAACTCTATACCACACCTGCTCTGCGTAAGTACACTCAAAAAACAAATGCTCGTGAGAGTCCGGCCCCCGCGTACATAGAGAACAACAAAAGAGATTGAAATTAGCATTCTCCGAGTTCCACCGCCTCATGACATCTTGAGTTTTCAATTTTCTTTGTATGATCAACCACACAAGAAACGAGTGCCTAGGAATAGCTTGAGAAAACCAAACTATATTCGACCACCCCACTTCATTTTGCGAAATACGCATATCGTCCCAAGCTCTATAAGTAGAGAAATCAGTAAAATTCCCGGTTCTAGTACGCCAGGTTAACTTATCTTGTTGACCAGGAATCAAATGTATGTCGTGCAGATTTTGGAGCCCCGAGAAACGCAAATTCCATGATATCGGCCATCTCCATTCCCCATTAACATTCACATCAGCCAGCCTTGTGTTCATATTATATCCTGCATTAGCAATACTTCTAGGGGTAACAATTGAACTAATAGGACATACCTCATCCCAAACATCAAACCACGCTGAAGTATTTGTTCCATCACCTACTTTAGTCCATATATGGTTTCGAATGAGCGACCTGATACTCAGCAATTTTCGCCAACTCCACGTGATATTATTACTCACAGACACATCCCAGAAACTTCGATCTTTTAAACGGTAAGAATGTACCCATCTAACCCATAAAGATTCACGACGAGTAAGAAGACTCCAGATATGCACTACCATAAGGGCATTGTTCATGTCACCTACTCTACGAATACCCAATCCACCTTCACTTCTCGGTAGGCACACAACACGCCATTTCACCTTAGCTTTACCCTTAATGTTATTCCCTTGATTCCACAAAAACAACCTCATTCGCTCCTCAAGATCTTTAATAATACGTTTTGGTAAAATAAAAACCGATGCCCAGTATAAATGCATGGAAGATAATACCGATTTTATTAATTGCACTCTACCAGCAAATGATAAAAATTTATTTTTCCAATCCGTGATCCGAGCATCCATACGTTCCACTAGCTTCTTGCAATCCTTGTAATGAAGCCTTGACGAGATAAGAGGAACACCAAGATATTTAACCAGGAGCACCCCCTCCTCAAAAGGCATTATAGACAAAATTCTAGCTTTCACCGAATCTGCCACATTGCCAAAGAAAGCCGTGCTTTTAGACATACTAGGAACCAGCCCCGACATATTTTTAAAAACATTAAGAGAGTCCATGATAACTTTAGCCGATTTATGATCCCCTCTAGCGAAAAGAAATAAGTCATCCGCAAAACAAACATTAATAATTTTTTCCTTTTCACATCTATTGTGGAACCTGAAATCTTCAGACAAAGACACCTTCTGCTGGAGAATTAAAGTTAAGACTTCCATAACCAGAGTAAAAATATACGGGGACATAGGATCTCCTTGTCGAAGACCACGTTTACCTTTGAAATATCCATGAAGGCTCCCATTAATCGCCAAAGAAAATGAGGTCGATGTAACACACGCCATAACCCATTTCACCATCTTTGGATGGAAACCAAACCCCTTCAAAATCTGCTCAATGAAACTCCACTCCACTGTATCATACGCTTTCTGAATATCCACTTTGAACGCACATCTCGGGGGACCAATATTGCGATGGTAGTTATGCATAAGTTCCTGAGTTAGAAGAATATTATCAGAGATTCTTCTACCCGGAACAAACGCCGACTGGTTTATGCTAACAATGTCCCCTAATCCTTCTTTAACGCGATTAGAAATAATTTTGCTAATACACTTATATAAAGTGTTACAACACGAAATGGGGCGATAATCCGTAACCTGAGTTGGAGTAGTAACCTTTGGGATCAGCGAAATAATTGTGTGATTCAGCTGGTTGAGCAAACGACCATTACGGAAGAAATCCTTAACTGCCTTACACACATCCATCCCCACAATATCCCAGGCTCGCTTAAAGAACACCGATGTGAACCCGTCTGGGTCCGGAGCCTTATTTCCCGCCATCGAAAACATAACATTTTAATCTCTTCATTAGAAACCTGACGAACCATATACGTTGCCCTCTCCGAATCTAGCACATTTCGAAACAGGTCAAGCGTTGGTTGGATAGTAACATTCTCACTAGTACCAAAAAATTCATGTAGTGATCCACCAAAACTTGTGGCACAGCTTCTCCCTCAAACAAAGTACCAGTCGCATCCCTTATGGAGAAAATTTTACTTCGATAATTCTTTGCCTTGACTACATTATGAAAATATTTTGAGTTCGAATCACCAAGCGAAAGCCAATCAACCTTAGACTTTTGTTGTAAGAATAGAGCCTCATCTCTCACAGCTTCCTTATAACTTTGTAACAAACGATCATGATCAATGCTCAATTCCTCATTACCCGGATTCAAGTCCAAATCACGCTGACAATCATCTAATAACTTGCGGGCCAATTTAACATTCTCATGCACATTTCCCTGTTTGATCAACAGCTTACGAAGAGGAGACTTTAACAATCTTAGTTTACTTACAACCTGAAACATAGAAAACCCTCTAACATCGAACTCCCAAACCCGTTTCACCTCAACGAGGAAATCTTTCTTATCAGCTAGAAAATTAACAAACTTCAAAGGTTTAGCTTTATCTCTTTTAACATTTGGAAGATTGAGCGTGTAAGGGGTATGATCTGAGATCCGATACGGAAGAAAGCAAGCAACCGAATTCGGAAATTCATCAATAAATTTCGTGTTCCCCATAACTCTATCAATTTTTCTGAACACCGCCTTACCTTTTTTCTGTTTGTTTGTCCAAGTGTAATGCAGGCCCGAACTGTTCACATCAAATACCTCAATAGTGTTAATACACTCTTTAAACTCCCTGGTTCCAATATTACTCGTTGAAGTTCCTGAAAGAGAATCCTCCAGAAACAAAATCGAGTTGAAATCACCCAATATAGCCCATGGTTTATCACTAACAAAGGAAAAGTGTTTGCAAAGATCATCCCACAGCTCCCTTCGGGTTTTATAATGATTTTCAGCATACACAAATGAACAAAAAAGGGATTTACTATCAAGTTTAAACTTGATCTGAGTGTGGATAACCTGATCAGACTGATAGAGAACCATGACATCAACCACATTAGAATCCCATCCCACCATAATACGGGTCCCTCTAGCACAGCAAGCAGCATTCGTAGCCCAACTCCAATTGTTACAAACCTTTTTACAAACATCAGCAACAATAGAAGCATCCACATGAGTTTCCAGCAGCGCGCAAACCTGAACTTTGTTATCAATAATTACCTGTCGAACCTCTCTTTGTTTTAGGGAGTGGTTCAATCCCCTAACATTCCAAGTAAGAAAGCTACCCATTAATAACCTCATTATCAGGTGTGCTTGCACCCTCAGCATTATTTCCACCCAATTTCCCATCCATAAACTTTGGAATACCAGATAATAAATCATCCACAGCAACATCATCAACTATAACTTCTTCCGTGCGATTCCGTGAACTGTTACAAGACTTGGCCGATGACTGTTTTGAATTAATAGGTTTTATAACCGGATCCCCTTTTCTGCTATCCTGACCCATATCTCCTCCACGTTTAACCAAATCATCTTCCATCCTTTCCTCCTCCTGGTTCGACTCATCCATCTCCCGAAGAACATCAAAAGAATTCGAAACACCAACCCGGGAAGATGAAGCTCCCACACCTTCTGGCTTATTTTTAATAACAGGCCTATAGACCATTTTTTGCTTCTGTTTTTGTACCGGAAACCCCGAATGACCCCCTTCTTATGTTTACCATGAACGTCTTCAAAGTCATCGTTCCTTCTTGTAGCATTATTGTCCGTATCAGCAAGTTTTTTCTTTGGACAGGAAGAATTATCCTGGCCAAAAACACAACACGTTGGATTATGTTGACGGAGCTGCCATTATCCACCAATATCCTGCGTACAAAATGGTTAGCCACATACAATGTTATTACAAGAGCATCATGGTTAGGATTCTGGACTGTATCCATGTCATCACTATCGAAAGTGATCACTTTATCAGTTGGTCAAGATATTTCTCTTTATAAAGGATACTACTACTTGGTCTCTGACTTGAACAAACGCTTCAGCCTCCACCCACTTAGAGAAATAATCAGTCATTGCCAGCATAAAGACTTTTCCTCCTGGAGCTTTTGGTAATTTTCCTACTATGTCCATTCCCCATTTCATGAATGGCCAAGGGGAAGCTATAGGATACAGTGGTTCAGCTGGTTGATGTAGTATGTTATTGTGCCTTTGACATGCATCACACCTTCGAGCATATTCTGTAGCATCTTTCCTCATCGTTGGCCAAAAGTATCCTGTTCTCAATATTTTTGAGAATAATGACCTGCCCACAGTATGGTTACCACAATCCCCTTCATGTATATCCTTAAGCACTTCTTTAGTTTCAGGATCTTCCAAGCATCTTAAATATGGTCCTGCAAGAGATTTCTTATACAAAATATTATTTATAATGGTGAATCGTGATACCTTCATCCTAAATGCCTTAGGATTTTCGTCTCTAGGGATGTGTCCTTCCTTGAGATATCTTATGATTGGAGCCGTCCAGGATTTAGGATCCTGGATACTTACTACTTCTTTATCCTAAGGATTCGTTGCAGGATACAAGATATGCAGTATTGGTATTTGGGTCCCTTCTGGTATTCTGACCGATGATCCCAGATTTGCTAAGGCATCTGCTTCAGCATTATCTTCCCTTGGTACAACATTCCCTGATGCTGCGAGGTATAGGGACAGTGGTTCACCATTCTCAGGCTTCATCAATAGAGGTGCAGTTGAAAGATACAGCTTCAAATCCTATAGGGCTGCTTCATGCTTCTCTCCCCATTCGAACTTCTTGTTTTTCTTCAGGATACCATAAAATTCTTTGCATTTCTCGGAGGATCTTGAGATAAATCTATTCAACGCTGCAACTCGCCCTGTTAATCGTTGAACATCCTTCATATTTAAAAGTGATTTGTTATCCAAGATGGCTTTGATCTGCTCCGGGCTCGCCTCTATTCCTCTTTTGGTCACCATATATCCTAGAAACTTTCCTGCCCCCACTCCAAAATGGCACTTAGCAGGATTTAGCTTCATGTTATATTGATCCAGGATATCAAATGCTCCCTTAATATCCTGAAGGTGATCCTCAGCCTTTTTCGAAGGTGATCCTCAGCCTTTTTCGATTTTACCACCATATCGTCGATGTATACCTCCATTGTGTCCCCCAACTTATCTTTGAACATCATGTTCACCAATCTCTGGTATGTTGCACCTGCATTTTTCAAACCAAAAGGCATAGCAGTATGACAATAAATACCTGTTGGTGTCATGAAGGCAGTATCCTCCTGGTCCGAAGGCTCCATTTGAATCTGCTGAAATCCTGAGGATGCGTCCATGAAGGTTAACATCTCATGCCCGGCAGTAGCATCCACCATTGCATCAATATGAGGAAGAGGAAATGGGTCTTTAGGACAAGCCTTATTCAAGTCTGTGTAATCTACACAGACTCTCCATTTCCCATTTTTCTTCTGTACTACGACTACATTTGCTAGCCATCTTGGAAACTTGACCTCCCTGGTCATTTTGGACTTTAACAATCTTTCAACTTCCTCTTGGATAATTGTATTTCGCTCAGGGGCGAACTTCCTTCGCTTTTGCTGTACAGGCTTGAACGACCTGTCAATTCCAAGCTTGTGAGTGATAATGTCTTTGGATATACATGTCATATCCTCATGCTTCCATGCAAATGTTGACATCTTGCACTTCAAAAAGTTAGTTAATTGTTCTTCAATATCCTGAGGGATATTGGTTCCTACGAGCACCGAGATATCCGGATTATCCTGATCCAAGATAACTTTCTTCATATCCTGCTCTGAAGCCTCCGCGATATCCTGGGCCCGCATCTTTAATTGCTATGCTGTACTAGGCTTGGTTGAGGATTTCATTGAGGATGAGTAACATTCTTTCGCTTCCTGCTGATCACTATCAACCTTGACAACCCCCCAAGGGGTAGGGATCTTGACGCATTGATGATAAGTTGATGGCACAGCCTTCATATCATGGATCCATGGCCTGCCCTGTATGATGTTATAGCAGGATAGGGAGTCCATCACATAGAAACGTTGTATCGAGTTGACCCCTTCAACATATTCTGGTAACTTTATTTCTCCCAATGTGTTCCTAGCCTCTCCACTGAACCCAACAAGCACCGTGGATTTCGAAGTGATATCCATTGGAGATACATTCATTCTTTTCAAAGTCTCTAGTTGGATTATGTTAACGGAGCTGCCATTATCCACCAATATCCTGCGTACAAAATGGTTAGCCACATACAATGTTATTACAAGAGCATCATGGTGAGGATCCTGGACAGTATCCCTGTCATCACTATCGAAAGTGATCACTTTATCAGTTGTGAGGGTAGTCATCCTGGCTGGTTTGTCTCCCCTTCGGTCTTGGCCTCTTTTGCATGTCTCTTGGCCGTAGAATACGAAGTCCCACAAATGTCGGATCCTCCTGAAATAAAGTTGATTATCTTGGCGTCCGCAGGAGGTGATGCTGCTCGTTCAGGATCCTTCTCAGTATCCTGACCCTTATTCTTCTTTCTTCCTAAGAGATCCTTCAGATATCCCTTGCTAAGAAGATAGCTTATTTCTTTTCTTAGAGCAATGCAATCCTCAGTTATATGTCCAAAATCTTCGTGGAAGGCACACCATTTCGATTTATCCTTCCAATCGGCTTTTTGTTGATTCTTTCGAGGCCACCTAGCATTGTTTCCTAAACCCTGCATATTATACATTAATTCAGGAATGTTAACAGAAAAGCAATATTCGGATAATTCAGGATATTCTTCAGGATCCTCGTCTTCAACAGCATTCACTTTCTTGTTTTTATTTCTACCATACGGCTTAGAGCGATATGGTTTAAATGAGGATTCTGACTTCCTATTAGTTGACTCATAGGTGATGGATGAGTTCATCCTCTCTTGCATTTTCTTATCATCTTCTAGCCTGATATATCTCAAGGCCCTGTTTCGAGCTTCGTCCAAGTTCCTGCAAGGATTCATCACAAGATCTTGATAAAACTGGGAATCCTTTTGTAGTCCCATCTTGAATGCTTGGACCGATGTAGCAACATCAAGGTGTGGGATATCTAAGGATTCCCTGCTGAATTTGTTCACATAATCCCTTAGGGATTCTTGAGGTCCTTGAGTTATCCTGTAAAGATCACTTGTTAGTTTTTCAAAACTCCGACTACAAGAAAATTGACTATTAAATAAGTTCACTAAGTGAGCAAATGATGTAATCGAATGCGGAGGAACATTTAAGAGCCATTTCAAGGCCGATCCTGTTAAGGTAGAACCAAAGCCCTTGCATAGGCACGCTTCCTTGAGCTCCGGAGGAATAGGATTAATTTCCATTCTTTCCCTATACTAGGCAATATGCTCTTCAGGATCCGTAGTCCCATCATAGAGCTTCATGTTGGGGGTTTGAAATCTCTTCGGGATCTCAGCATCACATATAGGATATGCGAAATGAGATATCATGGGGCTCTCTTGGGACACTTTCGGTATTGGCTGGACCACTCCAGGTACACTGGATATCATGTCCTTCAATTTCTGAAGTTCCCTAGTAAACGTTGACGTCATACCTGCATCCTGCAAAGACCCACCATTGTTAGTAGCATGAATATTATTATTTGACACGTTACCAGTCTGAGGATTCTGGCCATATCCTGAAGCATATCCTGAGCTCCTCACAGTTGACATCCTGATCGAGGAGGGTATTTCTGGAGTATGATTCTAGGAATGGCTAGGCACAATATTCCCCCTATTATCCTCAGTATACACAGCCGAACTGAAGTTCAAAGTTCTGGGTTGTATAGGAGTGACAATGTCCTCAGCAGATCTGCTCGAGCTAGATTTTAAGAGTTGTATTTCTCTTAATAGCATTTGGTTTGTTTCCTGTTGCTGCCTCATTTGTTCCTGCACACTTCCAAATAAGGTTAGAATTTCATCATTAGAGGCTAAAACGGGAGCGGATCCCTGAACACTCCGAGTAGGGATAATATCCTGAGGTTGTGAAGAAGATGGCATCCTTAGAGGAGGTGGTGGAAGCACCGAACCAGTAGTAGCAGAAGTTGTAGCAGACATAGTGGAGGAGCTCATGTTCGATCTTGAGGCCATTGTAAACAATGCGGCAAAAAGTTTTGAAAACAGAAAACCAATTAACGATTTCACAAAGATTTTTAACAAAGATAGCACCACTTTCCCCACGGTGGGCGCCAAATTATTTTGGTCAAAAATTACCGAAGCAATTAAGTGATTAAATTAGTTAAGTGAGGTAGTGTGCTAAAAAGTGTGTTGGAAATATGCTGATTATATTGTTTACGAGAACAGTTTTCAGGATACGGCTCAGGATATTGAGCTGTATCTATGATCAAACTATGAGCAAAAAGTAAAAGAAATGACACGAGATGTACGAGGAAAGCCCTTGATTAATCTAGATCGCCGGCATAAAACCTCGGGAGATGACAATCGCAGCTGCCTTGTTCTTCTTATTGCTTTAAACGTCAGGATACAGTGCAGGATATTGATCAGATCACTAAGTGTTACAATGATTTTTGTGAAAGTGAGAGTTGCGAGAGAGTGAGTGTGAGTGAGTAGCGAGTGTAGTTGTTGTGTCCTATTGATCTGATTTATCCATCTATTTATAGTTATGAAATACAAACTAAAATTCCTATAAATGTGGGATGCTCCCGAATATTCCATTATTAACGTTGTGGACCGAGTAAAGCGGCTTCAACGTCTTCATTTGAACGACTTGGACCGAGTCTTGCGGAGAAAGGGTCTTTGTGAACGTTGGGAACTTGGCCTCGCACTCCTGCACACAATCCGTTAGTAATCCTCAAGATACCATCCAGGATGTTACCAATATCCTGAATCAGCATCCCGGGTATAAACATATATCAGATAAGCAAGATATAATTTAAGATATCATCCAGGATATGAGCTTAGAATTTCACCCATAACACTTCCCATTTTCAAAACCAGATGACAATATCTATCAATGGTCATTTTTGTTGTTTCATGATCAAAAGCTACAAACATGTCAAATGATTTCTTCAAGAACGCCTTTTTGTTTTTTTTATCATATATGCGCTTCCTTTGAACTTTTGAATCAATGCCGTCCAAATTGACCTAGCAGTACCCTCATGTTGGAGCAAAGCAAAGATGTGTTCTTTAATTGCTTGTTGAAGAATACTGATCATCATCTTTTCACTTGTATATTTCAATTTATCACTCTCTGAAAAGTCACAAAAAGCCTTTTCAAGCCCACGTTCAATTTTCGGTTTCTCATAATCTTTCTCTAATGAACACCATGCGTCAAACTTATAAGCTTGCACCCAGTTCTCAAACCGATTCTGCCATCCTTTAAAATCTTCAATGTACATAAGTTTTGGCGGTTTCTGGTAAGTTCCTGTCTCATTCTCATTATACAATGTTTCAGCAGCTGTAACTGGTGCAACTGGTGTAGCAAACACATTGTAGAATTCCTCTTCCATGATTCAGTAATCTGTATCACAAAGTCAACACGGTTCAAACTCAACAAGGTTCACACTAAATATGAGTTCAAACGAAAACACTTGGTGCGAAATTAGAAATGGTGCGAAATAGCCTCTTTCAAACGAAATTAATTTTCACATGAAATATAGTTTGGTGCGAAATAAGGTAATTTCGTGTGAACAAAGGTAGTTTCAAACGAAATCACACTTTGAAGCGAAATAAGGGCTAATTTCGTGCGAAATTATGTAATTTCGTGTGGAACTCTCAAACGAAATTACACTTTAATGCGAAATTATCTTTTTCGAATGAAATTAGGTAATTTCGTGTGAAATCAAGCTGGTAATTCCATACGAAATAGTGCTAACGTCATCATATTCGATCTGATTTTCAAGCGAAATTACAGATTTTACCAATTTTAGATCAAATTTAAGTCCAACACTTTCAAGGATTTGTTAAAACACTGTCGCTTAAAATGTGTGAAATTCAAGTCATTTTGACCGTGAAATTTTGTGAATTTTGAAAAAAAGGTGTAGAAGTTAGATTTTTGAAAAAAACAAGCTGATTTTGGTAAGAACTCTTCCACCTGAGCTCTGATACCACTTGTAGGATCGTTTTCACGACCAAACGAGTCGTTCAGAAGAATTCTAATCAATTCAAAAGGCGGAAACATATGAATTGACTTGAAAACAGCTTGATTCACTTCTAATTGTCTTGTTTATTGATTTAACAGGTTTACAGATCAATCGACACGTCACCGGCACTTCGGTACCGGAATCTAATTTCGTTGCAAATGAGATGGCAGCTCCTATATTTATAGTTGTTGTAATTTCGCACGGAAATGGCAAATGCTATTTCATGCGAAATAGCTATTGCTAATTTCGTACGAAATAGCTACTTGCTATTTCATGTAAAATTAACTTTCAACACACAATACCTAATTTTCTCAAACAACGTGCCCTGATCTAACAATTCTATTACAAGACTCGATACAAGACGAAGTCGACAGACGTATGCACCAACAAATTGGATACTATTGATGAGACAAGAGATGCGGCAAAGCTAAGGATGGCAACATATCAACAAAGGATATCCAGAGCATATAATAAGAATATAAGGACTAGGAGGTTTCAAGTTGGAGATTGGGTATTAAGGAAGGCTTTTCAGAACACTACCAATCCTGCTGATGGAAAATTAGCTCCAAAATGGGAAGGACCCTATGAGATTGAATCGGAATCCGGAAAAGGAGCATACCGGCTTAAGAATATGGAGGGGGATATGTTTCCAAGATCCTGGAATGCTATACATCTCAAAGCCTATTTCAAGCGAGTTTAGAATTTAATTTCTAACTCAGGATGGTATGAATTCTATCTCTTTCAAATACGATTCTATTTTATTTTATTTAAACCCAGTACTGACTTAAGCATCGGAGGGGTGTTAGCCAAGCTAACACCCACCTTAGTTTAAGGTTGTTTTGCAGTATATGCTTCGGGATATAACTCCGGGATATACACTCAGGATAATTCGAAAGATTAGAGGATTGGCCCCCTCTCTCACGTTTAAGGGACCCTGACCCCTTCACATGTTTAAAGGTATTCACCTTTCTCTAGAATTGGGTTTAAACACCCCGCTTGGAGCGCAAGTTATCCAGGGATAGTTCAAGATAGCGGGACCAGTCCATGTAAAAGTGGCTGACAATTTCGTTATTATTGGCTATATCCTGGATCCTAAAGGTATATGAGGACTGATCACCCTCTCTCGCGAAAGGGTATTTTCATACTCTCTAAGGTTTAAAGGTTTTCACCTTTCTAAGTCTTGGAGTTTATACACTCCCGCCTATAGCGCATGAAAACTTGGGATTTTCCCTAGAAAACCTATGGGTTTATCCCCAGAACACTAAGGATTTATCTCTAGGATATTTTAGGGTTTATCCCCTATAACACAAAAATTATACACACAGTTGTAACTGAAGTCCAAAATATTTCTAAGTATTCAAAAACATAATGCACATGAGACATTTCTACTAAGGCATTGTGAAGAACTCAAGGAATCAAGCTTGGGCTTAGTTCACTAAGTGTCCCAGACCGAGGACATCTCCGGTGGAGAAGTTGCAAAAAGATTGAAGTATGAGGATAAGGTTATACTCTGTATCTGGTATGATCTTTCCTTTTTATTCTTTCAGAAGCCTTATCCAAATTGTTTAAATTTCTGGAATTGTATTCAACGAAAGTTTGATTAAAACCTTTATGAGTATAATACTTAGATTGAATATATTCTGATCAAGATATATTCTCAGGATATATTTTCAGGATATATCCTTAGGATATATTTCAGGATATATTTCAGGGCATTTACTCAGAATGTTTAAGGCATGGTAATTAGATTGAAAAATTGAAACTATACTTGAGTCAAACATCTATTATCAAAACAAGCTTTGTAAAATAAAAGTGAACTATCCTTTTTCTTTGAAAACTTTATCTAAATAGTTTGAGTTGTAAAAACCCTATTTGACAAAAGTCTTAATAGGATATTTGCGAGTATCCTGATATTTTCATGATATTTGGATAAGACATTTGAAATATTGCACTAAGTTTGGAACATTGAAATTATATTCAAACTAAGCAATGCATAACAAGAATTGAAAAAGGACAATGATAGATAAGGTCATAAAAAGATTATATTATTAACATATCAAAAGATTGTGCTTTTGGTTTCATCTCAAACTGAGACCCATCCACCAAAAGCACGGTTAGTTTTCTACCATATTTACTTAACAGTTGAAGGTTTCATCTCAAAACGAGACCCATCCACCTCCAACTGTTATATTGTTCAAAATAAACGATACTAACTGATGACCAAGGGCTTTATCCTGAAACTCAGAATCCATCCACCTTTGGCCACCATATTATCTAAGTGCAGGAAATATAAATTGTTTGAAAGACAAGAAATAGAAATTGTTCAACAAACCACAACCAACAAACTTAAAAAAGTGGGCTCCGGCCTAGGCACGAACATCCATCATCGCCCACTTTGCCGCTTTCAAGGAGCTGCACCTTCTTCACCAGCAGCATTCCCTCTAGCATCCGCGCCGCCATCACCATCAGGATTCTTTTCAGCATCAGCCGCCTCCTACACTGTCTTGGAAGCCTTTTCACCCACAGGCCTAGCAGGATACTCAACAGGATCCCCCCCGAGATCTTTTAACTTCACCTCACAAGCACTTACATTCCAGGAGGGGCATTCAAAGCCCAAAGCCTTGGCTTCATAAGCCATCTTTAACCTGGCTCAAATTGGAGGGAGATTACCACTGATCCCTTGAGACCTTCTTGGTAGGTAGTCATATCCTGCTCAAATTGGAGATGGGCAGCATCCAGCTTGGCATGGGCGTCTTCATTGGCCTTGTTGGTGGCAGCTTTGGCTTCTTGGGTCACAACTTTAAATTTATCTTCATAGTGTTGTGACTTAGCGGTGGCTATCATCCCCTGATCGGTAATGGTGGTCTCAGCTTTCCTCAGCTTCACTTCCAGCATCTTGTTTAGACCACAACTTTCTTCATAAAGGCTAGTCAGGCGTTCAAGACCCTACGAAACAAAGGAATAGGTATTAACACATATTAACACACACACACACACACACATATATATATATATATAACCAGCATATGGTGCAGGATATAGGATAAGGATATGAACCTGGTTAAGGAAACCGACCATAAAGCCGTTGGATTCAAGAAACCCATGGTTTTCAAAGGGGAAGGTCTCAGAAGAGGCTGGAGAATCGGTCTCCTTTCTTTTGCTGGAACTTGAGCCACGTGGCTTGGTAGCAGGAGAGGGCTTAGGAACAGCTGCCGGTTTGGTACTGGGAGCAGGCTTAGAAGTGGAGGCAGGTTTGCTGGGTTCCTTCTTCACCTGGACTGGAATGGGGTAACTGTCTAGTTCATCAAGGTCAAAGACTTCTGGAACTTTGGCTGGTGCTGTAAAACAGGGAAAATATCTAAATCTTTACTTTTATTTCTTATTTTATTAATCAAAATATGCAAAGGTTATGAGATTCTTACCAGACATGTCTGATGAAGAGTATTGGCTTGAACTTGGAAGATGCTGTGTAAAGAATCTGTCACAATCGGACAATTGGTAGACCCTGTTGATTCGTTCTTGGGATTCTTCAGTAGGAGGAGCCAACTCTTTGAAGTTCACTACATAAGGACACCAGGATGTTAGTACAGGATATATCACCAGGATATGTTTGGGGATATCTAAAAGCCCTAAACCCTACCAGAGGTGAACCATTTCACCGAAAGGATTTTGCCCTCGGGAATGGAATCCCGTCTAACAAAGAAAAATTTTCGTTGCCACCCATCCTCATTTTTTGAAGCTTTGAGGATGAGGGGGCTGCTAGACGTTGAGAAAAGCAAGAAGCGACTATTGCCATGGGATCAGAGACGGTAAGCAAGTGGAAGGTCTTCGATACAGAGATCGGGTGTTATGGGTGATTTTCTGCCCATATATCCTTACTAATATTCTGACTTTGTTTGTTTTATTGTGACCAGGATGCCAGATCAAGATATTGGTAACATCCTGATACGATATCCTGGTAGTATCTAATTAACCCACGTGCAGGATGAAAGGTGCAAGTCTCTAACGTTCAAGTGGACTTCTTCTCCTCAAGACTCGGGCAAATCAGTTGGATTATAGACGTTGAAGCCGGAAGATGTGGACTGCAACGTTCACATATGGAATATTCGCTGAATCCCAGAATAATAGGATAGTTAGTTAGTTTCTTTTACTATAAAAAAGGATTGATCGGATCAGATTAAGGCACACAATTACACTCTTTCTCTCTAGCTACAAACAATCACTACGCACTTACACTTGTATTCAAATTACATTGTAACACTTAGTTGATCCGCATCATATCCTGCACTGTATCCTGAAATTTGAAGCAATAAGAAGAATAAGGTAGCTGCGATTGTCAGCTCCCGAGGTTTTGTGCCGACGATCTAGATTGATCAAGGGCTTTCCTCGTATATCCCGTGTCACCCTTTACAATTTTTCTCATCGTTTGATCACAGATACAGCTCAATATCCTGAGCCGTATCCTAAAAATTGTTTTTGCAAACAACTTAATTAACATATTTTGAACACATTTTCTTAGCACACTACCTCACTTAACTAATTTGATCACTAAATTGCTTCGGTAATTTTTGACTAAAACAATTTGGCGCCCACCGTGGGGAAAGTGGTGCTATTTCTACTAAAAGCTTTTGCAAAATCGTTACTTGGTTTTCTATTTTCAAAACTTTTTGCTACACTATTTTCAATGGCCTTGAGATCAAACATGAGCTTTTCCACCGTGTCTGCTACAACCTCCGCAACAATTGGTTCGGTGCTTCCACCACCTCCTCCGAGATCGCAAGCCTCTTCTCAAGGAACTGAAATTCATGTGGCTCGGGATGTTATCCCCGCTCGCATTATTCAGGGATCCGGTCCTGTTTTGGCCTCCAATGAAGAAATTCTAAATCTGTTTGGTAGTGTACAGGAACAGATGAGGCAGCAGGAGGAGACCAACCAGATGCTGATGAGAGAGATACAACTCTTGAAATCCATCTCAAGCAGACCTGCTAAGGATACTGTCACTCCCTTGCAACCCAGAGCTTTGAACTTCAGTTCTGCAGTATATACTGAAGATAACAGGGGGAATATTATGCCTAGCCATTCCCAGAATCATACTCCTGACATACCCTCTTCGGTCAGGGTGTCAACTGTGAGAACTTCAGGATATGTTTCAGGATATGGCTAGAATCCTCAGACTGGTAACGTATCTAATAATAATAATAATACTTTTGCTACTAACGGCGTTGGATCTTTTCAGGATGCAGGTGTGACATCAGCATTTTCTAGGGAGCTTCAGAAATTAAAGGACATGATATCCAGTGTACCTGGGGTGGTCCAGCCAATTCTAGAAGTATCCCAAGATAGCCACAGAATATCCCGGTTCGCGTATCCCATTTGTGATGCTGAAATCCCAAAAAGATTTCAGGCCCCCAACATGAAGCTCTATGATGGAACTACGGATCCTGAAGAGCATATTGCCCAATATAGGGAAAGGATGGAAATCAACCCTATCCCTCCGGAGCACAAGGAAGCATGCCTATGCAAGGGTTTTGGTTCTACTTTAACATGATCAGCCTTAAAATGGCTCTTAAACGTTCCTCCTCACTCAATTACTTCATTTGCTCAATTGGTTAATTTATTTAATAGTCAATTTTCTTGTAGTCGAAGTTTTGAGAAACTAACCAGTGATCTTTACAGGATAACACAAGGACCTCAGGAATCCTTGAGGGATTATGTGAACAAATTTTGCCGGGAATCCTTAGATATCGCGCATCTTGATGTTGCAACAACTGTGCAGGTTTTCAAGATGGGGCTGCAAAAGGATTCTCAATTTTACCAGGATCTTGTAATGAATCCCTGCAGGAATCTGGATGAAGCTCGTAACAGGGCTTTAAGATATATTCAGTTGGAGGATGACAAAAAGATGCAAGAGAGGATGAATTCATCAACAACCTATGAGTCGACCAACAGGAAGTCAGAATCCTCGTATAAACCATATCGCTCTAAGCCATATGGTAGAAATGACATCAAAAAAATGAATGCTGTTGAAGACGAGGATCCTGAGGAGTATCCTGAGTTGTCTAAATATTGTTTCTCTGTTAATATACATGAACTGATGTATGCTATACAGGGTTTAGGAGATAAAGCAAGATGGCCCCGGAAGAATCAACAAAAAGCTGATTGGAAGGATAAGTCCAAATGGTGTGCCTTCCACGAGGATTTCGGACATGTTACTGAGGATTGCATTGCTCTAAGGAAAGAAATAAGCTATCTTTTGAGCAAGGGATATCTTAAGGATCTCCTGGGAAGAAAGAAGAATAAAGGTCAGGATCCTGAGAAGGATCCTGAACGAGCGGCATCACCTCCTGCGGATGCCAAAATAATTAACTTTATTTCAGGAGGATCCGACATCTGTGGCTCATCATATTCTGCGGCGAAAAGGCACGCGAAGGAAGCCAAAGCAGAGAGGGGAGATAAGCCAACCAGGATGTCAACCCTCACGACTGACAAAGTTATCACGTTCGATAGCGATGACAGGGATACCGTCCAGGATCCTCACCGTGATGCTCTGGTAATAACATTATATGTTGCTAACCATTTTGTGCGCAGGATACTGGTGGATAATGGCAGCTCTGTCAACATAATCCAACTAGAGACGTTGAAGAGAATGAATGTATCTCCAATGGATATCACTTCGAAGTCCACTGTGCTTGTTGGGTTCAGCGGAGAGGCTAGGAACACAGTGGGGGAGATAAAGTTACAAGTATATGTTGAAGGGGTCAACTCTATGCAACGCTTCTGTGTGATGGATTCTCTATCCTGCTATAATATCATATTGGGTAGGCCGTGGATCCATGATATGAAAGACGTGCCGTCAACCTATCATCAATGTATCAATATCCCTACACCTTGGGGGGGGGGGGTTATCCGATCCCTACACCTTGAGGAGTGTTACTCATCCTCGATGAAATCCTCAACCAAGCCTAATGCAGTATAGCAATTAAAGATGCGGGCCCAGCATATCGTGGAGGCTTCCGAGCAGGATGTAAAGAAAGTTATCCTGGATCAGGATAATCCAGATATCTCGGTGCTCGTGGGAACCAATATCCCTCAGGATATTGAAAATCAATTGACTAACTTTTTGAAATGCAGGATGTCAACGTTCGCGTGGAAGCACGAGGATATGACAGGCATTTCCAAGGATATTATAACTGATAAGCTCGATATTGACAGGTCATTCAAGCCTGTCCAACAAAAGAGAAGGAAATTTGCTCCGGAGCGAAATATGATTATTCAGGAAGAAGTAGAGAGGTTATTGAAATCCAAAATGATCAGAGAGGTCAAGTTTCCAAGATGGCTAGCAAATGTAGTTTTAACAACCCGCACGTTTGTTGTTACTACTCGATTATACTCGTTACGCCTAGCACCAGAGATTCGGATCATAATGTAGCTATATCGCATACATCGCTATTTCGCAGTATTTTCGCATAATACGCATACTTTATCACTATAACACAACGCATCACACACACTAACGCTCATGATGACGTTGAGTGAGGACCTATTCTACCCTCCTCGATGGCCGTGATGCATCGCAGAGTAACGCATATTCGAAACGAAACCCGATTATTATATCGCAACTTTGGATATTTGTACGACCCTACGTGACTAATTATACTAAATATATGAGCATGGGTATGAAAAGGTGTGACCAAACTATCGCGACGCTTAACGAACAAAATGAAACATCGAAACGCGATACGCCGGAGACCACTGTGACAACCCTCGTAGTTACATGTATCCGTACGATTAATTAATATTAAATTGTGCTTAATGATTGTGGAGAAAATTGACTAAATGGTCCTGAATGTTTTCCTAAGTGTTGGGAATTAAAAGTGTTACAAAAAGTTACATAAAAGACACTATACGGAACAACTTAGCACTTTAACGAACCGGTATCTAACCGAACAACCGGACATTACCCGGGACACCAAAATATTGCAAGAAACATTGTTTAATTATTTCTTGGCTAGTTATGATCCCTGAACACCACAACACCCACTAGAACATCTAGTAACTAACACTAGCAACCATATACTTGGATTTGAATTATTAACTAACAAGTTACCATTCAAAGTTACACTTAACCCCCCCCCCCCTTTTTGGATTTACGGTTTGGGGATGGCCCCACATCAATCTTTGCTAGATTTCACTAAAATTCCATGAGATCTTATATGATATTATTTGATTTTATTAGATATTACTTGGATTTCCTAAGATTTACTTAGATTTTATTTGGATATTAAAGTAACTTTCATGTTCATCTTCATAACACACCACTCTTTCTTCCTCTCTCCTTACACCACTCGGCCGAACACCCCTACAAGCAACACCATTGTTTTCATTTCATGTTCATGCACTCCAAGCTCATTTCCAAGTACTAGAAGGTGATTAAAGAAGCTTAGAGCTTGTGGATCATCAAGGATCTTTCTCATTTGCTTTCACCCACCAATTTCATCATCTTTTTCACAAGTGTTCTTCCCTAGCTTAAAGCTAGTTGTAAGCTTCTTGTTAACTCTTGTTTACTTTTATTGTTATGTTTAAAAGATGTAGTATGATGAAAATAACAAGAACACTAAAGAACATAAACTAAAAGCTTGAACATAATGTTTGCATGATAATGAAATATGATGATATATTGTTAGAATGATGTTGTTTAGTAGATGGATGATGATTGCATGTTGATTTCTTGATAATATGATGTTGATCATCATATGGAACTTTATTAAAAAGTATGGTGATCGTATGTGTGCGTTTTAGTGGTATTTAAGCAATAAACAACATGCTGAGTAACATTTACAGCCAACTTCAGTTGGCTGTAAACGGACCGTTATAAATCGAAAATTTGATTTTCTGAAGTCTAAATTATGTGTTTTCAAAAAAAGAATCAAATGGCACTGGAATCATATTTTTTCGAGGTCGTTTACTATTTTTAAAGGTCCGTTTTGTACAGCAGCAAAAGCTGCATTTTTACTGCAGAAAATGTGTGTGATGTTTTTCGTCATAACTTGAAATCTGTGTAGAATTAGCTCATGAAATTTGTACTGTAGATGACCACTGATGTCGTAATGCTCCAACTGGAATTTCATCAATTGGACTTACGATGAATTTTAAATGAATTATTCCGTGGACTGCAGTCAGAAAGTGACGAATCTGATTGCAGTCCGGTAAATGATTTTTTTATAAAATATTGGTAATGAATTGGATCCCGCTATTTTTAAACAGTAATATTTGGATTGTTAACTATTTTATTCAAATGCCCGAAAACAGCCCAGTTTTGGATGTTAAAGCTGAAACGACATAAGTAGTAATTTGCGTGTCTAAATGTCGGGTATGTTATCTTAGAATGATCTAACATGTTAAATGTCAATGAAAGTGGTATGTGCAATATTGTATGCTTACTTTTGAATGGTAATAGATGGGAAGTTTATATGGGCGTGAACCGTTAAAGTGAATGCATGTTATGTGGTAGATGCGTGTAGGAACTTCGTGCTTATTGGAAGTCACTAATAAACCAAATGGTATTCATATTAGGACATGATTGACCAACCCTGACCGTTAGCTACTTTAAAAGTTCAACCAAGCAACCAAAGGTAAGTTCACACTCTTCCTAAGGCATGGGATTCCCGGTGGTTGGGAATGGGTTAAAGAACTAAAACGGAACCTGCATATCCTCCTTGGGTAGGATATGTACCATCATCCTCCATGGGTAGGATGTCAATATAAATCCTGCGTATTCTCCTTGGGTAGAATACGTACGTTCGTCCTCCTTGGGTAGGAAAACAACCTTAACTTACTAGACAAAACTCTATCATTAAGTCCCTCATTTTATATCGACTTAATCGCCGAGGCCGATGGCGAGCGGGTCATTAGTTAATAGCGCTATTAGGGTTTGATAAACCTCACACCGTGCCGGTAGGACGGGCGTGTACTAATGGATCATGGCAAACAGTCAATGATGATAGACATTGACTTAGGGCACAACTTACTTTCATCAGTAGTCGACACGGTAACAGTCTAGTGGTTCACATGGGGAAGCCCCACTGATTATGGATATGGTTTGGGGAAAAACAAAGATACTGGTTAACTCGTGGTTTACGAAACAACTTATGGTTTTCAAAACAAACTACAAAAACTAAACAACCAACTGTGAACTCGCTCAACTTCGTTGTTGACTCCTTGTTACATGCCTTGCAGGTCGTTAGGTATCTATGGAGCTTGCACGAGGAGGCGTGGTCGTTGTGGGACATGGACAGTGGTGTGCCATGTTAAACATTTAAACTTTATGAACTTATTGAACTTATGTTTTGGTTTTACGTTTTATGCTTCCGTTGTTAACTTAAAGTTGGTTACTTTCTTTTGGACACCAATTATATTGTGGTTGGTTTATTTACTTAATTACGTTGTTCAATATGATTGGTGGCTTGATCCTGGTCATGTCACGCCTCCAAGCGGTGATACTCCGCTTGTGGATTTGGGGGTGTGACAACCACCGATCGAGTGACTGATCGATCGAATGGCCACCCGATCGCATTACCACCCGATCGGACAGCCACCCGATCGGACAGCCACCCGATCGGACAGCCATCCGATCCGTTGCACTTCTCCCCCTTCACTCCACTTCACCTATAAATAGCACTTGTCACATCACTTGAACAGTGTTGTGACAGCTTTCACTCGACCAACACGCTTTTGGGGCTTTTCCTCTCGATTCCTCGCGATTCTTGTAAGTTTTCGACCTAAATCTTGTACTTCTATGATCTACACGCACTTCTCCATCATCTTGTCTTTCGAATCTTAACTTTTAACCGTGAAATCTTTGGATTTGAGCCGTTCTAAGGTGATGTCATCATGGAGTTCTTAGGAACAATGAAGAGTGACCTCATCTAATCAAGAACAGTCCAAATCTGATAGATTCCACGGTGTATAAACACTAAATCTCACCTAAACCTAAGCCGAATCTAAGCTTTCTAAGTTTTTCTTCAAAATTTCTTAACTTTTCACTCAAAACCGGTTGCAACAGAGCTCGTACAGACCTTCTACTCTGCCTCTAGTGAAGTGTCAGTTCGAGAAATGGTTCCTATCAACGAGATGACTGGCTTATCGTGTTAAACACGAACCACCGCCGAGAACAGTCAACTAATCGGACGGGGTGATTTCCCGTCCGATCAATGACTTGGACTTGGTGGGGTTTCCATTGCTTAACTCGTAGTCATACCGTCTCGATCAAATCGCGGAAACTTAACAAAATAAACAAGTTGTGAAATGATCAGGCTTCGGGATGGATTGTCGTCCGATCGGATTACCGTCCGATCGGACTGCCACCCGATCGACCCGCAATCCGATCGGATAACACTTGGTATCAAGACTTAAACAATTTTCAAACACTGAAAGATCTGAACGACGAACGGATTGCCGTCCGATCGGATTGCCGTCTGATCGAACGACCATCCGAAAGACTGACTTTGGATCCTCAACACTTAAACGCTTTTACAAATCTTCATTGCACATCAGTTCCAACGGATTGTCACCCGATCGGACTGCCGCCCGATCAAGTGACCAGTCTGCTGTGAGCTTATCATCAACCAAAGTGTATTGTCAACTGGATCACCGTCCGATCAAACAACCACCCGACCGAGTTGCCACCCGATCGACCGGCCGTTCGATCGACCAACCTGAAGGGTAGAGATACTTCTCTGTTTTCAAAATGCTACAACGAAAACTTCAAAAGGCAAACCAGCATATGCAAACACATCTTTCCCAACAAGGTAGCAAACCAATCAAGTGGTCACCCGATCGGATGACCATCCAAACGGATTGTCACCCGATCGACCGGCTATCCGATCGGATTGCCATCCGATCGGAGTACTGTCCGATCCACTGACACCATGCTCCATTTCACACACTATCCAACGCTTACGCTATCAAACTGTGATCAGGCTATTCTCGGACGCACTCCCTTCAATCCAACCAAGTTGTGGTTGCTTGACTGCTGAGCACCGATAGTGAGTATACTTGAACCCTTTTTACTTTTGCACTTTTGGGTGTAACATACGTTGCTATCAAATCGAATTACATCAAATGCTTAAACTATTTATCACTTGCGAATGACTTACGTGCATAGTTATACGTGATGCTAGTTACATATGTGCTCGGACTTATACTCGCGACGTCCCACCATGACTAGTATAGTACTATTGCACCCGACGGGGTCTAGTTTAGCAATCGCAATCGCAGCTCGAGGACTTAGCTGGTAGTATCAGTTTTGTGAGTATATATGTCGGGTATTACGTTTATGTATGTGGAAATTCGTAGCTTTTATCTATTACATTATTACATATCAAACCTGTATGCTCGCCAATACTTTTGTATTGACATTATTTTAACGTATGTTGCAGGTTTAGTCGCAGTATACATCAAATCAAGCTAGGAAGTCTAGAAACACACCTAAAACCTAGGTTGTCAGATTTGTATTGTTTGGGAGAACAGGAAATTCGTGACAACTTATGTGATTGTACTTGTTTATTAGTATGGGATAATGAACGCATTAAATATTGTTGCAATTTAGTTGTTATGGATTCTCTCGAGCAATCTGATTCGCCTAGTGCTGCGCCCCGATGATTCCGCCATCGGTTGGTGTGTGACGGATTGGTATCAGAGCCATAACTATAGGGAATTAGGCCAGACTTGACCTAGTCCGGGTCGATGTCTTAGAAATAACCTAGTCTATAGTCTAAGTACCAACAGGCCGACTCGTATGAATCCCGTAGGATTTGTAACGGGCCTACTTGATACTCTCGTTCGAATTCGTTAAAAGCTACTACTTCGCGTGAACACCGCATACTACAATTTCACATGAAGAGCCTTTCCTAAGGCTAGAATATTACTTAGCCTTCCCTAAGGCCAACACAATATGCACGTTTTTGAAAATATTCGCGTAACACAACCGAGTGGTCCAGTCGAGATCAGGCGTGAAAACCAAGAACTCTCGACAAGATCGCTCACTCAGCGCATTTTTCTAGCACGAGAACTTTTGTTGAGCCTGGAGTGACATCCATATCTCAACAAAAGTCTCCATTTCAAAATTCCAGTGGAACTCCCGAATTTATTCGGAGAGCACAACCACAGTTAGGAGCGAAGTTATTAAGTCAGGGCTGGAACCCGTATCTTAATAAACCGTTCCGCTCTCTATAAAACGGTTTCCAAAAAAAACTCTCACCAAGGACTTGGCTATAACAATGACTCGAGCCACGCGATGACTAAGAAGACGAATGCCACGAGCTGCATCCCAGTGGAAGCATAAGTCTTCTAGGGCAACGCGCGTGCACGAACTTGTTGGGTATAGTTGGGTTACCTTGGGTAGTCGACGCCTAAACACCCAAGGCACTCTATCTATGTTCCTCGCTTATAACTTGTCGATTTTACGCTTTATTGAACCTATTTACGCTTATGTGTTTACAATTTAAAACTTTATGCTTTATCGATTTCTCGATTTATCATTTTTCGCTCCTTGCTTTTTGCAACCGCACAACTCGCACAGCCATTGCAATCTAAAATGAAAAACCAAATATTTGCAACAAAACTAATGTTTAAATTACTCGCTTTTGCTCTCGCTTTCCCTCTTCATCGCGTCCTCGTGCAATCTACACCGACATGTATGTGTGTAAGTATAAACTACAACTAATTATATGTACAAAACGAATCAATTGTGAGAGAACTTAGGAATCTCGTGTCTCCTATGTGGCTCCTATGTGAAATCTATTACACTAGTTGCAACAAGTTTTGATCGCGCTCAAATCGCATCGCAAAACTCAAAATCATTATGATCGAATCTCACTCCAAGTCTCTCTCTGTCTAGATGCCTTCCGGTAACTCCGCTTCGAGAATGTCAGCCAAGAGACGAGCCAAACGAAGGGACGAAAAGAGGATTGCTTCACTTGTGGCCAAGGAAGTGGCCAAGGTCATTCCTCAAATTGTCGCTCAAGTGCACTCTCTCAGCAACACTCGAACCCCAGAAAACTCTAAGACGGAAGCGCCGCAATCTGCTTTCCTTTACAAACACTTCAAAGCATGTGACCCGATGGAGTTCACGGGTGAAGGAGGTGTGTCCCAACTACTTCAGTGGTTCATTCTATCGAAGTTACCCTTCGTCAGAGTGGGTGTCCCGATGGTTTTCGTACTACCTGCGCTACCAGAGTATTTCAATCGCGAGCACTCGACTGGTGGATAGCTGAACGTAACAAACGTGGGATCTCCGCAGCTTATGACCTCCCTTGGGATGAGCTGAAAGAGCTCATGAAGAAAGAGTACTACCCTCCCCACGAAGTCCAGAAGCTAGAAGATGAATTTTGGAAAATCAAGCAAGTCGAAGGTGACAATACTGGCTACACCGCAAGGTTTAAACAACTCAGCATAATCTGCCCAAGTCAAGTCAACACTTCAGAAAAAGGCATCACGAAGTACATTCGCGGCTTGCCTGAATGCGTGGGCAATTTTGTCGAAGCTGCAAGAACAGCTACCATCAAAGAGACCTATCGCCTGGCCGCAGAAATCAACGACAAACGAGTCTTGGACGGATTTTTCTCCAAGAATCCTGTCAAACAAGCTCAGCAAGCAATCGTCATCGATTCTTCTGATGATTCCTCCAATGATTCTACCGACGATTCTTCCGGTGAGTCCTCGGACGAATCCTCCGATGACAACGTACCGTTTCAGGAAGCTCAGTCTAGCCGCCAACAGAAGACCATGAGCCCAAACTCTTCAACAACTGAACTGTCGCAACCAGAACCTCTTCAAGCAGTTCTAGTTCACTCGAAGCGCGACTACAACGGAACTCATCCCCTGTGTCTCATGTGTACGTATCATCACCCGCCAGAAACTAACTGTCGCTTTTGCGCAAATTGCAACTGGTATGGTCATCTTACCCAGCACCGCCGCACGGGGCTGCAGACTTGAGGAATTCCGGCAACAATCGTGGTCTTCGTAGAAGTCCTCCACATCAACATTAGTTATGTTTCCAATGTTGTTGTAATGTTATGATCTTTTCCAATTAATTTCTTTTACATGTTAAACTTGCTCTATTTCTCAACGCAATGTGGACTTTATTTATTTCTCACTTTCTCTCTCGTCTCCGCACTTAATCTGGAATCACACACATGCTATATATTATATATCACGATATAAGGTGTTTTACCCTCACTACACTCTTAGAATAAGGTACGATAAACGTGCAAGGAACGACTAATCACGGGTGCACACGAGATTATTTTGGTCAGTGCACGGAGATCGTAGTGAGTTCTAATGGTGCCATAACATTAAAAGCATGGTCAAAACGTGGTGGGTACGCCGCTGGTACTTCCTATATATAACCGTCTTGACCATGTCAACAAAGTGCGACATCTATTCACGGGATGCAAGTAGTAGGGGTAAAGCAAGGTGTGCTTTGCCATACTACCGAAGTCTCGTGAAGAAAGTGCCACGTGGAGTTGAACGTTATTTAGACCTATACTATTATGGTTATTTTCGACACACTACACTCATTCGCAAGGCGTAACAATTACATCGCATCATCGCGAGACTTGTCATCGATGGGCTCTGGAAAGTCTACCCCCGCAGGGCAATTGCATCGATGCAAGACTGGTCGTAAGTCTTTAATCGCAACTCAATCGCAATTTCGCTGGAATCTAACGCACATCACCCTCGCAACACTTTAACGCTTAACGCATCTATTAATCTCATCGCTTCGATACTCGCATCGCTTGTCGCTTCTAACGCTTATCGCTACTTGTGTTATGTTGGCACACATGACATCGATTCACGGAACGGATCTAGTATGGATAAAACATGGTGGATATGCCGCCGGTACTTCCTATATATAAGTGTTTTAGTCATATTAGCAAACTTTTGTGGAAAGATGCCATGTGGGGCTTAATGTTGGTTAAATTGTGGAACTGTGGATATTAATCGTACCGTGTATCGCTTATCGCTTATCGCGTACCGCTTACCGCTTATTGCTCATCGCCTGATACTCATCGCAATCTGTGTTGTTTTATTATGTATGACATCGCTTCACGGGACAAAACTAATATGGTCAAAACATGGTGGATACGCCGCTGGTACTTCCTATATATAAGTGTTTTGCCATGTTAGCCAACTCTCATGGGAACATGCCATGTTGGTTTTAATGTGGAATCTAATCGAAATCGCAATATTCGCTTAATCGCATATCGCTCGTCGCCTATCGCTAACGCTATCACTTACCGTATCTGTGTTAAGTTAGCACACGTGACCTCCCTTCACGAGACGAAACTCATATGGTTAAAGCATGGTGGATACGCTGCTGTTACTTCCTATATATAAGTGTTTTAGCCATATCAGCAGACTTCCATGGAAAAAGGCCATGCGGGGTCTAATGTTGGTTAAATTTTGTGGTGTTGATTAACCCAATCGAATTCCATTAATCGTGTATATTCCCACCGCATGCAACACATCGATCGTCGCCTATCGCTTGACGGTTGTCGCTTGTCGCTTATCGCTTTTCGCTTATCGCCGATGTCATCGCTTATTAAGTTGATGTTGTGCTATCAGATTTTCGCGTACCGCTTATCGCTTGTCGCACTCGCTCGTATCGCTAAACTGAGTTCGAAACCGACTTCATCGCTCAGTTTGCTCAATCCTTCTCTTACACTTGGTCCGACCATCTTTCGCTTGGACCGAGGGAATCGAACCCTATCAGTATTATGTCGACACACATGACACCGCCTCACGAGCCGGAAGCCATATGGCTAAAACATGGTGGATACGCCGCTGGTACTTCCTATATATAAGTGTTTTAGCCATATTGTCGAACTTTCTTGGGAAAATGCCATGCGGGGCCGACTTTAAGATTTAAAATTAGAATTTTTGATATTATTAAAACCTTTTGTGTAAACAAAACCCTTCTTACAAAACTTTTTCTAAAATCTGATCGAAACCTTTGTACAATACGATATTTTCTCGTAACAATGGTGTGACAATCGACTTAGGTTACTGCCGCGTGACGAGAGAACTTTGTAAAATGAGTTTTAAACACCATAAAATATTTTAGTAACCTAATAAAACCCCACTCATAGCGATGGTGTGAACATCGAAACAGTTTAACACCGCGCTGTGGGAAGATTTTTCATAAACAAGTTTCTCCAAACCTTTTCAAATTAATCAACTTTTCGAGAATTCAAAACACTATTGAATCGCTTTCTTTGTATTGTCATCTTTTTTGTATGAATCGTCTTACTTGCTGCCATCGCCTGTCAATGCAACGCTCTCGCTCGTCAATCTTCAATCGATCGCTCGCTTATCCTGGACGCTTTTAATCGCTACTTCCACTCACATCAAGTCTCGCAACCCTTCTTATGGATTAATTTTGGGACGAAATTTCCTAAAGCAGGGGAGACTGTAACAACCCGCACGTTCGTTGTTACTACTCAATTATACTCGTTACGCCTAGCACCAGAGATTCAGATCATAATGTAGCTATATCGCATACATCGCTATTTCACAGTATTTTCGCATAATACGCATACTTTATCGCTATAACTAATTATACTAAATATATGAGCATGGGTATGAAAAGGTGTGACCAAACTATAGCGACGCTTAACAAACAAAATGAAACATCGAAACGCGACACGCTGGAGACCACCGATCGAGTGACTGATCGATCGAGTGGCCACCCGATCGAATTACCTCCCGATCGGACAGCCACCCGATCGGACAACCATCCGATCCGTTGCACTTCTCCCCCTTCACTCCACTTCACCTATAAATATCACTTGTCACATCACTCGAACTGTGATGTGACAGCTCTCACTCGACCAACACGCTTTTGGGGCTTTTCCTCTCGATTCCTCGTGATTCTTGTAAGTTTTAGACCTGAATCTTGTACTTCTATGATCTACATGCACTTCTCCATCATCTTCTCTTTCGAATCTTAACTTTTAACCGTGAAATCTTTGGATTTGAGCCATTCTAAGGTGATGTCATCATGGAGTTCTTAGGAACAATGAAGAGTGACCTCATCTCATCAAGAACAGTCCAGATCTGGTAGATTCCACGGTGTATAAACACTAAATCTCACCTAAACCTAAGCCGAATCTAAGCTTTCTAAGTTTTTCTTCAAACTTTCTTAACTTGTCACTCAAAACCGGTAGCAACAGAGCTCGTACAGACCTTCTACTCTGCCTCTAGTGAAGTGTCGGTTCGAGAACTAGTTCCTATCAACGAGATGACCGGCTTATCGTGTTAAACACGAACCACCGTTGAGAACCGTCAACTAATCGGACGGGGTGATTTCCCATCCGATCAATGACTTGGACTTGGTGGGGTTTCCATTTGTTGGTGCATACGTCTGTCGACTTCGTCTTGTATCAAGGCTTACATTATTCAGGGCACGAAGATCGAGAAATCAAGTCTAATGGCTAATTTCGATTGAAGAGCTAATTCCGCTTGTAATGGGCTTCAAGTAATTCCGCACGGAATTACAATGTAATTCCGTTTGAGTGTGTAATTTCGTTTCAATGTAATACCGTTTGAGCATGTTCAAACGGGATTAGAATGCATATATATATGTGTCATTTCGTTTCATTTGAAATGGAATTAGAAAGAGGTTTTCTGACAGCGAAGCTCTGTCGAAGTGTCTACAGACTTGTAACTGTTACCAGATCAATAGAAAGATAGTTAAAAGTTGATATTCTAGCTGAATCACACAATATGTCTGTTTCCGCCTTTCATATTGTGTAGAACGCCGCTGATCGACTCATTTCGGGTCCGTACACGATCCTACAAGTGGTATCAGAGCTCAGGAGGAGGAGTTCTACAGATTTTAGCTTGATTTCATCTCGTTTTCTATCCTCTACACTTTCTTTTCTAAATTGAACAACTTTTAACGGTCAAAATGATCTGAATTTCTCATCTCATAAGCGAAATAGTATATTAACAAATCCTTGAGAGTTTGAGACCAAAACTCTGCTTAAAACCGGATCATTTTGTTATTCCCCTTGAAAAGTTTGTTCGAATTGCTGACATCATCCTAATCTCGTTTGGAATTACACCTTATTCCCGCACGGAATTATAGCTTGTAGTTAATTTCGTTTGAATCAGCAGCTAATTCCGCTCGGAATTAGTATTCCCCTTGTAACTGAGTGTAATTCCACGCGGAATTAAATTCCGTTTGGTAATTCCGTTTGAAACATTTAATTTCGTTTGAAAGTTTGTGTGCAGGTTAATCTCGCTTGAAGTTTAATCTCGTTTGAAGTAATTCTGTTTGAAGGATATAATCTCATTTGAAAGTGTTTGTTTTGTGAAAAAGTTTATCGAATCATGGAAGAGGAATTCTATAACGCGTTTGCTACATCCCCGACTACTCCGTCTGAAATTGCTAAGAACATGAACATGGAAAACGAAACTGGAACTATGCAAAAACCCCCTAAACTAATGAGCATTGAGGAGTATTATGGTTGGAAAGATAGGTTTGAAAACTGGGTCCAAGCCAATCATTTGAGATCATGGGAGTGTGTTGAGAAAAAGTATGTGCTACCACGTACTGAGCTGGGAGTTGATAAAAAGATTTTTGAATTTACAGATAAGGAACGAGAAATGTACAAAGCAGAGAAAATGATGATCAGTTTACTCCAGCAAGCTATTAAAGAAAACATCTTCATATTGCTTCAACATGATAAAACTTCACGTTCTATTTGGGAAGCACTCAGAGTTAAGTTTGAGGGAAATGAGAAGATGATTAAGAGTAAAAAGCCACTGCTTAAGAAAGAATTTGATTTGTTCACAAGTCTGCCAGGAGAAGATACAAAGAAGTTGATTGAAAGATACTGCCACTTAGTACGTTCAATGTCTTTGTTGGGTATCAATAAAGAATGAGAGGAATGGGTAGACAAATTAGCTGATGCTTTACCTCAGAAAGAATGGGGTACATTTTTTATGATCTTAAAGAACACCGGAGAATATGATGGTTTGACGATTTCTCAGTTCATCGAAAAGATTGAAGGTCAAGATTTTGAACAACAAAAGATTGCAAGGATGAACAATCCAAGTAATCAACAAGATGTGAAAATGTATTACAAAGGCAGTGTTCAAGAGGTTGAAATGAGTCCAAAAATCCAAACTGATTTTAGTACTGGAAACTCATCCGGAACTGTTGATCAAAATTCAAACAATAGCAGTTGATTTTCTTCATATCCGAGTATTAATCCAAATAATTCAACTTCAAGTTTTCAGTCTCAAAATTCAAAAAGTGGAAATGGTTGTGTGATACAGTGCAACATTGCATTGAATCTTCCAGATGGTCAAAGTTTTTCTGAAGAAATTGCAAAAGATCACATGGCGTTACTTGCAACTGTGTTACAATCCTATGAAGGTTTGGTTGCAGGGAGGATCGGAAATCCTATGCTGACGAAAGAGGATTACGATCAAATAGACGCTGAAGAGATGGAGCTCATGGACATCAAATGGTGTTTAGCTAGTGTGTTGATAAGAGCTGAAAAGTTCAAAATGATTACAGGAAGAAATGATTTTTTGGATGCACATGTTTCTACTTTGGGTTTTGATAAATCTAAAGTTACTTGTTTTCGATGCAGGGAGAAAGGTCATTTCAAAAGAGAATGCAAAAAATCAGGAAGCGAGTGGAGCAAAGAATCCTTTTGGAAAAGATGATTACTATCGAAAAGCCATATATCAACAGGTTGTGCATCAACCACATCAACAAAAAGAACCACAAACTGCACATGCCAGGATGATTGAAGATGCAAATAAGAAAGCTTATTATGGTATCATTGATCAAGATGATGAGAAAATGGCTCCAGGATTTAGCTGGGATAGGTTTGTGGATTAAAATAGGGAGTTTAAAGCTTTCATGGCTAAAATAGTTCAAAAGCCTGATTTGTTTACAGAATGGATGAAAGTGATTGGTGTTCATGAGAAGAATCAAGAAGAAGAATTTGTTTCATAAGATGAAAGTTCAGAAGAAGCAACTGTTTATTTTTTCAAACACCATCTGATTCTGGTTCTTCAGATGATAGTTCTGAAAAGACAATAGATTTTGATCAAACACCAACTGATGACAGTGGTGATGATGAGGAAGAAATGCATATCAATATTGCAAAAACTCATTTATCTCCTGAAAGTTTTCAATTTTATTTTGCAGATCGCTTGGAGAAGTTGAACATGAAGCGAGCAGCAAAAGAGTTGAAAAAGGTGAAGGTTGAAGGTGTTGCTGAGACAATGAAGAATGAACAAAGTAAGGAAGATGAGAAGATGATTGAGATTGAGAAAGTTGTTGAAGTGGAGAAAATAATCGAAGTTGAAAAGAGTGTTGAGATTATCAAGCCATGTGAAAAATGCTTGGAATCTTGTAAGAAATGTGAAGAAAAAGATGTGAAGTTGGTTGAGCTTGAAAAGATGAAAGAAAAGTTACTATTTGATCTTAACTACGTGAAAGAATCTTACGATGTGTTTAATAGAACGGTAACTGGTCTGCAAAAGACTAATTATGAAAGATAAGATGCACTGACAATGCTGAATGCTGTGCTGATGTCGAAGCAGAAAGCCATTAATTTCTACATTGAAGAAAGTGCGAAATGGAAGCAAGAGTTGGAGACAGAAAAAATTGAGAATGAGAGAATCAGACGTTTATTACAGAGTTATTCTAGTTCTGATTATCTCATTGATCGAATTTATCCAACTGTTGCAGGTTTTGAAGCATTTCAAGATGATGAGAAGCCAAAGAAGAAGGATACTGGTAAGAAGCAGAGTGTTAGTTATAACAAGTGTCCGCCTCCGATTTGGGAAGGGTATTCTCCTAGAAAACCGAATGAAGAGCAGGTCAAAAAGGCTGTCAATATAGAGTTAAAATCTGAAACAACTGACGAGTTACCAGAAAATATTGACGTCACATTCACATCGTCTGACACTGATCATGAGTCAGAGTTAATAAAAAAGGTGGTCGATCAGGTGTTGGAAACAGATGAGGAGTCGGAGTCAAAGTCTAAGTCAAAAAGTCCTGAATCATCATCAGTCAATAGTCCAAAGTCGTTGGTTAAAAGGATTTACAATAAAGAATTCCTGTTATCAAAATCTAATTTGAATGATGAACCAATCAAAGTGGCATATACATTGATTGATGCAGACAATTTATATTCTGATGAGGAATTTCCAATAAGAAGTGTTCGAATTGAAAAGATCAAAAAGGTTTTCAAACTAACAGAAATAAATATTTCTGAAATAAAAGATGTAAATCTTACTGAAAAACCTAAAAAATACACTTCAAGAATTCAACAACGGTTAAACAAGAAAAAATGTTACAGTTCTGGTTCTGGTTTTCAAAAGAAACCTAACCATAACGGTAATTTCAAAAAGAAAGGATTGGGTTTTATTCCACCTAAAAATTATAAAGATGAAAAAACTTCTAAAACAAATACAAAATTTGTTTCAGGGACAAGCTGTGAAGAGGAATCAAAAAGTTCATTCTGGAAGCTATCAAACAAAGAATTCCTTGCCAAAAAGCAAGAGGTTATGAAGAGTGAAGCTAATCAGAAAAAAAGAGACTAGAACCTGTTACAAATGCAATGAAGTGGGTCACATTGCATGGAACTGTCCAAAAGCAACAAATACAAAACAGGGAGTCTCTTACAAACTGAAAGAAAAAGTTGTTGAGAAAAATGAACCACTAACTGAGAAATTTAAATTTTTTGATAATTCAACATATGAAGTTGGTGAGTGTTCAAAGACAAGTTTTTATAAAAAGAGAGCTAAGCATGACAACCAAATGTGGGTTGTTAAAAAGTTTCATGAAGATGTTAAGAAGTTTGATGAGAAATGTGGCGATGAATCTGATTTCACAAAGTCAGATGAGCGACAGGGTGAGGTTAAAGAAGAAAACTCAGTGCCTCCAGTGGATGATGTTCATTTTCCACCATTGAGGGCTGAAAATTTTAAATCAAAATTTGGGAAGGTTGAGATCTCGAATCAGTTCTATTCTGAGAAGAAAGACTTTGATGTCGAGAAAGTGTTTAATGGAAATGTGAAAAAGATTTTTGGAAAAATGGTCGAGGGAAAGGTCAAAGGGGTAAAGGACTTTTATGAAACAAAGAAAGCAACTTATTACCCAAGTGAAGTTGAGGAGGAAACATCCAAGTTTGGTGAAGCTTGGATGTCTGTTTCTCATAAGTGTGAAGTATGACTTGCCGGAGCTCCCGGGTTGGTAAGACTGGAGCAGGTATCGGCATCTTTCTTGAGAAATTCACTTTTGTGATATTTCTTCTTACAAGTGGAAAATCAGGGACATTAAGTTGTACTTGATTTCTACAAGTGATATTTGATGATTGAACTTAAAATTGTTAAAATTTTCAAGTGATATTGAGAAAAACAATATGATTAACCCCTAACCTACAAATGGTAAAATCAACAAAACTTAATTTCTGAAAAAATCATTTTGGTTAAAACAAACTTAAGTGTTTTGAAATCATAATGAGAAAATAGTTTGTTGTAAGGGGGAGTTCTGATTGTTTATGCCAAGTGGATGGCGATTTGAAGCAATTTGATATCACTTGTCAATTTACTTGTACAGTTTGTTTTCAAAATTTCTTTAAATGTGTTTGAATTTTAGGGGGAGTAAGAATTTTCTGAAAATCCAAAAACATTTGAAAATTTGAAAAAGTAAAAAACATGATAAAATTCAAAATGAGTTTTGTTGTCAGAAAAGAGGAAATGATAGTACATCAGTGGACGGTTACAGTATGCTAAAGAAATGTATTGTTTAAATAGCGTTAAATGGTCTCACTGATTGTGACACCTATGTCACATCAACCATCAAACAAATACCAAACCAATGAAATATTGTATTTCATACTTGGGATTTGTATAAATATATGTATCATTTGCACATATCAATTCTTGTTCGATTTCGGGCTCTAAATCGCTTTTTGGAAGATTATACGCGCACCGATGCATAAATATAACCAGTTTAATTCAACGAACACTCCGGAATAGTGAAATAGGTTTAACATACCTTAAATAACCTTTACATAACTTAGAAATAAGTTTTGGAAGGTTTGGTATGCCGAAATCAAGTTAATTCGCTTAGAGGGACTAAATTCGACAAACTGCGAAAGTATGATGATTCGTACTAGAACAGACATTCCGAAACATGACCATGAGTTAAACATACCATAAATATCCTTTACATAGCTTAGAAATAGGCTTTAAGGGGTTCGGTATGCTAAAATAAACTTTTGGGTCATTCAGGGACTAAAAGCGTCAAAAAGTGCACAAGTTTGCACTTTCGCGCATAACTTATGTTCTGAATACATCCGGACATCCAAAAATTTATGTAAGCACTAAAATATTTTATTTTAGTGTTTGGCATGAGAAAAATCCGTTCTTCGCGCAATTTGGATCGTTTTTCGCGCTTATGCGCATTCCGTCGTAATTAAGCGAACATCGCGATCGTACGGCCAAACGAACCAACATCTGGAATATTTTTGAGCATGTTTCATGTCCACAATGTTTAGGAATCATTTTAGGGCCTTAAAGTTGGCTTAACGGGCCTTAAACATGTCGGAAATGGCCTTAAACACCATCAGGGACTGAAACTGTCAATATGGCAAAGTTGGTTCTGATCAGACAAGGCCAGGCGGCCCGCGTAAGTCTTGTGTGTATCCTTATGTGGCCCACGTCATTCTCCCAGACCAGATTAACTGAATTTAACAACTGTTAACAGCTGTTTAGCACTCCCAACTCACCCACACTTGCCCTTTCCTGCTCATGAGGGGCCATTTTGAGTTACCACAAGGTTTCAACAAGTGTATGGATGAGATCATAGCACGTTATTCGATAAACGATCCTAACGGTTCCAAGAATCCTATAAATACCCATCCATCCCAACTCCAAAAACCCACAAATCTGATCTAAAAGCTCTAAGTTGAAGCCATTACTTCATACCTGAGCTACTTGGATCAAGATAAGCTTTTGGGGACCCTTTGTAAGTGTTCCTTCGTACTCTTTATTCGTTTAGCGTTAAAAGTCAAACTTTGTTTGACTTTCTGCGTTGACCAGTTTATGGTCAATGCGAAGTTCGTTTGAACTTCATAACGTGAGCGTAATCGCGATGGTTATAGTCCCTAGAGACTATACCTACTGATTACCACGTTATCTAGGCTCAGTGACGAGTCGTAGTTTCGGCCAAAATGCGTGTTATTGCGTATTTTGTAACCAAACTACTCTTGGGTATCAAAACCATTTGTTTTGATACCAAACCTGTTTTCTAAACTTAGTTAAGCATGTTTTAACATGCTTAGCTCGTCACATTTATTTTAGTGCTTATATAGGGTCGTAAGGTAATCGATCTAAACAATCGCTTATACTTTCGAACCCGACCCGTTTGGTCGATCATTAGGATCCGACCAAACACATTAGGTGACCATAGTTGTATAGGGAATAACCTTCTGAGGTTATACCTTATGGTCACGACGTTTAGTTAGTTGTATGATAGGTAGTATATATGCCTTAGGTAAATTACCAAAATACCCTTTTTACGCCAAAACTCATTTTAAGCATATGTAACATAACTTTTGGTAACTAAACTGATTTGGCAACAATATTAGACATGTAAGGCATATATTACTTGTCATAGGACTAGTTAAGCGGTCCAAACGCGTTTCACGCGAACGACGCGTTAAAGTAGCATAAGCTACCTAAACGGGTCGTAATGGGTCATAAGCACTTAGGATAGGTTTCATTTTAGTGTGTAGGCTTTGTTAAACCATATTACATGAGTCCCCATACTCATTTGGTTTACGAGCCCTCATCCTATCCAATCCTCCGATTTAGGTCCGGTTTATTAACGTAGTTCGATTACTGAGCAATGTTTAGTTGTTACTCAAGGACTACTGAGCAATCTCAAGTGAGTACATAGTTCCCCTATTTTACTGTTTTCCAAACTGTTTTGGGGTGAAGCATGTGTACCTATGTGTTATTTTCATGATTTCAAAGTATAATTGATTATACATGTTATTACTTTTCATTTGACAAACTAAATGACTATCTATGGTTTAAACACTGATTTCTCAAAGAACATAAAATAAAAATGTTGAATTGTACTTATTTTCACCAGACCGATTGGTAGTATGATATAGCGCTATAGGATTAGACACCCCATTCCTGTTGTCATGGAATGTCTGAAACCAATTTGTTTCTCCATCCAAATAGGGATTGCCTTTGTGGTATCCCTATAGTCTCAAAGGTGTATTTTGATGCACTAGGTCTGAATGAATTCTTAAATCACACTTTTATTGTATATTTTGATATACTCCCAAAAGTATAGTTTGATATACTCTCATGTGTGGTATTGTACAAAACCAACATATATGTTTTGTTAACAGACCAAAACATATTTTGATATGTTATTTATCAAATCCAAAGCATATTTTGATATGTTATTAACTACCAAAACATATTTTAAATATGATATTTATGAAACCAAAACATAGTTTAATATGTTATTTACAAATCCAAAGTATACTTTTAATATGCTACTATAAGGTTATTCGTTTAACCTTACATTATTTTACAAAGCATAACTTTTGATTTATTCAAACACTTTGTTTTGTACATTTTTACTTGTGGTTTAAGAAATCTCATTTTACTTACCATACATAACTTTTTTTTACACATTAAATGGTTTACATTTAACTTGAGTTATACAATAACATTGGGCTATTGGTTTAAACATGAACATTCTATATTGGTGGTTTGGTTTGAGTAAGTGACTTAAGTAACGAGGCGTGTGTAATATGATACAAGCATGGTGGATACGCCGCTGGTACTTCCTATATATAAGTGTTTGTATGGTATTACATATCGTAGCGTTATTTGAATCATTTCAATTTAAGTCATATAACATTTTATACAAATAACATACTTTTCATAAGACATTGTTTTACAACAACTTATCTTATACAAATTCATTTTTACTTGGTTATTCATTTAACCTTACATTACTCTTTTACGTATCATCTACTTTTTCATCACTTTTCGAATGATTTATAAAACAAAACATTTTACAAGGATCATGACTGACTTTTGTTAAACAATTTTTTTTCTAAACTTATAAGTCATGAATCCTATATTCACAAAACCTATGTATCTCACAGGCATTTTTATGCTGACGTACCTATTTTTACCCATGTTTCAGGTGCTGTCTTGAGATGATTGTTGATACATGCTACATTTAGGATGGACTCGTGCCTTAGCGACTTTAAAACTTGGAAGATCATAGTTGTACTTATTTATTCCATGGTTACAAAACAATGATTCTGTTACAACACTCCCCGACGTTTCCGCCACGTCTTGTTGTTTTACGTGGTCGGGGTGTGACACTGATGATATGCCGATAGGTTTTTACACATTTAGTAAGCTTTTTCGGGATATAAACTTAAATTCAAACTTGCTTATTTCATGGGGAACACTACTTAGATATATAGGTAACCCCTGAAATTTCGTTTGAAGGATCCCTCTTTCTGAGATACTAGGTATTTATACTCAGTGATATCTGGGGTATTATCCCGGGACTTCTGATTTTGCGGAAGCAATGGCCTAGTCCCTGGAGAATACTTTACGCTTGCTTGAAATAAAAGCCTACCCTCAGCATAAAAATGATAAAACATTGCAAAATGCAAATTATATGCTGTTGTAAAAAAGATCCTCTAAAAGGGACCCACCAAAAGTCCAAGCCGTCATCTCTCTCCTGAACGAAATTCTGACCTGAGCTCTCACGACCTTCGCATTTAACCCCTTACAGATATCATCTGTGGTATACTCACCTGTAAGACCGAATATTGGGATTCTGGATACGGGAGTATATTCAAGAGGTGGGACACATGAATGAGTTTAAGTTCTTAATACACCTAACTCATATCCTGAATCAGTTGAAATTTGTGTAAGAATTTAAGTGGATCGGTATATTGACAATCTAAGTGAATTGTTTAATTCTTAATGTGTAACTAAGCTCAACGGTACTTGTGACTTGTCAAAAACTGATATGATCCTCTTACACAAACTCACAAAAATATTGTCTGTATATATTTCTTTACTGCATTTCATTTCATTCAATAATACAAAAAGATTTTCAGTGTGTTTTAGCATAAATTTTGAAAAATTCAAAAAGATTTTTGACAACTGATGTGGAAAACTGATTTTCAAAATTCCAAGTGCTAAACATGATGAGCATTTCGTGAGGGGGAGTTTATGTTTAAATAAGAAAAGATTTTGAACATTTGCCTACGAGTGGTCATCTGAAATTGTTAAAATGTTAAATCTTTCTGGATAAATTTGAGGGGGAGTCTGGATATATAAATTTGTTAAATGTTAAATTTGTGAAATTTATTGTGAGGTAGAGAATATGCAGGATAGCTTGGATTTTGAAGTCTGAGTATAGAGCCAGGACAAGATCCTGATCCTGTGAAAGCTAGAGTCTGATAACATCCGAGGAAAGATTATTTGTTCGAGGAGAGTATGTTGGTGCTGATGAAAAGAGTAGAGAAAGGAAGATAAAGGATGCTTTACAGTGTTAGATACTTCAGAGAGCGATAAGACTGATAAAGACTGAAGACGTTGAAGACTTGACACTTAAGACTCATCAACATCCGAGGGGGAGTCTGTTGGTGCATACGTCTGTCGACTTCGTCTTGTATCAAGTCTTACATTATTCAGGGCATGAAGATTGAGAAATCAAGTCTAATGGCTAATTCCGATTGAAGAGCTAATTCCGTTTGTAATGGGCTTCAAGTAATTCCACACGGAATTACAATGTAATTCCGTTTGAGTGTGTAATTTCGTTTCAATGTAATACCGTTTGAGCATGTTCAAACGGGATTAGAATGCCTATATATATGTGTCATTTCGTTTCATTTGAAACGGAATTAGAAAGAGGTTTTCCGACGGCGAAGCTCTGTCGAAGTGTCTACAGACTTGTAATTGTTACCATATCAATATAAAGACAGTTAAAAGTTGATATTCTAGCTGAATCACACAATATGTCTGTTTTCGCCTTTCATATTGTGTAGAACGCCTCTGATCGACTCATTTCGGGTCCGTACACGATCCTACACCATTGTTTAACTCGTAGTCATACCATCTCGATCAAATCGCGGAAACTTAACAAAATAAACAAGTTGTGAAATGATCAGGCTGCGGGACGGGTTGCCTTCCGATCGGACTGCCACCCGATCGACCCGCAATCCGATAGGATAGCACTTGGTATCAAGACTTAAACAATTTTCAAACACTCAAAGATCTGAACGACGAACGGATTGCCATCCGATCGAATTGCCATCCGATCGAACGACCATCCGATCGAACGACCAACTTTGGATCCTCAACACTTAAACGTTTTTAAAAATCTTCATTGCACATCAGTTCCAACGGATTGTCACCCGATCGGACTGCCGCCCGATCAAGTGACCAGTCTGCTGTGAGCTTATCATCAACCAAAGTGTCTTGCCAATCAGATCACCATCCGATCGAACAGCCACCCGACCGAGTTGCCACCCGATCGACCGGCCGTTCGATTGACCGACCTGAAGGGTAGAGATACTTCTCTGTTTTCAAAATGCTACAATGAAAACTTCAAAAGGCAAACCAGCATACGCAAACACATCTTTCCCAAAAAGGTAGCAAACCAATCAAGTGGTCACCCGATCGGATGACCATCCAAATGGATTGTCACCCGATCGACCGGCTATCCGATCAGATTGCCATCCGATCGGAGTACTGTCCGATCCACTGACACCATGCTCCGTTTCACGCACTATCCAACGCTTACGCTTTCAAACTGTGATCAGGCTATTCTCGAACGCGCTCCCTTCAATCCAACCAAGTTGTGGTTGCTTGACTGCTGAGCACCGACAGTGAGTATACTTGAACCCTTTTTTACTTTTTCACTTTTGGGTGTAACATACGTTGCTATCAAATCGAATTACGTCAAATGCTTAAACTATTTATCACTTGCGAATGACTTACGTGCATAGTTATACGTGATGCTAGTTACATATGTGCTAGGACTTATACTCACGACATCCCACCATGACTAGTATAGTACTATTACACCCGACGGGGTCTAGTTTAGCAATCGCAGCTCGAGACTTAGCTGGTAGTATCAGTTTTGTGAGTATATATGTCGGGTATACGTTTATGTATGTGGAAATTCACAGCTTTTATCTATTACATTATTACATATCAAACCTGTATGCTCGCCAATACTTTTGTATTGACATTATTTTAACGTATGTTGCAGGTTTAGTCGCAGTCTACATCAAATCAAGCTAGGAAGTCTAGAAACACACCTAAAACCTAGGTTGTCGGATTTGTATTGTTTGGGAGAACAGGAAATTCGTGACAGCTTATGTGATTGTACTTGTTTATTAGTATGGGATAATGAACGCATTAAATACTGTCGCAATTTAGTTGTTATGGATTCTCTCGAGCAATCCGATTCGCCTAGTGCCACGCCCCGATGATTCCGCCATCGGTTGGGGTGTGATAATAGTTGTGGTACAGAAGAAAAATGGGAAATGGAGAGTTTGTGTAGATTACACAGACTTGAACAAAGCTTGTCCCAAAGACCCATTTCCTCTTCCTCATATTGACTCAATGGTGGATGCTACTGCCGGCCATGAGATGTTAACCTTCATGGATGCATCCTCAGGATTCCAGCAGATCCAAATGGAACCTTCAGACCAGGAGGATACTGCCTTCATGACACCAACAGGTATCTATTGTTATACTGCTATTCCTTTTGGTTTAAAAAATGCAGGTGCAACATACCAAAGATTGGTGAACATGATGTTCAAAGACAAGCTGGGGGACACCATGGAGGTGTACATTGATGACATGGTGGTAAAATCTAAGAAGGCTGAGGATCACCTCCAGGATTTAAAGGAGCATTTGATATCCTGGACCAATACAACATGAAGCTAAATCCTGCCAAATGCCATTTTGGAGTGGGAGCAGGAAAGTTTATAGGATATATGGTGACCAAAAGGGGGATAGAAGCAAGCCCAGAGCAGATAAAAGCTATCTTGGATACTCAATCACCTTCAAATATGAAAGATGTTCAAAGATTAACAGGGCGAGTAGCAGCATTAAACAGATTTATCTCAAGATCCTCGGAAAAATGCAAGGAATTTTATGATATCCTAAAAAAGAACAAGAAATTTGAATAGGAGGAGAAGCATGAGTCAGCCTTGCAAGATTTGAAGAAGTATCTATCAACCGCACCTCTATTGATGAAGCCTGAGGACGGTGAACCATTATCCCTGTATCTTACAGTATCAGGGAATGCAGTAAGTGCTGTCCTTGTAAAGGATCATGAAGGTCAGCAGTATCCTGTCTATTGTGTTAGTAAAAGTTTATTAGATGCTGAAACTAGATATTCTCATTTGGAAAAGTTAATTTTAGCCCTAGTTATGTGTTGGTGCATGCGTCTGTCGACTTCGTCTTGTAACAACGTCTTGTATGTGCATATATAGATTAGGGCACGTTATTCAAGGAAACTGTCAAAAGGGTAATTTCGCACGAAATTACTATTTTGTGTGAAAGTGATTTCGTTTGAGCAGTTCCGTGCGAAATTACCTTGCCTATATATAGTTGTATTGTCTGTGTCATTTGGAACAAAATTAGATTCCGGTTTGAGAGCCGAAGTGTTTACTCACTGTAAAACTTTGTCATATCAATCTAAAGACAGTTTATAGTGAATTGCAAGCTGAATTACCTCGATACGTTTGTTTCCGCCTCTCGTATCGAGCTAAAACTCTTCTGAACGACTCGTTTGGTCGGTAAAACGATCCTACAAGTGGTATCAGAGCTCAGGAAGAAGAGTTCATACCAATTCAGCTGAAAATTCTGATTTCTACACCTTCTTTTCAAAATAAAACTTGATTTCACGGTTAAAATGTCTTGATTTTCACTTATTATACGCGCAGTAGTGTTTTAACAAACCCTTGAAAGTTTCAGACTTAAAATCGGACAAAAACTTAATCAATTTGGACCAAAAACAGCTCGAGATGATGACATCAGCAGTATTTCGCACGAAATAAGCCTTATTTCGCACCAGTTTGGTATTTCGCTTGAGTATTTCGTACGAAATTAGTATTTCGTTTGAGTATTTCGTACGAAATTAGTTGATTTCGCTTGAAACCTGATTTCGTTTGGTTATTTCGTACGAAATTACCTATTTCGTTTGAGTTGGTATTTCGTTTGAAGTTATCTTGCAGGTGATTTCGCATCAGTTGGTAATTTCGCTTGAAACTGTAATTTCGCTTGAGTTGTAATTTCGTTTGAAAGTGACTGTTTTGTGAAAGATTTTACCGAATCATGGAAGAAGAGTTTTATAACGCATTTGCTACTGCCCTGACTACTTCTACTGACATTGCTAAGAATATGAACATGGAAAATGAAACTGGAACTTTACAAAAACCCCAAAACTCATGGGCATTGAGGAGTATTATGGTTAGAAAGATCGATTTGAAAACTGGGTTCAAGCTAATCATTTGAGATCTTGGGAGTGTGTTGAGAAAAATATGTACTACCACGTACAGACTTGGGAGTTAAAAAGAAAATTTTTGAATTTACGGATAAAGAATGAGACATGTACAAAGCTGAGAAGATGATGATTAGTTTACTCCAGCAAGCTATTAAAGAAGACATATTCGTATTGCTTCAACATGATAAGACTTCACGTTCAATTTGCGAAGCACTTCGAATTAATTTTGAGGAAAGTGAGAAAATGATCAAGAGTAAAAAGGCATTGTTAAAAAAAATTTGATTTATTTTCAAGTTTGCCGGGAGAAGATACTAAGAAATTGATCGAAAGATATTGTCACTTAGTACGGTCAATGTCATTGTTAAACATCAACAAAGATCGTGAGGAATGGGTTGACAAATTAGCTGATGCTTTACCTCAGAAAGAATGGGGTACATTTTTTATGATACTAAAGAATACTGGAGAATATGATGGATTGACAATTTCCCAGTTCATTGAAAAGATTGAAGGACAAGATCTTGAGCAACGGAAGATTGCAAGAATGAACAATCCGAGTGCACAACAAGATGTTAAGATGTACTACAAAGGGAGTGTTCAGAATGTCGAAACAAGTCCAAAAATCCAAACTGTGTTTAGTGTCGAAAATTCATCTGAATCAATCAATCAAAGTTCAAACAACAACAGCAATGGATTTTCCTCATATCCAAGTGTTAATCCGAAAGCTTCAAGTTCAAGTCATCAATTTCAAAGCTCAAACATCAACAATGGTCATGTTTTAAATTGCAATATAGCGTTACATCTTCAGAATGGTCAAATTTTTTTTGAAGAAGTTGTCAAAAGTCATATGGCATTACTTGTTACAGTATTGGAATCATATGAAGGATTGGTTACAGGAAGGATCGGAAATCCTATGTTGACGAAAGAGGATTATGATCAGATAGATGCTGAAGAAATGGAGTTGATGGATATAAAGTGGTGTTTAGCGAGTGTGTTGAGAAGAGCTGAAAAGTTTAAAATGATTACAGGAAGAGATGATTTCTTGGATGCAAAAGTTTCTACTTTGGGTTTTGATAAATCTAAAGTTACTTGTTTTCGATGCAGGGAAAAAGGTCATTTCAAGAGGGAATGTACCAATCGATAAGCAAGTGGAGCAAAGAATCCGTTTGGAGGAAATGATTATTATCGAAAAGCCATATATTAACAAATTGCTCATCAGCCTTATCAACAAAAAGAACCACAAACTGCACATGCTAAAATGACCGAAGATGTAAATAAAAAAGCTTATTATGGCATAATTGATCAAGATGATGAAAAGGTGGCAGAAGGTTTCAGTTGGGACAAATACATTCCGCCCGATTCAAAAGTAGTAGCTCTTATTGCACAAATAGTTCAAGAGCCAGATTTGATGAAGGAATGGATGAAAGCGTTTGCCAGTGATGAGAAGAATCAAGATGATGAATCTAGATTTTCAGATGATAGTTCAGAACAGATACAAGTGTTTGATCAATCATCAACTGATGATAGTGATGATGAGGAAGAAATGCATATTAATATTGCAAAAACTCATTTATCTCCTGAAAGTTTTCAATTTTATTTTGTAGATAGAGTGGAGAAGCTGAAGGAGAAAAAAGCAGCAAAGAATCAGAAACAAATAAAAAGCAAGATTGTTGCATAGGAAGAGAAGTCTGAACAGAATGAAGAAGTTGAGTCTGTTGTACAGGAAGTTGAAGTTGTTGAAAAGGTGTTTGAAGCTGAGAAAGTAGTTGAAGTTGAAAAAGTGGTTGAATCTGAAAAGGTGTTTGAAGCTGAGAAAGTGGTTGAAGTTGAAAAAATAGTTGAAGTGGAAAAGATTATCGAAGTTGAAAAGATTGTTGAAGTCATCAAACCATGTCTAAAGTGTTTGGAGTCATGCAAGAAGTGTGAGGAGAAAGATGATAAATTGAGTGAGCAAGATAAGATGAAAGAAAATTTATTGTTCAATCTCAATTATGTGAAAGAATCATATGACGCTTTGAACATAACGGTAACTGGTTTACAAAAGACAAATTCTGAAAGAGAAGATGCATTGACAATGATGAATGCTGTGATGATGACAAAACAGAAAGCCATTAATCATTACATTGAAGAATGTGCTAAGTTGAAGCAGGAGTTGGAAACAGAAAAGATAGAAAATGAAAGAATCAGACGATTACTGCAAAGTTATTCTAGTTCTGATTATTTGATTGATAGAATTTATCCAACTGTTGCAGGTTTTGAAGCTTTTCAAGACAAGAAGCCTGAAGAAAAGGATACTGGTAAGAAACAAAGTGCAAATTATAACAAGTGTCCGCCTCCGATTTGGGAAGGTTATTCTCCCAGAAAACCAAATGAGGAGCAAGTAAAAAAGGCAGTCAATATAAAGTTAAAGTCCGAAACAATTGATGAGTTACCAGAAAATATTGACGTCACATTTACATCGTTTGACACTGATCATGAGTCTGAGTTAATAAAGAAAGTGGTCGATCAGGTGTTGGATAAGGATGAGGAGTCAGAGTCAAAGTCGGAGTCCAAAAGTTCGAGTTCATCATCAGTTGACAGTCCAAAGTCGTCAGTCAAACGGGTTTACAATAAAGAATTCTTGTTATCAAAATCTAATTTGAATGATGAACCAATCAAAGTGGCATATACTTTGAAGGATTCAGACAAATTATTTTCTGATGAAGAATTTCCAATAAGAGGTGTTAAATCAGAAATGATTAAAAAGATTTTCAAATTAACAGAAATCAATATTTCTGAAATAAAAGATGTAAATCTTACTGGAAAATCTAAAACTTACACCTCAAGAGTTCAACAACATTTAAACAAGAAAAAGGGTTACAGTTCTGGTTCTGGTTTTCAAAAGAAACCAAACCATAATGGTAATTACAAAAAGAAAGGTCTTGGTTTTATTCCACTTAAAAATTATAACAATGAGAAATTTTCTAAAACATAAACTGTATTTGTTTCAGGGATAAGTTCAGAAGAAGAAGAAAATAGCTCATTCTGGAAGCAATCAAACAGAGAATTCCTTGCTAAGAAGCAAGAGAGAATGAAGAATGGAGCTTATCAAATAAAGGAAACAAGAACCTGTTTCAGATGTCAAGAAGTTGGTCATATTGCTTGGAACTATCCTAAAGCAACCAACATCAAACAGGAAGTTGTTTCTAAACTCAAAGGAAAAATTGTTGAGAAAAATGAACCACCAACTGAAAAATTCAAAGTTTTTAAAAATTCAACATATGAAGTTGGTGAATGTTCGAAGAAAAGATTTTACAAAAGTCGGGTAAATCTTGACAACCAAATGTGGGTTGTTAAGAAATCTAAAGTAAAATTTGGCGATGAATCTGATTCCACAAAATCAGAGGAGCCACAAGTTGAGCTAAAAATTGAAACTTCAGTACCACCAATGGATGATGTTAATTATCCACCATTGCGGGCTGAAAATTTTAAACAAAAAGTTGGAAAAGCTGAGATATCGAATCAATTCTATTCTGAAAAGAAAGAATTTGATGTCGAAAAAGTTTTTAATGGAATGTGAAATAGATTTTTGGGAAGATGGTCGATGGAAAGGTCAAAGGGGTTAAAGATTTTTATGAATCAAAGAAGGCAACTTACAACCCAAGTGAAGATGAGGAGGTAACATCCAAGTTTGGTGAAGCTTGGATGCCCGTATTTCATAAGTGAAAAGTATGATTTGCCGGGGCTTCCAGGTTGGTAAGTGTGGAGCAGGTATCGGCATCTTTATTGAATTTTGGGTGTTTGTGTAAATCTTCAAGTGGTTGGAGAAAGGTTTTAATCTACAAGTGGTAAATCAGGGACATTAATTTGTACTTGATTTTCTACACGTGATATTTGTTGATTGAATTTAAAATTGTTATATTTTTCAAAAGGTTGAAGAAGAAAGAACAAGGTGATGAATTGATCCCGTAACTTACAAGTGGTAAAATCAACCAAACTTATTTTCTGGAAAAACCATTTGATTAAAACAAACTTAAGTGTTTTGAAATCATAATGGGAAAATAGTTTGTTGTCAGGGGGAGTTCTGATTGTTTATGCCAAGTGGATGGTGATTTGAAGCAATTCACAACAGTTGTCATTTTATTTGTATAGTTTGTTTTCAAATCTTTCTTTAAATGATTTTGAATTTTAGGGGGAGTAAGAAATTTCATTCAGAAAATCCAAAAACATTAGAAAATTTGAAAAAGTAAAAAACATGATAAAATCAAAAATGAGTTTTGTTGTGAAAAAAGAGGAAATGATAGTACATTAGTGGACATTCACTGCAAGCTAAAGAATTAGAAAGTAAAAAAGTGATAAATGGTCTCACTGATGATGTGCCAGTAGGTTTTTACACATTTAATAGATTGTGTCGAGATATAAACCTAAATTTCATACTTGCTTATATCGTGGGGAACATCTCTCGGATATATGGGTAACCCCCGAAATCTTGTTTGAAAGGTCTCTCTTTCTGAGATACTAGGTCTTTATACTAATTGATATCTGGGGTATTATCCCGGGACTTCTGATTTTGCCGAAGCAATGGCCTAGTCCCTGTATAATTCTTTCTACTTGCTTGAAATATAGCATCGCCCCCAGCATAAAAAATGATGAAACATTGCAAAATGCTAATCATGTGCTGTTGAAGAAAAGATTCTCTAAAGGGAACACACCAAAAGTCGAAGCCGTCATCTCTCTGATTTTGCGGAAGCAATAGCCTGAGCTCTCATGGCCCTCACATTTAACCCTTTACAGATATCATCTAGTTATACTAACCTGTAAGACTGAATATTGGGATTTGGATACGGGAGTATATTCTGAGGTGGAACACGCGAATAAGCTTAAGTGCCTAAAACATTAATCTCGTATCTCGAAACAGTTAAACTGTGTGTGAAAATTTAAGTGGATCAGTATACTGACAATCTAAGTGAATCGTTTAGAATTTAAAATGTTTAAAGCTTAATGGTGTTGATGATTTGTCTCATAAACTGATATGATCCTCTTACACAAACTCACAAAAATATTGTCTGTAAATATTTCTTTACTGCATTTCGTTTATTTCTAAATCCAAAAAGATTTTCGGAGTGTTTTAGCATAAATTTTGTAAAATTCAAAAATATTTTCGACAACTGATGTTGGAGAGCTGATTTTCAAAATTCCAAGTGCTAAACAGGATGAATAGGTTTGGGAGAGTGTGTTTGAAAAGTTGTTTTTATAAGTGGTTCATCAGAGATTAAAAATTTTAAATCATTTTGTATGATACTTGCAAATGATGTTTTAAAGTGGTAAGCAGAGAATAAATTTGTAAAATTTTAAATTTGTAAAATTTTAAATTTGTGAAATTTATTTCTAGGTTAAGAATGTGCATGTTAGCCAGGTTTTGATTCTGAGCAGGATGTGAGCCAGGTCTCGATTTGGAATCTGTGGAAATCAGACTGCAATCCCAAGCACAATTTAAGGAGGAGTCTGCTAGTAGATCAACATCCGAGGGGGAGTATAGATAATGATGCTGATGAACTAAAAGAATCAAAAGATCTGATCAAGAGAATTAGAGTAAGATAAGAGCCAGATGGAGATTCTGGAGATGAAAAGAAGGCAGAGATTGAGGATGCTTTACAATGTTAGATACTTTGGAAGAGTTCGAGAAGACTGATAAAGATTGAAGATTGAAGACTCGACACTGAAGACTCGTCAACATTCGAGGGGGAGTCTGTTGGTGCATGCGTCTGTCGGCTTCCTCTTGTATCGAGTCTTGTATGTGTATAGATAGATCAGGGCACGTTATTCGAGGAAACTGTCAAAAGGGTAATTTCGCACGAAATTACATAGTGTAATTTCGCATGAAATCACATTGCTATTTCGCACGAAATTACTATTTCGTGTGAAAGTGATTTCGTTTGAGCAGTTCCGTGCGAAATTACCTTGCCTATATATAGTTGTCTTGTCTGTGTCATTTGGAACGAAATTAGATTCCAGTTTGAGAGCCGAAGTGTCACACCCCCAAAATCCACCTGCGGAGTACTACCGCTTGGAGGCGTGACTGACCAGGATCCAGCCACCAATCATATCGAACAAGCATATAAGTAGTTATAAAATCCAACCAATACAATTGGTGTTCAAACAAAACATAGTTTAGGTTGTAAGCGGAAGCATAAGTCTTAAAGCCAAAACATAAGTTTAATTGTTTCAAGTTTAACATGGCACACAGCCGTCCATGTCCCACAACGATCCTCCTCCATGCAAGCTCCAGCTAAGTACCTAAGGGCCTGCAAAGCATGTAGTAACGAGTCAACAACAAGTTGAGTGAGTTCACGGTTGGGTGTTCGTTTTAAGTTGTTTCGAAAACCGTTTCCTTTATCTGGCATCCTGCCGTGGGGGTTACCCCATAGTTAAAACGTGACTTGTTTATTCCCGATTACTCTGGCAATCCAGCCGTGGGGGCTACCCCGTGTTAGTTATCTGGCATTTCGGCCGTGGGGGCTACCCCATGTATACACTAGACTCGTTACCATATCGACTGCTGATTGTAGTCATGTTTAAGTGCCCTGAAACTGTCAATGTCTATCATCATTGACGTGCCCCAGATCCATTAGTTCACGCCCGTCCTCTGCGGCACGGTGTGAGGTTTGTCAGACCTAAATAGCGCTATCTAACTAATGACCCGCTCGCCATTGGCCCGGCGATTAAGTCGATATAAAAAGGAGGGACTTCGTGATAGAGTTTTGGTCTAGTACGAGTTATCTGTCCGTGAGGACGAGGAATTACATTCCTGAACCATTGCTGTCCTACCCAAGGAGGACGAGGAACCCTTGTTCCTTAACCCCAATTCCCGACCCCTGGGAATCCCATGCTTTGTAGAGGGTGTGAACTCACCTTGGTTTGCTCGGCAGATACACAGAAAGGTCAATCAAGCAATATTGTGGTCACTCACGTCCTATCATAGTTGTATCATACAAATCAGGTTCGTATTCAAGTAGTACACGTATGTTTCTAGCACATTGCATTCAAGTATCATTCATGGCAGCCCAAACAACATTCACATTCAACAGTAACACATAAGGCCCATACGTTCGGCCCAATTACTTAGGCCCGTAGTAGTGTGCAAGTTCAAGTCAGCGTGTTCATGCATATAGTCCCGAGTCGAGACTGTGCGGTCTCTTATCGAGACTGTCCGGTCCCGAGTTGTAGTCCACAAGATTTCGAGTCGCCACTAAGGTAGTCTCGGGTCATGCATGTAGTGGTCTCGAGTCGCAACTGGACTCGCAAACATGGTCTCGAGTCAAGATGTTTGGGTGTTGATCAAGTGGGGTCTCGAGTCGAGACTATAGGTTCTCGACTCGCAACTTTGTGTCGAAACCGTGATCTCGAGTTGACATATGGTGGTCTCGAGTCGGGACCGAAGGTCTCGGCTGGACATCTGCTGATTTCCTGACATATGTACTAACCAATAACATTCCGATTTCATGAAGCTATGTACTATCCAACCACAATTTACAAACATGTTTCCTTGTCTATTACTTACCAAAAACGGATCAAACATGGCAATTTCAAATGTTCATAACATATTCATATCATCTTCAAGTTGTTCTTCATATATTCAAGTCATGTTCATGTTGATTATTCAAACTTGTTCATCATATTTCCGGTTTCTAGCATTAATCACAAACATAATCATGAACAACAAATCAACACACTTGAACATACTCATCTAAAGGTTTCAAATCATCACATAACATCTCAAATCAACCCTACACTAATCCGATTCATCATGGTACTACACATATGCAAGCCGGCTTTCATGAACATCAACAATCAATGGTTTGAATCATATTTAGACACAAGATATCATGAGCTCATTATGCAACATATCCGCAATCAAAACATGTTAGCCGATTATCAACATCATACACATCCGGTTCACAAAAACATCATCAAGCATACAACTATACTAGTTAAATCATATCATTCATACTTTCATTTAACAACAAACATCATAAAGACACTAACCGGTTGATGGGTTTCAAAGGTGAGTATGAAGCTTCCCAACGGGTGTGTGTGTGAGCCGATCCAAGAGTTCCTTATGGTTGTCGGTTGAATCCGAGAATGAAGGAGAAGAATGTTGTGGCTTAGGGTTTTAGTGAGGGAGAATGGAGAGTGTGTGTGTGTAGAGGAGTATGTGTGTTGTTTGTCCAAAAATGACAAGTGTGGCTATCACTAAGGATTATATACTTGTTCCACAATGGTGCACCCTAATGGGTTTCGGATGAGGTGCACGGCCCAACCGGCCCATATGCTGCACTGTTCACTCGAGACCGCATGGTCTCGAGTTGGGTCCTTGTGTCTCGGGTCATAATAATACACACATACATACAAGCACGACACATAACATAACACATAATCGCATAGAATGTTCACTTATATCATTAAACCAACAAGTTAACTAATCACATAACGTTCAAGCAAGTAACATCGAGATATAACGAACGGTTCTAAATTTCGAGTTGTCACATCATCCCCAAGTTGAAAGAAATTTCGTCCCGAAATTTGGTAGGCACTCACTGAGGAAGCTAGTTAAGTTGTATGGTTTTCCCGGTTTTCCTGGGGTGTCACATCCACCCCCCGTTGATCTGGAATTTCGTCCCGAAATTCCGTAGCTTCAGCCTCAGTAGTGGGTGTACTGTTTGCGAACAGTTGGGGATACTTTTGTTTCATCCGATCTTCGCGTTCCCAGGTGAACTCTGGGCCGCGACGTGAGTTCCAACGAACCCGAACGAGAGGTATTCTAGTGCTCTTGAGGACCTTAACATCCCGGTCCGTGATTTCGACAAATGGTTCTCTTCAAGACTCAGGATAAGGAGGTAACAAGTATTCAGGATCCTGGTCATGATCCTGATGTGGATACTAAATCCTGGACGGCTCCTATCATGAGATATCTCAAGGAAGGACACATCACTAAGGATGAAAATCCTAAGGCATTTAGAATGAAGGTATCACGATTCACCATTATAAATAATGTTTTGTACAAGAAATCCCTTGCAGGACCATACATGAGATGCTTGGAGGACCTCGAAACCAAAGAAGTGCCCCAGGATATACATGAAGGGGATTGCGGTAACCATTCTGGGGGCAGGACGTTATTCTTAAAGGTATTAAGAACAGGGTACTATTGGCCGACGATGAGGAAAGATACTGCAGAATATGCTCGGAGATGTGATGCATGTCAAAGGCACAGTAACACATTGTACCAACTTGCTGAGCCACTTTATCATATCGCTTCCCCTTGGCCATTCATGAAGTGGGGAATGGATATAGTAGGAAATTGCCAAAGGTTCCAGGAGGAAAAGTCTTCATGCTGGCAATGACTGATTATTTCTCCAAATGGGTTGAAGCTGAAGCATTTGTTCAAGTTAGAGATCAAGAAGTAGTATCCTTAATTAAAAGGAATATCCTGACCAAATTTGGAGTACCAGCTGAGATAATTTGTGATAATGGTTCTCAGTTTATAAGTAAGAGGACTACTGACTTTTGCAAGAGTTGGGGAATCAAAATGATCACATCCACACCGGTACATCCTCAAGCAAATGGACAAGCAGAATCCTCAAACAAGATTATTGTCAACAATTTGAAGAAAAGACTTGGAACTAAGAAGGGAAGATGGGCAGAAGAATTACCCTTTGTTTTATGGGCTGATAGAACGATAGTAAAAAGTGCAACTGGCCAAACCCCATTTTCCTTAGTATTTGGAGCAGAGGCTGTGATCCCGACAGAAATGGTGATACCTACGATGAGATCGAACCTTTGGCATCCTGAGCAGAATCCTGAAGCCCTATGCCAAGAATTGGATACTATTGATGAGACAAGAGATGCAGCAAAGCTAAGAATGGCAGCATATCAACAGAGGATATCCAGAGCATATAACAAGAATATAAGGACTAGAAGGTTTCAACTTGGAGATTGGGTATTAAGAAAAGCTTTTCAAAATACTACTAATCCTGCTGATGGATAGTTAGCTCCAAAGTGGGAAGGGCCTTATGAGATTGAATCAGAATCAGGGAAAGGAGCATACTGACTCAAGAATATGGAGGGGATATGCTACCAAGATCCTGGAATACTATACATCTAAAGCTCTATTTCAAGTGAGTTTATAATTTAATTTCTAACTCAGGATGGTATGAATTCTATCTCTTTTAATGCATTTGATATTATTTATTCTTTTTGAACCCAATACTGACTTAAGCATCGGAGGGATGTTAGCCAGGCTAACACCCACCTTAGTTTACAATTGTTTTGCAGTATATGCTTCGAGATATAGCTCCAGGATACACACTCAGGATACTTCGAAAGATTAGAGGATTGGCCCCCTCTCTCACGATTAAGGGATCCTGATCCCTTCACAGGTTTAAAGGTATTCACCTTTCTCTCGAATTGGGTTTAAACACCCCGCCTGGAGCGCAAGTTATCCAGGGAAAGTTCAAGATAGCGGGACCAGTCCATGTAAAAGTGGCTGACAATTTCGTTATTGTTGGCTATATCCTGGATCCTAAAGGTTTATGAGGATTGATTACCCTCTCTCGCGAAAGGGTATTTTCATACTCTCTAAGGTTTAAAGGTTTTCACCTTTCTAAGTCTTGGAGTTTATACACTCCCGCCTGTAGCGCATGAAACTTTTGGATTTTCCCCAGAATACTTATGGGTTTATCCCCAGGATTAGAGTTGGCTAGAAACATTAATATTAAGAATTTGCAAGCATATGTTGATTCCTTGTTAATTACTAATCATTTTAATGGATCCTATGCAGTTAAAGGTGAGAAGTTAATCGAGTATCTCGATATTCTCAAAAAATTAGCAGGATATTTCGATGTTTTTACGCTTGAACAGGTACCAAGAGAAGATAATGCTGAAGCGGATGCCTTGGCAAACCTAGGATCATCAGTCATGATACTAGAGGGAACCCAAATACCAATACTTCACATCCTATATCCTACTGTGGTTCTCTTCAAGACTCAGGATAAGGAGGTAACAAGTATTCAGGATCCTGGTCATGATCCTGATGTGGATACTAAATCCTGGACGGCTCCTATCATGAGATATCTCAAGGAAGGACACATCACTAAGGATGAAAATCCTAAGGCATTTAGAATGAAGGTATCACGATTCACCATTATAAATAATGTTTTGTACAAGAAATCCCTTGCAGGACCATACATGAGATGCTTGGAGGACCCCGAAACCAAAGAAGTGCTTCAGGATATACATGAAGGGGATTGCGGTAACCATTCTGGGGGCATGACGTTATTCTCAAAGGTATTAAGAACAGGATACTATTGGCCGACGATGAGGAAAGATGCTGCAGAATATGCTCGAAGATGTGATGCATGTCAAAGGCACAGTAACATATTGCACCAACTTGCTGAGCCACTTTATCATATCGCTTCCCCTTGGCCATTCATGAAGTGGGGAATGGATATATTAGGGAAATTGCCAAAGGCTCCAGGAGGAAAAGTCTTCATGCTGGCAATGACTGATTATTTCTCCAAATGGGTTGAAGCTGAAGCATTTGTTCAAGTTAGAGATCAAGAAGTAGTATCCTTCATTAAAAGGAATATCCTGACCAAATTTGGAGTACCAGCTGAGATAATTTGTGACAATGGTTCTCAGTTTATAAGTAAGAGGACTACTGACTTTTGCAAGAGTTGGGGAATCAAAATGATCACATCCACACCGGTACATCCTCAAGCAAATGGACAAGCAGAATCCTCAAACAAGATAATTGTCAACAATTTGAAGAAAAGGCTTGGAACTAAGAAGGGAAGATGGGCAGAAGAATTACCCTTTGTTTTATGGGCTGATAGAACGATAGTAAAAAGTGCAACTAGCCAAACCCCATTTTCCTTAGCATTTGGAGCAGAGGCTGTGATCCCGACAGAAATGGTGATACCTACGACGAGATCGAACCTTCGTCATCCTGAGCAGAATCCTGAAGCCCTATGCCAAGAATTGGATACTATTGATGAGACAAGAGATGCAGCAAATCTAAGAATGGCAGCATATCAACAAAGGATATCCAGAGCATATAACAAGAATATAAGGACTAGAAGGTTTCAACTTGGAGATTGGGTATTAAGAAAAGCTTTTCAAAATACTACTAATCCTACTGATGGATAGTTGGCTCCAAAGTGGGAAGGGCCTTATGAGATTGAATCAGAATCAGGGAAAGGAGCATACCGACTCAAGAATATGGAGGGGGATATGCTACCAAGATCCTGGAATGATATACATCTAAAGCTCTATTTCAAGTGAGTTTATAATTTAATTTCTAACTCAGGATGGTATGAATTCTATCTCTTTTATTGCATTTGATATTATTTATTCTTTTTGAACCCAATACTGACTTAAGCATCGGAGGGGTGTTAGCCAGGCTAACACCTACCTTAGTTTACAATTGTTTTGCAGTATATGCTTCGGGATATAGCTCCAGGATACACACTCAGGATACTTCGAAAGGTTAGAGGATTGGCCCCCTCTCTCACGATTAAGGGATCCTGATCCGTTCACAGGTTTAAAGGTATTCACCTTTCTCTCAAATTGGGTTTAAACACCCCGCCTGGAGCGCAAGTTATCCAGGGATAGTTCAAGATAGCGGGACCAGTCCATGTAAAAGTGGCTGACAATTTCGTTATTGTTGGCTATATCCTGGATCCTAAAGGTTTATGAGGATTGATTACCCTCTCTCGCGAAAGGGTATTTTCATACTCACTAAGGTTTAAAGGTTTTCACCTTTCTAAGTCTTGGAGTTTATACACTCCCGCCTGTAGCGCATGAAAATTTTGGATTTTCCCCAAAATACTTATGGGTTTATCCCCAGGATGTTAAGGATCTATCTCCAGTATATTTTAGGGTTTACCCCTGTTAGGGGAGGATTTTCTAACAATTAGTGATCCTTACTTGTTATCCTAATTAATGATCCTTACTTCTGTGATAGATAGTGATCCTCAGAAGAGCTTCAGGATCAGGATCATGGATCACCTTAAGGATCCTCATACTAACGATTGTTTGTTTATGTTCTGTATTATTTTGCAGTAGTAACAAGCTTGACTTGGTCTTGGCAACGTTACTATGGAATATTCCACGGGTATTTCGCACACGATTGACTGGAAATGGACGTTGTGGAGAACGTGGGAGCTTGGCACAAAAGTCGGATAGTTTGTTAGCGTAGTTAACTTCTATTTTTAAAGGGGTGAGGAGCTAGTATTTAGAACACTTAGCCATTTTCAGCTACACACACTCTCGTACAATCGCACTCTTGAAGTTTTCGGCAAACACTCAACAGTTTTCATTCACTTTTATACGCTTCACCATAGTGATCCTTGTACCTAGCTCGTTACTATCCAAAGTTGTAAACATTTATTGATTTATTTAAGCTTGGTGATCGGTAGTTTCCATCACCCGGGGTTTTTTGTGCCGGAGATCAACTCTTGATCAAGGGCTTTTTCCCCGTTTAAATCCTTGTGTCGTTTGTGCAATTTACATTGAAGTGATCCTTATCATTGTTCTACATTTAAAGCATCATTCCCCGTAACAGAGAGTTTGGTTACATAATCCTCATCAGATTTTTTGACCAAAACAGTTTGGCGCCCACCGTGGGGCAATTGGTGCTTCATTCCTAAAAAGTTTTTCTGTTGGTGATCATTCCGGTTCATTGCATACAAATACATGGCTTCATCATTGAAGAATACCTCTACTGCAATGTCTGCGGTCAATTCATCTCAGGGCATTCCACCTTTGCCTCCACCACCTTCTGGACCTCAGAAAAATGCCGAGAAGAAACCAACTCCCATTTTCTCCAAACCTCCAACTTCTTCTGCTCTTACACTCCCACTACTAGTGACATGTTTACTTTGATTTTGCAGATGAAGGATCATATACAGCAACAGGATAAGACCAATGAAAGAATTCTCAAAGAAATTGGAGATCTCAGGAAACAAAAGAAAACGGCAGAGGATCATTCCCCACTGATGCCCAGATCATTGAATTTTGATACTCTGGTGATTACTTCTCAGCTATCAGTGGTTCCAGATGTTCAATATGTGGGTGGACCAAAAGGAGTGCACTACGGAGCAACAACAGTGACCCAGGCATCAGGTTCATATTTCCAGCCAGCAAGATCCTAACTTCAGCATATGGGATCCTTCGTGAATTCAGGAGGATATTCAGGAGCGCACCAGGTTCAAGGATCCTCCTCTGTTCCAGGATCATCCCAGGTTCAAGGATCCTCCTTTGTTCCCGGATCATCCCAGGTTCAAGGATCCTCCATTGTTCCAGGATCATCCCAGGTTCAAGGATCCTCCTTTGTTCCAGGATCATCCCAGGTTCAAGGATCCTCCTTTGTTCCAGGATCGTCCCAGTTTCAGGGATCCTTCCAGATGCCAGGATCCTTGAGGAGTTTGCAAACGGGAAGTTCAGATGTCCATCAGGGAGATTTTATTCCGATGCAGACCATTGCTTCTACTGGTCCTTCGATCATTCCAGAGCCCCAACAATATGGATTAACATCCACTCTTCCTAATTTGAATCCAACGGGAGGTAACACTTTTAATAATTCTTATACTACTAACCATGGCCTTATGCAGGATCCAGGTATCAACCACGCCATGGCCAGAGAATTGCAAAAGTTGAAGGATATGATATCAAGTGTTCCAGGAGTGGTCAAACCTATCCCAGAGATTGCAGATGGGAGCCACAGGATATCTCGTTTTGCACCACCAATCTGTGATGCTGAGATACCCAAGAGGTTCCATGTGCCAACCATGAAGCTGTATGATGGTTCGACGGATCCTGAAGAACACATAGCACAATACAGGGAGAGGATGGAGATCAATCCAATCCCAGAAAGGTTGAAGGAAGCATGCCTGTGCAAGGGATTCGGATCCACTCTTACTGGATCAGCTCTCAAATGGCTGCTAAGTCTTCCCCCTACTCTATTATCTCATTTGCTAATCTAGTTAACCTATTTAATAATCAGTTTTCTTGTAGTAGAAAATTTGAACGATTAACTAGTGATCTATATAGGATAACCCAGGGTCATAATGAATCATTAAGGGATTACATTACCAAATTCAGTAAAGAATCCTTAGACATTCCCAACTTGGATATAGCCACGGCTGTTGAGGCCTTCAAAATGGGATTGCTTAGGGATTCATTGTTCTATGATGATCTTGTTATAACACCATGCAGGAACCTAGATGAGGTAAGAACCCGGGCACTCAGGTTCATCCAGCTAGAGGACGATAAGAGGATCCAGGAAAGATTAGCAGGATCCTCAAAACAAGAGAAACAAGGATCCTCGTTCAAGAACAACAAGTTCAGATCCTATAACAGATCTGATAACCAGAACGTGCATGCTGTTGATCAGGAAGAGGATGATGAGGATTATCCTCCAATCTCTGAATATTGTTTTTCTGTTGATAACAATGAACTAATCCGTGTGATGCAGAATCTAGGTGATAAAGCCAGATGGCCCAGAAAAAATGACAGACCAGCTGCAACCAAAGATAAATCAAAGTGGTGTGCATACCATGAAGATTTCGGGCATCTCACAGAAGAATGCATTACACTAAGAAAGGAAATTGGATACTTGTTGAGCAAGGGGCATCGAAAAGAATTGTTGGGTAGAAAAAAGTCAAGGTCTCAGGATCCTGAAAGGATCCCTGAGAAAGCTCCGGCCCCTCCAGCAGATGCACAAGTAATAAACTTTATTTCTGGAGGATCAGACATTTGTGGCACATCCTTCTCAGCAGCTAAAAGGCATGCAAAGGAAACTAAAATGGATAATGGAGAAAGACCCGTTCGAACATCAAGTGTCTCCGAAGGAAAAGTCATAACCTTTGATGGGGATGATCGTGTTGATATCCAGGATCCTCATCACGATGGTTTAGTTATTACTCTTTTCATTTCTAACCATTTTGTCCGCAGGATCCTTATAGACGGAGGAAGCGCAGTGAACATTATCCAGCTTGATGTTCTAAAGAAGATGGGTATCCCTGAATCAGTTATCATACCAAGATCCTCCGTGCTCGTGGGATTTAGTGGCGAAACTAAGAATACCTTGGGGGACATTAAGCTCCCAATATACATCGAAGGCCTACATTCTTATCAAAAATTTTGTGTTATTGACTGTTTATCTTGTTGTAATGTTATCCTTGGCAGGCCCTGGATACACGATGTGAAGGCAGTCCCATCTTCTTACCATCAATGTGTGAAGCTCCCTAGTCCTTGGGGAATAGTCAAGATTGATAGTGATCAGCAGGAGGCTAAGAATTGCTATACTTCATCGATGAAACCAGCCTCGAAGTCAAGGGAGCAATAGCAATCAAAGTATCCTCCAAGGGATGTCTTGGAGGCAAGAGAGCAGGATGTGGTAGAAATCCTCATGGATCCTCATGATCCTGAATCCAAAATCTATATCGGATCAGGGATCCTTGGCGATATGAAGGAAGACCTCATATCCTTCCTCAAAAGGAGAAAGACTACCTTTGCATGGAAACACGAAGACATGACAGGCATATCTAAAGATGTGATCACTCACAAACTTGGCATTGATAGGTCCTTCAAACCAATCCATCAAAGGAGAAGGAAGTTTGCACCAGAAAGAAATGCCATTATCCAGGAAGAGGTAGAGAAATTGCTCCGGGCAGGTATGATTAGAGAGGTCAAATATCCAAGATGGTTGGCCAATGTGGTTGTTGTTCAAAAGAAGAACGGAAAGTGGAGGGTGTTTTGGTCAAAAAATACCGAAGCAATTAAGTGATCAAATTAGTAAAGTGAGGTAGTGTGCTAAAATGGGTGTTGAAAATATGCTGGTTAAGTTGTTTATGAAAACAGTTTTCAGGATACGGCTCAGGATATTGAGCTGTATCTACGATCAAACAATGAGAAAATAATGAGAAAAAAGTAAAGTAAACGACACGAGATGTACGAGGAAAGCCCTTGATCAATCTAGATCGCCGGCATAAAACCTTGGGAGCTGACAATCGCAGCTGCCTTGTTCTTCTTATTGCTTAAACTTCAGGATACAGTGCAGGATATAGACCAGATCGCTATGTGTTACAACGTTTTTGTGTGAGAGTGAAAGCTTGCTGGAGAGCAAGTGTCAGAGTGTAATGAGTGCGAAAAGTGATGTCCTATTTGATCTGGTATACCCACCTATTTATTGTCATGAATTACAAACAATAATCCCTACAAATATGGGGTACTCCGAATATTCCATTGTGAACGTTATTGACCGAGTAATACGGCTTCAACGTCTTCATTTGAACGACTTGGACCGAGTCTTCCGCGGAATGAATCTTCGTGAACGTTGATAGCTTCTAATCCACGTACCTGCACGTAATCCGTTAGTAATCCTGAGGATACCATTCAGGATGTTACCAATATCCTGAATCAGCATCCCGGACGTAAACAGATACTATATAATCAAGATATAAACCAAGATATTTTCCAGGATATGGGCTCAGAATTTCACCCATAACAATTGTCCCCAAAAATGTTACCGTTTGATATCTTGCACTAACGGTTACATTTTTCACGGTGGCCGAGGTAATTAAGAGATAAGACCATTGATGTGACAGCTTTCAACCACCCGGCCTATATTTACTCATCATGCCCTATATCTTCTCATCCTCATCTCCTTTTTTAACCATAATCGACAAGGAAAAGGTAATATTCTCTCCCTCATCTTCATATTCTTCTTTTATCTTTCTCCGGCGAAAATTCAGGCGACCAAATGCCTAGGCAAACAAGATCCAGTTCAGGAGACTCGGCTCCCACATTCATCCAACATAACCTTCTCCAAGAACCGGAGAAGGAGATATGCACTTTTGACAGCGCCCACTTGTCGGCCTTGAAATCCTCCGGTATCTTCCCGGAAGGAACCATATTTCGACCTTTTGACCGAGAAATCCGGTCAGATATGGTCTCCAGCGAGTGGATATGCTTTAGTGCTTTCCCTTTTACCTTAGGGCTACAATTTCCCTTTCCGGACTTCATCACCGAGTTCTTTAATATCACCAAAATTTCTTTCAGCCAAACCATGCCAATGCTCTGGCGTGTTTTGTCTGTTCTTGACCAAATCAAGAGAAACCATATACCTGACCTTTCCGTCCATGATCTCCCTTTAGCCTACAAGCTTAGATGCCATGGCTCATCTAGATTCCTATTTTATTCCACTTCCGGCGACCCATTGATACTTCGTGCCACCAGGAACGAGGATGGTTGGCAATCCAAGTTTTTCTTTGTAAAAAGGGATTCAATCCCTGGTGGAACGGATTATCCGATGAGATGGTTGAGAAAGGGTAGGATTTAGGGTTTAAAGATGATCCTGCCTCTTATCCTGCCTTATATCCTGAACTGATCAATTTTATTTTCTCTGTTGTGTATGCAGCTGATTTCAGGAAGATCGCACCTCCCCTTGCTGATTCCCAAAAAAGAATAGACGCCATCAGACTCCTTTCAAAGACAGAGAGAAGCTTTAATCCATTCCCACCAACTCCAAGCCCTCTTTCAAGTGCAAACATGTCTGGTAAGAATCCTGCAAGATATCATGTACACACATGTTTTTATTTGATATCCTTAGGAGAGATTTAGAATTTTACTCCCTGTGTGCAGATTCCAGCAAAGTTCCAGTCTATCTAGACCTTGATGAACTCGACAGCTATCCAACTCCAGCCACAGTCAAGAAGGAGACTCCCGCTGCTACTAGCTCCAAGCCACTCCCGGCTCCCAAGGCCAATCCAAGAACCCGTGCTTCCACAGCGAAAAAGAGGAAGGGTCTTGAAGTCAGTGCCCCAGGTTCAGAAGGTTTCTCCTATGACGAACTCAGCTTCTCTGATTCCTTAGAGCCAATGACATCCTTCCTTAACAAGGTAATATCCTGACGCATATCCTTCATGTATATCCTGCACATATATCCTGCACGTATATCCTAGCAGGATATCCTGGTAGGATATCTTGGTCAACATATATTCTAACTTTATACCTGTAATTGATATGCAGGGCCTCCAACATTTGCTCCACTTGTATAATGACGCTTGTGGTACTGTGGCACTACATGAAGCCAGGATCAAACAGCTCGAAAGCACCGTTGCTGACCAAGGTGCCATAGCTGAAGCGAAGACCCGGCACTACGAAAGCCTGCTGAAGAAGGTCACCCAAGACGCTGAGGTCAAACTTGCCACCATTCAAATGGATCATGATCAAGCCTTGGTCAATTTCCGGGAGGGAATCAAGGCTTCTGCTATCGTCTCCCTGTTACAAGCACGCATCAAGATGGCCTACGAGGCTAAGGAGACGGGCCTTGTTTGTCCGTCTTGGCCAGTTGAATCCTGGGTGGCCAAGTTAAAGGAACTCGGAGGCAAAGCTGTGCCCCTTCCTGCTGAAGCTGGTGAGTCTTCTAAGTCAGCAGAGGTGGTGGTCCAGGCTGGAGACAAGAAGGATGTTGGAGCTGATGCTGGGATGGACATTGGCGAGGATGCTGCGCAGGATGCTGGTCAGGATGCTGGTGCTGAGAAGCCTGAGAAGGTTGGAGGTGATGCCGCTGTGTGAGGGCATTTAGGTGGGCGATGACGGATATACGTGCCAAGGCCAGAGCCCACCTTTTTGAATTTGAACGTTGGTTTGTAGTCCCAAAAAACAATTTACTTTTCCGCACTTTACTTTCCTGCACCTGAACAATTTACATTTCCTGCATGCTTTTTGAACAATACAACACTTGAAGGTGGATGGGTCTCGGTTTGAGATGAATCCTTCAACTGTTGGGTAAATATGGTAATGAACTATAGTGCTCTTAGTGGATGGGCCTTGTTTTGAGGTGAAACTAAGAGCACACCTTTTGGCATGTTAATAATATAACTACCCTTTTGACTTTATTATTGTTGTCATTAACATACAAATTTTACTTGTGAAAATTGTTTGGTTTGAACATTCTTAGGAACATATATCATAAATGTATCCTGGGAGATATCCTGAAAGATATCTTGAAAAGGATATTGAAATATAACCCATAAATTGTCCAAACAAAAAGGAGAGATCATACCAGAGATTCTTAGAGAATCAGTTCCAATCATAAGTTTGTCCCCAGTGCATACTTATAAACTTGGATCCATCCTTTATAACGTATGTCCCCTGTGTTTGCCAAAAACACCAATGTATTTATATTTTGACTCAAATGAATACCGAATACCCCAGGGCAAAACCCGTGATATCCTGAAATGAATCCTTAGCATATTTGGGATAAACCCTTAATATCCTGGGGATAAACCCTGATATCTGGGGATAAACCCTAAATTTCATGCGCTACAGGCGAGAGTGTATAAACTCCAATTCTTAGAAAGGTGAAAACCTTTAAACCTTAGAGAGTATGAAAATACTCTTTCGTGAGAGAGGGTGATCAATCCTCATATACCTTCAGGATCCAGGATATAGCCAACACTAACGAAATTGTCAGCCACTTTTACATGAACTGGTCCCGCTACCTTGAACTATACCTAGATAACTTGCGCTCCAGGCGAGGTGTTTAAACCCAATTCGTAAGAAAGGTGAATACCTTTAAACCTTTGAAGGGACCAGGATCCCTTAAACGTGAGAGAGGGGGCCAATCCTCTAATCTTTCGACTTATCCTGAGCATATATCCTGGAGCTATATCCTGAAGCATATCCTACAAAACAATTATAAACTAAGGTGGGTGTTAGCTTGGCTAACACCCCTCCGATGCTTAAGTCAGTATTGGGTTGAAGATAATAAACAAACATACTTAAAATAGGATACATACCATTCCAAGATAGAAAATAAATTCTGCTCTTACTTGAAATAGAGTTTTAAATGTATTGCATTCCAGGATCTTGGTAGCATATCCCCTTCCATATACTTGAGTCGATATGCTCCTTTACCTGCTTCTGACTCGACTTCATATGGTCCTTCCCATTTAGGAGCTAGCTTGCCATCGGCAGGATTAGTGGTATTTTGAAAAGCCTTTCTTAGCACCCAATCACCAACTCGAAATCTTCTAGTCCTTATGTTCTTATTATATGCTCTAGATATTCTTTGTTGATATGCTGCTATCCTTAGCCTTGCTGCATCTCTTTTTTCGTCTATAGTATCCAAATCTTGAAATAAGGCTTCAGGATTCTGCTCAGGATTCTGCAGAATTGATCTTGCAGTAGGTATCGTCATTTCTGTTGGAATCACTGCCTCCGCTCCAAATACCAAGGAAAACGGGGTTTGGCCAGTTGCATTCTTCACCGTTGTCCTATCAGCCCATAAAACAAAGGGTAATTCTTCCGCCCATCTTCCTTTTTTGGCTCCAAGTCTCTTCTTTAAGTTATTGACTATTATCTTATTCGAGGATTCGGCTTGTCCATTCGCTTGAGGATGTACCGGAGTAGATGTGATCATTTTGATTCCCCAACTCTTGCAAAAGTTAGTAGTCCTTTTGCTTATAAACTGGGACCCATTATCACAAATGATCTCAGCTGGTACTCCAAACCTAGTCAGGATATTCCTCTTTATGAAGGATACTACTTCTTGGTCTCTAACTTGAACAAATGCTTCAGCCTCAACCCACTTAGAGAAATAATCCGTCATTGCTAACATGAATACATTTCCTCCCGGAGCTTTTGGCAACTTTCCTACTATATCCATCCCCCATTTCATGAATGGCCAAGGGGAAACTACAGGATATAGTGGTTCAGCTGGTTGATGTAGTATGTTACTATGCCTTTGACATGCATCACATCTTCGAGCATATTCTGCAGCATCTTTTCTCATTGTTGGCCAAAAGTATCCTGTCCTTAATACTTTCGAGAACAATGATCTGCCCCCAGTATGATTACCACAGTCCCCTTCATGTATATCCTGAAGTACTTCCTTGGCTTCATGATCCTCCAAGCACCTTAAATATGGTCCTGCAAGAGATTTCTTGTATAAAATATTATTTATAATAGTGAATCGTGATACCTTCATCCTAAACGCCTTAGGATTTTCATTTTCGGGAATGTGTCCATCTTTAAGATATTTCAGAATTGGAGCTATCCAGGATTGAGGATCCTTTTCAGGATATCCTTCTCCAGGGTCCCGAATATCCGCTACTTCTTTATCCTGAGGATTCGTTGCAGGATATAAGACGTGTAGTACTGGTATTTGGGTCCCTTCCGGTATCCTGATTGATGATCCCAGATTTGCTAAGGCATCCGCTTCGGCATTATCCTCCCTTGGTACCTGTTCAAGTGTAAAAACATCGAAATATCCTGCTAATTTTTTGAGAATATCAAGATATTCAATCAATTTCTCACCCTTAACTGCATAGGATCCCTTAAAATGGTTAGTAATTAACAAAGAGTCAACATATACTTGTAAATTTTTGATACTCATACTCTTAGCCAATTCTAATCCTGCAATTAAAGCCTCATATTCCGCTTCATTATTGGTAGCAGGAAATTCACACCTAATAGCCTGGGGTAATATGTCCCCCTGTGGCGATTTTAGTAGTATTCCTAATCCTACTCCTCTTATATTAGATGCACCATCAGTATATAATGTCCAGGATCCTGAGGATTCTACTAACTGTTGAACTTCTAGGTCTACCTCATCCTGAATGTCACTACTAAAATCAGCCACAAAGTCAGCTAAAGCCTGGGACTTTATGGCATTCCTAGGTTCATATACTAAATCATAAGCACTCAACTTTACTGACCACTTAGCCATTCTGCCTGACATCTCTGGTTTCCTAAGCACATTTTTAACAAGATAATTTGTTTTTACATGAATCCTATGTGTCTCGAAGTAATGTCTAAGTTTCGTTGATGCCATGACCAATGCTAGTATCAATTTTTCTAAGTGAGAGTACCTAGTTTCAGCATCTAACAAACTTTTACTAACATAATAAACAGGATATTGCTGACCTTCATGGTCTTTTATAAGAACGGCACTTACAGCATTCCTTGATACAGCAAGATATAGGGATAGTGGTTCACCGTTTTCAGGCTTCATCAATAAAGGTGCGGTTGAGAGATATCGTTTCAAATCCTGCAAGGCTGCTTCATGCTTCTCCCCCCATTCGAATCTTTTGTTCTTCTTCAGGATATCATAAAAATCTTTACACTTTTCTGAGGATCTCGAGATAAATCTTTTTAATGCCGCCACTCGCCCCGTTAACCGTTGAACATCCTTCATATTTGAGGGCGATTTAATATCCAAGATGGCCTTAATCTGCTCCGGGTTTGCTTCTATTCCTCTTTTGTTCTTCTTCAGGATATCATAAAAATCTTTACCATATATCCTAGGAATTTTCCTGCTCCCACTCCGAGTGGCACTTAGCAGGATTCAGCTTCATGTTATACTGATCCAGGATATCAAATGCTCCTTTAATATCCTAGAGATGATCCTGAGCTTTCTTTGATTTCACCACCATATCATCAATATACACCTCCATGGTGTCCCCCAGTTTGTCTTTGAACATCATGTTTACCAATCTTTGATATGTTGCACCTGCATTTTTCAAACCAAAAGGCATGGCTGTATAACAATAAATACCTATTGGCGTCATGAAGGCGGTATCCTCCTGGTCAGAAGGTTCCATTTGGATTTGTTGAAATCCTGAGGATGCATCCATGAAGGTCAGCATTTCATGCCCGGCAGTGGCATCTACCATTGCATCAATGTGGGGAAGAGGAAATGGGTCTTTAGGACAAGCTTTGTTCAAGTCTGTGTAGTCTACACAAACTCTCCATTTCCCATTTTTCTTCTACACTACGACCACGTTTGCTAGCCACCTTGGGAACTTGACCTCTCTAATCATCCTGGACTTCAATAATCTCTCAACTTCCTCCTGGATAATTGTGTTCCGCTCAGGAGCAAACTTCCTTCTTTTTTGCTGCACAGGCTTGAATGATTTATCAATTCCAAGCTTGTGGGTGATAATATCTTTGGATATGCCTGTCATATCCACATGCTTCCATGCAAACGTCGACATCCTGCATTTCAAAAAGTTAATTAATTGTTCTTCAATATCCTGAGGGATATTGGTCCCTACGAGCACCGAAATATCAGGATTATCCTGGTCCAGGATAATTTTCTTCACATCCTGCTCTGAATCCTCCACGATATCCTGGGCCCGCGTCTTTAATTGCTATGCTGCACTAGGCTTGGTGGAGGATTTCATCGAGGATGAGTAGCATTCTTTCGCCTCCTGCTGATCACTATCAACTTTGACAACTCCCCAAGGGGTAGGTATCTTGATGCATTGGTGATATGTTGACGGCACAGCCTTCATATCGTGAATCCACGGTCTTCCTAGTATGATGTTATAGCAAGATAGAGAATCCATCACACAGAAACGTTGTATTGAGTTGACTCCTTCAACGTATACTGGCAACTTTATCTCTCCCACTGTGTTTCTAGCCTCTCCACTGAACCCAACAAGCACGGTAGACTTTGAAGTGATATCCATTGGAGATACATTCATTCTTTTCAGCGTCTCTAGTTGGATTATGTTGACGGAGCTGCCATTATCAACCAATATCCTGCGTACGAAATGGTTAGCCACATATAATGTTATTACCAGAGCATCATGGTGAGGATCCTGGACAGTATCCCTGTCATCAGCATCAAATGTGATCACTTTGTCAGTTGTGAGGGTAGTCATCCTGACAGGTTTATCTCCCCTTTCGGCCTTAGCTTCTTTTGCATGTCTCTTTGCTGCCGAATACGAAGTCCCACAAATGTCGGATCCTCCCGAAATGAAGTTGATTATCTTGGCATCCGCGGGAGGTGATGCTGCTCGCTCAGGATCCTTCTCAGTATCCTGACCCTTATTCTTCTTTCTTCCTAAGAGATCTTTTAGATATCCCTTGCTTAGAAGATAGCTTATTTCTTTCCTTAGAGCAATGCAATCCTCAGTCATATGTCCGAAATCTTCATGGAAAGCACACCATTTTGATTTGTCTTTCCAATCGGCTTTTTGTTGATTCTTTCGAGGCCACCTAGCCTTGTCTCCTAGACCCTGCATGGCATACATCAATTCAGGAATGTTAACAGAAAAGCAATATTCAGATAATTCAGGATACTCTTCAGGATCCTCGTCTTCGACAGCATTCACTCTCTTGTTTTCACTTCTACCATATGGCTTAGGTCGATATGATTTGAATGAGGATTCTGACTTCCTGTTAGTTGACTCATAAGTGTTAGATGAGTTCATCCTTTCTTGCATCTTTCTGTCATCCTCCAATCGAATATATCTTAGGGCCCTGTTCCGAGCTTCATCCAAGTTCCTGCATGGGTTCATTACAAGGTCTTGATAAAATTGAGAATCTTTTTGCAGCCCCATCTTGAAAGCTTGCACAGCTGTCGCAACATCAAGATGCGGAATGTCTAGGGATTCCCGGCTGAATTTGTTCACATAATCCCTAAGGGATTCCTGAGGCCCTTGTGTTATCCTGTAGAGGTCACTTGTTAGTTTCTCAAAGCTTCTACTACAAGAAAATTGACTATTAAATAAATTTACTAAGTGAGAAAAAGATGTAATCGAATGTGGAGGAACATTCAATAGCCATTTCAAGGCTGATCTTGTTAAGGTGGAACCAAAACCCTTGCACAAGCATGCTTTCTTGAGATCCGGAGGAATAGGGTTAATCTCCATTCTTTCCTTATACTGAGCAATATGCTCCTCAGGATCCGTAGTTCCATCATAAAGCTTCATGTTGGGGGTTTGAAATCTCTTCGGGATCTCAGCATCACAAATAGGATATGCGAAGCGAGATATATTGTGGCTGTCTTGGGACACTTCCGGAATCGGCTGGACCACTCTAGGTACACTAGATATCATGTCCTTCAGCTTCTGAAGTTCCCTAGTAAGTGCTGATGTTACACCTGTATCCTGCAAAGATCCAGTATTGTTAGTAGCATGAGTATTATTATTATTTGACACGTTACCCGTTGGAGGATTTTGCCCATATCCTGAAGCATATCCTGAGCTCCTCATGGTTGACATCCTGACCGAGGAGGGTATTTCAGGAGTATGATTCTGAGGAAGGCTGGGCACAATATTCCCCCTGTTATCCTCAGTATACACAGCTGAACTGAAGTTCAACGTTCTGGGATGTAACGGAGTGACAATATCCTCAGCAGATCTGCTTGAGCCAGACTTCAGGAGTTGTATTTCCCTTAAAAGCATTTGGTTTGTTTCCTGTTGCTGTCTCATTTGTTCCTGCACACTTCCAAATAAGGTTAGAATTTCATCATTAGAAGCCAAAACAGGAGCAGATTCCTGAACACTGCGAGTAGGGATGATATCCTGAGGTCTTGATGAAGCTGTCATCCTTGGAGGAGGTGGTGGAAGCACCGAACCGGTAGTAGCAGAAGTCGTAGCAGACACAGTGGAGGAACTCATGTTTGATCTTGAGGCCATTGTAAATAATATGGCAAAAAGTTTTGAAAATAGAAAACCGATTAGCGATTTCACAAAATTTTTTAGTAAAGAGAGCACCACTTGCCCCACGGTGGGCGCCAAATTGTTTTGGTCAAAAAATACCGAAGCAATTAAGTGATCAAATTAGTAAAGTGAGGTAGTGTGCTAAAATGGGTGTTGAAAATATGCTGGTTAAGTTGTTTATGAAAACAGTTTTCAGGATACGGCTCAGGATATTGAGCTGTATCTACGATCAAACAATGAGAAAATAATGAGAAAAAAGTAAAGTAAACGACACGAGATGTACGAGGAAAGCCCTTGATCAATCTAGATCGCCGGCATAAAACCTTGGGAGCTGACAATCGCAGCTGCCTTGTTCTTCTTATTGCTTAAACTTCAGGATACAGTGCAGGATATAGACCAGATCGCTATGTGTTACAACGTTTTTGTGTGAGAGTGAAAGCTTGCTGGAGAGCAAGTGTCAGAGTGTAATGAGTGCGAAAAGTGATGTCCTATTTGATCTGGTATACCCACCTATTTATTGTCATGAATTACAAACAATAATCCCTACAAATATGGGGTACTCCGAATATTCCATTGTGAACGTTATTGACCAAGTAATACGGCTTCAACGTCTTCATTTGAACGACTTGGACCGAGTCTTCCGCGGAATGAGTCTTCGTGAACGTTGATAGCTTCTAATCCACGTACCTGCACGTAATCCTGAGGATACCATTCAGGATGTTACCAATATCCTGAATCAGCATCCCGGACGTAAACAGATACTATATAATCAAGATATAAACCAAGATATTTTCCAGGATATGGGCTCAGAATTTCACCCATAACAGAGGGTATGTGTCGATTTTACCGATTTAAATAAGGCATGTCCCAAGGATCCTTTCCCATTACCCCACATTGACTCCATGGTGGATGCAACTGCGGGTCATGAACTGTTAACTTTTATGGATGCTTCATCTGGATTTCAACAAATCCAAATGGAACCATCCGATCAAGAGGATACAGCCTTGATGACTCCAACTGGTATATACTGCTATATTGCTATGCCGTTTGGATTAAGGAATGCAGGTGCAACTTATCAAAGGCTAGTGAATATGATGTTCAAGGATCAGATTGGACAAACTATGGAGGTTTACATAGACGATATGGTGGTAAAATCAATAAAGGCTGAGGATCACCTAAGAGACTTAGAGGAAGCATTCAATATCCTTGATAAATATAATATGAAACTTAATCCTTCAAAATGTCACTTTGGTGTTAAAGCAGGCAAATTCTTAGGATACATGGTGACCAAGAGAGGCATTGAAGCCAGTCTAGAACAAATCAAAGCAATAGTGAACATCAAATCTCCGGCCAATGCTAAGGATGTTCAAAGGCTAACAGGCAGGATAGCAGCTTTGAACAGATTTATATCCAAATCCTCAGAGAAGTGCAAAGAATTCTATGATATCCTAAGGAAGAACAAGAAATTTGAGTGGACTGAGAAGCATGAAAATGCCTTAAGAGCTCTCAAAGATTACCTATCCTCAGCCCCGGCCTTGATGAAACCAGAAAAAGGCGATGTGCTATCCTTGTATCTTGTAGTATCCTCAAAAGCAGTAAGTGCGGTCCTTGTTAAGGATCATGAAGGTACACAACATCATGTCTATTATGTAAGTAAAAGTTTACTTGATGCCGAATCCAGGTATTCACACCTTGAAAAGCTTATTCTTGCATTAATTATGGCATCTACTAAGTTGAGACATTATTTTGAAACTCATGTTATTGTTGTTAAAACTAATTTTCCAATTAAGAATGTCCTCAGGAAATCGGAGATGTCAGGAAGGATGGCTAAGTGGGCAGTGAAGCTTAGTGCCTATGATATAAGATATGAGCCTAGGACAGCTATCAAATCCCAAGCATTAGCTGACTTTGTGGCTGATTTCAGTAGTGATTTACAAAAAGAAGCTGAGTTAGAAGTCCAGCAGCTAGAGGAGACCAAGGATCCTTGGATACTCTATACTGATGGATCCTCAAATGTCAAAGGCACAGGGCTTGGAATACTACTAAAATCGCCACAGGGGGACATAATACCCCACTCTATAGTTTGTGAGTTCCAAACCACTAATAATGAGGCTGAATATGAAGCCTTAATTGCTGGTTTGGAAATTGCTAAGCATATGGGGATCAGGTATCTTGAGGTACATGTAGGTTCATTGTTAATTACAAACCACTTTAATGGATCCTATGCTGTTAAAGGTGAAAAGCTAACCAAATATTTAGAGATAGTCAAAGAATTGGCACTCTCCTTTGTTTCCTTTAGTTTGACACAGGTACCAAGGGAAGAAAATACAGAAGCTGATGCATTGGCTAACTTAGGATCATCTTTGAAGATCCCGGAGGATATCAAGATCCCTATTATCCATATCCTGACCCCGGCTATCGAGGATCATGTGGCTATGGAGATAGGAAATAATTCTGCAATTATCCCTAGTGAGGATACTCAATCCCATTCAGGATCAGGATCATGGATTTCACCAATCATGAGATACTTACAACATGTAGAGATTCCTACAGGAGAAAACCCTAGGGCTTTCAAAATTAAGGTATCTCAATTCACAATTTTAAATAATATGTTGTATAGACGATCTCTTGCAGGACCATACTTAAGATGCATTGACGATCCTGAAATCCAAGAAGTTTTAAAAGACTTCCATGAAGGAGATTGTGGAAACCACACTAGGGGCAGGGCATTATTCTCAAGGATCCTGAGGACAGGATACTACTGGCCAACTATGAAGAGAGATGCTGTGGAGTATGCTAAGAGATGTGATCCTTGTTAGAGACACAGCAATATCCTTCATCAACCAGCTGAATTTTTGCATCCGATATCCTCCTCTTGGCCATTTATGAGATGGGGTATGGATATAGTTGGTAAGCTCCCTAAGGCACCTGGTGGAAAAGTATTCATGCTTGCTATGACTGATTACTTCTCCAAGTGGATAGAGGCTGAAGCTTTTGCCCAAGTCAGAGAAAAGGAAGTTATATCCTTCATTAAAAGAAATATTATAACTAGATTCGGTATTCCTTCTGAAATTATATGTGATAATGGTTCCCAATTCATTAGGGGCAGAACCACTAACTTTTGTGACAGCTGGGGGATTAAGATGATAACATCAACACCAGTCCACACACAAGCTAATGGTCAAGCAGAATCATCCAACAAGATCATCATCAACAATTTGAAGAAGAAGCTTGGATCCAAGAAAGGGAAATGGGCAGAAGAACTACCTTATGTGCTTTGGGCTGATAGGACTGTTTTGGTCAAAAAATCTGATGAGGATAATGCAACCAAACTCTCTGTTACGGGGTATGATGCTTATAATGTGGAACAATGGCAAGGATCACTTCAATGTAAATTGCACAAATGACACAAGGATTTATACGGGGAAAAAGCCCTTGATCAAGAGTTGATCTCCGGCACAAAAAACCCCGGGTGATGGAAACTACCGATCACCAAGCTCAAATAAATCAATAAACGTTTACAACTTCGGATAGTAACGAGCTAGGTACAAGGATCACTATCGTGAAATGTGTAAAAGTGAGTGGAAACTAATAAGTGTTCGTCGAGAGCTTCAAGAGTGCGAGTATATGAGAGTGTGTGTAGCTGAAAATGGCTAAATGTTCTAATTCTAGCTCGTTACCCCTTTAAAAATAGAAGTTAACTACAATAACTAACTATCTGACTTTTGTGCCAAGCTCCCACGTTCTCCACAACGTCCATTTTTGGTCAATCGTGTGCGAAATGCCCGTGGAATATTCCTTAGTACCGTTTCCAAGACCAAGTCAAGCTTGTTACTCCTGTGAAGTAATACAAAACACAGATAAACAATCGTCAGTACGAGGATCCTTAAAGTGATCCATGATCCTGATCCTGAAGCTCTTCTAAGGATCACTATCTGTCACAGAAGTAAGGATCATTAATTAGGATAACAAATAAGGATCACTAATTGTTAGAAAATCCTCCCCTAACAATTGCCCCCAAAACATAAGGTGTGAAATGTAAAATGAGCGAGTTATGTTTTCCTGATCTTATCCGCAACTAACTATCGCAAATATAACCGTTATTGTTGAACTAGTCGTTGCAACCATGACGTCACAGAAGTGACAACCCTGCACGATCATGATTATAAATAGGAGATAGAGATAGGATCAAATGCATTTAAAATTTTAGAAAGACTCCCTTTATAACTGCATTCCGAAGATAGACAGGTATTCTCTCTTCATCTTCTTCATTGTCTTACTCTGTTTTTCTTACTTTACCATCATCTCTTCAAGAATGATGCCCCGGTCCTCTCCCGCCAAGGATCACCAGAAGGATAGCCCCTTGAAGAGTCAAAAGATCATCAAAGACTCCACAAATGAGAGGTGTTGCTTTAATGATGCTCAAATAGACAATATTCGTCATTGCTTTCCGGCGAGTGCCTTTTTCAAACCCTTCGATCCTACTATTCTGAGCGACTATGTTTCAGAAACATGGGTTGCCTTTCCAGTTACTCCATTTGCCATAGGATACACCTATCCTTTCCCAGAATTTACACAATCCTTCTTTTCCCTTACCGGCATCTCTTACATCCAAGCCATGCCGATGATTTGGAGGGTTTTGTACACCCTGGAGAGGATCATCGAACAGGAAGGCATTGATTTAGGCATGTCAGAGCTGACACAATTGTATGATCTTACTACCTTTGGTTCCCATCGTTATTTGTTCAAACGAAAACCCGGCGGAGAACACCCCCTTCTTAAAGTCACCAAGAATGACACAAATTGGAAACGTCACTTCTTCTTTGTCAGGAGGGATACCATTCCAAACGGAAAGGATCTACCAAAGACCTGGTCCACCCATGGTAGGCCAGAGGATCCTGAGAAGGATCACCAGGTAGTCTTGTTTTTGTATAAGGATTACTGACCCCTTTTGTCTTGTGTTATGCAGCTATTTCCGTCTCACACATCATCACATCACCTGCAACCAAGGATAGGCTTGCTGCTTTTTGGAAGCTTGATCCTGAAACAAGGACATTCAAGATAGACACCCAAGACTCACAGGAAGTATCCTCAGGTTCCATTACCATGTCAAGTAAGAATCTTGCCTTTTGCATAGTTGGAATATTAAAATAAATAAGTAAATTGAAATAGGATAAGGATACTTATCTTGCTTTGAATGTGTAGGTGCCGGAAAATCTGCCAAGCCTGTATCCCAATTCAACACGGCTGACCTTGATGTTGTTCGATCCAGGAAGAAGAGGTCCACTACCAGTCCCAACATCTCCATTCCCAAGGCACCCACTAAAGGGAAAGGTGGCAAGAAGAGGAAAACTTCTGACACCGAGGATCTTCAAGGCCTACCACTGATCCGCCACCAGTTCCTTTAATACTTTAATGATGTAAGGATCCCCAATTCTGCCTAGGTATCCTACTCGTATGAGGATCACCTGATCTTGAACTGCTTTATTCTTTTCTTTGCAGAAATTTGCTGAGATTGAAGATTATGTGGGGAACGTCGAGGAGCAGGACAAGAAGATTGCTGACCTCCAACAGGTTGCAGTGCTCAAGGACCTTGCAATTGCTGATCTTCAGAAGGAACTCCAAGATGCCAAGACTAAGACGGCTAAGCTTCTGATTGACCTTGACTATGAGAAGCATGATCTCATAGAAAATGCTAAGGTCTCTGCTGCCATCACAATGTATCAGACAAAATTGAAGATGGCCCAGGAAGCTCAAGATCCTAACTTTGACAAAAGCAGCTGGGATGTTGAGGGCTAGAAAGCAAGGTTGGCCGATCTTGAGGATGATGAAGAGGAGGCTACTGAGGTCTTGGCGATTGAGGCAAGTGGCAGTGGAAAGGATCTGATGAAGGATACCACAGCTGGAGGAGAAGAGGATGCAGCAAAGGTGTAGGCTGCACAATTGGGCGATGATGGACATTCCTAGACGCAGCCGGAGCCCAATTTTTAAATTTGGTAGTAGTTTTTTGTGGTTGTGATGTTGAACAATTTAATGGTTTGTAATGAACAATAGTTTCTAGGATTAAGGATCATGTATGATCCTTTGGACAATAGGCAGGATTGCAATTGGTGGAGGGATCCTCTGTTTGGGGGATGAAGCCATTGTGATCCTGTCGCCTTTATATTCCTGCACTACTTTTGAACTTATTATCATGGACACCCTTTACCTACCCCAGCGGACGGGCCACGTTTTGCTGGTAGATGCTTGGGGTAGGTAATTTTGACAACCTTTTAAGGGTTAATCCTTTGTTAATAAATAAAATCTTAACCTTTTGTCGCTTATCTTGTATTGTTATCCTTTTGTTTCTTTAATTTTCCTTTGTTTTGATGCATATTTATTGAATAAACAATTTTGAATAAGTCATATTGAAAACATTTAGGACATGATCCATGATCAAATATCCTATAGTTAAAGAATCCCAAAAAACAATATGTTTTAAGGATCACGAGTCTAGTTGTCAAATTCAAAGGGTTATTCAAATAAACAATGAATAGGAAAAACAATTAAGGATCATACCTGAGGATCCAAGTTAGGATCCTAACCATAATAAGGATAACTACAAGACAAACCTTAAAGAGAAGTAAGGATCAAGGATCCCTAGTTGCCTATCTTCAAGGACCTGAAATAGAGCATAACTTGGGACTAAGCCAATATGAGAAAAAGAGTTAGCAACTGGGGACAAACCCAAGGATAACTGGGGACAAGCCCAAGGATAACTGGGGACAAGCCCAAGGATCGTATGTAAACTGGAGTATGGCCCTAACTGGCGACTATCCAAACTTAGTGACATGAAAATGCCAAAACCTTAGCTAACGTGTAAACGTTAGAAACCTTAGCTAACGTGAAAACGTTAGAAACCTTAGGAACGGATGTATGGTACGTCTACCATTATACGTAGGATCCTAGGCATAGCCAGTACAATGGAATTATCAGCCCCTAAAGCGAGTACTGGTCCCACTGCCTTGAACTATACCAGGATCATCATGCGCTACAGGCGGAACTTGGGTCAAGCCCTAATAACTGGGGTTAAACCCAAGGAACAGATTGCTTCTGCAGATAACCAATGTTATGCTAAGGATACCTGAACTTTCAAAACTTAAAATCACGTGAGAAGTGGATAAAGGATACATGATCCTTATCCTTATATGAAAAATAAAGAAATGAAATGGTTTAAGATTAGGATATTACCAAAGTAAGGATCACCAATACTTTGAGGATCCTTTAAGGATATCCCTATCGTGAGGATCATCTGTGCCATGAGGATCCTGCTCACATGAAATATTTCTTCAAGTGGACAGCATTCCAAGCTCTTGGTAGCAAATCACCTTCCATTGTTAGCAATCTATATGCCTCCTTTCCTGCTTCAGCTTCAATCAAATAAGGGCCTTCCCATTTTGGAGCTAATTTTCCATCAGCAGGATTGGTGGTATTCTGAAATGCTTTCCTCAATACCATATCTCCAACTTGAAACTTCCTGATCCTGACATTTTTGTTGTAGGCACCAGCCATTCTCTGTTGATAACTGGCCATCCTTATCCTAGCCATATCCCTGATTTCTTCAATAGTATCCAGGTCTTGAGCCAAGTTCTCATCATTCTCCTCAGGATCACGGGTACTTGTTCTAGCAGTTGGAACCACCATTTCTGTTGGGATCACTGACTCTGCCCCAAATACCAAAGAGAATGGTGTTTGACCAGTAGTATTCTTAGGGGTTGTCCTATCAGCCCAAAGCACATAGGGTAGTTCTTCTGCCCATTTCCCTTTCTTGGATCCAAGCTTCTTCTTCAAATTATTGATGATGATCTTGTTGGATGATTCTGCTTGACCATTAGCTTGTGGGTGGACTGGTGTTGATGTTATCATCTTAATCTCCCAACTGTCACAAAAGTTAGTGGTTTTGCCCCCAATAAATTGGGAACCATTATCACATAAAATCTCAGAAGGAATTCCAAATCTAGTTATAATATTTCTTTTAATGAAGGATATAACTTCCTTTTCTCTGACTTGGGCAAAAGATTCAGCCTCTATCCACTTGGAGAAGTAATCAGTCATAGTAAGCATGAATACTTTTCCACCAGGTGCCTTAGGGAGCTTACCAACTATATCCATACCCCATCTCATAAATGGCCAAGAGGAGGATATAGGATGCAATAATTCAGCTGGTTGATGAAGGATATTGCTGTGTCTCTGACAAGGATCACATCTCTTAGCATACTCCACAGCATCTCTCTTCATGGTTGGCCAGTAGTATCCTGTCCTCAGGATTCTTGAGAATAATGCCCTGCCCCCAGTGTGGTTTCCACAATCTCCTTCATGGAAGTCTTTTAAAACTTCTTGGATTTCAGGATCCTCAATGCATCTCAAGTATGGTCCTGCAAGAGATCGTCTATACAACATATTATTTAAAATAGTAAATTGAGATACCTTGGATTTGAAAGCCCTAGGGTTTTCTCCTGTAGGAATCTCTCCATGTTGTAAGTATCTCATAATTGGTGAGATCCATGATCCTGAATGGGATCGAGTATCCTCACTAGGGATAATTGTAGAATCATTTCCTATCTCCATAGCCACATGATCCTCGATAGCCGGGGTCAGGATATGGATAATAGGGATCTTGATATCCTCCGGGATCTTCAAGGATGATCCTAAGTTAGCCAATGCATCCGCCTCTGTATTTTCTTCCCTTGGTACCTGCGTCAAACTAAAGGAAACAAAAGAGAGTGCCAAACTTTTGACTATCTCTAAATATTTGGTTAGCTTTTCACCTTTAACATCATAGGATCCATTAAAGTGGTTTGTAATTAATAATGAATCTACATGTACCTCAAGATACCTGATCCCCATATGCTTTGCAATTTGCAAACCAGCAATTAAGGCTTCATATTCAGCCTCATTATTAGTGGTTTGGAACTCACAAGCTATAGAGTGGGGTATTATGTCCCCCTGTGGCGATTTTAGTAGTATTCCAAGCCCTGTGCCTTTGACATTTGAGGATCCATCAGTGTAGAGTATCCAAGGATCCTTGGTCTCCTCAAGCTGCTGGACTTCTAACTCAACTTCTTTTTGTAAATCACTACTGAAATCAGCCACAAAGTCAGCTAATGCTTGGGATTTGATGGCTGTCCTAGGCTCATATCTTATATCATATGCACTTAGCTTCACTGCCCACTTAGCCATCCTTCCTGACATCTCTGGTTTCCTGAGTACATTCTTAATTGGAAAATTAGTTTTAACAACAATAACATGAGTTTCAAAATAATGTCTCAACTTAGTAGATGCCATAATCAATGCAAGAATAAGCTTTTCAAGGTGTGAATACCTGGATTCGGCATCAAGTAAACTTTTACTTACATAATAGACAGGATGTTGTGTACCTTCATGATCCTTAACAAGGACCGCACTTACTGCTTTTGAGGATACTGCAAGATATAAGGATAGCACATCGCCTTTTTCTGGTTTCATCAAGGCCGGGGCTGAGGACAGATAATCTTTGAGGGCTCTTAAAGCATTTTCATGCTTCTCAGTCCACTCAAATTTCTTGTTCTTCCTTAGGATATCTTAGAATTCTTTGCACTTCTCTGAGGATTTGGATATAAATCTGTTCAAAGCTGCTATCCTGCCTGTTAGCCTTTGAACATCCTTAGCATTGGCCGGAGATTTGATGTTCACTATTGCTTTGATTTGTTCCGGGCTAGCTTCAATGCCTCTCTTGGTTACCATGTATCCTAAGAATTTACCTGCTTTAACACCAAAGTGACATTTTGAAGGGTTAAGTTTCATGTTATATTTGTCAAGGATATCGAATGCTTCCTCCAAGTCCCTTAGGTGATCCTTAGCTTTTATGGATTTTACCACCATATCATCTATGTAAACCTCCATAGTTTGTCCAATCTGATCCTTGAACATCATATTCACCAACCTTTGATATGTTGCACCTGCATTTCTTAGTCCGAACGGCATAGCAATATAGCAGCATATACCAGTTGGAGTCATGAAGGCTGTATCCTCTTGGTCGGATGGTTCCATTTGGATTTGTTGGAATCCAGATGAAGCATCCATAAAAGTTAACAGTTCATGACCCGTAGTTGCATCCACCTTGGAGTCAATGTGGGGTAATGGGAAAGGATCCTTGGGACATGCCTTATTTAAATCGGTAAAATCGACACATACCCTCCACTTTCCGTTTTTCTTTTGAACAACCACCACATTGGCCAACCATCTTGGATACTTGACCTCTCTAATCATACCTGCCCGGAGCAACTTCTCTACCTCTTCTTGGATAATGGCATTCCTTTCTGGTGCAAACTTTCTTCTCCTTTGATGAATTAGTTTGAAGGACCTGTCAATGCCAAGTTTGTGAGTGATTACATCTTTAGATATACCAATCATGTCTTCGTGTTTCCATGCAAAGGTAGTCTTTCTCCTTTTGAGGAAGGATATGAGGTCTTCCTTCATTTCGCCAAGGATCCCTGATCCGATATAGATTTTGAATTCAGGATCATCAGGATCCATGAGGACTTCTACCACATCCTGCTCTCTTGCCTCCAAGACATTCCTTGGAGGATACTTTGATTGCTATTGCTCCCTTGACTTTGAAGCTGGTTTCATCGATGAAGTATAGCAATTCTTAGCCTCTTGCTGATCACTATCAATCTTCACTATTCCCCAAGGACTAGGGAGCTTCACACATTGATGGTAGGTAGATGGGACTGCCTTCATATCGTGTATCCAGGGCCTGCCAAGGATAACATTACAACAAGATAAACAGTCAATAACACAAAATTTTTGATAAGAGTGTAGGCCTTCGATGTATATTGGGAGTTTAATGTCCCCCAGGGTATTCTTAGTTTCGCCACAAAATCCCACAAGCACGGAGGATCTTGGTATGATGTCCGATTCAGGAATACCCATCTTCTTTAGAACATCAAGCTGGATAATGTTCACTGAGCTTCCTCCGTCTATAAGGATCCTGCGGACAAAATGGTTAGAAATGAAAAGAGTAATAACTAAACCATCGTGATGAGGATCCTGGATATCAACACGATCATCCTCATCAAAGGTTATGACTTTTCCTTCGGAGACACTTGATGTTCGAACGGGTCTTTCTCCATTATCCATTTTAGTTTCCTTTGCATGCCTTTTAGCTGCTGAGAAGGATGTGCCACAAATGTCTGATCCTCCAGAAATAAAGTTTATTACTTGTGCATCTGCTGGAGGGGCTGGAGCCTTCTCAGGGATCCTTTCAGGATCCTGAGTCCTTGACTTTTTTCTTCCCAACAATTCTTTTAGATGCCCCTTGCTCAACAAGTATCCAATTTCCTTTCTTAGTGCAATGCATTCTTCTGTGAGATGCCCAAAATCTTCATGGTATGCACACCACTTTGATTTATCCTTAGTTGCAGTTGGCCTATCATTTTTTCTGGGACATCTAGCTTTATCACCTAGATTCTGCATCGCAAGGATTAGTTCATTGTTATCAACAGAAAAAACAATATTCAGAAATTGGAGGATAATCCTCATCATCCTCTTCTTGATCAATAGAATGCATGTTCTGGTTATCAGATCTGTTGTAGGATCTTAACTTGTTGTTCCTGAATGAGGATCCTTGCTTATCTTGCTTTGAGGATCCTGCTAACCTCTCCTGGATCCTCTTGTCATCCTCTAGCCGGATGAACCTAAGTGCCCGGGTTCTTACCTCATCTAAGTTCCTGCATGGTGTCATAACAAGATCATCATAAAACGACGAATCCCTAAGCAATCCCATTTTAAAGGCCTCAACAGCCGTGGCTATATCTAAGTTGGGAATGTCTAAGGATTCTTTACTGAATTTGGTAATGTAATCCCCTAATGATTCATTATGACCCTGGGTTATCCTATATAGATCACTAGTTAATCGTTCAAATTTTCTACTACAAGAAAACTGATTATTAAACAGGTTAACTAGATTAGCAAATGAGATAATAGAGTAGGGGGAAGACTTAGCAGCCATTTGAGAGCTGATCCAGTAAGAGTGGATCCGAATCCCTTGCACAGGCACGCTTCCTTTAACCTTTCTGGGATTGGATTGATCTCCATCCTCTCCCTGTATTGTGCTATGTGTTCTTCAGGATCCGTCGAACTATCATACAGCTTCATTGTTGGCACGTGGAACCTCTTGGGTATCTCGGCATCACAGATTGGTGGTACAAAATGAGATATCTTGTGGCTCCCGTCTGCGATCTCTGGGATAGGTTTGACCACTCCTGGAACACTTGATATCATATCCTTTAGCTTTTGCAATTCTCTGGCCATGACATAATTGATACCTGGATCCTGCATAAGACCATGGTTAGTAGTATAAGAATTATTAAAAGTGTTACCTCCCACTGGATTCAGATTAGGAAGATTGGATGTCAATCCATATTGTTGTGGCTCTGGAATGATCGAGGGACCAGTAGAAGCATTGGTCTGCATTGGAATAAAATCTCCCTGATGGACATCTGAACTTCCTGTTTGCAAGCTCCTCAAGGATCCTGGCATCTGGAAGGATCCTTGAAACTGGGACGATCCCGGAACAAAGAAGGATCCTTGAACATGGGATGATCCTGGAACAAGGGAGGATCCTTGAACCTGGGATGATCCTGGAACAAAGGAGGATCCTTGAACATGGGATGATCCTGGAACAAGGGAGGATCCTTGAACCTGGGATGATCCTGGAACAAAGGAGGATCCTTGAACCTGGGATGATCCTGGAACAAGGGAGGATCCTTGAACCTGGGATGATCCTGGAACAAAGGAGGATCCTTGAACCTGCAATGATCCTGGAACGAAGGAAGATCCTTGAATCTGCTGCGCTCCTGAATAACCTCCTGCATTCATGAAGGATCCTATATACTGAGGATAGGAACCTGCTGGCTGGAAATAGGAACCCGATGCCTGAGTCATTGTTTTTGTTCCGTAGTGCACTCCTTTTGGTCCACCCACATATTGAACATCTGGAACCACTGATGGCTGAGAAGTAATCACCGGAGTATCAAAATTCAAAGATTTCGGCACCAGTGGGGAATGATCCTCTGCCGTTTTCTTTTGTTTCTTGAGGTCTCCGATTTCTTTGAGAATCCTTTCATTGGTCTTATCCTGTTGCTGTATATGATCCTTCATCTGCAAAATCAAAGTAAACATGTCACTAGTAGTAGGAGTGTAGGAAGCAGAAGAAGTTGGAGGTTTTGAGAAAATGGGAGTTGGTTTCTTCGCAGCATTCTCAGCATTCTTCTGGGATCCAGAAGGTGGTGGAGGCAAAGGGGGAACGCCTTGTGAAGAAGTGAATGAAGGCATCAAATTTGAAGCATTCTTCGCTGAGGAAGCCATTTGCTTGGTTGTAGTGAACTGAAATGAGCACAGAAATGCGAATTTTTCTAAGGATGAAGCACCAATTGCCCCACGGTGGGCGCCAAACTGTTTTGGTCAAAAAATCTGATGAGGATAATGCAACCAAACTCTCTGTTACGGGCTATGATGCTTATAATGTGGAACAATGATAAGGATCACTTCAATGTATATTGCACAAATGACACAAGGATTTATACGGGGAAAAAGCCCTTGATCAAGATTTGATCTCCGGCACAAAAAACCCCGGGTGATGGAAACTACCGATCACCAAGCTCAAATAAATCAATAAACGTTTACAACTTCAGATAGTAACGAGCTAGGTACAAGGATCACTATCGTGAAATGTGTAAAAGTGAGTGGAAACTAATAAGTGTTCGTCGAGAGCTTCAAGAGTGCGAGTATATGAGAGTGTGTGTAGCTGAAAATGGCTAAATGTTCTAATTCTAGCTCGTTACCCCTTTAAAAATAGAAGTTAACTACAATAACTAACTATCCGACTTTTGTGCCAAGCTCCCACGTTCTCCACAACGTCCATTTTTGGTCAATCGTGTGCGAAATGCCCGTGGAATATTCTTTAGTACCGTTGCCAAGACCAAGTCAAGCTTGTTACTCATGCGAAGTAATACAAAACACAGATAAACAATCGTCAGTACGAGGATCCTTAAAGTGATCCATGATCCTGATCCTGAAGCTCTTCTGAGGATCACTATCTGTCACAGAAGTAAGGATCATTAATTAGGATAACAAATAAGGATCACTAATTGTTAGAAAATCCTCCCCTAATAAGGACAACCCCTAAGAATGCTACTGGTCAAACGCCATTCTCTTTGGTATTTGGGGCAGAATCAGTGATCCCAACAGAAATGGTGGTTCCAACTGCTAGAACAAGTACCCGTGATCCTGAGGAAAATGATGAGAACTTGGCTCAAGACCTGGATACTATTGAAGAAATCAGGGATCTGGCTAGGATAAGGATGGCCAGTTATCAACAAAGAATGGTTGGTTCTTACAACAAAAATGTTAGGATCAGGAAGTTTCAAGTTGGAGATATGGTATTAAGGAAAGCATTTCAGAATACCACCAATCCTGCTGATGGAAAATTGGCTCCAAAATGGGAAGGCCCTTATTTGATTGAAGCTGAAGCAGGAAAGGGGGCATATAGATTGATAACCATGGAAGGTGATTTGCTACCAAGAGCTTGGAATGCTGTCCACTTGAAGAAATATTTCATGTGAGCAGGATCCTCATCGCACAGATGATCCTTACATTGGAGTTATCCTTGAAGGATCCTTAAAATATCGGTGATCCTTACTTTGGTAATATCCTAATCTTGAACTATTTCATTTCTTTATTTTCTCATATAAGGATAAGGATCATGTGTCCTTTATCCATCTCTCACGTGATTTTAAGTTTTGAAAGTTCAGGTATCCTTAGCAAAATATTGGTTATCTGCAGAAGCAATCCGTTCCTTGGGTTTAACCCCAGTTATTTGGGCTTGACCCCAGTTCCGCCTGTAGCGCATGATGATCTTGGTATAGTTCAAGGCAGTGGGACCAGTACTTGCTTTAGGGGCTGATAATTCCATTGTACTGGCTATACCTAGGATCCTACGTATAATGGTAGACGTACCATACATCCGTTCCTAAGGTTTCTAACGTTTTCGCGTTAGCTAAGGTTTTAACATTTTCATGTCACTAAGTTTGGATAGTCGCCAGTTAGGTCCATACTCCAGTTTACATACGATCCTTGGGCTTGTCCCCAGTTATCCTTGGGCTTGTCCCCAGTTGCTAACTCTTATCTTATATTGGCTTAGTCCCAAGTTATGCTCTATTTCAGGTCCTTGAAGATAAACAACTAGGGATCCTTGATCCTTACTTCTCTTTAAGGTTTGTCTTGTAGTTATCCTTATTATGGTTAGGATCCTAACTTGGATCCTCAGGTATGATCCTTAACTATTTTTAATTCTATTCATTGTTTATTTGAATAACCCTTAAAATTTGACAACTAAACTTGTGATCCTTAAAATATATTACTTTTTGGGATTCTTTAACTATAGGATATTTGATCATGGATCATGTCCTAAGTATTTTCAATCTGACTTATTCAAAATTGTTTATTCAATAAATATACATCAAAACAAGTGAGAATTAAAAAGGTTAACAATACATGATAAGCGACAAAAGATTAAGGTTTTATTTATTAACAAAAGATTAACCCTTAAAAGGTTGTCAAAATTACCTACCCCGAGCATCTACCAGCAATACGTGGCCCGTCCGCTGGGGTAGGTAAAGGGTGTCCATGATAATAGGTTCAAAAGTAGTGCAGGAATATAAAGGCGGCAGGATCACAATGGCTTCATCCCCCAAACAGAGGATCCCTCCACCATTTGCAATCCTACCTATTGTCCAAAGGATCATACATGACCCTTAATCCTAAAACCTATTGTTCAGTACAAACCATCCAATTGTTCAACAAAACAACCATCAAACTAAAAAATTGGGCTCCGGCTATGTCTAGAAGTTTCCATCATCGCCCAATCATGCAGCCTAAACCTTCCCTGCATCACCACCTCCGGCTCCACTTGCTTCACCACCTTCACCCTTGCCTCCAGCCTCGGTCGCTAGAACCTCCTCAGCCTCTTCATCATCTTCAAGATCAGCCAACCTTGCTTTCCGGTCCTCAACATCCCAGTTGCTTCTGTCGAAGTTAGGATCTTGAGCTTCCTGGGCCATCTTTAGTTTTGTCTGATACATTGTGATGGCAGCAGAGACCTTTTGCACCTTCTATGAGATCATGCTTTTCATAGTCAAGGTCGATCAGAAGTTTAGCCGTCTTAGTCTTGGCATCCTGGAGCTCCTTCTGAAGATCAACAATTTTGAGGTCCTTTAGCAATGCAACCTGCTGGAGGTCGGCAATCTTCCTATCTTGATCCTCAACGTGGCCAACATAATCCTCAATTTCAGTGAATTTCTGCAAAGGGGATAAAAGATAAGGTCAGGACCAAGTGATCCTCAAATCAGCAGGATATATCAGCAGGATATATCAGCAGGATATGTCAGCAGGATATACTAGCAGAGACAGTGATCCTTACATCGTTGAAGTACTCGAGGAATTGGTGGCGGATCAGAGGCAGACCCTGCAGATCCTCAGACTCGGAGGCCTTTCTCTTCTTGATTCCCTTTCCTTTGAGGGGTGCCTTGGGGACTGAAGCTGTAGGGCTGGTAGGAGCCTTTCTTTTGGAGGATCTGACGGTGGTGAGATCGGTGACATTGAACTTTGAAGCAGACTTGGTGGATTTTCCAGCGCCTGCACAACCAAAACAAGATAAGTATCTTTACTTCACTAATATTTTACTATTTATTTAAATTTTAAAACAAAGATACTTACTTGACATCGTGACAGATCCTGAGGATACCTCTTGAGAATCTTGGGTGGTTGTCTTGAAAGTTCTTGTTTCAGGATCAAGTTTCTTGAAAGCGATGAGTCTCTCTTTGGCAGCAGGAGACAGTCTGAGGTGTGAAACGGTGATAGCTGCATAACAAGAAAGCAAAAGTATATAAGTGATCCTTATATCAAAAGAAAGTTCTCTGGTGATCCTTTTCAGGATCCTCCACCCTACCATGGGTAGCCCATTTCTTGGGTAGATCCTTTCCGTCATCAATAGAATCTCTCTTAACGAAAAAGAAACGCCGCTTCCAGTTAGCATCATTCTTGGTAGCTTTGAAGATCGGGTGTTCCTCACCAGGTTTACGTTTAAACAAATAGCGATGAGAACCAAAGGTAGTAAGATCATACAGCTCTCCCAGCTCTGACATTCCTAGGTCTATCCCTTCCTGCTCGATGATCCTTTCAAGGGTATACAAAACCCTCCAGATCATCGGCATGGCTTGGATATAAGAGATGCCGGTTAGGGAAAAGAAAGATTAGGTGAAGGCTGGAAAAGGATATGTATAGCCTATGGTGAACGGAGTGACAGGAAAAGCAACCCAGTTGTCGGAAATATGATCACTCAGGGCATTGGGATCAAAAGGTCTAAACTCGGTGTTCGCCGGGAAGCAGTGGCGGATCCTATCAATTTGTGCATCGTTGAAACAACAGCGTTCTTTTATGGAATCTTCGATGATCCCCTGGCTTTTCGGTGGGCTGTTTTTCGGGTGATCCTTAGCTGGGGAGTTCCGGAGCAACATCTTTGATAGAGTGATGGGAAGAGACGGAAAACAGAGCAAAAGAAAGAAGTAGATGAAGAGAGAATACCTGTTTATCTTCGGATGCAGTTATAAAGGGAGTATTTCTGAAATTTAAATGCAAACGATCATATCTCTATCTCCTATTTATAATCATGATTGTGCAGGGTTGTCACTTCTGTGACGTCATAGTTGCAACGGATAGTTCTACAACAACGGCTATATTTACGATAGTTAGTTGCGGATAGGATCAAGAAAATATAATTCGCTCATTTTACATATCACTCCTTATATTTTGGGGGCAATTGTTAGGGGAGGATTTTCTAACAATTAGTGATCCTTACTTGTTATCCTAATTAATGATCCATACTTCTGTGACAGATAGTGATCCTCAGAAGAGCTTCAGGATCAGGATCATGGATCACCTTAAGGATCCTCATACTAACGATTGTTTGTTTATGTTCCGTATTATTTTGCAGGAGTAACAAGCTTGACTTGGTCTTGGCAACGTTACTATGGAATATTCCACGGGTATTTCGCACACGATTGACTGGAAATGGACGTTGTGGAGAACGTGGGAGCTTGGCACAAAAGTCGGATAGTTTGTTAGCGTAGTTAACTTCTATTTTTAAAGGGGTGACGAGTTAGTATTTAGAACACTTAGCCATTTTCAGCTACACACACTCTCGTACAATCGCACTCTTGAAGTTTTCGGCAAACACTCAACAGTTTTCATTCACTTTTATACGCTTCACCATAGTGATCCTTGTACCTAGCTCGTTACTATCCGAAGTTGTAAACATTTATTGATTTATTTAAGCTTGGTGATCGGTAGTTTCCATCACCCGGGGTTTTTTGTGCCGGAGATCAACTCTTGATCAAGGGCTTTTTCCCCGTATAAATCCTTGTGTCGTTTGTGCAATTTACATTGAAGTGATCCTTATCTTTGTTCTACATTTAAAGCATCATTCCCCGTAACAGAGAGTTTGGTTACATTATCCTCATCATATTTTTTGACCAAAACAACCCCCTGTAACACAAGAACTGTTCAAACAATTGGAACTGATGTTCAGGGAATTTTTCAAAAACGTTATGCACAGGGGACATTCCTGCTGAGGCAGTTGTGTAAAACTCAAAGGATCAAGCTTGGACTTAGTACACTGAGTATCTCAGACTGGGGACACCTTCGTGGAAAAAATTGCGAAAGGATTGAAGCTCGAAAATAGGGTTACACTCTATTCCTGGTATAATCTTTCCTTTGCAAACCTTATACAAATCATTTGAGTTTTTTAAACTATGTTTGGAAAAAAAAACTTAGATATCCTGATTAGGATATATTCTCAGGATATATTGTCAAAATGTATTTTCGGAATATGTTTCAGGATATTTGGTTGAAATATTTGGGTTAGAAACTAAAACTATATTCTAATCAAACAAGATAGACTGTTTTCTTCTTTTTAACTTTATCTAAATTATCTGAGTTGTGAAAACCCTATTCCACGAAAGTCTTTATAGGATATTTGTGAGTATATCAATTAGGATGTTTTCAAAAAATAATTATACTAAGGAATTCAAACTAAACAATGCATAACAAAAAGACAACAACAAATAAGTCAAAAGGAGGTTATATTATTAACATGTCTAAAGTTGTGCTTTTGGGTTTCATCTCAAACCAAGATCCCTCCACCAAAAGCACGATTAGTTCCTTACCATATTTACTTAACAGTTAAAGGTTTCGTCTCAAACCGAGACCCATCTGCCTCCAACTGTTATATAGTTCAAAACAGGTTATACTAACTAATGACCAAGGGCTTCATCCTGAAACCCAGGACCCATCCACCTTTGGCCATCATATTGTTTTAGTGCTGGAAATGTAAATTGTTCAGAGACAGGAAAGGTAAATTGTTTAACAGACCACAACCATCAAATTTAAAAAAGTGGGCTCCGGCCTAGGCATGAATATCCATCATCGCCCACTTCGCTGCTTTCAAGGGGCAGGTCCCTCTTCCATCGTGACCTCACTAGCAGCATCCTTCTCAGCATCCTCTCCAGCGTCCTTCCCGGCATCACCACCAGCATCATTAGAAGCACCAGCATCGTCCACCTTCTTGGCCACCTTGGCAGGTTCCTCCGTAGCAGATTTTACAGGGGGCTCTATAGGACTACCACCAAGATCTTTCAGCTTCACCTCCCAAGCCTTGATGTTCCATGAAGGGCATTCAAAGCCCAGAGCCATAGCCTCATAGGCCATTTTCAGTCTGGCCTGGAGGAGGGAGATGACAACAGAATTCTTGAGGCTTTCCCAGTATGAAGCCATATCCTTCTCATGTTGAACTTGGGCAGCGCTGGATTTGGATTGGGCCTCGTGGGTGATCTTCTGTATGGCAGACTGGTGCTCTTGGGCCATTGCCTTGTATTTAGCTTCGTAATGCTCTGATTTGGAGCTGGCAATCGCTGCTTGATCCGCAATGGTGGCTTCAGCCTTTTTCAGCTTACTCTCTAGCATGACGTTCGAGCCACATGCGTCTTCATAGAGGAATACCAGGCGTTCGAGACCTTGGAAAATAAGAAAACAGGTATTAACCTTCATTGACATTTATAACCAGCATATGGTGCAGGATGTAGGTCAAGGATATAAACCACGTTGAGGAAGCCGATCATGAATTTGCTGGACTCTGTAAACCCATATTTTTCAAATGGGAATACATGGGGAGTAGCAGGGTAGTCCGCTTCCTTCCTCTTCCGGGAGCTGGAGGCCCGGGTCCTGGATGATGGGGGAGCTTTGGGTGCAGTAGCAGTTTTTGAACCAGAAGGCTTTGGTGTGGCAGCAGGCTTGGGATTGGTTTCTTGCTTAACAGACGCGAGGTCAGAGTAACTGTCCAGCTCGTCGAGCTGGAAGCCTTCAAGATTGATAACCGGCACTGCATGAGGGAAGATACACTCAGTCTTTTTATACTTTTAAAATATAATCGGTTTGATAAATGAAAATAACTTGTGAAAATATGCTTACCAGACATGTTGGAACTTGATCTTTGACTTGAACTTGTGAATAGCAGGGTAAAAGTCCTCTCACTTTCCAGAAGCTTGTAGATTTCTTTTATTCTTCCTTCTGATTCGGCACTTGGAGGGGCTAATTCCTTGAAGTTTGCTACAAAAAATAAACATATCAGGATACCAGTTCAAGATGTAGTCTCGGGATATGACTGGGGATATTCCTAAAACCCTAAATCCTACCGGAAGTCAACCATCTCTTAGGAAGGTCAAAACCCCTGTCAATGGAGTCCCTTTTTACAAAAAAGAATTTTCGTCTCCATTTATCCTCATTCTTGGTAGCTTTAGATTGAGAGGATCTTTGGAGATAGAAAAAAGGAGGAACCGGCTGGAACCATGGGATCTTAGATGATAGGACATCGAAAGATCTTCGATGCACAAGTTAGGCATGTGATGAGCTTTGATCTGCTCCAGGGTAACTAATACACGCCAAACCATGGGCATGGTTTGGGCGAAGCTAAGGCCAGTAAGTTCGAAAAAACGAGATATGAAGGCTGAAAATGGATACTGAAGCCCTATGGAGAAAGGATAAGCAAAAAAGCATACCCACTCGTTGGAACAAAAATCCTATCGGACCTCTCGGTCAAACGGACGGAAGATTGCTCCGGCAGGGAAGGCACCGGAGGCTCGTAAGGCCGCGATGTTGGCATTATCGAATGAACACACCTCTTTTGAGGGTTCTTTTAGCAGGTTCTGGTTATGAAAAGTAGGAGAGGAGTCTGCCGTTTGGGATCTAGTTCGGGCAGCCATGGAAAATCTCAACCAAGAAACGAGCGATTTAAACAAAGAAAGAAAAAGAGGAGAGGAAAAGGAAATACCTGAAATTCGCTTGAAGAAGTGATGATCATAATGTTGATTGAGCCAGCTAAATAGAGGCAGAATATAGGGGGCAAAGAGTAAATATCGCCTTGGAAGTTGCACAAAGTCACATCAATCGTCATTTCAACTTAATGACCCTGATTTGAGAGATAAAAAATATATCCGTTGGAATACCAACATATATATTTTTGGGGAAAATTGTTATGGGTGATTTTCTGCCCATATATCCTGACTAATATTCTGACTTTGTTTGTTTTATTGTGACCAGGATGATGGATCAAGATATTGGTAACATCCTGATATGATATCCTGGTAGTATCTAATTAACCAACGTGCAGGATGAAAGGTGCAAGTCTCTAACGTTCAAGTGGACTTCTTCTCCTCAAGACTCGGGCAAATCAGTTGGATTATAGATGTTGAAGCCAGAAGACGTGGACTGCAACGTTCACATATGGAATATTCGCTGAATCCTGTAATAATAGCATAGTTAGTTAGTTTCTTTTACTATAAAAAAGGATTGATTGGATCAGATTAAGGCACACAATCTCCCGTACACTCTTTCTCTCTAGCTACAAACAATCACTACGCACTTACACTTGTATTCAAATTACATTGTAACACTTAGTTGATCCACATCATATCCTGCACTGTATCCTGAAATTTGAAGCAATAAGAAGAACAAGGAAGCTGTGATTTTCAGCTCCCGAGGTTTTGTGCCGGCGATCTAGATTGATCAAGGGCTTTCCTCGTATATCTCGTGTCACCCTTTACATTTTTGCTCATCGTTTGATCACAGATACAGCTCAATATCCTAAGCCGTATCCTGAAAAATGTTTTTGCAAACAACTTAATTAACATATTTTTGAACACATTTTCTTAGCACACTACCTCACTTAACTAATTTGATCACTAAATTACTTCGGTAATTTTTGACCAAAACATCGGGGACGTGAAGGGTTTTGATCTGGTTAAGCATGATAAGTACTCTCCAGACCATAGGCATTGTTTGGGCAAAATAGAGGCCGGTAATTCAGAAAAACTCCATGATGAATTCCAGAAAGGGATATCGAAGACCAAGGGAAAATGAATATGATGAGAAACAGATCCACTCCTCGGAAGATACGTTGGAACGAATACTCTGGTCGAATGGACGGATAATCGTCGTATCAGAGAAAGCACCAGAGGTTCTTAACGCGTAGATATCGGCATTATCGAAGGAGCATACTTCCTTCTCGGGGTTCTTGAGCAGGTTCTGATTGACGAATGACGAGGGGGACTCGCCGGAATGAGAACGTGTTCTGGTGGCCTTCGGAAAGTTTGGGCGAAGAAATTCAAAGAGATAAGAAAAGGGAATTACCTGAGAATTCTGAGAGAGATGATCATATATCAACACAGAAGAGAGAAGATATAGGGGCTAAATGGATAGCCATCGAGTAAAAAACGCGTTGGAAGTTGTAGCGTGTCACTTCAACTGTCGTTTCAACTTAATCACCTCGATTCACGAGATAAGTTTTAAAATATATCCGTTGGAATTGTTATACCAACAGATATACTTTGGGGACAATTTTTATGGGTGATTTTCCGCTTATATATTCTGAATAATATTCTGACTATGTTCCTTTTGTTGTGATCAGGATACCGGATTAGGATATTGGTAACATCCTGATGTAGTATCCTGGTAGTGACTAATTAATTCATGTGCAGATTAATGGTACAAGTCTGTAACGTTCAAGTGGACTTCTTCTCCCAAAAACTCGGGCAAATCTGTTAGAATATGCACGTTGAAGCCGGAAGACGTGGACTACAACGTTCACAAAGGGAATATTCGATATATCCCAGATTTGTAGGCTAGTTAGTTAGTTTTACTTTACTATAAATAGGATTGATCGTGTTTTGGTCAAAAATTACCGAAGCAATTAAGTGATCAAATTAGTTAAGTGAGGTAGTGTGCTAATAATGTGTATCAAAAATATGCTAATCTAGTTGTTTGTAAAAACAGTTTTCAGGATACGGATCAGGATATCGAGCTGTATCTACAATCAAACAATGAGCAAAAATGTAAAGGGTGACACGGGATGTACGAGGAAAGCCCTTGATCAATCTAGATCGCCGGCACAAAACCTCGGGAGCTGACAATCGCAGCTGCCTTGTTCTTCTTATTGCTTCAAATATCAGGATACAGTGCAGGATATGATGCGGATCAACTAAGTGTTACAATGTGATTTCGATACAAGTGTAAGTGTGTTGTGAGTGTTTGCAGCTAGAGAGAAAGAGAGCTCGAGAGATTGTGTATCCTTATCTGATCCGATCAATCCTATTTATAGTAAAATAAAACTAACTAGCCTATAAATTCGGGATATATCGAATATTCCCTTTGTGAACGTTGTAGTCCACGTCTTCCGGCTTCAATGTCCATAATTCAACAGATTTGCCCGAGTCTTTGGGAGAAGAAGTCCACTTGAACGTTATAGACTTGTTCCAATAATCTGCAGGTGAATTAATTAGTTACTACCAGGATACTCTATCAGGATGTTACCAATATCCTGGTCCGGTATCCTGATCACAACAAAAGAAACATAGTCAGAATATTAGTCAGGATATATGAGTAAAAAACCACCCATAACAATTGTGACAACCCTCATAAAACCAGGTATCCATACAATTAATTAAATATTAATTAAGTGCTTAATGACTGTGCTGAATTACTTAACTGCTTTCTGATTACTGCATCATACTTACATGTGCATCACATATTACATAATGTCACATCATTATCACATACAAACTTTATTGACATACATGATGCACAAAGCACGGTTAACACAGTTAACGGATAGAACAGGAATATGCTGACGGGGTTCAGTACATAGACAGACAGTGTTTTGAGACCCAGTATGGGCCTGGGACAAGGTACTACACTAGTATGGTGTGTAGGGAAGTAAGGACCATAAAACTGCGTCACTAGGGGATAGATAAAGTGCCGGAAAGTGCCTAAAACCCAATCAAAGTGCAGAATTCTGCATTTTTCAGCAAAATTCAGCTTTTTAACATACTAGTATTATGCAGAAAATTGACTAAATGGTCTTGAATGCTTTCCTAAGTGTCGGGAATTAAAAGTTTCACAAAAAGTTACATAAAAGACACTAAACGGAATAGCTTGACACTTTAACGAACCAGTATCTAACCGAACAACCGGACATTACCCGGAACACCAAAATTTTGCTAGAAGCATTGTTTAATTATTTTTGGACTAGTTATGATCCCCGAACACCCTAACACACTATATAATGTGTCATACACTTAAAACACTAGACTTTACACTTAACCTCCAACTATTATTCAATTTACCATTCAAAAATTACATTTACCCCCCCCCCCTTGGAATTTACAGTCACAAGGACCCCACCAAGATCACCACCTCACTCCTAGATTTTATTTCTTATTTTATTGGATTCTTTCTTGATTGTATGAATAAAATATTGGAAGAGAATAATTATAAGTATGGTAGCAAGATACAAGATCATTTCATTTCACACTTCACTTCATCTCCCTCCCTCCCTTCTCCCTCTCGGCTGACCCCCTACACCCACACCACCATTGTTTTCATTTCAAGTTCATGCAATCCAAGCTCATTTCAAGATGTTAGAAGGTGATTAAGGAAGCTTGAAGCTCTTTAAACTTGAAGAACCTCCATTGCTTGCTTTCATCCACCATTTTCATCATCTTTTCTTCAAGTGTTCTTCCCTAGCTTAGAGCTAGTAGTAAGATCCTTTTTAACCCTTGATACTTCTAATTTTGATTTGTTAAAAGATGTGTTATGTTATAAATCACAAGAACACTAAAAGACATGAACTTGAATCTTGAACTTGAAGCTTACATATGATGAAATCTTGTTGAAATAATGTTGATTAAAGCATACATGACACTTGATTGTTATTTACTTGAGATTATGATGTTAATCATCATGAGGAGCTTGCTAGATTGTGATTAAACACATGATCTAGCAAGTTAGATGATGATTATGTGTTAACCCAAGAATATCATCCTCACTTATAAACATGAACTTGAAAATAGGATGATTTCTTGAAAAATAATAAATAAAGTGAGCTAGTAATCTTATGAATCTAAGATTCATGAATGATTTTCCAAGAAAACCAAGTTCAAAATATGATTTTTAGTAGAACTTGATTCTTACTTAAAACTACAATATTTTTGATAAAACAAATGTAGAGATACTAGAGAAACAAGAAGATGTTATGAATAAACATTTTTGTAAAATGTGTTTACAAGTTGTAAACATCTAAAATTTTCAAGAATGAAGTTTATTAAGAAATAAACACACTTTAAGGGGTAACTAAATCTACTAAACATGCTACCGAGTTACTACAAGTTTTTAATAAATGTTCAAGTTCATATTGTTATATATATTGTATAATTTTTGCACTTGGTAAGTGTAGATTGATTATTGATTGTTGGGATGATTTTTGAAAAGAAAATGATATGCTTTAATAGCATCGACACCTCCGTTTTTAGGGAAACTATGGCAAAATTTTCTAAAAATATAAACACTTAGAAAAATATTTTCTGACAAGTATTTACAAGTACATTTTGATCATAAGCTTTCGATATAAACTTTGCCATAATTTTTGTAACAAAAATACAAATAATGGAGGTTGGTTTTTATAAATAAAAATGGGTAAATATATATATCTAGAATATATATACATATTAAGACACTTGTGTGATTGTTTGTACACTTGGTGAAATGGGTATATTATTTTAGGGTAAAATAATATAACTTAACAAAGTACCGTGAAATTTAATATCCAAAACAATACCGTTACTTATATATATATATATATATATATATATATTTTGGTAAATATTATTTTTGGACAAGGAGAAATATGTTATTTTTGGGAAATAAAAATATATTTTCCTAGTATAGTTAGAAGATATATGATTTTTGTGAAAAATATATATTTTCTAGACAACACATTATTTTCTGGACAACACATTATTTTCGGGACAAAATGAGTTTACAAATATATTTTCTGAAGTGAGACTTGGAAATATATTATTTCGGAAATTACAAATACAATAATACAAATATACATGTATAAAATACCCCATCCTTGGGAAGGAAGTACGAAGTTAAAGACTTGAAAAGTATTAATACAGAGATATTGCTTAAGCAATTATTCCAAAACTAAATATAATTTAAGTTGAAATATTAAGTATTTTGACAAATAATTATACAACTTGGAATAACATTAGAAACGTAACTCCAAAACATTAATACTAAGCAAAGGCACGACCCGTCCGTCTAATAGACGTTAGTACACTGTAGGTGGTCGTGTTTGCTAACAGAGTTTGAGTTACGAGCTGAGGATGCAATACAGTGAGTTCATGTCCCCCTTTTCTTTAAACTGGTTTGTTTATTTACTTCGGGGGTGAAATACATGTTACAAAAGGGTTACTTACAATACAATTGGTATGGTTAGCTTAGGAAAGAACCATAGATCATGAGAATGGGTAGGCGTATACTTGAGGCCATCAAGTATATATAGGACCGAGGGGCATGAGTGATAGATCTATTTGGGTGTAGCGAGCCCACACCCTTGAAGCCAGGGTGGCCCATAGTGGTGACTATGTCTTCCAGCCGGAAGCCCGGTACAACTTTGCTAGGTTTGAGTCTTCCTACACCGTCACACATATCAGTGGCCTTGCAAACCATTGGTGATCTTTTCCTTGTTTGCTATCATACCGGGACTTTCATACATACATTGAATACAAAGGTTTATACATACTCACGAACACATGAACTCGCTCAACTTTTGCTGATTTTTAAAATTACATGTATTTCAGGGAACTAGTGGATCTGGCAAGGGTATGCATGTGTTTTCAAGCTGCGTTTAAATAAAAGATGTCATCCGTGGTCGTAGAGTTTAGGGGATGTATCCTACTCCTGGACGGGATACATGTTTCTAAGCTCAGGTTTGTATAAGTTCTTTTGTCGAGTCTTTGGGAACTCATTTAAACATGTTATGGTTTGTAACTTAATTTGGGTGTCAACTTTTCAGACAAGTATGTTGTGGTATTTTCTAATCTTAATTAATGGATGAACATCTCATGTTGTTATCATATAGCATTGTTATGATTGAATGCTATGGTATTAAGAAGTCACACTAATAACCACGCTTCCGCAAAAGTCAGGGTGTGACAGCTTGGTATCAGAGCTTCGATCGTAGCGATCTAGGATTCTTTCTCGAGTCTAGACTACGATCATTAGGGCTCTCACGAAATGTTTTCATTGCATACACAAAATGTCCAGATCCAGGAAACAAACATTTTTACAAATAAAAGACACAAATTACATTTCAAAGAATTTATTTATATTTCAGTCTGAGAGACTAGGGAGTTAGTCTGAGAGACTAGCTGGGTAGTGCAATATGAGAGACTGGGGAGTTAGTCTGAGAGACTAACTGGGTAGTTCAGTCTGAGAGACTGGGTAGTCTGAGAGACTAGTTGGGGCAGTCTGAGAGACTGGGAGGTTTAGCCTGAGAGGCTGGGTAGTTCAGTTTGGGAAACTGGGAGGTTTAGTCTGAGAGACTGAGTAGTTCAGTCTGAGAGCCTGGGTGGGATAGTCTTGGGAAGACTAGGATGTATACATGCTTACCTTGTTATTATTACATGTTTAATTAATGATTGTTGATATATGTGCATACTTGTGATTGATTTGTTACAGACACCATGTCCTCTTCAGAGAGCGGAGCATCCGACACCATTGATCCCATGGCTATCACTTTGGATGATGAGATCATCCCGACACCCAAGATTCCTATCTCCGACTCAGAGAGTGATCCAGAGATGCTTTCTGATGATACTGACGATTTTCAGCCTTTCGCCTTCCTGGATTTTGGCGATGACATACCACTAGCTGATGGTCTTCCTGGCGAGGATCTACCTCTTGTTCAGATCCCTGCTCCTCTTCCTCTTGCTGCAGTTCCTCTTGAGGATCTGCCTATTGACGCTATGTCTGACGACGACATCGATCTTTTTATTGAGGGTCCCCCTGAGGATGCCCAGGATGGTGGGGCTCCAGTTGATGATTCCGTTGTCGCTCCACTTGTCGAGATCCCAGTTGGTGACGTCATTGCTATTCCACATGAGGAGATTCCCGTTTTCGAGGCTCCTTCCGACCATTCAGGTCCTGATTCATTCGAGTCAGTGTCTTCCAGTACCTTACACGCATTGGGATTACAACGATATCCCACCGATTCTGTTTCGGACACAGCTATGTCCGCCGCACCTGTTGGTCCACACAACGATGATCATGATTTTGATTTTGATGATGAGATGGATCCTGTCTTTCCTCACGACTTTGACCCTGATCATGAGACTGAGTTTGTCCCTGATGATCAGCCTTTTGAGGCACCTGTTGATCCTGATTTCGATCCTGAGCAGGAGATTGGTTTTATTCCTGCTGAGCAGCCCATTGATGCACCTGTCGTTCCTGATGATCAGCTCCTTGATATACCCGATGATCATGAGCTTGCTCCAGCTGACCCCGAGCCTTTGATTGCACCAGAGCCTATACCTGCTCACGATCCTTTGCCCGAGCATGACCTTGCACCTGCCGATGTACCAGTTGTTGCACCACCTCTACCTGACCCGATCCCTGTACTTGTTGATCATTCTCCTTTTGCAGCCCAGATTGACCCCAGATATGCATTCACCCACAATGGGTGGATCGAGGACAACGACGATTTACCTCCTTTTGTTAGACCGGTTACTCCCCCTCCTGCACCTATACATGCACCCATTGACTTTGCACCGTTTCACCCACACATATCTGATGTTCACCGCGCAGATTTACCCATCACATTTCTTCAGGATATCCCTCTTCCCCGTCCCAGGGAAGGACCATCGAGTCAGCAGCCCGGTCATATACCTCCTGTGTCAGCAGCCGATCATTTCATGCCACATTTTACACACACTGCTCCTTTTGTTTCTGCACCCACGGGCGAGCCACCGATTTGGTTTCCGCCCTACACGATGCCTGTTACTGATCCATACCATCCCTTTCACATTGGTTATACGAGGGATGATTTGCTTTTATCACTGCAGCTCCAGCAGGATATGTTGAGTCGTCGAGTCACTGAGCTAGAGAGGATCCCGCGTCCTCCACCTGGTACTGATCCATCGTAGTTTGCTGTTCCACTCTTGCCTTATCCGGATTTCGATATCCGTTTTCTTACCATGGAGCAGCAGATTGGCTGTTTGTTGCATCTCGTTCACACTCTAGAGGAGGAGTTAGCGCGTATGCGCCATTTGCTTTTCATTCCTCCACCTCCTCCTCCACCACCATCAGCTTAGAGGTTTTTGGCATATTTTGATGAGAGTGAAACTATTGAGCCAGATTGCACAGCCTTTGAAGACCACACTTTGACTTTTGACTTTTGATTATTGTAGTTGGTAGACGTTTTGGACAGGGGTGATGTGACCCTCTAGTCCCATTTTGATGTATGATACAATTGTGAAACTTGTAAAACTGTACTTGTGGTCTTGATATATGAAAGCTCAATCGCAACATTCTCATTATATACGTTGTTGGATTACTTGTTTGTGTTATGACATGGGATGTTATGTGTGATTGATAAATGTTATTACATACGCGTACTACATACTTATATGCATATGACCTGACCTATACAATCTTCTTATAGAAGATGCCTCCACGAAGAGAGACATGATTGCCCACTACCGAGGCCGAGTTACAAGAACGCATTTCACGAGCGATAGTAGATTACGAGGCCTCATGCGCTGAAACTAGCGGGGGTACCTCGAGGAACAACCCACCTCATGGTAATGTTTAAGTCGCTTGAGACACATTACGTTACAATTGGATATTCCATGTGCGTTCGCTAATGCTTTCTGTGAATGACGTTACATGTACAGGCTGTACCTTTAAGCAGTTCTTAGACCGTAAACCGCTGAATTTCGACGGCACCGGGGGTGCTGTGGCTTTTGTTCGATGGACAGAGAAGACCGATTCGGTGATAAGAATGAGCAAATGCGTACCAGATCAGCAAGTTACCTACATCTCCGGATTGTTCATAGATGGAGCGCTTTCGTGGTGGAATCTCCAAGTCCAAACTCTGGGAGAGGTAGCAGCATACGCTTTGACTTGGAACGAGCTGAAGGAGCTCATGCGAAAGAAATACTGCTCCAGGGCTGAAATCCAAAAGCTAGAAACTGAATTCTGGAACCTCAAGATGGACGGCCAGAAGATCGCCGAATATGTGCAAAGATTTCACGATCTATCTCACGTGGTACCATACATGGTTAGCCCGGAATTCAAGCGCGTTGAGCGATTCATTTGGGGGTTGGCGCCTCAGATTATGAGTATGGTAACAACGTCAAAGCCGCCGACAATTACTGAGGCTATCGATCTGAGTGTGTCACTGACTGAAGAAGCTATCCGGTTAAACAAGTCATCGGGTGAGAACAAGTGGAAGTTCTCAAACTTTAAGAAGGGCACCAACAACATCAACAAGAAGAAAGAGTCGTACTCACCGGCTGAAACCAGGACTGGGGTTGAAAACAAAGGAAAGGGTTATATGGGCACTTTGCCCAAATGTGATGCGTGTCAGTTGCATCACAACGGGCGATGTCGAGCTGGAAAATGTGAATCTTGTGGAAGAGTTGGTCACTCGAAAGAAACATGCTGGGTTGGTACTGGCCGTGGTGGTCAAAGGGGTTTTGGTAATGGAAACAACAACTGTGGAGGAAATGGATACGGAAACCGCCCTCAGGGAGGAAATGGCGGTAACGGAAACCGTGGTAATTTTGGGAATCAAGCTGGTAATGGAAACCGTGGGGCGAATAACAATCAAGGTGGTAATGGGAACGGTAATGGTCGAGGACCAGGTTGTTTTAATTGTGGAGACGTGGGGCATTTCAAGAGAGAGTGCCCAAAGCTCAATCAAGCACATGGAAGAGTCTTCAACATCGGTGCGAGGGAAGCTCGCCAAGATCCAAACGTAGTCACTGGTACGTTCCCTATCAATCAACGCTTTGCATCTGTAATGTTTGATGCTGGTGCCGATTATAGTTTTGTATCGCTAGAATTTAAGAAAATACTTGGGTTGGGAGCTAGTAAGCTAGATATTCCATATTCGATAGAACTAGCTAATGGGAAGCTAGTAGAAGCAAATGAAGTTATTAGGGGTTGCGTAATAGAACTTGGGGAGCATGAGTTTACACTAGATCTGCTGCCAGTCGAGTTGGGAAGCTTCGACGTGGTAGTGGGGATGGATTGGTTGTCAAGCAACCGAGCAGAGATTGTATGTCATGAGAAGGTCATTCGCGTTCCGATGGCGAATGGAGAAACAATTGTGGTACATGGAGAGAAGCGCGATACGCCCCTAAGAATCATTAGTTATTTGAAGGCTCGAAGGTGTTTGCAGAAAGGATGTGTCGCCTTCTTGGCACGCAATGTGGATAAGGAAGCCGCTGAGCCAAAGATAAAAGACATTCCAATTGTGAAGGAATATCCTGAAGTCTTTCCCGAAGACTAACCAGGATTGCCTCCGCAAAGACAAGTCGAGTTTCACATTGACTTAGTTCCAGGCGCTGCGCTTGTGGCTAAGGCACCTTATCGACTTGCACCCTCCGAGATGCAAGAACTGTCATCACAACTTCAGGAGCTATTGGATAAAGGATTTATCAGGCCAAGCTTCTCGCCTTGGGGAGCTCCAGTTTTGTTCGTCAAGAAGAAGGACGGTAGTTTTCGCATGTGTATCGACTACCGGGAGCTTAACAAGTTGACTATCAAGAATAGATATCCTTTGCCAAGGACTGATGATCTGTTCGATCAACTACAAGGTTCGAGTTGTTACTCCAAGATCGATCTTCGATCGGGTTATCACCAGTTGCGCATACAAGAGGAGAGTATTCCGAAGACTGCCTTTAGGACTCGATATGGGCATTACGAGTTCCTGGTTATGTCGTTTGGTCTGACAAACGCGCCAGCAGTATTCATGGATTTGATGAACACAGTTTGTAAGCCGTACCTTGATAAGTTTGTAATCGTGTTCATTGATGATATTTTAATCTACTCAAAGATGAAGGAAGAACATGGGCAGCATCTAAGAGCCATCTTAGAGCTGCTTAGGAAAAAGAAGTTGTAAACAAAGTTCTCGAAGTGCGAATTTTGGTTACGCGAGGTTTAGTTCCTTGGTCACATGGTTAACGGAAATGGAATCCATGTGGATCCCACAAAGATCGAGGCAATCAAGAATTGGGAGACTCCAAAGACGCCAACCGAGATTCGACAATTCTTAGGTTTGGCAGGATATTATCGCAGATTTATTGATGATTTCTCAAAAATCGCTCAACCATTGACCTCCCTCACACAGAAAGACAAGAAGTACGAATGGGGAGACAAGTAAGAAGAAGCGTTTCAGTTGTTGAAAAACAAGCTTTGCGATGCACCGATCTTATCCCTACCCGAAGGCACTGACGACTTCGTGGTATATTGCGACGCCTCGCGTTAAGGTTTAGGATGCGTGCTGATGCAGCGACAGAAGGTTATAGCCTATGCTTCATGCCAGTTGAAGGTTCATGAGAAAAATTACACCATGCATGACTTGGAGTTAGGCGCAGTGGTGTTCTCATTAAAGATCTGGCGACATTACTTGTATGGCACGTGATGCACAATCTTTACTGATCACAAGAGTTTACAGCACATTTTTTTTATCAAAAAGAGCTTAACATGAGACAGAGACGATGGGTAGAGTTGTTAAATGATTATGATTGTGAGATCAAGTATCACCCAGGGAAGGCGAATGTGGTCACCGATGCCTTGAGTCAGAAAGAAAGAATCAAGCCCATAAGGGTTAGGGCTTTGGAAATGATTGTTTAAACGGACCTCTCATTGCGCATTCGTGCCGCGCAGAGTGAAGCTCTTAAGAAGGAAAATCTTGTGAATGAATATCTCCGTGGGATGGAGAAACAATTGGTACCCAAGGAGGATGGAACATTGTGTTTCTTGGGAAGAATTTGGGTTCCTCTCTTTGGTGGTTTGAGAGAAGTAATTTTCGATGAAGCCCACAAGTCACGATACTCGATCCATCCAGCATCGGATAAAATGTACCAAGATTTAAAGGATTTCTATTGGTGGCCGAGATTAAAAGGCGACGTTGCAACGTATGTTGGCAAATGTTTGACTTGCGCTAAGGTAAAGGCCGAATACCAGAAACCTTCAGGTCTCTTGCAGCAACCTGAAATACCCCAATGGAAATGGGAACAAATTTCAATGGACTTTATAACAAAATTGCCAAGAACACCCAGAGGTCATGATATGATTTGGGTAATCATAGACCGTCTGACCAAATCAGCACACTTTTTGCCCATCAAGGAGAAAGACAATACTAGCAAGCTTGCTGAGCTATACCTGAGAGAGATTGTTGCACGACATGGAGAGCCTCTCTCGATTATCTCTGATAGAGACGGAAGGGTTGTATCGAGGATTTGGCAATCCTTCCAAGAAGCCTTTGGTTCTCAGTTGAATCTGAGTACTGCATTCCATCCGTAGACAGATGGCCAGAGCGAGCGAATGATTCAAATGTTGGAGGATATGTTACGAGCTTGCGTGATGGATTTGGGTGGTAGTTGGGACACTCACTTACCCTTGGTAGAATTCTCTTACAACAACAGCTACCATGCGAGCATCCAAGTTGCACCGTTTGAAGCTCTCTATGGACGCAAGTGTCGATCACCGCTATGCTGGGCAGACGCGGGAGATAGACAGCTTGTCGGTCCCGAATTGGTTCAAGAGACGACTGATAAGATTACACAGATCCGAGAGCGCATAAAGGCGGCTCGTGATCGACAAAAGAGTTACGCGGATCGAAGAAGGAAACCTCTGGAGTTTAAGGTAGGAGATATGGTTTTGTTAAAGGTTTCACCCTGGAAGGGTGTGGCACGCTTTGGGAAGCGTGGGAAGTTGAACCCGCGATACATTGGACCATTCAAAATCCTGGAAAGGATTGGTCTTGTAGCTTACAAGTTGGATCTACCCGCAGAACTAAATGGCGTTCATGATACATTTCATGTATCTAACCTGAAAAAGAGTCCAACTCAAGAAACAATTGTCATACCACCCATAACAATTGTGACAGCCCTCATAAAACCAGGTATCCGTATAATTAATTAAATATTAATTAAGTGCTTAATGACTGTGCTGAATTACTTAACTGCTTTCTGATTACTGCATCATAGTTACATGTGCATCACATATTACATAATGTCACATCATTGTCACATACAAACTTTATTGACATACATGATGCACAAAGCACGGTTAGCACAGTTAACGGATAGAACGGGAATATGCTGACGGGGTTCAGTACATAGACAGACAGTGTTTTGAGACCCAGTATGGGCCATGGACAAGGTACTACACTAGTACGGTGTGTAGGGAAGTAAGAACCATAAAACTGCGTCACTAGGTGATAGATAAAGTGCCGGAAAGTGCCTAAAACCCACTCAAATTGCAGAATTCTGCATTTTTCAGCAAAATTCATCTTTTTGACTAAATGGTCCTGAATGCTTTCCTAAGTGTCGGGAATTAAAAGTGTCACAAAAAGTTACATAAAAGACACTAAACAGAATAGCTTGACACTTTAACGAACATGTATCAAACCGAACAACCGGACATTACCCGGAACACAAAATTTTTGCTAGAAGCATTGTTTAATTATTTTTGGACTAGTTATGATACCCGAACACCCTAACACACTATATAATGTGTCATACACTTAAACCACTAGACTTTAGACTTAACCTCCAACTATTATTCAATTTACCATTCAAAAATTACATTTACCTCCCCCCCCCCCCCTTGGAATTGACTGTCACAAGGACCCCACCAAGATCACCACCTTACTCCTAGATTTTATTTCTTATTTTATTGGATTCTTGCTTGATTGTATGAACAAAATATTGGAAGAGAATGATTATAAGTATGGTAGCAAGATACAAGATCATTTCATTTCACACTTCACTTCATCTCCCTCACTCCCTCCCTTCTCCCTCTCGGCCGACCCCCTACACCCATACCACCATTGTTTTCAGTTCAAGTTCAAGCAATCCAAGCTCATTTCAAGATGTTAGAAGGTGATTAAGGAAGCTTGAAGCTCTTCAAACTTGAAGAACCTCCATTGCTTGCTTTCATCCACCATTTTCATCATCTTTTCTTCAAGTGTTCTTCCCTAGCTTAGAGCTAGTAGTAAGATACTTTTTAACCCTTGATACTTCTAATTTTGATTTGTTAAAAGATTTGTTATGTTATAAATCACAAGAACACTAAAAGACATGAGCTTAAATCTTGAACTTGAAGCTTACATATGATGAAATCTTGTTGAAATAATGTTGATTAAAGCATGCATGACACTTGATTGTTATTTACTTGAGATTATGATGTTGATCATCATGAGGAGCTTGCTAGATTGTGATTAAACACATGATCTAGAAAGTTAGAGGATGATTATATGTTAACCCAAGAAGATCATCCTCACTTATAAACATGAACTTGAAAATAGGATGATTTCTTGAAAAATAATAAATAAAGTGAGCTAGTAATCTTATGAATCTAAGATTCATGAATGATTTTCCAAGAAAACCAAGTTCAAAATATGATTTTTAGTAGAACTTGATTCTTACTTAAAACTACACTATTTTTGATAAAACAAATGTAGAGATACTAGAGAAACAAGAAGATGTTATGAATAAATATTTTTGTAAAATGTGTGTACAAGTTGTAAACATCTAAACTTTTCAAGAATGAAGTTTATTAAGAAATAAACACACTTTAAGGGGTAACTAAGTCTACTAAACATGCTACCGAGTTACTACAAGTTTTTAATAAAAGTTCAAGTTCATATTGTTATATATATTGTATAATTTTTGCACTTGGTAAGTGTAGATTGATTATTGATTGTTGGGATGATTTTTGAAAAGAAAACGATATGATTTAATAGCATGGACACCTCCGTTTTTAGGGGAAACTATGGCAAAATTTTCTAAAAATATAAACACTTAGAAAAATATTTTCTGACAAGTATTTACAAGTACATTTTGATCATCGGCTTTCGATATAAACTTTGCCATAATTTGTATAACAAAAATACAAATAATGGAGGTTGGTTTTTATAAATAAAAATGGGTAAACATATATATTTAGAATATATATACATATTAAGACACTTGTGTGATTGTTTGTATACTTGGTGAAATGGTTATATTATTTTAGGGTAAAATAATATAACTTAACAAAGTACCGTGAAATTTACTATCCAAAACAATACCGTTACTTATATATATATATTTTTTGGTAAATATTATTTTTGGACAAGGAGAAATATATTATTTTTGGGAAATAAAAATATAGTTTTCCTAGTATAGTTAGAAGATATATGATTTTTTGGGAAAAATATATATTTTCTGGACAACACATTATTTTCGGGACAAAATGAGTTTACAAATATATTTTCTGAAGTGAGACTTGGAAATATATTATTTAGGAAATTACAAACACAATAATACAAATATACATGTATAAAATACCCCATCCTTGGGAAGGAAATACGAAATTAAAGACTTAAAAAGTATTAATACAGAGATATTGCTTAAGCAATTATTCCAAAACTAAATATAATTTAAGTTGAAATATTAATTATTTTGACAAATAATTATACAACTTGGAATAACATTAGAAACGTAACTCCAAAACATTAATACTAAGCAAAGGCACGACCCGTCCGTCTAATAGACGTTAGTACACTGTAGGTGGTCTTGTTTGCAGACACAGTTTGAGTTACAAGCTGAGGACGCAATACAGTGAGTTCATGTCCCCCTTTTCTTTAAATTGTTTTGTTTATTTACTTCGGGGGTGAAAAACATGTTACAAAAGGGTTACTTACAATACAATTGGTATGGTTAGCCTAGGAAAGAACCATAGATCATGTGAATAGGTAGGCGTATACTTGAGGCCATCAATCCTCTTGTAGGACCGAGGGGCATGAGTGATAGATATATTTGGGTGTAGCGAGCCCACACCCATGAGGCCAGGGTGGCCCATTGTGGTGACTATGTCTTCCAGCCGGAAGCCCAGTACAACTTTGCTAGGTTTGTGTCACACCCCGACCGCGTAAAACAACAAATCGCGGCGGAAACATCGGGGCGTGTTGCGACAGAATTAATTGTTTCAAATCCATGGCAAACAAAGTGTATTTTATTTATTAAACAAGGGTGTTACATTGTTTCAAACAGGAAATTAACGAGTTCAGCACATAATTAAACATAGTCTATCTTCTTTTAAAGTCTCTAAGGCACAGGTCCGCCCTAGTATCATGATCAACATCCTATGGAAAAGCACCTGAAAACACATGTGAAAATAGGTACGTCAGCATAAAAATGCCTGTGAGATACATAGGTTTTGTGAAAATAGGATTCATGACTTATGTTTGAGAAAATGTTTAGTCATGAACCTTGTTATTTGCTTTGTCTTGTAAATCATTTGAAAACAATAAGATCAGATGATATGTATAAGTAAATGTCAGGTTAAATAAATATCCATGTAAAAATGTGTTTGTATAAGGTAAGTTGTTTGTAAATCAATGTCTTGTGAAAAGTATGTTATTTGTATAAAATGTTATATGTATCAAACTGAAATGATTCAAATAACGTTACGCCATGTAATACCATACAAACATTTATATATAGGAAGTACCAGCGGCGTATCCACCATGCTTGTATCATATTACACACGCATCGTTAACTTAATCACTTAATCAAACCAAACCAACCAATGTAAGAAGTCTATGATTAACCCAATTGTCAATTGTATTGAATAATATGTCAAAGTGTTTATGTCAAGATGTAAATCATGTCAAATGTCTATGTCAAATATCCATGTCAAAAGTCCATGTCAAAATGTCATGTATGGCAAGCGAAATGTCTCAACTAAACCATATGCACGAAAACAAAGTATTGAAGTAAAACTTGGTTTAAATCAAAGCTATGTTTTGTGTAAATGCATGCAACTATTTAATATGTACATTTATGCGGTATTGTGAATATGCATACATCCAAGCCTGGCGACTGTGGTGATAAACCCTTTAAACAAATTAAAGGTCTATCTGTCTTAATGTCAACGAATTCGGTCATTCCTTTCTGTCCCCTTACCCTGGGATGTCCGGAACGGGAGTTGTCAATTCCTATGGTACCACTACCTACTAACGAACGGCGTAGCTAATGTTAATGGATATATTGTCCCATGTAAACAAACCAAATGTCATAACAAAATGTGAGCATGTGAAAAAAAAACAATGCACTAAGTATGTAATCAAATGAACATACATAGCGTGAAATGTCATGTAAAACGATGTACTAAGTAATGCACACAATGGGCACACCTAGCATGAAATGTCAGGTAAAACAATGTACTAAGTAATGCACACAATGGGCACACCTAGCAGGAAATGTCATGTAAAACAATGTACTAAGTAATGCACACAATGGGCACACCTAGCAGGAAATGTCATGTAAAACGATGTACTAAGTAATGCACACAATTGGGCACACCTAGCATGAAATGTAATGAAATCATGTACTATAATGTACTAACGAACATAGCAGGTATATGATGTGAAAACAGGAAAGCATGAATGTAACAAGTAGGCACATGTGTTCCACCCCAAAACAGTTTGGAAAACAGTAAAAGAGGGGTCTATGTACTCACTTGAGATTGCTCAGTTGTATAAAGATAACCACCAAGCAATGCAAGAGATCTCGGAATTAAACGGCACCTAGTATAGGTAACTATGTTAATAAACCGGACCTATCTCGGAAGACTGGGTAGCATTAGGGTTTGTAAACCAAATGAGTGTCGGAACTCACGTGATATGGTTTAACAAAGCCTACATGCTAAATGAAACTTAACATAATTGTTTACGACCCATTACGACCCGTTTAGGAAGCTTATGCTACTTTAACGTGTCGTGCGCGTGAAACGCGTTCGGACCGCCTAACTAGTCCTATGACAAGTATTATATGCCTAAACATGTTACAAAATCAGTTACGTGACAAAAGTTTAGGTTACATATGCTAAATTACCAATTATGTATGAAAAGGGGTATTCTGGTAATTTACCTAAGGCATATAAACTACCTATCATACAACTACTTAAACGATGTGACCATAGGGTATAACCTCGGAAGGTTATTCCCTACACTAAGGTCACCCAATGTATTTGGTCGGATCCTAATGATCGACCAAACTGGGTCGGGTTCGAAGGTATAGGCGATTTATTAGATCGCCTACCCTACGACCCTAGACAACGTGGTAATCAGTAGGCATAGTCCCAAGGGACTATGACCATCGTGATTACAATCACGTTGCGAAGTTCTAACGAACTTCGCATTGACCATCACTGGTCAACGCTGAAAGTCAAACAAAGTTTGACTTTCTGACTCGAAAAGCAGTAAAAATAAGGAAAAGAACGAAAGAATACTTACGAAGGGTCCCCGAATGCTAATCTAGATCAGTATAGTTCAGGTATGAAACAAGGTTTCAACTTAGAACACAACTAATAAGATTCTAGTGCTTAAAAACAATGAAAGGCATGGGGTATATATAGTTTTTGGTGAACCGTTGAGATTGTTTCTTGGAAAAGGGGAAAAGATCTAGCCCGTACACTTGTCACAAAGTTGTGGTGGCTAAAAATGGACACCATAGGAGTTTAACAAGTGTCATTTGGCCTTTGGGAGGTGTTAAGGGCTGAATAAATGAGTTTATGCATTTTTTTATATATATATTTTTTTTATTATTTTAGCAGTTTTGCAGTTTTGGTTCCTGTGCGCGTATCGTCGTGTTTTGGCACTTCTAACACCCGTCAAGCCCATTTTTAAGCTTCATAAGGATGTTAAAGTATAGGAAACATGAAACATGCTCAAAAATATCTCGGATGTCGGTTCGTTTGGTCGTACGATCGCGATGTTCGCCTAATTACGACGGTATGCGCATAAGCGCGAAAAACGAACCAAACGACGAAACGAATGGATTTTTCTTAAGGCGAACCCTAAAATATAATGTAGTCATGCTTCCATAAATTTTTGGATGTCCAGATGTATTCAGAACGTAAGTTATGCGCGAAAATGCAAACTTGTGCACTTTTTGACACTTTTAGTCCCTGAATGTTCCAAAAGTTTATTTTAGCACACCAAACCCCTCAAAGCCTATTTATAAGCTATGTAAAGGATATTTAAGGTGTGTTTAACTTATGGTTATGTTTCGGAATGTTCGTTACAGTTCAAATTGACATACTTTCGCAGTTTGTCATATTTAGTCCCTGTAAGCGAATTAACTTGTTTTTGCCATACCAAAGCCTTCAAAACTTATTTCTAAGTTATGTAAAGGTTATTTAAGGTATGTTGAGTATATGTTGATGTTCCGGAGTATTTCTCGCATTAAACTGAGTACGTTTACGCACTAGTTTGCGTATAACTCTCCAGAAAGCGATGTAGAGTTTGAAATTACATAAAAGTCAAAACATGAAAAATGTATAACATAACAAAACAAACATTGGGATCAAATAACATTGTTTTATTGATAACAGAACTGTTCATAGTGATTACAAGCACAGTTGTTACAGTCTCCCCTACTTGTGGAAATTTCGTCCCGAAATTTATTTAGAGGAAACTTGTGGAAAAAGATGTGGATATTTCGCCTTCATTTGATCTTCGCGTTCCCAAGTAAACTCAGGTCCACGTTTAGCTTCCCAGCGAACTTTGACCAAAGGAATGCGCTTGCGTTTAAGCCACTTGACTTCACGTTCCATGATTTCCACTGGCTTCTCAACAAATTTCAGTGTTTTGCCAACACGAATTTCGTCAAGCGGTATGGAGTAGTTCTCTTCAGCTGTACACTTCTTGAGATTGGACACGTGAAAAGTTGGATGAACATTTCCAAGTTCAGGAGGTAACTCGAGTCTGTAGGCTACCTTTCCGATTCTTTCGACGATCTTGAATGGTCCAACGTATCTAGGTGCAAGTTTTCCTTTCTTTCCAAATCTGATCACACCTTTCCAAGGTGAGACCTTAAGTAATACTCGATCACCGACTTGAAATTCCAAGGCTTTGCGTTTTGGGTCCGCGTAAATCTTCTGACGGTTTCTAGCTGCCTGAAGGTTATCACGAACTTTCTTGACCTTGTCAGTTGTCTCTAAAATGAGGGCAGGTCCAGTAAGTTGAGCCTCGCCAATCTCATTCCAGCAGACTGGTGAACGACATTTTCGACCATAGAGAGCTTCGAAAGGAGCCATTTTGATGCTAGTGTGATAACTGTTGTTGTAGGAGAATTCAATCAATTTAAGATGTGAATCCCAGCTACCACCAAAATCGATCACACAAGCTCTTAGCATATCCTCCAGAGTCTGGATTGTTCTCTCAGATTGACCGTCCGTTTGCGGATGATAAGCTGTGCTCAGATTAAGTTGGGTCCCCATGGCAGATTGCATGGTTCTCCAAAAATGAGAAGTGAAACGAGCATCTCTGTCAGAAATGATGTTCAAAGGAACACCATGTCGAGCCACAATTTCATCTACATAGATTTGAGCAAGTCTGTCAGTAGGAAAATCCTCGCGGATTGGCAAGAAATGTGCTGACTTTGTAAGACGATCAACGACTACCCAGATGGCATCATGACCTTTCTTTGTGCGCGGGAGTTTGGTAATGAGATCCATAGTAATGTTTTCCCATTTCCAAACTGGGATCTCTGGTTGCTCCAATAAACCAGAAGGACGCTGATGTTCAGCCTTAACCTTTAGACAAGTAAGGCATTTGGATACGTATAAGGCAATGTCTTTCTTCATACCAGGCCACCAATAGTGAATACGAAGATCCTTATACATTTTATCTGAGCCCGGATGAATAGAATAACGAGACTTATGGGCTTCATCCATAAGCAAGGTACGAAGATCATCCTGGCTTGGGACCCACAAATGGTCCATGAAGTAATATGATCCATTGTCCTTCAGTTCCAGAGCAGGTGTTATGTGATAAGGAAATTCCTTATCCATCAAACCTTGTGAAACACAAGATTGTTGAGACTGAGAAATGCGTGCTTGAATATCGGATCGAGCTTGAATAACAGATTGAACACGTACACAATGAAGCTTAGTACGTTCCTTACGACTCAATGCATCAGCTACGACATTCGCCTTACCAGGATGGTAGCGAATTTCGCAATCATAGTCGTTTAAAAGCTCAACCCAACGTCGCTGTCTCATGTTGAGTTCTTTCTGGTTGAAGATATGCTGAAGACTTTTGTGGTCAGTGAAAACCACACATTTTGTACCGTACAAATAGTGTCTCCAGATCTTGAGAGCAAAGACAACTGCACCCAACTCAAGATCATGAGTGGTGTAGTTCTTCTCATGTATCTTCAACTGCCTCGATGCATAAGCTATGACTTTGTTCCTTTGCATAAGAACACAGCCAAGACCCAATTTCGATGCATCACAATACACAACAAAATCATCATCACCCTCAGGCAATGATAGAACAGGCGCATCGCAAAGCTTCTGCTTCAAGTGTTGAAAAGCTTCCTCTTGTTTGTTTCCCCAGTAAAAAGGCATTTTCTTCTGAGTTAGAGCAGTTAGAGGAACTGCAATCTTCGAGAAGTTTTCTATGAAGCGGCGATAATAACCCGCTAGACCAAGAAAAGAACGAACTTCAGTAGGAGTAGAAGGTGTATCCCAATCCTTAATCGCACTGATCTTGGAGGGATCTACATGAATACCTCGTTCGTTGATAACATGTCCTAAAAATTGAACCTCTTTAAGCCAGAATTCACACTTGGAGAATTTGGCGAAAAGTTGCTCTTTCTTTAGGAGTTCCAGAGTAAGACGAAGATGTTGCTCGTGGTCAGCTTGCGTCTTAGAGTATATCAAGATGTCATCAATAAAAACAATGACGAACTGATCCAAATAAGGTTTACAGACCCTATTCATTAAGTCTATGAAAACAGCCGGAGCATTAGTCAAACCGAATGGCATGACTGTGAATTCATAATGCCCATAACGAGTACGGAACGCTGTCTTCGGAATGTCTTCTTCTTGCACACGAAGTTGATGATATCCGGAACGTAGATCAATCTTCGAAAAATAAGAAGCACCTTGTAACTGATCAAAGAGGTCGTCTATGCGAGGTAAGGGATATCGATTCTTGATGGTAAGCTTGTTAAGCTCACGATAATCGATACACATCCTAAAGGATCCATCCTTCTTCTTGACAAAAAGAACGGGAGCACCCCAAGGTGAAAAACTAGGACGTATAAAACCTTTGTCAGAGAGCTCCTGAAGCTGTTTAGACAACTCTTGCATCTCAGATGGTGCAAGACGATATGGAGCTCTGGCAATGGGATTTGCACCAGGTACGAGATCAATGCGGAACTCGACTTGGCGTGCTGGAGTTAGACCAGGTAAATCTTCAGGGAACACTTCAGAATAATCCCGAACGACAGGAATATCTGAAATAGACTTACCCTTGCCTTTATCTTCTGTAACATGTGCTAAGAAAGCCACATAGTTCTTCTGCAGATACTTCCGAGCTTTGAAACAAGACATGAGTTTGAGACCACCGGTAGGCTTCTCACCTTGAACCTGCAGGATCTCGCCTGTCGAAAGCGGCACACGAACTATCTTCTCAGAACAAACTATCTCTGCGTGATGCTTGGATAACCAATCCATTCCCACAATAACGTCGAAGCTTCCAAGTTGCATAGGCGCGAGGTCAATAGGAAAAAGATGGTTGTTAAGGTTCAACTGGCAGTTGCGAAGAACAGAATCAAGAACAATGGGTTCACCACTAGCAACTTCTACTGTCAAAGGTTTGCCTAGTTTCGTTCTAGACACGCGAAGCATTTGCTCAAAAGACAAAGACACGAAACTCTTATCGGCACCGGAATCGAAAAGAACATATGCAGGCTGATTATTAATAAAGAACGTACCGTTCACCACATTATCGTCAGCCTGTGCCTCTTGGGCATTCATGTTAAAAACTCGGCCTCTAGCCGGAGCCGGATTCTGATTCTGGTTCTGGTTGGCTAGCCTTGGGCACCGGTTTCTATAGTGGGTCAGATCCCCACAATTGTAACAAGCACCTGGTGGGTATTGTGGTCTTGCAGCTTGACCCTGTTGCTGAGCAGGAGGCTGAGCAACTTGTTGAACCGGGTTCTGAACCGCGGGATTCTGAGCAGATCGACAAACATTGGCGAGATGGCCTGATTTCCCACAGTTAGTACAGAAACGGCATGGAAGTTGCGGTTGGTGGTGACTGTTGCATCTATTGCACAAAGGTGCATTCCCTGAATATGGTTTCTTTGCTGGAAACTGTGCGGGTTGGTTGGGAGCTACCTGGTTAGCTTGGGCAGTGATAGCAAAATTTTGGGAAGCCTTACGCTTCCTTGACCTCTTCGAAGAACCAGAGTTCTTTCCATTCAAGTTTTGACCTTTCTTGCTATCTTCCTTGTCAACCGACTGCTTCTTGCCCTTGTCACCCTTTCGGTGCAACTTGTTCTTCCGGATCTGCGACTCAGTCAATGTTGCAGATAACTCGATCGCCTGACGAAGTGTGGCAGGGTTACTACCAGTAAGAATGTCTTGTACCGAGTCAGGTAGGCCATCGATGTATCTCTCGATAGCCTTGTCGAGTGGGGTGACCATTGTTGGGCAAAGCAAACTCAACTCTTCAAACCGATCAGTATAAGCCCTGTGCTCACCACTATCTTGCTTCAAAACATCAAACTCTTTCTCCAACGCTCGCTGCTCATGGCGAGGACAGAATTCCCTCATCATAAGGGCTCTAAGTTCAGCCCATGTCTGTGCGAGAGCAACTTCAGCACCCCGGTCTCTCATAACCCCGTTCCACCATGTCAAAGCCCTCTTCTGAAATACGCTCGAGGAGAACTCGACCTTGCGATTATCCGGACACTGCACATGGCGAAAAGTATTCTCTATGCTCTCGAACCACTGAAGAAGCCCGGTCGCTCCCTCAGAACCACTAAACTTGAGTGGTTTAGCCTGGTTAAAATCCTTGTATTTGCATGGAACATTGTTGTTGTTGTTGGCCTGGTTCCACAGAGCAAAGAGATTTGGAAATTGAGCAGCCATCTGCTCTGAAATGATTTCTGCCAGTTCGGCAGTTGCTATCTGGGGTTCGCGTCGAGGAGGCATTCTAAAAGAGGAAAACATGAAAGGAAACGAGTGAGATGATTGGATGAAAAGAATGAGATGATAAAAACAAGAATTGCAAACAGCATAGATGGTGGTCATTCGTCCGTATCACAAAGCAAACAAACGACTCACAGTGACTAATCAAAGTAAATGGATTAAAAATAATGTATAATGAAGACATGCTCGCCTATAAGTGAACACTCACTCCAAGAATTCCCAGGTAAGCACAACTGGTCTCGCGTCTGGTTGAGATGTATACGAAGTGCTTGCCTAGACAGAAAACCCAGAATACAGGCATTCACCCTTCCAGTTTGCACATGTTCACATTATTTAAAACCCAAAACGTTTGACGGGATTTTGAAAATTAGAAGGCACAAGGCCAAAAACCAAACTTGAAAAGGGTTCAAAACCATAAAACAGAGGGTTCAAAACCTTACAATTAAGGGTTCAAAACCTTGTAAAAATTTATTCAAAAACAGATGATTGTTTTTCAAAAATCGTTTCGGAAAAATTTTGGTTCCTTGTTTTGTTAATCACCTAAGGATAGGTGATGTACATGTTTTAAGATCTAAACACAAGATAACTTGTGTTAGGTTCCTAGAAAAGTTATAGTCTAGGTCAAAGCATTACTAATAACCTAATTCCCTATAACCATTGGCTCTGATACCAACTCTTCTGTCACACCCCGACCGCGTAAAACAACAAATCGCGGCGGAAACATCGGGGCGTGTTGCGACAGAATTAATTGTTTCAAATCCATGGCAAACAAAGTGTATTTTATTTATTAAACAAGGGTGTTACATTGTTTCAAACAGGAAATTAACGAGTTCAGCACATAATTAAACATAGTCTATCTTCTTTTAAAGTCTCTAAGGCACAGGTCCGCCCTAGTATCATGATCAACATCCTATGGAAAAGCACCTGAAAACACATGTGAAAATAGGTACGTCAGCATAAAAATGCCTGTGAGATACATAGGTTTTGTGAAAATAGGATTCATGACTTATGTTTGAGAAAATGTTTAGTCATGAACCTTGTTATTTGCTTTGTCTTGTAAATCATTTGAAAACAATAAGATCAGATGATATGTATAAGTAAATGTCAGGTTAAATAAATATCCATGTAAAAATGTGTTTGTATAAGGTAAGTTGTTTGTAAATCAATGTCTTGTGAAAAGTATGTTATTTGTATAAAATGTTATATGTATCAAACTGAAATGATTCAAATAACGTTACGCCATGTAATACCATACAAACATTTATATATAGGAAGTACCAGCGGCGTATCCACCATGCTTGTATCATATTACACACGCATCGTTAACTTAATCACTTAATCAAACCAAACCAACCAATGTAAGAAGTCTATGATTAACCCAATTGTCAATTGTATTGAATAATATGTCAAAGTGTTTATGTCAAGATGTAAATCATGTCAAATGTCTATGTCAAATATCCATGTCAAAAGTCCATGTCAAAATGTCATGTATGGCAAGCGAAATGTCTCAACTAAACCATATGCACGAAAACAAAGTATTGAAGTAAAACTTGGTTTAAATCAAAGCTATGTTTTGTGTAAATGCATGCAACTATTTAATATGTACATTTATGCGGTATTGTGAATATGCATACATCCAAGCCTGGCGACTGTGGTGATAAACCCTTTAAACAAATTAAAGGTCTATCTGTCTTAATGTCAACGAATTCGGTCATTCCTTTCTGTCCCCTTACCCTGGGATGTCCGGAACGGGAGTTGTCAATTCCTATGGTACCACTACCTACTAACGAACGGCGTAGCTAATGTTAATGGATATATTGTCCCATGTAAACAAACCAAATGTCATAACAAAATGTGAGCATGTGAAAAAAAACAATGCACTAAGTATGTAATCAAATGAACATACATAGCGTGAAATGTCATGTAAAACGATGTACTAAGTAATGCACACAATGGGCACACCTAGCATGAAATGTCAGGTAAAACAATGTACTAAGTAATGCACACAATGGGCACACCTAGCAGGAAATGTCATGTAAAACAATGTACTAAGTAATGCACACAATGGGCACACCTAGCAGGAAATGTCATGTAAAACGATGTACTAAGTAATGCACACAATTGGGCACACCTAGCATGAAATGTAATGAAATCATGTACTATAATGTACTAACGAACATAGCAGGTATATGATGTGAAAACAGGAAAGCATGAATGTAACAAGTAGGCACATGTGTTCCACCCCAAAACAGTTTGGAAAACAGTAAAAGAGGGGTCTATGTACTCACTTGAGATTGCTCAGTTGTATAAAGATAACCACCAAGCAATGCAAGAGATCTCGGAATTAAACGGCACCTAGTATAGGTAACTATGTTAATAAACCGGACCTATCTCGGAAGACTGGGTAGCATTAGGGTTTGTAAACCAAATGAGTGTCGGAACTCACGTGATATGGTTTAACAAAGCCTACATGCTAAATGAAACTTAACATAATTGTTTACGACCCATTACGACCCGTTTAGGAAGCTTATGCTACTTTAACGTGTCGTGCGCGTGAAACGCGTTCGGACCGCCTAACTAGTCCTATGACAAGTATTATATGCCTAAACATGTTACAAAATCAGTTACGTGACAAAAGTTTAGGTTACATATGCTAAATTACCAATTATGTATGAAAAGGGGTATTCTGGTAATTTACCTAAGGCATATAAACTACCTATCATACAACTACTTAAACGATGTGACCATAGGGTATAACCTCGGAAGGTTATTCCCTACACTAAGGTCACCCAATGTATTTGGTCGGATCCTAATGATCGACCAAACTGGGTCGGGTTCGAAGGTATAGGCGATTTATTAGATCGCCTACCCTACGACCCTAGACAACGTGGTAATCAGTAGGCATAGTCCCAAGGGACTATGACCATCGTGATTACAATCACGTTGCGAAGTTCTAACGAACTTCGCATTGACCATCACTGGTCAACGCTGAAAGTCAAACAAAGTTTGACTTTCTGACTCGAAAAGCAGTAAAAATAAGGAAAAGAACGAAAGAATACTTACGAAGGGTCCCCGAATGCTAATCTAGATCAGTATAGTTCAGGTATGAAACAAGGTTTCAACTTAGAACACAACTAATAAGATTCTAGTGCTTAAAAACAATGAAAGGCATGGGGTATATATAGTTTTTGGTGAACCGTTGAGATTGTTTCTTGGAAAAGGGGAAAAGATCTAGCCCGTACACTTGTCACAAAGTTGTGGTGGCTAAAAATGGACACCATAGGAGTTTAACAAGTGTCATTTGGCCTTTGGGAGGTGTTAAGGGCTGAATAAATGAGTTTATGCATTTTTTTATATATATATTTTTTTTATTATTTTAGCAGTTTTGCAGTTTTGGTTCCTGTGCGCGTATCGTCGTGTTTTGGCACTTCTAACACCCGTCAAGCCCATTTTTAAGCTTCATAAGGATGTTAAAGTATAGGAAACATGAAACATGCTCAAAAATATCTCGGATGTCGGTTCGTTTGGTCGTACGATCGCGATGTTCGCCTAATTACGACGGTATGCGCATAAGCGCGAAAAACGAACCAAACGACGAAACGAATGGATTTTTCTTAAGGCGAACCCTAAAATATAATGTAGTCATGCTTCCATAAATTTTTGGATGTCCAGATGTATTCAGAACGTAAGTTATGCGCGAAAATGCAAACTTGTGCACTTTTTGACACTTTTAGTCCCTGAATGTTCCAAAAGTTTATTTTAGCACACCAAACCCCTCAAAGCCTATTTCTAAGCTATGTAAAGGATATTTAAGGTGTGTTTAACTTATGGTTATGTTTCGGAATGTTCGTTACAGTTCAAATTGACATACTTTCGCAGTTTGTCATATTTAGTCCCTGTAAGCGAATTAACTTGTTTTTGCCATACCAAAGCCTTCAAAACTTATTTCTAAGTTATGTAAAGGTTATTTAAGGTATGTTGAGTATATGTTGATGTTCCGGAGTATTTCTCGCATTAAACTGAGTACGTTTACGCACTAGTTTGCGTATAACTCTCCAGAAAGCGATGTAGAGTTTGAAATTACATAAAAGTCAAAACATGAAAAATGTATAACATAACAAAACAAACATTGGGATCAAATAACATTGTTTTATTGATAACAGAACTGTTCATAGTGATTACAAGCACAGTTGTTACAGTTTGAGTCTTCCTACATCGTCACACATATCAGTGGCCTTGCAAACCATTGGTGATCTTTTCCTTGTTTGCTATCATACCTGGACTTTCATACATACATTGAATAAAAAGGTTTATACGTACTCATGAACACATGAACTCGCTCAACTTTTGTTGATTTTTCAAATTACATGTATTTCAGGGAACTAGTGGATCTGGCAAGGGTATGCATGTGTTTTCAAGTTGCGTTTAAATAAAAGATGTCATCCGTGGTCGTAGAGTTTAGGGGATGTATCCTACTCCTGGACGGGATACATGTTTCTAAGCTCGGGTTTGTTTAAGTTCTTTTGTTGAGTCTTTGGGAACTCATTTAAACATGTTATGGTTTGTAACTTAATTTGGGTGTCAACTTTTCAGACAAGTATGTTGTGGTATTTTCTAATCTTAATTAATTGATGAACATTTCATGTTGTTATCATATAACATTGTTATGATTGAATGCTATGGTATTAAGAAGTCACACCAATAACCACGCTTCCGCAAAAGTCAGGATGTGACAACAATTGTCCCCAAAATATATATGTTGGTATACCAATTCCAACGGATATATTTTAAAGCTTATCTCGTAAATCGAGGTTATTAAGTTAAAGCAATGATTGAAGTGACATTTTGCAACTTCCAACGCGTTTTATACTCAATGGCTATCCATTTAGCCCCTATATCTTCTCTCTTTTTGTTTGATAACCCACCATCTTCACCAGAATTCTCAGGTAATTTCTCTCCTCTCTTTCTTCTCCATTTTCCTTTGCTAAAATCCACCATGGCCAGTAGAACGAGATCACACACAGGCGATTCAATCCCGAATTTCAAAGCCCAAAACCTTTTTAAAGAACCAGAAAAAAGAGGTCTGTTCATTCGACAACGCTGACATTGTTGCCTTGCAAGCCTCCGGTGCTTTCCCTGTTGGCGCGATTATCCGTCCTTTTGACCGAGAGGTCCGATCAGATGTTTCTTCCGACGAATGGGTGTGCTTCTTGGCTTACCCCTTTTCCATAGGACTCCAATACCCCTTTCCGGCTTTCATATCTCATTTCTTTGAACTCACCGGTCTTAGTTATGCCCAAACCATGCATATGGTTTGGCGTGTGCTAGTGACCTTGGACCAAATCAGATCCCGCTTCATTCCCGACCTCTGCATCGAGCATCTTTCGGTTGCCTATCGCCTTCGTTCTTACGGCAACAGTCGTTTTCTCCTTTTTTCAACCTCCAAAAATCCTCTCATCCTCAAAGCCACAAAAAATGAGGATAAATGGCAACAAAAGTTCTTTTTTGTAAAAAGGGATTCCATTACTGGAGGTTTTAACCTTCCTATGAAGTGGTTAACTTCTGGTAGGATTTAGGGTTTTAGGAATATCCCCAAATGTATCCTGCAGTTATATCCTGAATTGATATCTTTATTTCTTGTGCAGCAAATTTCAGAGAACTAGCCCCTCCAAGCGCTGAATCAGATCCGAGGATCAAAAGCATTTATCAACTCCCGGAGAGTGAGAGAACTTTTTCTCTATCCTTCGCAAGTTCAAGCCAAAAATCCAACTCCGACATGTCTGGTAAGGGTTATTTTGCAAATGATTGATTAGCTTTATATAATGAAAGAATAGAAAAGATTTAGAACTCCTATTTTTATGCAGCACCAGCCAAAATTCCAGAGGTCTTCGATCTCGACGAGTTGGACAGCTATTCTGCTCCTATCTAGATGAAGAAAGAACCAAGCCCTAAAGCCACCACGTCTTCCAAGCCCACCGGTTATAAAGCTGCTACTACTCCAAAGCCTCCTCCAGCCACCAAGACTCGTGCCTCCAGTGCCCGAAAGAGGAAGGAAATGGACTCTCCGGCTACCTCCGAGACCTTCCCTTATGAGAACCATGGATTCAATGAAGCCAGCGGGTTCATGACGTAATTCCTTAATCAGGTAAAAACTCTCATCTGGTATCCTGCACATATATGTTCAACTATTATCCTGGACAACCTATTTATGTTGATACCTGTACTTTTGATCGCAGGGCCTCGAACGTCTCATGCACTTATATAAAGAAGCTTGTGGGCTCAACAAAATGCTGGAGGTCAAGCTCAAGAAAGCCGAAGTCACCATTGCTGATCAAGGGATGATTGTTGCCGCCAAGTCTCATCACTATGAAGACAAATTCAAGGCGATGACCCAGGAGCACCAAGCTGCCATTCACAAGGCCAATGAGGATGCCCAAGCCAAGCTGGATGCTGCCCATCTCCAATACCAGCAGGATATGAATTCTTACCGGGACGGCCTCAAAGGATCTGTTGTAATTTCCCTTCTCCAAGCTAGGTTAAGGATGGCCTATGAGGTCAAAGCCTTGGGCTTTGAATGCCCCACCTGGAATATTAATGATTGGGAGGCGAAATTAAAGGATCTCGGAGGCAATCCCGTGGAACATCCTGTGAAGAATACTGGTGAGGAGCCTTCTAAGGCGGCATAAGAGGCGGTTGATGCTGGTGGTGATGCCGAGAAGAATCCCGAGGGTGATGCTGATGCAGGTGCTGGGGGAAACGTTGCTGGTCAAGAAGGTGTTGCTCCTTAAAAGCAGTGAAGTGGGCAATAATGGATGTTTGTGCCTAGGCCGGAGCCCACTTTTTTACGTTTGATGGTTGTGGTTTGTAATCCCTAAACAATTTACTTTTCCTGCACTCGAACAATTTACATTTCCTGCACTTAAAACAATATGATGGCCAAAGGTAAATGGGTCCTGAGTTTCAGGATGAAGCCCTTGGTCATCCATTAGTATCGTTTATTTTGAACAATATAACAGTTCGAGGTGGATGGGTCTCGGTTTGAGATGAAACCTTCAACTGTTAGGTAAATATGATAAAAAAACTAACTGTGCTTTTGGCGGATGGATCTCGGTTTGAGATGAAACCAAACGCACAACTTTTGCTATGTTAATAATATAACCTTCTTTTGGCCCTATTTATTGTTGTCTTTTTTCAATTCTTATTATGCATTGTTTAGTTTGAATATAATTTCAATGTTCCAAACTTAGTGCAATATTTCAAATGTCTTATCTAAATATCTTGATCAGGATACTCGCAAATTGTCACACCCCGACCACGTAGAACATACAAAACGTGGCGGAAATGTCGGGGAGTGTTGTAACAGAATTAATTGTTTCAAATCCATGGCAATTGAAGTTTCGTTTTATTGATTAAAAGTGTACAATGTCTTAACAAACAAGGAAATACAACATAATTAACTAGTCTTGTATCTTTTATTGTCACTAAAGCCCAAGTCTGCCTATGTGTATCTTGGTCATCTTATGCAACAGCTCCTGAAAAACACATGTGAAAATAGGTACGTCAGCATAAAAATGCCTGTGAGATACATAGGTTTTGTGAAAATAGGTTTCATGACTTATGTTTGAGAAAATGTTTAGTCATGAACCTTGTTATTTGCTTTGCTTTGTAAATCATTTGAAAATCGATAAGATCAGATGATAAGTATAAATAAATGAATAATGTATGGTTAAATGAATAACCAAGTAAAATATGTTTGCATAAGATAAGTTGTTTATAAATCAATGTCTTGTGAAAAGTATGTTATTTGTATAAAATGTTCTATGTCTCAAACTGAAATGATTCAAATAATGCTATGATATGTAATACCATACAAACACTTATATATAGGAAGTACCAGCGGCGTATCCACCATGCTTGTATCATATTACACACGCATCGTTACTTAATCATTTAATCAAACCAAACCAACCAATGTAAGAAGTCTATGTTTAAATCAATTGTCAAATGTATTGGGTAATATGTCAAAGTGTTCATGTCAAGATGTAAATCATGTCAAAATGTCTATGTCAAATATCCATGTCAAATGTCTATGTCAAATATCCATGTCAAATGTCTATGTCAAATATCCATGTATGGCAAGTGAAATGTCTCAACTAAACCATATGCACAAAAACAAAGTATTGAAGTAAAACTTGGTTTAAATCAAAGTTATGTTTTGTGGGAAATACATGATCAAATGTCAATCATGTTAAAATGTCTATGTCGAAATGTCTATGTCAAATGTCTATGTCAAAATGTCATGTAAAACGATGTACTAAGTAATGCACACAATGGCAATACATAGCATGAAATGTAATGAAATCATGTACTATAATGTACTAACGAACATAGCAGTATATGATGTGAAAACAGGAAAGCATGAAAGTAACAAGTAGGCACATGTGTTCCACCCCAAAAACAGTTTGGAAAACAGTAAAAGAGGGGTCTATGTACTCACTTGAGATTGCTCAGAAGTCCTAGGATAACCACCAAGCAAAGCTAGAGATCGTGGAATATCAAACGGCACCTAATATAGGTAACTACATTAATAAACCGGACCTAAATCGGAAGACTGGATAGCATGAGGGTTTGTAAACCAAATGAGTGTAGGAACTCATGTGATATGGTTAATCAAAGCCTACATACTAAATGAAACTTAACCTAAGTGTCTACGACCCATTACGACCCGTTTAGGTAGCTTATGCTACTTTAACGCGTCGTTCGCGTGAAACGCGTTCGGACCGCCTAACTAGCCCTATGGCAAGTGTTATATGCCTAAACATATTACATAATCAGTTATGTGACAAAGGTTTAGGTTACATATGCTTAATTACCAATTATACATGAAAAGGGTATTCTGGTAATTTACCTAAGGCATATAAACTACCTATCATACAACTACTTAAACGATGCGACCATAGGGTATAACCTCGGAAGGTTATTCCCTACCTACTATGGTCACCTAATGTGTTTGGTCGGATCCTAATGATCGACCAAACTGGGTCGGGTTCGAGGTATAAGCGATTTATCAGATCGCTTACCCTACGACCCTAGACAACGTGGTAATCAGTGGGCATAGTCCCAAGGGACTATGACCAACGTGATTACACTCACGTTGCGAAGTTCAAAAGAACTTCGCATTGACCATTACTGGTCAACGCTGAAAGTCAAACAAAGTTTGACTTTCTGACTCGAAAAGCAGTAAAATAAGGAAAAGAACGAAAGAATACTTACGAAGGGTCCCCGAATGCTAATTTCGATTTAAGAATCTCAGGTATGAAACAATGGTTTCAACTTAGAGTTTCTCAATCAAAATTCTAGTGATTTTAAAGCATGGGGTAATGGGGTATTTATAGGAATACCCGAACCGTTAAGATCGTTTCATGGAAAACGTGCCTTAATCCCATCCGTACATGTGTTGCAAAGTTATGGTGTTTAGGTGCTTAAATTCCATCCATACATGTGTTGCAAAGTTATGGTGCCTAAATTCCATCCTTATCCGCTGACTAAGCATGTTAGAATGTGTGGTTGTGAATTAAACAGCTGTTTATACATCGAATCTGGTCCCGAAAGTGCAAAACTGATATTTCTGCATGTTTTCTGTCCAGAATAGGCAGTCGCGTAGCGCTACTGCCAAGGCATTAGGCAGTCGCGCTACGCTAGCACCCTGCTGTTTCAGAAATCTTTCAAAAGTGGCAGGAATGGTCCCTGCACGTGTTTAAGGCCTTTTTTGATGCGTTTGAACCCCGTTAACCTCATTTCAAGGCTCTAAAATGAAGTTAAAGTATAGGGGACTCAAAACATGCTCAAAAATATGCCGGATGTTGGTTCGTTTGGTCGTACGAACGCGATGTTCGCTTAATTACGACGGAATGCGCACAAGCGCGAAAAACGATCCAAATGACGTGACGAATGGATTTTTCTTATGGCGAACACTGAAATAAAATATTTTAGTGCTTACATAAATTTTTGGATGTCCGGATGTATTCAGAACGTAAGTTATGTGCGAAAATGCAAACTTGTGCACTTTTTGACACTTTTAGTCCCTGAATGACACAAAAGTTTATTTTAGCATACCGAACACCTCAAAGCCTATTTCTAAGCTATGTGAAGGATATTTATGGTATGTTTAACTTATGGTCATGCTCCGGAATGTCTGTTACAGTTCAAATTGGCATACTTTCGCAGTTTGTCAACTTTAGTCCCTGTAAGCGATTAAACTTTGATTTCACCACACCAAACCTTCCAAAACTTATATATAAGTTATGTAAAGGTTATTTAAGGTATGTTAAGACTATTTCACTATTCTGGAGTGTTCGTTGCATTAAACTGGTTATATTTACGCATCAGTGCGCGTATAACCTTCCAGAAAGCGATTTAGAGCTTGAAATCGGACAAGAGTTGATATGTGAAATCGATACACATATTTTTACAAATCCCAAGTATGAAATACAATATTTCATTGGTTTGGCATTTGTTTGATGGTCGCAGTGACACGGGTGTCACAGTCTCCCCTACTTTAGGAAATTTCGTCCCGAAATTAATTCGTAGGAGTCTATTTGTGACTTTGTGTTAAATAACCATCAAAGATGAACAAGACGTAATCCTGTAATTTCTCTTTAACGAACATTTTTCAGAAATGAAAAATGAACAGAGTTATTTTCAACAGGCATTCTTTAGAAACAAAAATGAACAGAATAGTCATTTTACATCTTCAGAAACAAAAATGAACAGAATAGTCATTTTACATCTTCAGAAACAAAAATGAACGGAATAGTCATTTTACATCTTCAGAAACAAAAATGAACAGAATAGTCATTTTATATCTTCAGAAACAAAAATGAACGGAATAGTCATTTTACATCTTCAGAAACAAAAATGAACAGAATAGTCATTTTACATCTTCAGAAACAAAAATGAACGGAATAGTCATTTTACATCTTCAGAAACAAAAATGAACAGAATAGTCATTTTACATCTTCAGAAACAAAAATGAACAGAATAGTCATTTTACATCTTCAGAAACAAAAATGAACGGAATAGTCATTTTACATCTTCAGAAACAAAAATGAACAGAATAGTCATTTTACATCTTCAGAAACAAAAATGAACGGAATAGTCATTTTACATCTTCAGAAACAAAAATGAACGGAATAGACTCTAGACACATGACAAAATTCGCTGTGGTTTCTGTGCACTGAATTCCATAATTATGTATGCATCCATAATTATGCAATTCCTTGCATAGTCCGCACAACTTGTCTTGAAATGTTTGTGGGGAGGATAATCAAACCTGTGATGAGTGTGACTAGACTACTATAGGGTCCTTTTAATTAGATCAACAAGGATCCTTTTAATTAGACCACCAAGGAGTCCTTTCAGCTATCTCATCACATGATATTCCTAACCAGATTTTTGGATCAATCTGTTTTACCTAGACCTCTCAGGATCTAATTATGGAATGGTACAATATAATCCAAGGGTCTTTACTATTACGTACAAGCCCGTTGAGGATTTAGTATAGCACCCAAAGATATGGAAGATTCTACGAGGATTTGAATGACAAGAATTTGGATCACACCGAAAACATAAAGGGAACACATAAACACATAATCACATAGTTGTTTAATTTGGTTATTAATTTGTTATCTTTGGACGCGGATACTTAAAGTACACCAGGAATCCAATTCGTGGATTTCATTTGGTACTTTAATCATTTCAAGAATCCATCAATGAAGATAGGATGATCTACCAAAAATTCGATTTTCGTTTTCAGGAAAACGCAATATTCGAATTAAGGTACACAATAATTTAGGACATACGGAAATACCCTTGGGTACCCTATTAAGAATTTATAGTGGTACTTGGGGTATTCGTACAGAATTATAACCTGCACCTTGTACTTCGTCTCTTTGGAAGAGACGGGTACTTAGGATCTTTGTGTAAAACGCAAGAGATTGTAAAATGGAAGAATTTTGGGGGTAGTTTGCTTTTCAAGTAATACGATTCCTTGATTGTCGGTATTATAGGGGATATGTTGTTTATGCATACAACCACATAATATACATTGTAATGTAAATAAAAAGATTTATTTATTAACAATGATAACAACTGTTTCATGGACCTTGACAACAAAAGAAAATAATACATAAGATATGATTATTTCTAAAGAGTGTTGTTTTCTAGTCGATCAGATGCTCATCTCTGTGCTGGATTAGCATTAGCAAGCTTTGGGCAATTTCTTCGGAAATGTCCCATCTTACCACACTTGTTGCAAGAACCTGGTGGAAAGCGAGCTCGAGCAGGTTTGTTGTCGGCTTGATTCGGTGCAACTGCTGCAACGCAAACTTTTGCCATATGACCTTTAAGTCCACAAATTTGGCATTCGCGGCACTTCACATTAGCATGATGATGTAGGCCACATCGGTTGCACAAGGGTGAAGTTCCATTGTATGGCTTCCTAGTACGGGGTTGAGCTGGTTGGTTGGGGACGGCTTGACCATTGTGAGCGACCAAGGCGAAGTTCTGAGAAGCCTTTTGCTTCTTTGACCGCTCAAGGGATCCAGTCTGTGTCACACCCCGACCGCGTAAAACAACAAATCGCGGCGGAAACATCGGGGCGTGTTGCAACAGAATTAATGTTTCATAACCATGGATATCAAAAGTGTTTCGCTTTATTAAACATTGAGTAATTACATCGTCTGGAAATCTAAATACACTAATTAAACATAGTCTATCATTGTTATTGAGTCACTAAGGCCTTGTCCAGTCCTATGTGAGCATGCATCTTATCAATCGATATCATCCAACAATACCTGAAACATATGTGAAAACGAGGTCAGCAAAGAAATGCTGGCGAGTACATAGGTTTTGTGAAAATAAGATTCATGACTTCTGTTTAAGAAAATGTTTAGTCATGAACCTTGTAATTTGCTTTGTCTTTGTAAATCATTTGAAAAATAATAAGTTTAGATGATATGTATAAATAAGAGAATAATGCATGATTAAATAAATAACCATGTAAAATGAGTTTGTATAAGATAAGTTGTTTGTAAATAAATGTCTTGTGAAAAGTATGTTACTTGTATAAAATGTTCTATGTCTCAAACTGAAATGATTCAAATAACGCTACAATATGTAATACCATACAAACACTTATATATAGGAAGTACCAGCGGCGTATCCACCATGTTTGTATCATATTATACACGCATCGTTACTTAATCACTTAATCAAACCAAACCAAACAATGTAAAATGTCTATGTTTAAATCAATTGTCAAATGTATTGAATAATATGTCAAAGTATTCATGTCAAGATGTAAATCATGTCAAAATGTCTATGTCAAATATCCATGTCAAATGTCTATGACAAATATCCATGTATGGCAAGTGAAATGTCTCAACTAAACCATATGCACAAAAACAAAGTATTGAAGTAAAACTTGGTTTAAATCAAAGTTATGTTTTGTGGGAAATACATGATCAAATGTAAATCATGTCCAAATGTTTACCCAATCGTTAAACCATCTTGTTTCAATCGCTCAAATCGTTCTTGTTTTAAATTGTTCAAATCGTTCTTGCTTTAATTGTGAAACTACTTAATGGTCGATTCTCTAATAACATTCAAACCTTCTTGACGCGTTCATCGTTCCAACTCGCTCTCGCTCTCGTTCTTAACAAACCCTTACCAAAGGATAAGTTAATAATTACAGATTCAGTCGCTACCCACAACCCCCACACATAACAATGGGTGCAGTAAATAACGGGATTTGTCAGATCCTATGGTACCATAACCTAATACTGGTCGGCTTGATCATTGCTAATGAATGTCATCGGTCATGTAAACTACAACCAACAAGTTTGTTCACTTTTTGAAATTGTTATTAGTTTTTGAAATCATTGTATTCGTTCTTGAAATCATTATTAGCGTTCTTGAAATAATTGTTATTGTTCTTGAAACCACATTGTAATTGTTCTTGAAATTATTGTAATCGTTCTTGAAATCACATTGTAATTGTTATTGAAATCATTGATAAAGCATTTAGCACATATGAGTCACCCCAAAACAGTTGAAAACAGTAAAAGAGGGGAATAATGTACTCGCCTGAGAATGCTTGGAGGTCTTGAACAACAACCAAACAAAGCTAGAGGGAGCACGGAATCAGTCGGCAAATCCAATACTATAAAAATAAACCGGACTAAATCGAGAGATTGGATAGGATGAGGCTTGGTAAACCAAATGAGTATTGGAACTCATATGATATGGTTTAACAAGGCCTACATACTACAATGAAACCAAACCTAAGTGCTTTCGACCCATCGCGACCCATTAAGGTAGCTTATGCTATTTTAACGCGTCGTGCGCGTGAAACGCGTTCGGACCGTCTAACTAGTCCTATGACAAGTGTTATATGCCTAAACATGTTACATAATCAGTTATGTGACAAAAGTTTAGGTTACATATGCTTAATTACCAATTATACATGAAAAGGGTATTCTGGTAATTTACCTAAGGCATATAAACTACCTATCATACAACTACTTAAACGATGTGACCATAAGGTATAACCTCGGAAGGTTATTCCCTACCTACTATGGTCACCTAATATATTTGGTCGGATCCTAATGATCGACCAAATGGGTCGGGTTCGAAGGTATAGGCGATTTATTAGATCGCCTACCCTACGACCCTAGACAACGTGGTAATCAGTGGGCATAGTCCCAAGGGACTATGACCAACGTGATTACACTCACGTTGCGAAGTTCCTACGAACTTCGCATTGACCATAAGCTGGTCAACGCTGAAAGTCAAACAAAGTTTGACTTTCTGACTCGAAAAGCAATAAAATAAGGAAAAGAACGAAAGAATACTAACCCAGGGTCCCCGAATGCTAATCCCGATCTAAGAACTCAGGTATGAAACAATGGTTTCAACTTAGAGCTCTCAAATCAGAATTCTTGTGGGTTTAGAAGCAATGGGGGGTGGGGTATTTATAGTTTTCGGGTAACCGTTAAGATCGTTTGTTGAATATCGTGCCTTAATCCAAGCCGTACAAGTGTCGGAAACTCATGGTGGCTAAAAATGATGTTTATCAACAGATTAGGCAAGTTGCAAGCATGTGGTTGTGGTTAAAACAGCTGGATCGTGCTGACTGTTCGTTGTTATCTGATCAGACAGGCGGACGCGGCCCGCGTGGGAGTTAATAGAAACTGAGGCGGGCCGCCTGGACATGACAGATCAGAAATTACAGTTTTGGTCCCTGTTGTGTATTCAGCCCATTTCCGGCACTTCTAAGGCCCGTAAAGCCAACTTTAAGGCCCTAAAATGTTGCCTAAACATTGTGGACATGAAACATGTTCAAAAATATGTCTGATGTTGGTTCGTTTGGCCGTATGAACGCGATGTTCGCTTAATTACGACGGAATGCGCACAAGCGCGAAAAACGATCCAAATGACGCGACGAATGGATTTTTCTTGTGGCGAACACTAAAATATAATATAGTCATGCTTACATAAATTTTTGGATCTCCGGATGTATTCAGAACGTGAGTTATGAGCGAAAATGCAAACTTGTGCACTTTTTGACACTTTTAGTCCCTAAATGAGCCAAAAGTTTATTTTAGCACACCGAACACCTCAAAGCCTATTTCTAAGCTATGTAAAGGATATTTATGGTATGTTTAACTTATGGTCATGTTCCGGAATGTCTGTTACAGTTCAACTTGGCATACTTTCGATGTTTGTCAAATTTAGTCCCTGTAGACGAATTAACTTGTTTTTCACCACACCAAACCTTCCAAAACTTATATCTAAGTTATGTAAAGGTTATTTAAGGTATGTTAAGCCTATGTCACTATTCCGGAGTGTTTGTTGCATTAAACTGGTTATATTTACGCATCGGTGCGCGTATAACCTTCCAGAAAGTGATTTAGAGTTTGGAATTGAACAAAAATTGATATGTGCAAATGATACACATATTTTTACCAATCCCAAGTATGAAATATAATATTTCATTGGTTTGGAATTTGTTTGATGGCCGTGGAGGCACAGGTGTTACAGTCTCCCCTACTTTAGGAAATTTCGTCCCGAAATTTATTTAAAGGAAACTTGTAAGAGTTTAAAACATGAAGTTGAAAAGATCGAACAACATTGGTTAGGTTTCTGAACTTCTAGTAACCTTAATAAACATCATGATTTCAACGTAAGAGGGATACTCATATACAAGTATATAAAGCATCATTGGTGCGTCCACCATACCTACATTACATCGTTCTCATTTCGTTATTGTTGTCACTATCGGTTCTTACACATAATAAATCTTACTGGGTTTCCGTGCACTAAATTTCTTAATTATGTACGCGTCCATAGTCAGACAATTCCTTGCACAGTTTACACAGTCTATTTTATAATATGTAGGGGAAAACCAAATGAATGAACCTGTGATGAGTGTGACTAGACCGCCATAGAGTCCTTTAAATTAAATCAATAAATGATCTAAATAGACTATCAAGGAGTCTGTTCAGCTACATCACTAGATGTCGTTCTTTAACCAAATTGTGAATCAATCTTTTTGACTAGACCACTAAGAGGGTCTCTTATGAATCATGGAGTGATACTATAAAATCCAAGGGTCTTATCTATTACATAGAAGCCCATAAGGATTTAAGGTAGTACCTTTTGAACATCCTAATATGAATCCCTCATATGAAGATATGAAAGATTCTATGAAGATTTGAAAATCGTATCACACAAAAACATAGAGGAGAACACACAAACACATAACATATAATCGCATAATCGTTCAATTTGTTTAATTGTTTAATTTGTTATCTTTGGACACGGGTATTTAAAGCATACCAGAAACCCAAATCCGTGGATTTCCTTTGGCACTTTAAATATTTTCAAGAATCTAACTATGAAGATAGGAAGATCTTAAAAGAAATTCGGTTTGTCCTAATTGAGCTGTTTTGTACATTTTAAAGTGTACAAGGAATTCAATCAGGGCTCTGATGTCAACGAAGGTGTTGATCGTGATCGGCTCAGGACATGAATAGTTCAAGATGTCATCATTAATAACAATGACGATCTGATCCAAAAAGGCTTGCAGACTCTATTTATTAAGTCCTTGAAGATGGCTGGAGTATTTGTCAACCTAAAAGGCATGACTGTAAACTCGTAATGGCCATACTTCATGCAGAAAACCGTTTTGGGAATATCTTCTTCGAGAATACAAAGTTGATGATACCCAAAACGCAAATCGATCTTGGAAAAGCATGAAACACTATGCAGTTGATCGGAGAAATCGTTGATTTAAGGTAGGGGATATCGATTCTTGATGGTAAGCTTAATAGGCTTACGTTATCGATATTCATTTGAAAAGATCCATTTTTCTTTTCACAAAGAGGATAGGAGTTTCTCCAAGGTGAAAAGTTCGGACTGATGAATCCTTTATCAGACAACCCTTGAAGCTGTTATGATAATTCTTGCATCTCGAATGGTGCAAGACGATAAGATACTTTAGATTTAAAAGAAGTAAGTGTTTGAGGTTCTTAGGGAGATTACAAGTGATCATAAAAATGACAGAACCACACGAGTAGTTTTGTTGTCTTTGTGTTAACATCATAAGGTTGAATCAAACATTCATACAATTGCATTAGTTAAAAATAAAACCACAAATTTTATTTATATAACATCCGCATTGTCTTTAAATGTTACAAGATAACAACCAGAGGAAAAACAACTGCTAATTGTTCACTCCTTCATCATTGAGTGCCTCATTGATGTTAAACACTCGACCGCGTGCTGGATTCACATTGACGTTGACATTCGCATTTGGGTTTGCGTTAGCATTTGCATTCACCGGTCTTGGGCAGTTGTGGCGGAAGTGACCAATCTCTCCGCAGTTGAAACATGAACCCAGTGGAAATCTCGCAGCATTCCCTTGAACCGGAACTTGAACCTGAGCAGCCTGATTTTGTCCCAAACGACAAACCTTGGCCAAATGCCCAAGTTTACCACACGTCGTGCATTGCCAGCAAGCTTGTTGTACTGCGTGATGACCGTTGCAGCGTGCACAATAAGGTGTGGTACCGGCATATGCTTTCTTTGCAGGTGGCTGAGCTGGTTGGTTCCGCGGGTTCTGAGCAGTCTGTGCTGTAACAGCAAAATTTTGGGCACCCTTTCGCTTCTTTGATTTCTTTGACGTCTCACCTTCCTTACCCTTCTTGTTTTGGCCTTTCTTGCTATCATCCTTGTCAGACTCCTGCTTCTTACCCTTGTCACCCTTTCTGTGTAACTTATTCTTCCGAATCTGCGACTCAGTCAATGTCGCAGATAACTCGATCGCCTGACGGAGTGTGGCAGGGTTACTACCAGTAAGGATGTCTTGTACCGAGTCAGGTAGGCCGTCGATGTACCTTTCGATAGCTATGTCAAGTGGGGTAACCATTGTCGGGCAAAGCAGACTCAGCTCCTCAAATCTATCAGTATACGCCCTGTGCTCACCCCTATCCTGCTTCAACTCATCAAATTCCTTCTCCAAAGCTCGCTGTTCATGACGAGGACAGAATTCCCTCATCATAAGGGCTCTCAGTTCAGCCCATGTCTGTGCGAGAGCAACTTCGGCACCTCTGTCTCTCATAACCCCGTTCCACCATGTCAAAGCCCTCTTCTGAAATACGCTCGAAGAAAACTCTGCCTTGCGATTTTCCGGACACTGCACATGGCGAAAAGTATTCTCTATGCTCTCGAACCACTGAAGAAGCCCAGTTGCTCCTTCAGAACCACTAAACTTGAGTGGTTTAGTCTGGTTAAAATCCTTGTATTTGCATAGTACATTGTTGTTGTTGTTGGCTTGGTTCCATTGAGCAAAGAGGTTTGGGAAATGAGCAGCCATTTGCTGCGCAATGATTTCTGCCAGCTCGGCAGTCTCTATCTGGCTTTCGCGTCGAGGAGGCATTGTCTAAAAGAGGAAACATGAAAGGAAACGAGTGAGAGAATTTAGACGAAAAGAATGAGATGAAACAAATCTGACGAAAGCAAGGATAGTGGTCATTTGTTTGTTACTACAAAGCAACAAACGACCCACAGTGACTGATCAAAATAAATGGGTCAAAAATAATGTATCGCGAAGACATGCTCGCCTATAAGTGAACACTCATCCCAAGAATTCCCAGGTAAGCACAACTGGTCTCGCGTCTGATGAGATGTATACGAAGTGCTTGCCTAGACAGAAAACCCAGAATACAGGCATTCACCCTTCCAGTTTGCACGTGTTCACATTATTTAAGACTCAAAACCTTGTCGAGATTTTGAAAATTCAAAGGGGTTCAAAACCATATAACAGAGGGTTCAAAACCTTACAATAGAGGGTTCAAAACCTTGTACTCAATCATCCTAGAACAGATGATTAGTTTTCATAGCGGTTTTGAAATTTATGTTCTTGTTGTGGTCGTCGCCTAAGGATAGGTGACGGTATTGTTTTATGACTAAACGCAAGTAAACTCGCGTTAGGGTCCTAAGAAGGTTATAGACTAGGTCAAAGCATTACTAATAACCTAATTCCCTATAACCATAGGCTCTGATACCATCTTTTCTGTCACACCCCGACCGCGTAAAACAACAAATCGCGGCGGAAACATCGGGGCGTGTTGCAACAGAATTAATGTTTCATAACCATGGATATCAAAAGTGTTTCGCTTTATTAAACATTGAGTAATTACATCGTCTGGAAATCTAAATACACTAATTAAACATAGTCTATCATTGTTATTGAGTCACTAAGGCCTTGTCCAGTCCTATGTGAGCATGCATCTTATCAATCGATATCATCCAACAATACCTGAAACATATGTGAAAACGAGGTCAGCAAAGAAATGCTGGCGAGTACATAGGTTTTGTGAAAATAAGATTCATGACTTCTGTTTAAGAAAATGTTTAGTCATGAACCTTGTAATTTGCTTTGTCTTTGTAAATCATTTGAAAAATAATAAGTTTAGATGATATGTATAAATAAGAGAATAATGCATGATTAAATGAATAACCATGTAAAATGAGTTTGTATAAGATAAGTTGTTTGTAAATAAATGTCTTGTGAAAAGTATGTTACTTGTATAAAATGTTCTATGTCTCAAACTGAAATGATTCAAATAACGCTACAATATGTAATACCATACAAACACTTATATATAGGAAGTACCAGCGGCGTATCCACCATGTTTGTATCATATTATACACGCATCGTTACTTAATCACTTAATCAAACCAAACCAAACAATGTAAAATGTCTATGTTTAAATCAATTGTCAAATGTATTGAATAATATGTCAAAGTATTCATGTCAAGATGTAAATCATGTCAAAATGTCTATGTCAAATATCCATGTCAAATGTCTATGACAAATATCCATGTATGGCAAGTGAAATGTCTCAACTAAACCATATGCACAAAAACAAAGTATTGAAGTAAAACTTGGTTTAAATCAAAGTTATGTTTTGTGGGAAATACATGATCAAATGTAAATCATGTCCAAATGTTTACCCAATCGTTAAACCATCTTGTTTCAATCGCTCAAATCGTTCTTGTTTTAAATTGTTCAAATCGTTCTTGCTTTAATTGTGAAACTACTTAATGGTCGATTCTCTAATAACATTCAAACCTTCTTGACGCGTTCATCGTTCCAACTCGCTCTCGCTCTCGTTCTTAACAAACCCTTACCAAAGGATAAGTTAATAATTACAGATTCAGTCGCTACCCACAACCCCCACACATAACAATGGGTGCAGTAAATAACGGGATTTGTCAGATCCTATGGTACCATAACCTAATACTGGTCGGCTTGATCATTGCTAATGAATGTCATCGGTCATGTAAACTACAACCAACAAGTTTGTTCACTTTTTGAAATTGTTATTAGTTTTTGAAATCATTGTATTCGTTCTTGAAATCATTGTTAGCGTTCTTGAAATAATTGTTATTGTTCTTGAAACCACATTGTAATTGTTCTTGAAATTATTGTAATCGTTCTTGAAATCACATTGTAATTGTTATTGAAATCATTGATAAAGCATTTAGCACATATGAGTCACCCCAAAACAGTTGAAAACAGTAAAAGAGGGGAATAATGTACTCGCCTGAGAATGCTTAGAGGTCTTGAACAACAACCAAACAAAGCTAGAGGGAGCACGGAATCAGTCGGCAAATCCAATACTATAAAAATAAACCGGACTAAATCGAGAGATTGGATAGGATGAGGCTTGGTAAACCAAATGAGTATTGGAACTCATATGATATGGTTTAACAAGGCCTACATACTACAATGAAACCAAACCTAAGTGCTTTCGACCCATCGCGACCCATTAAGGTAGCTTATGCTATTTTAACGCGTCGTGCGCGTGAAACGCGTTCGGACCGTCTAACTAGTCCTATGACAAGTGTTATATGCCTAAACATGTTACATAATCAGTTATGTGACAAAAGTTTAGGTTACATATGCTTAATTACCAATTATACATGAAAAGGGTATTCTGGTAATTTACCTAAGGCATATAAACTACCTATCATACAACTACTTAAACGATGTGACCATAAGGTATAACCTCGGAAGGTTATTCCCTACCTACTATGGTCACCTAATATATTTGGTCGGATCCTAATGATCGACCAAATGGGTCGGGTTCGAAGGTATAGGCGATTTATTAGATCGCCTACCCTACGACCCTAGACAACGTGGTAATCAGTGGGCATAGTCCCAAGGGACTATGACCAACGTGATTACACTCACGTTGCGAAGTTCCTACGAACTTCGCATTGACCATAAGCTGGTCAACGCTGAAAGTCAAACAAAGTTTGACTTTCTGACTCGAAAAGCAATAAAATAAGGAAAAGAACGAAAGAATACTAACCCAGGGTCCCCGAATGCTAATCCCGATCTAAGAACTCAGGTATGAAACAATGGTTTCAACTTAGAGCTCTCAAATCAGAATTCTTGTGGGTTTAGAAGCAATGGGGGGTGGGGTATTTATAGTTTTCGGGTAACCGTTAAGATCGTTTGTTGAATATCGTGCCTTAATCCAAGCCGTACAAGTGTCGGAAACTCATGGTGGCTAAAAATGATGTTTATCAACAGATTAGGCAAGTTGCAAGCATGTGGTTGTGGTTAAAACAGCTGGATCGTGCTGACTGTTCGTTGTTATCTGATCAGACAGGCGGACGCGGCCCGCGTGGGAGTTAATAGAAACTGAGGCGGGCCGCCTGGACATGACAGATCAGAAATTACAGTTTTGGTCCCTGTTGTGTATTCAGCCCATTTCCGGCACTTCTAAGGCCCGTAAAGCCAACTTTAAGGCCCTAAAATGTTGCCTAAACATTGTGGACATGAAACATGTTCAAAAATATGTCTGATGTTGGTTCGTTTGGCCGTATGAACGCGATGTTCGCTTAATTACGACGGAATGCGCACAAGCGCGAAAAACGATCCAAATGACGCGACGAATGGATTTTTCTTGTGGCGAACACTAAAATATAATATAGTCATGCTTACATAAATTTTTGGATCTCCGGATGTATTCAGAACGTGAGTTATGAGCGAAAATGCAAACTTGTGCACTTTTTGACACTTTTAGTCCCTAAATGAGCCAAAAGTTTATTTTAGCACACCGAACACCTCAAAGCCTATTTCTAAGCTATGTAAAGGATATTTATGGTATGTTTAACTTATGGTCATGTTCCGGAATGTCTGTTACAGTTCAACTTGGCATACTTTCGCTGTTTGTCAAATTTAGTCCCTGTAGACGAATTAACTTGTTTTTCACCACACCAAACCTTCCAAAACTTATATCTAAGTTATGTAAAGGTTATTTAAGGTATGTTAAGCCTATGTCACTATTCCGGAGTGTTTGTTGCATTAAACTGGTTATATTTACGCATCGGTGCGCGTATAACCTTCCAGAAAGTGATTTAGAGTTTGGAATTGAACAAAAATTGATATGTGCAAATGATACACATATTTTTACCAATCCCAAGTATGAAATATAATATTTCATTGGTTTGGAATTTGTTTGATGGCCATGGAGGCACAGGTGTTACAGTCTGCTCATCCATGGTCTTTGATTCCTCGATTGGTTTCTTGTCACCCTCCGGAAAAGCTTACGTTTCCTGATCTGAGATTCAGTCAGAGTTGTAGATAGCTCAATGGCCTGCCTAACCATAGTGGGGTTACTACCAGTAACAATGTCTTGAACTGAGTCAGGGAGACCATCAATGTACTTTTCGATCGCCTTATCCAAAGGCGTAACCATGGTAGGACACAACAGGCTCAGCTCCTCATATCGATCAGTGTATGCTCGATGTTCGCCGCTGTCTTGCTTAAGGTCATCGAATTCCCTTTCTAAGGCCCTGATCTCATGTCGAGGACAAAATTCCTTCATCATTAGTGCTCGAAGTTCTTCCCAAGTTTGGGCCAGTGCCACTTCGGCACCCCTATCTCTCACCACACCGTTCCACCATGTCAAAGCTCGTTTCTCGAAGACACTAGATGCAAAATCTACCTTTCGCTCGTTTGGACATTGAACATGCCTGAAGGTGCTCTCTAGACTCTCGAACCATTGCAGAAGTGCAGTCGCTCCTTGAGACCCAGAAAACTTTGATGGCTTGGCCGAGTTAAATGTCTTGAAGCTGCAGAGGGCATTATTGTTGTTGATAGCTTGGTGACATTGAGCAACGATGATCGGGATTGCAGCAGTCATTTGCTGTGTAATGACAGCTGCCAGCTCGTCAACAGATACTGGATTTTCGCGTCGTGGAGGCATTCTAAAAGAGGAGAACATGAAAGGAAACGAGTGAGAGAATTAGACGAAATGAATGAGATGAAACAAATCTGATGAAAGCAAGGATATTGGTCATTTGTTTGTTACTACAAAGCAACAAACGACCCTGGTGATTAATCAAAGTAAATAGGTCAAAAATAATGTATCGCGAAGACATGCTCGCCTATAAGTGAACACCCATCCCAAGAATTCCCAGGTAAGCACAACTGGTCTCGCGTCTGATGAGATGTATACGAAGTGCTTGCCTAGACAGAAAACCTAGAATACAGGCATTCACCCTTCCAGTTTGCACGTGTTCATATTATTAAAAACCCAAAACCTTGACGAGAGTTTTGAAAACTCAAAGGGGTTCAAAAACGTATAACAGAGGGTTCAAAACCTTACAATAGAGGGTTCAAAACCTAGTAATCAATCATCCTAGAACAGATGATTAGTTTTCAAAGCGGTTTTGAAATTTATGTTCTTGTTGTGGTCGTCGCCTAAGGATAGGTGACGGTATTGTTTTATGACTAAACGCAAGTAAACTCGCGTTAGGGTCCTAAGAAAGTTATAGACTAGGTCAAAGCATTACTAATAACCTAATTCCCTATAACCATTGGCTCTGATACCATCTTTTCTGTCACACCCCGACCACGTAGAACATACAAAACGTGGCGGAAATGTCGGGGAGTGTTGTAACAGAATTAATTGTTTCAAATCCATGGCAATTGAAGTTTTGTTTTATTGATTAAAAGTGTACAATGTCTTAACAAACAAGGAAATACAACATAATTAACTAGTCTTGTATCTTTTATTGTCACTAAAGCCCAAGTCTGCCTATGTGTATCTTGATCATCTTATGCAACAGCTCCGGAAAAACACATGTGAAAATAGGTACGTCAGCATAAAAATGCCTGTGAGATACATAGGTTTTGTGAAAATAGGTTTCATGACTTATGTTTGAGAAAATGTTTAGTCATGAACCTTGTTATTTGCTTTGCTTTGTAAATCATTTGAAAATCGATAAGATCAGATGATAAGTATAAATAAATGAATAATGTATGGTTAAATGAATAACCAAGTAAAATATGTTTGCATAAGATAAGTTGTTTATAAATCAATGTCTTGTGAAAAGTATGTTATTTGTATAAAATGTTCTATGTCTCAAACTGAAATGATTCAAATAATGCTATGATATGTAATACCATACAAACACTTATATATAGGAAGTACCAGCGGCGTATCCACCATGCTTGTATCATATTACACACGCATCGTTACTTAATCATTTAATCAAACCAAACCAACCAATGTAAGAAGTCTATGTTTAAATCAATTGTCAAATGTATTGGGTAATATGTCAAAGTGTTCATGTCAAGATGTAAATCATGTCAAAATGTCTATGTCAAATATCCATGTCAAATGTCTATGTCAAATATCCATGTATGGCAAGTGAAATGTCTCAACTAAACCATATGCACAAAAACAAAGTATTGAAGTAAAACTTGGTTTAAATCAAAGTTATGTTTTGTGGGAAATACATGATCAAATGTCAATCATGTTAAAATGTCTATGTCGAAATGTCTATGTCAAATGTCTATGTCAAAATGTCATGTAAAACGATGTACTAAGTAATGCACACAATGGCAATACATAGCATGAAATGTAATGAAATCATGTACTATAATGTACTAACGAACATAGCAGTATATGATGTGAAAACAGGAAAGCATGAAAGTAACAAGTAGGCACATGTGTTCCACCCCAAAAACAGTTTGGAAAACAGTAAAAGAGGGGTCTATGTACTCACTTGAGATTGCTCAGAAGTCCTAGGATAACCACCAAGCAAAGCTAGAGATCGCGGAATATCAAACGGCACCTAATATAGGTAACTACATTAATAAACCGGACCTAAATCGGAAGACTGGGTAGCATGAGGGTTTGTAAACCAAATGAGTGTAGGAACTCATGTGATATGGTTAATCAAAGCCTACATACTAAATGAAACTTAACCTAAGTGTCTACGACCCATTACGACCCGTTTAGGTAGCTTATGCTACTTTAACGCGTCGTTCGCGTGAAACGCGTTCGGACCGCCTAACTAGCCCTATGGCAAGTGTTATATGCCTAAACATATTACATAATCAGTTATGTGACAAAGGTTTAGGTTACATATGCTTAATTACCAATTATACATGAAAAGGGTATTCTGGTAATTTACCTAAGGCATATAAACTACCTATCATACAACTACTTAAACGATGCGACCATAGGGTATAACCTCGGAAGGTTATTCCCTACCTACTATGGTCACCTAATGTGTTTGGTCGGATCCTAATGATCGACCAAACTGGGTCGGGTTTGAGGTATAAGCGATTTATCATATCGCTTACCCTACGACCCTAGACAACGTGGTAATCAGTGGGCATAGTCCCAAGGGACTATGACCAACGTGATTACACTCACGTTGCGAAGTTCAAAAGAACTTCGCATTGACCATTACTGGTCAACGCTGAAAGTCAAACAAAGTTTGACTTTCTGACTCGAAAAGCAGTAAAATAAGGAAAAGAACGAAAGAATACTTACGAAGGGTCCCCGAATGCTAATTTCGATTTAAGAATCTCAGGTATGAAACAATGGTTTCAACTTAGAGTTTCTCAATCAAAATTCTAGTGATTTTAAAGCATGGGGTAATGGGGTATTTATAGGAATACCCGAACCGTTAAGATCGTTTCATGGAAAACGTGCCTTAATCCCATCCGTACATGTGTTGCAAAGTTATGGTGTTTAGGTACTTAAATTCCATCCATACATGTGTTGCAAAGTTATGGTGCCTAAATTCCATCCTTATCCGCTGACTAAGCATGTTAGAATGTGTGGTTGTGAATTAAACAGCTGTTTATACATCGAATCTGGTCCCGAAAGTGCAAAACTGATATTTCTGCATGTTTCTGTCCAGAATAGGCAGTCGCGTAGCGCTACTGCCAAGGCATTAGGCAGTCGCGCTACGCTAGCACCCTGCTGTTTCAGAAATCTTTCAAAAGTGGCAGGAATGGTCCCTGCACGTGTTTAAGGCCTTTTTTGATGCGTTTGAACCCCGTTAACCTCATTTCAAGGCTCTAAAATGAAGTTAAAGTATAGGGGACTCAAAACATGCTCAAAAATATGCCGGATGTTGGTTCGTTTGGTCGTACGAACGCGATGTTCGCTTAATTACGACGGAATGCGCACAAGCGCGAAAAACGATCCAAATGACGTGACGAATGGATTTTTCTTATGGCGAACACTAAAATAAAATATTTTAGTGCTTACATAAATTTTTGGATGTCCGGATGTATTCAGAACGTAAGTTATGTGCAAAAATGCAAACTTGTGCACTTTTTGACACTTTTAGTCCCTGAATGACACAAAAGTTTATTTTATCATACCGAACACCTCAAAGCCTATTTCTAAGCTATGTGAAGGATATTTATGGTATGTTTAACTTATGGTCATGCTCCGGAATGTCTGTTACAGTTCAAATTGGCATACTTTCGCAGTTTGTCAACTTTAGTCCCTGTAAGCGATTAAACTTTGATTTCACCACACCAAACCTTCCAAAACTTATATATAAGTTATGTAAAGGTTATTTAAGGTATGTTAAGCCTATTTCACTATTCCGGAGTGTTCGTTGCATTAAACTGGTTATATTTACGCATCAGTGCGCGTATAACCTTCCAGAAAGCGATTTAGAGCTTGAAATCAGACAAGAGTTGATATGTGCAATCGATACACATATTTTTACAAATCCCAAGTATGAAATACAATATTTCATTGGTTTGGCATTTGTTTGATGGTCACAGTGACACGGGTGTCACACAAATATCCTACTAAGACTTTCGTCAAATAGGGTTTTTACAACTCAAATCATTTAGATAAAGTTTTCAAAGAAAAAGGATAGTTCATTTTTAATTTTCAAAGCTTGTTTTGATAATAGACATTTGACTCAAGTATAGTTTCAACTTTTAATCCAAGTACCATGTCCCAAACATTCCAACCAAATATCCTGAAGCATATTCTAAAAATATATTTTGAAAATATATCCTAAGAACATATCCTAATCAGGATAATGATAATTGTTATAATCAAACTTTTGTCAATCATAGTTTCAAAAATTTAAACGATTTAGAAAAGGTTTTTAAAGGAAAGATCTTACCAGAGGTAGAGTACAATCCCCATCTTCATACTTCAATCCTTTTGCAATCTTTCCAACGAAGATGTCCCCAGTCTGGGACACTTAGTGTCTGGGACACTTAGTGTCTGGGACACTTAGTGTCTGGGACACTTAGTGTACTAGGTCCAAGCTTGACTCTTTGAGCTTTGCACAATTGCCTCAGTAAGAATGTCCCATGTGCACTATGTCTTTGAATACTTAGAAATTTTCTGGACATCAATTGCAATTGTTTCTATAATTTTTGTATTACAGGGGATAAACCCCAAAATATACTGGAGATAAATCCTTAGTGTTCTGGGGATAAACCCATAAGTATCTGGGGAAAATCCTAAGTTTTCATGCGCTACAGGCGGGAGTTTATAAACTCCAAGACTTAGAAAGGTGAAAACCTTTAAACCTTAGAGAGTATGAAAATACCCTTTCGCGAGAGAGGGTGATCAATCCTCATATACCTTTAGGATCCAGGATATAGCCAACAATAACGAAATTGTCAGCCACTTTTACATGGACTGGTCCCGCTATCTTGAACTATCCCTGGATAACTTGCGCTCTAGGTGGGGTGTTTAAACCCAATTCGAGAGAAAGGTGATTACCTTTAAACCCGTGAAGGGATCAGGATCCCTTAAACGTGAGATAGGGGGCCAATCCTCTGATCTTTCGAAGTATCCTGAGTGTGTATCCTGGAGCTACATCCCGAAGCATATACTGCAAAACAACTGTTAACTAAGGTGGGTGTTAGCCTGGCTAACACCCCTCCGATGCTTAAGTCAGTATTGGGTTCAAAAGAATAAATAATATTAAATATATTAAAAGAGATAGAATTCATACCATCCTGAGTTAGAAATTAAATTCTAAACTCACTTGAAATAGAGCTTTAGGTGTATAGCATTCCAGGATCTTGGTAGCATATCCCCCTCCATATTCTTAAGCCGGTATGCTCCTTTCCCTGATTCTGATTCAATCTCATAAGGTCCTTCCCACTTAGGAGCTAACTTTCCATCAGCAGGATTAGTAGTATTCTGAAAAGCCTTTCTTAATACCCAATCTCCAACCTGAAACCTTCTAGTCCTTATATTCTTGTTATATGCTCTGGATATCCTCTGTTGATATGCTACCATCCTTAGCTTTGCCGCATCTCTTATTTCATCCATAGTGTCCAATTCTTGGCACAAAGCCTCAGGATTCTGCTCAAGATCCCGGAAGTTAGATCTTGCTGTAGGTATCACCATTTCTATCAGGATCACTACTTCTGTTCCAAACACTAAGGAGAACGGAATTTGGCCAGTTGCACTCTTTATTGTTGTTCTATCAGCCCACAAAACAAAGGGTAATTCTTCTACCCATCTTCCTTTCTTGGCTCCAACTCTTTTCTTCAAATTGTTGACAATTATCTTATTTGAGGATTCTGCTTGTCCATTTGCTTGAGAATGTACTGGTGTGGATGTGATCATTTTAATTCCCCAACTCTTACAAAAACCAGTTGTTCTCTTACTGATAAACTGAGAGCCATTGTCACAAATTATCTCAGCCGGTACTCCAAACCTAGTCAGGATATTCCTTTTTATGAAGGATACTACTTCTTGGTCTCTAACTTGAACAAATGCCTCACCTTCAACCCATTTAGAGAAATAATCAGTCATTGCCAGCATAAAGACTTTTCCTCCTAGAGCCTTGGGCAATTTTCCTACTATGTCCATCCCCCACTTCATGAATGGCCAAGGGGAAGCAATAGGATATAGTGGTTCAGCAGGCTGATGTAATATATTACTGTGCCTTTGACATGCATCACACCTTCGGGCAAATTCTGCAGCATCTTTCCTCATCATTGGCCAATAGTATCATGTTCTTAATACCTTTGAGAATAACGACCTGCCCCCAGTATGGTTACCACAATCTCCTTCTTGTATATCTTGAAGCACTTCTTTAGTTTCGGGATCCTCCAAGCACCTCAGGTATGGTCCTGCAAGAGATTTCTTATACAAAACATCATTTATAATAGTGAATCGTGATACCTTCATTCTAAAGGCCTTAGGATTCTCATCCTTTGGGATGTGTCCTTCCTTGAGATATCTCATAATTGGAGCCGTCCAGGACTTAGGATCCTCCTCGGGATACTCACCATCAGGACGCTGAATACTTACTACTTCCTTGTCCTGAGATTCGAGAAGATCCGTCGTAGGATACAGGATATGTAATATCGGTATTTGGGTTCCCTCCGGTATCCTGACTGATGATCCTAGATTTGCTAAGGCATCTGTTTCAACATTATCCTCTCTCGGTACCTGTTCAAGTGTAAAAATATCGAAATATCCTGCTAATTTTTTGAGAATTTCGAGATACTCGATTAACTTCTCACCTTTAACTGCATAGGATCCATTAAAATGATTAGTAATTAACAAGGAATCAACATACACTTGCAAACTCTTAATATTCATGCTCTTAGACAATTCTAATCCTGCAATTAAGGCTTCATATTCTGCTTCATTATTAGTGGCAGGAAACTCACACCTAATAGCCTGGGGTAATATGTCCAGGATTCTAAATTTTCTCCTAGCTGTTGTACTTCTAGGTCTACTTCATTTTGAATATCACTACTGAAATCAGCCACAAAGTCAGCTAGGGCCTGAGACTTTATGGCATTTCTAGGTTCATATACTAGATCATAGGCACTTAATTTTACTGACCACTTAGCCATCCTACCTAACATCTCGGGTTTCCTAAGTACCTTTTTAACAGGATAGTTGGTTTTAACATGAATCCTATGTGTCTCAAAATGATGTCTAAGTTTTGTCGATGCCATAACTAAGGCCAATATCAATTTTTCTAAATGAGAATATCTAGTTTCAGCATCTAATAAACTTTTGCTAACATAATAGAAAGGATATTGCTGACCTTCGTGATCCTTTACCAGGACAGCACTTACCGCATTCCCTGATACTGCAAGATCCAGGGATAATGGTTCGCCATTTTCTGGCTTCATCAATAGAGGTGCAGTTGAGAGATATTGTTTTAATTCCTGCAAGGCTGTTTCATGCTTCTCTCCCCATTCAAATTTCTTATTCTTCTTCAGGATATCGTAGAATTCCTTGCATTTTTCTGAGGATCTTGAGATAAATCTGTTTAATGCTGCTACTCGTCCTGTCAGTATTTGTACATCTTTCATGTTGGAAGGTGACTTGATATCCAAGATGGCTTTGATCTATTCTGGGCTTGCTTCTATCCCTCTTTTAGTTACCATATATCCCAGAAACTTTCCTGCCCCCACTCCAAAATTGCATTTAGCAAGATTTAGCTTAATGTTGTACTGGTCCAGTATATCGAATGCTCCTTCAATATCCCGAAGATGATCCTCAGGCTTCTTAGATTTTACCACCATATCATCGATGTATACCTCCATGGTGTCCCCCAACTTGTCTTTGAACATCATGTTCACCAACCTTTGGTATGTTGCACCTGCATTTTTTAAACCAAAAGGCATAGCAGTATAACAACAAATACATGTCAGTGTCATGAAAGCAGTATCCTCCTGATCCGAGGGTTCCATTTGGATCTGCTGGAATCCTGAGGAGGCATCCATGAAGGTTAACATCTCGTGGCCGGCAGTAGCATCCACCATTGAATCGATATGAGGTAGGGGAAATGGGTCTTTGGGATAAGCTTTGTTAAAGTCTATGTAATCTACACAGACTCTCTACTTCCCATTTTTCTTTTGCACCACCACTACATTTGCTAGCCATCTGGGAAATTTCACTTCCCTAATCATCTTGCTCTTTAATAATCTTTCAACTTCTTCCTGAATGATAGTGTTTCGCTCTGGAGCAAACTTCCTTCGTTTCTGTTCACTACTAGAAAACTGCTACTATTCCTACGTCAATTTCCGTGGGAAATTCGTGGGTAACTGCGTTTACCCACGGATTTCCCACTAAAATGGGCTGTGGGATTCTCCTCGTGGGTAATTTTTTTCTTACGCAGTTCCTACGGATTTTCCTACTCCTTTCCCACAAAAATGTTTCGTTAAAATTCTCCTACTTATTTCTCACGGAATTAATTTTCTTAACTTTCCGACGCATTTCCCGCGGAATATTTATTTTTTAAAATTTTGTGTTTAAAACAATTATATTTATATTTATTATATAATATTTATTAAATTTTAATTTTCTTGCACAATTCCTACGAATTTGTTTTTTCTTCCTACACAATTCCAACGTAATGTATTCGTTTTCCCTACACAGTTCTTACGGAAATATTTTTTTTCCTACACAATTCCAACTGAATGTATTCATTTTTCCTACGCATTTCCTACAAAACTAATTTTGTTTCCTACACAATTCTAACGGAATGTATTCCTTTTTCCTACGTAATTCTGACAAAATTGGTTTTTTTTTCCTACACACTTCTATTCTTTTTTCTTACGCATTTCCTACGAAACTATCTTTTTTTTCCTACAGAATTCCAACGGATAAATAAAGAAAAAAAGGTCTACTATTTTTTTGACCGTTTTACGACAAAAGCTTTTTATGAACATCAACAGAAGTTCACAAAACAGATACGAACATCAACAGAAGTTCAAATCAATAATAAAACCAAAATAAAGCAAAATCAATTCAAAATCGCTTGATTCCCAAACAAACTTCAATTACATAACCGCCTAACAAACCTCTACACAACCTAACCAAATCCCAACTATTCGAGACCTTAATCACCGAAACCATAAAGTGTACGCCCCTGCCTCTTCAATGCATAAACAGCATCCATGGGAGTAACGGTCTTCCTCCTCGCATGCTCTGTGTAAGTAAGCTCGTCTCTTATCACATTCTCCAAGAATATCTTCACGCCACCACGCCGTGCAAGCCGACAGATTGCCGGCTTCGTAATTCCCTGAATGTTGTCCCGAAGAACGTTACGGTGTCATTTTGCTCCTCCTTTTCCCAATCCTTTGCCTCATTTTCCTCCTCCTAACATTTTCTCTCTCTAGGAACCGAGTGTTGTTTGGGTTTTTTTGTGTGTTTGTCAAACTCAACTGTTCCTGTCGAAGAGTCCCGTGAATGATCTTGCCTTTTTACTTACACAACTCGTTTCGGGATTAAACGTTCTGAAACATTTAGAAAATGCAAACACATACATGCTGATAATTTCGTTGCCCTGATATCTCGGCTTTTGAATAGATATAAATGTTGATGTATAGTAAGTTCTATTGTGGTTTTCCTACACATTTTCTACGGATATAAATAAATTTATTTTAAAAATAACATATATTGTTATAAATAATAAAACTTTATGTTTTAATATCAGTAATTTCATTTTATTATGAATTTTTTTAATGATAAATTGGATTCCTACGCATTTCCTACTGATAATTAAAATGAAAACGGATTCCGTAGGAGATCGGTCAGAATTTTCCTACACTTTTCCTACGCATAACAATTCCTACGAATTTCCGACTAATGGTTAAAATGAAAACGGATTTCGTCGGAGATCGGTCTGAATTTTCCTACACTTTTCCTACGCAAACCAATTTGTCGTTCTTTTTTCGCTTTTTTGTCACAAAACTAAGACCCTTTTTAATACGTCGGAATTTCGTAGGAAATGTGTCACCATTTTCGTTCGTAGGAAATGCGTAGGAAATTTTGGTAGGAATAATAGCAGTTTTCTAGTAGTGGTTGGACAGGCTTGAAAGACCTATCGATTCTAAGATTGTGGGTTATAATATCCTTGGAAATCCCTGTCATATCCTCATGTTTCCATGCGAATGTTGACATCCTGCATTTCAAAAAGTTAGTCAATTGATTTTCATTATCTTGAGGGATATTGGTTCCTACGAGCACCGAGATATCTCGATTATCCTGATACAGGATAATTTTCTTTACATCCTACTCTGAAGCCTCCACGATATCATGGGCTCGCATCTTTAATTGCTATGCTGCATTAGGCTTTGTCAAGGATTTTATCGAAAAAGAGTAACATTCCTTGCTTCCTGTTGATCACTTTCCACCTTGACTACCGCCCAAGGGGTAGGAATCTTGATGCATTGATGATAGGTCGACGACATAGCTTTCATATCATGGATCCATGGCCTACCCAATATAATATTGTAGCAGGATAAGGAGTCCATGACACAAAATCGTTGCATTGAGTTGACCCCTTCAATATACACAGGCAACTTTATCTCTCCCACGGTATTCCTGGCTTTTCCACTGAACCCAACAAGCACAGTGGATTTCGAAGTAATATCCATCGGGGATACATTCATTCTTTTCAGTGTTTCTAGCTGAATTATATTGACAGAGCTGCCATTATCCAATCCACCAGTATCCTGCGTACAAAATGATTAGCAACATATAAAGTTATTACCAAAGCATCATGATGAGGATCCTGGACAGTATCCCTATCATCATTATCGAACGTGATCACTTTATCAGTCATGAGAGTTGACATCCTGGTTGGCTTATCTCCCCTCTCTGTCTTAGCCTCCTTTGCATGTCTTTTTTGCTGCAGAATAAGACATCCCACAGATATCGAATCCTCCTGAAATAAAGTTAATTATCTTGGAACCCACAGGAGGTGATGCTGCTCGTTCAGGATCCTTGTCAATATACTGACCCTTATTCTCCTTTCTTCCCAGGAGATCCTTTAGGTATCCTTTGCTCAGCAAATAGTTTATTTCCTTCCTCAGGGCAATGCAATCTTCTGTAACATGTCCAAAATCCTCATGGAAGGCACACCACTTGGATTTGTCCTTCCAATCAGCTTTATGTTGGTTCTTCCTAGGCCACCTTGCTTTGTCTCATAAACCCTGCATAGCATACATCAGTTCAGGTATATTAACAGAAAAACACAGGATACTCCTCAGGATCCTCATCTTCAACAACATTCACTTTCTTGCTGTCATTCCTGCCATATGGCTTAGAGCGATATGGTTTGTACGAGGATTCTGATTTCATGTTGGTTGACTCATAGGTTGTGGATGAATTCATCCTCTCTTGCATCTTTTTATCATCCTCTAGTCGAATATATCTTAAAGCCCTGTTCCGAGCTTCATCCAGGTTCCTACAGGGATTCATCATAAGATCCTGGTAAAATTAAGAATCTTTTTGCAATCCCACTTTGAAAGCCTGCATAGCTATTGCAACATCAAGATGTGGGATATCAAGAGATTCCCTGCTAAACTTGTTCACGTAATCTCTCAAGGATTCCTGAGGTCCTTGAGTTATCCTATAAAGATCACTAGTTAGTTTTTCAAAACTTCGACTGTAAGAAAATTGACTATTAAATAAATTAACTAAATGTGCAAACGATGTAATTGAATGAGGAGGAACGTTTAAGAGCCGCTTTAAGGCTGATCCTGTTAAGGTAGAACCAAAACCCTTGGATAGGCATGCTTCCTTGAGATTCGGAGGGATAGGGTTAATTTCCATCCTTTTCCTATACTGGGCAATATGCTCTTCGGGATCCGTAGTTCCGTCGTAGAGCTTCATGTTGGGGGTTTGAAATCTTTTCAGGATTTCAGCATCACAAATAGGATATGCAAACCGAGATATCTTGTGGCTATCCTGGGATACTTCTGGGATTGGCTGGACTACTCCAGGTACACTGGATATTATGTCCTTTAACTTCTGAAGCTCCCTGGAAAGTGCTGATGTTATACCTGCATCCTCCAAAGATCCAATACCATTAGTAGCAAGAGTATTATTATTATTAGATATGTTACCAGTCTGAGGATTCTGGCCATATCCTGAAGCATATCCTGAGCTTCTCACAGTTGACACCCTGACCGAAGAGGGTATCTCAGGAGTATGATTCTGAGAATGGCTAGGCACAATATTCCCCCTGTTATCCTCAGTATATACTGCGGAACTGAAGTTTAAAGCTCTGGGTTGCAAGGGAGTGACAGTATCCTCAGCGGGCCTACTTGAGCTGGATTTCAAGAGTTGTATCTCTCTCATCAGCATTTGGTTGGTCTCCTGCTGTTGCCTCATCTGTTCCTGTACACTACCAAGTAAAGTTAGAATTTCTTCATTAGAGGCCAAAACAGGACCAAATCCCTGAATATTGCAAGCGGGGATAATATCCCGAGCCACGTGAATTTCAGTTCCTTGTGAAGAGGCTTGCGTTCTCGGAGGAGGTGGTGGAAGCACCGAACTAATTGTTGCAGAGGTTGTAGCAGACACGGTAGAAGAGCTCATGTTTGATCTCGAGGCCATTGAAAATAGTGTAGCAAAAAGTTTTGAAAATAGAAAACCAAGTAATGATTTTGCAAAAGCTTTTAGAAGAAATAGCACCACTTGCCCCACGATGGGCGCCAAATTGTTTTGGTCAAAAATTACCGAAGCAATTAAGTGATCAAATTAGTTAAGTGAGGTAGTGTGCTAAAAATGTGTATAAAAAATATGCTAATCTAGTTGTTTGTAAAAACAGTTTTCAGGATACGGCTCAGGATATCGAGTTGTATCTACAATAAAAAAAATGAGCAAAAATGTAAAGGGTGACACGGGATGTACGTGGAAAGCCCTTGATCAATCTAGATCGCCGGCACAAAACCTCGGGAGCTGACAATCGCAGCTGTCGTGTTCTTCTTATTGCTTCAAATATCAGGATATAGTGCAGGATATGATGCGGATCAACTAAGTGTTACAATGTGATTTCGATACAAGTGTAAGTGTGTTGTGAGTGTTTGCAGCTAGAGAGAAAGAGAGCTCGAGAGATTGTGTGTCCTTATCTGATCTGATAAATCCTATTTATAGTAAAATAAAACTAACTAACTAGCCTATAAATCCAGGATATATCGAATATTCCCTTTGTGAACATTGTAGTCCACGTCTTCTGGCTTCAACGTCCATAATTCAACAGATTTGCCCGAGTCTTTGGGAGAAGAAGTCCACTTGAACGATATAGACTTATTCCAATAATATGCACGTGAATTAATTAGTTACTACCAGGATATTGTATCAGGATGTTACCAATATCCTGGTCTGGTATCCTGATCAAAACAAAGGAAACATAGTCAGAATATTAGTCAGGATATATGAATAAAAAACCACCCATAACAGATCGGATCAGATAAGAACACACACAATCTCTCGCACACTTTCATTCTCTAGCTGCAAACACTCACAACACACTTACACTTGTATTCAAATCGCATTGTAACACTTAGTCGATCTGCATCATATCCTGCATTGTATCCTGGTATTTGAAGTAATGAGAAGAACACGGCAGCTGCGATTGTCAGCTCCCGAGGTTTTGTGCCGGCAATCTAGATTGATCAAGGGCTTTCCTCGTACATCTTGTGTCACCCTTTACCTTTTCTGCTCATTGTTTGATTGTAGATACAGCTCGATATCCTGAGCCGTATCCTGAAAACTGTTTTTGCAAACAACTAAATCAGCATATTTTCAATACACATTCTTAGCACACTACCTCACTTAACTAATTTGATCACTTAATTGCTTCGGTAATTTTTGACCAAAACAAGGATGCACTTACTAGCAATTCTTAGACTGTAAGCCACTGAACTACGACCACAATGGAGGTGCAATGGCTTTCGTGTGTTGGACTGAGAAAAGTGATTAAACCATCTGGATGAGCAAATGTACTGCGGATCAACAAGTTACCTTTGTTACTGGCATGTTTGTTGATGAGGCCCTCACATGGTGGAATCTGCAAGTGCAAACATTGGGTGATGACGCAGCGTATGGTCTGTCGTAGGATGATCTGAAGGAAAAAATGAAGGAGAAGTACTGCTCCCGAGCTGAACTCCAGAAGCTAGAAACCGAATTCTGGAACTTATCCATGATTGGAGCGAACATAGTAGGCTACACGCAAAGGTTTCATGACCTTTCACGCGTGATCCCCTATCTTGTGACTCCAGAATTCAACAAACCCCGTAACAATTACTCAGGCTGTGAATTTTTCTGTCAGCCTCATTGAAGATGCTGTTAGAATGAAAAAGTTGTCATTGAAGATAACTGAGAAATTGGTAACACATGCCGAGTCTTTTAGTGATAAGAAAAGGAAACACTCGAACCTCAATCAAGCAACCCGCAACAACAACAAAAACTACAACTACAACAAGAAACGAGACACTAATCTGCCTTGAGAGGCAAAAACGTTTACTACTGTAAACGATACTGGAGTTAAAAAGTACCTGGGCAATCTGCCTAAGTGTGACAAGTGCAAGTACCACCATCTGGTTGATTGCCATGTGGTGAAGTGTGATAAATGTGGGAAGTTGGGTCATCATACTGAGAACTGTTAGGGAACGGGAAATGGAGGTGGCAATGGTAATGGGAACCGAACTGGGAATGGTGCTGGTAACGGGAATGGAAACAGTAGCGGTAATGGGAATCAGAACGGTAATGGGAATGGAAATGGACGTAATCAAGGTTGCTATGGTTGTGGCAGTAAGGAACACTACAAGAAAGACTGACTGAAGGAAAACAACGCTCAAGGAAGAGCTTTTGTCATAGGTGCAAGGAACGCCCGCAAAGACCCTAACGTGGTCACTGGTACGTTTCTCGTTAACAATCACTTTGCATCCATATTGTTTGACACTGGTGTCTATGTTAGTTTCATGTCTGTTGAATTTAAAAATATACTCGGAGTTGAGTCTAGTAGGTTAGACATTCCTTATTCGATAGAATTAGCCGATGGTAAACTTGTCGAATCAGAAGAAGTCGTTAAAGGGTGCTCATTGGGACTTGGCGAATGGAAATTTAGCATCGATCTCTTAACAGTCCAGTTGGGTAGCTTTGATGTTATGGTTGGCATGGATTGGCTATCCAAGAATCGAGCTGAGGTTGTTTTCCATGAGAGCTTGTGATGGATGAGGCACACAAGTCTCGCTACTCAGTACATCCTGGTTCGGATAAGATGTACCACGACCTCAGAACTACATACCGGTGGCCTAGCATGAAGGCTCACATAGCAACTTACGTCAGCAGGTGTTTGACTTGTGCGAGAGTCAAAGCCGAATATCAAAAATCTTCAGGCCCACTCCAACAACCTGAGATACCACAATGGAAATGGGAGCAAATTTCCATGGATTTTGTTACTGGCCTGCCTAGATCTCAACGTGGGAATGATACTATTTGGGTGATCGTGGGTCGACTCACTAAGTCTGCACACTTCCTGGCTATTAAGGAAACAGACAAGTTCTCTACCTTAGCAGACATCTACTTAAAAGAAGTGGTTTCAAGGCACGGGGTGCCAACCTCTATTATCTTTGATCGTGACGCACGCTTTACTTCAGAACTGTGGCAAGCAATGCACAAATCCTTTGGCTCTCGATTAGACATGAGCACAGCTTATCACCCTCAGACGGATTGGCAGACTGAGCACACTATTCAAACTCTAGAAGACATGCTTTGGGCGTGTGTAATTGACTTTGGCAATGGCTGGGAAAAACATCTGCCACTTGTGGAATTTTCGTACAATAACAGCTACCACACCAGCATTAAAGCTGCTCCATTTGAGGCATTGTACGGGCGTAAATGCCGATCACCTCTTTGTTGGGCAGAGGTAGGTGTCAGTCAGATCACAGGTCCAGAAATGGTAGTTGATACTAGTGAAAAGATTGCTCAGATACGACAACGCATGGCGGCAGCTCGTGACCGTCAGAAAGCATACGCAGATAAAGACAGGAAACTACTCGAGTTCCAGGTTGGGGATCGAGTGTTACTCAAAGTTTCACCCTGGAAGGGTGTTGTTCGTTTTGGCAAACGAGGCAAGCTCAATCCACGATACGTTGGACCATTCGAAGTCATTGAGAAAATAGGCAAAGTGGCCTACAGGCTAAACTTACCAGCTGAACTCAGTGCAGTTCACAACGTTTTCCATGTCTCGAATCTGAAGAAGTGTCTGTCAGATGAGACCCTCATAGTTCCTTTGAAGGAGCTCACTATCGACGAACAGTTGCATTTCGTCGAAGAACCAGTTGAAATCACGGACCGGGATGTTAAGGTCCTCAAAAAAACACTAGAATACCTCTTGTTCGAGTTCGTTGGAACTCCCGTCGTGGCCCAGAGTTCACCTGGGAACGCGAAGATCAAATGAAACTCAAGTATCCCCAGTTATTCGGAAACCGTTCAACCACTACTGGGCTGAAGCTACTACAGAATTTCAGGACGAAATCCCAAATCAACGGGGGGACGATGTGACACCCCATGAAAACCAGTAAACGATACAACTTACTTAGCTTCCTCAGTAACCGCATGCTAAATTTCGGGACGAAATTTCTTTCAAGTTGGGGATAATGTGACAACCCGAGTTTTCAAGGCCTTTATCCGATTTAAACTCCGTACTTAATTGCCAAATGTGTTTAATTATTATTCGAGGTTCAATAAAAGTGTACTCGTGATGTGCATAGTATGTGTGTATCAGTTATGTATATGTTGCATTTATTTATGTTGATGTAATGTGGAAGGAATGTGTAATCTTCGACCAAACATCCTCTAGCCGAAAACCCCCACTCATGAAATCACCTCCATCCGAAAACACCCCTTTCATGAAAACACTTTAGTGTTTTAGTCATATTTGGGTCAGCGAAATCAAATGGGCCTTAGGCCCAGTACGATCAGTTTTATATTCTGATTCAACCCTTATGTGAAACATAACTTGCAAACCCTAGAGTCTTTGTTTCTGTGTGACGGCAACTATCATCAGTATTCAAGCTTCTCTTTTCGGTTAGTGACCTTTTATATCGGTTCGTTGTACTGTCAATCGAGTCATATCTGATTTGATTACTTGTCTGTATGTTACGTGATATTGATATGCTGCCACGAACGATCTGATGATGGTATGTGATTTTGATTGCATAATGTAGTGATAGTTCATATGATTTCATGTATTGGTTAGATCGTATAGACTTGGTATGCCAGGAGTCCTTTTGATCTTATTAATATTGATGATCTGTTATGATAGTGGGATGTTAAACAATTTGCATATTAGAGTTCTTCTGTATGTTGACAACTGAATGATGATAACAATATGCTGTATTATGTAATGATCGAATGATTGTATGTTGTTGGAGTTGAAACCGTTAGTTGAGATTAGGGTTGTTGGCGACATAACCTGCTGTTGTTGATGATGATGGTACCAACGAAAACACCACAAGGTGTTTTCGCCACACCCTAGGCCCAACGAAAACCAAAGTGTTTTCGGCCAAATAGGGATTTCGCCACATTAGCGATTTTGTTTCATTGTTTGCTGTTAACCTTGTTAGTTAGTTAACCCCGTTAAGTGGGTACCTCTGTTAAGTAAATAACCTTGTTAGTTTGTTTACTCAGTCTATTAATTCAGTTAGTATATTAATTCTGTTAAGTCTATTACTTCTATTAAGTATGTTAAGTGGGTTAACTTGTTCAGACATATTAAATCTATTAACTTAGTTAGACTATTGGTTCTGTCAGAGGTTAACTCTGTTAAATATGTAACTCTGTTATATATGTTAATTCAGTTAAGCTTATTAACCCAGCTAAATGTGTTATTGGATAGTTATATTAGAGTAAACTGTAAAAGTTATTGATGTGGTACATGAACTGTATGGAGGCAATTAACTGTTATGTGATGTATGCTTAACTGCCAAACACACTCTATGATATTATTGTGATGATAGTTACATGTGAAATATTACGAACGTGAACTGATTGAGTATACGTGCACTATAGGACTTGACTGATTTATTGTGAGCACTTAACATAGCATACCGAGCAAACCAAGGTGAGTTCACACTAGCCAAGGCATGGGATTCCCAGGGGTTGGGAATGGGATTGAATAACTACTCGTACAACTATTTCTATTAAACAAATTATTACTATCCTCGGTTGAAGGGCACGTATGTAAAACCTACGTACAGTTATACTTACTACTGTCTTCGGGTTGAAGGACACGTACGTAAAGCCTACGTACACGATCATAAGACCATCACCTCTATCAAAAGAAGTCCCTCAATTATCGACTTAATCGCCGAGGCCTAGGGCGAGCGGGTCATTAGTTAATAGCGCTATTAGGTTTAACAAACCTCACACCGTGCCAGTCGGACGGGCGTGTACTAATGGACTATGGGCAAAGGGTCAATGCTGATAGACATTGACTTAGGGCACCTCTTACATTTTCGTAGCAGTCGATACGCGTGGTCTAGTAACACATGGGAAGCCCCCACTAATCATCGCACAGATGCCTGGATTGGCCGCGATAAGGATTAATACGATACATGGTTTACAAAACGAACATACGATTTACGAAATGAATACTATAACCAAATAACCAATTGTGAACTCACTCAACTTTGTTGTTGATTCGTTGCTACATGCCTTGCAGGTCATTAGGTACCCATGGAGCTTGCACAGGGAGGAACGGACGTTGTGGGATATGGCGATGTGTGCCATGCTTTAATCATTACTTTATTTCATATTTAATACTTGCTATGGGTTTTACAAATTATGCTTCCGCTAAACACTTAACTATGCTTTGGGTTTTTGAACACCTTTCATATTGTTTGGTTGAATTATGTTTACTTATATGTTTGTTCAATATGATTGGTGGTTTGATCCTGGTCAGTCACGCCTCCAAGCGGTGATACTCCGCGTGTGGATTTTGGGGGTGTCACAGATTGGTATCAGAGCCATTGGTTATAGAGAACTCGGTTTTAATAAGGGGAAAACGTTTTCATTAAAACCAGACTATAACCAGAACAGTGCTCAACAATCCACAACGACGCCTCGCTCCACGTGCAAGACTCAACATCCTAGGTAATATGGTACATGTTTTATTGCCTACTTGCTAGAATTACATAGAACTTTGCTCATGGTATGCTTAGATACACATAACCCTTATTGCTTGAGAATACTTGTGTGATCACTTTCTTCTGTCATCGCACTATTCGCGAACCTCTCTTACTTATGTTATCTTTGCTATGAAGATCATGTCTGGACGTATCAACATGACACAAGCCCAGTTGACGGCTCTCATTAACGAACGAGTTGCTGCGGCACTCGCAGCCATACAAGCAGGAGGTCAACACGCTCAGCCACCTGTTTGCACCTTCAAAAATCTCAAGGATTGCCGACCTAGTACCTTCAGCGGTACTGAGGGAGTTGTAGGCCTCCTCCATTGGTTCGAGAGGCTCGAAACCGACTTTGAGGTGTGTGATTGCCCTGAGTCTCGTAGAGTAAAGTTTGCTACTGGAACACTCAAAGGTGCTGCATTAACCTGGTGGGAAGCACAGGTTCAAATGTTAGGGCTGGCAGCTGCTAATGCCACTCCCTGGAACGAGTTCAAGGACCTAGTTAAGGAAGAGTTTTGCAGTCGGGAAGACATCCACAAACTAGAGGTGGAGTTCCTCAACTTACAAATGACGGGGTCTGAAATTGAGGCTTATACGAAGAGATCAAATGAATTAGCCACATTTTGTCCCACTATGGTAGACCCTCCCACCAAACGCATCGAGCTGTATCTCAAGGGTCTGGTGCCCGAAATTCAGAGTCATGTGACCGCAGCTAATCTTGGCACTATCCAGCAAGTCACTCGGCTTGCTCATCGTCTCACAGACCAGGCAGTAGAACAAAACAAACTACCGAAACGTGTTAAAGCTGCTACTACATGTGCTTCTAGTGACAACAAACGCAAGTGGGATGGAAACCTGAGCAAGGGATTAATTCCGGTTCAGCCTCTTGCGCAGCAGCAAAAGATAGATGACTACCAGAGTCCCAGTCAGCAATTTTCTGGTAGTCGTGGGCAGAGTGGATATCGAGGAAATCATCCAAAGTGTAACTGATGCAATAGGCACCACAGCGGTCAGTGCAACAAGGGTCGTTGTCAGAGGTGTCTCAAGATAGGTCATGAAGCTAAGGATTGTCGAAACTCACGTCCTGTAACTCAAGAACAGCAGCGACCGCCTCAATCTCCACAGAATCAGCAGCAACAACAGATTTTTAAAGGATGTTTTCAGTGTGATGCTAAAGATCACTACAAGAGACATTGTCCGCAAATAAAACAGGACCAGACTCAGAACCACGACCATGGAAACAGGGACGACAATGGGGATAGCATTGGGGCAAACAATGGAAACAATAACGCCGGGGCCGCATGTACGTGATTGGTCAGGGTGACGCAAGGAACGATCCTAACGTAATAATGGGTAAGTTTATTCTCGACGACTTTTATGTTACTGTCTTGTTTGATTCGGGTGTGGATACCAGTTATATGTCCTTGGAAGTTAGTCAAATGTTAAAACATGCACCAACTCCCTTGAACACCAAACCTGTCGTAGTGTTAGCTAATGGTAGAAGACTAGAGGCCACTCATAGTTCAGGGTTGTAATCTTATCCTCGCTGGTCAGACGTTCTCTATCGACCTCATTCCTATAGTTCTGGGCAACACCTATAGCTCGCGCACCGTATCGCTTAGCTCCATCAGAATTGGAAGAACTATCGAAGCAACTGCAAGAGCTCTTGGATAAGGGCTTTATTCATCCTAGCTCTTCGCCTTGGGGAGCTCCAGTATTATTTGTGAAGAAGAAGGACGGTACCTTCCGCATGTGTATAGACTACCGCGAACTGAACAAGGTGACTGTGAAGAATCGCTATCCACTTCCACGCATCGACGACTTATTCGACCAGTTGCAAGGGTCGAGCTATTACTCGAAGATTGACCTGAGGTCAGGCTACCATCAACTGAGAGTCCGGGATGAGGACGTCTCCAAAACAGCATTCAGAACACGCTACGGCCACTACGAGTTTCTAGTCATGCCATTCGGATTAACGAACGCGCCTGCAGTTTTCATGGATCTTATGAACAGGGTATGCAAACCTTATCTTGACAAGTTTGTTATTGATTTCATTGACGACATCCTGATCTATTCGAAGAGTCAGGAGGAACATGAGCATCATTTACGACTTATTCTGGAACTTCTTCGAACGGAACAACTGTACGCCAAGTTTTCAAAATGCGACTTCTGGCTTCGTGAAGTCCACTTTCTAGGCCATGTGGTAAACAAGGATGGGATTCATGTTGATCCATCCAAGGTAGATTCGATCAAGAACTGGCCTGCACCTCGCACACCAACAGAAATACGCCAATTCTTGGGTTTGGCGGGTTATTATAGAAGGTTCATCAAAGATTTCTCAAAGATTGCACAGCCGCTTACACTACTGACACAGAAAGGTATTGCTTACCGTTGGGGTAATACACAGGAAACAACGTTTCAACACTTAAAGGATAGACTCTGTAGCGCACCTATCCTCTCATTGCCTGAGGGAACGGACGATTTTGTAGTCTACTGCGACGCATCCATCCAAGGTCTTGGATGTGTGTTGATACAACGAGATAAAGTCATTGCTTATGCTTCGCGCCAACTTAAGATTCACGAACGAAATTACACTACACATGATTTAGAGCTGGGAGCTGTTGTCTTTGCGCTCAAGATATGGCGACATTACCTGTATGGAACTAAGTGCACCATCTACACCGATCACAGGAGTCTCGAGCATATATTCAAGCAGAAAGAATTGAACATGCGACAAAGTAGATGGGGCGAACTACTGAACGATTACGAATGTGCTATAAAGTACCATCCGGGCAAAGCCAATGTGGTGGCCGACGCCCTCAGTCGAAAGGATACTACACCTAGGCGTGTACGAGCGTTGCAACTCACTATTCAGTCTAGTCTTCCTTCTCAGATACGAGATGCTCAGATAGAAGCATTGAAACCAGGAAAACGTCCGGGCTGAAGCCCTACGCGGTTCAAGGCAACGGTTAGAACAAAAGGCAGACGGCGCCTACTATGTAACAGGACGCATTTGGGTCCCACACTATGGCAACCTACGAGAGCTTGTGATGGATGAGGCACACAAGTCTCGCTACTCAGTACATCCTGGTTCGGATAAGATGTACCACGACCTCAGAACTACATACTGGTGGCCTAGCATGAAGGCTCACATAGCAACTTACGTCAGCAGGTGTTTGACTTGTGCGAGAGTCAAAGCCGAATATCAAAAACCTTCAGGCCCACTCCAACAACCTGAGATACCACAATGGAAATGGGAGCAAATTTCCATGGATTTTGTTACTGGCCTGCCTAGATCTCAACGTGGGAATGATACTATTTGGGTGATCGTGGGTCGACTCACTAAGTCTGCACACTTCCTGGCTATTAAGGAAACAGACAAGTTCTCTACCTTAGCAGACATCTACTTAAAAGAAGTGGTTTCAAGGCACGGGGTGCCAACCTCTATTATCTCTGATCGTGACGCACGCTTTACTTCAGAACTGTGGCAAGCAATGCACAAATCCTTTGGCTCTCGATTAGACATGAGCACAGCTTATCACCCTCAGACGGATTGGCAGACTGAGCGCACTATTCAAACTCTAGAAGACATGCTTCGGGCGTGTGTAATTGACTTTGGCAATGGCTGGGAAAAACAACTGCCACTTGTGGAATTTTCGTACAATAACAGCTACCACACCAGCATTAAAGCTGCTCCGTTTGAGGCATTGTACGGGCGTAAATGCCGATCACCTCTTTGTTGGGCAGAGGTGGGTGTCAGTCAGATCACAGGTCCAGAAATGGTAGTTGATACTAGTGAAAAGATTGCTCAGATACGACAACGCATGGCGGCAGCTCGTGACCGTCAGAAAGCATACGCAGATAAAGACAGGAAACTACTCGAGTTCCAGGTTGGGGATCGAGTGTTACTCAAAGTTTCACCCTGGAAGGGTGTTGTTCGTTTTGGCAAACGAGGCAAGCTCAATCCACGATACATTGGACCATTCGAAGTCATTGAGAAAATAGGCAAAGTGGCATACAGGCTAAACTTACCAGCTGAACTCAGTGCAGTTCACAACGTTTTCCACGTCTCGAATCTGAAGAAGTGTCTGTCAGATGAGACCCTCATAGTTCCTTTGAAGGAGCTCACTATCGACGAACAGTTGCATTTCATCGAAGAACCAGTTGAAATCACGGACCGGGATGTTAAGGTCCTCAAAAAAACACTAGAATACCTCTTGTTCGAGTTCGTTGGAACTCCCGTCGTGGCCCAGAGTTCACCTGGGAACGCGAAGATCAAATGAAACTCAAGTATCCCCAGTTATTCGGAAACCGTTCAACCACTACTGGGCTGAAGCTACTACATAATTTCAGGACGAAATCCCAAATCAACGGGGGGACGATGTGACACCCCATGAAAACCAGTAAACGATACAACTTACTTAGCTTCCTCAGTAACCGCATGCTAAATTTCGGGACGAAATTTCTTTCAAGTTGGGGATAATGTGACAACCCGAGTTTTCAAGGCCTTTATCCGATTTAAACTCCGTACTTACTTGCCAAATGTGTTTAATTATTATTCGAGGTTCAATAAAAGTGTACTCGTGATGTGCATAGTATGTGTGTATCAGTTATGTATATGTTGCATTTATTTATGTTAATGTAATGTGGAAGGAATGTGTAATCTTCGACCAAACATCCTCTAGCCGAAAACCCCCACTCATGAAATCACCTCCATCCGAAAACACCCCTCTCATGAAAACACTTTAGTGTTTTAGTCATATTTGGGTCAGCGAAATCAAATGGGCCTTAGGCCCAGTACGATCAGTTTTATATTCTGATTCAACCCTTATGTGAAACATAACTTGCAAACCCTAGAGTCTTTGTTTCTGTGTGACGGCAACTATCATCAGTATTCAAGCTTCTCTTTTCGGTTAGTGACCTTTTATATCGGTTCGTTGTACTGTCAATCGAGTTATATCTGATTTGATTACTTGTATGTATGTTACGTGATATTGATATGCTGCCACGAACGATCTGATGATGGTATGTGATTTTGATTGCATAATGTAGTGATAGTTCATATGATTTCATGTATTGGTTAGATCGTATAGACTTGGTATGCCAGGAGTCCTTTTGATCTTATTAATATTGATGATCTGTTATGATAGTGGGATGTTAAACAATTTGCAGATTAGAGTTCTTCTGTATGTTGACAACTGAATGATGATAACAATATGCTGTATTATGTAATGATCGAATGATTGTATGTTGTTGGAGTTGAAACCGTTAGTTGAGATTAGGGTTGTTGGCGACATAACCTGCTGTTGTTGATGATAATGATGGTACCAACGAAAACACCACAAGGTGTTTTCGCCACACCCTAGGCCCAACGAAAACCAAAGTGTTTTCGGCCAAATATGGATTTCGCCACATTGGCGATTTTGTTTCATTGTTTGCTGTTAACCTTGTTAGTTAGTTAACCCCGTTAAGTCGGTACCTCTGTTAAGTAAATAACCTTGTTAGTTTGTTTACTCAGTCTATTAATTCAGTTAGTATATTAATTCTGTTAAGTCTATTACTTCTATTAAGTATGTTAAGTGGGTTAACTTGTTCAGACATATTAAATCTATTAACTTAGTTAGACTATTGGTTCTGTCAGAGGTTAACTCTGTTAAATATGTAACTCTGTTATATATGTTAATTCAGTTAAGCTTATTAACCCAGCTAAATGTGTTATTGGATAGTTATATTATAGTAAACTGTAAAAGTTATTGATGTGGTACATGAACTGTATGGAGGCAATTAACTGTTATGTGATGTATGATTAACTGCCAAACACACTCTATGATATTACTGTGATGATAGTTACATGTGAAATATTACGAACGTGAACTGATTGAGTATACGTGCAATATAGGACTTGACTGATTTATTGTGAGCACTTAACTTAGCATACCGAGCAAACCAAGGTGAGTTCACACTAGCCAAGGCATGGGATTCCCAGGGGTTGGGAATGGGATTGAATAACTACTCGTACAACTATTTCTATTAAACAAATTATTACTGTCCTCGGTTGAAGGGCACGTACGTAAAACCTACGTACAGTTATACTTACTACTGTCTTCGGGTTGAAGGACACGTACGTAAAGCCTACGTACACGATCATAAGACCATCACCTCTATCAAAAGAAGTCCCTCAATTATCGACTTAATCGCCGAGGCCTAGGGCGAGCGGGTCATTAGTTAATAGCGCTATTAGGTTTAACAAACCTCACACCGTGCCAGTCGGACGGGCGTGTACTAATGGACTATGGGCAAAGGGTCAATGCTGATAGACATTGACTTAGGGCACCTCTTACATTTTCGTAGCAGTCGATACGCGTGGTCTAGTAACACATGGGAAGCCCCCACTAATCATCGCACAGATGCCTGGATTGGCCGCGATAAGGATTAATACGATACATGGTTTACAAAACGAACATACGATTTACGAAATGAATACTATAACCAAATAACCAACTGTGAACTCGCTCAACTTTGTTGTTGATTCGTTGCTACATGCCTTGCAGGTCATTAGGTACCCATGGAGCTTGCACAGGGAGGAACGGACGTTGTGGGACATGGCGATGTGTGCCATGCTTTAATCATTACTTTATTTCATATTTAATACTTGCTATGGGTTTTACAAATTATGCTTCCGCTAAACACTTAACTATGCTTTGGGTTTTTGAACACCTTTCATATTGTTTGGTTGAATTATGTTTACTTATATGTTTGTTCAATATGATTGGTGGTTTGATCCTGGTCAGTCACGCCTCCAAGCGGTGATACTCCGCGTGTGGATTTTGGGGGTGTGACAAATTATACTCCCCCTAAAATACAAATACATCTAAAAAAATTGAAAACAAACTGTACAAGAACATGACAACTAATATCGAATTGCTTCAATTCGCCATCCACTTGGCATAAACAATCAGAACTCCCCCTCACAACAAACCATTTTCCCATTATGATCTCAAAACACTTAAGTTTGTTTTAATCAAAATGGTTTTTCCGGAAAATTAGTTTTGTTGATTTTAACATTTGTAGGTTAGGGATTTGGTTCATCACATTGTTTTTTTAACCACTTGTAGGAAATCAGATACAACTTAATGTCCCTGATTTACCACTTGTAAGATCAAACCAATCAAAGTATTTTCAACCAAACATCATCTGTTGGTTGAATTCTCAAGGTGCCGATTCCTACTCCACACTTACCAACATGGGAGTTCCGGCAATTCACATTTATACACAAACAATTTTCATAAACAATAAATGATGCCGATTCATGCTCCACGATTACCAACTTGGGAGCTCCGGCAAGTCAGGTTTTTACTGTTTGAAAAATATATCCACCCAAGCCTGACCTTCCTTGGGTGAAACAACCTCTTCTTCATCTTTACTTTCAACCAACCTGTGAACATTTCTTTTGGAAGCATAAAATTCTTTCACTCCTTTGGCCTTGCCATCGACCATTTTCCCAAAAATGTGTTTCACAGTTCCGTTGAAAGCCTTATCAACATCAAATTTTTTCTTGTCAGAATAAAATTGATTTGAAATTTCAACTTTCCCAACCTTCTTTTTAAAATTTTCAGCTCGTAAAGGTGGAAAATTCACATCATCCACTTTTGGAACAGATTTCTCAACCTTTTCTTTAACAACTTTTGGCTCCTCTGATTTTGTGGAATCAGATTCATCACCAGAACTGTTTCCTGAACCCTTAACAACCCATTTTTGATTTTTCAGATTTTCTTTTCTTTTAACCACATTCTTTGAACATTCACCAATCTCATAGGTTGAATTTTCAAAGCCTGTAAACATTCTGGTTGTAAGTTCAGTTTTCTCGACCACTTTCTCTTTTAGTTTACCAGAGACTTCCTGTTTTGGTTTGAATGTCTTCGGACAATCCCTAGCAACATGACCAGCAATCTTGCACTGAAAACAGGATCTGGTTTCTATCTTCTTTGGAACAACATTTTTCTTCAACTCTTCTTGCTTCTTGGCAAGGAATTCCTGATTCGTCTGTTTTCTGAATGCTTGTTCTTTCTCAGCCTCTGTCGTTTTCCCTAAAACAAACACAGTTTTTTATTTATAAAATTTTTCATTTTTATAATTTTTCGGTTGAATAAAACCAAGACCTTTCTTTTTAAAATTACAATTATGGTTTGGTTTCTTTTGGAAACTGTAACCAGAACTGTAACCTTTTTTCTTGTTTAAACGTTGTTGAACTCTTGAGGTGTAAGGATTAGGTTTTACATGAAGATTTTCATCTTTTATTTCAGAAATATTGATTTCTGTTAGTTTGAAAACCTTTTTAATCATTTCAGTTTTAACACCTCTTATTGGAAAAGCTTCATTAGAATATAATTTGTCAGAATCTTTCAAAGTATATGCCACTTTGAATGATTCGTCATTCAAATTAGATTTTGATAACAAAAATTTCTTATCATAAACCCGTTTGTCCTTTTGGATTGTTGACTTTGACTTGTCGGACCCAGACTTTGACTCGGATTTGGACTCCAGTTTTGACTCCTCTATGTCATCTTTATCTAACACCTGATTGACCACACGTTTAATCAACTCGGACTCATGATCAGTGTCAGATGATGTGAACGTAACATCAATATTTTCTGGTAAGTTATCTGACGACACAGACTCCCACTGTAAGTTAATTGCCTTTTCGACTCTTTCGAAATTTGGATTTCGAGACAAATATCCATTTTCGACCGGGCCTGGACATTTGTTATAGACAACACTTGATTTCTCACCAGAAATCTTCACTTCATCATCTTTTCTTGTCTCTGACTTCTTTCCTTCTGAAGTCTTCACTTCTTCAAAAGTCTTCAAATTCTCTACAACCGGATAAATCCTGTCAACAACAAAAGTAGAACATGAGTAACTTTCTAATAACTTGTTAACTCTCTCAGTTTCTATCTTTTGAGTTGCTAATTTCAACTCTAGATCAGCACATTTCTTTATGTGAAAGTTGACATCATCAAGCTGTCTCAGGTACGCTTTCTTCAGCGTATTCATTGCCACAACTTGTTCACCGTTTGAATCAGTATACTTGTTAATTTCTCTGTTCATTGTATCATAGGATTCTTTCAATCTGTTTATGTTGTGCAGCAACTCATTGTTCTGCTTGATTAAAGAATCACAGTTCATGCACTTTTCAGGAACTTTAACAGGTTCTGCATCAACTTTGAATTCAAATTCAGGAACCTCTTTGACTGTTCTATTTGATCGTAAAAATTCAGCTCTTCTCTTTTTCTCAGCTTTTGCTTCAGCTTTTAATCTCTCTTCCTCCTCTTCCTCTTCTTCAAGCTTTCTCCATCTTGCTTCAGCAGCTTCCATTACTTTTCTGCACTTTTCGGCACATTTCAGATCATAGGCATTTGCAATGCAAGCTTTAACATTTGAAATGTCTTGATCTTGGCAAAAATCGTTCCAATTGAAATCTTCAGCTAACTTTTCATCGTCTTGTTCTGCCAAACACACTTTGCTGTTTGTTGGAACATATTTATCCCAGCTAAAATTATCATATTTGCCCTGATTGACTAGACACGCTCTTTTTGAACCTTCAATCACATCTCTCCCATGTGCAGTTTGTGCCTGATGCGATGCTGGTGGTGTGATTTGATGATAAATCGCCTTTTTGTGATAATCGTTGTTTCCAAAAGGATTCTGGGCTCCAGTAGCTTCACGATTTTTGCACTCTCTCTTGAAATGCCCCTTTTCCCTGCAACGAAAACATGTAACTTTAGATTTATCAAAGCCTAAATTTGAAACACTTGCATCAAGAAAATCATCTCTTCCCGTAATTTGTTTAAACTTCTCAGCTCTTCTCATTACACTGGCCATGCACCATTTAATATCCATCAATTCCATTTCTTCAGCATCGATTTGATCGTAATCCTCTTTCGTGAGCATTGGATTACCGATCTTTCCGGCCACAAAACTACTATAAGACTCTAACACCATTCCCAACAAGGACATTTGATTTTTGGCAACTTCTTCAGAATAATCTTGATCACTTTCAAGATTTAATACAATATTGCATTGAAGTTTTCTTCCATTCTTTGTTGCAGAAATGTTTGGATCGAATGATGAAAATCTAGTGCTGCTTGATCCCTGGGATGATTTCTTTTCTGAAGAATCTTTTGCACTGTAAGCAGTTTTGACTTTTGGAGAAAAATTTGACTTTTCGTTGACACCACCTTTGTAATACAAGCTGATATCTTGTTCTCCATCGTAGTTCTTCATCCTTGCAATCTTCCTCTGCTCCATCTCTTGAGCTGCCAAATGTTTGATGAAGTCTCCCAGTGTCATATTTTTATAATCTTTTCTGTTGGATCTCAGCATCATCAGAAACGTTCCCCAAGTTTCATGAGGTAGTGCATCTGCAAGTTTTTCAATCAATTCATCAGTATCCTTTTTAATACCAAGTTTTGTCATATTTCTCACCAAGTTACAATATCTATCAATTATTTGCTTGGTGTTTTCAGATTTTAAACCACGGAATAAATCAAACTCTTTCTTCATGAGAGACATCTTGTTTTTGAGCATATCATCACTTCCACCAAATTTTGCTTCCAATTCTGTCCAAATTGAATAAGCAGTTCCATCATGTTGAAGCAGTATCAAGATATCTTCTTTTATCACTTGCTGAAGCAAACTCACCATCAATTTCTCATCTCGATATTTCTTTTTATCTTCCGTACTCATTTCTCTAATTGTTTGCTGAATATTATTCGTTGTGGGTCTAACATATGGTTCTTCAGTGTGTTCCCAAGCATCCAAATGATAAGCTTCAACCCAATTTCCAAACTGTTCAGACCATGCCTTGTAATCATCAATATCCATGAGTTTGGGTGGTTTCTGAGACGTTCCGGTTTCATTTTCATGCAAAGCACTCTGAGTGATTGTAATTGGACTAGCAAAAGCATTGTAGAACTCGTTCTCCATGTTTCAAATTTTCAAATGAGCTGTATCACCTTGTAAAATACCTGACAACACATAAACAAAAACACAATCAGAATAAGACTTATCGATTAACAAAATAAGACTGGTATTCGAACTGATGAATATTCTGTGTAGACTGAAGGTTGACACACTGTGCGAACTGCTATGACCCGGCAAAACCACACGACCTGGAACGAAATCGAATTCAAAGAGACTGACCCACCTCTTGTGAACTGGAATAAAATTCAAACTGTGTGGAACAACATTTACCTTGTGTGAACTGATCAATTATTAAACCTGAATGAAAATTCAATTCATGTGAACTCAAACTAACTCAAACAATCTCATGAAAATCGAAGCACTTTTGCAAAAGCCGACAACAACTTTCAAACACGTTGATTTTAATATTGTGAATCCGACATCTTTACCTTGAATCACATGCAAGACTTATCAAACAAGTGACTGACAACTCTCTCATGAAACCTATTTCGATTTTTGAATATGACCAACAACTTTGTATCACAAGATTACCCTATTGGACCTCAAATAACCACCAAGCCGACAACTCTTAGTGTTCTGACACCTTTTAATTCAGATCACATGCACACCTACACAAATCACATGATCTCTTATCCCAAACATCAATGACCTGACATCCTCGTAGACTGTTATACACAACTCGATGTACGCACTCAATCGGTTCACACTACTCAATGCACTTTCGATAATATCACATGCACTGACACCCTCGTTTAATGTTACACAATATACGATGAACAATCACGTGAAATACTGAAACACTTTCAAACGGGCACCATGTCCAATTTCAAACGGTCAGGTGGCAGTTTCAAATGGTCAGGTGCAGTTTCAAACGGTCATGTGCAGTTTCAAACGGTCAGGGTCAATTTCAAACGGACAGGTGCTGGACTCGTTCAAACGGTCACCAGTTTTCAAGCCATTTTAACCACTTTTACTTCGAATTTTGAACTGAAACTTTCAAGGGTTTGTTAAAATGCACTTTTACACATTCTGTGAAAAATTGATCCAATTTTAACCGTGAAAAATTTTTAAATTTTGAAAGAAGGTGTAGAAAATCAGAATTTGTGGCTGAATTGGTATGAACTCTTCCTCCTGAGCTCTGATATCACTTGTAGGATCGTTTTCTGACCCAAACGAGTCGATCAGAAGAGTTTATCTCTAAACGAAAGGTAGAAACAGACGTGTAGAGTTTAATTCAGCTAGATTTACACTTTAAACTGTTGTATGATTGATTTCGTAACGTTTTACAACCTGACAACACTTCGGCAGCACTTCGTTGCACAAGCCGGAAAGTTACAAATGGTGAAATTTTGAAGGCTATATATAGGCTAGACCCTGACCGTTTGAAGGTGACACACCACTCTTCAAACGGTCATTCGACCAATTGCAAGGATTGACGATTTATTCGACCAATTGCAAGGATCAAGCTTTTACTCCAAAATAGACCTCAGGTCTGGTTATCATCAGTTAAGGATTCAAGAGGAGAGCATACCAAAGACAACATTCAAAACTCGTTATGGGCACTACGAGTTTCTTGTTATGCCATTCGGATTGACAAACGCAGTTGTAGTCTTTATGGATTTGATGAACCGTGTGTTCAAGACATATCTCGATAAATTCGTGATAGTATTTATCTATGATATATTGATATACTCATGAACGAAGGAGGAGCATGAACAACATTTGAGAACCATCTTGGAGCTATTAAAGAAAGAGAAACTATACGCGAAGTTTTCCAAGTGCGAATTCTGGATTCGCGAAATACAATTCCTTGGTCATGTTATGAACGAAAATGGCATACATGTGGATCCATCGAAGATAGAAACGATCAAGATTGGGAAGCGCCCAAAACTCCAATCGAAGTACGGCAATTTCTGGGATTAGCGGGCTACTATCGGAGATTTATTGAATTTTTTTCTAAAATTGCTCAACCGTTAACTTCCCTCAGGTAGAAAGACAAGAATTTTAATTGGGGAGAAAAGCAAGAAGAAGCATTTCAGCTTCTCAAGAATAAACTATACGATGCACCGATCTTATCACTGCCTGAAGGTACCGATGATTTTGTGGTATACTGCGACGCTTCGCGTCAAGGTTTGGGTTGCATGCTTATGCAACAACAAAAGGTCATCGCATACGCATTGCGTCAATTGAAGATTCATGAGAAGAACTATACCACTCACGACCTAGAGTTAGGCGCAGTGGCATTCGCTTTGAAGATTTGGCGGCATTATCTCTATGGTACTCAGTACACTATCTTCACGGATCACAAAAGTCTTCAACACATATTTAATCAAAAGGAATTGAATATGTGTCAACGGCGTTGGGTTGAGTTGTTGAACGATTATGATTGTAAGATTAATTACCATCCAGGAAAGGCGAACGTGGTAGCGGATGCCTTGAGTCGTAAGGAACGGGTCAAGACATTAAGGGTTCGAGCTTTGGAGATGACGATTCAAACGAACCTTACCACGCGTATTCATGAAGCACAACAAGAAGAATTCAAGGAAGAACATATCAAGGCTGAACTTCTCCGGGGTATGGAGAAACAGTTGGTGCCCAATGAGGATGGAACCTTGTACTTCATGGGATGCATTTGGGTTCCACTCTTTGGCGGTATTCGAGAGGTTATTTTTTATGAAGCACATAAGTCGAGGTACTCGATCCACCCGGGATCGGACAAGATGTACCAAGACTTGAAAGAGTACTATTGGTGGCCTAACCTCAAAAATGATGTCGCTGCTTACGTTGGAAAGTGACTAACTTGTGCAAAGGTTAAGGCCGAATACCAGAAACCCTCGGGCTTGCTGCAACAACCTGAGATTCCTGTTTGGAAGTGGGAGAAAATATCGATGGATTTCATAACGAAATTACCCAGGACCCCCAGAGGACATGATATGATATGGGTAATAGTCGATAGACTGACCAAGTATGCGCACTTCCTACCGATATGGGAAAAGGATAGTACAGGAAAGCTTGCCGAATTGCATCCCAAGGAAATAGTAGCTCGTCATGGAGTGCCTATTTCGATAATTTTAGACAGAGACGGTCGCATCGTATCAAGGATTTGGCAATCTTTTCAACAGGCCTTTGGATCTCGACTGGATCTAAGCACGACCTTCCATCCACAAACCGACGGCTAGAGCGAACGAACCATACAAACCCTTGAAGACATGCTTCGTGCATGTGTAATGGACTTAGGCGGCAATTGGGATACCACCTACCCTTGGTTGAGTTTTCCTATAACAACAGTTATCACACGAGTATACAAGCCGCACCGTTCAAAGCACTTTATAGTGGAAAGTGTATCTCTCCGCTATGTTGGTAGGAAGCTGGAGATAAACAGTTAATTGGTCCCGAGTTAGTCCAAGATACGACCGATAAAATCTTTCAGATCCGAGATCATATCAAGGTGGCTCGTGATCGACAAAAGAGCTACGTCGATCGAAGACGAAAGTCGTTAGCTTTCCAGGTAGGAGACAAAGTCTTGTTAAAAGTCATGCCTTGGAAGGGTGTAGCAAGATTCGAGAAGTGTGGAAAGTTAAATCCACGATATATTAGGCCATTTAAGATCTTGGAAAAGATCGGTACTGTTGCCTATCAATTAGAACTACCAGAGGAACTTAATGGCGTACATGATATATTCCAGCTGTCGAGCCTCAAGAAGAGTCCAACACAAGAAACAATTATCATCCCCGCGGATGAGGTACATATCGACAACAAGCTCCGATTCACAGAGGAACCTAATGAGGTTATGGACTGGAAGGTCCAGAAAACAAGGAGAAGTCGCATCAAGTTGGTCAAAGTCCGTTGGAACTCTTGACACGGACCCGAGTCTACTTGGGAATGTGAGGATCAGTTTAAAGCCAAGTACCCCCACCTGTTCGAGGAAACTCCTGCAAGGGATAACTCAGCTTTAATTTTAGGACGAAATTCTTTTAACGGGGGGAGTATGTGACAACTGGCACAAAACCGGTAACTTTCGTACTATTTTAATAATTATTTATTGATTTGCAATTATGTGATTTAACGTCAACATTATATGCTTACAGGTCATACATTTAAATCATGCATATTAAACATTTCATTTATCGCATTGTGAAACAATTTAAGCATCACGTCGAAACAATTAGTAAACTCACCAGTTAGACAAGTTGTGTTAGCACAACCTTAGTACTCAGTTAAACGATAGATTTAGGACTTAGGTGTAGGTCCGACATCAAAAATATATTAAATCCCAAGTGAGAGAACAAGGATTTATATTAACACTTTCCGGAACCTTAAACAAGCACTAAAAACTGTCCGAAACGAACTATAAACAACAAATTCTGCAGAAATTTAGCCAAATTCAGCATTACAAGCTAAAATAACATTCAGAAATAGTGATTAAACATCCAGAACAACTTGTAAAGTGTCGGGATTGAAATCATAACACCAAAGGGTACTTCATACGTTATAAATTACACAATTTAGCACCTTAACGAACCGATAACCGAACAATTAACCGGACACTATGTCACACCCCGACCACGTAGAACATACAAAACGTGGCGGAAACATCGGGGAGTGTTGTAACAGAATTAATGTTTCAAATCCATGGCAATTGAAGTTTCGTTTTATTAATTAAAAGTGTTACAATGTCTTAATAAACAAAGAAATACAACATAATTAACTAGTCTTGCATCTTTTATTGTCACTAAAGCCCAAGTCTGCCTATGTGTATCTTGATCATCTTATGCAACAGTTCCTGAAAAACACATGTGAAAATAGGTACGTCAGCATAAAAATGCCTGTGAGATACATAGGTTTTGTGAAAATAGGATTCATGACTTATGTTTAAGAAAAATGTTTAGTCATGAACCTTGTAATTTACTTTGTCATGTAAATCATTTGAAAACAATAAGATCAGATGATATGTATAAGTAAATGTCAGGTTAAATAAATAACCATCAAAAAATGTGTTTGTATAAGATAAGTTGTTTGTAAATAAATGTCTTGTGAAAAGTATGTTATTTGAATGAAATGTTCTATGTCTCAAACTGAAATGATTCAAATAACGTTACGACATATAATACCATACAAACACTTATATATAGGAAGTACCAGCGGCGTATCCACCATGCTTGTATCATATTACACACGCATCGTTACTTAATCACTTAATCAACCAAACCAACCAATGTAAGAAGTCTATGTTTAAACCAATTGTCAAAATGTATTGAATAATATGTCAAAGTGTTCATGTCAAGATGTAAATCATGTAGGATGTAAAACCAATGTCAAAAGTGTTTGTGTCAAATGTAAATCATGTCAAAATGTCTATGTCAAATATCCATGTCAAATGTCTATGTCGAATATCCATGTCAAATGTCTATGTCAAATATCAATGTCAAATGTCTATGTCAAATATCCATGTCAAATGTCTATGTCAAATATCCATGTCAAATGTCTATGTCAAATATCCATGTCAATTGTCTATGTCAAAATGTCATGTATGGCAAGTGAAATGTCTCAACTAAACCATATGCACAAAAACAAAGTATTGAAGTAAAACATGGTTTAAATCAATCTTATGTCTTTGTGGAAAAATGCATGCAAATATTTAATATGAACATTTATGCGGTATTGTGAAAATGCATACATCCAAGCCTTGTGACTGTGGTGATAAACCCTTTAAACAAATTAAAGGTCTATCTGTCTTATATCATCGAATTCGGTCATTCCTTTCTGTCCCCTTTCCCTGGGATGTCCGGAACGGGAGTTGTCAATTCCTATGGTACCACTACCTACTAACGAACGGCATGATCGGTGTTAATGAATGTATTGTCCCATGTAAACAAACCAAATGTCATACCAAAATGTAAGCATGTGAAAATAATGCACTAAGTATGTAATCAAATGAACATACATAGCGTGAAATGTCATGTAAAACGATGTACTAAGTAATGCACACAATGGGCACACCTAGCATGAAATGTAATGTAAAACAAAGTACTAAGTAATGCACACAATGGGCACACCTAGCATAAGATGTAATGAAATCATGTACTATAATGTACTAACGAACATAGCATGTATATGATGTGAAAACAGGAAAGCATGAAAGTAACAAGTAGGCACATGTGTTCCACCCCAAAACAGTTTGGAAAACAGTAAAAGAGGGGTCTATGTACTCACTTGAGATTGCTCAGAAGCCCTAGGATAACCACCAAGCAAAGCTAGAGATCACGGAATCAAACGGCACCTACTATAGGTAACTACATTAATAAACCGGACCTAAATCGGAAGATCGGGTAGCATTAGGGTTTGTAAACCAAACGAGTGTAGAGACTCGTGTCATTTGGTTTAACAAAGCCTACATACTAAATGAAACTTAACCTAAGTGTTTACGACCCATTACGACCCGTTTAGGTAGCTTATGCTACTTTAACGCGTCGTTCGCGTGAAACGCGTTCGGACCGCCTAACTAGTCCTATGACAAGTGTTATATGCCTAAACATGTTACATAATCAGTTATGTGACAAAAGTTTAGGTTACATATGCTTAATTATCAATTATACATGAAAAGGGTATTCTGGTAATTTACCTAAGGCATATAAACTACCTATCATACAACTACTTAAACGATGTGACCATAGGGTATAACCTCGGAAGGTTATGCCCTATACTAGGGTCACCTAATGTATTTGGTCGGATCCTAATGATCGACCAAACTGGGTCTGGTTCGAGATATAAGCGATTTATCAGATCGCTTACCCTACGACCCTAAACAACGTGGTAATCAGTAGGCATAGTCCCAAGGGACTATAACCAACGTGATTACACTCACGTTGCGAAGTTCAAAAGAACTTCGCATTGACCATTACTGGTCAACGCTGAAAGTCAAACAAAGTTTGACTTTCTGACTCGAAAAGCAGTAAAATAAGGAAAAGAACGAAAGAATACTTACGAAGGGTCCCCGAATGCTAATCCCGGTCCAAGAACTCAGGTATGAAACAATGGTTTCAACTTAGAGCTCTCAAAATCAGAATTCTTGTAATTTTAGCAATGGGGGGTATGGGTTATTTATAGTTTTCGGGTAACCGTTAGGATTGTTTCATGGAAAACGTGCCATGATCCCATCCGTACAAGTGTCGGAACCTTATGGTACTAAAAATCCATCCTTATCTGATGACTAAGCAATTTAGAAAATGTGGTTGAGGATAGAACAGCTGCAACTTGGTGTTAAAAACATTGAATCTGATCTGATATGCGGACGCGGCCCGCTTCAGGATCAGAGAAATACAATGCGGGCCGCCTGGGATGTCTGATCAGCCCACATGTTTCAGAAATGACAGTTTCAGTCCCTGCACGTGTTTAAGGCCATTTCCGACTCTTCTAAGGCCCGTAAAGCCAACTTTAAGGCCCTAAAATGTTGCCTAAACATTGTGGACATGAAACATGCTCAAAAATATGTCGGATGATGGTTCGTTTGGCCGTACGAACGCGATGTTCGCTTAATTACGACGGAATGCGCACAAGCGCGAAAAACGATCCAAATGACGAAACGAATGGATTTTTCTTATGGAGAACACTAAAATATAATATAGTCATGCTTACATAAATTTTTGGATGTCCGGATGTATTTAGAACGTAAGTTATGCGCGAAAATGCAAACTTGTGCACTTTTTGACACTTTTAGTCCCTGAGTGACCCAAAAGTTTATTTTAGCATACCGAACCCCTCAAAGCCTATTTCTAAGCTATGTAAAGGATATTTATGGTATGTTTAACTTATGGTCATGTTCCGGAATGTCTGTTACAGTTCAAATTGGCATACTTTCGCAGTTTGTCAAATTTAGTCCCTGTAAGCGAATAAACTTTGATTTCACTACACCAAACCTTCCAAAACTTATATCTAAGTTATGTAAAGGTTATTTAAGGTATGTTAAGCCTATTTCACTATTCCGGAGTGTTCGTTGCATTAAACTGGTTATATATACACATCAGTGCGCGTATAACCTTCCAGAAAGCGATTTAGAGCTTGAAATCGAACAAGACTTGATATGGGCAAAAGCTACACATATTTATACAAGTCCTAAGTATGAAACACAATATTTCATTGGTTTGGAATTTGTTTGATGGTTGAAATGACACAGGTGTCACAGTCTCCCCTACTTTAGGAAATTTCGTCCCGAAATTTAGTTTTAGAGGAAACTTGTGGAGACAGCTGTGCCGGTTTTGCCTTCAGACAAATCCATTGAGCCCTTAAGTAAAACTCTGGGCCATGTTAGGATTCTTAGCAAAGATGTCAACCCTCAAATTGAAGTCATTGTGGTAACAAAACATGGAGTTTTGAACTATAGACAGGAGAACAGTTCCCGTGAAGAATTATCATAGGAAACTTGTGTGTGCTTGAAATCAGAATTGGGTAGTGTGAGAATAAATGACATTGGTCAAAGTCCAAGACTTCTCCCGTATCATTACTCTTGTCACCGTTGGTCTTAACACTTGACAAAACTTCATGTGGTTTCTATGCACTGAATTCTATAATTATGTAGGCCTCCATAATTACGTAGTTCCTTGCACAGTCCGCACAGTTCATTTCATAATGCGTATGGGAAAAAAAATCAAACGAAAATCTCTTGATTTAGACCACCCGAGGGCCTATTTAACTACATAAACACATGATATATTTAACTAAATTGTCGAACCAATCTATTTAACTCAGATCGACGTAGGATCTCTTTAACTAAACTACCTACGGGGAAATTTTAACTACATCGACGTAGGATGCATTTAACTAGATTATCGGACCAATCTATTTAACTTAGATCGACGTAGGATCTCTTTAACTAAACTACCTACGAGGAAAATTTAACTACATCGACGTAGGATGTATTTAACTTTATCAACACATGTTGTCCTTAAACTTTTGAATAGTACTTTATAATCCAAGGAACTTAACTACAAAGTAGAAGTCCATTAAGGATTTAAGATAGTACCTTTTTGAATATCCTACTACGAATCCCTCATATGAAGATAAGAAAGATTCTATGAGGATTTGGATAACGAATATCCAGAGTATACAAAAACACAAAATGCATAAACACATAGTCACGTAACCATAAAATTGTTTATCTAGATCTTTGATTTGTAAGTTTTGTTTTGTTAATTACGTACATGCATTTAAAGCACACTAGGAATCCATTTCATGGATTTCATTCGGCACTTTAAACATTAATAAGAATCTAACTATGAAGATAGAAAGATCTTCCAAAAATTCGATTTCGTTTTCAAGAAAACGCAATATTCGAATTAAGGTACAATAATTTTGAAGATACTGAAATACCCTTAGGTATCCTATTAAGAATTTATAGTGGTACGTTGGGTATTCATACAGAGTTGTAACTTGCGCCTTGTACTTCGTTTCTTTGCAAGAGACGGTTACTAAGGATTTCCGTGGAAAACGCAAGAGATAATAAAATGGAAGAAATTACGGGGTAGTCTGTTCTTCAAGGAATACGATTCCTTGATTGTCGGTATTGTAGGGGATACGTTGTTTATACATGCCATCATATTTGTACATTGCAATGCAAAATAAAAAGATTTATTTATAAACAACCACAACAACAACTGTTTCATGGACCCTGACAACAAAAGAAAATAATACATAAGGCTTGATTATTTCTAAACAACATTGTCTTTTAGTTGGTCCGATGCTCATCCTTGCGCTGGATTCGCGTTAGAAATCTTTGGGCAATTTCTTCGGAAATGGCTCATCTCGTCACAGTTGAAGCAAGGACCTCGTGGAAGACGAGCTTGAGCAGGATTTACTTGAGGTTGGTTTGGACCAGCTTGGTTCGGGGTAAAACGACAAGCATTTGCCAGGTGACCGAGTCGCCCACATGATGCACACAAACGACACTGTAGGTGAGCTAAGTGGTGTGCATTACATTTGTCGCATATCGGTGCAGTACCGGCATAAGGTTTCCTTGCAGGAGGCTGAGCTGGTTGGTTGCGGATGTTTTGGTTGGGTTGAGCAGCAATCGCAAAATTCTGCGAAGCCTTACGCTTCTTATTCTTGGACACCTCAGCATGTTCTTCCTTTGGTTCCACTTGAGCAGTCTTGTCGGATGGACTTGGGTCTCCTTTTCGAAAAAGCTTTTTCTTTCTGATGTGGGATTCAGTTAGAGTAGCAGACAATTCAATGGCTTGTCTGACAGTAGTAGGGTTGCTGCCAGTAACAATATCCTGAACTTGGTCAGGAAGACCATCAGTATATTTCTCGATTGCCTTATCTACAGGAGTAACCATAGCAGGACACAACAGGCTCAATTCTTCAAAACGGTCAGTATAGGCTCGATGTTCGCCACTGTCTTGCTTCAAATCATCAAACTCCCTCTCCAAAGCTCGCAGTTCATGACGAGGGCAAAACTCCTTCATCATAAGAGCCCTAAGCTCGGCCCAAGTATGTGCTAGTGCAACTTCAGCACCCCGGTCTCTCATAATCCCGTTCCACCATGTAAGAGCCCTCTTCTGAAACACGCTCGAAGAAAACTCGACCTTGCGATTTTCAGGACACTGAACGTGACGGAACGTATTCTCAATGCTCTCGAACCATTGAAGAAGCCCAGTTGCTCCCTCTGAACCACTAAACTTGAGCGGTTTAGCTGAGTTGAAACTCTTGAAGTTGCAGGGAGCATTGTTGTTGTTGATGGTCTGCATCATTTGAGCATAAAGATTTGGGAAGGCATCAGCCATTTGCTGCGCGATGATTTCCGCCAGTTCGGCATTTGCCATCTGATTGTCGCGTCGAGGAGGCATTCTAAAAGAGGAAACATGAAAGGAAACGAGTGAGAGATTTAGACGAAAAGAATGAGATGAAACAAATCTGATGAAAGCAAGGATAGTGGTCATTTGTTTGTTACTACAAAGCAACAAACGACCTCGGTGATTAATCAAAGTAAATAGGTCAAAAATAATGTATCGCGAAGACATGCTCGCCTATAAGTGAACACTCATCCCAAGAATTCCCAGGTAAGCACAACTGGTCTCGCGTCTGATGAGATGTATACGAAGTGCTTGCCTAGACAGAAATCCCAGAATACAGGCATTCACCCTTCCAGTTTGCACGTGTTCACATTATTTAAAACCCAAAACCTTGACAAGATTTTTGAAAATTCAAAGGGGTTCAAAACCTTGTAATCAATCATCCTAGAACAGATGATTAGTTTCCAAAGCGGTTTTGAAATTTATGTTCTTGTTGTGGTCGTCGCCTAAGGATAGGTGACGGTATTGTTTTATGACTAAACGCAAGTAAACTCGAGTTAGGGTCCTAGAAAGGTTATAGACTAGGTCAAAGCATTACTAATAACCTAATTCCCTATAACCATTGGCTCTGATACCATCTTTCTGTCACACCCCGACCACGTAGAACATACAAAACGTGGCGGAAACATCGGGGAGTGTTGTAACAGAATTAATGTTTCAAATCCATGGCAATTGAAGTTTCGTTTTATTAATTAAAAGTGTTACAATGTCTTAATAAACAAAGAAATACAACATAATTAACTAGTCTTGCATCTTTTATTGTCACTAAAGCCCAAGTCTGCCTATGTGTATCTTGATCATCTTATGCAACAGTTCCTGAAAAACACATGTGAAAATAGGTACGTCAGCATAAAAATGCCTGTGAGATACATAGGTTTTGTGAAAATAGGATTCATGACTTATGTTTAAGAAAAATGTTTAGTCATGAACCTTGTAATTTACTTTGTCATGTAAATCATTTGAAAACAATAAGATCAGATGATATGTATAAGTAAATGTCAGGTTAAATAAATAACCATCAAAAAATGTGTTTGTATAAGATAAGTTGTTTGTAAATAAATGTCTTGTGAAAAGTATGTTATTTGAATGAAATGTTCTATGTCTCAAACTGAAATGATTCAAATAACGTTACGACATATAATACCATACAAACACTTATATATAGGAAGTACCAGCGGCGTATCCACCATGCTTGTATCATATTACACACGCATCGTTACTTAATCACTTAATCAACCAAACCAACCAATGTAAGAAGTCTATGTTTAAACCAATTGTCAAAATGTATTGAATAATATGTCAAAGTGTTCATGTCAAGATGTAAATCATGTAGGATGTAAAACCAATGTCAAAAGTGTTTGTGTCAAATGTAAATCATGTCAAAATGTCTATGTCAAATATCCATGTCAAATGTCTATGTCGAATATCCATGTCAAATGTCTATGTCAAATATCAATGTCAAATGTCTATGTCAAATATCCATGTCAAATGTCTATGTCAAATATCCATGTCAAATGTCTATGTCAAATATCCATGTCAATTGTCTATGTCAAAATGTCATGTATGGCAAGTGAAATGTCTCAACTAAACCATATGCACAAAAACAAAGTATTGAAGTAAAACATGGTTTAAATCAATCTTATGTCTTTGTGGAAAAATGCATGCAAATATTTAATATGAACATTTATGCGGTATTGTGAAAATGCATACATCCAAGCCTTGTGACTGTGGTGATAAACCCTTTAAACAAATTAAAGGTCTATCTGTCTTATATCATCGAATTCGGTCATTCCTTTCTGTCCCCTTTCCCTGGGATGTCCGGAACGGGAGTTGTCAATTCCTATGGTACCACTACCTACTAACGAACGGCATGATCGGTGTTAATGAATGTATTGTCCCATGTAAACAAACCAAATGTCATACCAAAATGTAAGCATGTGAAAATAATGCACTAAGTATGTAATCAAATGAACATACATAGCGTGAAATGTCATGTAAAACGATGTACTAAGTAATGCACACAATGGGCACACCTAGCATGAAATGTAATGTAAAACAAAGTACTAAGTAATGCACACAATGGGCACACCTAGCATAAGATGTAATGAAATCATGTACTATAATGTACTAACGAACATAGCATGTATATGATGTGAAAACAGGAAAGCATGAAAGTAACAAGTAGGCACATGTGTTCCACCCCAAAACAGTTTGGAAAACAGTAAAAGAGGGGTCTATGTACTCACTTGAGATTGCTCAGAAGCCCTAGGATAACCACCAAGCAAAGCTAGAGATCACGGAATCAAACGGCACCTACTATAGGTAACTACATTAATAAACCGGACCTAAATCGGAAGATCGGGTAGCATTAGGGTTTGTAAACCAAACGAGTGTAGAGACTCGTGTCATTTGGTTTAACAAAGCCTACATACTAAATGAAACTTAACCTAAGTGTTTACGACCCATTACGACCCGTTTAGGTAGCTTATGCTACTTTAACGCGTCGTTCGCGTGAAACGCGTTCGGACCGCCTAACTAGTCCTATGACAAGTGTTATATGCCTAAACATGTTACATAATCAGTTATGTGACAAAAGTTTAGGTTACATATGCTTAATTATCAATTATACATGAAAAGGGTATTCTGGTAATTTACCTAAGGCATATAAACTACCTATCATACAACTACTTAAACGATGTGACCATAGGGTATAACCTCGGAAGGTTATGCCCTATACTAGGGTCACCTAATGTATTTGGTCGGATCCTAATGATCGACCAAACTGGGTCGGGTTCGAGATATAAGCGATTTATCAGATCGCTTACCCTACGACCCTAAACAACGTGGTAATCAGTAGGCATAGTCCCAAGGGACTATAACCAACGTGATTACACTCACGTTGCGAAGTTCAAAAGAACTTCGCATTGACCATTACTGGTCAACGCTGAAAGTCAAACAAAGTTTGACTTTCTGACTCGAAAAGCAGTAAAATAAGGAAAAGAACGAAAGAATACTTACGAAGGGTCCCCGAATGCTAATCCCGATCCAAGAACTCAGGTATGAAACAATGGTTTCAACTTAGAGCTCTCAAAATCAGAATTCTTGTAATTTTAGCAATGGGGGGTATGGGTTATTTATAGTTTTCGGGTAACCGTTAGGATTGTTTCATGGAAAACGTGCCATGATCCCATCCGTACAAGTGTCGGAACCTTATGGTACTAAAAATCCATCCTTATCTGATGACTAAGCAATTTAGAACATGTGGTTGAGGATAGAACAGCTGCAACTTGGTGTTAAAAACATTGAATCTGATCTGATATGCGGACGCGGCCCGCTTCAGGATCAGAGAAATACAATGCGGGCCGCCTGGGATGTCTGATCAGCCCACATGTTTCAGAAATGACAGTTTCAGTCCCTGCACGTGTTTAAGGCCATTTCCGACTCTTCTAAGGCCCGTAAAGCCAACTTTAAGGCCCTAAAATGTTTCCTAAACATTGTGGACATGAAACATGCTCAAAAATATGTCGGATGATGGTTCGTTTGGCCGTACGAACGCGATGTTCGCTTAATTACGACGGAATGCGCACAAGCGCGAAAAACGATCCAAATGACGAAACGAATGGATTTTTCTTATGGCAAACACTAAAATATAATATAGTCATGCTTACATAAATTTTTGGATGTCCGGATGTATTTAGAACGTAAGTTATGCGCGAAAATGCAAACTTGTGCACTTTTTGACACTTTTAGTCCCTGAGTGACCCAAAAGTTTATTTTAGCATACCGAACCCCTCAAAGCCTATTTCTAAGCTATGTAAAGGATATTTATGGTATGTTTAACTTATGGTCATGTTCCGGAATGTTTGTTACAGTTCAAATTGGCATACTTTCGCAGTTTGTCAAATTTAGTCCCTGTAAGCGAATAAACTTTGATTTCACTACACCAAACCTTCCAAAACTTATATCTAAGTTATGTAAAGGTTATTTAAGGTATGTTAAGCCTATTTCACTATTCCGGAGTGTTCGTTGCATTAAACTGGTTATATATACACATCAGTGCGCGTATAACCTTCCAGAAAGCGATTTAGAGCTTGAAATCGAACAAGACTTGATATGGGCAAAAGCTACACATATTTATACAAGTCCTAAGTATGAAACACAATATTTCATTGGTTTGGAATTTGTTTGATGGTTGAAATGACACAGGTGTCACACACTATCAAAAACAACTAAAATAAACTAGAAGCATTGTTTTAATGATTTAAAGCTAGTATTGGTCATATAACACATCATAACATCCAAAAACACTTAAATACACATAACACAATATAGCGATTTTAATTTAAAAAATATTAAAAAAAAAAATTGTGTGTTTTTTAGCTATTTTTATGTATTTTTGATTGTATTCACATTGGTTCTCGCAATAAAGGATGGTTCCTAACGGATCTTTCTCCTATATATATATATATATAGGGAGAAGATCATGCGAGAACCACCTCTTATTGCGAGAACCGCGAGAACCAATGTGAACACAACCAAAATGCCTAAAAATAGCTAAAAATCACACAAAAAAATTTAATATTTTTATATAAAAATCGCTACTTTTCAAACAAAAAAAAAAAAATTTTTTTAAAAAATTTTTCCACTAAAAGTAGCGATTTGAGCATAAAAAATATTAAAAAAAATTAGATTTTTTTTTATTTTTTTAGGTTTTTTTGGGGTTTAGTTTTTAGCATTTTAGCTTGGGGGTGGGGGGTTTAGGTTTGTTTTTTTTTTGGGGGGGGGGGGGGTTAGGTTTTTTGGGGGCTTTAGTTTTTAGCATTTAGCTTGGGGGTGGGGGGGTTTAGGTTTTGGGGGGGGGGGGGTTAGGTTTTTTTTAGGTTTTTTTAGCTATTTTAGGTTGTGTTCACATTGGTTCTCGCGGTTCTCGCAATAAGGGTGGTTCTCGCATGAACTCATCCCTATATATATATATATATATATATATATAAGTGACCGCTAAAATGAGAACCACCTCGAGTTGTAAGAACCGTGAGAACTTTTTGATCCGGGGCAAGGTGGACCAAATTTTTTTTCATAAACGTAGATGCGTGTATTATAAACACATTTGTAAAAAAAATTCAAAAAAAAATGTCGTGTGTGTAGTTTTGAGCACCACAAGTTTGTGTTTACGGGTACCGTAAATTTTCCGGTTAAATTTACGGTACCCGTAAACACAAACTTGTGGTGCTCAAAACTACACACTCGACATCTTTTTTCTTTTGAATTTTTTTTTACAAATGTGTTTATAATACACGCATCTACGTTTATGAAAAAAAATTGGTCCACCTCGCCCCGTACGATGTAGTTCTCACGGTTCTTACAACTCAAGGTGGTTCTCATTTTAGTGGTCATATAATGAGAAACCTAGAAAACCCAGAAAACGCCAGAAAACCCAAACATCAAATATATATTCCCAATCAAGGATGGTTCCTAATGGATCCTTCTCCTATATATATTATATATATATATAGGAGAAGGATCCATTAGGAACCATCCTTGATTGGGAATATATATTTGATGTTTGGGTTTTCTGGCGTTTTCTGGGTTTTCTAGGTTTCTCATTTAGATGTAGTTTTCTCATGATCCTCTCCCTATATATATATATATATATAGGGGTCCGCTAAAATGAAAACCACCTCGTTGTAAGAACCATGAGAACTACACTGTACAGGGCGAGTTGGACCAAAAAAAAATTTCATAAACGTAGATGCTTGTATTATAAACACATTTGTAAAAAAATATTCAAAAAAAATGTCGTGTGTGTAGTTTTAAGCACCACAAGTTTATGTTTACGGGTACCGTATTTGATGTTTGGGTTTTCTGGGTTTTCTAGTTTTCTCATTTAGATGTAGTTTTCTCATGATCCTCTCCCTATATATATATATATAGGGTAAGGTTCATTTGAGAACCGCGAGAATTAGTGTGAACACAACAAAATAACCTAAAAAACCTAACCCCCCCACCCCCACCCTAAAAACCTAACCCCCCCCCCCCCCCCCAAGCTAAATGCTAAAAAGTAAACCCTCCCAAAAACCTAACCCCCTCCCCCCGCGCCAAAAAAAACCTAACCCCCCCCCCCCCACCCAAGCTAAATGCTAAAAACTAAACCCCAAAAAAAACCTAAAAACACACACAAAATTTTTTTTTTTAATATTTTTTACTTAAAAATCGCTACTTTTAGTAGCCAATTTTTTTTATAACGAAATATAGCGAATTTTAAGTAAAAAAATTTGTGGGTTTTTTTAGCTATTTTTAGGTATGTTTGGTTGTGTTCACATTGGTTCTTGCGGTTCTCACAATAAAGGGTGGTTCCTAACGGATCCTTCTCCTATATATATATATATATATATATATATATATATATATATATAGGGAGCCGCTAAAATAGAAACAACCCCCAGTTGTAAGAACCGCGAGAACCACTTTCAACCAATCAGATTATGCCAACATAAAGGTTATTTTGGTCATTTAAGCCAAATGTCAAATCTCTTCTCTCTCACCATTTATTGCCACCAGAGAATTTAAATTCTCTCACTTTTCTCTCTCTTCAAAATATAACCACTCACCTTCACCTTAACTCTTCTCTCTTCAGCCGTTCATACCCTATTTCCTCCCAAAATCCCTAAAATCTTATCTCATCAAAACTCCAACTGCCTCTTATCTCCCTCTCTCTCGATTAGATAATCAGACATCACACACAAACTTGTTTCACCTTCTCCAATCAAATCTCAAACCTCCTAGTCCTCCCTTCCCTGATCTCTCTAGTCATCGGCGGCAGGAGCCGAGCTCCAGCGACTCCTTCTGCCGACGCCGCTCGCCCACACAATCAATCATCACCCCCTACACCTCTGCTACTCCAGCGACGAAGATCAGAAGACGAGAGAGAGAGAGCGCAGCCGCCGCCGGAGTTGGCGGCGGTAACATAGCCGCAGCGGCGGTAACATAGCCGCAGTGGCGGTGGTGCTTGTGTCCTTCCGACAAACTTCCGGTGATACTCTCACCCCTGTTCTCTTATATTTTAATTATTATTTTTTTCCTTTGAAAAGACTGACGATGATGCTGTGATGTTTTCCGGCGTCTCTCGTTCTCCGACAACAAACCCCCATAGCATTTGAATGTTAACCGCGACATGGGTGGTGGTGGCCGACACCACTGCCAGTGGCAGTGGTGGAGCCTATGCAGCGGTTTGGTTCAGATTCATGGCAGTGGAGGTGGTTATCAGTCGGCAGCGGGTTTGCTTGGGTTGGGTCACGTTTCGAGTCTTGTTCAGTCTCGGTTCAGTTCAGGTTAGTCGGGTTTCAAGTATTGTATCGGTCACGTCCACCATCACCGTCGGAAACCATGGTGGACGTTCACTGGGATCGTCTCTGATCTACTCGAAAGGTTACCTATTTTGTAAATATGTGCAGGGTTTCATTTTGAGGTGATTTTGTGGTGGTTTGCTTGATTCAGAGGGCGAAGGGGCTTGTTGGAAGATTTGGGCCTTTAGGGGTGGTTTGCTTGATTCAGAGGGCGAAGGGGCTTGTTGGAAGATTTGGGCCTTTTGGGGTGGTTTGCTGGATTCTGTGGGTTTTTTTTTTTTATAGGTGACCGATTGGAAGCGGTCCAGATGGTGCTCGGTGGTGCCGATGGTGCCCGATTAGGGGTTGAGTTGTGTTCATGATTCTGATGGGTATTTTTGATATGTTTTGGGGGTTTGAATTGGGTTCTTTAATTTTCTGTTTTTTATTTGTATTCTTGATTGTGTGGGTTTTGATCCGTTGGATTGGGTGGCGATGATGGAAAAAAAACGTAGATTTTGATGACGATGGTGGGGCAAGGACGGCGGATGGTAGGTTTTTTGAACCTACAACCCCACTTTTGCAGCCTTTTGATTATCGGATAATCTAAGCCAAACCCCGTTTTTTTTTTTTTTTTTTGTGAGATACACTTTGTTTTGATGTTGTTGGTTTTTTTTTTATTTTTCTCCCCTAGTCGATGATGATAACAATATATCTGAGATACCTCCAGAGTTTGTGATTTCTGGGTGTGTTCGTTTTTGCGTAAAAAAAATTTTGTAAAAAAAAAGTTAAACCGTAAACTTTTTAACGTTAAACGTATAACGTAAAAACGTTAAACGTAAAACGTAAAAAGTTTTACGTAAAACGTTAAAAGGTTTACGTAACACGTAAAAGGTTTTACGTAAGCCGTAAAAAGTAAAAAGTTTTACGTAAAACGTAAAAATGTAAAAAGTTTACGTAAAACGTAAAAAGTTTAACGCAAAACGTAAAACGTAAAAAAATTGGCACGTTAAAAAACATGTAAAAAACGGCGCGTTAAAAAAACGACGCTTGAAAAAACGGCACATAAAAAACGGCGCATTAAAAAAACGACGCTTGAGAAAAACGGCGCGTTAAAAAATGGCGCGTTAAAAAAAACGGCGCGTTAAAAAACCCGGTGTGCAAAAACCGGCGCGTAAAAATTTTTGTCTTGTTCAAAAAATTTGAATTTAAAAATTCTTTTAATAAAAAAATTCTTTTTAAAAAGTAAAAAGCAATATAATAAAACAAAACCTAATAAAAAATAATGAAGACAAAAAGACAAAAAAGTAATTTTACTAAATTACCCTTTTGGATTAAAATATTAAAGACATAATAAGAAAAAATGTATTTAATATTCATTTTAGTTACTTTTAATCTCATCCATCCATCTTCTTGATCTAATGGTTAGGAACTGGTTCTCGCGGTTCTTACAACTGGAGGTGGTTTTCATTTTAGCGGTCCCTATATATATATATATACACACACACATGGGAAAGTTCAAATGAAAACCACTAGTTATTGTGAAAACTCGAAAACTAATTAAAAAAGCCAAAACAACATACCAATTTTTTTTTGCTTACCAATTTTCGTCATTTTTTATATATAAAAAAAAATTTTAATTTTTTTTTTTTGTAGCGCACATGTTTATGTGTACTACAAAAAAAAATTTAAGTTTTTTATATAAAAAACCTGCTATTTTTATAAAAAAAATTGAAATTTTTTTTTGTTTTTTAGCCTTTTTTAGTTAGTTTTCGAGTTTTCACAATAAAAATGGTTTTCATTTGAACCATCCCCTATATATATATATATATATATAGGGGATCGCTAGAATGAGAACCACCACGAGTTATGAGAACCACGAGAACCGCGCCCCGCGGGTGGCCGTCGGCGACAAAATTTTTTTTACACCTAGATCCGTATATATTAGGACCGGGTGTAAATTTTCGGTTCAAACGGCGTGCCCGAGGGGGTAGTTTTTTACGCCCAAAGTTTGGGTTTTTTTAATTTTTTTAATTTTTCTTTTTTTTTTTACCAAACTTTGGGCGTAAAAAACTACCCCCTCGGGCGCGCCGTTTGAACCGAAAATTTACACCCGGTCCTAAAATATACGGATCTAGGTGTAAAAAAAATTTCGTCGCCGACGGCCACCCGCCGGGCGCGGTTCTCGTGGTTCTCATAACTCGTGGTGGTTCTCATTCTTGCGGCTCCCTATATATATATATATATATTACAAATGGTAAATTACACTTTTGTCCTTTATGTTTGTAGCGGGTCGCATTGGATAGTCTTTAACTTCAATATTTACAGTCATAATCCTTTATTTGAAAAAACCATTACACTATACATCCTTTAGCACTAACCAGGTTAAATTTATTAGTTTAGTTTGGTCATATGCACTGCACATGAGGGCAATTTAAACATTTTACCTATTTACTTGAAAAAAAACTTAATTTAAAAGGATTTAACAAAAAAAAACTAAATTACCTTGTATGTCTAAAATCATCACATGCACCTTTTCTACTCTGTTCTCTAAAAAAGACAGACTTTACTCTTTCTCTCTCTCTCTCTCTCTCTCTCTCTCTCAATACACACTATGTTCTCTCTCTAAGGCCCCCATTAGGCCATGTGTAGTCATAACGCCCCTTTGTGGGCGTTATGCGACACGTGGCGCGCCACGTCAGCGTGGGGCGTTATGGGGCCTTATGCATATTAAGCCCGTAGTCATAAAGCCCCTGTCTAATCATTACTCAATTATTAATTTCTAATTTTTTATAATTATTTTCTAACTTTATAAAATTAAAATTCATTTCATTAAATTAAAAAACATTACACTAAAATAAAAATAAAAACATTACACTTAAAAAAAAAAAAATTCATTTCATTAAATTAAAAAACATTACACCAAACTGTAAATTCTTTTCTTCCTTCTTCTTCTTCTTCGATGTACCTGCAAAAAAAAAAACACAAACACAAACAAAAACACAAAAACACAAAAACAAACACAAACACAAACACAAACAAAAACACAAACACAAACACAAAAACAGAGCAGAAAAAAGAAAAAAAAAATTCAAACACACACATACATAACGCCTTCTTCTCCGCGCTATACACATCGCGCCGCCTCCATTTTTTTGATCGATCGCGCCCTCCGTGGCGGTGTGCCGGCGCTATGCCGGCGCTATGAGGGCATACCGCCCCTCACATGCCGCCCACTACGTAAGGTCTTACTGGCACCACCTTAGATCAGAAACCTTCCCTCAGATCTGAAACCATCATCTGATATAATTTCATCTATCGCAACACACGCACTCTCTTAAAACGAAGAGGTTGATGACAGTGGGAGAAGTTGACGACGACGTTAAAGTCCGTGGTGGTGGGAGAGGTTGACGACGATGGTAAGAGCTCCGATTTAAAGGTGGCGATGATGCGATGGTGGTGGTTTAAAGGTAAGATTGTTGAGAAAACTTATATGTAAGATCCCCAAAATTGCCATGTGTCAGTGTAGAGTAACAATCTCTTAATGGTATTCAAGGTATTTAGCTACCAATATGCAAAATAAGTAGAAACTGTTAATCTACAACCATATTTTTTTTGTGATAGCACAATAACTAATCTGGAACTGAAATTGGGGTCATGGTATAAATAAATAATTAAATGTCAGCTACTTTTGAAACTAATTTGGGATATGATAATGATGAAGACGCCTGATTTGGTGGTGGTTATGGTGGTGATGGTGGAAGAAGGGAAAGAATGAAAAAGGTAAGAGTTAGAAGTGGGTTTTTAAAATTGGGTTTTAGTTTCATTAATAAAGTTGGTAAAATGACTAAACTACCCTTAACTGATTACACTTAACTGAAAATTTTAACCAGGTTAAGACCGAAGGATGAAAGGTGTAATGCATTTTCCAAATAAAGGATTATGACTGTAATTATTGAAGTTAAAGGTTATCCACTGCAACCCGCTACAAACATAAAGGACAAAAAGTGTAATTTACCCTATTACAAACAAACCTTAAAATATATTATTTTTAAGGAAATATAATTCCGGAAAGTATAAAAATTGTGGATTCACTCTAGGATCGATTCCCTGAACGTTGAATGCGTAGAACACGTATCTTGTGCGGAATCCAAGTACGTGTGTAGAATGAACACAAAGAAGTAATTAAATGTTGTTTTCTATTGATATTGTAACAATATAGAACCACGAAAACAATTGACAAGAGTTCTTCCTCTAAAGACACAAAAGATCTACCAATGAACAATACAAGATAGGTATTTCTACTAGATGCCCATTCGTAACTTGTATCTACGAATGGACCTCCATCCGGACGAATCAACACTAACGAATGGACTTGTAAGTTACGGATGGAATGTGTAATAACGAATAACATCATAACTACGAATGGACCTCAATGTTACGAATGGACTTAAGTTGGAACGGATGCACAAGGTTCATTCGTACGGATCGACTTTGTCCATTCATACGAATGGACTTTAACACATATGAACTTTATGAATTGCTTAGTTCAGCACCAGTATTGTCTCATCTGATTAAGCTACAATACGTGATTGACGGAAGCGATAGACATATGCACTCACAGACCCCCCCTGGATATTGTTGCAGTTATTCTCGTAGCTTTCTATCTTCTCTCTGAGTCTTCTTGAAGCTTTGACATCTTCATCACCACAGACTCCCCAATGCTCTAACAAGCTTCTCTTGATTCTGCGTTCTGAATCCTCAGCTCTTCCTATCTTCAGACTCTCTCTCTAGGCTCCCCCTTTCTTTAAGCTTCCAGCTTTTCAGGATCGTCACCTGGTTCTATCACTGCAAGCTCCCCCTTGCTTCGAGCATTTCTTCAGACTTCCCCTTAGACTCAGCTATCGGGATCGTAATCTGACTTAACATCTAAAAATCACAAGTATTTAACAGTGACAACTTTTTGATCACCCAGGATTGATAACTTGGCTCTCTCCCCCTATCAAATAACTATATATTTGACAATGAAACTACCAAAATCCTCACAGATTATCATCCAAGTTCAAATTAATGACCTTGGAGATTTTCACAAACTGATTTTGAATTTTTCTATTGAAAACCTCAAGTTTCAAATTAATGAACTTGTTTATTTTCAAGCATTTCCATACATTTTTCTTTAAAAATATGTTCTATTTTAGTAAACTCAATGTTTCTGGATCTTAAATTTTCATCCTTCTCAGTACAGACACTGCATGTTTCCATGCATTTCCTGCACTGCTCATCAGATTTATTTTCAGATTTATTCTCAACTTCATCAATTTTATCAGTTGACTTAGCATTATTAGACGACTCGGTAAATTTACTTTGAGTTGTTACCTCAACTTGATCTGCCACAGGTGTGTTGTCAGTCTTTTTCAGAATTTCTTCTTTCATCTTCTTGCTCTCATCAACGATTTCTTCAACACTCTTCTTCTTTTCGACACCGGCATAGATTACCCTTCTTATGCCCTCCTCCACTTCTTTCTTATAGTTCGGATTCTCTTTGATCCTTGAAGAATACACTCCTGCAGTTGGAATAGCAGCAACAAGTACTTTAAAATCTACCATATCAGGATCAACTGCCGGATTCCCTTGAGGATCTACAAAACACTTCCTTTCATCATCCCATCTTTTTGCACGCTTTGCTTCTATGAAAATCTCATATACTTCACTCAATTTCATTCGTGCATGACGTTCCTCTTGACTTGGTCTCATCTTAGCAACCAAATCAAGTTTCTCTTTTGGAATATATTTATTCCAATTGAAACCTTCATCCTCTTGAATCGTTATCAAGGCTTGCTTCTTCTCTTTTGATGAACCTTCATTGATATGCTATTGATTCATTTTTTATGGCTGCTCGTTTGTGCGATGATAGATTGCTTTCTTATAGTAGTCTTCATGAAAAGGATTCACACTATCATCTGCTTGTCGGTTGGTGCACTTTCTCTTAAAGTGTCCCTTCTGTTTGCACTTGAAACAAGTGACTTTTGCTTTGTCGAATCACAGCTTCATATTAGGACCTTCAAGACATTTCCTTCCTGTTATCTCCATGAACCGTTGAGCTCTCCTGGTTACACTAGCCATACACCACCTGATATACATGAGCTCCATCTCTTCTAGATCTATCTGGTCATAGTCCTCATTTGTCATATTCGGATTACATGTCTTGCCTATGACAGACTTTCACAAGACTCCAGAATAGTAGCTAAGAAACTCATATGTTGTCTGGCGAAATCAATATTCATGTTTGGAGAATCTTTCCAATTTTGATTCGGATTAGATTTAGCTGATGCAGACGATGAATGATATCCTGGATCATTTCTCGGAGATCTACTCTTTGAAGAACCACCAGTGTTTTCAACACTAAAAGCTGTACTGATCTTTGGTGACTGATTGCTCATCAACATACTTTTGCGGTAGTACAAATCGACATTCTGCTAATAACTTGAACATATCATTTTGTTGTGTTTCTGCAATTCCATATCATGTCCTTCAAGTTTTCAAATCAAACTATCCAAAGTGATCTCATCAAACTTGGCATCATTTTTCAAAATCATTACTAATGTTTGCCAATCATCGACATGCGGTAATGCCTCGATCAGTTTGTCAATAATCTCTTCTCTGTCCTTCTTGATTCCAAACCTTTCTAGATTGATTTTTGAATGACAAAATCTTTCTATCATTTGTTGGACAGTTTCTGTCACACCCCGACCACGTAAAGCAACTAGACGTGGCGGAAACGTCGGGGAGTGTTGTAACAGAATCATTGTTTCATAACCATGGAATAAATAAATTCTGTTTTATTGAATAAATGAACTCATTGTTTTAATACAATCAAATAAGTACAACTATGATCTTCCAAGTTTTAAAGTTGCTAAGGCACGAGTCCATCCTAAATGTAGCATGTATCAACAATCATTGCAAAGCAGTACCTGAAACATGTGTAAAAATAGGTACGTCAGCATAAAAATGCATGTGAGATACATAGGTTTTGTGAAAATAGGATTCATGACTTGTAAGTTTAAGAAAATGTTTAATAAAGTTTAGTCATGAACCTTGTAAATTGATTTGTTTTGTAAATCGTTTGAAAAACAATATGATCAGATGATATGTGTAAATAAATGTAAGGTTAAATGAATAACCATGTAAAATGAGTTTGTATAAGATGAGTTGTTGTAAAACAATGTCTTATGAAAAGTATGTTATTTGTATAAAATGTTATATGACTTAAATTTAAATGATTCAAATAACGCTACGATATGTAATACCATACAAACACTTATATATAGGAAGTACCAGCGGCGTATCCACCATACTTGTATCATATTACACACGCCTCGTTACTTAAGTCACTTACTCAAACCAAACCACCAATATAGAATGTTCATGTTTAAACCAATAGTCCAATGTTATTGTATAACTCAAGTTAAATGTAAACCATGTGATGTATAAACAAAAGTTATGTATGGTAAGTAAAATGAGATTTCTTAAACCATTAATAAAAATGTACAAAACAAAGTGTTTGAATAAATCAAAAGTTATGCTTTGTAAAATAATGTAAGGTTAAACGAATAACCTTATAGTAGCATATTAAAAGTATACTTTGGATTTGTAAATAACATATTAAACTATGTTTTGGTTTCATAAATAACATATCAAAATATGCTTTGGGTTTTATAAATAACATATAAAAATATGTTTTGGTTTGTTGATAAAATATATATGTTGGTTCTGTACAATACCACACATGAGAGTATATCAAACTATACTTTTGGGAGTATATCAAATATACTTTAAATGTGTGATTTAAGAATTCATTCAGACCTAGTGCATCAAACTACACCTTTGAGACTATAAGGATACCACAAAGGCAATCCCTATTTGGATGGAGAAACAAATTGGTTTCAGACATTCCATGACAACAGGAATGGGGTGTCAAATCCTATAGCTCTATATCATACTAACAACCGGTCTGGTGAACAAAATAAGTACAATTCAACAATCAATGTTATAGTCTTTAAAAAAAATCAGTGTTTAAACCATAGATAGTCATTCAGTTCGTCAACAGATAAGTACTAACATGTATAATCAATTATACTTTTGGAAAACATGAAAATAACATATAGGTACACATGCTTCACCCCAAAACAGTTTGCAAACAGTAAAAGAGGGGTCTATGTACTCACTTGAGATTGCTTAGAAGTCCTAAGATAACCACCAAGCAATGCTAGAGATCACGGAATCAAACGATACCTAATATAGGTAACTATGTTAATAAACCGGACCTAAGTCGGAGGATTTAGATAGAATGAGGGTTCGTAAACCAAACGAGTATGGAGACTCGTGTCATATGGTTTAACAAAGCCTACATACTAAATGAAACCTAACCTAAGTGCTTACGACCCGTTTAGGTAGCTTATGCTACTTTAACGCGTCGTTCGCGTAAAACGCGTTCGGAATGCCTAACTAGTCCTATGACAAGTAACAAATGCCTTAACATGTCTAATATTGTTATCAAATCAGCTTAGATGTCAAAAGTTATGTTACATATGTTTAAAATGAATTTTGGCATCAAAGGGGTATTTTGGTAATTTACCTAAGGCATATAAACTACCTATCATACAACTACTTAAACGAAGCGACCATAAGGTATAACCTCGGAAGGTTATTCCCTATATACTATGGTCACCTAATGTGTTTGGTTAGATCCTAATGATCGACCAAATGGGTCGGGTTCGAAGGTATAAGCGATTTATTATATCGCTTACCCTTACGACCCTAGACAACGTGGTAATCAGTAGGCATAGTCACAAGGGACTATAACCATCGTGATTACAATCACGTTGCGAAGTTCAAACGAACTTCGCATTGACCATAAACTGGTCAATGCAAAAAGTCAAACAAAGTTTGACTTTCGGACTCGAAAAGCAATAAAAGAACGAAGGAATACTTACGAAGGGTCCCCGAATGCTAATCTTGATTCAAGTAGCTCAGGTATGAAACAAAGGTTTCAACTTAGAGCTTCTCAAATCAGATTCTAGTGGGTTTTGAAGCAAATGGGGGTGGGGTATTTATAGGATTTCCTGAACCGTTAAGATCGTTTCTTAAATAACGTGATCGAATCTCGTGCGTACACTTGTTGGAATGTTGTGGTGACTAAAAATGGCCTCTCATGAACTGAAAGGGCAAGTGTGAGTGTGTGGTTGGGAGTTTAACAGCTGTAATATGCTGATTAATTGATCTTATCTGATCTGGGACACTGACGCGGGCCGCGTAAAGATACACACAGACCTTACGCGGGCCGCCTGGCCTGTAGGTCCCCTATTCGTACGGATCTTTCACAGAATTGTCTTTCCAATCAAGAGTGCGGAATCCTCTTGATCAGAATATCACAGAAACAAGTAGAAGACAGAAACAGCAAATCACTTTCAAACTGGATCTTTATTGATTATCTATCAAACTGATTACAATCAATCAAGATCCCTAACCAACACTCAATTTCGTCCAAGCACAAGTCTCTCACGAAATTCTGTCTCTCACAAATACTGTTTTGGCTGATTAGCTGATTAACCTAAACCCTAAAGCCTAACCTTGTTTATATAACACAAGGTTTACTACTTGGGCCAAGGTTTCCAACATGGACTAGGCCATTTTCCAAGCCCATTACAATAATAAACTCACTAACCAATAAGCTAAGCCCAATACAAAATATCCAAAGACTAAATAATCAAACTATTAAGCTGTTGTCACCGAATATGCACCAACAGACTCCCCCTTGACAATAGCTTCATAAAATAACTTTGTCTTCAGTCTTCTTGCAATCTTCATGTATTCTTGCACTGTCTTTGGTCTTTGGATAGCTTCAGCTTCAATAGCTTCTGTCAGCAACAGACTCCCCCTAAGCTGATGCATCCAATCACCAAATCTTCAAAAACTTTAGCGTTTGAGTAAACTCCAGTTCAGCATATGTATAGCAATCTTCAAACTCTTCAATCTTGTCTGCAATATAGAAAGGAGGTTCTACCATGCATCCAATCAAACTCTCATCTTCACAGCAACTCAGCAACTTCTCAGCAACACACTGCTTCAATCTATTTACTATAAAACAAACATCTCGAGAAACCATAAGAATTTTTCAACATAAGTTAAACAAATTATTATTATTCATGAGATAGTTAAACTGTAACACAGATTAAGCATTTTCAATTTCTTCACCAACACGCAAAACTTTTCAATCACACACTCTATAACCCGCATGATTTTAAAATTTTGAACTCACTTTCTAACACTGTCTCCCCCTATCAGTAACAATTCCTCCAAGAATAACAGTTTTCCGTACGTTAAGAATTTTAAACAGAAAAAGACACTATTTTTGGATTTTTATATTTTTCTGAAAGCAAGTAAATAACAAAAGCAATAAACACTCTATTTTTGTGAGAATCACTGGTAAGAAGATCATATCAACCAAATCAAACTGTTTCACACTATTAGATAATTCCTTATTTAATTTTTCAGTGAAAAACAGTCCAAGACGATTACCAGTATGTTTGTCCACTTAAACAAAATGCATGAACATTTCAAGTACCATTACCGTATGATACGTTAAGGTAATTTTAATTACTGATATACTAGTGTGTCCCACTTCAGGATATACCCCCACGATCAAGGTATGCACAAAGATTCATCGTAGTAGGTGAGTATACTGAATCCTTCCTTTAAGATATCCTGACAATGTCTAGGTCTGCATATAATCTGTTTTATCATGTTTTGATTTCTTAACAATGAACACCCAAATAAATACTAATCAAATCCTGGAAATATAAACAACACACTCTCTCATGCAAGTATCTTCCCTACCACATATTTCACAAGTCCAATCCAGATTTCTGAAATCTTAACTGGGAATAGGTTGAGAAGAGAACAAAATAGATCTTTAGCAGAGAAGGTATAATATACAGATCAAATGAGTTTTCTCAGTTTGATATAGGTTTATTGGGTTTCTTTTGGGCACTTGAAGGCCTCTTTCGGGTGTATTAGATCTATAGCGCGACAACGTACAGCTAGGTCAGCATGTATCTGGATGCAGCAGAAGCTGTCGTTGCCTAGCACCTCCAGGTCAGCATATATCTGGATGCAGCAAAGGAGGTACACGATTTTTTTTCAGAGAAGATTTCAGAATCAGATCAAAATTGTGTGTATCGGGACAACATACAGACATTCAAATAGAAATGAGCTAATTCCAAGTGACTTTCTTTCCTGGGGTCATGTACAATTTTAGTTCTGAACAGAAGTACAGTCAAGATATCCCCAGATGAAATAACAGTATAAAGACCCAAAACTTCATATTTTGGCAATCTATCAACGCAAGATTTAAGGTCATTAAACCATACACCACTGATGTGTTCCCCACTCAAACTCAGTTGTATTTAAGTTTATATCACATTGGTAAGTTGATTATTTCATGCTTTTTGCCTACTGATACATCATATAATGAAGCTGCTATCACACTTAAGCAATTTAATTTCATTTTCAGTGTGACAGTCTAACATGCTGATGTACTATCATATCTTCTTTTTCACACAGTGATAACTCATTTTTGATTTTTGATTTTTATGTTTTTGATTTTTTCGATTTTTTTTTATTTTTGATTTTTTTTAAGAAAAAAAACAGTAAACTATTTACAAAAATTCTTATGAAAAACCAGTTATTCAGGATTCCTCATCCCGTTGAGTTCGACTAAGTGTTCAAAGCGAGCCCTGTCAAATGCTTTAGTATAAAGATCTGCCAGGTTATCTAGGGTGTCGAATCAGCACTTTGAACTTCAATTTAAATCAATCAATATAAATATATCCACAATCTCACATCCCCCTTCATATGCCTAGAGCAGCCATTATCAACATAAGTTGATAATCCTCCTTAGCAGCTCCTGCACACACTCAACAAACTCAGTTAGTCTTAAGAACCCAAGCCCTGATAGTCTTGGGTTTTCCAAATTCATCCATTACAGGTACATCCATCCAATATCCATCACACTTCAGTGGATTATCTGGATACCTGCTTCTCCCATTATTATACCATGAGTTTTGAAAAAATTTTGGATGTTGTTGAACATTCGAGTTACAAAAACCCCTATGTCCATTTCTTTGTTGAAAATTTCGATTACCAGCAGTTTGGTATCGATTTTGATATCCAAAATTTTTATTTTGACTTTGAAAACGATTTGATTTACCACTATATTGACTAAATTGTGGAGAAATACTTCTTGGTCTATCAAATCTTTTCGAAGTTGAGGGATTTGATTGAGATTCAGGTTTCTTTGTCTGACAACTTGGTTTTACACTATTGCTTGACCCAACCTGATTCCCATCATTAACCTCATCAACCTTTTGTTTACCTTTCTTCAAAGGACAACAACTCGCCACGTGCCCTTTGTTGTGACATTTAAAACAAGATCTTTTCTTAGAAGTTTTCTTTTTGTTTGATCCCTTTTTAAATGTGTTGGCCTTTTTGTCTTCAGTATCCTCATCCACTTTATGAGGTGTACTGTTTGACCCAACAGATTCTTTCAAAGAAACTGGACTATTTGGCAAGTCCACAGCTATCGGATCCACTACCTCTTGTGCAGTGGTTACAAAATCAATTAGCTCTTCTTCTTTTGGTAGAAAAGAGTAGTCTTGATTTTCAGAAGATGAAGCTTTAGTAAACCCCACCCATGTTTTATCATTACTCCTTTTTAAACCTTTTTGAATTTGAGTCCTGACTAACGAAGAATTCCCAAAATTATTTAACTTCCCCTGAAGTTCAACAATTTTGGCTTGTGCATCAGCCAATTCTGTGCACTTTTCTGAAAGCTCGTTAGTCTTTTCTTTCACAGTTTCACGAGCCAAATCAATGACCTGTAACAGTTCATTGACTTTGCTTGTTAAACTGCTAATTTCTTGTTCATTTAATTTGAGTTTTGTTAAACAATCTGACTCTCGTTTAATCAAAAGAACATTTGACTCTTTTAACTTTTCTAATTCGGCTGACTGAATTTTGTTTTGCTCCGATAGTCTGTCAACTTTAACCTGTAGTTCAGCGCAATTAAGACATGTATGACTTACAGATTCTGATGATACCTTTACCTCTGCTATAAGTCCGTTCACATCCTTCAAGCCCTTTGAAACTTCTGCCTCAACCTTTTCAGCAGTCTCCTCATCTGCTACCTTCTTCTCTTCTATCTCAGCAGCTACCTCTCCTATTGTCACCGCTACCAATGCTTGATCACATGTATTCAATCTTGAAGGAATCTGATAACGTTTTTCTAAAGCTTCCCACAGATCTCTAGAATTCCCATAGTTCTTGAAGGTATTCTTAATGCCCTCAGGTAAGGATTTCTTGATCACTGCTAAAGCTCTCTTCTCAGCATCAACCACTTGTTTCTCAGATTCATCCATCTTATCATAAGACATCACTATAACTCTTCCATCAACACGACGTGTGGGAGTAAAGTATCCATCTATCATACACGTCCACATTTGAGTATCTTCACTTTTCATAAACAACTCAAACCTCTCTTTCCAGTCAGAATATTCTTTGACGTTTGTAAGCTTCGGCCAATTCTTAACAGTCTCCTTTCCATTGTTCCTCTTAGCCATCACGCAGCGTAAAAGTTTAAATGAATTTTGGTAACCTGTGTCAAAATCCAATTCTAACTTCTCTACTGATCCTTGTTAAGCTTTTACCGTAAGCGAACTGATAAAACCGTATAAATATTATCCGAAAACTGTTTTTATCAAATTATACCGTTAGATTCGTCTCGAAATTACGATTCCAATGATATAAAATGTCAAAAGCCTATTTCCGGATTTTCCAGTTTTTTTTTTTTTTTTTACCCTAAAAATCCAAGGAATCTAACGGTCCAAACGGTTCTGTCAAACGAGCTACGGATCAATTTCTATTTGCGAAACAGTCAAATTTTATCGACGCTTGACTACTGAAATTCCACCTATTAATTTCGCTGGTTTTAAATTTGCTGAGTTAAATTCGCTGGCCAACTGGTTAATTTCGCTGATCTGTTATTTTCGCTGGTGAATCAGTTTATTTCGCTGGTCAAGTTCGCTGCTTAATTTCGCTATAACAACGACTGTAAATTCGCCAAAAACCGTGATAATTTCGCTGTGGAAAATTATACGGTTACCAAAGTCGCCTTTGGATTTAACGTCGCCGGTCACCGAGATATCAAGTCCCAAATTCGCTGATCAGTCTGTGAATCTGTTAAAATCGCCTAGAGTCAAATTCGCTGGTCCAGTTAACTTTGGAAACTTAATCTTTTCGAAAAGTTTGAAGATTTTCTGGATTCTTCAAACAGTTTCTGCACAATCGACGCAGCAAATCAGCAACAATAATGTCGAAAATTATAAAGAACAAATGGAAAACCACGAAGAACACGAAGAACAGTCTTCGAATTCCAGCCAAATAGTCGTCAAAATCCAACAGAAATCGTCCCGAAAACCTGCAAATCAGCAAACAAACAAAGCAGAATCTCAAAACAGCCAATAAATCTCGAAAATTTTTATCAAAACAGCCAAAAATTCGAAACCCTAATTTGCAAAAAATTTCGAAAATCCTTCCTGTTTCTGCAGCCAACAATTCCGAACCGAGCCTTCAAGAGCCTAATGCTCTGATACCAATTGTAGGTCCCCTATTCGTATGGATCTTTCACAGAATTGTCTTTCCAATCAAGAGTGCAGAATCCTCTTGATCAGAATATCACAGAAACAAGTAGAAGACAGAAACAGCAAATCACTTTCAAACTGGATCTTTATTGATTATCTATCAAACTGATTACAATCAATCAAGATCCCTAACCAACACTCAATTTCGTCCAAGCACAAGTCTCTCACGAAATTCTGTCTTTGGCTGATTAGCTGATTAACCTAAACCCTAAATCCTAACCTTGTTTATATAACACAAGGTTTGCTACTTGGGCCAAGGTTTCCAACATGGACTAGGCCATTTTCCAAGCCCATTACAATAATAAACTCACTAACCAATAAGCTAAGCCCAATACAAAATATCCAAAGACTAAATAATCAAACTATTAAGCTGTTGTCACCGAATATGCACCAACATGGCCTGCACAGATCAGAAACATGTTTCAGAAATGACAGTTTTGGTCCCTGTTGTGTTTTAAAGCCATTTCCGACACGTTTAAGGCCCGTTAAGCCAACGTTATATTTACGCATCAGAGCGCGTATAACCCTCCAGAAAGCGAAGTTGGTTCGTTGGATTACACTGGTTATATTTATGCATTGACCATGAAACATGCTCAAAAATATGTCGGATGTTGGTTCGTTTGGTCGTACGAACGCAATGTTCGCTTAATTACGACGGAATGCGCATAAGTGCGAAAAACGATCCAAAATGCGTGACGAATGGATTTTTCTTATGCCAAACACTAAAATAAAATATTTTAGTGCTTACATAAATTTTTGGATGTCCGGATGTATTCAGAACGTAAGTTATGCGTGAAAATGCAAACTTGTGCACTTTTTGACGCTTTTAGTCCTTGAATGACCCAAAAGTTTATTTTAGCACACCGAACCCCTCAAAGCCTATTTCTAAGCTATATAAAGGATATTTAAGGTGTGTTTAACTTATGGTCATGTTCCGGAATGTTCGTTACAGTTCAAAATGGCATACTTTCGCAGTTTGTCAAGTTTAGTCCCTGTAAGCGAATTAACTTGTTTTTGCCATACCAAAGCCTTTAAAACTTATTTCTAAGTTATTTAAAGGTTATTTAAGGTATGTTAAGCCTATTTCACTATTCCGGAGTGTTCGTTGGATTACACTGGTTATATTTACGCATCAGAGCGCGTATAACCCTCCAGAAAGCGATTTAAAGCTTAAAATCGAACAAGAGTTGATATGTGCAAATGATACACATATTTTTACAAATCCCAAGTATGAAATACAATATTTCATTGGTTTGGAATTTGTTTGATGGTTGAAGTGACACAGGTGTCACAGTTTCTCCTTTCATTCATCCGAACAGATCAAACTCTTTTTTCAACAACGATATTTTGTTTTTCTTGATCTCCTTTCCACCTTCGGCTTTCATTTTCAATACTTGCCACATCGACTTTGATGTTTCACCATGTTGAAGCAAGAAAAGAATATCTTCTCTAAGAGATTGTTGTAACAATGTTATCATTCTTAGTTCATTAGAGTGTTCTCTTTTATCAGCATTTGAAAATTCTTTAATTTGAAGTAATTCATGTTTATCGTTTATAGTTTTTCATATCCCAATGTTAACATAACCCAACTATCATAAGCATAAGCTTTCACCCAGTTTTCACATCTACTACTCCACTAATGATAATCTTCTATATTCATTAGTTTCGATGGCTTTTGATGATTTCCGTAAATATTATCAAAGTTCAAACTCTCAGAAATAACACTTGAAGCAGTCTTTGTTACGGGTGTTGCTTTAGTTTTGTACGCATTGTAAAACTCATTATAAATTCCTCTTCCATGATTCCTGTTCTTTGAAAATCACCTGTAAACACACAATCAAACACTTAGAACAGTTTTGAAAATCAAACAATACTGGAATCTTAGTTCAGACGAATGAAGAATCGTAGATTCGTACGAATGTACTCGATTCGGACGAATGGACATAATGTAGATCTGTACAAATCAACTAGATCCATTCGAAACTGTTTGAACACAATTTTCCATGTTATTCGATGATTTGATGATGTTTTTGTTAGAATTTTGTCCTGAAACTTTGTAGGATTGATTAAAGCTAATTTTCACACAAGATGTTCGAAAATCAAATGTTTTTACCGTGAAAACTCCTTAAATCTGAGATTTAAAGTTCAAAAAGAAATATAGAAGATGAGTAGAAGAAGATAAGAAGAAGATGATGAAATATATCTCTGATTTGCTTGAATTCATCTTGAATCTTCTCGAATTCTTGTGTCTTCAATCCGTGCAATCAATCACCCGCTCTGATACCACTTATGGATTCACTCTAGGATCGATTCCACACGTATCTTGTGCGGAATCCAGGTACGTGTGTAGATTAAACACAAATAAGTAATTAAATGCTGTTTTCTATTGATATTGTAACAATACAGAACCACGAAAACAATTAACTAGAGTTATTCCTCTCAAGTCACAAAAGATCTACCAATGAACAAGACATGATAGGTATTTATACTAGATTCCCATTCATAACTAGTATCTACGAATGGACCTCCATCCGGACGAATCAACACTAACGAATGGACTTGTAAGTTACGGATGGACTGTGTAATAACGAATCAACTCATAACTACGAATGGACCTCAATGTTACGAATGAACTTAAGCTAGAACGGATGCACGTGGTTCATTCGTACGGATCGACTCTGTCAATTCGTACGAATGGACTTTAACACATATGAACTTTATGAATTGCTTAGTTCAGCACCAGTCTTGTCTCATCTGATTAAGCTATGATACGTGATTGACGGAAGCAATAGACATATGCACTCACAAGTAGCTATTTCTTCGATAGATGCCTCCTCATCGTGACACTACTCAGGACGCAGAAATGGCGGAAATGATCGCTCAGCATATAGTTGCTATACTCCCAAACCTTGTGACCCAACTTAATCAAGCCTACAACAACAACAACAACAATGTTCTCACGCCTTGCAACTACAAACGATTCAACTCGGCTAAACCACTCAATTTTAATGGGTCTGAGGGAGCTACTAGGCTCCTACAATGGTTTGAGAGTATCGAGAGCACATTCCGCTATGTTCAGTGTCCTAGTGAGCGCAAGGTAGAGTTTGCCTCGAGTGTTTTCCAAAAGAGAGCACTCACTTGGTGGAACAGAGTTATGAGAGATAGAGGTGCAGACGTGGCATTGGCTCAAACGTAGGAAGAATTCAATAATCTTATGAAGAAAGAATACTGTCCACGAAGCGAAATGAGGGCACTTGAAACTGAATTCTATTACCTCAAACAAGGTAGTGCTGAAAATCGTGCCTACACTGATCAGTTTGAGGAGCCTACTATGTCCCACTATGGTCACACCCTTGGATCGGGCCATTGAAAAATATATTGATGGCCTACCTGATCCAATCCAAGATATTGTCACTGGCAGCAAACCAACAACTGTTAGGGAGGCTATCGAACTAGCCGCTACCCTAACCGACTCCCAAGTTAGAAAGGGGAAACTTTTTCGAAAAGGATACAAGAAACAAACCGCTGAAACTACTAAGGAGAAACCAAAGGAAACAAAAGCCGAACCTTCCAAAAATTATAAGAAGTGTAAAGCTTCAAAGAATTTCATGATTGCTGCACCAATTCCCCTAAACTCGGTACCCGTTAGGGGATTTTGCCATGGAAAACAACCTTTGTGTAATCGTTGCAACTATCATCACCAAGCTAATTCTCCATGCCGCCAGTGTACAATTTGTGGTCTTCTAGGCCATCTAGCTGCAACTTGTCGCATCCAAAACCAAGCTGCCCCTACTCAAAATCGCTCTCGCTACCCAGCTGGAGCATGTTTCAATTGTGGTGATCTAAATCATTTCAAACGAAACGGCCCTAAGCTTTCTAATGCTGCTTAGCTCATGGACGAGTGTTCAACGTTAATGAGGCTCAAGCTGATGATCAAGCACTTATTATCGTTTGAACCTTTTCATTTTCTGTTTATCATCCAAAAACTATGAACATCTCTCAGTTATATTTGTAATGACAATATAAATTTCTAGAAGTTTTCTTCATTCTTGTTATTCGTATTCCATTTACAAATTCCAATTTGATTACACATATGTGTAATATACAACTACATACCGACTTCAAGGATTCTGTTCTTTACTATTATGAACTAAATCCCGTAGTTTAGCATATTGTGATCACACACTAGTGCGTTCACACAATCTCTACAACACAATCTCTACAAATACTATGAGCTTATTTCTATGCAAAACACGTATGACAATCCATGCTTAATATGTAATGCATACTACCAATTTTGGGTTAGTGTGAAGCACATTTTATCATATGTACTAGTGTGGACCTATTACTAATTTTGCTGAATGCAAAACAAGTAGTGCTATTATTACTAGTATGAGACACGTTTTGGTTCAATGGATGTTTTATTATTTGATTTAGATTTTACTTCGACCTTATTATTTGTTTTCCCACTTAACAAGATGAGCTATTTGGACCATGCAACGAAACGAATAATTAGGGGTGCACACATAATTATGAGGTTTGATTCATGGATAACATAGTAAGCCTTGTTAAGTATGGTGGTATAAAATAGAGTGATGAGGTAATGGGATGAGTATAATATAATAAGAATATGGTGGATACGCCACTGGTACTTCCTATATATAAGTATCTTATTGTGTTATTCATCGGAACGTTATTCGTATCACTTGAAGATTTTATGTTATCTTGGACCCTTATGTGATTATGTGTTATTTGTTTATTTATGTGTTTATGGAGTACAATATTAAAGACATTCATTAACTCTAATCGAGCCGACCGACAGTATATTATGGTGTTAAAGGTGATGACCTTGATGCCATAGGTATGATGACCTGTCTCCTATGCATGAGATGCTCATGGTACGTGGGATGTACCTCGTGGGACGATAGAAACCGTGTACGTATAGCCAGGCTTGAATGTACACCAATTGTTTGCTTAGTATAACATAATGCCATACAAAACAAGTTTTATACACTTGACAATACCCTTAAGATTCATAAGTTCTAAAGGTTTGAATACCTTGAGATACTTTGGATATCACTACTCACACTTTGAATCCCCAAAATTCCCAACACCAAATGATGCTCCGCAACTTTGGAATCTAAAGCTAGGGCTGGCATAACGGGTTAACCCAATCTGTTAAGACACGAACACGATAAGACGCGAACCCGAAACACGTAAACACGAACACGAACCTGTTAATAAACAGGTTACACAAAACGACCTGTTTAAGACACGAACACGACCTGTTAAGACACGGACATGACCTGTTTAAGACACGAGACCGAATTAAGGAAGTTGTGAACCGAATAGGGAATGGTGGTGTTTGTGAGAGAGATTTAAAAATTAGGGATTGGATTATGGAAAAAAAAAACCGCGTTTGTTTATGTATAATTCATCTCATGTACCACGATTGATGACCCCATGTCCACACCTACATATAATACTTTTTATATTTAATTATTAACATGTACTTAACGGGTCTTAACAGGTTAACGGGTTTTAACCTGTTTAGACACAAAACATGTTAAGGTCTTATCGTGTCGACCTGTTTTAGACACGAAACCTGCTAAGGTTAAACACGAAACATGATAACTTCGTGTAGGTTCGTGTCGTGTTATCATGTTCGTGTCAGAATTGCCAGCCCTATCTAAAGCTTTGTGTATCTTTCATTCATTCCAAACATACTCTATGGTCTCCAGTGAATAAATTTCGGGACGAAATTCCCTAAAGTAAGGGAGACTGTAACCCTTGTGGAAAATTCCGAACTTTCAAAAACTTATTCTCTTGGAAGTAATTCGTTAACCGATACTTAAACGTAATCATTTTAACATAACGTACACACCGGGACAAGGATATAAGCTACACATACCCTAAATACCCTTTACATAACTTAGATATAAGTTGTGAGGGGTTAGGAATGACAAAAACACGTTTATACAAGTCCAGGGGCCATTTTTGCCAAATTTTAAAAATCTGCCCAAACCCCCACCGTATATACAAATCCAATTTTCGTATTCAATAAAATCTTGTATTTTATTTGTGAGAATGCATAATTTCAATCGTTGTGTAATTTCGATCATTTTCGTGTTCGATAAAGTCTTATACTTTATTTACGCGTAACCGTACGATCGAAAGAAATGATATCCATGACATTTGCAGACTAAATCCAAGTTACACATGCCTTAACACGTTTATATAACCTAAATATTAGGTTAAAATGGGTTAAAAGTGATAAAACGCGACAATACAAGTCCTGGGGCCAAATCTGCAAAAAAGCAAAACTTGCCCCCAGACCAAGCTTACGGACCGTAGAGAGGACCCCCATACAGTCCGTATGGGGTCCCCAGATCAGTAGATACAAGGCAGCTTCATATGCAAAGCCTTGCTCCCCAAGCTCACGATTTTTTCAGGTTTTTACCTCCATTTGACATGTGTTATGACCTCCCTCTCATCATGACACCTCATGGACACTTGGAATGATCCTATGAGTTCAAGAACACTATAAATAGCAAGGGAATTCTTCACTTCCAACTTGCTCATATCACATTTGTCTTCTCCCACTCTATTGGAGCTTGTTTCCAGTCATTGAAAGCCTCCTAACTGAGCTCTTAAGTGTTCTTCAACACAAGTAAGTGCTCACTCCTAGTCTATTTCATTTATTTTAGTTATTTTGAGCTAAAAGTCAAACAGTTTGACTTTCTGTTTGACTTTCGGTTCTGACCATTTTTTGTCAAGTCAAAGCTCAACTGAACTTTGCAACGTGATCGTAATTACGAAGGTTATAATCCCTTGTGATTGCACCTTCTGATTACCATGTTTTCTAGGCGAAGTAACGAGTCAAATTTTTGTTTATTAAAAGTCAAAGATGCGCACAAGTGCATTTTACGACGAAAGTGTTTTTAGGTATTGCTACGGCTACTAGAACTCCCAAAACTGCCATTGTTCGTTGGGTTGTTGACGTCTTGACTTAACTGCAATCATTCCTCGCCAATGTCACCTTCGTTTCCATGCTAAGATTACGGGTACCTTGATATTGCCATAATTGTTGCCTCTAATGTCGTTGCTCGAAACGAAGCCCTACGATTCTTCACCATCACAGTCCATCTTTTCACATCCTGAGCCACATCCTGAATCGCTACTCTCTGTGCTGGCAGTCCCATGCCACACTAGGGTCAATTATCATCACTTATGCCTCGATTGATTCGTAAGAGTTGACTCCCACGGGTCGCTGACAAGGGTTAAGGATTCGTTTGAAGCCAATTCGCTGGTGCTCATTGCTGGTAATCAGGGTCGCCAGAGTACTGAGGTCGGTAAAGTGCTACGCTCATCCTCCTGTCCAAAATTGTTGCAAGTGGTTCGTGTAATACTCAGTATGTTGTGGGAGTGTTGCAGAAGTGATCGCACTTCAGAATCTGAGGCGTCAATACGTTAAGTTCCAACAAGCGAAGAAAGGTGAGAGAGATATCGATCAATCATTCGACGCTGCGACATCCAACTCAGGGTCGTTCGTATAAGCACCTAACATTCTACACGGTTCGCTAGGTGTTCAGAGGGGTGTTCAGGTAACACTCGACAGCATCGAGTTTTGAAAGAATCCAACAATAAATGAGAAGTTCACGTTTGAGTTTGAGTAGGGGACAATTACTGCTATGACCCCTATAGGTTTGTTATGTTTCATATTGATCAAATAACGGGACGGAACCCCTTCTCCACTTGTTAAGCCTCACTGGGATTCACATGCACCCCACAGTATTATTATGTGTGCACCCACAATAATATTGTGATTTGCATGCTCATCTCTGCTCCTCTTAACTCATGTCAAATGGTTCCCCAAACTCGAGTAGCAAACAAAGAGTATCACGAAGTGTAGGTCATGAAAATTTAGGGAATTACCACCCTATCAGTCTCATAATACGTGCAAGTGTACATGAATTCATATTGTTTGTGCTAAACGCGCAATCACATGCAATATCGTATGTAGGTGTTCACTAGTTATGTAGTACAATGAGTATATAAGAGACGAACCTTGCAATCTGGAGCTGAGTGTCATGGTCGTATTCACGTCTTTAGAACTGTCCGGTTATAGTCTGGTTTTACAAAACATTTTTCCCCTTTTTAAATAAAACCAAGTTCACTATAACCAATGGCTCTGATACCAATCTGTCACACCCCCAAAATCCACATGCGGAGTACCACCGCTTGGAGGCATGACTGACCAGGATCTTAGCCTCCAAATCACATTGAACTCATGAGTATATTAAATAAAACTTTCTTTTATTAATAATAAGGGTTACAACGTTACAATATATCACAGTTTACAGCAGAAGCATATATAGTTCGTTAAGTGTTTATAAACCACATGTGATAGCTCTTAGTCTTGTGTTGCGTTTCCATGTAACTCGACCCATGACCACTCCAGCTTCCCAGACAGCAAGTTCCATTGATTAGCACCTAAAGGCCTGCAAGGCATGTAACGAGTCAACAACAAAGTTGAGCGAGTTCACAGTTGGTTGTTTAGTTAAAGTGTTCGTAAATCATATGCTTATTTCGTAAACCATGTACTGTATTAATCTGTATCGCAGTTTCCCAAACATGTTTGCGATGATTAGTGGGGGCTTCCCATGTTGTATCGTATTAATCCGTATCGCGGTTTCCCAAACATGTTTGCGATGATTAGTGGGGGCTTCCCATGTTGTATGTTACTAGACTAGTCGTATCCGTGCGTGCCCTTCTTAATCCAAGGACCGTAGCAAGTATGAGTGTACGTAGGTTTTCCGTACGTGCCCTTCAATCCAAGGACAGTAGTAAGTATGAGTGTACGTAGGTTTTACGTACGTGCCCTTCCCAACCCGAGGACAGTGAAAAGTAGTTTAATAGTAATGATAGTACGAGTAGTTATTCAATCCCATTCCCAACCCACCGGGAATCCCATGCCTTAGGAGTGTGAACTCACCTTGGTTTGCTCGGTTAGATTAAATGCTCGTTAAACAGTTGATCAGTCAAATCCTATCGTGGTTACCAAATCAGTGAGTTTCGTGTAAACATAACACATATGTTCTTTGCATTCATTACACAGGTTGAAATCAAACAAAAATATATTTCATCACGCAAGTCACAATAAGTATCTGTATCATTAAACACCGTATTCATAACATAGTGAGTGTTCGGTTCATAAGTGATCCATATTACCAGTCCACACAACTCATGACAACTAAATCCATTCAACAATTACTCTAGTGTTTGACTTAACCGAATTAACGGCCCAAATACAATTTGCAACTCCACTTTAATATTAATACTTGTTTACCAAATTAAAACTAATAACAGTCCATTTGGTTTCGGCCCATACTAACACTACCCCCTTTGACATGCTAACCCAAACATCCTACCCGCCCAAACATATCCTGGCCCACAAGCACTTTCCCAGTTAATAATAGTCTTTTGATGCACGTAGGCTAATGAGGGTGGCCCAAAACTAATTATGCCAATTTAAGTGGGTGTGTGTGCTCAATAACTGGGTGCGGCCCAACTTCCCATTCTTGATTTATGGTTGAGCAATAAAATCAAAACAACTGTTACATGAATACATAACTTAATTCTGAATAGTCTCACTAATATTTATCATAGCAAGACACGTATAGAACCCACCCTTCGGTTCCAGATTCATGTTCAAACCAAGTCAAATAACATAATATAGCAATTGTTATCCATATCCATACCACCCTAGATGCCATCATTCATCACGAAACTTCAACAGTTTCATTAATTCCTATGTATCTATACATGCACTAATCATGTACCACATCATCAATTAATCACCACATAAGGACACGGGTCAAGTATCAATCATTCAAGATTCTTATTTCAAATAAGCCGAACCATAACATCAGATTCCTCATTTACACACAATCGAAGTTAACAAACATCTAAGGTATCCTGAATCAAAACATAACATAGCCAACCCCATACACTTCAATCACCTACCTAGATCATAGTATCACTTCATGTTTTATACACTTTAATTAACCAAAATTCAGCATAACAAGATTATCGATTACCTAAGACATGCTTCCTAATTCACACATAGACTATAACATCATGTTCAAGATTTACAGAAGCATAAGATTATCATGCATACACAATTCATCAATTAAGATTTCGTACAAACAATATTACCACACAAACACTAACATCACATAAATTAACTAACCACTAGGTTGATATCTCGAGAAGGGGGTCCACAGCCGTCGCAAATAAGTGGAAGGAAGTAGGGTTTGCTAATTGTGATATTGAGATTTCCTAGAAGTTTACGTCCAGGTGCATAAGTGCATATATAATACTAATAACTAAAACAAAGTGGGCCGAGACACATGTTTCCTTGGGCTACTGACTTGGGCCAAGATAATGAAGACACACAAAGAACTAGTTGGGCTCAGGTGATCCATTTGGGCCGATATGGTGTGTAATTGTAAGGTATAATTATATTGCCCAAAACGTAAGCCGCCCAAACGAATGCCGATAAGTTATTTAACCAGGTTATCAAACGTTTAAGTTTAATGGGGTTACGATCACAAGATTACACGTCACTAACCTTGAAAGTTCGGGTTGTCACACATATCGTTTGGTTAGTCAAATGATGAATCGACTATATATTCTTTAAAAATGCCGAAAATACCCTTTTTACGCATAAAATAGTTTTGAAGATATAAGAACTTTGTTTTGACATCTAAACTGATTATATAACTTATATAAACTAGTTTTGACATATTAGAGTCATCATAGGACGTATTTAACCATCCGAACTCATAGTTACGCTTACGCCCCGTTAAAGTGGCATAAACCGTTTTAGCGAGCCGTAACAAGTCAAAACACCTTGAAACACTTCCAAATCAGAATGTAAGTTAATATAAACCATATTATACGAGATCCAACTCTCGTTTGGTTTATAAACCCCAGTCTATCTGATCTCTCGTTTCAAGTTTCGATACACTAATACATAGTTATCCGATACACTAGGAACCACTTTGTGACAACCCTCAAAATCCCATGTATTCCGTACAATTCATTAATGATAATTAAAGTGCTTGACAACTGTGCTGAATCATTTAACTGCTCTCTGACTACTGTGTTATACTTACATGTGCGTGTTAACATACTAGTAGTATATAGAAAAGTTACTAAATAGTCCGGTATGTTTTCCTGAGTGTTAGGAATTAATCGTGTTACAAAAATATATATAATAGACACTTAACGGAATAATTAAACACTTTAACGAAACAGTATCCGACCGAGCAACCGGACATTACCCGGAACACCAAATATTTGCCAAATACATTGTGTTATTATTTTTGGCTAGTCTTGATCCCCGTTTACCATAACACCTACTAAAAACCCAATAACTAGCATATATCACCACATTACTTACCATCTAACTATCACTTACCAATTAGTTGAAATATTGCAAACATACCCCCCCCCCCCAACCGATTTTTAGTCCCTCATGGACCCACACAATCATCCTCCATGCATCCAAATATTTGATTTGATTTTAACTCAATATTATAATTGATTACTTACTTGCATATCTAAACAAAATATTATAAGATGAAGTGTAAGCATGGCCAACATCTCTACATGTCTTTCATAAGATTCATCCTACTCTCTCTCATCACTCTCTCCCTCTCTATTCGGTTCACCACAACTGAAACCACCACCCTCACTTAAACATCTTCATCTTCTTCACATTATGTGCCATTCAAAGCTTCAAGGTTGAATCAATGGAGGTTGCAACTTGAGGGATTTCAAAGGAACTTGTTTCTAGCTTTTCACCATCTTTTTCGCCACATTTCTTCACTAGATTCGTCCCTAGCTAGAGGCTAGTAGTAGTAAGTCTCATTTTACCTTGGTTCATCTTGTTCAAAGTTATGATTTATAGTAAGATGTGTTGTTGTTTAAATCACTAAAGATCAAAAAGACGAGAAGATGTTAAACAATAGTAAAGAATATAAAAGTTACATAAAAGTTTACTTGTGTCTGAAATATGAAGCGGAATCTTGTTGGTTTGAGGGTTGGTTAAATCATACTTGATAATTGATTTTTGGTTTCTTGTTAAATCCATGGTTCGGACACTCGTTGATGCGATTTAGTAATGTTTAAACAGCGAAATAACATGCTGATGTACTTTTTCAGCCGCCTTCAACGGGCTGTAAACAGACCTTAACAAATCGAAAAACGGAATTTCTGAAGCCTAAATAGTGTCTTTTAGAAAAACGAAGAAAATGGCGCTGGGATCGTATTTTTTTGAGGTCGTTTAATATATTTAAAAGTCTGTTTTCGTGACAGCAGCTAAGGCTGATTTTTACTGCAGTAAAATGGGCTGTACATTTTCGGTCGTAACATGAAACCTGGATTGAACCAGCCACTAAAATTCATACCATAGCTGGTCACTGATGTATTTGTGACCCTCGAACTGGAATTTTGACAAACGGACTTACGAGGAATTTTAGACGAATTATTCCGTAAACTGTGATCAGAATGTGACAAATCTGATCACAGTTCGGTAAACGATTTTCTATAAATTATTGATAATGAACTAGACCCCGATATTTTTACACAATAAAATATGGAACGTTTTAGACATTCTGTTAAAATTTGGGAATTTTTGGAATAATTTAACTATTTTATTAAAATGTCCGAAAATAGCCGGTTTTGAATATAAATGCTGAAAAGACATAAGTTGTGACTCGCGTGTCTAAATGTCGAGTATGCTATCTGTCAATGATCTAACATGTTATATATGTTATGTGCATTATCGTATGTTTGATTTTGAGTGGGGAATGGATGGAAAGTATATATGGGCATAAACCGTTAAAGTGATGCATGTTATGTGATAGATACGTGTAGGAACTTTGTGTTCTATTTGAAGTCACTAATAAACTAAGTGGTAATCGTACTAGGACGTGATTGACCGACCTTGACTGTTAGCTACTTTTGAGAGTCAAACCGAGCAACCGAGGTGAGTTCACACACTTTCTAAGGCATGGGATTCCCGGTGGGTTGGGAATGGGATTTGAATAACTACTCGTAATATCATTACTATTAAACTACTTTTCACCGTCCTCGGATTGAAGGGCACGTACGTAAAACCTACGTACACTCACACTCACTACGGTCCTTGGATCAAGAAGGGCACGGACAAACACGACTAGTCGACACATGGGAAGCCCACACTAATCTTAGACACATGTTTGGGAAACCGGGATACGGCCACTAATCATCGCACACATGTTTTAGAAACCGCGATCCGGCCACTAATCATCGCAAACATGTTTGGGAAACCGCGATACAGATAACTAAGATACTTGGTTTACGAAATGAACAAATGATTCACGAACACTATAACTAAACAACCAACTGTGAATTCACTCAACTTTGTTGTTGATTCGTTGTTACATGCCTTGCAGGTCGTTAGGTATCTATGGAGCTTGCATCGGAGTGGGAAGAGTCGTTGTGGGACATGGACAACTGTGTACCATGCTAAACATTTGAAACGTTTAAACTTATGATTTGGTTTCAAACTTTATGCTTCCGCTTGTAACTTAAACTATGTTTTGTTTAGACACCAATTGTATTGTGTTGGATTTTACAAACTACTTACATGCTTGTTCAATATGATTGGTGGCTTGATCCTGGTCACGTCACGCCTCCAAGCGGTGGTACTCCGCATGGTGGATTTTGGGGGTGTGACAGATTGGTATCAGAGCCATTGGTTATAGTGAACTTGGTTTTAATACGGGTAAAAAGTTTTTGTTAAAACCAGACTATAACCTGTACAGTGCTCAACGATCCACAACGACGCTTCGCTCCACGTGCAAGACTCGACATTATAGGTAATATGGTTTATGTTTGTATTACCTACCTGCTAGTAGCACATTTGATCATAGTATGCATTAGCTAGTGTAATAACTGCTATTTGAACCTTGTGTGCTTACTCTCTTCTGTCATCCCACACTTACGCACCTTGCGACACCTTCTTACGTGTGTTCCTTCTATATGAAGATCATGAGTGGACGTCTCGACATGACCCAGGGTCAGCTGACGACCTTGATTAACGAACGGATTGCTGAAGCCTTAGCAACCCAAACATGGAGTCAGCCCATGCACCTTCAAACACGCATGGGCACCTTCAAGGCGTTCCTGGAATGCAAACCTCCCACTTTCGACGGCACTGAAGGGACAATCGGCCTTCTACACTGGATCCGAAGAATCGAATTTACATTCGAAGAGAGTGAAAGCCCTACCAACAAATGAGTGGAGTACGCTACTGGCATGTTGCAAGGGAAAGCGTATTCTTGGTGGAACGCACAGGTTCAGATGCTCGGGTTGGCAGACGCGAATGCCACCCTCTGGAGCGACTTCAAGGATTGGATTAAGGAAGAGTTCTGCCACCTGGACGACATACTGAAACTTGAGATAGAGTATTATGGTTTGAAGATGGAAGGATCAGAGATCGAGGCATACACAAAGAGGTCCAACGACTTGGCTGCCTTATGTCCTAACATGTCACAACCCATATCTAGGCGAATCAAGCTATACCTCAGAGGCTTAGTCCCGGAAATCCAAGGGTCTGTAAGTGCGGCCAACCTTCCCACAATCCAGCAAGTCATTCGTTTGGCACACCAGCTCACCGATCAGGCAGTGGAAAAGGGCAAGCTGCCCAAGCGTATTAACGCTACTACTACTGATGCTCCCAGTAACAACAAGCGCAAGTGGGATGGAAATTCGGGTGAGGGTTCTACTCCAGTTCAATCTCAGTCCCAGCAGCGAAAGACAGATGAACACAGGAACCCCAGTCAGCAGCCTTTTGGAAAACAAGGTCAGGGTAGATACAGGGGAAATCACCCAAAGTGCAATCGATGTAGTTTGCACCACAGCAGGCCGTGCAGCAAGGGTCGTTGTCAGAGATGTAGCAAGTTGGGACATGAAGCCAAAGATTGCCGAAGTTTACGTCCTGTGAAGCAGAACCGACAACAGCGGCCACAAACTCCCCAAAACCAACAGCAACACCAGCAAGGTAATAAGGGATGCTTCCAGTGCGGTGCTGAGGGTCACTTCAAGAGGCACTGTCCTCAGCTGAATCAGAATCAGAACAACAACCAAGGAAATGAGAACAACAATGGAGGAAAAAACGGGGGTAACAATAACGGCAAAGGTCGCACCTTCGTGATTGGTCAGGCTGACGCAAGGAACGATCCCAACGTTGTGATGGGTAAGTTTCTTCTAGATGATTTCTTTGTTACTGTTTTATTCGATTTGGGTGCCGATACTAGTTATGTGTCCTTAAAAGTTAGTTAAATACTTAAGCGCACTCCAACACTTTTGAACGCCAAACACATGGTAGAACTAGCCAACGGTAAAAGTCTTGAAGCCACACACATAGTTAAAGATTGTAACCTAGTCATAGCTGGTCAGACCTTCTCTATCGATCTTATTCCTATCGTACTTGGTAATTTCGACGTTGTTATTGGGATGGATTGGCTATCTCATCATCAAGCGGAGATTGTTTGCAAGGAGAAAATTATCCGCATTCCTCGTTCTGATAAAGAACCCCTCGTGATTCGTGGTGACAAGAGTGGTGCTGTCGAAGGCATCATCTCTTTCCTTAAGGCCCAGAAATGTTTGCGAAAGGGCCACACTGCCATCCTGGCACTCGTTACTAACACATCCACGGAAGAGAAGAGAATTGAAGATATTCCTATAGTGCGCGACTTTCCTGAGGTATTTCCTGAGGAATTACCTGGTCTTCCGCCTCACCGCCAAGTTGAATTTCAAATCGAGCTAGCTCCTGGAGCAGCGCCAGTAGCTCGAGCACCATATCGTCTAGCTCCGTCAGAACTTGAGGAACTGTCCACGCAATTACAAGAACTCTTGGAAAAGGGCTTTATACGTCCTAACTCTTCGCCCTGGGGAGCTTCAGTGTTATTCGTAAGGAAGAAAGACGGTACATTCAGAATGTGCATCGACTACCGTGAACTCAATAAGGTGACCGTAAAGAATCGTTATCCTCTCCCGCGCATTGACGACTTGTTCGACCAGTTGCAAGGGTCGAGCTAGTACTCTAAGATTGATTTGAGATCGGGATACCATCAGCTAAGAGTCCGAGAGGAGGACGTCTCCAAAACAGCATTCAGAACTCGTTACGGCCATTACGAGTTTCTGGTTATGCCATTCGGGCTGACAAATGCACCAGCGGTCTTCATGGATCTCATGAACCGAGGGTGCAAGCCTTACCTGGATAAGTTCGTTATTGTGTTCATCGATGATATCCTGATCTATTCTAAGAGTCAGGAGGAACACGATCAACATCTGAGGCTTATGCTGGAACTTCTTCGAAAAGAGCAGTTGTATGCCAAGTTTTCGAAATGTGACTTCTGGCTTCGCGAAGTCCACTTTCTAGGCCATGTGGTAAACAAGGATGGAATTCATGTGGATCCATCTAAGGTTGAATCAATCAAGAACTGGCCTGCACCCCGTACACCAACAGAAATCCGCCAATTCTTGGGTTTGGCAGGATATTATAGAAGGTTTATCAAAGACTTCTCCAAGATTGCACAACCTCTCACTTCACTGACTCAGAAGGGTGTCACCTATCATTGGGGTGATGCACAGGAGTCCGCATTTCAGCACTTGAAAGATAGACTTTGTAGCGCGCCTATCCTCTCATTGCCTGAGGGCACAGATGATTTTGTGGTTTACTGCGATGCTTCCATCCAAGGACTTGGTTGCGTGTTGATGCAACGTGACAAGGTCATTGCCTACGCATCACGCCAACTCACGGTTCACGAAAGAAATTACACTACTCACGATCTGGAGCTGGGAGCAGTTGTATTCGCGCTTAAGATATGGAGACATTACCTGTACGGTACCAAGTGCACCATTTACACCGATCACAGGAGTCTCGAGCATATCTTCAAGCAAAAGGAGTTAAACATGCGTCAACGCCGATGGGTTGAGCTCTTGAACGATTATGAATGCGCAATCAAGTATCATCCGGGCAAAGCCAATGTTGTGGCCGACGCCCTCAGTCGAAAGGATACCCTACCTAAGCGTGTACGTGCTTTACAACTTACCATCCAGTCTAACCTTCCGGCTCAGATTCGTGATGCTCAGGTCGAAGCATTGAAAGCAGAGAACATCAGGGCTGAATCCCTACGAGGATCGAGACAGCAGCTAGAACAAAAGGAAGACGGCGCTTACTATGTAACAGGGCGCATCTGGGTTCCACATTATGGAAACTTACGCGAGCTTGTGATGGATGAAGCACATAAGTCTCTTTATTCGGTACATCCTGGTTCGGATAAAATGTACCACGACCTCAAGACTACGTATTGGTGGCCTGGCATGAAAGCCCACATAGCAACCTACGTCAGTAAGTGCTTGACTTGTGCGAGAGTCAAGTCTGAATATCAGAAACCATCAGGCCTACTGCAACAACCGGAGATCCCGAAATGGAAATGGGAGCAAATTTCCATGGATTTCGTGACCGGCCTGCCCAGATCTCAACGCGGAAACGATACCATTTGGGTGATCGTAGATCGACTGACCAAGTCTGCACATTTTCTGGCTATCAAAAAAACGGATAAGTTTTCTACTCTTGCAGACATTTACCTAAAGGAAGTGGTATCAAGGCACAGAGTGCCAACCTCTATTATATCTGATCGCGACGCACGTTTTACTTCTGAACTGTGGCAAGCAATGCACAAGTCCTTTGGCTCACGTTTAGATATGAGCACCGCTTATCACCCGCAGACGGATGGGCAATCTGAACGCACCATCCAAACCCTTGAAGACATGCTTAGGGCGTGTGTAATCGATTTTTGGTAATGGCTGGGAAAAGCACCTCCCGCTAGTGGAGTTTTCGTACAACAACAACTACCGCACCAGCATCCAAGCCTCTCCGTTTGAATTGCTCTCTGTTGGGCAGAAGTTGGTGACAGCCAAATCACTGTCCCAGAACTTGTGGTAGATACCACCGAGAGAATTGCTCAGATACGACAGCGAATGGCGGCAACTCGTGACCGTCAGAGAAGTTATGCTGATAAGGGAAGAAAACCACTCGAGCTCCAGGTTGGGGATCGAGTGCTACTCAGAGTCTCACCTTGGAAAGGTGTAGTCCGCTTTGGCAAACGAGGCAAACTCAATCCGCGTTATGTCGGACCATTCGAAGTCATTGACAAAATTGGCAAAGTCGCCTACAGGTTGAATCTACCTGAAGAACTCAGCGGAGTTCACAATGTTTTCCATGTGTCGAATCTGAAGAAGTGTCTGTCAGATGAGACCCTCATAGTTCCTCTGAAGGAACTCACTATCGACGACCAGCTGCGATTCGTCGAGGAACCTGTAGAGATTACTGATCGAGATGTTAAGATCCTCAAGCATACCAGGATACCTCTGGTCCGAGTTCGTTGGAATGCTCGTCGTGGCCTAGAGTATACCTGGGAATGAGAAGACCAAATAAAACTCAAGTATCCCCAACTGTTTAAGAAAAACGCAACCACTACTGAGGCTGAAGCTACTGCAGAATTTCGGGACGAAATTCCAAATCAACGGGGGGATGATGTGACACCCAGGAAAACCAGGAAAACAACGCAACTTGACTAGCTTCCTCAGTAACCAGGTGATAAATTTCGGGACGAAATTCTCTTAACAGGAGGAGAATGTGACAACCCTCAAAATCCCATGTATTCCGTACAATTCATTAATGATAATTAAAGTGCTTGACGACTGTGCTGAATCATTTAACTGCTCTCTGACTACTGTGTTATACTTACATGTGCGTGTTAACATACTAGTAGTATATAGAAAAGTTACTAAATAGTCCGGTATGTTTTCCTGAGTGTTAGGAATTAATCGTGTTACAAAAATATATATAATAGACACTTAACGGAATAATTAAACACTTTAACGAAACAGTATCCGACCGAGAAATCGGACATTACCCGGAACACCAAATATTTGCCAAATACATTGTGTTAATATTTTTGGCTAGTCTTGATCCCCGTTTACCATAACACCTACTAAAAACCCAATAACTAGCATATATCACCACATTACTTACCATCTAACTATCACTTACCAATTAGTTGAAATATTGCAAACATACCCCCCCCCCCAACCGATTTTTAGTCCCTCATGGACCCACACAATCATCCTCCATGCATCCAAATATTTGATTTGATTTTAACTCAATATTATAATTGATTACTTACTTGCATATCTAAACAAAATATTATAAGATGAAGTGTAAGCATGGCCAACATCTCTACATGTCTTTCATAAGATTCATCCTACTCTCTCTCATCACTCTTTCCCTCTCTATTCGGTTCACCACAACCGAAACCACCACCCTCACTTAAACATCTTCATCTTCTTCACATTATGTGCCATTCAAAGCTTCAAGGTTGAATCAATGGAGGTTGCAACTTGAGGGGATTTCAAAGGAACTTGTTTCTAGCTATTCACCATTTTTTTCGCCACATTTCTTCACTAGATTCGTCCCTAGCTAGAGGCTAGTAGTAAGTCTCATTTTACCTTGGTTCATCTTGTTCAAAGTTATGATTTATAGTAAGATGTGTTGTTGTTTAAATCACTAAAGATCAAAAAGACGAGAAGATGTTAAACAATAGTAAAGAATATAAAAGTTACATAAAAGTTTGAGTAAATTGCCATTTTAGTCCCTGAGTTTTGTCCAAATTTGCCAGTTTAGTCCAAATAGTTTTTTTTTTTGCATCAGGGTCCCTTACTTTTACATTTTGTTGCCATTTTGATCATTTTGCCTAACTCCATCCATAAACCCCATCTGTAACCAGGGGTATTTTGGGGATTTCCTTAAAATATGTTTTCAGTTGCCATTTTGATCCAATTACAAAAAATCAAAAAAATTCCAAAAAAATCTAAAAATAAAAAAAAATTCTAAAAAATCATAAAAATTCTAAAAAATTCAAAAAAATCTAAAAAATCAAAAAGATTCTAAAAAATCATAAAAATTCAAAAAAATCAAAAAAAATCCAAAAATCATTAAATGTTTCGGCACGAACCGTTTCGACCCGTACCGTTTCGAACCGAACCGTTTCGACCCGTACCGTATCGAACCGAACCATTTTGACGCGAACCGTTTTGATCCCGTACCGTACCGTATCGAACCGAACCGTTTCGACGCGAACCGTTTCGAACCCGTACCGTATCGAACTGAACCGTTTCGACCCGAACCGTTTCTAGCCGAAGCGTTTCGACGCGAACCGTTTCGAACCGAACCGTTTCGACCCGTACCGTATCGAACCGAACCGTTTCGACGCGAACCGTTTCGACGCGAACCGTTTCGAACCGAACCGTTTCGACCTGTACCGTATCGAACCGAACCGTTTCGACGCGAACCGTTTCGACCCGAACCGTTTCGACCCGTACCGTTTCGAACCGGCACGGGTTCGAAACGGCACGGGTTCGAAACGGCACGGGTTCGAAACGGTTCGCGTCGAAACGGTTCGGTTCGATACGGTACGGGTCGAAACGGTTCGCGTCGAAACGGTACGCGTCGAAACGGTTCGCGTCGAAACGGTTCGGTTCGGTTCGATACGGTACGGGTCGAAACGGTTCGCGTCGAAAGCGTCGAAACGGTTCGGTTCGATACGGTACGGGTCGAAACGGTTCGCGTCGAAACGGTTCGCGTCGAAACGGTTCGGTTCGATACGGTACGGGTCGAAACGGTTCGCGTCGAAACGGTTCGGCTAGAAACGGTTCGGGTCGAAACAGTTCGGTTCGATACGGTACGGGTTCGAAACGGTTCGCGTCGAAACGGTTCGATACGGTACGGTTCGATACGGTACGGGTTCAAAACGGTTCGCGTCAAAACGGTTCGGTTCGATACGGTACGGGTCGAAACGGTTCGATTCGAAACGGTACGGGTCGAAACGGTTCGTGCCGAAACATTTAATGATTTTTGGATTTTTTTTTTTTTTGATTTTTTTGAATTTTTATGATTTTTTAGAATTTTTTTGATTTTTTAGATTTTTTTGAATTTTTTAGAATTTTTATGATTTTTTAGAATTTTTTTTTATTTTTAGATTTTTTTGAATTTTTTGGAATTTTTTTGATTTTTTGTAATTGGATCAAAATGGCAACTGAAAACATATTTTAAGGAAATCCCCAAAATACCCCTGGTTACAGATGGGGTTTATGGATGGAGTTAGGCAAAATGATCAAAATGGCAACAAAATGTAAAAGTCAGGGACGCAGATGCAAAAAAAAAACTTTTTGGACTAAACTGACAAATTTGGACAAAACTCAGGGACTAAAATGGCAATTTACTCTAAAAGTTTACTTGTGTCTGAAATATGAAGCGGAATCTTGTCGGTTTGAGGGTTGGTTAAATCATACTTGATAATTGATTTTTGGTTTCTTGTTAAATCCATGGTTCGGACACTCGTTGATGCTATTTAGTGATGTTTAAACAGCGAAATAACATGCTGATGTACTTTTTCAGCCGCCTTCAACGGGCTGTAAACAGACCTTAACAAATCGAAAAACGGAATTTCTGAAGCCTAAATAGTGTCGTTTAGAAAAACGAAGAAAATGGCGCTGGGATCGTATTTTTTTGAGGTCGTTTACAATTTTAAAAGTTTGTTTTCGTGACAGCAGCTAAGGCTGATTTTTACTGCAGTAAAATGGGCTGTACGTTTTCGGTCGTAACATGAAACCTGGATTGAACCAGCCACTAAAATTCATACCATAGCTGGTCACTGATGTATTTGTGACCCTCGAACTGGAATTTTGACAAACGGACTTACGAGGAATTTTAGACGAATTATTCCGTAAACTGTGATCAGAATGTGACAAATCTGATCACAGTTCGGTAAACGATTTTCTATAAATTATTGATAATGAACTAGACCCCGATATTTTTACACAATAAAATATGGAACGTTTAAGACATTCTGTTAAAATTTGGGAATTTTTGGAATAATTTAACTATTTTATTAAAATGTCCGAAAACAGCCGGTTTTGAATATAAATGCTGAAAAGACATAAGTCGTGACTCGCGTGTCTAAATGTCGAGTATGCTATCTGTCAATGATCTAACATGTTATATATGTTATGTGCATTATCGTATGTTTGATTTTGAGTGGGGAATGGATGGGAAGTATATATGGGCATAAACCGTTAAAGTGATGCATGTTATGTGATAGATACGTGTAGGAACTTTGTGTTCTATTTGAAGTCACTAATAAACTAAGTGGTAATCGTACTAGGACGTGATTGACCGACCTTGACTGTTAGCTACTTTTGAGAGTCAACCCGAGCAACCGAGGTGAGTTCACACACTTTCTAAGGCATGGGATTCCCGGTGGGTTGGGAATGGGATTTGAATAACTACTCGTAATATCATTACTATTAAACTACTTTTCACCGTCCTCGGATTGAAGGGAACGTACGTAAAACCTACGTACACTCACACTCACTACGGTCCTTGGATCAAGAAGGGCACGGACAAACACGACTAGTTGACACATGGGAAGCCCCCACTAATCTTCGCACACATGTTTGGGAAACCGGGATACAGCCACTAATCATCGCACACATGTTTTAGAAACCGCAATCCGGCCACTAATCATCGCGAACATGTTTGGGAAACCGCGATACAGATAACTAAGATACTTGGTTTACGAAATGAACAAATGATTCACGAACACTATAACTAAACAACCAACTGTGAATTCACTCAACTTTGTTGTTGACTCGTTGTTACATGCCTTGCAGGTCGTTAGGTATCTATGGAGCTTGCATCGGAGTGGGAAGAGTCGTTGTGGGACATGGACAACTGTGTACCATGCTAAACATTTGAAACGTTTAAACTTATGATTTGGTTTCAAACTTTATGCTTCCGCTTGTAACTTAAACTATGTTTTGTTTAGACACCAATTGTATTGTGTTGGATTTTACAAACTACTTACATGCTTGTTCAATATGATTGGTGGCTTGATCCTGGTCACGTCACGCCTCCAAGCAGTGGTACTCCGCATGGTGGATTTTGGGGGTGTGACACACTTGAACATTGAGCTTTGTTTGATCATTTGAACAAGACATATACGTAATCACAAGTGAGTACACAGTTCCCTTCTTTTATGTTTTTCAAATGTTTTAGAGTGATTCATATGTGCAATCAATTTTTCTCAAATGTATGGTATATATGTGTTTACTAAGTGCTTTTTGTGTATTATTCTTATAAAGCAAGACACAATAATTGACACAAACCAAATCCTTATAGGATCTATCTATCTTCATAGTTAGATTCTTGTAGGATATTTAAAGTACTGTTTTAAATCTTTTTATCTTAATAGTGAGATTTCTAAGAAGTGCTTTATGTATGAACCCGCCAATGGTTATTGTTTATGTGTAGAGTATTGTTGGTGATTTAGATAACGAAATGAGAGTAATACAATAAGGACATGGTGGATATGCCACTGGTACTTCCTATATATAAGTGTACTTATTGTATTACCCTTCGTAGTGTTATCTGAATCACCATTAGGACTTAGGATTTTAGGTTTAATATGACAAGAAAATGAGACCAAACCAAATCCTTATAGAATCTATCTATCCTCATAGTTAGATTCTTGCAGGATGTTTAAAGTGCTAAATTGAAGTCCCTGATTGGATTATTTGTGTACTTTAATGCGTATGTACAAGATGATGAGACCAAACCAAATCCTTATAGGAATCATCTATCTTCATAGTTAGATTCTTGTAGAATGTTTAAAGTGCTAAATTGAAGTCCTTGATTAGATTCTTGGTGTATTTTAATGCGTATGTACAAGATGATGAGACCAAGTTGATGATTATGTGTTTATGTGATTAGTAGTGATTTAGATAACAACACGAGTGCAATACCATAAGAACATGGTGGATACGCCGCTGGTACTTCATATATATAAGTGTTCTTATTGTATTGCCCTTGTAGCATTATCCAAATCACTTTAGGATTTTTATGTTTTGTTGAAACAAATGTTCAATATCCAAATCCTTGAAGAATCTTCTTATTTTAAATATGATAGATTCTTAGAAGGATGCCTAGAGTATTATTATAAATCCTTGATTGGATTTCTAGATAAACTCCTACAAGTGTTAGACCGAATTCAATGTTATAACAAGACGAGTACAAGAGAAACAAAGACAATGTTCACTTTTCACTGGCATAAAAATTACCTACTAATAATCATATTGCCATATACAAAAATCTTTTACCACAAGTTTCATAATCAAGATAATGTATTGCAATACCAAACCTTTTTGCCATTTATTGGTTTCAAAGAATCTATTTACAATTGACAACTCTCGTAGTTGTCAAAGTATTGCAATACCCAAACCTTTTGCCATTAATTTGGCTAACAAAACCTATGTATTCACCAGCATTCTTTGTTGACGTCTTTTTTACATATGTTTCAGGGTTTGATTATTCAAGCATGCTACACATAGGATCGCATCCGGGCCTGAAGGGGTAAGGTCCCAAAAATCCCATAATAAGGGCTTAGGACCATACCACCACTTCATCTTTAAAGTTCTCATTACCTTGCGCGGCCGCGCACCGGTCTTACAAAAGGAGAGCTCAAGAAACAAAACAGTCAGCATTTGCGCGCCCAGAAGGAAAAAGACCTAGAATTTATTTGTATAGCTGATTCCACACAATAAGGTGCCACACCAGATTACAGCAGTAATCTTCTAGAAGAAATACAATCGTGCACCACCAAGACGGTTATAACCGTCTGGACACGTGTCGCCATCACAGGCATCCCTGAAACCACAACGAAAGCATGTAATTGGAGAGTAATCTCCACTTGATCACTTTACACGTGGCAAATCCCCAGCCTTCGATCTGAGCCACGATCCGTGTGCTCCCACGACGGATCAAGGAAATTGACGGAAGGAAATGTAACCGCTTACGGGGTTAGCATCTTCCGTCAACTTTTCATCAACGGGTTATCCCGCCTAAACGACTCCCGGCTATAAATATGAGAAGCAGCCCAGGTATGAATTCAAGTTACACTCACTTCTCAAATACATCTTCTTCCTCATTACCTATACTTATTCTCACACCGGATTCGGGTCAAGGAGAGAACCCTCTTCTCCCCTTGGCGAGGCTAACGGTGTTCTTTTTTTTGCAGAGTTATCGGAGAAGTGAATCAGTTGTCCCTGAATCAATCGAGTGGAAACTAACCTTTTTATGTGGATTCAAACCCCCTAGATATCTCGGTTCCGACCATTTATCTAGTGTTTCTTCATTGGCGCCCACCGATTCCTCTGTCTCATCAATTTTCATCTCGTTTTGATTCAGTTCTTCTTATACTCCGTTTTAACATGGCAGAAAACTCATCATCTCATCGACAAACCGGTCTTCGACCAAACGTCGGGAACAACGTTCAAGTAGAAGGAATTCCAAAAGATGTCTCTGATGACAACGAAGTTCAATCCAACCGAGCAAACGACCCTGTCACTCCAGGGATGTTACCAGCAAACCCTGCTCAATCAATTCAGCCACCAGGAGAAACTCCAATTTCCTGGTACGTCGGGTCTCAAGGGGCACTAAACGCAGTATACACACAGCTGTGTGCTCAAACTGCTCCCCTGACTCAATCACGGAGACCGGGATCTCGTGCTCATGCCTCCCAACGGGAGGATTCAACTTACGAGAATACAGAAGTTTATGCCAGATCCACATCACAACGGGAATACACTCAGACAGGAAGTCACCAAAGAGAGAATCATGGTAGAACACACCAAAGACAATCAGTTCATGATAGGTTGGGTTCCCAGCGAGACACCCACACCGATGAATCCGATCCAACATACCGTTTAAGTGCAAACACCAGTGTGTTCAATCGACTACAGCCAAACTATAACAAGTGCAGGCCTCGTGCGGTTTATAACCCTGAGGCAGAACACAATTATGATTTGATTTACCGCCCTGCGGAAGCAGCGGAAAATTCAAAATTCATAATGGAAATAGCTTTAGCTCCATTGGAGAAGGCTAAATTACCATCCAACATAGGGAAGTTTAATGGGTTAACAGACCCCGATGATCACCTGAGAGTATTTACCAGCGCGGGTTTGGTTGGAGGTTGGACCCTCCCGCTAAGGTGTCATCTGTTTGTACAGACATTAACCGGCCCAGATCGAATCTGGTTTGATAACCTACCAACCGGACAGATCGAATCATGGAAAGATCTGCGTGAAAAGTTTTTGACACACTTCAGCCAGCAACGGCGTTCCATTCGGGACACATCCGACGTCATGAACATCTGGCGTGATGACGAAAATCTGGAGGATTTTATCACCAGATACAATAAAGAGGTGTTGGAGATTGGCGGTTTTCACGAACAACTAATCTGTGCTCAATTCAAGTACGCGGTTAGATGTGATGACATGATCAAGGTCTTATCTGGAACAGAAGGCCTTCCAAAAAGTTGGGAGAAGATAATGGCGGCGGCCAAGGTTTACGCGCAAACTGAGAAAAACCTTACAACAAATAGGCCACCGCCACCACACAATAGGCCCGCAGACTTAAGCTCAACCGGTGAAAGGAGGTTTAAGAAATCATGGCGTGAGTCTGGATCAGGAAGTCGTTCCTCTGAAGATGCTCGCGCAACAATCAACAAACTCACCACACAGCGGGAGAACAAACAGGAGAATAGGGAGAGACAGTGGACTCCCCTAACAAAGACCCCGGCAGAGGTTTTGAGTACTGAAGACTATCAATTCAAACCTCCAATCCCAATGAAAAATAAGCGTGGACAAGACCCGGCACAATACTGCGAATATCACAAAGACAACGGGCACACCACTAACAACTGCATCTCTCTACGCACAGAAATAGAGAAAGCCCTCAAGAGCGGCGAACTCACACATTTACTCCAAAATGTGCGCAAAGAGATTAAGCAGATAACCCGGGGTAAGGAGGGCCCAAGCAAGCGAGCGAAAACTTAAAGGACAAACTCTATGAATTTCCCGCGGAAAAACATGATCCATCAGGCAAAGCGGAAATGATAGAGAGTAAGTTAAGTTTCACGTAATTATATTAACAAAACTTTGTAAAGCCTCTGTGCTCTATCCTTAAATAAAAGTGCAAAGTTTCTATTATTTTTATGTTTACAAAATGCATGCAATTTCTTTTAGTAAGCGCAAAAACAGTATGGTAGTCTAAAACAAGCTTCATGAATGGTCAGTGATCACGTCACAAACGGCCATAAATTCGAACATAAGCTTTATACCAACTTCATTCGCCTTACTCAAAAAAAAAGTAATTGTACTCATGCAAAATATTGTAAACAAACAGATAGAAATATCATACTATTCTCAGCGTACAGATACGCCCTAAAAACTTTCGAGCACGACAGTGTTTTAAGTTACTTGTGCAACAGTACACCAACAAATAGGGATTTACATCCCAAATATTACAAGAAAATTGTTCAACACATTTTTCAACCTACGCTAAATCTTCACCCTCATCCGAAAAGATTTCCCTTAGTTGCGCCACGTGATCATCAGATTGCAGCGCAACATTTATCAAATCCATAACCGGAAGTTGCAAGTTGTCAAAATCTGTCTTCAAGGCAGCAAGCGCAGCACCAGTATTCACGCCGAAAGTTGCAGACTTACTGTTATCCAAGTCAACCTTTAAAGCACTGTGAAATCAAGTAGAAATGAATATCAAGAAAGCGCATAAACAGTTCCACAACAAAAAAGAAAAGATTACACAGGCGATACCGCGATCTTTCAACCAGGCCATATCATTCTTCAAAGTTTCAAGCTCACTTTCCGCTGTAACCCGCGCCGTTTCTGAATTTTCCAACTTCTCTTCAACTTCAGTCAAACGGCGGGAGGTTTCGGTATAATCGGAATGCGCAAGCTCCAAATCCTTCTTAAGTTTTTCCTGATCAGAAAGCAAAGTAGTAAGTTCTTCCAATTCTTTATCTCTAAGAGCAAGGGTAGCGCAAGCTTGTTCCTCTCGTTGCTCACTGCGCTCCCTATGAGAACGCGCTTCTTCCAAAGCAGCTTCCGCATCAGCTTTCTCCTTCTTCAGCTTTTCAACCTCCGCATCCTGATTCTTCAGTTTTTCAACCTCAGCCTTAAGGTTATTAATGATATTATGGAGGTTTGCCTTCTCAGCATTATCTTTTTCGCAAATCCGACTCCAGTTTTTACGTTCATCGGAAAGGAGAGCAGCTTCAGCTTCCGCTTTTCTTTTCCAACCAGCAACAGACCATTCCTCAGTCTTGCGCTCAGCTTCAAACTTGGCTTGATCAGCTTCCAATTTAGCCTTCAGCTGAGCCAGACGTTTCTCATCTTTGGCAAATCTCTTTTGAGATACCATAAAGGTTTCCCGGTCCTTATGCATACTATACCACTCACGCACTATGCGGTGAGTGGTAGAGACGTGAGAAGCAGTTTCTTCAAGGTAAGATTGATAAGTTTGTTCATAAAACCGGCCTTCTTGAAACTTGATCTCTCCAGGCGGAAGTATCCCCTGCAACCAATCTTGGCACACGCGCCAATCAGAGAAAGTGTCACCTTTCTTTAAATTCCAAACAGGGGCGTGAGGCTCAGAAGCATCCTTCTCCGTATAAGTCCGATAGTAATAATCTCCCAAGGTTTCTTCTGGGCGGATTGGAGAATGTTTACCAAAACCAGCAGATGAGCCTTGCCCTTCAACTGTCACCTTCTCAACATGCTCGGGCATAGTATCAGAAGGTTTAGGGGAAGAAGTTGAAGTTTTTTCAGCAGTTTGTTCTCTCCCCAGATATTGAGCGACAGTTTCAGGGGTTTGTGGCTTACCAGCATCATCCACCACACCTGGATCAACAACTTTTTCAGCCTCTCTAATATCAACAGGCTTCTCAGCCTCAACAATATTTTCCACACCACCATCAGCAACCTCTGTAGGCTCTAACTGGTCAACAATAGAAGCACACGGAGGGGTGGATGGAAGATCCTCATTTACCACAGATTGCAGTTCTGCGGGAACAGGGGAAACAGGAACCTCTGGAAAAGCAACAAAAATCTGTAAACATTTAACGCGCATTAAGAAAACAAGAAAAGGCAACAATTACCAGGAACAGATTCTGAAATAAAAGAGTCAAGATTCCCTCTCCTGGTAATTTTCTTCCTCTGAATTTTCTTAGAAGGCTAACCCTCCACATCAGGATCAGCTTGTTTCCTTTTACCGGCCTTCCTGTGCACCAAGTGTTCAGGACTAGAATCCAAATCGATAGGATCATTGGGGTTGGATGGGGGAAGATCAGCAAAATCCCTCGGTTCAGGTTTCGGTTCTCGAACAGTTACTGCAGGGGTAAGACCCTCCAAAGAATCAGAAACCACCACATAATCACACCTGGAGTCAGAGGAACGGCGCATACCTTTCTTCTCTCCAACATTCTTTTCCTTCAAAGATTGAACTCTAACAGCCTCACCCTTCTTCGGCGCGGAGGTAGAAGTCGTTGTGCGTTTCTTCCTTTCAGGGCCTATGCCCAAATTCAACAACTCACCTACAAAGGCGCAATACAACAATTTACCCACAAGCGCAAAAAGGAAAACAGAAACAAATATAACTTACCAGCACCAGCAGCTGGTTGGGCAGACAGATCCGCATCCCGCGGAAGAACAAAGTTTCTTACAATACGATGGTACCAAAGTTCCTTTTCAGGTTTCTTCTTGATAGTACCCATTTTTCCGCCTTCCCTCTTGAAGGCAACAACATAAAGTGAAACAACTGCAAACAAAGGATAGCATGTCAAAAAAAAAATGGAAATGGAAAAAAATCCCAATCTTACCGTGACCATCCTCGGTGTACACCGGTTTGTCATCACGCTCCATCTTCCAATTCAAACTCATGCCGGCTCCAACGAGAGCTTTCTCCGGCAAGGCAATATTGGGCACATCCTTCAAATCTTGATACCAGTTCTCATCAACAGGGGTTTGAAGCGTTTCAATCGGAACATCTTCTTTCCCCCTTAAAACCATCCTTACCGGAATCACTCCGGCCTTGATAAAAAAGAATTTTTGCTTCCAATCATGAAAGGATTTTGGGGGTTGTTGTAGAATCTTCTTTGCAGACGCCCTCTGAGCAAACGAATAAAACCCTTGGGTACAATGCATCTGATAGAAAACCCTAAATCGGGGAACAGACGGCTCAATATGCATTATCCGACACACGAATTCAAAATGTCGAACCCTAACCATGCCGATAGGATGAAGTTGGGAGATGTGCAGGTTGTAAAACCCAAGGATTTCAAGAAAAAATCTAGTGACAGGCAAACGAAAGTTAACTTCACTAAAAAAGTCCCAAAAAAGGGTAATATACCCAGCCGGAGCATCTGCCGCAGTCTGTCCCTCTTCAGGGTACAGAGCACCCCAGTTTTCCGGAAATTTGAAATTCCGAATCAAACCATCAAAGGACGCCCTAGGCCACTTCAGCGGTGGAAGTTCGGTCGGCATTTCTTCAGAAAGATCTTCTTGATGTTCTCCGGTTGACATAAGAGGAAGAAAGGATAAAATCTTTTCTTGAAAGAAAGGAATAGGGAAAGTTTCAACAAAGTAATGATTACACAAAGGAGGTCACTCAAACGTTATATATACTCACCGCAATAAATAGCATCGGTAACCGCCACAACACCTTTTTCGGATATCACAGTTCTCTAAGCAGTAGAGAGAGTAAAAATCAACACAAACGCGTTTACACACGCGCGTACAGATCACGAGCAGCAAAAAATAACTGACAATGACAGTCTGTCATTCAGGCTTACTGTACCAGTCTCATTCAAAGTCAAAGATTTTCAAAAATCTTTACAAAAATCAAAATGAATCTTCTTCCAGAAGTTTTCTTATTTTCGCGCCCAAAAGCATTTCCTCTCATAAGTCCAGTGCTCCACTTACTTGCATAAGAGCAACACTAGACTGGGGGGACTTGAAGGGGTAAGGTCCCAAAAATCCCATAATAAGGGCTTAGGACCATACCACCACTTCATCTTTAAAGTTCTCATTACCTTGCGCGGCCGCGCACCGGTCTTACAAAAGGAGAGCTCAAGAAACAAAACAGTCAGCACTTGCACGCCCAGAAGGAAAAAGACCTAGAATTTATTTGTATAGCTGATTCCACACAATAAGATGCCACACCAGATTACAGCAGTAATCTTCTAGAAGAAATACAATCGTGCACCACCAAGACGGTTATAACCGTCTGGACACGTGTCGCCATCACAGGCATCCCTGAAACCACAACGAAAGCATGTAATTGGAGAGTAATCTCCACTTGATCACTTTACACGTGGAAAATCCCCAGCCTTCGATCTGAGCCATGATCCGTGTGCTCCCACGACGGATCAAGGAACTTGACGGAAGGAAATGTAACCGCTTACGGGGTTAGCATCTTCCGTCAACTTTTCATTAACGAGTTTTCCCGCCTAAACGACTCCCGGCTATAAATATGAGAAGCAACCCAGGTATGAATTCAAGTTACACTCACTTCTCAAATACATCTTCTTCCTCATTACCTATACTTATTCTCACACCGGAGTCGGGTCAAGGAGAGAACCCTCTTCTCCCCTTGGCAAGGCTAACGGTGTTCTTTTTTTTTACAGAGTTATCGGAGAAGTGAATCAGTTGTCCCTGAATCAATCGAGTGGAAACTAACCTTTTTATGTGGATTCAAACCTCCTAGATATCTCGCTTCCGACCATTTATCTAGTGTTTCTTCAGGGCCTTAGACTTCTTTAAACAAAAGACAATTACATGTATTCTTTGTATTGTAAAACAATGATAACATAATTAAACAATTTAGTACCATGTGTTGTGAGCAATTTGTAACATGACTCCCCGATGTTTTCGTCGCGTATTGTTGTATTACGTGATTGGGGTGTTACACACACACACACACACACATATATATATATATAGAGGAAGTTTAGGATACAAATCCCCTAATCGTACATTACATACGCGAGTTTATTGGCCATACACGTGTCCTGATTCGTTTTTCACTCATAAGGTTAAATCAGACAATTCATTCAATTAGCTAAGGGCAAATTCGTCTGTTCATTCAATCAGCGAGAAGTTCGTTATACTAATATCCCGGTAATTATGATTCGAATCAGTTTCAATTTTTTCATAATTCTCAAATTGCAGTTTTCGTTCTTCTGTGTTAGGGTTTGATTCAATCGTTTTTTTTTTCAATGGATCCACAGAATCTCGATCGATAGGTGATCAGGTTCAATTATCTGCGTATCAGAGAGTTACGATTGACAATGTTTTAAATCCGGAACCTGCAAATCCAAATCGAAATGCAAATACTAGTGGTGTAAATGAGTGTTCGAATGGTAATTATGTTAATTCAGATCTTTAAATTGTTCGTAGATGTGTTTTGTTTAATCGTAGTAATGATTTTGCATTATTATAACTGATTTTAAGTTTGAATATTGAGGATAATTGATATGAAAGCAAATTGTATAAGTTCGCATGTTATGAGTCTGGAAATTCGCATATGATGTTTATTCTAAATGTTGATTTCGCATGTTATGATATCATAAATCGCATGTGTAAAACATATTTATCAAAATGGTCATTTTCGCATGTTATGATTCAAACGATTCGCACGTGTTATTATTCTTATGATGAAATTATGGAGTTTTTAATATATCGCATGTTACGAGTCCGATAAATCGCATGTGTCATCCTTTTTTTATTTGATTTATGTAGATGAAAGGCTTTACACTCCGGAGGTTAAACCATCAGCTACACCTGTGGTTGGAATGCAATTTACCTCTATCGAACAAGCATACGTGTTTTACCAAACATATGATAAGTTAGCTGGTTTTTCTACTTGGAAAGATGGTGAAGTACACAGTGGTGGTATAACCAAAAATAAGTATTTTGTTTGTTCTAAAGAGGGACATAAGCCATTGTTTATTAATGATGCTTATTCGAAGTCAAAAAAGCCATTCAAATCAAGGAACAGGGGGACCATTAGAACTGGGTGCAAAGCTCAACTTATGATTTGCACGGTGGATGGTAGATCATATACAGTAAAGAAATTCGTTGATTTCCATAATCATAAGTTTGGATGGTAGATCATATACAGTAAAGAAATACAGTAAAGAAAACTTAGAATCCTAGACATTATATACTGACGGTGCATTGATGCGTGTGAAGTGTTATATATATTAGGTGTATATTTTAAGCCCCTTTAACACTTATTTTAGCCAAGTTTTAAATTTATAAAACACGATATTTTACTAACACTAAACACACATATGGGCAAGTGCACCCATCGTGAGCGTAGTATAGTGTTGGTAAGATACCGAGGTCGTCCAATGACACAAGAGCTTTTAGTACCGGTTTATCCTCAACGTCTAATCAAAATAAAAAGTTTAGAAAAAGGTTTTTAAACTAAGAAAAATAAAAACTAACTAAAATGCTGAAAAGTAAAATAAAAAGAAAGACAGATAGACAAGATGAATCACTTGGTTCTGACTCGTATCTAGTGTAACCTTTGATTATTTCCGCACTTTTGCACATAATTAAGAGATTATCTTAGTTATTGTAGTAGGCCCCTCTTTTGAAGGTGACGTTACCCTCACCCCAGTAGTTTGAGTCAGCAAGGATACAATCCTAAAAGGGTGGATTATTGGAAGATAATTAATTAAGTTATTAATGCAATATTATGGTAGGCCCCTCTTTTGGAGGTGACGTTACCCTCGACTAAGTAGTCTGAGTCAGCAGGGATACAGTCCTAAATAGTCGGGTTATAGTATTAATAGTAGTTAACTTATGAGGGGGTCAAAGAGTTTGGACCCCCGCCATCCAATACCGTTAAGTATTGACGGAGGTCCTACTAAATTTGACCCAGGTCCATTGCAGGACCTCTAAACGCTGAACAATGGCAAGACCTTTACCAAACCGTTCCCTTAACCCCCGACCAGGTAGCCAACATACCTCCATATAGACCGTGGAGATATAAATGGTGAAAATCTTTTATTTTATATAGACAGTAAAATAATGCCAAGACACCATGGACAAACGATAAGGAAAGATCACCTTCAACATAAGTAACTAGTTATTAAAGTCATTAATACAAAACCAAATAAAAAGTGCAAAAGATTAGAAATAAAAAGTAATACACTAGACACTTTGTCTTCACCAAGTGATGTAAGAGACTTAGGCAAACATGGCCTTGATTGTCAAGAACTCTTACGATCAATCTTGGATCCCGAGACGACTCACACACTCTACGATGGACAATGGATGATGGTGGTGGATGATGGTGTTATGGTGGTGGTGGGTGGTGGGTGAAGTGTGAGAGAGGTGGTGTGCCAAGGGATGGTTTGAGCTTGAGCCAAGCACTCATATTTATAGGCTGAACAGAAGCTCGGGCACGGCCCCGTGTCCAGTGGGCACGGCCCCGTGTCCACATCCTCTCTTTCTTCATTAAATGCAGCTTTGTCTTATTAGTTGACCACTCCCCCGTGTCCGCTGAGCACAACCCCGTGTGCAGAAGAATCTTTGTACTATGAAGATTTGCCTGGATTGTGCGAATCTTATAGTTGACCACGGCCCCGTGTCCGCTGAGCACGGCCCCGTGGTGGGCAATAGAAGCTTCTACCACTTTGTCTTTTCTGCTGACACTTGGGCACGCCCCCGTGCTGGCTGAGCACGGGGCGTGTTCAGGCCTCTGATCTCTTGTTTTTCTTGGGAAGATGCTGTCGTGGGGTCGGGCATGTCACGTTTTGTTCCTTTTCTTGTATTTATGTTAGATTTTGATGTCTTTTTGCTTCTTTTGTTAATTTGAGCTCATTTAATCCTGAAAATACAAAAGGAAGACAAAAGCACACTTTTTCCAACATTAGTACTAAAAAGGGGTTAGTTTTATGCCTCATTTGATGAAATTTATATGTTAATATTTGAACACATCAAATACCCCCACACTTGAATCTTTGCTTGTCCTCAAGCAAAACTCTTTAATATGTGGCTATTTACACTCCCAAATGGAATGGGTAGAAAAGAAGGTTTTGGGCTTGTCGTAGAGTGTCGGGATTTCCAAGATTCTTTATTCAATTTTATTTTTATTTATTTACAATCCTATTCGTCATGATTTATTAAAAACTTTTCATAAGATAAATTACTTATTAGGGCATAACATGCCTTTGTAAAATTCTATTTATATACAAGTTCACATGCCTCACGGGGATCACTCAACACTCGGCCGAAAATGTATTTTTGTGGATCACTCGAGAGCGGCATGGAACTTACTCCTACCATAGGCTTGCCAAGCAATCAATCCTCCTCCTTTTTAACTTATATACCTTTGTAAATATCAAGAGGACTTTGTGGGTTAAGGGTTAGGCTTGGGTTAAAGGTAGGTGGTTGGGTTGGTGGTTAGTGGTTAGTAGAAAAAGGGCGAAAAGCGTAACAAGTGTCGGTTTTCGTAAGACTTTCTATTTTCATAACTTTTATTTTGATGAAGCTATTTATTCAAACAAAGTATTTTTTTTTTGATGAACTTGTTTGTTTATTTTCTTTTGCTTCATCATAAAAAATATATATATATATATATATTTGAAAAGTCATATGAAGAACCGAACTTGTTACTAAAACAAAGGGTTAAAAATGAACAAGGTTTTGGTGGGTAAAAAGGGTTTTTGGTTTGGGTTATGAAATGAAAAGGTTTAGGCTCAAAGGGACTAACTAGGGGGATTTTGGGTAGGTGGTAAAAAAATAATGGTGTAGAAATAAAAAGGTTAGTCCTAATGCCTCCATCATTTACTTACTCGGGTTTAAGTTGGTAAGGATTGGGAATGTATCGTCATGGCAAGTTCTAGAGTCGTAAGAACCAAGCGGCTATTCACACAAGAAACGAAAAATGAGCATTTAGTCAAATGATATGTAAGTGTATGCTCAATAAAGGCTCAAAACTCACTTTTGTGGGAATGGGTTTTTATGTGATCAAGTATATATAATCAAATTTTAACTAAGCTTGTCATGCCTTTTCATAATTTTCTTATGTTGGTTCTTTTTATCACGACGCTATCGGTTGTAAATTCGTAAAAATATAACCTTTTTAAGAACTTGAATTTCCCGAGTTAAACCTAGACAAGTAAAAAAAATGAAAAATTTTTTGAAAAAATTTGGGGTGATTAGCGGTTCCAATAGAGTTTTGTGTAAGGCTTGTATTTAGGGCTTGCGAGATTCAAGGTTTTAGCATCCCCCCCCCCCACACTTAAATTACACATTGTCCTCAATGTGTCCCAAAAATAAGTTTTTAGGTTGATTGAATGTGTAAAAAGGTGTAAAAAGCAAAAAAAATTGTGTTACTGGGCGCTGAACACGGCCCCGTGTTGTCCGGGCACGGCCCCGTGTTCAAGTGCCAGTAACAACATTGAAACAAGAGAAACAGAAGTCTGGACACGGGGGCGTGTTGGGTGAACACAGCCCGTGTCCAGTTACCTGAAATGGGTCTTTTTCTGCAGACTGTGCAGCACGGGGCCGTGTTGGGTGGACACGGCCCGTGCCGAGCTTACTGTAAATGAAGAAATTTGTCGGATGGTTCTGTTTTCCTGTATGGAGTGCTGGTTCAAGTTTCCCTTGCATCCTTTGCCATCTCAAGTGTGTTTTATTCCTGAAAATTAAAACTAACTAGAAAACAAGAAAATTAATCTAAACTAAACTAAGGATAGTTCCGTGGAATGCCTCCATGGTGCGCCACGTTTATAAGGGTCCTTGGCTAGACCCAAAGCCTGGTCATATGTTACCCAAGTGGGATGTATTGCATCCCATGTTACACCGTCGGAGAGCGTCATCCAAGCTTGAGTCTATGACCTTCATGTAGTTGACCGGATCTTCTTCCTCTACTTTCTTTCCACATTCAAATTTTACTTCCTCATCTCCAAACTTCAATGTTAAAGTTCCATCATTCATATCCACCACTGCTTGGGCGGTGGCTAGAAATGGCCTCCCGAGGATGAGAGGGACATCGATGTCTTCTTCCATGTCTAGGATGACAAAGTCGGTTGGAAAGACGAAATTGTCAACCTTGGCTAGCAGATTTTCAGCGACACCTTGTGGAAATTTGACGGACCTGTCGGCGAGTTGTATGCTCATCTTTGTAGGGCTTGTTGTTCCTAGGCCGAGTCGCTTGAACATTGACGTGGGCATGAGGTTGATGCTAGCCCCAAGATCGGCTAAAGCATTACGGACGGGGGACTTCCCAATCGAGCAAGGGATTGTGAAGCTCCCGGGGTCGATTTTCTTTTGTGGAAGTTTGTTGAGTACTAAAGCTGAGCATTCTTCGCCTAAGTTAACTAATTGCAATGATTCAATTTTCCTTTTGTGAGTGAGGAAATCCCTCATGAATTTTGCATATTTAGGCATTTGGGTTAGGACCTCAATAAAAGTAATATTAACATGCAATTGTTTTAGTAAACTTTCGAACTTTGCGAATTGCTCATCGGTCTTTTGACGATTTAACCTACCGGGGTACGGAATCAGATGAGTCTTGGTGGGCTCTTGATTTGTTGAATGAGCCTCATCTGGTTGAGGTGTGGGTGAAGTAGTGTTTTGGCGTTGACTTCCTTCAATTGGTGGTAAGGGCTCATCCTCGGGACCCACGGTTCGGTTTCTCAACGTGATGAGGTGTACTTGCGCCTTTGGGTTGGTTTCGGTATTACTTGGTAACGCGCCTTGTGGTCTCTCGGAGAAATTTTGAGCTAGTTGATTTAATTGTTTTTCAACGTTTTGAATGCTAGCTTGTTGATTTCTAAAATTCGATTCCAATTGTTGAAATCGATCCGAGTTTTTTTTTCGGTGTCGGAGATGAGGCGAGATAGGGTATCTTCAAGCCTTTCTCTTCCACCTTGTTGTTGAGAGAAATTTTGTGGTTGTTGAAAATTAGTTCGTTGGTTTTGTTGGTTACTACCATTGTCGGGATCTCTCCAACCAAGATTTGGGTGGTTACGCCATCCTTGGTTGTAGGTACCCGTTGGAGGACCCGACGGCCTAGGTCTATTATCAATGTAGTTTACCGTTTCCGCTTGTTCATCTAATTCTTTCATACAACTCTAATTTTCATGTGACCCACCACACCCTTCACAAGCCATAACCGAGGCCGTTTTTGTCATTTCTAGCCTTTTGATTTTCGAAGAGAGGGCCTCGGTTTGGGCTTGTAAAGAGGTGCTTTCATCAACCTTATGGGCGCCCAGGGCAATAGATTTATTACCTCGGGGAGTGTGCCATTGAAAATTGGTTTGAGCAATTTCCTCAATTTGATTATATATTTCATTTGGGCGACGATTACCTAAAAGTCCCCCGGAGCTTGAATCAAGTGTTTGTCTTGTGTGTGGCAACAACCCATTGTAGAAAGTGGATACTTGTTGCCATACCTCTAGACCGTGATGAGGACACTTTCTTAGAAGCTCCTTGAACCTTTCCCAAGTTTCATATAAGGATTCCCCATCCTCTTGTGAGTATGTATTAATTTCAGTCATTAATTTAGCCGTTTTAGCAGGAGGGAAATACTTATATAGAAACTTTTGGGCTAGTTCATCCCAGGTGTTTACTGAGCCAACTGGGAGGGTGTTAAGCCAAGCCTTAGCTCGGTCTTTTAGTGAAAATGGAAACATCCTAAGGCGAATGGCGTCGTTTGATGCTCCATTGATCCGAAAAGTATCACATATTTCCAAGAAATTAGTAATATGTAGATGGGGATCCTCGTCCGCAAGCCCATGAAAGGTTGCGGAGTTTTGGAGCATTTGTATCAAATGCGGCTGAAGTTCGAAGTTGTTGGCTTCGACATTCGGTGCATTGATAGCGGCGCCGAGATTGCCTACGGTGGGCCGTAGGTAATCCATGAGGGTACGTTGGTCCGCCATTGGAAGTGGGTCCCCCGAAGCTTTCTCTTGATTTTTAGCTTTAAGTCTTTTTCTGAGAAAGCGTTCGGGTTCTTCTAGGGGTTCTTTTATGTCTCTACTAGAACTGGAGCTCATGCACTATGTAGGAGGGTCAAATGTGGCACCTGGGTTCCAAGTCCTGCAATAAAAACAGAAAAGAACGTTGGTCAGAATGTTCACCACGGCCCCGTGCTCAGTGGACACGGCCCGTGGTCAGAGGTACAGTAATTGTTTTCCGGATCCCTGTTACTGGGAGTTGGACACGGCCCCGTGTTGCACCGACACGGCCCCGTGCTCAGCTCTCTGAAACTCAGAAAATAAAAACCGCCAGTGATGATGCTAGGCACGGCCCGTGTCTGACCAGGCATGGCCCGTGCTGAGCTCTGCCGAAACAGAAAAACTAAAAAAAATCCTAAAAACAAAAATGAAAAATAAGAAGAACGATTAGGCCGTTGATTCCTAACTTTCTTAAAATCCTTGTGTCCCTGGCAACGGCGCCAAAAACTTGATGCGTGTGAAGTGTTATATATATTAGGCGTATATTTTAAGCCCCTTTAACACTTATTTTAGCCAAGTTTTAAATTTATAAAACACGATATTTTACTAACACTAAACACACATATGGGCAAGTGCACCCATCGTAAGCGTAGTATAGTATTGGTAAGATACCGAGGTCGTCCAAGGACACAAGAGCTTTTAGTACAGGTTTATCCTCAACGTCTAATCAAAATAAAAAGTTTAGAAAAAGGTTTTTAAACTAAGAAAAATAAAAACTAACTAAAATGCTGAAAAGTAAAATAAAAAGAAGAACAGATAGACAAGATGAATCACTTGGTTCTGACTCGTATCTAGTGTAACCTTTGATTATTTCCGCACTTTTGCACATAATTAAGAGATTATCTTAGTTATTGTAGTAGGCCCCTCTTTTGAAGGTGACGTTACCCTCACCCTAGTAGTTTGAGTCAGCAAGGATACAATCCTAAAAGGGTGGATTATTGGAAGATAATTAATTAAGTTATTAATGCATATTATGGTAGGCCCCTCTTTTGGAGGTGACGTTACCCTCGACTAAGTAGTCTGAGTCAGCAGGGATACAGTCCTAAATAGCCGGGTTATAGTATTAATAGTAGTTAACTTATGAGGGGGTCAAAGAGTTTGGACCTCCGCCATCCAATACCGTTAAGTATTGACGGAGGTCCTACTAAATTTGACCCAGGTCCATTGCAGGACCTCTAAACGCTGAACAATGGCAAGACCTTTACCAAACCGTTCCCTTAACCCCCGACCAGGTAGCCAACATACCTCCATATAGACCGTGGAGATATGAATGGTGAAAATCTTTTATTTTATATAGACAGTAAAATAATGCCAAGACACCATGGACAAACGATAAGGAAAGATCACCTTCAACATAAGTAACTAGTTATTAAAGTCATTAATACAAAACCAAATAAAAAGTGCAAAAGATTAGAAATAAAAAGTAATACACTAGACACTTTGTCTTCACCAAGTGATGTAAGAGACTTAGGCAAACATGGCCTTGATTGTCAAGAACTCTTACGATCAATCTTGGATCCCGAGACGACTCACACACTCTACGATGGACAATGGATGATGGTGGTGGATGATGGTGTTATGGTGGTGGTGGGTGGTGGGTGAAGTGTGAGAGAGGTGGTGTGCCAAGGGATGGTTTGAGCTTGAGCCAAGCACTCATATTTATAGGCTGAACAGAAGCTCGGGCACGGCCCCGTGTCCAGTGGGCACGGCCCCGTGTCCACATCCTCTCTTTCTTCATTAAATGCAGCTTTGTCTTATTAGTTGACCACGTCCCCGTGTCCGCTGAGCACGACCCCGTGTGCAGAAGAATCTTTGTACTATGAAGATTTGCCTGGATTGTGCGAATCTTATAGTTGACCACGGCCCCGTGTCCGCTGAGCATGGCCCCGTGGTGGGCAATAGAAGCTTCTACCACTTTGTCTTTTCTGCTGACACTTGGGCACGCCCCCGTGCTGGCTGAGCACGGGGCGTGTTCAGGCCTCTGATCTCTTGTTTTTCTTGGGAAGATGCTGTCGTGGGGTCGGGCATGTCACGTTTTGTTCCTTTTCTTGTATTTATGTTAGAACACATCATGCATCTAATGTAAGAGGTGTAGGTTTGGGTATACTACTAAAATCGCCACAGGGGGACATATTACCCCAGGCTATTAAATGCGAGTTTCCTGCCACTAATAATGAAGCAGAATATGAGGCTTTGATCGCAGGATTAGAGTTGGCTAGAAACATGAATATTAAGAATTTGCAAGCATATGTTGATTCCTTATTAATTACTAATCATTTTAATGGATCCTATGCAGTTAAAGGTGAGAAGTTAATCGAGTATCTCGATATTCTCAAAAAATTAGCAGGATATTTTGATGTTTTTACACTTGAACAGGTACCAAGAGAAGATAATGCTGAAGCGGATGCCTTGGCAAACCTAGGATCATCAGTCAGGATACCAGAGGGAACCCAAATACCAATACTTCACATCCTATATCCTACTGTGGATCTCTTCAAGACTCATGATAAGGAGGTAACAAGCATTCAGGATCCTGGTCATGATCCTGATGAGGATACTAAATCCTGGACGGCTCCTATCATGAGATATCTCAAGGAAGGACACATCCCTAAGGATGAAAATCCTAAGGTATTTAGAATGAAGGTATCACGATTCACCATTATAAATAATGTTTTGTACATGAAATCCCTTGCAGGACCATACCTGAGATGCTTGGAGGACCCCAAAACCAAAGAAGTGCTTCAGGATATACACGAAGGGGATTGCGGTAACCATTCTGGGGGCAGGACGTTATTCTTAAAGGTATTAAGAACAAGATACTATTGGCCGACGATGAGGAAAGATGCTGCAGAATATGCTCGGAGATGTGATGCGTGTCAAAGGCACAGTAACATATTGCACCAACCTGCTGAGCCACTTTATCCTATCGCTTCCCCTTGGCCATTCATGAAGTGGGGAATGGATATAGTAGGGAAATTGCCAAAGGCTCCAGGAGGAAAAGTCTTCATGCTGGCAATGACTGATTATTTCTCCAAATGGGTTGAAGCTGAAGCATTTGTTCAAGTTAGAGATCAAGAAGTAGTATCCTTCATTAAAAGGAATATCCTGACCAGATTTGGAGTACCAGCTGAGGTAATTTGGGACAATGGTTCTCATTTTATAAGTAAGAGGACTACTGACTTTTGAAAGAGTTGGGGAATCAAAATGATCACATCCACACCGGTACATCCTCAAGCAAATGGACAAGCAGAATCCTCAAACAAGATAATTGTCAACAATTTGAAGAAAAGGCTTGGAGCTAAGAAGGGAAGATGGGCAGAAGAATTACCCTTTGTTTTATGGGCTGATAGAATGACAGTAAAAAGTGCAACTGGCCAAACCCCATTTTCCTTAGTATTTGGAGCAGAGGCTGTGATCCCGACAGAAATGGTGATAGCTACGGCGAGATCGAACCTTCGGCATCCTGAGCAGAATCATGAAGCCTTATGCCAAGAATTTGATACTATTAATGAGACAAGAGATGCAGTAAAGCTAAAAATGGCAGCATATCAACAGAGGATATCCAGAGCATATAACAAGAATATAAGGACTAGAAGGTTTCAAGTTGGAGATTGGGTATTAAGAAAAGCTTTTCAAAATACTACTAATCCTACTGATGGAAAGTTGGCTCCAAAGTGGGAAGGGCCCTATGAGATTGAATCAGAATCAGGGAAAGGAGCATACCGACTCAAGAATATGGAGGGGGATATGCTACCAAGATCCTGGAATGCTATACACCTAAAGCTCTATTTCAAGTGAGTTTAGAATTTAATTTCTAACTCAGGATGGTATGAATTCTATCTCTTTTAATGCATTTGATATTATTTATTCTTTTTGAACCCAATACTGACTTAAGCATCGGAAGGGTGTTAGCTAGGCTAACACCCACCTTAGTTTACAATTGTTTTGCAGTATATGCTTCAGGATATAGCTCCAGGATACACACTCAGGATACTTCGAAAGATTATAGGATTGGCCCCCTCTCTCACGATTAAGGGATCCTGATCCCTTCACAGGTTTACAGGTATTCACCTTTCTCTCGAATTGGGTTTAAACACCCCGCCTGGAGCGCAAGTTATCCAGGGATAGTTCAAGATAGTGGGACCAGTCCATGTAAAAGTGGCTAACAATTTCGTTGTTGTTGGCTATATCCTGGATCCTAAACGTATATGAGGATTGATCACCCTCTCTCGCGAAAGGGTATTTTCATACTCTCTAAGGTTTAAAGGTTTTCACCTTTCTAAGTCTTGGAGTTTATACACTCCCGCCTGTAGCGCATGAAAATTTGGGATTTTCCCCAGAATACTTATGGGTTTATCCCCAGGATGTTAAGGATCTATCTCCAGTATATTTTAGGGTTTACCCCCTGTAACACAAGAACTGTTCAAACAATTGGAACTGATGTTCAGGGAATTTTTCAAAAACGTTATGCACAGGGGACATTCTTGCTGAGGCAATTGTGTAAAACTCAAAGGATCAAGCTTGGACTTAGTACACTGAGTATCTCAGACTGGGGACACCTTCGTGGAAAAAATTGCAAAAGGATTGAAGCTCAAAAATAGGGTTACACTCTATTCCTGGTATAATCTTTCCTTTGCAAACCTTATATAAATCATTTGAGTTTTTTAAACTATGTTTGGAAGAAAGCTTAGATATCCTGATTAGGAAATATTCTCAGGATATATTCTCAAAATGTATTTTCGGAATATGTTTTAGGATATTTGATTGAAATATTTGGGTTAGAAACTAAAACTATATTCTAATCAAACAAGATAGACTGTTTTCTTCTTTTTAACTTTATCTAAATTGTCTGAGTTGTGAAAACCCTATTCCACGAAAGCCTTTATAGGATATTTGTGAGTATATTAATCAGAATGTTTTCAAAAAATAATTATACTAAGGAATTCAAACTAAACAATGCATAACAAAAAGACAACAACAAATAAGTCAAAAGGAGGTTATATTATTAACATGTCAAAAGTTGTTCTTTTGGTTTCATCTCAAACCAAGATCCCTCCACCAAAAGCACGATTAGTTCCTTACCATATTTACTTAACAGTTGAAGGTTTCATCTCAAACCGAGACCCATCCACCTCCAACTGTTATAGAGTTCAAAACAGGTTATACTAACTGATGACTAAGGGCTTCATCCTGAAACCCAGGGCCCATCCACCTTTGGCCATCATATTGTTTTAGTGCAGGAAATGTAAATTGTTCAGAGACAGGAAAAGTAAATTGTTTAACAAAACATAACCATCAAATTTAAAAAAGTGGGCTCCGGCCTAGGCACGAATATCCATCACCGTCAACTTCGCTGCTTTCAAGGGGCAGCTCCCTCTTCCATCGTGACCTCACCAGCAGCATCCTTCTCAGCATCCTCTCTAGTGTCCTTCCTGGCATCACCACCAGCATCCTTAGAATCACCAGTATCGTCCACCTTCTTGGCCACCTTGGCAGGTTCCTCCGCAGCAGACTTTGCAGGGGGCTCTACAGGACTACCACCAAGATCTTTTAGCTTCACCTCCCAAGCCTTGATGTTCCATGAAGGGCATCTGTGACACTTGTGCCTCCGGGGCCATCAAACAAATACTGTATCAATGAAATATTTTATTTCATACTTGGGACATGTATATATATGTGTATCCTTTGCACATATCAATTCTTGTTCGATTTCAAGCTTTAAATTGCTTTCTGGAAGGTTATACGCGCACTGATGGGTAAATATAACCCGTTTAATGCAACGAACACTCCAGAATAGTTAAATAGGCTTAACATACCTTAAATAACCTATACATAACTTATAAATAAGTTTTGAAGGCTTTGGTATGGCAAAATCGAGTTAACTCGCTTACAGGGACTAAAGTTGACAAATTGCGAAAGTATGCCAATTTGAACTGTAACAGACATTCCGGATCATGGCCATAAGTTAAACATACCATAAATATCCTTTACATAGCTTAGAAATAGGCTTTGAGGGGTTCGGTGCGCTAAAATAAACTTTGAGGTCATTCAGGGACTAAAAATGTCAAAAAGTGCATAAATTTGCACTTTCGCGCATAACTTACGTTCTGAATACATCCGGACATCCAAAAATTTATGTAAGCACTAAAATATTTTATTTTAGTGTTTGGCATGAGAAAAATCCATTTGTCACGCAATTTGGATCGTTTTTCGCGCTTATGCGCATTCCGTCGTAATTAAACGAACATCGCGATCGTACGGCCAAACGAACCGACACCCGAGATATTTTTTAGCACATTTTAAGTTCCCTATACTTTAACTTCATTTTAGAGCTTTGAAATGGGGTTAACGGGGCTTAAACGTGTCAAAAGTGCATCAAATAGCAAGTTTGGAGCTTCAGGGGCCTGTTCTGCCATTTTTGAAAGTATCAGACCTGCAAGGTCCTTGCGCACTGCAAGGTTCTAAGTCTTACGGTGTGCAAGAAGGGGTCAGACAGCAGAAACTTGTTTAAACAGCTGTTAGCAGCCTTTTAACCCCCCCCCCCCTAAAGGCCAATGCCACATGTTAATCTCTGATGGTGGAGGCAAATTGAGTTACCATAACATTCCAACAAGTGTAAGGCTGAGATTGAAGCACGTTATTCGATAAACGATCCTAACGGTGGTCCATTTCCTATAAATACCCACCACATTTTCACCTCATTCCTCACAAATCTGATCAAAAGTGCTCTAAGTTGAAGCCCTTGCTTCATACCTGAGTTATTTGGATCGAGATTAGCTTGCGGGGACCCTTTGTAAGTGTTCCTTCGTTCTTTTATGTGTTTTAGCGTTAAAAGTCAAACTTTGTTTGACTTTCTGCATTGACCGGTTTATGGTCAATGCGAAGTTAGTTTGAACTTCATAACGTGAGCGTAATCACGATGGTTATAGTCCCTAGAGACTATACCTACTGAATACCACGTTATCTAGGCTCAGTGACGAGTCGTAGTTTCGGCCAAAATACGTGTTATTGCGTATTTTGTAACCAAACTACTTTTAGGTATCAAAACCGTTTGTTTTGATACCAAACCTGTTTTCTAAACTTAGTTAAGCATGTTTTAACATGTTTAGCTCGTCACTTTTAGTTTAGTGCTTATATAGGGTCGTAAGGTAAGCGATCTAAACAATCGCTTATACTTTCGAACCCGACCCGTTTGGTCGATCATTAGGATCCGACCAAACACATTAGGTGACCATAGTATATAGGGAATAACCTTCCGAGGTTATACCTTATGGTCGCTTCGTTTAAGTAGTTGTATGATAGGTAGTTTATATGCCTTAGGTAAATTACCAAAATGCCCTTTTTACGCCAAAATTCATTTTAAGCATATGTAACATAACTTTTGGTATCTAAACTGATTTGGTAACAATATTAGACATGTTAAGGCATATTTTACTTGTCATAGGACTAGTTAGGCGTTCCGAACGCGTTTTACGCGAACGACGCGTTAAAGTAGCATAAGCTACCTAAACGGGCCGTAATGGGTCGTAAGCACTTAGGTTAGGTTTCATTTTAGTATGTATGCCTTGTTAAACCATATTACATGAGTTCCCCTACTCATTTGGTTTACGAGCCTCATTCTATCCGATCTTCCGTTATAGGTCCGGTTTATTAATGTAGTTACCTATATTAGGTGTCGTTTGATATCCGTGATCTCTAGCATTGTTTAGTTGTTACTCAAGGACTACTAAGCAATCTCAAGTGAGTACATAGACCCCTCTTTTACTGTTTTCCAAACATTTTGGGGTGAAACACATGTGCCTACTTGTTACTTTCATGCTTTCCTGTTTTCACATCATATACTTGCTATGTTCATTAGTACATTTATAGTACATGATTTCATTGTGTTTTATGCTATGTATGCCCATTGTGTGCGTACCTAGTATATTATTTTATATTACATTTTATGCTATGTATACCCATTGTGTGTGTACTTAGTACATTATTTTACATTACATTTTATGCTATGTATGCCCATTGTGTGCGTACTTAGTACATTATTTTACGTTACATTTTATGCTATGTATGCCCATTATGTGCGTACTTAGTACATTATTTTACATTACATTTTATGCTATGTATGCCCATTGTGTGCGTACTTAGTACATTGTTTTACATTACATTTTATGCTATGTATGCCCATTGTGTGCATACTTAGTACATCATTTTACATTACATTCTATGCATTGTATGCCCATTGTGTGCATACTTAGTACATTTATTATTCATCACATGCTTACATTTTGGTATGACATTTGGTTTGTTTAAATGGGACAATGTACATTCATTAACACCGATAATGCCGCTCGGTAGTAGGTAGTGGTACCATAGGACTTGACAAATCCCATTCCTGAACTCTCGGGTTTGTTTGGACGTAAGGAATGACCGAATCCGAATACATTTCTTTTGATAACCTTTACTAAAAGGGTTATCCGACTGTCGCAAGGCTTGGATGTATGAATTTTCACAATACCGCATAGATGTTTATATCAGTATAGCATGCATTTTTTTTTTCACAAAACATAACTTTGATTTAAACCATGTTTTACTTCAATACCTTGTTTTGTGCGTTTTACATATGGTTTAGTTGATATATTTCACTTACCATACATAAACATTTTGACATTTACATACACAATTCATGATTTACATTAGACATAAACATTAGACATAGACATTAGACATGGTTTTCACATAAACATTTTGACATTTGATTATACATAAACATTTTGACATTTACATACACAATTCATGATTTACATTAGACATAAACATTAGACATAGACATTAGACATGGTTTTCACATAAACATTTTGACATTTGATTATACATAAACATTTTACTTTGGTGGTTTGGTTTGAGTAAGTGATTTAAGTAACGAGGCGTGTGTAATATGATACAAGCATGGTGGATACGCCGCTGGTACTTCCTATATATAAGTGTTTGTATGGTATTACATATCGTAGCGTTATTTGAATCATTTCAATTTAAGACATATAACATTTTATACAAATAACAAACTTTTCACAAGACATTGTTTTACAAACAACTTATCTTATACAAACTCATTTTACATGGTTATTCATTTAACCATACATTATTCTCTTATTTATACATATCATCTGAACTTATTGTTTTTCAAACGATTTACAAAACAAATCAATTTACAAGGTTCATGACTGACTTTTGCTAAACAACTTTTTTCTAAACTTACAAGTCATGAATCCTATTTTCACAAAACCTATGTATCTCACAAGCATTTTTATGCTGACGTACCTATTTTCACATGTGTTTCAGGATATGATGCATAGGATTTATCAAGATACACTTAGGCGGACTTGGGCCTTAGTGACAATAAAAGATGCAAGACTAGTTATTTATGTTATATTTCTTTGATTGTCAAGACATTTTAACTCTTTTATTTAATAAAACAATATTTCAATTTCCATGTGTTATGAAACAATGATTCTGTTACAACACTCCCCGACGTTTCCGCCACGTTTTGTTGTTTTATGTGGTCGGGGTGTGACAGAAAAGTTGGTATCAGAGCTCATGGTTATAGGGAATTAGGTTATTAGTAATACTTTGACCTAGTCTATAACCTTCCTAGGACCCTAACGCGAGTTTACTTGCGTTTAGTCATAAAACAATACTGTCACCTATCCTTAGGCGACAACCACAACAAGAACATAAATTTCAAAACCGCTTTGAAAACTAATCATCTGTTCTAGGATGATTGATTACTAGCTTTTGAACCCTCTATTGTAATGTTTTGAACCCTCTGTTATAAGGTTTTGAACCCTCTAAGTTTTCAAATCTCGTCAAAGTTTGGGTCGTATAATGTGAACACGTGCAAACTGGAAGAGTGAATGCCTGTACCCTGAGTTTTCTGTCGAAGGCTAGAGTGTTCGTACAAATCTGCAGTATCGGACCAGTCACTCTTACCTGGGAACTCTTGGGGTGAGGGTTCACTTATAGGCGAGCATGTCTTCAGTGATACATTAATATGACCCGTTTACTTTGATTTGTCACCGTCTCATTTGTTTGCCTTAGATAACAAACAAATGATCGCAATTTTTATGCATTGCCATCCTGTTTTAATTGTCTGATAACATTTCATTTGTTTCCTCCTATATCTTTCATTTCCTTCTAGAATGTCTCTTCCTCTCGGCAACGGTCAAATGTCCGAGCAAACAACCAAATTTTCCCAGCAAATAGGCGAAGTGATTCTGAAGACTGTGGAATTAGGAATTGCCAAGTCTCGTCTCAACAATGAAGCCACTCAAGAGTCACCAAAGGAAGCAGAAGTCAAGCCAGCACCACCAGCCAAGAAACCAACCGAGGAATCAAAGACCATGGATGAACGATCCCCTAAGAAGTCAAAGAAGCGAAAGGCTTCTCAGAACTTCGCAATGGTCGCTCACAATGGTAAAGCCGTCCCCAACCAACCAGCTCAACCCCCTGCTAGGAAGCCATACAAAGGAGTTGTTCCTCTGTGCAAACGATGCAACCGTCATCATTCAAACCTCTTACCCTGCTTCAAATGTACCTACTGTGGACGATGGGGACATTTGGTTAACATATGCCACTTTGCTATCCAAAACAAAGCTGTTATAAACCTTGCTACTGCTCAACCTCCTGCTAGGAAACCTTATGCCGGTACTGCACCAAAATGAGACAAATGTAATGGGCATCACCAAGCTCACTTACGATGTCGTCTGTGTGTATCATGTGGGCGAATTGGTCACCTGGCAAGTGCTTGTCGATATAACCCGAACCAAGGTGGTCCAAATCAACCAAAAGCCGACTCTGCTCAAGCTCGTTTCTCACCAGGGTCTTGCTACAACTGTGGCGAGATGGGCCATTTCCTAAGGGATTGTCCAAAGCTTGCTAATGCAAATCCAACCCACAGATGAGCAGTTGGCTGACTAGAAGATGTTGCTGTCTTATGCTTTGGTTCTTCTATTTTCTTGTAATGTGAAACAATCTGTTTTGTTTATAAATAAATTATTGTTCACAATTCTGATATACGAGTGTAGTTACATGTGTGTATGACTTTTCCTATGATACCTACATCAAGGAACTATATTCCTTACAAACTACTCTTGCGAATTTTCCCATTCTTGCGTTTGCTCATGATTCCCTTGGAAAAATTCTAAGTACTCGTTTCACTCTAAGAAACAAAGTACAGAAAATAAAGTGACATTATGAGTAATCGTGCTTTTGCACATCTGTGTCTTTGAATCCTTGGTTAGATAACCAAGGATATTTTCAAATCTCATACCCATTACGTTTTGATTTTTCAACATACATAGTAAGAGTATTTCAAAAACAATCTTCATGATCTCAAAACATTTCATATAGTTTGAAAACAATTTTTTTTTTCAAATGCATTGTCTATGTTATTTAAAAACATTGGCTATGTTTTCAAAAACAACCTTCATAATTTCAAAATGTTTCATATAGTCTGAAAACAATATTAACACAGTACATTTTCTTATCAATTGCATGATTTCGAAAAGCATCATTCATGTTTTTCAAAAACCTTATACATAATTTCAAAATTTATCTCGCATGATTTTAAAACAATTTTTTTTAAATATATACCTACCTAATACACCTACTTTATGATTTCAAAGGTATTATATATAAGGTTTCAAAAACATTGAACACATTTTTTTTAAGAACCCCATGCATAGTTTTCAAAAATATTTTCTTCATACATTGACTTAATTTTCAAATTTCGCTTCATGTGTCGCCTTGGCATATCTGGCATCTCAACTTCATAAGCATTTTACTTCATGCTTTGACCTAAGCACATCAAGTGCAAGGTTTCAAAACATCTTCAACTTCTAAAATCCATATGGGATCTTTTTATCTTCACATTTAGAACCTTGTGGATGATTATCATTCAAATCAGAGTCCTTGATTGGATTCCTTATGTACCTAAATTCGAACATTTCGGTTCCTTATAATCGAAATCGAATTTTTCTTTTAAAAAAAATATTTCTATCTTTATAGTTAGATTCTTGATAATGTTTAAAGTACCAAATGAAATCCACGAGATGGATTCCTAGTGTGCTTTAAATACATGTGCTCTGTTAGCAAAACTAATTAACAAATTAAAGATCTAGATAAACAATCTTTGTGGTTATATGACTATGTGTTTATGCATCTTGTGTTTTCTTTCATGCATTTTGTGTTTTTGTCTACTCTGGATATTCGTTATCCAAATCCTCGTAGAATTTTTCATATCTTCATATGAGGGATTCGTAGTAGGATATTCAAAAACGTACTACCTTAAATCCTTAATGGGCTTCTATGTAATAGTTAAGACCCTTGGATTATATAGTACCACCCCATGATTCATAAGAGACCCTTTTAGGGGTCTAGTCTAAAAGATTGATTCAAAAATCTGGTTAAGAATGACATGTGATGATATAAGCTGAAAAGACTCCTTGGTTGTCTATTAAAATCATTTATTGATTTAATAAAAGGGACCCTATGGTGGTCTAGTCACACTCATCACAGGTTTGTTCATTTGGTTTTCCCCTACACATTATAAAATAGACTGTGTGAACTATGCAAGGAATTGTCTAATTATGGACGCGTACATAATTATGAAATTCAGTGCACGGAAACCACAGTAAGATTTATTATGAGTAAGAACCGATAGTGGCAACAATAACGAAATGTGAACAATGTACAGGAGGTATGGTGGACGCACCAATGATGCTTCATATACTTGTATATAAGTATCCCTCTTACATTGCAAGCATGATGTTATTAAAGTTACTAGAAGTTCAAAACCCTAACCAATGTTGTTCGATCTTTTCAACTTCATGTTTTAAACTCTAACAAGTTTCCTCTAAATAAAATTTCGGGACGAAATTTCCTAAAGTAGGGAGACTGTGACACCTGTGCCTCCGCGGCCATCAAACAAATACTGTATCAATGAAATATTGTATTTCATACTTGGTACATGTATAAATATGTGTATCCTTTGCACATATCAATTCTTGTTCGATTTCAAGCTTTAAATTGCTTTCTGGAAGGTTATACGCGCACTGATGCGTAAATATAACCCGTTTAATGCAACGAACACTCCGGAATAGTGAAATAGGCTTAACATACCTTAAATAACCTTTACATAACTTATAAATAAGTTTTGAAGGCTTTGGTATGGCAAAATCGAGTTAACTCGCTTACAGGGACTAAAGTTGACAAACTGCGAAAGTATGCCAATTTGAACTGTAACAGACATTCCGGATCATGGCCATAAGTTAAACATACCATAAATATCCTTTACATAGCTTAGAAATAGGCTTTGAGGGGTTCGGTGCGCTAAAATAAACTTTGGGGTCATTCAGGGACTAAAAATGTCAAAAAGTGCATAAGTTTGCACTTTCGCGCATAACTTACGTTCTGAATACATCCGGACATCCAAAAATTTATGTAAGCACTAAAATATTTTATTTTAGTGTTTGGCATGAGAAAAATCCATTTGTCACGCAATTTGGATCGTTTTTCGCGCTTATGCGCATTCCGTCGTAATTAAACGAACATCGCGATCGTACGGCCAAACGAACCGACACCCGAGATATTTTTGAGCACATTTTAACTTCCCTATACTTTAACTTCATTTTAGAGCTTTAAAATGGGGTTAACGGGGCTTAAACGTGTCAAAAGTGCATCAAATAGCAAGTTTGGAGCTTCAGGCGCCTGTTCTGCCATTTTTGAAAGTATCAGACCTGCAAGGTCCTTGCGCACCGCAAGGTTCTAAGTCTTACGGTGCGCAAGAAGGGGTCAGACAGCAGAAACTTGTTTAAACAGCTGTTAGCAGCCTTTTAACCCCCCCTCCCCCCAAAGGCCAATGCCACATGTTAATCTCTAATGGTGGGGGCAAATTGAGTTACCATAACATTCCAACAAGTGTAAGGCTGAGATTGAAGCACGTTATTCGATAAACGATCCTAATGGTGGTCCATTTCCTATAAATACCCACCACATTTTCACCTCATTCCTCACAAATCTGATCAAAAGTGCTCTAAGTTGAAGCCCTTGCTTCATACCTGAGTTATTTGGATCGAGATTAGCTTGCGGGGACCCTTTGTAAGTGTTCCTTCGTTCTTTTATGCGTTTTAGCGTTAAAAGTCAAACTTTGTTTGACTTTCTGCATTGACCAGTTTATGGTCAATTCGAAGTTCGTTTGAACTTCATAACGTGAGCGTAATCACGATGGTTATAGTCCCTAAAGACTATACCTACTGAATACCACGTTATCTTGGCTCAGTGACGAGTCGTAGTTTCGGCCAAAATGCGTGTTATTGCGTATTTTGTAACCAAACTACTCTTAGGTATCAAGACCGTTTGTTTTGATACCAAACCTGTTTTCTGAACTTAGTTAAGCATGTTTTAACATGTTTAGCTCGTCACTTTTAGTTTAGTGCTTATTAGGGTCGTAAGGTAAGCGATCTAAACAATCGCTTATACTTTCGAACCCGACCCGTTTGGTCGATCATTAGGATCCGACCAAACACATTAGGTGACCATAGTATATAGGGAATAACCTTCCGAGGTTATACCTTATGGTCGCTTCGTTTAAGTAGTTGTATGATAGGTAGTTTATATGCCTTAGGTAAATTACCAAAATGCCCTTTTTACGCCAAAATTCATTTTAAGCATATGTAACATAACTTTTGGTATCTAAACTGATTTGGTAACAATATTAGACATGTTAAGGCATATTTTACTTGTCATAGGACTAGTTAGGCGTTCCGAACGCGTTTTACGCGAACGACGCGTTAAAGTAGCATAAGCTACCTAAACGGGTCGTAATGGGTCGTAAGCATTTAGGTTAGGTTTCATTTTAGAATGTAGGCCTTGTTAAACCATATTACATGAGTTCCCCTACTCATTTGGATTACGAGCCTCATTCTATCGGATCTTTCGTTATAGGTCCGGTTTATTAACGTAGTTACCTATATTAGGTGTCGTTTGATATCCGTGATCTCTAGCATTGTTTGGTTGTTACTCAAGGACTACTAAGCAATCTCAAGTGAGTACATAGACCCCTCTTTTACTGTTTTCCAAACATTTTGGGGTGAAACACATGTGCCTACTTGTTACTTTCATGCTTTCCTGTTTTCACATCATATACTTGCTATGTTCATTAGTACATTTATAGTACATGATTTCATTGTGTTTTATGCTATGTATGCCCATTGTGTGCGTACTTAGTACATTATTTTACATTACATTTTATGCTATGTATGCCCATTGTGTGCGTACTTAGTACATTATTTTACATTACATTTTATGCTATGTATGCCCATTGTGTGCGTACTTAGTACATTATTTTACATTACATTTTATGCTATGTATGCCCATTGTGTGCATACTTAGTACATTATTTTACATTACATTTTATGCTATGTATGCCCATTGTGTGCGTACTTAGTACATTGTTTTACATTACATTTTATGCTATGTATGCCCATTGTGTGCATACTTAGTACATCATTTTACATTACATTCTATGCTATGTATGCCCATTGTGTGCATACTTAGTACATTTATTATTCATCACATGCTTACATTTTGGTATGACATTTGGTTTGTTTAAATGGGACAATGTACATTCATTAACACCGATCATGCCGCTCGGTAGTAGGTAGTGGTACCATAGGACTTGACAAATCCCATTCCTGAAATCTCGGGTTTGTTTGGACGTAAGGAATGACCGAATCCGAATACATTTCTTTTGATAACCTTTACTAAAAGGGTTATCCGACTGTCGCAAGGCTTGGATGTATGAATTTTCACAATACCGCATAGATGTTTATATCAGTATAGCATGCATTTTTTTTCACAAAACATAACTTTGATTTAAACCATGTTTTACTTCAATACCTTGTTTTGTGCATTTTACCTATGGTTTAGTTGATTTATTTCACTTACCATACATAAACATTTTGACATTTACATACACAATTCATGATTTACATTAGACATAAACATTAGACATAGACATTAGACATGGTTTTCACATAAACATTTTGACATTTGATTATACATAAACATTTTACTTTGGTGGTTTGGTTTGAGTAAGTGATTTAAGTAACGAGGCGTGTGTAATATGATACAAGCATGGTGGATACGCCGCTGGTACTTCCTATATATAAGTCTTCATAGAGGAATACCAGGCGTTCGAGACCCTGCAAAATAAGAAAATAGGTATTAACCTTAATTGACATTTATAACCAGCATATGGTGCAGGATGTAGGTCAAGGATATAAACCTGGTTGAGGAAGTCGGTCATGAATTTGTTGGACTCTATAAACCCATAGTTTTCGAATGGGAATACATGGGGAGTAGCAGGGTAGTCCACTTCCTTCCTCTTCCGGGAGCTGGAGGCCCAGGTCCTGGATGATGGGGGAGCTTTGGGTGCAGTAGCAGTTTTCGAACCGGAAGGCTTTGGTGTGGCTGCTGGCTTGGGATTGGTTTCTTGCTTAACAGACGCAAGGTCAGAGTAACTGTCCAACTCATCGAGCTGGAAGCCTTCAAGATTGATAACCGGCACTGCATGAGGGAAGATACACTCAGTCTTATTATACTTTTAAAATATAATCGGTTTGACAAATGAAAATAACTTATGAAAATATGCTTACCAGACATGTTGGAACTTGATCTTTGACTTGAACTTGTGAGTAGCAGGGTAAAAGTCCTCTCACTTTCCGAAAGCTTGTAGATTTCTTTTATTCTTCCTTCCGATTCGGCACTTGGAGGGGCTAATTCGTTGAAGTTTGCTACAAAAAATAAACATATCAGGATACCAGTTCAAGTTGTAGTCTCGGGATATGACTGGGGATATTCCTAAAACCCTAAATCCTACCGGAAGTCAACCATCTCTTAGGAAGGTCAAAACCCCTGTCAATGGAGTCCCTTTTTACAAAAAAAAAAAATTCGTCTCTGTTTATCCTCGTTCTTGGTAGCTTTAAGAATGAGAGGATCTTTGGAGATAGAAAAAAGGAGGAACCGGCTGGAACCATGGGATCTTAGACGATAGGCCATCGGAAGATCTTCGATGCACAAGTTAGGCATGTGACGAGCTTTGATCTGCTCCAGGGTAACTAATACACGCCAAACCATGGGCATGGTTTTGGCGAAGCTAAGGCCAGTAAGTTCAAAAAAACGAGATATGAAGGCTGAAAATGGATACGAAGCCCTATGGAGAAAGGATAAGCAAAAAAGCATACCCACTCGTCGGAACAAAAATCTGATTGGACCTCTCGGTCAAACGGACGGAAGATTGCTCCGGTAGGGAAGGCACCGGAGACTCGTAAGGCCGCGATGTCGGCATTATCGAATGAACACACCTCTTTTGAGGGTTCTTTTAGCAGGTTCTGGTTATGAAAAGTAGGAGAGGAGTCTGCCGTTTGGGATCTAGTTCGGGCAGCCATGGAAAATCTCAACCAAGAAACGATCGATTTAAATAAAGAAAGAAAAAGAGGAGAGGAAAAGGAAATACCTGAAATTCACTTGAAGAAGTGATGATCATAATGCTGATTGAGCCAACTAAATAGAGGCAGAATATAGGGGCAAAGAGTAAATATCGCCTTGGAAGTTGCACAAAGTCACATCAATCGTCATTTCAACTTAATGACCCTGATTTGAGAGATAAAAAATATATCCGTTGGAATACCAACAGATATATTTTTGGGGACAATTGTTATGGGTGATTTTTTGCCCATATATCCTGACTAATATTCTGACTTTGTTTGTTTTATTGTGACCAGGATGCTGGATCAAGATATTGGTAACATCCCGATATGATATCCTGGTAGTATCTAATTAACCCACGTGCAGGATGAAAGGTGCAAGCCTCTAACGTTCAAGTGGACTTCTTCTCCTCAAGACTCGGGCAAATCAGTTGGATTATAGACGTTGAAGCTGGAAGACGTGGGCTGCAACGTTCACATATAGAATATTCGCTGAATCCCGGAATAATAGGATAGTTAGTTAGTTTCTTTTACTATAAAAAGGATTGATCGGATCAGATTAAGGCACACAATCTCCCGTACACTCTTTCTCTCTAGCTACAAACAATCACTACGCACTTACACTTGTATTCAAATTACATTGTAACACTTAGTTGATCCGCATCATATCCTGCAATGTATCCTGAAATTTGAAGCAATAAGAAGAACAAGGCAGCTGCGATTGTCAGCTCCCGAGGTTTTGTGCCGGTGATCTAGATTGATCAAGGGCTTTCCTCGTATATCCCGTGTCACCCTTTACATTTTTGCTCATCGTTTGATCACAGATACAGCTCAATATCCTAAGCAGTATCCTGAAAATTGTTTTTGCAAACAACTTAATTAACATATTTTTGAACACATTTTCTTAGCACACTACCTCACTTAACTAATTTGATCACTAAATTGCTTCGGTAATTTTTGACCAAAACATTATACTATATATTTCGCATGTTATATTTTGTCTATTTCGCATGTTATATTTTGTCTATTTCGCATGTTACATTGTGTACTTCGCATGTGTGCTAAATCTTTAATTTTATGGAATTCCAGGTACAAGATGTTGTTTGTTCCGTTCACTGGGATTGACAACCACTGTCGAAATGTAACCCTTGGAGCTGGGTTGTTGGCATCGGAGAGCATTGACTCTTATAAATGGCTTCTCAATTCATTCAAAAAGTCATTTGGACGGCAACCAAAGGTTGTAGTGACGGACCAAGACCCTGCGATGAAACAGGCTATTGAGGAGGTTTTTATTATCAGCAGACACAGATTGTGCATGTGGCACATAATGAAAAATGTGGCAGATAAGGTATAGCATGCTATATTGTCTTTCGTTATCATTTTTTTATAATATAGATTCGTTATAGGCTGATATAAAAACCATTTATTGGTATAGGTTAGACACGAGTTGTGCAATAATGATGAGTTTAAAAGGAGGCGATATTGTATGGAGTGATTCCATTGAGCCTGAAGAATTTGAGAGACAGTGGAAGTTGGTGATGATTGAGTACGGTCTTACACAAAATAAATGGATTGATGATATGTTTGCGATGAGATACATGTGGATTCCGGCTTTTTACCGGCATGAGCCCATGTCTGGACTCATGCGAACAACTTCGAGATCAGATAGCGAGAATCATTTTTTTTTGCCAGGTGGCAAATTCACAACTCACTCTTGTAGAGTTTATGAATCATTTTGACGGTACAATGGATGTCCAAAGGTTCAATCACAGAAAGAATGATCATATTTCAAGATATACTGAGCCTGATTATTGGAGCAAAACTACTTTGGAAAAAGATGCTGCTAAGATATACACCAGGTCTATATTCTTTGATCACTAAACAGAGATATATGGAACTATTACCGAATGTCTGCCAACGGACACCAAAATCGAGGATCCACAGATAAGGATATGGTTGAAAGACTTTAAAGCTCATAAAGATGGGTTATTAGAGGTAATATAGCATATATATTTAAAACATGCGATTTTGAAAACCCACGTGCGAATTTTATACAGAACATGATTTTGCAATATGCGATTTTGATGAACGCATGCGATTTTAAATTAATTGAATAAAATGGTTTGTTTAGACATGCGAAATTGTTCATGTACACATGAGATTTTATTTTTTTATTTTTTTATTTGGTTTTCTTAGGTGTGTTTCAAGAATCTTGAAAATGATGTAACTACACAGTGTAGCTGTTTGCGTTTTGAAGAGTATGGGTGCTATGTAAACACATCTATTTTCTTTTCAAGATGTTTGGTGTTAAAGAAATACCAAACAAATATGTTATGAAGAGATGGACAAAGGATGTGGTTCCGAATGAATTAAATGCCACGTTCGATATAAAGGTGGATGATAAGGATGAGTAACACAAGGCTAAACAGATTGCTCGCGAAATCATCTACACAGGGGAGTATTTGGTTAGCAATTTGATTTTCGACCTTAATCAACTTGTTATAGTCAGGGATCAAATGAAGCAGATTAAAGAAAGAGTTGATCAGAGTCGTATAACCAAGCAGCTTGATCCAAAGTTTGACCGATTTTCTAAGTTGATTGGTTACCAACAACCAGTAATTAATGCACCTCCTAATGTCCGTGTGCCGGTTGGTATAAGAAACAAAGGACGTGGCTCGCATAAAAGGATTAAATCGAAGAAGGAACAAATGATCAGCCGCAAAGGAAAAAGGTCAAGGACATGTAGTGTATGCAACGAAAAAGGTCATGATATTCGGACTTGCGAGATACTGAAAGGAAAACAACAAAAGAAGATGAAGGGAGTCCAGATTGAAAAAGATCCCAGGCACAAAGCCAACGAGGTCGAAGACGATGAAGAAGAAGATGAGTTTGAAGATTACAGTGGAGGTAGTGATGATGGCACTAAAGAAGATGAGTGGGAGGAGGTTTCAGATGAGGAAGATTAAATTTTTTAACTGTACATGCGATTTTATACGAGAAACATGCGATTTAATACACATGAGTTTATATCATACAATCATGCGATTTAGTATGTAAACATGCGATTTTATATGCATCAGTATATAAGTAGTTTAACATGCGATTTTGAGTTATCTTGTTTTTTTTTACAAAGATGTCTAAATCATTCATGTGATTTATATAATAATGAAGCATAAGATGTTTTCAGAACTTGTACAACAAACATAAATATAAAGTAATTGTTATTGTTTAACACAACTAAAATCATTAAACGATTAAACAGAAATCTAGTTACTTGAAGCAAAGATTTGTCACGTTTAGCCTAGCTGAACTCCATCTTCTCTTTCACAGTGTTTAGAGCATCTTTCAGGAAAGAGAAGGCTAAGTCATCAACTCGAGACTGTTCCTTTATGTGATCCAAATCTGCGTCTCTGAAGCTTGATGGTGGTTCTTCAAGTAGTTTCTCCCACATCTCTTGATTTTTCTTGATTTTTTTCAAGAATCTTCCCCTACACATCAAGATTCAAATGAGAAGAGGTGACACCGGTGCTTATTTCTGTCAATGTGCGAGTTGACAATAGTTCCTGTATTGCAATGTTTTTTATTTGTTCTAAATCTTCAGATGACATTTATTGGGGTGTGTTTTGTATGTGTTTGTGTTCAGTGTCTTAATATGGAAGGTAGTAATCCCTGGGTATTTTATATTAAAATAGTAAATTTATTATGTAGGTAGGGTGGTAAGTTCAGTAGTATATATGGTAAAATTGATCATTACAAGTCACATTACAGTCACATCGGTATTAAATTCATTTTTTATATAAAATAGTTAATTTATATTTATTTTAATTATCAATTCATAATTTTTTTGTTTTTGCATTTTAATCATTGTGGGACAAAGTTACATGAAATCATCAGCAACATTTTTTTTCAAAATCGCATGTGATTCGAAAACGAATTCACACACTTTTAGAAACCACAGACAATATCACTTTTTAAAATTGCATGTGTTTAAAACAAGAATTCGCAAACTATAAGAAATATCAAACATTATTACCTTTTTTTTTAAATCGCATGTGTATAAAACAAGAATTCACACACTATAAGAAATCTTAAACATTATTACCCTTTTTAAAATCGCATGTGTATAAAACAAGAATTCAAACACTATAAAAAAACAAAACCTTTCTTTTTGTTTTCAATGTTTTTTCGCACGTTCAATATGTATTTCGCATAGTATAATTTTCATCCTGCATCATCTTCTTCGATAGACGGTCTATCGATGTTGTTTCAGTTCAGAACTTCCAAAATCAGCAGATATGAAATCGAAGAAGGAGGTTGGTGAATAAGAATCTTACGTTGTTGTATTTGATTTATGGATCGATTTTTGATAAATGGTTGGATTTTCGAATACGATTTTGAATATAAGATTCCAATCTCCGTCGGTTACAGAGATTAAGATATCGTAATGACGATTTTAACCTTTTTTCAAGATTTGAATACATTAATATGATTAATTTAATGATTTAAATTGGTTTGATGGATTGAAGATCCTACGGCTGAGAATATCACGTACGTAACGTAGGATAAGTGGTATTGTACGTTAACCGGTCTCTCTCTCTCTCTCTCTATATATATATATATATATAAGACAAGGATCCGTTAGGAACCACCCTTTATTGAGAACCGCGAGAACCAATGTGAACACAATCAAAAATACCTAAAAATAGCTAAAAACAGACAAAAAAATTTTAAATATTTTTTATACAAAAATCGCTACTTTTAGTAGCCAAAAAAAAATTTTTAGCTAATAAAAATAGCGATTTTAATGTAAAAAAATTGTGTGTTTTTTTTTATTTTTTTTATTTTTTTTATTTTTTTGGTTTAGTATTTAGCATTTTAGCTTTGGGGGGGGGGGGGGGGGAGGGGGTTTAGGTTTTTGGGTGGGGGGTAGGTTTTTTTTTTGGGAGGGGGGGGGGTGGGCGGGTTTAGGTTTTTTTAGGGGGGGGGGGTGGGGGTTAGGTTTTTTATGTATTTTTTGTTGTGTTCACATTGGTTCTTGTGGTTCTCACAATAAAGGTGGTTCTCGTATGAACCTTGCCCTATATATATACTATCTATAAAAGGAGCTTAGAAGCTGACCTCACTTTGCTTACTTGTCATGATATTAGCTATGCCACATAGGATGCCACATAGACTCCGCTGATGTCATTCCGCTGATGTCATAAATCCGATTTTGTTTTAATCATTTTAAATCTCAATGTATATACAAATCAAGTATTTCAATTTCAGAAATTACAAAAATCATGTTTATTTTAGGAGGTAAATTTGAAAATGCATGGGGAGTTGAATCCCCATTTAATGCACATCATATCACCGTCTCTTTCTTCTCAATTTTGAAACATATAGCACAAAGCTTTCTTCATTCAAATTTCTACATTTCTCTCTTTCTTCATTTCAGGCGATTTCTCAAGAAAATCTAGGGTTTCTGTTACAAAGCATTCTCGGCAAAATGTCATCGGAGAATAAATCCGTCGGTGAATCACAGTGTTTGTCACTCAGTTTCATAGACGATTTGAATCCATCCAAAGATATGTGGACTATCAAGTGTCGAATCATCCGCAAATGGATTCAGCCCTTTCGGATGGATCTCGTGTTGATCAATGAGAAGGTATTAGTATTTGTGTAGTGATGATTCTCTTATTTTACTGTTTTAGTGTTTATACAGAGATGATTCTCTAATCCCCATGATTTTGGGTTTGTTTTTTATTTCTAAGCTTCTTGGTTGTGTAATAGATGTTTGTGTTTGTGTTCTTTGGACAGTTTAGGTTTGTGTTTTTTCTGATACACTTACATGTTTTAGGGTTAGATATAAAGGACTGAACATGAATATTGTTTAGTTGGTTATTGATCATCGATAGATGTTTGTTCTGTGAAAGCATAAAGTATGTTTGTTTTAGTGTTAGATGAGTTTAGGGTGAGTTATAAAGAATCACAGATGAAAAGTTTTTTGAAGTTTTAATCTTGGTGACATGAAACGAAATGGAAGGTTGTTTTTGAAAGTTTTTTGTGATTTGTGTAATTTACTTTTGTGTATATTTTGTGTTCTGAAAAGTATGTTTTGTTTTAGTGTGTATTTTGTGTTTTGTTTTAGTGTTTCATGTCATGAAACTGAGTTGAATATTATTTGGTCTTTCTTTGTTTTAGTCTTATTAAATTTGATGGTATGGTATCTTACTAATTGTTTCTTTGTTTTGTGTTATTTGTTTTGTGTTATTTGGGCTTATCTATATTTTTGTGTTATTTGGGCTTATCTATATTTTGTGTTATTTGGGCTTATCTATAAATTTGTTTGTGTGTTTTGTATTAAATTTGATGGTATGGTATCTTACTAATTGTTTCTTTGTTTTGTGTTATTTGGGCTTATCTATATTTTCTGATACTCTTACATGTTTTAGGGTTAGATATAAAGGACTGAACATGAATATTGTTTAGTTGGTTATTGATCATCGATAGATGTTTGTTCTGTGAAGCATAAAGTATGTTTGTTTTAGTGTTAGATGAGTTTAGGGTGAGTTATAAAGAATCACAGATGAAAAGTTTTTTGAAGTTTTAATCTTGGTTACATGAAACGAAATGGAAGGTTGTTTTTGAAAGTTTTTTGTGATTTGTGTAATTTACTTTTGTGTATATTTTGTGTTCTGAAAAGTATGTTTTGTTTTAGTGTGTATTTTGTGTTTTGTTTTAGTGTTTCATGTCATGAAACTGAGTTGAATATTATTTGGTCTTTCTTTGTTTTAGTCTTATTAAATTTGATGGTATGGTATCTTACTAATTGTTTCTTTGTTTTGTGTTATTTGGGCTTATCTATATTTTCTGAAAAGTATGTTTTATATTTTTTTTGAGGTATCGTTTGGTTGTTTATTTCTAAACTTCTGAAAAGTATGTTTGTTTTAGTGTTAGATGAGTTTAGGGTGAGTTATAAAGAAAGAAAGATGCATACTTTTTTGAAGTTTTAATCTTGGTGACATGAAATGAAATGGAAGGTTTTTTTTGAAAGTTTTTTTGTGATTTGTGTAATTTACTTTTGTGTATATTTTCTCTTTGTATATTTTGTGTTTTGTTTTAGTGTTTCATTTCATCAAACTGAGTTCAATCTTTTGTGTATATTTTGTGTTTTGTTTTAGTGTTTCATGTCATGAAACTGAGTTGAATATTATTTGGTCTTTCTTTGTTTTAGTCTTATTAAATTTGATGGTATGGTATCTTACTAATTGTTTCAGAAGTTTAGAAATAATGAGGTATCGTTTGGTTGATTATTTCTAAACTATGGTATTTCACTGCAATGGTCAGGGTCGTAAAATTCAAGCAAGTATTAAGGCTCCATTGATACCTGTGTTTATCTCTCAACTCCATGAGGATGAGGTTGTTATTCTATCCAGATTTGGTGTTGGAGAAAACAATGATACCTACAAAGTTGTTAATCATGGTTACAAGATTAACTTTTACCGTTGTACGGTTGTTACACGTGCCAGTGGTTGGGAAGGGGTTGATTATGGATTTAACTTCATGGCACATTCAGAAATTCTTAAAGGAGAGGGAAAGAATCTGGTCACTGTTGGTAGGACTGTTTCTCATAGTCTGATATATGTTTTGCTTACATTTTTGAATCTGATGACTGTTGCTATGTTTGCCATTTTAGATGTTGCTGGAATTGTTGTGTCGTGTGGAGATATAGAAGTCTTTCCGAATGAAAGAAAAAGGATGAACTTTGATCTTCAAGATGTGCAGTAAATTTTTCTATCCCACTTAAATAAATTTGTTTGTGTGTTATTATTGTATTTAATTAATATATTGAGGATTCATTAAATGATTTTTCTTATTTATGTTTTTTTATATCTGTTTATGGTTCTTTAATGATTATGTTATTATTAGCACATTCATTGGAAATAATGTAAAGACAGATTGTTGTTTTATTATTGTCTTTAATTAATGTGGGAGTTGGACATTCATTGCATTTAATACAAAGACAGATTAAATCATTGGCATTATTTATTGTGACTTATTATTGTTCTTTTAATAGATAGTATAAATTTTAGTGGAACTTTTAATGCTGTTTTTTTTATCTGTTTGTTGTAGGGGAGAAGTAGTTCTTTGTACTTTGTGGAATGGATATGCACAACAATTTAATGATTTCTTAACGCAAAACAATCCGATTGAGAATGTCATGGCTGTCATTCAGCATGCGAAGATTAAGCTGTGGCAGGGTAATTTACATTTGACTGATTCATTTACTTTAGTTTTTCCAATGTGTTTTTTTCATTTGTAATGAATTTGTTGTATATGTATATTGTTACATGCAGGACAATATACTGTTCAGAATGATAAGTTTGGAACTCGACTGTTTCTCAACGAAGAAATTCATGAGGTTAATGAACTTCGTAGGAGGTACTATTACTGAATTATATTTCTTATTTTTCATATTTTTCTTAATACGAGTGTGAGTATTAACACGAATGTTGTTTTCATAGGCTTTTAGTGAAACACTTTGAAGCTGGTGCTTCGTCTTCTCAAACCATTCTTTCATCTCAGAGTGTATTTCCAGTCCGACAAGAATTTCTAATTGATACTCCTAAGAAACATGTTGATGAAATAATTGAGATTGAAAGCGTATGAATATTTCTATATCCATTCAAAGTCATTTAATGTCCTTTACTGTTTTCTATGTTTTATAATATTAGTATGTTAATAAAGTTTTGTCTTTCATTTTATAGGTAATGTCATGTGTGGTAGTTGCAACGATCAAAATTGTTCAAGAAAACTATGGGTGGTTTTATCCGGCATGTCGAAACTGTAACAAGAAGGTGTTGACTAAAACTGAATACTTACAATATGCTAAAATCATTTCTGATGAGGTCATGAATCTGTCTCCTACTTCATTGGTTTGTCCGAAATGCGATAAAGAATGTACATCGATAACCATTAAGTAAGTTAATGTTGCTTTTTAGGTTTATTGCTTCCTATAATATGAATGTAATTTAACTACTATTTATTACAGGTTCAAGGTACATTTGAGAGTCCAAGATGAAACCGGTAGTATCTCTTTCGTGATGTTTGATAAAGATGTAACGAAGCTCATTGGTTCAACTGCGAGTGATATAAGGGAACGCCAAGTGAAGGCCAATGATACTGAGAGTTTTCCACATGAAATATCTCGGTTGGTTGAAAAAAAGTTGGCTTTTAAAATTGAAGTTTCTGATTACAACCTTAACCATGACTATCATATTTACACTATCCAAAAATTATGTGATGATCTGGACATAGTTGCTGAGTTGGTTGCTGGTAATGGTAATGGTCTTGAGGTTGTTGATGAGGTAATAGTTTTTGGATATCTTTTATTGATGTGTTTTTGGTTTCCAGTTTTTGTAGTTTAAATAACTTAGTTGAATTTTTTTGGTAATATTTTGATAATAGGTGTTTAGTCAAGAAGGTTCAGAAATCAAAGTTGAGAGATTATCTGAGTCCTCACAGATGGCTGGTGCTGCTATTTCAAAGGTGAATATGGATTCTATGATTTTGTTTTTTCTTGTCTGTAGATTATATTACCTTATTTGATACTTTAGTAGTTGTTTTGTGATTTAATTCAAGGATGTTGTATCTGTTACCGCCGACTCTTCTGTTGTCGAAGCCGAGAAGGATTCGGGCACCAGTCCGAATGGTAAACGTTCGTTGCAGGATGTGGAAGGTCAAAATATTGGGGAACTGTCTTCTAGCAGCAAAAATAATCGGAAGAGGTCATCTAGGGTTAAAACCTAGCTCCTTTCATGTCTTTATCTTTTGATGTTTAAGCGAGTCTAACTTTTGGTCTGTACTTAAGTATGTGTTTTTGGAAGTTGGGTTGTTGTTGGTAAGTGTTAACTACTGAAACAGTTTGTATGTATGTGTTAGATGTTGGTAAGCCTATGAACTTGGATTGTGTGGTAAACCATGATGTGGTTTAATTTTTTGTATTATAAACTATGTTTTTATGCTGCTAACTATAATCTTTGCTTATAATCTGTGTTTTGATTTTTGCAATATAGTTTATGCGATGCTTAGTATGCTTTGTCGTAGTATAAATTCTACTTTTTAATGGTACGTTTCAATGTATGTTTAGTTTATAGCCACATTATAAAGAAATTGTTAATATCCACTAATTATGTCAAACAAGTTATTAAATTAAAGTTCCAGAAGTAAGTTTTCTTTATGACAAATTGATAATTTAATATAGATAACTCATAAATATTAACCAACCCTTTTGTAAACTAATGTAGGAACCAATAGATTGATAAGACGAATAGAAGGATGTTTGGAAAATATGTAGCATTTAAATCCATAGAAGTTTCTCCATGCACATAAATTAAGGATCACATAAATTAATTGAAAGTGTGACTCCGTTAAAATGAATCATCAAACTTCAAATCCAAATATAAATCGGGTCTATCTCAGGTATGGTAACTTCATTGTAAGAATGAATAGATTCATAAAACCAAGACAAGAATGATTAACAAAATATGTATTAATTAAATCCATATAAATTACGTTAAGTATCAATTTAAATTATTTAGATATGGAGCATCCAAATAACAGTTTGTAAAGAAACAAAGAAATAAAATCAGTACAAAATAAATACAACTAAAGGTCCTTTAATTCGGCTGCAGTTTTCTACTAAATGGTATAAGCCTTTCAATAATTTATGGTCCATAAGTTGTGAACTATAAAACCAACCCATAAGGCACAAAACTTTAATCAGTTTTCTTAAATCCTAATCTCATTACCTCCGCTAAACATACCCTCTTATTAACTCGCTCTGTATCAAACTGAAGATAAAAAATTAGCGCCAGAATCTCAATGCATATTTGAAAACCCTCACACTTTGGAAGCACTCGATCAACATTTAATTGTAGGTTTTTCTATTCCAGAAGTTGGAAATCTTCTCTGCAGGTTTGTCTTCTTTGATTGTTTTTTTAGTTAGGTTTTTAATGTGGATGTTCAATCATCACTATCTGTTAAAAAAATTGTTTTTTTGGACAGTGGTTACAATAATTACTTGTAGCTAGCCCTAAATCAACTATATTTTCCCAATTCTTATGTATAGTTATGGAGAATAATAAGAATTTTATAGCAAGAGATAGAAAGTGTTTTCCACAATGCAGTACCCAAATGTCCAAAGAGTCAAGGAGGATAAGAAAGTCTATTCTGAATAAGCGTAGAAACAGTGGTGTGTCTCACTCTCTACAGACATCTCCTATTATTCATACACTTCCGGCCAATGTTCTTATTACTACAAACGATAATGGAGGTCTGTTTTTGATGATTGTTTTTCATAATACGTATATAATTTTAATGTTATATTAACTGAAATCTATTTGCGTATCTATAACAACCAGTATCATCAAAAGGTCTGTATGAACCCTCAAGTCTATATTACAAGCCAAGGAACTTAAATCACAATCAAACTGTAATGTCGTCCGAATCCTCTTCTACAAATATGGGTAAACAACTCTATTGGTACTTTTCAAATTGTTTTACATACTGATTGTAAAAAATGTGAAAATTGTAACTATTTATTGCTGGAATTAACCAAATCTCGTCATGTACAGCATGTCACACGCCTGCCAAGTTAGATCCATCATGTGTTAGTAGGATTCATTTGACTTCATCCAGTTTTGGTAAGTTTATAAATCATATTGTTTTAAGATATGATATCATATTTGACCTTGTCACTTTGTTTCAATTTTTAGGACAATTGGAAAATGCTAATTATGGTGTGCATGAGTCTAGAAAGAGGAAACAAAGATTGAAAATTATTGAAGGTGATGAAAGGAGGACAACTTCAATGGTTACACCACCTGCATCATCCAATCATCATATTCAGAGCAGTCCTTTAATGAATATTACAAACTGTAAGTTCTTTAGAGTTTTCTTATTACTGTTAATCATTCATTGAATGTTGCTCGAAGTTGTATAACATTTGTATATTTTTTTCTTGCAAGTGGATCGTGTTACAGTAAGTTCCCGTGGAAGTCATATTCCAACTCCTCCGAATATTGATATTAGAACTTCTCGACGTTTGCCAAAGTGTTCGGTAGTAGGTACTAATGGTATGTGGTTTATTTTTAGCAATCTGACTAAATATACGTTTCCGATTCATTGTATTTTGAATAATGTATTCCATATCCTCCTGCCTGTTGAAACTGAGTTTAATGGTCATTTCTAAAATGAAACGGCAGGAAAAGAAAACTCTTACCCTGGTGAAAGCTCTAACTGTGATGATTCCAATTCTTCTGATCGTTTACCATCTTCTGTCGTAAAAAACATTTCCGGAATTGCAAGAGGTACATACCCTCTTTTAACCTATCAAAGTATTTTTCCAGATAACACTGACATCTCCTAATATTTCTCTTATATAATCATCTTTTTTATGTATCTATATAAATTTGTAGAGTACGTTGATCATGGAGATGCTATTTTTACATGTTTTTACTGTCATGCAATGCTTTGGAAAGATGAAATGCTTAGGGGGAATTTGGATTCTAAGAAATCGGCTTTTTCTCTTTGTTGTTCGAACGGAGACGTTGAATTGCCGCCCTCACCTGATCCTCCTCCATTTCTTGAAAAACTTTACAGAAGAAGTTCGCCTGAAAGCCGTAATTTCATGAATAATATTCGAGCATATAACATGATGTTTTCCTTCACATCTCTTGGTGGCAAGGTTTCTAAAAGTTTTCAAAAAAGCAGAGGTCCTTATGTTTTTGGATTACAAGGACAAAATTACCATCGCATTGGTACTCTGCTACCCAATGAGGGTGAAGAGCCCAAATTTTCACAGCTTTATATTTATGATTCCCAAAACGAGGATTTTAATCGTCAAAAGGCTGTAAGGTAAATTAACAATTCACTAAATATTCGTTTGAATATCTCTTTTACTTATATCTCCTATATGTACTAAAATAATTTTCTACATAGTGTCAAGGAAGGTTCCAAAACAACTACAAAACAACTCCTTGATCTTTCCATCATATCCAGTGTTAAAAAAATGTTGGATTCTTGTAATCCACTTGTGAAGTCATTTAGAATGGTACGAGATTGTTTTAAAGAAAATGAGTGGCAAGATGTAAGACTCAAGCTCATTGGAACAAGGGATAAGGATGGTAGAACTTTTAACTTGCCTACATCTGAAGAAATTGTTGCATTAATAATTGGTGATTTTGATGGAGCCTTTGATAAAAGAGATATCATAGTCCAAACAAGATCAGGCGGTCTTCAGAGAATTTTCACCATAACCTATGCATAAATAAATTAAAATTAGAATTTTCACCTGCCCATTCGTTGTCCGCATTTTCACAAAGCCCAATGGATAGTTAAAGTCTATTATCCATTCTTTATATTTTTTTGGGAGAACCTATGCATAAATAAATTAAAATTAGAAATTGTGTAATATGATATTATAAAGAAAACTAAATTTACCATAACCGAGAGCAGGGTACTAACCAAACATTTTCTTTGGTTGTCCTCCATGTAACATGCAAAACCATACATCCTTATAACTTTGAAGTATCAAATAAAATTGTATTAATATCATTAATAAATAAAAGAATAAAATATTAAAAGATTATTCAAAAAAATGTTAAGAATACAAAAAAAAGACTTGAAAACATAAATGTATCATCTAAACTGAAATAGTGCCAATAACTGTTGAATATGAATGACCAAAAAAAAGACTTGAAAATATAAATGTATCATCTAGCTCATTGATTGGATAATCAACCAAAACTCCTGTTGCTACCCAGGAAGCCGATCTACTGTTCCTAAATGACATTCAATCTACTATTGAGTGCAATTTACTGTTCCTAACGCACACTCAATCTACTGTTTAATACAATCAACTGTTGCTATAAAACCCTGTTGCTAAGCAATAATACAATATACTGTTCCAACCCAAAAGTATATATCCGCACTATTTCAATATCAAAAACACAAACTAAAATTATAATAAACAACATAGTCTTACAAAATTTTTATACAAAATTTTATACAAAATCTTTATACAAAATTTGAAGACTAAACAACATAAACTTGCAGATTTTCATTATTTCTACATATTTGATTTCTGATATATGTTGTTTTAAAAGGTCAACTAACAAAATTTAGACCATTACATAACAGCCAGTCATATGTACATTACAAATCTTCAATCATACATCCATAAAATGTATATTAAATCTGCACTATAATTCCCATGTAACTCGATACGATTTAGAACGATTTTAGAATCCACAAGTAGCTGACATTTCAGAATTACAGTCAAAAAGCATTTCAGAATTACACTATTTTTTAGAAAATCAAATCAAAATTCTATTAAAATACATATTGTTACTCGAGCATAATTTGTTATTAGTCTAGACTTGTGGTAACTTGGTCCAGTTCAGCAAATATCATTCCATACATAATCGTACAAAATCTTCATACAAAGTCTAATAAACAGTCCTTTTTAACATTGCCCTAATTGACGTGAAATAAAATAATTTGACAAATACTAAAACTATTAACTTCAATCGATCATCAATGCCTACAACTATTAACTTCAATCGTTCATCAATATGAAAATCAGAAGTATAAGTCATAGAATAAACACCCAAGAGCCGAATATATACTACCGTGGTATAATAAATTACCAGAAGAGAACATTTTACAACAACAAACTCTTCGATTGATGCATATAGATGATTACCTGTGGATTCGTTTGCCAAAGATCTTGAAGAAAGGTCTCTGTTCGTTCTCGCAAGTTAGTTCCGAAAGACGTAAATGTTCGATTCAAAGTGTCTTTAGGGCTATATTTCAAACACAGGGCCTTCAACCCACAAGCCCATTGACAGCTTCTAATTGGATACAAATTCTTTGGCCCATTTTGAAATTTGATTATTTACAACCTAAAATGAATAGGCCTTTTATTGAATTATACAATAACAATGGACTTTTACTGAATTTTACACTAACAATGTGTCAAAATAAATTAATGTCATGTATAAGAAGTTATTACACAACATAAAATTAGTTCATGCTTATCAAACATGTAGACTAAAACAAACTATCTTTAACATTGTTTTATAAAGATATGTAACTAAACACAAAAATTTAAATAATATGTTATAATATTTTTTTAGCATTTGATTCCGATTGTTATTAGAACAAATCCGTGTGTTCACACGGGTGTACACCTAGTATATATATATAGGGGAAAGTGAATATGGGGCTGTTATGCATGTAACTTAGATGCGAAACCATCAAAACTACGTCGTTTTGATTATTTTTTATTAATAATTCACTCTCACAAAACTATTTCCTAAATTATCTCATCTTCTTCCTCGTCTCTAAGCCTCCAACTGATTTCGTTTTCTTTTACCAGATCTCTAACACAATTGCCCAAACCTACACAGCTAAACTTGATTTCACGGCTACATCCGATTTCATATCTTTTCTTTTTTACCAAATCTCTAACACCCGTTGCCCACAACAGTGGTACCATAAGAGAATTTGCTGTAAATATATTGATTAAAATTAATCCACAAAATCATATGCTTTTTCTCATATTTCAATAAAAGTGGCGGTGGATAAATCATTGCAGAATACTCCAATCAGCAACTAAAAGTTTTGATTTTGCCGATATACATTCTCTACCTAGCTTTTTAAATATGATAAATATCAAAGCATCAATTCATTATGTAAATATAATAATCGATGAAATCATATGTTGATTAAAATCAATCAATGAAATCATATGCTACTTTGAAACTTTGGTTTTGTTGCTATCTGTTCTTTCGGAAATGGTTATTTACGAGAATACAAGATGAACATTATTTCCATGAAATTGGTTGGAGGTATCGATAGGAGGAGAGAGATAGAGATAATTTGGGAAAATGGTTTTGTTATAATTAAATTTTAATTGGAAAATAATCAAAACGACGTAGTTTTGACCGGTTTCACATGCAAGTTACATGCCTAACAGCCCCATATTCACTTTCCCCATATATATATAGGGAGGGGCTCATGCGAGAACTCCATTTATTGCGAGAACCGCGAGAACCAATGTGAACACAACCTAAAATAGCTAAAAAAAACCTAAAAAAACCAAACCCTCACCCCCCCCCCCCCAAAGCTAAATGCTAAAAACTAAAACCCCCAAAAAACCTAAAAAAACCCAAACCCCCCCCCCCCCCCCCCCCCCAAGCTAAAATGCTAAAAACTAAAACCCCCAAAAAACCTAAAAAAACCCAAACCCCCCCCCCCCCCCCAAGCTAAAATGCTAAAAACTAAACCCCCAAAAAACCTTAAAAAATCTAAAAAAAAAAATTTAATATTTTTTATGCTCAAATCGCTACTTTTAGTGGCCAAAAAAAATTAATTTTTTTTTTGCTTCGAAAAGTAGCGATTTTTATATAAAAAATATTAAAAAAAATTTGTGTGATTTTTAGCTATTTTTAGGCATTTTTTGTTGTGTTCACATTGGTTCTCGCGGTTCTCGCAATAAGAGGTGGTTCTCGCATGATCTTCTCCCTATATATATATATATATATAGAGCCAGAATCATTTCAGAACCATAAGTATTTACAAAACTCGCAGAACTCCTAATAAACAGTCTTTTTATTTATATATTTTTATGTTTAGGATAATTTTATCATTTATTATGTGTATTTTTATGATTACATACATGTTAAGAGTAATTTTATCATTTTTATATGTAATTTTATAATTACACATATGTAAACTAGTTTTTTTTTACATATATGTAATTAGTTACGACACATATATATAATTTTGGCAATTAAACATATGTAAACTACTTTTAACATGTAAGTAATCAAAGAAATACATATAATATATGATAAAAAGATCCTAAATACAAAAACCTATATATAAAATGATTGTTTATTAGGAGTTCTGAAAGTTCTGTAGTTATTTAGAGTTCTGAAATGAACTCAACCCTATATATATATATATATGGGGGTTGGTTAACGTACAATTGGCCCTTAACGTACGATGCGTACGCTATGAAAATATAACATGCGGAATTGAGGTCATAAACTCGGAATACTCACAAACCCGGACGATTCATCAAGCGGCTTCACAAACCCGGACAATTACAACATGTGGATTTCATAACCCCGGACACTTTCAACATGCGGTTTCACAAACTCGGACACTTCCAACATGCGGTCATAAACTCGGACAAATTCCAACATGCGTCTATATTTTTTTAACATGCGTAATTTTGTTTTCTTTTTCGTGTACATGCGACTTTACCTCCCATCCAGAAAACCACATATTGTATACCCAGAATCCGCATGTTATAATTTCACAGCATACGTTAAGCCTAATTGTATTTTACACTTTCTCTCTCTCTCTCTCTCTCTCTCTCTCTCTATATATATATATATATAGAGAGAGAGAGAGAGTTTAAAATACAAAGTCTCTTAACGTACGACGGAACACGACCAACAAAATAACATCCGTAATTATGATATAACATGCGTAATTAGGGTAAAAACCAACCTATGCGTGATTTCTTCTTCATGCGCAATTAGGGTTTGAAATTTATAATGTGCGTAATTTACAAATGAACATGTGTAATTAAGTCGCGTACCGTTGCACGTTAAGGAGCTATTGTATATTAACCTTCCCCTGTATATCTATAATCATCACCATAAAATGTTTGAATTGTCTAAAATATAAATTTTATGATATAAATATCAAAAGAAAAGTACATACTTAATAACATACAAAATATAAATAAATATCATCGATTAAAAGAAAAGTTTACATTGGTTCTCGCGGTTCTCACAATAAAGGTGGTTCTCGCATGAACCTTACCCTATATATATATATATATATATATATATATAGGACAAGGATCCGTTAGGAACCACCCTTTATTGCGAGAACCGCGAGAAACAGTGTGAACACAAACAATAATACCTAAAAAAATCTAAAAAATTTTGTAAAAATCGCTATATTTTGTTTACAATAAAAAAAATTCAAAAAAAAAATTTCGAGTCACAGTTATCCATGCATATGTGCATTTGTATCATTTCTTTGACAATTTCCGTAATTCATTACAAATATTAGACAATTGCACTTTCATTTACACTACCACGTGTAATACACTACTTTTTACGTTAACAATATTAGAAATGCACATGTGCATCTATATGTATCAACATGAAATAAGGTGTTTTGGTACACTACTTTCTCTTTCATCTATCATTCCATCCATAATACACAAACATGCACATGTGCATTTTTGTCATTTCTTTGACAAATTCCGTAATTCATTACAACTATTAGACAATTGCACTTTCATTTACACTACCATGTGTAATACAATACTTTTTACATTACCAATATTAGAAATGCAGATGTGCATCTATATGTATCAACATGAAATAAGGTGTTTTGGTACACTACTTTGAATACACTTTACCTTTCATCTATCATACCATCCATAATACACTATCATTACCTCCTACCATCCATAATACAATACCATTACCTCCTACCATCCATAATACAATGCCATTACCAATATTTTCACTTTATTACATGTATGTAAACACCATTTATACCATCCAATCAACATATTAAATCATAAATTGACAACTATAACCAAACCATCAACCACTAGATATAACTAACCAAAAAACATGTATATGGGCCTACTTCTCCATTCAAAATCACAAACTTTTTGTACCAAAACACGTTATATCATGGTTATACCTAATGATGCACATGTGCATTTTGAATATTGGTAATGTAAAAAGTAGTGTATTACGAATGGTATTTGATGTGTGTAAAATGCAACATATAAATTACATCAAATGAGGCACAAAACTAACCCTTTTTAAGTACTAATATTGGAAAAAGAGTGTTTTTGTCTTCCTTTTGTATTTTCAGGATTAAATGAGCTCAAAAACGCAAAAGAAGCAAAAAGACAGCTAAATCCAACATAAATACAAGAAAAGGAATATTGGTGGACTGCCCGACCCCTCAACGGCACCTTCCAAAGCAAAAAGGAGAAGACAGAAGGCTGAACACGCCCCGTGCTCAGCCAGCACGGGGCCGTGCCCAAGAAGCAGCAGAAAAGACAAATCCATAGAAGCTTCTATTGCCCATCACGGGGCCGTGCTCAGCAGACACGGGGGCGTGTCGAAAGTACAGCAGGCGCATTTATTGTAATTGCGAATTGCAATTAATGAGGAGAGAGATTGTCAGACAGACACGGGGCCATGTCCACCGGACACGGGGCCGTGTCCAGCACTCTGTTCAGCCTATAAATAGGAGTGCTTGGATTCATTTCATCTCATCCCTTGGCACACCACCTCTCTCACACTTCATCCACCACCATCACAACACCATCATCCACCACCATCATCCATTGTCCATCGTAGAGTGTGTGAGTCGTCTCGGGATCCAAGATTGATCGTAAGAGTTCTTGACAATCAAGGCCATGTTTGCCTAAGTCTCTTACATCACTTGGTGAAGACAAAGTGTCTAGTATAATACTTTTTATTTCTAATCTTTTGCACTTTTTATTTGGTTTTGTATTAATGACTTTAATAACTAGTTACTTATGTTGAAGGTGATCTTTCCTTATCGTTTGTCCGTGGTGTCTTGGCATTATTTTACTGTCTATATAAAATAAAGGATTTTCACCATTCATATCTCCACGGTCTATATGGAGGTATGTTGGCTACCTGGTAGGGGGTTAAGGGAACGGTTTGGTAAAGGTCTTGCCATTGTTCAGCGTTTAGAGGTCCTGCAATGGACCTGGGTCAAATTTAGTAGGACCTCCTTCAATACTTCACGGTATTGGATGGCGGGGGTCCAAACTCTTTGATCCCCTCATAAGTTAACTACTATTAAAACTATAACCCGGCTATTTAGGACTGTATCCCTGCTGACTCAGACTACTTAGCCGAGGGTAACGTCACCGCCAAAAGCGGGGCCTACCACAATACTGCATTAATAACTTAATTCATTATCTTCCAATAATCCACCCCTTTAGGATTGTATCCCTGCTGACTCAAACTACTGGGGTGATGGTAACGTCACCTTCAAAAGAGGGGCCTACTACAATAACTAAGATAATCTCTTAATTATGTGCAAAAGTGCGGAAATAATCAAAGGTTATACTAGATACGAGTCGGAACCAAGTGATTCATCTTGTCTCTCTGTTTTTATTTTTATTTTTATTTTCAGCATTTTAGTTAGCTTTTAATTTTCTTAGTTTAAAACATTTTTTCTAAACTTTTATTTTGGTTAGACGTTGAGGATAAACCGGTACTAAAAGCTCTTGTGTCCTTGGACGACCTCGGTATCTTACCAACACTATACTACACTCAACAATGGGTGCACTTGCCCATATGTGTGTTTAGTGTCAGTGAAATATCGTGTTTTATAAATTTAAAACTTGGCTTAAATAAGTGTTAAAAAGGGCTTAAAATATACACCTAAAATATACGACACTTACCGCACATCAAGTTTTTGGCGCCGTTGCCGGGGACACAAGGATTTTAAGAAAGTTAGGAATCAACGGCCTAATCAGTTTTCCTTTTTCTTTTTATTTTTTTTAGGATTTTTCTTAGTTTTTCAGCTTCTGCAGAGCTCAGCACGGGCCGTGCCCGCTGAACACGCCCCCGTGCTCAATCATTGGAACTGGCAATCTTGTTTTACGTCAGACAGTAAGCTGAACACGGGGCCGTGCTCACCCAACACGCCCCCGTGCCCAAGATTCAGTTACTGAAAACAGAACCGTTAGATCCCGGCGGTTGGTAATTTCTGACATAAACATGAGTGATAGTAATTGTTTTTTACTTTCGGCACTCTTATGGTACGTGGTGTCAATTATGTGGTGGCAAACATGAAGAAGTAAAATGCTACTTTCTAAATTATAAGCCCCACTACATGGACCCACCAACTTCTCACAACCTTAAGAGGGGCGAAAGTAAAAATAAGCACTATTTCTCCCTCGAATGCGCCCAGCCAGATATTCTAGGGGAAATGCTCCTTGATGAGTTATTTCAACTAGAAAAGCTAGTTCAGAATTGGTTAGAAGAGCTTAGGAAGGATTTTATTGATCCACCCCAAGACGATAACCATGAAGAAAAGTTGGAACCGCATTCCGACAACCTCGTTGCTCCCGAAAATACCTTCGTACCTAGCAAAGACTTGGACGATAGTCGTCCCTGTGTCGATTGTGCCGTGAAGGACTCTCCATCGACTTCATTCGATGCATACATAGACCTGAGCGATTCGGCATACACCTTCTTTAACAAGAGCCCGGGAAAGGGTTGGACTTGTCCACCTAGAATAAAAATAGGAATTACCCTCACCGACAACCTCTTGCGTTCTCGCCTTAGTCTAGGACAATTAAGGTATCTTAGGCACTTTGGGGTTGTTCCAACCAGTAAGGAACCACCCGATTTCGACGAAATCCTTAGAAGAAGCAAAACTCCATAAGACAGCCTCCAGACACGGGGCCGTGTCCAGGTCAACACGCCCCCGTGCTCATCAAAGAGATTCTCTGCTGATTTGGTCAGAATATGGACAAAATGTGTCAGGAATTCCTCTGCACACGGGGCCGTGTCCAGTCAACACGGGGCCGTGTCCAGTGCACTGTCGTTTTCTTTAAATGCAGCCTGAATCCTGCTCATTTTTTACCACTTCAAAAGACAGAGATTCCTGGGATTTTCACTCATACCATCCTAGGTAAGTGCTAAAAGAAGGTTCCAAAGGACCCTCTTGTCCCTTCCACTTTTACTTATTTCCTCCTCTTTAAAATTTTTTTCAAAATTTCCTCCATGGAAGCTTGGAAATCTCTTGATTCCAACCCTCTATGTGAAGTTTGTAAGATTATTTGCTAAGGATTCTTGTTTAAAGTTAGTTGTATAACTTTATTTTAAATTATCTAAGCCTAAAAACTAGCTAAAAAATCATGAGAATAATTTAAAACTCCAAGACTCCCTAGCATAAAATCCTGCAGACAAATGAACACGGGGTCGTGCTCAGTGAGCACGGGGCCGTGTCCGAGGATCTGTTTTGTAAAAATTTAGCTTTCTTCGGTTTCCTTCACAGAAAATGGCAAGCAGAACAAGCGGATCATCTTCAAGAAATAACCGACAAGGGAGGAGATCTTCAACAGCAGAAGACTCTCTTGTAAACTATGTTTACGCTCTAAGGGAGGCTATTGATGAAATGACGGGAGTGGAAGAAGCATTGGTCGACCGTATCAACCATCTTTCAGTGGGGCTGGAGGGCTGTCTCCATGAAGTAAACCTCTTGCACCAGAGGTTGAACCTTCTCGCCTCCCCGCCTTTGGTACCTATAATAACCCAAAGGGCGTGGAACATGGTACCCGAAGTTGTCATTCCAGCCGAATGGTACTCCATGCACCAAGAACCTCCGCGAAGAGTGGTGCAAGGATTCCCGGTGAATGTTCCCCCTCAACCACCAGCTGCGGAGGAAAATGAAGCCGCATTCTTCCTTCCTAGGGAAATTGAAGAATGGCTTTAAATAACATTTAGGGAAGAAATTATTCGGCTAAAAGTCCTACTATATCGAGAAACTTTTCTTGAAATTTTCTTAAATAAGTAGAGCTTATTATGATAACCTCGTGCACCTGCTGACCTATTTAGATTAAGTTTTAATTTTATTTTAATTTAGGACTATGTAAGTTCTCTCTATGATGAAATGAAATGATGGTTTTAAGGTTTGGATGGTTTGTAATGAATAAAACACACTCATGGTGGTAAAGGATGAAAAGGGGAACGAGAAAAATGAACCCGTGCACAAGAACAAGGCAACCCGACAATTTTCTCCATTTCAGAAGGTTCAACACGGGCCGTGCCCAACCAACACGGCCCCGTGCTGAACCACCTGCAGAAAACGCCCAGTTCAGGTAACTGGACACGGGCCGTATTCACCCAACACGCCCCCGTGTCCAGGCTTCTGTTTCTCTTGTTTTAATTCTGTTACTGGCACTTGAGCACGGGGCCGTGTCCAGTGCCCAGTAACACAATTTTTTGCTTTTTAAACACTATTTTACACATCTAATCAACCTAAAAAAATTATTTTTGGGACACATTGAGGACAATGTGTAATTTAAGTGTGGGGGGGATGCTAAAACCTTGAACTTTGCAAGTCCTAAATACAAGCCTTACACAAAACTCTATTGGAACCGCTAATCACCCCAAATTTTTTCAAAAATTTCATTTTTTTTTACTTGTCCAGGTTTAACTCGGGAAATTCAAGTTCTCAAAAAGGTTATATTTTTACAAATTTACAACCGATAGCGTAGTGATAAAAAGAACCAACATAAGAAAATTATGAAAAGGCATGACAAACTTATTTAAAATTTGATTATATATACTTGATCACATAAAAACCCATTCCCACAAAAGTGAGTTTTGAGCCTTTATTGAGCACACAATTACATATCAATTGACTAAATGCTCATTTTTCGTTTCTTGTGTGAATAGCCGCTTGGTTCTTACGACTCTAGAACTTGCCATGACAATACATTCCCGGTCCTTATCAACTTAAACCCGAGTAAGTAAATGATGGAGGCATTAGGACTAACCCTTTTTATTTCTACACCATTATTTTTCTTTTTCTTTTACCACCTACCCAAAAATCCCCCTAGTTAGCCCCTTTGAGCCTAAACATTTTCGTTTCATCACCCAAACAAAAACCCTTTTACCCACCAAAACCTTTTTCATTTTTTAACCCTTTATTTTAGTAACAAGTTCGGTTGTTCGAAAAAAAAAATGATGAAGCAAAAAGAAAATAAACAAACAAGTTAATCAAAAATAACTTAGTTTGAATAAAAGCTTCATCAAAATAAAAAGTTGCAAAAATACGAAAACCGACACTTGTTACGCTTTTAGCCCTTTTTCTACTAACCACTAACCCAACCACCTACCTTTAACCCTAGCCTAACCCTTAACCCACAAAGTCCTCTTGATATCTACAAAGGTATAAAAGTTAAAAAGGAGGAGGATTGATTTCTTGGCAAGCCTATGGTAGGAATAAGTTCCATGCCGCTCTCGAGTGATTCACTAAAAATACACCTTCGGCCGAGTGTGAGTGATTTCCCCGTGAGGTATGTGAACTTGTATATAAATAGAATTTTAAAAAGGCATGTTATGCCCAAATAAGTAATTTCTTTTATGAAAAGTTCTAAATAAATCATTACGAATAGGAGTGTAAATAAATAAAAATAAAACCCAAAAAGATCTTGGAAATCCCGACACTCTACGACAAGCCCAAAACCTTCTCTTCTACCTATTCCATTTGGGAGTGTAAGCCACATATTAAAGAGTTTTGCTTGAGGACAAGCAAAAGTTCAAGTGTGGGGGTATTTGATGTGTGTAAAATACAACATATAAATTACATCAAATGAGGCATAAAACTAACCCTTTTTAAGTACTAATATTGGAAAAAGAGTGTTTTTGTCTTCCTTTTGTATTTTCAGGATTAAATGAGCTCAAAAACGCAAAAGAAGCAAAAAGACAGCTAAATCCAACATAAATACAAGAAAAGGAATATTAGTGGACTGCCCGACCCCTCAACGGCACCTTCCAAAGCAAAAAGGAGAAGACAGAAGGCTGAACACGCCCCGTGCTCAGCCAGCACGGGGCCGTGCCCAAGAAGCAGCAGAAAAGACAAATCCATAGAAGCTTCTATTGCCCATCACGGGGCCGTGCTCAGCGGACACGGGGGCGTGTCGAAAGTACAGCAGGCGCATTTATTGTAATTGCGAATTGCAATTAATGAGGAGAGAAATTGTCAGACAGACACGGGGCCGTGTCCACCGGACACGGGGCCGTGTCCAGCACTCTGTTCAGCCTATAAATAGGAGTGCTTGGATTCATTTCATCTCATCCCTTGGCACACCACCTCTCTCACACTTCATCCACCACCATCATCCACCACCATCATCCATTGTCCATCGTAGAGTGTGTGAGTCGTCTCGGGATCCAAGATTGATCGTAAGAGTTCTTGACAATCAAGGCCATGTTTGCCTAAGTCTCTTACATCACTTGGTGAAGACAAAGTGTCTAGTATAATACTTTTTATTTCTAATCTTTTGCACTTTTTATTTGGTTTTGTATTAATGACTTTAATAACTAGTTACTTATGTTGAAGGTGATCTTTCCTTATCGTTTGTCCGTGGTGTCTTGGCATTATTTTACTGTCTATATAAAATAAAGGATTTTCACCATTCATATCTCCACGGTCTATATGGAGGTATGTTGGTTACCTGGTAGGGGGTTAAGGGAACGGTTTGGTAAAGGTCTTGCCATTGTTCAGCGTTTAGAGGTCCTGCAATGGACCTGGGTCAAATTTAGTAGGACCTCCTTCAATACTTCACGGTATTGGATGGCGGGGGTCCAAACTCTTTGATCCCCTCATAAGTTAACTACTATTAATACTATAACCCGGCTATTTAGGACTGTATCCCTGCTGACTCAGACTACTTAGCCGAGGGTAACGTCACCGCCAAAAGCGGGGCCTACCACAATACTGCATTAATAACTTAATTCATTATCTTCCAATAATCCACCCCTTTAGGATTGTATCCCTGCTGACTCAAACTACTGGGGTGATGGTAACGTCACCTTCAAAAGAGGGGCCTACTACAATAACTAAGATAATCTCTTAATTATGTGCAAAAGTGCGGAAATAATCAAAGGTTATACTAGATACGAGTCGGAACCAAGTGATTCATCTTGTCTATCTGTTTTTATTTTTATTTTCAGCATTTTAGTTAGCTTTTAATTTTCTTAGTTTAAAACATTTTTTCTAAACTTTTATTTTGGTTAGACGTTGAGGATAAACCGGTACTAAAAGCTCTTGTGTCCTTGGACGACCTCGGTATCTTACCAACACTATACTACACTCAACGATGGGTGCACTTGCCCATATGTGTGTTTAGTGTCAGTGAAATATCGTGTTTTATAAATTTAAAACTTGGCTTAAATAAGTGTTAAAAAGGGCTTAAAATATACACCTAAAATATACGACACTTACCGCACATCAGTATTGTAAATTAAAGTGCAATTGTCTATTCCTGATAACGTATTACCGAATTTGTCGAAGTAATGATACATATGCACATGTGCATGGATAACTGTTACTCGAAAAAAAAAGTTTTTTTTTTTATGGTAACGAAATATAGCGATTTTTTCAAGAAAAATATAAAAAAAAAAAATTGAGTGTTTTTTTGATTTTTTTTTTAGATTTTATTTTGTGTTCACATTGGTTCTCGTGGTTCTCGCAATAAGGGTGGTTCTCGCATGAACCTTACCCTATATATATATATGGGGGTTGGTTAACGTACAATGCGTACGCTATGAAAATTCCAACATGCGTCTATATTTTTTTATCATGCGTAATTTTGTTTTTTTTCATGTACATGCGAATTTACCTCCCATCTAGAAAACCGCATATTGTATACCCAGAATCCGCATGTTATAATTTCACAGCATACGTTAAGCCTAATTGTATTTTACACTTTCTCTCTCTCTCTCTCTCTATATATATATATATAGAGAGAGAGAGAGAGAGTTTAAAATACAAAGTCTCTTAACGTACGACGGAACACGACCAACAAAATAACATCCGTAATTATGATATAACATGCGTAATTAGGGTAAAAACCAACCTATGCGTGATTTCTTCTTCATGCGCAATTAGGGTTTGAAATTTATAATGTGCGTAATTTACAAATGAACATGTGTAATTAAGTCGCGTACAGTTGCACGTTAAGGAGCTATTGTATATTAACCTTCCCTTGTATATCTATAATCATCACCATAAAATGTTTGAATTGTCTAAAATATAAATTTTAATATATAAATAATAAAAGAAAAGTACATGCTTCATAACATACAAAATATAAATAAATATCATCGAATAAAAGAAAAGTTCATTTTCTGCATAATAATGCTTATTAGAATGAAGCATTAGTAGATAGAGGTTTAAAAAATAGAAATTTTTTGAGGCTGTGGATCACCTAATTCCATACCCGTATTAAATCCGCCATAGCTTTTAAACATGTTTAATCTGATACCCAATAAGATTTCTTGAAAACATTGGACTTTTAATTTTAGTTTGGTGTTCTTTTTTCACATCTTATTGGTTAAGTATGCTAGGTGGTTGTTATTTCTTCTTGGGTGAAGAAAGCTTGAATCCCATAAATGAGTCTAGTTGTGGAAAAAAGGAATAATTGGTGCAGCTGCTGGCCTAAGATGATTTTAGCTTACACTCTTTTGGTTGATCATCTTTTATACTTTCATGTAGATATGATTTTGACTTAAATTGATAGGCCCGTTTCGATCGGTACCCATTTTGGTCCACGTTTGTCTACGACCATCACATCGATCAACCCGACCCACGTCAAATATTACCATTTTGACCTTAACCCGATACAAGGTCTCCCACGAGGTGATTTTGCCATAGTACACATAGAAGACTCAGATTCCACTATGGATATGAATACATATATGTTTATATTCTTACAAAATAGGGGCAATTGAAGTCCCAACTCATATCCCTCTCTTGCATAACTCTACAAATTGAAATTATAGAATCTAAGCTTTAGTTAACCCCTTCTATGTACACATTAAAACAATATATGATAAACGATGTACCTCTCTGTCCCATCTCATTCTTCTTGTAATCCCGGGCCAGCCCGTTTCTTGTTAAGAGGATGGACAGGGAACCTGTCGGTTAACGACTTAACGGAACAACTTCATTTACCTAAACTACCCCCGTTTTATAGAACTTCTCAAGCTTTCATCTGGCAATGTCCATGAAATCAAATGGCCACCGGAATCACCGCTCAAAAGTTGTTTCAAGTCACTTGTGATGTGAAGGGCGGTAACCGAGTGTTTGTGACCCCTTAGCACCTTGCGTAGGACCAACGTGTACTCAGGCACATGACCACCTAACCCTAACCCAAATGTCTGACTTTGACTTTGGGTTTGCATACATTCACTAGAGTTATGAACCATTTGCCAAACCTTGACCGTGCCACTCTGATGACCCGAGACGTACCAGTTGGTTTCCAGCCAATCAGAGAAGCTACAGGTGGCAACAGACAGTATGAAATCAGATGGAAGTTGTGAAGTGTTGACAACTGACAAACAGTCACCGTTTATACTCCAAACCGCAAGCATAATCCCTGCAGCTGTCACGATCTCACCGGTTAACTCGTTCATATGAATTGCTGAAACAGGAGACGAGAACACGGGAAGCTGTCGAATGAAGACCAACGAGCTAAGATCCCATAAGACCACGGTGCAGTCATCTGCACCACTTATGATGACCATGTACCGCTGGCAAATGTGAAGACACGTGATTTTAGCAGAGTGAGCCGAAAGTGATTTTTCCAGTTGTAATGTCCGTGGTGCACGGGGCCCATTGTAGCTACTAACGCGCCAAACACAAACCAACCCATCATCTGCACCGGTGACCAGAACCTGACCATCATGGCTAGCACTGGCACACCGGATCTGGTTCCCACCATGAAGGTTTTCATGGGTTGAAAGAAGCTTATCTTGATCATAGCTCATATATCTCAAACTACGGTCAGGAAAACCCCACGCGACATAAGTAGCGGCGTAGGCACGGGGTTTTAACAGATTGTTGGGACCCACCATGAGAATTTTGTCATTTAATGTAACGATTTGTGCTATGGAAGATGCACTTTTACGAATCTCGTGTGGAACAAGATAATGAGAGTATTTGAGTGGATTGAACGGAACCTTTTTATCTTTCCGCCTCTTCGGGTGGGCCCGTTGAAATAGCTGCTTTGGTGTTTGCCCAAAGTGATTAATTTGAGCCAAAATCGAAGCTTTCATTGCGGGATTAGTAACTGCATCTATGTCCACGCTTCCTTCATATGTGTAATGGTAGAAAACATTCACTGCTTCCTCAGCTGCCTGTCGAAACATAAACTTAAAAATAACGGGGTGCTTTGATAATCATTTATAGTAATTGAGTAAAATGCCATTTTCGTCCCTGAGGTTTGACCAGTTTTGTGACTTTTGTCCAAAGGTTTGTTTTTCAGCATCTGGATCCAAAAGGTTTGAAATCTTGTCCTTTTCATCCAGCCCGTTAACTCCATCCAACTTTTTTCGTTAAGTCAGGGGTAATTTTGTCTTTTTTGTTAACTTAAAGGGCAATTCGGTATTTTAAATACTTGTACATTATGCTAAATGCTTGTATATAAAGTGAAAAAGTACCCCTGATGAAAAAAGACGAAAATACCCCTAACTTAACGAAGAAAAATGGATGGAGTTAACGTGCCAGATGAAAATGACAAGATTTTAAACCTTTTGGATCCAGATGTGGAGAAACAAGCCTTTGGACGAAAGTCGCAAAACTGGCCAAACCTCAAGGACGAAAATGGCATTTTACTCAATAGTAATTTGTTCAAATGTTAACACTCGCCTTCCCACGTTGTTTATAACCGAAAATAAGGTCTATCCAGTGATGCAAATGCTCCGAAACATAATCAGATTCAAGAGCTTCCCTATGCTTTCTAATAAACTCTCTCGCACTACCATTGGCCCAAGGTGGCAACATAACATCTCCGACCTGAAAAAAGCATCGAGTCACGCAACATGTTTGAAAAAATCATTAGCAAGTCTACTGTAATAGACCTTTTCTCCTGATTGTTTCTCTCCGAGGTCAAGATCGAATCGATTTTCCAAGAATTCTGGCATATAAAAGAACTCTGGAATGAGTTCTTTTACGTCAGATGTGTTGCCTCTTCCAGCAGCACTTAACCATGTATCCCCGACACTATTGAAAAGGCGGTCAGCATGGTCAAACTGACCACCCTGCAGCTTTTGATTCTCTGTACTGAATGGTGGCAACCTTAAAAGATAGAAAAGAACAATCCCAGCACTAGAATAGTGAGAACCGTAATGAAATTTCGGAATATCGGGATCGTCCCAGCTTTCAAACCTGCCATAAAGCAGAAAAGATAAAATGGCATCGGGTCAGAGGTAAATTTTGGTACAGGTGCGGTTGGGTTGGTTGAGAACACTTTTGTTGAAAACTTTGTAAAGTACACAAATGTTCCATGTGCTTTACCAAAAGTTTGGATTTGGTCCCTAGCTTTCCAAAAGTACACGGATGGTCCCTATGGTTTGCACTTTGTAACACATTTAGTCCCTAACCAACATATCTAAAGGTTTTAGGATGTCCAAGTTAGGAACTAAATGCATTACAAAGAACCACAGCGACCATTTGTGTACTTTTGAAAACCTAGGGACCAAATCCATAATTTTGGTAAACCACAGGGACCATCCATGTACTTTACTCTAAATAGTTTGTAACATTTGATAACAAAAGTTATATTATTTCAATATAATCTATATATAAAAATGAGTTAGGAGGTTTATATCCACTTAAAGCAAACTTATCTTATTTTACCAGTTTGACCTGTTAGTGATAAAACACAGCCCGAATCAACCCATTCATAAGTAAATAGATCCAACTTCGTATACATAAATTCAACCTTTTCTTGAACTCATCTTCTCCCTCGTCTGTTTGACAGCCCATGGGTTTATTAAGTTTACGGAAAGACTTTTCATCTGTTAAGTCGAGATTTTGACTCTCATAATCAGCTAAAACCCACGGGAAGACTGGATATTGCGTAAGATCACTATACCCACGACCCGCTAGCGTGTTAAGATGCATCAGGTATTGAAAATTAGTAATTTCTCCATTTTGCCACCTCTTGGAGAACGATTTAGCCATTATCTTAAACGCACTTTCGTGTTTCATTGATCCAGATATTGTGGTGTCCAACATGCTGTTTCTAGAAAGATTCATGGCCAACAAATTCTTGAAAACTTCTTCCCGCTCTTTTTTGTGGAAGACGAGAAGATCATTGCATCCATCCATACTGAATATCTCAACAGCAACAGGACGTAACTGGTAATCCCGTTTCAGGATTTCATGAACGCTATTAAGCTTCCACATTCGCCATAAATGAGATATGTTACCACTGTTACTCACTTTTTCTTTTCCCCACACACCACCGGTGTAGACCCAAGCGCGTGCTTCACTGTGCGGTTTTACCATCATATATTGTGAGTCCATACTCAGAGAGAAATCTTTTGTTACACCTAAAGCTTGATCAATAACCGAAAGTTCATCTTCACATTCCTTCTCACATATGCAACCGGATTCATCGATGTAGAAATTCTCTATCACGTATAAACAAAGTTCACCGATAAGAAAGATCCCGTCATGTTTATCAAGACCGACGACTCGTTCACAATTGTATTTGAACTTTATTTTCTCAGCATGTAACAGATACGGTCGAATCAAATACTCCCCGTTGTTACTCAATTCCTTATCCCGTTTACCCTCAGTTGCGCTGATTTCATTGAGTCTTGTTGAAGATAGCTTCTTTGGAGAACTTAAAATGGACGTTTCTTGAATGCTTTCTGATAACGGTGCAGTTGCTAAGCTGGACTTCATACTGAATCCAGCAGCCGAATGAAGACTTTCATCGTTAATGCTACTATCCACATCATTAATGTTGTTCCATCCAACTTTCACACCATCGGATTCCTTAAATATCGATTCGTCATACATTGTGTCGTCAAACGACTCCGCCTTTCTGTCGTTAGACAAAAGATTAGCAAATGGATAAGGACCAGAATCCGAATCGATAACATCAGTTTCGATTTTCTCCTTCTCGATTTCAAAGTTCCCGCTTAAAATGTGTTGGACTGTGTTGACTTTCAGTTTGCACCGCTCCAACTTCTTGCGCATTCTATACGGGCCTTCGATCGGGCAAAGTTGCCACTCGAGGTCATCCCTTGAAAGGGATTTCGGCAACGAGAATATACCTTGTTCGTGTATAAGTTGTTGAAGATGCGTTTGCCACTCACTCTCAGCGTGAAGTACCCAACCGTATTTATCTTGACGAACGACTCGTAATTCAGCCGACATTGTGTCACGAACCGATTCCAATGCCGTTCTCCTTTCGTTAACCTGCTCCCAATGTCTTTGATCCAATTTCATTGAATCTCGTAACTTTCTGCCGATCTCCTTCTTACGACGACCATCCATACCTTTTATCCGTACTCCCGGGAACTTAATGGATCCCGCAACATATTGGACCCACATAATAGCAGCAGATTGTTCCAAAGTTCTATTAACAATTATTTCTGATACATTTAGCCACTCGAAAAACATGGAGACGCCACTGGTAAGAAGAAGGTCAAAACCGCCATGTAAAACATCCAAAACCGGGCCCTGATTTGGTTTTGAGACAAGCAGGTCCTCAAGTGCAGCCCGCCGGTGCACCAGAAGATGCTTGAAGATGTCCACGGCTAAGTTCCGTGCGCTCGGTCTTTGATCATGTAGAAGCGAGATTAAATTTATACAAAGACAACAAGTTAAATCTGTATCGGGATTACTCGGGCAAAATATTACCCTGCTATGCGCGACTAATAACTGTAAAACCGCGCATATGTCCATCACGCCATCTTCTTGTGAACCATTGGTGAATAGTCTCTTTTTTGGCTCGACTTGTAATCCTAATCGTGAAAGAAATTCATCTTCTCCGATTGATAACAAAAACGAAGGAAGGAAACAATGCATTATAACACGGTTCATATTTTTTAAAATGGTGTATACGTATGCATCAAGTTGCTTTGTTCCTCTTTTGATTGACAAAATCCCTTTACCAACAGGAAATGCTTGTTCGATTCTACCGTCTTTATTCGCCAGTTGTAACATCGACAACAAGAACTCAAGTGTTTTCAATACAGAAGACGGTTGAGGAAATGCACCCATATACATACGATCCACTATCAAATAACACAATGCATCTAAATTCAATGACCATCGGGTTTTATCAAGTTTTTTCTCGTCTTCTTCATCGTCACGCAGGAGCCGTCTTTCTAGAAAGTTCATGAGTCTAGTAAGACACAAACCTTGGAAAACCAATACAGAATCAGAATCGACATTCAATGGGACGGTGTCCAAAATGGTTTCAATAAATGGTGTTGCTTTTATCTGTTCAGTTACAAAATCAGCAAGAACTTCCGCCATGAAGTCTAGAATGGCGGTTGCCCCCACATAACACGGACCACCACCATAACCGGAGTCATCCACATCAAGAAGCAGCTTTGGATTAACCGTAGTAAGAGTATTTGTCGGTATTTGCGATGAGAGTTTCAGGTCGGGAGTTGACCCAAATTCGGTCCAAGATACAGAAGATACCACCGAAGGAGAGGCAGTTGATCCTAACCAAGATGGAAAACTGAGAACTTGTGATGGAGAGGGTGCTGACTGTGACTGAAACCGAGAATACGATCTCTCAGATAAAATCGGAGAATCATATATACTTAAAGATGGAGAACCACCCGGTGATCCAGTTGGGCGAACCTTAATCGGAGTGATTTTGAGATCATGAAAATTGAACTTCTTGCTGTCGGTTGGCTGGTCAACTTCTTTTTCAGTTTTGTTGACATCAATGTTGTCGGTATCAATGGGGATGTCTTCAGAACTTTCGCTTCCGTGAACCGGAGGGAAGCTTGTGAGGCTTATGGAGGTTCTAACTGGATCTTCTAGCTCACCTGGCAAGCTGGAAAACGTGTTCTGAGAACTACTACTGTCATCGGCGTCGTTTACGTTTTTGTCTTCGGTCTTTACCGAAAACTCTTTTGCCATCGTCACCGCATGAGCAGCCCTATATCATAGAACATACAAGTTAGATATTATTAAACCAAAGAATGGGCGTATTCTTTCTTAGAGGAGGTAAGACCTGACACATGAGAAATAAAGATCGACACAGCTCCCGATAAACTCAGCTCTTCTACATACAGCAGAAAAAGGAGGACACATTTTGGCAAGGTCAACCATGAACCTAATAACCGATGCCGTAGCGGATGGAGCGGAAGCTTCGCCTCCCATAAGACGGGCGGCATAAGTTTTGTGCATCAAAGCTTCACCCTGAAGATCGCCTGTCATATCGGTGCTTCCATCAACAAGCTCTGCCACAAGGCTGCCGTCAACTTGAGTTTGGATAGACAACCGATCAAATGCCGATTTCGCCATCGCGATTACGGAGTCCAAAAGTTCTAAAAACTTAAAGTCCACGTTATTTCCATCGTTTGGAATAAGGGCATGAAAATCAAGCATGCGAACTTCTGGTAATCGTGGATACACGGGCTTCCCAAATATTAAGCAAAACAGAACGTAATAAATATCGGGAGTATCGTAAAAACTCGGGAGCACCCTCATTAATCCTTGATATCCTCCGTTTGTCCTAAATTTGAAAGCGAATGTAGAAGATGATGTAAGACAAACACCGAGAAGAGTCATGATCCATCTCATACTTGTGGGATGAACACCTTCATCAAGAAAACAAGTTAATAATTTTGATGACACAATCTTATGCCATTGCTCAAGTAGCTCTTCTGATGTAATTTTGACTAAAAGATCGATTAGCATCTCAAGCAGCATATTTCTAACAATAATATGCTTCCCCATTGACTCTCTCAGTATTTGAATCCGTGAGGTCGGTTTTGGGGGGTCAAAGGTCATAATCACAAACCGAACAACATGTTCCATTTCAGAAATGACAAAATCGTCCTCCAAGATAACTCCCAAAAGCACGACTAACTTTTCTAGTACGGGAACCTCAACATCGCCTCTTTGCAGGGTTACAAGCAGATGTTGTACGAGGTTAATTCTTCTCAAAATTGTGAGATTATGATTCCGGTACCAATGCATCGAAACAAGATTCTCGAGAAACCCTAGAAGAGCGATTTGAATGGGGATTTCAGCTGCTACCCAGACAGTCCAGTCCAAAAACACATGCTCAACCATATCTGCATTTGAAAGAACTATGCTATTTGATGTTTCGCGAGGTATGTCGTTATCGAGTTCCAAAATATGGCTAAAAGTGTCTTTTGGCATAGAAAAATCATCCAAGTCTTCATAAGAGGTGGCTGAAAAAACTTCGTCATGAAATTTGGATAAACTAAGCTCATCAAACGTTGTTTCGTTCACCGTCAATGAAGGTGATAAATTATCCTGAATTTCTTCCAACTTTTTGGGTTCCGGAAAAGAAGCCTCACAAGCGGCAATTTGAAAAAAGATCTCAAGTGAACGCATATCGAACATCGACATTCTCGAATGCAGAAAGAGAGCTAGCAAGTGATACCCTCTAAATGCTTGCATGTCTCTAATGTTTTGTGGATTTTGATTAAGTGCGCAAGCGAGCAGCATTAGTGCCGTATGTAGCATGCCACTGGTTTCTGCTACTTCAATTAGGGCTAAGACAACAGCTATTCCACCAATGGGACGCACGGTTTCACCTATTGTACAATGCTTACATACATATACATCACCATGAAGACGTCCAAAGCGTGGTATACCTGAAGATGAAAGATTATTTATCAACTTCAGAAACTTATATGATACAGATTCTATTACCAGTCACAAATTCATAACAGACAGACCTCCAATAGGGGAAGCAGCAGCTGACAATGGATCAACTAAATTGAGCATTGACAATGTTCCGGAAGCCGGAAATGCTTCGGTAGACGTTCCATCGAATGCAAATATAAGTTTCCGTCCAGACAGCTGTAACGACAGGTACCCTAATCTTTCAAAGTCCCAAACGATTCCACTACAATCAGTCCTAGGGTTTCCTTGCTTGTTACCAATCTCACCCCTTTGACTACTGGAAGTCAACGTGAAATCCGTTTCTAAAGAATCTAAAATGGCCATACTACCCCCACGACAAGCCTGGTTAGGAACAAACTGCAAAACATTCGTGTCTTGAAAAAGACCCCTATACCCTCTGCCGAGAATATACATAAAGTATATGGAACCTGGTGTCAATACTTCTTCAAAAAGATAGCAAGACCGTAGCGTCCATGACAAGTCACTAATACGCGCACAAGTTATTGGTGTCCCGATGATTACCTGCAGAGACTTGCCAATTGGAGATGGGGAATACCCTAGTCTTCCCCTGTGTCTAAGCTTCCCGTTAAGATAAACATATGCGACACTAGCCTGGAATAATCCCGGTTTGCCATGAACCACCGCAAGATGATGCCATTGGTCCTCATTTAAGTCTAACCCTGAAAACGTCAAGGAAGAAGAATTGCTGGTTGCAAGGGTCAAAGTTCCATCATCTTGAAGATGAAGTTCTGCGTAAAACGCATCACCACCATCTGTGGCACCAACTGAGAATATGCGTAGAACTTGTGGGCCTGTGGCGATGTTGGTTGTATTTCTTCTAGAAAATACAGGTTCGGAAGATTCTGTGTCTTTCGTGTTCAATTTCAAGAAATTACGATACTGAAACCAACAAGCAAACGAATAACCTGCAGCAGGGGGCCATGATCTCTCTCCTAATGACACGTGTATAGACGCATATCCGATTTTTCTCATATCCATTTCCACAAAGGATGCAAGAGGAACATTTTCTGAAGTTGTGTCTTGCCTAGTAACAATCTTTTCCATCATATTAACAAGAATGTGACCAGGATTCCTCTGTCTCGCTTGAAGAAGACATCTTATAATTGTTTTAAGTTCTGCTGCTGATAACCTGAAACCACCTACATACACTTAGATAAATATTTCAGGGAAAGATGAACAATTGAGATATAATTTCGAAACACATGAGAAAGTTTAACCTATAAGCCCCGAGTACTTCAACAATCTTTAAAGCATGGGAAAGAAGAGAGGATGAACCCGAAAGGAAGGGATGTATTGTCTCCAGAAGAAGTTCCACACAGCCTGAAAAAGAACACATGACAAAATAAGATAAGGTTTGATTTTAAGACCTGCTTATAAATGGGTCAATTCGAGTTATAATTTATATCTAATACATCAATATGGTTAGATAAGGTTATGTTAAAAAGCAAGAGATCAAATTGTTCAAGCAAGTCAAAGTTGCCCAAAATGCATTTTGATGGATAAAAACCATTTTAGATACCAGCAATTAATGCATTTTTAGTTGATAGAATGCCAGCTTTACCCTTGATGCATTTCAGATACCAGTGAAGGGCATATTTTGATAAAGGTAATCAAGGGTATAATGGGAAAGTTAGTAATAATAACCATTTACTTAAAAAGGTGGACAAAAAAATGTGATATGCTAAAAAAAGTAATGTACACAATAAATTTGGATAGGAGAAGCATTTTAATTTCCGACAAAAAGTACAGGTCACACGACTAGCTTCTAGCCTTCGAGTGATACTAAAAAAATGTCTATTTTAAATCAAACCCTTTTGACCCGTTACCAGAACTGCCAGTTTGCAAGAACACATGTCACATACGTAAAGGGAATTAGCTACCTGCAGATGTGAGGTTTTCTTGATTAAAAGGGCCAGCACAAGCAAGCTCTTCAATAAGTTTCAGCAACTCAAGCTGCAGTTTCGGAGAAAAGAGTAACAACGAACGAATCAAAACTTTAAGTGCACCAGCGTTATATATTCTTTCCTTATCCGGAAAAAACGAGCCCGATTGAGTAATTATCGGAAAACTAGCAGACGAATTTCCTACAGCGTTTGTTTCAGGGGTTGAAAAAGGCGGGAGTACAATTTCGAGCGCAAGTTCAAACAGCAGCTGCGTTACTTGCCGTTCACACTCCACACAAATCAAGCCAGACTCTAGTAAAAGATCATAGAAACTGTGAGAAGAGAGAATCGAGTTTAACTTCTCTCGATTAACAGCGTTATTGCACACCCCAGCTGTTGTTACACGCAGTAAGTATGTGAAAACTTTCATGCAAACAGTTAAACGAGACAAATCGCGCAGCCCTTTATTATTCTGGAATCTATGAAGTGTTGTCAAGAGAAGAGAAAATCCAGTGGCTTCACCAAATACTCTTTGAGCAGAAGTATTAGCTCCTAAAACCCGCCATATTGCTCCGAAAACGTCACATTTTGCATCGTCTTGAAGATCGTATTGAGATCCTACAGCACTAGTTACCATCCCGCTCTTTGAAATTTCAACCAGTGTGCTCAGTTCCTCAGAATGAACCTAATGAATATAGAATTATCCGTAAAAATGATTACAGAAGCTTAAAATCAAATGTTCAAAACAGGCAAATATAAAGAGTAAAATGACATTTTCATTCCATAGGTTTGGCCAGTTTTGCAACTTCCGTCCACAGGTTTGTTTTTCCGCATCTGGATCCAAAAGGTTTGAAATTTTGCCATTTTCATCCGGCTCGTTAACTCCATCCATTTTTCTCTATTAAGTCAGGAGTAATTCTGTCATTTTTGTTAACTTAAAGTGCAATTCGGTCTTTTCAGGGGAATTCAATCTTTTTAAATAAAGTTAAAAAGACCGAATTTGCCCTTTAAGTTAGTAAAAATGACGGAAATACCCCTGACTAAACGGAGAAAAATGGATGAAGTTAACGAGTCGGATGAAAATGGCAAGATTTCAGACCTTTTGGATCCAGATGCGGAAAAACAAACCTTTGGACAAGTCACAAAACTTGCCAAACCTTAGGGACGAAAATGGCATTTTACTCAAATATAAAACTTGGCAAACCTGAGCAGAATCTTCAATAATTAAGCATGATAACACGCGCAAAATGCCAGGACGGTGTATATCAGAAACCAAAAACGGAAGAGCAGTGTTAACACCATTAGCAGAACGAAACGTCACCTGATTATGTTCTGCTTTCTTCAATAGATAAAACAAACAATTCCAGGCAACAGAGACAGTGCCAGCGGTTTCAAAAAGAGAGAACTTCCCAAAACCAGAATCCAATAACTTTGGAGATGAAATAATTGCGTTTTTACTGTCTAAATGTTTCTTAAAGCAGCTGGGGATGTTACCATTATCCTCGGGGCCAGAAAGAAACTTGTGCTGCTTGAGATCATCTAATAGAACTTCCAACACACCAACTTCCCGCAAGACCTTTTTGTACCGTTGTTCGAACGATAATAGCTTTATGAAGAATGATAAGATAGTGTGCTTCAGTTCGGATGTTACTTGCTGTTGTAATAAGCAGCAAAGAGCGAGTAATTCTTGTTCGGGTATGCAGTTAACAACTGTTACTGCGTATTCAAGAATCTTAAGAATAATTTCTTGCAAAGAAGACGGAAATCTGCCCATGTTTAGGATCAGTAATGGCACGGTTCGCAACTGCTGACACAACATGTAATTCTCGAGATGACTTGAAAAAATCTTGAACATTCTATTTAGCACTTCTGTCTGTAAATCCCTGCTATCGGCTTTCAAACAAATGTCTTGTAACACTTGGATGGCGTCGATATCTTTCACTTTACAATTGTCTTTTTCCCAACCGTCACGGTCGGAAGACGAAGTTTGTCTCCTGCGATTACCCTTTGGCTTGGTCAACCCAGTATCAACCGGACCCGTTTGAGATAAACTGACTAGAACATCCAGCAGTCTCGACAGTGTCGGTGAGAGACCTTGTGATGATGTACCCTCCGTTGCTGACTCAGCAGTTTCGAAACCGTTATCTTTTGAAAGAACTAACGCAAACTGAACAAGGTACTGATATCCATGCGCATTACGAACATCTTCCCTGAGCCTGATATCACCAGCCTCAGGTCTATATGATAACTCTATGCATTCAAGCAACAAGTCGACAATGCTCATTGTATACGCAGGGTCTCCGGTTTCCAGTTTGAAGTCCTTTACGGTGTTTAGCAGTACTTTCATCTGCAGGGGATTAGTAATTGTATTACATCTGTTGACTTGACGTAACAGAGAGAGAATGTGATCATTACCAGCTGATGCTTCCTTATGTATTTTGCAGTGCTTCCATTGTCATTAGCCATAAGAAGACCAAGTATCTGGATAAATACATAACAATAAAACTATAATAAGACACATCTGTTGATGCTAAAGATACTGATTAGAGTAAAATACCATTTCCGTTCCTCTGAGGTTTTGGCTAGTTTTGCGATTTTCGTCCAAAGGTTTGTTTTTTCGCATCTGGATCATAGTTGTCAATAGCGGCTATAGTGACCGCTATAGCGCACTATGTAGCGAAGCGACCAAGTGTTGCTATTTGGGTCATAGCGACCAATAGCGTGAATAGCGACAGTTAGTTTTTTTTATGTAAATAGCAATTAGATATAGCTATAAAATAGCTGGATTTATAGGTTTTTGTTAAATATACATGTAAAATAGCATATATACCAAGGTATTTTGATATAACATACATATAAAAATTTTCAAAATTCTTTTTCTAGTTTATCGCTATATATAAAACAGCGGTCGCTATTTGTCCCTATTCGCTATGTAGCATATAAGTCCCTTGTCGCTATTCGCTATTAAAAACTATGATCTGGATCCAAAAGGTTTGAAATCTTGCCAATTTCATCCGGCTCGTTTACTCCATCCATTTTTCTCTGTTATGTCAGAGGTATTTCCGTTTTTTTTTTATAACTTAAAGGGCAATTCAGTCTTTTCACTTTATGTAAAAAGACCGAATACCCCTGAAAAAACACCGAATTGCCCTTAAAGTTAATAAAAAAGACGTAAATACCCCTGACTTAACCGAAAAAATGGATGGAGTTAATGAGCCGGATGAAAATGGCAAGATTTCAAACCTTTTGGATCCAGATGCAAAAAACAAACCATTGGACCAAAAACGCAAAACTAGCCAAACCTCAGGGACAAAAATGACATTTTACTCTAATCATTATAACAACCATCGGCTACATTAATTCATTAAGTTCAAAGGACACCTGCATTGCATGTCGGTGGAGCTGAATGTTGTGCAAGGGTACACGACCTTCTTTATATCTTGAACTTAATATCAAAGATCCATTAGCAACCATCTCAAAAAGTAATTGTAGTGATTTGTCTTCAATTAAACTTTGAGCAGCTGCATGATGACTTGCCAAAGCCTTCATAATATGCACAACACTACCTTCTACCTTCAAGAACGAAACCAACTATGTGATAACTTATAGTGTCATATCGATATAGGCAAATATATATGTGATGGCACGTAGCATACCTCAAGCCGTCTGTCTGGACCTGTGTTATCCATGACTTCTGCCTCGTCATCAATCGAAATAACCTCATGCCTTGTATTTTGTCTATCGGGACCCAAAAGGGCATTGAGAATATGAATGAGACAACATAAGATCCCAGAATCAAGGAGAGATTGTTTATCAATAGGCTGCCAACAACATATACAAGTCCCTTATTCGATATCGCTTTAATAGGAGTCTGAATATGATTTTTTTACAGTACAAAATTTATAGTGTGAAAACATATAACAGAATGTACCCCGAATACAAGGTATTCCACTGCCTGCAAAAGATTTGAACCAGGCTGAATTCCATCCTACATAAACGTTCGCATGAATATTACTACAGATTGAACAATTTCATAACTCATCCAATAAAGAAAGAAATTTGAAGGCAAACCTCCGTAACCTCTGAAAAATAGCCTATCAAACTTTTGATCTCCAACGATCTTGCTTTGCTTCTCAATCCTAACTTCTCAATATCTGTAACAAACGCTCTACCCACGACAAAAGAAAATATGTGTGTCTCTACTAACCTGCATAAAACAACACTTATGAAGGTCAGCAAATACTAAAATGTTGCTTTACAGATCTACAAAAGATGTAGATCTGTAATCAGTTGTGCTGCATTAGAATGTTGTTATCATACATGGTAATCAGTTGTGCTAGATTAGAATGTTGCTTTACAGATCTACAAAAGATGTCAATGGTCATGTTCAAGGCCTTTTCTTTCTCCTGCATATACAGATACAATTCATAAACCTGCAATGACAATTTTTACAAAAGAGAAAAACTTGAAAGGTAATTGTGTGCATGAACCTTCTCCGAAGATGATGAACGGAACTCTTCCCAATGTCTCTTAAAATCCAATTCCATTTCATACTTGTCTCTGCCATATCACGGGCTTTACATCAATAATAACTTTTAAAAAATTTAAAATTTGAACAGATCATTAGCATAAATAAGCCTCAGACTGTAAAAACATTCAACGTACTTAGAATATATTTGGAAATATTATATTCTTTCTTACATGTAGTGTAGCAAGTGATGTACATCTTTCTATGTTGCATTTTTCTTCTATTACAACTTTGTAAAATACTATTACCATCGCCACAAGAAAGAAGTGCCCTTCCGATTTTGGTGATTCAACACAGTAATGTACTAATGTTCCATTTCGGTGTCGACATAAAGATTCCATTTTAGTTTAGTATCTTCAAATTTTTAATAGCTTGGTCTAGCTATCCTAACTTTTTACTCTTTAAGTAAAAGGAATTTATAAGTTCTAGCACCAAAATTAACTCATTTGTTAGGCAGTTAATATCGGTGGGATATCGGTTATCAGCCCTCTATAATATCAGTGTCACATATCGGTCCGGTTCCGATATTTGACCAATACTGACAGTTATTTTGGATGCCTTGGTTGATGTGGACTCGAAGGAAGATATCATGGTTTACGACTAGATCATGTTTCAAATATAGGCACTTTTGAGTTTTGACTTTTAATATTACTACTAATATTATAAATGTTTTACGTTTTATATATGTATATATATAAATTCTGCATGATAATAAAATTACCGACATCCCACTGGGATAACCTATATCTCAAATATCGGCCCTTGACCGATATTTGATTTTGGTCGGCTTGCATAGCTCATTTGACTTTAATAAGTCAGACATGGACTTTCTTTTGGCCTATAGTATTTTCTTTTTTCCTCTTTTATTCAGGCTAGCTAGCGGCTTTTTTGCGCCTTGAGTGCGCCTCTCGCGACAACTTAAAAGCTAATAATATCTATCTCTTAAACCCTCAAACCATTCCAAGTGGTACTTGAAGCCATTCACAAGTTAAAAGAATCCCATCTTACGCTAAAAAACAATACAATACAATACAAAATCTCATGATGAGCAATCTACACATTAATAAAACACAAAAGAACCTAACCTTGAAGAAGATGACAAAAAGTAATTGTCCGTTGAAGACCTCGCATTATCATTATCATTGCAAAATGGCGATGGAGAAGCAGATGACGGTGACGTCGATGACGATGATGATGAAGGAGATGATGCAGACGCTGTTGACCGTACCTTCTCCTTGAAGTCTTTAATCAATGTTATCCATTTCATCGTTCAATTTCCCCAAAATCAAACAGTTTTTTTGATCGGACCAAGTGAATTAGGGTTTCGATTTGGAAGATGAACATGAGAATTGGAAATTGAAGGATCTGAGAGGATAATGTTGGTTGAAAAATGTTGATCGGTCTGTATATTCAAATTACAATGCGTTGATTTCTGAGATTGATTTTTATTTTTTTGTGCCCTATGTATGTATGTATGTATGTATGTATGTATGTATGTATGTATGTATGTATGTATGTATGTATGTATGTATGTATGTATGTATGTTCCTTTGTTTCTCGCTTTGCAAATTGCATTCTTCTCTGAAACCTTGATTTCTGGCTGGGAAGAAAGTGCTAAACCCTTTTGAATTTGTATTTCTTCATGTTCTTGATAATTTTGAAAGGGGATGAAGCAGGGAAGCTATTTTGGACCTTTAGGTATGCAACAATCACAATTTAAGTCCATGTATTATCATCTCATCTTTTGCATTAATGTTTTGACTTTGTAAACGAATCGAGCGTTCAGTAAACAGTTCGTGAACCGTTCGACGAGAAGTTCGTTCGTTTAATTAATTAATGAACGAACATGAATAAGAAATGTCATTCGGTTAGTTAAATAAACGAACGTGAACAAATGTCTCGTTCGTGAACGTTCGGTAATGTGTTCGTGAACATTCGTTCATGTTCATTTGTCTATGTTGTTCATTAAAGATCTTTTAGCATTTATTTATTTTGTCTAAACTTTTTATATTCTTTAATTCTTATTTATCTCATTACCCAAACAAATGTTTGTTCCTTTGCTCGAGATTAAAGGTTAATCTTCAAAAAAGTTGTGTCTATGGCTCGGGTGTGGGAGAACAAGAGGTGCAAAGCATGGCCGAGTTGATTCATTGCAAAGCTGGTACGTTCCCGTTTACTTTTCTAGGCCTCCCTTTAGGGGCGAATATGAAGAGGGTTAAATTTTGGAAGCCTATAATAGACAAGTTTAACTCCAAACTTTCCGGGTGGAAAGCGAAAAACCTTTCTTTGGCGGGTCGGGCGACTCTTGCCAAAGCGGTCCTTGGTGCCCTCCCAAACTATTACTTCTCCCTGTTTAGAGCCCCTTTGAGCGTGATTAACTCGTTGGAGAAAATTAGAAGAAATTTTGTCTGGGGAAATAAACTTGGAGGCAAAAACATCAAATGGATTGCGTGGGACAAGATGGTTAGACCTAAACGTCATGGTGGCTTGGGGATTGGGGATATTCGTAGTTTGAATCTTGCGCTCATCGCCAAATGGTGGTGGAAATATAAAACCAATAAATCGGCCCTTTGGGTGAAGGTGATTAATGCTATTCACTAAAAAAAACGGGTTCCTTTCTTTCCCGCTCAACAAAAGTGTTGTTGGTATATGGAAGGATATTGTTTTGGTTGACAAAGATTTTTCGAGTTTCAACCTCTCCCTAAAGTCAAACTTGAAAGGCGTGGTTGGTTCGGGTAAAAATATTTATTTTTGGATTGATAATTGGCTGGATTTTGGGCCCCTTATGGATAGATTCAAAGAGCTTTTTAAGCTGGTTGAAAACAAATTTGCAACAATAAGTGATTATTTGGAGGGTAATCAAGTTAAATGGGATCAAAACTGGGCTCGGGTACCGTCAGGTGGGCCTGAATCGCAGCAGTTGGCAGCCCTTATGCAGGTTTTATCTTCTGTTTCCTTCTCGCAAAAACAAGATGTTTGGGTTTGGAAAGGGTCGGATTCGGATCCTCTTTCAGTTGCGAGGTTACGGGCCAAAATTCATGACTTTAATAGTCAAAATTGTAGCCGGCGGCCATATTGGAATTCTTGGGTCCCCCCAAAGATGAATATATTTTTTTTGGAGGGCATCCATGAATAGGATTCCATCCAAGATGGGGCTTTCGTATAGAGGCGTTGTGTTGGGAGATGTGTTATGTTCCAGGTGCGCCATAAGAGAAGAGACAGTTAATCACATTTTGTGGGATTGCTTATTTGCAAAATCAGTTTGGTGGTCTATTTTCAATTGGATAAAGCTTCCTTTTCCGGAGCAGCCGACTACGGTTCAAGAGATTTTGGCGAATGCGGTTGAGATGAATGGTTCAAAGACTTGGAAGAAATTAATAGGGGTCGTGATTCAAGTTACGGCGTGGGAGATATGGAAAGCGCGAAATGAAAAAACTTTCAACGAGCGGCAAATTCATTTCAATTGAACGGCCGATTCTATAAAAGAAAATGTCTTTCTTTTTGTTACAGGTAGATCAAATTTTTGTAATTTTGAGTGGGAAAGGTGGATCGATTTTAACATTCGTGATGTAATTTTGTAATCTTGGATCCCAGTTTCTTGCTGGCCCGTTTTCTATATTTTATATAGAAGTTTTTGCCGTTTAAAAAAAATAAAATAGGAAACCTTATCTCCACCTTGTTTACGCACAGTTCCACTTTCCTTCTCATTATTCACATCGAAAAATACTATCGACTTTCGTTCAATGGTTAAGTCTTCAAGGTCTAGCACTGCTCCCTCTCACTATCCACCTCTAGCCACCAACGTCTTCGCCGATTTTATCTGTGTTCGAGAATACGTTCATTTCCTTAATGAACAAACACGAATAAAAAATCTCGTTCGGTAAGTGTTCATGAACCGTTCATGAACACATTATACCCTTAACGAACGAACACGAACAAGGTCTTGTTTGTGTTCGTGTGGTTCGTTTACAGCCCTACTTTTGATGTTTCATGGCATTTTGAAAAGGGTGACGTGAACATAAAATTTGGATGTTAATGTACGACTAACCCATTTAATAGAGACGCATTCCTCTTAAATAGGGGTGTTTTTTCAGATTTTATCGGGTTTCTGGTCTTTCAGGTTGGGTTGTTCGGCTTTTTTTTTGCTAGGAAAAAGTAACCCAATAACCGACCCATTTAAAGTTCGGATTAGTCGGGTTCAGGTTAGTTCAGGTCGGGTTGTTTGGTCTTCGGGTTTAGATGTAAAATGAAAACATATGTTTTTTTTTTCAAAATTATATTGCTATAAAAAATATCATCGAAATTCAAAAATCATTTAAGAATATGATACTGTAATGTTCAAAAGTTTCAAAACTTAATGTTCCAAATACTAAAGCCTCCAAACCAAAATACATCCATAAAAAACAATAGATATTCAAATTTGTTTTTGTATGAGAAAACGTGACCCGATAACCTGTGACATTTGTGCCTTTCAATCATTGTACAATTCTGAACAATTTCGTATTCAATGAAACCACGTGTTTTATATTCCGGGATTGTATAATTACATGTGACATTTGCACGTTTTAGTCCTTGTACAATTTCAAACTCTCAAAAGCTTTTCTGAAAGTTATACGTAAACTATTACGCAAACGTAATCAGTTTAACCCGACGTACACTCCAGAACAAGAACATAAGCTAAACATACCCTAAATACCCTTTACATAACATAGATATAAGTTTTGAAGGGTTCGGTATGGCAAAAACATGCTTATTCGAGCTCAGGGACTATTTGCGACAAACTGTGAAAGTCTGTCGATTCTCGTATTTATGAATACGGACCATGTACACACATCCAAAAATTTTTGTAATCGTTAAAATCTTGTATTTTATTGATAAGAATGCAAAAATATCAATCGTTGCGCAATTTCGGTTATTTTCGTGTTCGTTATAGCGTTTGTCGTAAATAAACGAAAAACGTAACCGTACAACCGAACGAACCGACATCCATGACATTTTCGGGTAAAATCCAAGTTACATATGCCTTAACACCTTTATAGAGCCTAAATATTAGGTTAACGGGTGTTAAAAGTGTCAAAATGCGACAAAACAAGTGCAGGGACAAAAACTGCCAAAAGTCAAACTTTTTCAGGTGGTTGGCTCCCGCGCGTCGCGCCAGGTGAGGAGGTTACCTGGCGAGTGTCGCCTGAGAATGCCAGTATCAGAATTTCCAAACAGCCCCTAGATTTCATTGCTTGGAGCCCAAGAACTCGATTTTTCATGGTTTCTTCCATCTTGTGACATGTGTTTAAGCTTCCCTAAGATCATGCCAACACATGGGACATGTGTGATGATCTTGTGGCTCCCAAAACACTATAAATAGCAATCTTAATTCACCTCATTCTTTGCTCATTTCATCTCTTCTTTATATCTGCTCAAAATTAGAGTTTTGTTTCTCTTTAGAGGCCTCCTACTGAGTTTCTTATCTTCCTAGAACATAAGTAAGTGTTCTTCCTTAGTCTTGTTCATTATTTTAGCTTGTTTTGAGCCAAAAGTCAAACAATTTAACTTTCTGTTTGACTTTCGGTTCTGAACTTAATTGGTCAACTCAAAGTTTAGTTGAACTTTGCAACGTGATCGTAATCACGAAGGTTATAATCCCTTGCGATTGCACCTTCTGATTACCACGTTTACTAGTCGAAGTGACGAGTCAAAGTTTCGGTCAAGGATGCACATAATGTGCATTTTACAACGAAACTATTTTCGGGTATCAAAACACTAAGTTTTGATACCAAATCGGTTTTTATAACTTAGTTAGACATGTTTTGACATGTCTAACTCGTCACTTCAAGTTTAGTGCTTATTTAGGGTCGTAAGTCGAGCGATCTTGACCATCGCTTTTACTTTCGAATTCGACCAGTTTGGTCGATCTTAGGATCCGACCAAACACATATTTGTGACCATAGTTGTATAGGGAATAACCTACTGAGGTTATACCTTATGGTCATGTCGTTTGGTTAGTGTTATGATAAGTCGCTCTTATGCTCTTTAAAAATGACCAAAATGCCCTTTTGTGCATAAATCCATTTTAAACATATGTAACCCAATTTTTAACATGTAAACTGATGTTACAACATTATTAAACATGTTTTGGCATATAAGACTTATCATAGGTCATATTTAACCATCTGATCACATATTTATGCAAATGACTCGTTAAAGTAGCGTAAACTATCTTAACGAGTCATAACGGGTCAAAAGCACTTAGGATCATTTTCAAATCAGAATGTTGAGTTTATTAAACCATATCAAATGAGTTCCAACACTCATTTGGTTTATAAGACTTCATTCTATCCAATCCGCCGATTAAAGTCCCGTTACACTAACATAGTTATCCGACACGTTAGGACGCACTTGAGCTTTGTTTCTTCTATTGATCAAGGACACTTTTGCAATCCCAAATGAGTACATAGTTCCCCTCTTTTATGCTTTCAAACGTTTTGGGGTGACTCATATGTGCCAAACTACTTTTCAAGTTTTCAAAAACAAAGTCGATGGTTTATATAAACACTACGATTTCAATAATATGACGAACTTGTTGGTGCGTTATCCATAACACGAATTACATTCATTAGCTTTGGCCGAGCCGACCAGTAGTATGTTATGGTATCATAGGACTAACAATCCCGTTACCAGACTGTCCACTGGATTTGGTGGATAGTTTGGGGAACGACAGAAACTGTTTATTTTAACAAACCCTTTAGTGGTTTGTTAGTCGATTTAAAGAGACCCTTTGGTGGTCTATGTCACACCCCGACCACGTAGAACATACAAAACGTGGCGGAAATGTCGGGGAGTGTTGTAACAGAATTAATTGTTTCAAATCCATGGCAATTGAAGTTTCGTTTTATTGATTAAAAGTGTTACAATGTCTTAACAAACAAGGAAATACAACATAATTAACTAGTCTTGCATCTTTTATTGTCACTAAAGCCCAAGTCTGCCTATGTGTATCTTGATCATCTTATGCAACAGCTCCTGAAAAACACATGTGAAAATAGGTACGTCAGCATAAAAATGCCTGTGAGATACATAGGTTTTGTGAAAATGAGATTCATGACTTATGTTTGAGAAAATGTTTAGTCATGAACCTTGTAATTTGCTTTGTCTTGTAAATCATTTGAAAAACAATGAGTTCAGATGATATGTATAAATAAGTGAATAATGTATGGTTAAATGAATAACCATGTAAACTGAGTTTGTATAAGATAAGTTGCTTGTAAAACAATGTATTGTGAAAAATATGTTATTTGTATAAAATGTTATATGTATCAAACTGAAATGATTCAAATAACGCTATGATATGTAATACCATACAAACACTTATATATAGGAAGTACCAGCGGCGTATCCACCATGCTTGTATCATATTACACACACATCGTTACTTAATCAAACCAAACCAAACAATGTAAAATGTCTATGTTTAAATCAATTGTCAAATGTATTGAATAATATGTCAAAGTATTCATGTCAAGATGTAAATCATGTCAAAATGTCTATGTCAAATATCCATGTCAAATGTCTATGTCAAATATCCATGTCAAATGTCTATGTCAAATATCCATGTCAAATGTCTATGTCAAATATCCATGTATGGCAAGTGAAATGTCTCAACTAAACCATATGCACAAAAACAAAGTATTGAAGTAAAACTTGGTTTAAATCAAAGTTATGTTTTGTGGGAAATACATGATCAAATGTCAATCATGTTAAAATGTCTATGTCGAAATGTCTATGTCAAATGTCTATGTCAAAATGTCATGTAAAACGATGTACTAAGTAATGCACACAATGGCAATACATAGCATGAAATGTAATGAAATCATGTACTATAATGTACTAACGAACATAGCAGTATATGATGTGAAAACAGGAAAGCAGGAAAGTAACAAGTAGGCACATGTGTTCCACCCCAAAACAGTTTGGAAAACAGTAAAAGAGGGGTCTATGTACTCACTTGAGATTGCTCAGAAGTCCTAGGATAACCACCAAGCAAAGCTAGAGATCACGGAATCAAACGGCACCTACTATAGGTAACTACATTAATAAACCGGACCTAAATCGGAAGATCGGGTAGCATTAGGGTTTGTAAACCAAACGAGTGTAGAGACTCGTGTCATTTGGTTTAACAAAGCCTACATACTAAATGAAACTTAACCTAAGTGTTTACGACCCATTACGACCCGTTTAGGTAGCTTATGCTACTTTAACGCGTCGTTCGCGTGAAACGCGTTCGGACCGCCTAACTAGTCCTATGACAAGTGTTATATGCCTAAACATGTTACATAATCAGTTATGTGACAAAGGTTTAGGTTACATATGCTTAATTACCAATTATACATGAAAAGGGTATTCTGGTAATTTACCTAAGGCATATAAACTACCTATCATACAACTACTTAAACGATGTGACCATAGGGTATAACCTCGGAAGGTTATGCCCTATACTAGGGTCACCTAATGTATTTGGTCGGATCCTAATGATCGACCAAACTGGGTCGGGTTCGAAGGTATAGGCGATTTATTAGATCGCCTACCCTACGACCCTAGACAACGTGGTAATCAGTGGGCATAGTCCCAAGGGACTATAACCAACGTGATTACACTCACGTTGCGAAGTTCAGACGAACTTCGCATTGACCATTACTGGTCAACGCTGAAAGTCAAACAAAGTTTGACTTTCTGACTCGAAAAGCAATAAAATAAGGAAAAGAACGAAAGAATACTTACGAAGGGTCCCCGAATGCTAAACTCGATTCAAAAATCTCAGGTATGAAACAAATGTTTCAACTTAGAGTTTCTCAAATCAAGTTTCTAGTGATTTTTAGCAATGGGGGTGGTTGGGTATTTATAGGAATACCCGAACCGTTAAGATCGCTTGTCGAATATCGTGCCATGATCCAACCCGTACACTTGTCGGAAACTCATGGTGACTAAATTGGCCACTCACCATAGGGTATCAACATGTGGCAAGGGATGAAGGAGTGGAGAACAGCTGTTAACAGCTGTTAATACGTCGAATCTGGTCCCGAATGCGAAAACTGAGTTTCTGCATGTTTTCTGCCCAGAATAGGCAGTCGCGTAGCGCGACTGGTAAGGCTACATGCAGTGGCGCTACGCCACTGCCCCCTTGTTTCAGCAAACTTTCAAAATTGGCAGAAATGGTCCCTGCAGCCCGTTTAAGCGATTTTCGATGCGTTTGAACCCCGTTAACCTCATTTCAAGGCTCTAAAATGAAGTTAAAGTATAGGGAACTCAAAACATGCTCAAAAATATCTTGGATGTCGGTTCGTTTGGCCGTACGATCGCGATGTTCGCTTAATTACGACGAAATGCGCATAAGCGCGAAAAACGAACCAAATGACGCGACGAATGGATTTTTCTTAAGGCGAACACTAAAATATAATGTAGTCATGCTTTCATAAATTCTTGGATGTCCGGATGTATTCAGAACGTAAGTTATGCGCGAAAATGCAAACTTGTGCACTTTTTGACACTTTTAGTCCCTGAATGACCCAAAAGTTTATTTTAGCACACCGAACCCCTCAAAGCCTATTTCTAAGCTATGTAAAGGATATTTATGGTATGTTTAACTTATGGTCATGTTCCGGAAGGTCTGTTACAGTTCAAATTGGCATACTTTCGCAGTTTGTCAAATTTAGTCCCTGTAAGCGATTAAACTTTGATTTCACCACACCAAACCTTCCAAAACTTATATCTAAGTTATGTAAAGGTTATTTAAGGTATGTTAAGCCTATTTCACTATTCCGGAGTGTTCGTTGCATTAAACTGGTTATATTTACGCATTAGTGCGTGTATAACCTTCCAGAAAGCGATTTAGAGCTTGAAATCGAACATGAGTTGATATGTGCAAAAGATACACATATTTATACAAGTCCAAAGTATGAAATACATTATTTCATTGGTTTGGCATTTGTTTGATGGTTGAAATGACACAGGTGTTACAGTCTAGATGAGTCACACAGGTTTGAATGTATTCATTAAAGAGCGACCAAAAGTTTTCACAATTAAAACACGGACGAATGGTTTATAACACGGACGATTGGTTTATAACACGGACGATTGGTTTATAACATGGACGAATGGTTTATAACACGGACAATTGGTAAGTGATTTAGATAATGAGACGGGTGTAATGTGATAAAACATGGTGGATACGCCGCTAGTACTTCCTATATATAAGTGCTTTTATTGTATTACATACCGTAGCGTTATCCGAATCACTTGGACAAATGTTTTCAAACGATGTCACGCAACGATTTTCACTTAAATATATAAAGCATACGAAGTTTTCTTTTAAATCGATTTACTACTCGGTTTTACAAAAGAAATGTTTTGGTCAAGATTCATGGCAACAAGGTTTTCACAAACATAAACCAACATGTTTTAGTTGGTTAATCATATTGCAATATCAAACACTTTTTGATACAAGGTTTTCACTTATCGACTCTCGTAGTCGGGCGAGGTATTGCAATATGTGTCGAAGCCATGAATTTGAAACACTCACAAAACCTATGTACTCGCCAGCTTTTTATGCTGACTCTCTTTTCACATATGTTTCAGGGGCCAATGTTTGATGTTTGATGTTTTGATGCATGCTTCATGTAGGATGGACGCGGGCCTTAGTGACTATAAAATATGAAAGACAATTGTAGTGTTTATTTGTTTCTATTTCCAAGACAATCTAACATATTAATAAAATAAAACGAAACTTTAAATACCATGTGTTGTGAAACAATAGTTCTGTGACATGACTCCCCGACGTTTTCACCGTGGTTTGTTGTTTTACGCGGCCAGGGTGTTACAGGAAGATTGGTATCAGAACCATGGTTATAGGGAATTAGGTTATTAGTAATACTTTGACCTAGACTATAACCTTTCTAGGACCCTAACACAAGTTATCTTGTGTTTAGATCTTAAAACAATACCATCACCTATCCTTAGGTGATTACCAAAACAAGTACACAAATTTCGAATCCGTTTTGAAAATCAATCATCTACTACTCGTAGATGATTTGTTTTTAAGGCTTTACGCCTTCAAAGTTCTCAAAATCTCGTCAAAGTTTGGCTCTTATTAATGTGAACACGTGCAATTTGAAAGGGTGGGTGCATGCACCCCGAGTTTTCTATCTAAGGCTAGAGTGTTCATACAAATCCGCATTATCGGACCAGTCATTCTTACCTGGGAACTCTTGGGGTGAGTGTCCACTTATAGGCAAAAGCATGTCTTCGTGATACATTATAAAGACCAATTTACTTTGATTAGTCAGTATGTGTTGTTTGTTTTAAGTAACGAACGAATGACCACCATCTTATGTTTCGTCGATATTTTAATGTCACGGCCCCCGTCCCGGTTTTACCCGGTCTAGAAGCCGCGGGACAGAAACCCGTGGTATTGGTGTTAAATTTGGCAGCGGAAATATTGACAGGATCGTTTAACTAAAAATGCCCAATTATTTTATTTCACTTTTTTGGGACAAACCCCGTAATTTACAATAAAGGAATTTCATGGGGGAAATTCCCAGTTTACAAGAAAACATGTTTATTTATTTACTGGCCAATTTATCCAAGCTGGTAGTGCTATGCGGCACTTTTCCTGGTTCACAGTAAATCACCTGAAACATGTTTAAAAAGATTTTATCAGCGGGGAAATACTTGCGAGTCATTCAATTTGCACAAAACGACACATTGTTATAAATCACAGTATTAAGAGCGATTACAATGTTTATATCAACCAATTACCCCAAATCAGTATTTGTCACTCGACCGGATCTGTGACTATGGTCATATCACCCATTGGCTAACCCGTTGTCCAATGATGAAGATTATCAAGTAATGTATACAAAACCCCACATACCGGCAGTAATTGAAGAATACAAAGACTTAATCCCTGTAATTATAACTTTGAAAACAAGTAGGGTTTTGAAAGCATTTAATAAAAATAGAATGACTCACATTGCAAGTTTAGTTGGACAGAACTTTGCCTACGGATTTAGCCTCGTAACCTAGTTAAATAACAATGCACACGAAACTAGGTTAGTAACTTAATACAACATTTACGATAAGCTCACGAAATCAAAACCCTCACGGCGAATGACAAAGTATAGCCCTGATTCGGGCAGCACTTAAACATCCATCGGATCGGTTTCAATCGATCGGACATTGTATAGTAGCAGTGATCGAGTTAATACCCCGTAATTGTAGCAGCGTTTCCCTACTTCGAACGTAAATTTTAAGCAGAAAGATAGTGATTTTGATGATTTTCTCAAGCACAGACGAAATGCTCATGCACGTCCCATATATAGCCAAAATTTGAGTTTTTCGCGGCCCGCGTAAACTCTAATAGCATCTTACCCGGCCCGCGAGGGCCACCCTAGCTACGGCTAGGGCTGCCGTGTCATGCCGTAGGTCTGCCACGTGTTAGACACGTGTCCTAAAGGTTATCCGGAACATTTCCCAGCTGTCGCGCCCCGCGTAAGCTTCCCTTAAAGCTTACGCGGCCCGCGAGCTATCAATAAAATTGAATTTCTTGGTTTTTCATGAGAATTAGGGTTTTAAGGGTCCGGGTTTCCACTTACGGAGTGTTTTAGGACAATTTCGTGTAGGTCCTTACATCCTCCCCACCTTATTTAAAATCTCGTCCTCTAGATTTACTGAAATAGGTAAGGATACTTCCGCTTCATTTCCGATTCTAGTTCCCAGGTATACTCAGGTCCTCTTTTTGAATTCCACTTTACTTGACTAGCACCAGTCTCTTGTGCTTAAGGAATTTGACCTTTCTGTCCTCTATTTGGAGTGGTTTCTCAACAAATTTCAACTTTTCATTTACCTCGATGTCTTGAAGAGGTATTACCAGGGATTCATCATATAGACATTTCTTGAGTTTGGATATATGAAACACGTCATGTACCCCAGCTAGCTCTTCTGGTAGTTGTAAGCGATAGGCAACTGGTCCTATCCGCTGGATCACTCGGAATGGTCCTATGTACCTTGGACTTAGCTTTCCTTTCCTTTCTTACCGAATCGAACGATTCCTTTCCAAGGAGAAACTTTCAAGAGTACCTTGTCTCCAACCTGGAATTCTAACGGCTTACGTCAATTGTCTGCATAACTCTTTTGGAGATCTCGAGCTGTTTTCAGTCTTTCTTTGATCTGAGTTATTTTGTCGGTGGTTTCTTGCACAATTTCGGGACCTGATAATTGGGCTTCTCCTATTTCTGCCCAACATACGGGAGTTCGACATTTCCGTCCATACAATGCTTCGAACGGAGCAGCCTCGATGCTGGCATGATAACTATTGTTATAGGAGAATTCGATTAAGGGTAGATGGTCATCCCAGTTTCCACCAAAATCTATGACACATGCCCTGAGCATGTCTTCCAGGGTTTGGATCGTCCTTTCACTTTGTCCGTCTGTTTGGGGATGGTATGCAGTACTTAAATTCAGTCGGGTCCCCATTGTTTCTTGGAAACTTGTCCAGAAATGCGAAGTGAAACGACTATCCCTATCCGATACTATGGAGAGTGGGACTCCATGTAAAGATACTACCTCGTCTACGTATAACTTTGCTAATCTTTCCATGCTAAAGGTTTCCTTCATTGGTAGGAAATGAGCTGATTTGGTTAATCGGTCCACAATTACCCAAATCGCGTCGTTACCTTTCCTAGTTTTGGGTAATTTAGTAACAAAGTCCATTGTTATTAGTTCCCATTTCCATACAGGCATTTCTAATAGTTGGAGTAACCCTGAAGGTTTCTGGTGCTCTGCTTTAACTTGTGAACAAGTTAGACACTTAGAGACATATCCAGCTATGTCCTTTTTCATTCCTATCCACCAGAAGTTATTTCTTAAATCTTGGTACATCTTATTGTTACCAGGGTGCATGGTATATCTAGATTTATGGGCTTCCTCTAAAATTTTATCTCTTAAATTTCCTTGCTTAGGTACCCAAATCCTTTTCTTATGGAATTTCCAAATTCCATCAGTCCCTTGTTCTAGTTCCTTTATTCGTCCTTTTATTCCTTCAGCATCATCCTTGATTGCTGTTTCCTGAACATTCTTTAGTTGTTCCATTAAATCTAATTGTAGATTTAATCTAAGAGCACGAACTTTCCTTTGTTTCTCATGGTACTTACGACTTAGGGCATCTGCTACTATATTCGCCTTTCCTTCGTGATATTGAATATCACAGTCGTAGTCACTTAGAATTTCCATCCATCTCCTTTGCCTCATATTTAATTCTTTTTGCCCAAATATGTATCTTAAGCTCTTATGATCTGTATAGACGGTAAAGTTACTTCCATACAGATAATGTCTCTAAATATTAAGGGCAAAAATGATTGCTCCTAATTCTAAGTCATGAGTTGTATAATTCTCCTCGTGCTTTTTCAATTGCCTTGAGGCATATGCAATTACCTTTTTGCATTGCATCAGCACACATCCTAATCCTAGCTTAGAAGCGTCACAATAGACTTCAAAATCTTCTGTCCCTTCAGGTAAGGCAAGAATTGGGGCGTTTGTTAACCTTTGCTTTAAAATCTTAAAGGCCTCTTCTTGCTTGGGTCCCCATTCAAACTTAACTGTTTTACAGGTTAACTTAGTTAATGGAACAACTATTTTAGAAAAGTCTCTTGTGAAGCGCCTGTAATACCCAGCTAATCCTAGAAAACTTCTAACTTCGGTAGCTGAATGCGGGACCTTCCACTTGGTGATCGCTTCTATTTTGGATGGATCTACGTGAATACCTTCGTGATTCACCATGTGTCCTAAAAATTGCACCTCCTGTAGCCAAAATTCACACTTCGAGAATTTGGGGTAAAGCTTTTCCTTTCTTAACAGAGTTAAGAGTGCATGTAGGTGCTCACAGTGTTCATCCTGACTTTTGGAATAAATAAGTATATCGTCAATAAAGACAATTACAAATTTATCCAAATACGGCTTACAGATTCTATTCATCATGTCCATAAATGTTGCAGGAGCATTTGTTAATCCAAAGGGCATAACTGTAAACTCGTAGTGACCATACCTAGTTCTGAAAGTAGTTTTAGGTATGTCTTCTTCCTGTACCTTCAGCTGATGGTATCCGCAGCGCAAGTCTATCTTAGAAAAATATCTAACTCCCTGAAGTTGATCAAAAAGATCATCAATCCTAGGTAATGGGTATCGATTCTTAATTGTAACCTTATTCAATTCCCTATAATCGATACACATTCGCATCGATCCATCCTTCTTTTTCACAAACAACACTGGTGCTCCCCAAGGGGATGAACTAGGTTGTATGAATCCTTTGCTTAATAATTCATCTAATTGCTTTTTCAATTCTAACATTTCAGTGGGTGCTAACCGATAGGGTGCCTTGGCTATCGGTGTAGTTCAAGGAATTAGATGAATTCTAAACTCCACTTCCCTATTGGGTGGTAATCCCGGTACCTCTTCGGGGAAAACATCTGGGTATTCTGACACTACTGGGATTTCCTTAAATTCCTTACCTTTAGTGTTAATGATTACCGAAATCATATACACTATTCCTTGTTTTCGTTCATAACTAGCAACTTTCATTAATGAAATGAACTTCATTGGTTTACGTGGCTTATCTCCTGAAATCAAAATTACTTCTCCTGCGGGTGTATGAATTTCTATGGAATTTTTATCACAGAGGATTCGAGCATGGTTGACTACTAACCAATCCATTCCTAGCACGACATCGAATCCAGCTAAATTCATAGGTAATAGGTTTGCAGAAAATTTATGGCCTGAGAGTTCTATCTTTCCTTCTTGTAAAACCTTATCTATTTTAACAGAATTGCCATCTGCCGTTTCTACTGTAAAAACTTGCCTAAGTTTAGTTAAGGGTTGCTTAAGAGCTTGGCATAAGGAAGTATTTATAAAACTTTGGTTTGCACCAGAGTCAAATAATACTTTTGCATAAACATCGTGTACCAGAAACGTACCAGCTATCACATCGGGGATCAGATCTGCTTCTTGCGTGGTCAGCTGAAAGGCTCTTGCGTTCTTCTTGTTAGTTCCTTCAACAGGTTTGGCCTTGTTATCAGCCGGTTTGACCAGTTTAGGGCAGTCGGGCCCGAAACCTATTTCGCCACAGTTGTAGCAGATTACGAACTTTTTCCTGCATTCCTCTTCTCGGTGGCCTGGTCTCTTGCAGAAATTACAATTTTCATTATATTTTCCAAAATGTTTCCTTTTACAATTCCTGCAGAATGGCGGGGTGGAAGATTGTCCAGGTCCCTTTTTCTTGAAATTATTACTGTTATTACCCACACGAAATCCTTGGGTAATCTTTTGGGCTAATTCTTTTTTCTTATTCTCTTCTCTTGTACGAACCAGCCCGTCGGTTAAAGTATTTGCCAATTCAATCGCATCGTCAATTGTGCGGGGTCTCGCAGCTTTGACGATATCACGAATCTCGCTGATTAAACCCCAAATATAGTGTGAAATAAGTACCGGTTCTGGCGAGGCTAGAGTTGGTACAATTCTGGCATACTCGAAGAATTTTGAAGTATATACTCGACAGTCTACATCCACCATCTGGTGGTTCAAGAACTTATTTGTCATTTGTTCCTTTTCATATTCGGGACAAAACTTTCTTTACACCAATTCCTTAAATTTCTCCCAGCTCATGGCGTAAGCCACGTCACTTCCTTTTGCCTACAGCACCGTGTTCCACCATTCTAATGCATCTTCCTTGAAAAGATGGGATGCATACATAACCTTGTCTTCCTCTGTGCATTTACTGATTTTAATTACTGCTTCGGTTTTCTCTAACCAACGCAGTGCGGCAGTTACCCCTTCATTGCCTGCAAATTCGACCGGTTTACAGGCAAGAAATTCTTTGTAAGTGCAACCAGGTGTTGCAGCTTTTATTTTCTTAAGAAATAGGGCTTGAACCACATCATTATTATTATTATTGCCACCTCTATTTACACTGTTACTAAAATTGTCATCGCGAGTACGTTTGCTATGGTTGGCTTGTGAAGGTTCAACGGGGTTCTTAACAGCAGCGAGGATTGCGGGGATAGCGTTGGCTATTCCCTGAGCAACGATATTTTCTATGTCTTGCCTATTAAGGAAGTGATCCTCATTGTTTTGTTCAGATTGATTAACTTCATTGACCGGTTGGTTTTCCACGTTTTCCATCTGAATAATTAACAATATATACAAATTATTGTCACAAAATAGATAACAACCAACACAATAAAGCAATCACACATAATCATGTCAACATGTATAGCCAAAATTGTCGACTTTGCGACTTTCATATTTTTTTATATATTAGTATGCATCGATACACACCATTTATTTTACAAAAGTTTTATTTTAATTATTATTATACAATATTATACTATTACTATTATTATTTTATATTGTTTTTATATTATTATTATTATACAAACACCACCACCACAGTCAGCTGGCCGTTCAGAAACGACGCTCCCGCTCGTCGTATTTCCATGAGATTTTCTCCCCCACATCCCGAATTCTCTTTCCCGCATCTACCAGTTCCTTGCCATAGTGGCAGAGTTCAGCTAAGTTTTATGTGCTCATAGGTGGGTATGGTGCAGGTTCGGGATCAAGCTGGGGAAAATAGACGTTGGGGTTATTCATGAAGTTCTGAAATTGCCAGTCACTCATCCACCATTCCTCCAATTCTCCGGGTAGAAGTCGGTGGTTGACAATAGGATCTAGGATAGCAGGCTCCAAATTAATTGGAAGTTGTGATTGGGCAGGGAAATTGAAAAAGGTCTCGTTGGCTGGTCCGATGAGGTCACAGTTTGCAAGTTTGCGACCAAGCTCCTCCCACGGTGGCATTTCCTGGGCTTGCCCGGAACTTTCCCCGATCTCCTTTCCTTTCCCTTTGTCTTTAGGATCCTCAGTCTTTTTAACCTTCTGGGCAGCTGCTTCTTCCTACGTCCGTGTTTCCAGTCCAAGATTCCTCTCCTCTTTTTCGGCTTTGGTTTCTCCTGCTGCTGAGCCTGGAATACTATTGGTTCTTCAGTATCTGCTTGATAGCCGGATAGGGTCCCGGTTGTATCCATATCGGTGGTATGGATAGTAAAGTTTCGGAGTGCGTCTGACAGTTCATTCATGTTGTTAGCACACATGAAGAAATACACACAATTTTAAGTTAAAATTTAAATTAAATTTTTACAAAATCACAGAATGGCAAATTGGAAAATTAAGTATTTCGAAATACTTAATTGACTTAGATCAGTGGCTCTGATACCACCTTTTTCTGTCACGGCCCACGTTCCGGTTTTACCCAGTCTAGAAGCCGCGTGACAGAAACCCGTGGTATTAGTGTTAAATTTGGCAGCGGAAATATTAACAGGATCGTTTAACTAAAAATGCCCAATTATTTTATTTCACATTTTTTGGACAAACCCCGTAATTTACAATAAAGGAATTTCACGGGGGAAATTCCCTATTTACAAGAAAACATGTTTATTTATTTACTGGCCACTTTATCCAAGCTGGTAGTGCTATGCGACACTTTTCCTGGTTCACAGTAAATCACATGAAACATGTTTAAAAAGATTTTATCAGCGGGGAAATACTTGCGAGTCATTCAATTTGCACAAAACGACACATTGTTATAAATCACAGTATTAAGAGCGATTATAATGTTTATATCAACTAATTACCCCAAATCGGTATTTGTCACTCGACCGGATCTGTGACTATGGTCATATCACCCATTGGCTAACCCGTTGTCCAATGGTGAAGATTATAAAGTAATGTATACAAAACCCCACATACCGGCAGTAATTGAAGATTACAAAGACTTCATCCCTGTAATTATAACTTTGAAAACAAGTAGGGTTTTGAAAGCATTTAATAAAAATAGAATGACTCACATTACAAGTTTAGTTGGACAGAACTTTGCCTACTGATTTAGCCTCATAACCTAGTTAAATAACAATGCACACGAAACTAGGTTAGTAACTTAATACAACATTTACGATAAGCTCACGAAATCAAAACCACCATGACGAATGACAAAGTATAGCCCGGATTCGGGCAGCACTTAAACATCAATCAGATCGGTTTCAATCGATCGGACATTGTATCGTAGCAGCATTTCCCTACTTCGAACTTAAATTTTAAGCAGAAAGATAGTGATTTTGATGATTTTCTCGAGCACAGACGAAATGCCCATGCACGTCCCATTTATAGCCAAAATTTGAGTTTGTCGCGGCCCGCGTAAACTCTAATAGCAACTTAAGCGGCCCGCGAGGGCCACCCTAGCTACGGCTAGGGCTGACGTGTCATGCCGTAAGTCTGCCACGTGTTAGACACGTGGCCTAAAGGTTATCCGGAACATTTCCCAGCTGTCGCGCCCCGCGTAAGCTTCCCTTAAGGCTTACGCGGCCCGCGAGCGATCAATAAAATTGAATTTCTTGGTTTTTCATGAGAATTAGGGTTTTAGGGGTCCGGGTTTTAGGACAATTTCGTGCAGGTCCTTACATTTAACATCTCTTTTGATTATCCAATGTTAATCTCACACATTTTCTCTCATGTTTCCTTCTCTATTAGAATGCCTCCTCGATGTGATATAACTCAAGATGCCAATATGACAGCCATGATCGCTCTGCAAATTGCTGTTGTACTCCGAACCTAATAACCCAGTTAAACCAAGCAAACAACAACAACAATGCACCCGTTATGTGCAACTATAAACAATTCAATTCGGCTAAACCACTCAAGTTTACTGGGTCTGAAGGAGCTACTAGGCTCCTATAGTGGTTCGAGAATCTCGAAAGCACATTTCGTCACGTTCAATGCCCGAATGAGCGAAAGGTTGAGTTTGCATCGAGTGTATTCTAGAAAAGGGCACTCACATGGTGGAATGGTGTGATGAGAGATAGGGGTGCCAGCATGTCACCCCCCAACCCGCATCGGAAAGGTACGGGGCATGATGATTGCCCATAGCTCATGACAACTAATTATTGTTTCAATATTTAAAGCATAACCATTTAAATAGTCACATAACATATAATAGTCAAAATTGTTCATACATTGTTCAAAACAAACATATCAAGATTTCATTTTAATTTCCTAAGGCCCATGCTACGTGTCCACATCACTTGATCATCAACTTTGAAAACTTGCACCACGTTAGAAAAATATATTTTTGGGTCGACAAATATGTTAGTGAATAATTTCCTCCGTTTTATATTTATTTGTCACAGCCCCCGACCCCACCCTGGGAGCGAGAGCCGTGAACCAGCCAGATGGTATCGGTGTTTATTAATTACGCAGCGGAAAATTTTTCATCAGGATCGTAGTTAGGAAATAATTTCAGAGTTTGTAAAACACCACACTTTTAATATTAAACAAATGGGCTAAAACCCATATTCCATTCAATTGTTTTTATAGGGATAAACACAAATAAATAAAACATGAATTTCTTATTTTATTCAGGTATTTATAGCCACTTTATTTAAGCCTTCATTGCTCCATAGCTGGCTACTATTATCTTTACAGCCAATTTACCCGAAACACGTTTTGAAAACATTTTATCAGTAATAAATACTGGCGAGTTCATTCCATTTTTATAAAAATATATTGTTGTACTTTACAGCATTAAGGTTTTTATATTTATTTATATTTACCCAACCCAATCGGTATTTGTCACATGGTGGCAGTTCCGATGTGATAGTGGTCATATCACTCATTGGCTCACTTTCGTCCAATAGTGAAGTTTATCAAGTAATAAATATAAAATATATCTTATTATGATTCAATGGTATCGGTCACTAGGCGATTCCCATGACGGTGGTCAAATCACTGTTGATCATTCTTTCAACTAGTGACTCTCGTCATATCACTGTTGATCATTCTTTCAACTAGTGACTCTGGTCATATCACTGTTGATCATTCTTTCAACTAGTGACTCTGGTCATAACACTGTTGATCATTCTCTCAACTAGTGCCTTTGGTCATGTCACTGTTGATCATTCTCTCAACTAGTGACTTTGGTCATATTTCTGGTTATATCGTTGTACTATGTTTATATACAATAACTAATAGATTAATAATATATTATTAATATATTATGTCAAATAATTTAATGTATATGTCAGAAATATTGACTAGTACATATATTAATATACAAAATTATTATTATGTTTATAAAAAAACATTATATTGTACATAATTATGTACATAAGAGTATCCTTAGGGATTATGTACCCGTTATTATTTGCAATATATTATTCAATATAGGTAATGATGTACGCCTATATTGTTATTTTTAAAATAAAACAAACGGTGTTTATAAATTTTTATTAGCTTATATTTTATTAGCTTTTAAAGTGAATTATTAAAAATTATGTACTTAATATAAAGTAATAAAATATCATAGCATATATTCAATCCCTCAGGATTTAAGATTATGTACACATAAATGTATTTTATATTTTATTATTTACGTAATACTTTATATCTAGTTAATACCCCCAATGATTAAGTATATATATATATATATATACATATATATATATATATTATTTATTATTTATGCCTACAAAAATTACGTAATGGATTTTATTATTTTATAATGTTAATAGTAATTTAGTTTTATTAAATATATTTTCTTTAATGTAACTAATATACTTCAATAATGATTAATAAAGCTCTATTTTATATACACACTATTTAGATTTATTTAAATCATACATTAAATTTATTAATTATTTAATGTAAAAATAATATTAGTTATAGGCTATGGCCACTGAGGCACAATTTCCTCCGTGCTTGTGGTCATGCTACTATTGGCTAACTTTTTGGCCAATAGTAACGAGAGTCAAGTAATGTATAAAAACCCCACATACCGGCAACTATTGCAGAATATAAAAACTTAATCACTGTAAGTATAACTGATAGACATTTAGGATTTTGGAAGCATTTTTAAATATAACTGTATCACAAAAAGGTGATAAAACTGTGAGAAAAGAGAATGGACTCACCTTGTAACTTTAGGATTCAACTAGAAAGCCTCCTGGTATGGGGCTCCAGATCAATCGGAAAGGGTATCGGTGATCGGGAGTTAAAACACTTAAAACAGGGCAGGGCTTTATTGTTATTATTATTATTAAAGAAAAAGAAAATTATATAAAAGAGAAAGTGGCGAGTGAGAAAGAAAGAAAGAAAGTAGCAGTTGAATGTGTGTTGGTTCTATTTATACTCAAATGAGCTTGAGGCTCACGCAAAGAAACCTTCACGTACACCTTAGGCGTTAATTTTATGTTTTGAGTTGTACACTATATGCATGCATTTATTTTTTTTTCTAACCACACAAGCACACACGTCACTTTTGATTTAGATTCAAAGGTTTTGTTGTTTTTTTATTTATATATTATAATTAATTTAGTTGCTTCGCTTATTTGGCTCGTATAACTTCTAAAATATGACGTTTTATCAAACAATGAATATGTCATTAGAGCGAGAATAATCTTATCTACATTTTGAACCAAGTTTCATTAAAAACGGAGTAGGTTCAAATATAATGTATTATTAAACGGTTCCTCGGTCCGTCTAGGTACTTCACATTTCCAACAGTCAACTTACCCGGAATCTACCCGTCTAATAATATAAGTTTTTATATACTTTATTTTAATATAGAAAATATAAATGTCTCACATATACAAACCAATTAATTAGTATAACATTCCAACCAATTATATATAAAATAGTTTTTAAAACTATATGGATCGAATAATTAAAAATAAAACTAGTTACTAGTGGTTAATAAATTTAAACAAGCCTATAATTTTTATATGATAAAAATGGAAGGGTTACATCCTCCCCACCTTGTTTTAAATCTCGTCCTCGAGATTTGGGCTATGATATCTCTTTTAGAGTTATGTCATGTCTTAGTCAATAAAAACAGTATTAAGGTAAATGACACAGAATCAACATATGATCAAATTTTGTGAAAACGAGTTGTACAATAAATAGAACTCAATGGTTCAACTGAATTAATTCAAGAAATCGATGTCAAAAGAACAAGATGAAATGATATAGTTTCCAAGGTGACTGGGATCAAGCCAAGAGTGATATATGATGAAATTGACTCTTTAGTAGTTGTAAATGACTTTTAGAAACAATAGAATTCATTGTCAAAGGAAACTTACTTTGATTGTCAACCGATAAAGATTTAGAATCAACAAGCTCAAAATGAAATAGAAGCACGAAAATAAATTGTCAACTATTAAACCATGATATGAGAAAAATTTATGTGTTAACATTTATTGAATTGCAAGGATACACCGAAATACAACAGAGTTAGTGTATCCTTGTCTTAATACATAATTGCATTAAGACTATTTTCAATGATGAGTCAAACGAAATATATACGTGGTTTTGAATGATTCGTATGATTATGATTAGTCCAAGATACAAGTTTATATCGACGCCGCAAGGTGTCGAAATGATTGAAATAGCTCAATAATTACGGTGACCGAACAAGTTCACCGTTTTCGTAATCAACTGAAAGTTTTAATGAAGAAAATTTCAAATAAATATTATAGGATTTTCAACTGATGATGAAAGACCAAATGAATATCATAGATTTTTCGATTAATGATGAAAGAAACGTTAAGAGGTACACCGGAATATAATACGAATTTGTATACTCTTATCTTAACACATAATTGTATGAAGACAGTTTAAGATAATGAATCAACAGAAATTAAATAAATAAATCCGTACATCAGGTGTGAGAATGAGATTAGCTTAAGCTTCAAATTTAAAGAAAACGCCACCACAAGGTGTCGTAACCAATTAAATGATTCAATGAAGATGAAGACCAGACAAGTGTATTATGGTTCTGAATAGATGAAGTACTTGACAGGATGCATTTATTTAAAAACTTTTATTTATGCTAGGGTTAAATAATAACTTAACTTAGATGTTACATATCGGCGATTACGTATGGAATCATTTCTGCTTCCTGCGTAGTAAGTACGAATGCCCGCGCGTTCTTCTTAGCTCCGTCTGTTGTTTTTGCCTGGTTGTCGGGCGCTTTAGTCAGTTTCAGGCAATATGGTTTGATGTGTCCTGTTTCTCCGTAATTGAAACAAATATTAGTTTTCCTTCTACATGTAGGGCGTTCTCCTAAAACGACATCTTCCTGAATACTTTTTGTTACAGCTTCTGCAAGTAGGTTGCTCCAATGACGGTTCAGTTCCTTTCTTCTTGAATTCTTGAGAAATTTTCCGGGCCAACTCTTTCTTCTTGTTTTCTTCTCTTGTGCGGATTAGTCCATCTGTAAGGATGTTAGCTAGTTCAACTGTTTCTTCAATAGTCTGTGGTCTAGCGGCCTTGACCATGTCTCGGACTTCGCTAACTAATCCCCAAATATAACGAGAAATTAGTACGGGTTCTGGCGAAGCTAGAGTTGGTACCATTCTTGCGTACTCGAAGAACGTCGTCGTATACTCCCGAAAATTTACATCTATCATTTTATGATTTAGGAACTCGTTAGCCATTCGTTCCTTTTCATAAGGGGGACAAAATTTCCTTTCTGTCATTTACTTGAATTTTTCCCAGTTCATGGCATAAGCCATGTCACTTCCTTTTGCCTGAAGAATTGTATTCCACCATTCTAAGGCTTCTTCTTTAAAGAGGTTGGAAGCATACATCACCTTATCTTCTTTGGCACATTTGCTGATTTTAAGAACAGCTTCCGTCTTTTCCAACCATCGCAGAGCAGTCGTGGCTCCTTCACTGCCTGAGAACTCAGTTGGTTTACAAGCTATAAATTCTTTGTAGGTACACCCGAGAGTCATCGACTTCTTTTTCTTGGGAAATGGGGTTTTGATAATATTTCCATTTCCTCCATTGACACTATGGCTAACTGTCGTCACGAGTATGCTTACTACTCGCAGCTTTGGAGTGTTCCACGGGGTTTTTAACAGCTTTAATTATTAAAGGTAAAGCATTAGCTATTCCTTGGGCTATTAGATTTTCTATAGCATTTTTATCCAAAGGATTTTCATTATTAGCATGAACTTCTACATTATGTGATACTTCATTCGACATCTGAATGACAAATATTTTCAATTATTAATATCACATAATAATTAAAACAAAACAATATTTACAGGAATCATATGTGCATATCTACATATATATATTCATATATTTAAATCTATCTATACTATAAAAGGAGCTTAAAGCATGACCTCACTTTGCTTATGTGTCATCTTCTTAGATATGCCACATTGGATGCCACATAGACTCCGCTGATGTCATAACGCTGATGTCATAATTTCAATCTCCACCTTTAAAATATAATCTATCTATCTATCTATATATTTCAAAATTGAAAATAAGGTCAGAGTTTTTAGGAGGGAATTTCAAAATCAAATTCAAATGGTAATTTTAATCTTTTATTCTCTCTCAATCAAATATAGTCCAGCTCATTTTCAAAATTGAAAACATAATCTTCACACCTCTCTCTCTCTCTTCAACTCAGAAACATCTTCGATCCGGTTGTCTGCAAGTAACATAAACACAACTTCATCTCCACATATCTCTAATTTACTCAACAGGTTTGTGTACGTGTGTGTATGTAGTTTCTATTAATTCTTTTCTTCAATATCAACTCGGTAAATTGATGATGATGATTTCAGTTGAGTTTGTTGGAAAAATAGGGTTAAATCGTGATGATGATGAAGTAAAGAAGAAGATTTCAGCAGCATCAGCTAGGTCTCACACCAGACATTCCAAACCCAAATCTTCTTCTACTTTCTCTTCAGGTTTGCATCAATAGCCCCATCAATTTCATTCCATTCGTTGTTGATTTCATTCTGATTTTGCTTCTAGGGTTTGTGTTCTTGATCATAACATATGTTTGTAGAAATTTAGGAATTTGGAGTTTCTGTGATATGGGTTTTGCTTGAATTTGAGTTAAGATTGTGGGGTATTCAGTCAAACCTAAAAAAGATTTGATCTTGGCTGTTTCGTTGATTAGGTCAATATTTTGTTCATGATTATTATTTTGATGGTGTATGATATTATATGAAGATGAACGAATTGTTTATAGTATCAATTTAAGGTTACGAGAGTTACTGCAGTATATTAGTTGATATGATTTTGTTTTATAATTTGAAGATTCAGTTTCTTAATGTAAAATTTAGGAATCTCGATTGATTGATGCTGAATTTAGTGTGAGGTGTGAATTATACAGTTTAGTAGTCCGATTCGGTTTTGTTTCATGAGGTTATGGGAAGTATGTTGTTTTTCGGATTTTGTTTCTTAGAAATTGTAGCTTTGAAACAAGTGAATTGTTTTCTTAATGTTGAAAGCTACTACAATTATGCTGTGATGAGATTTGTTGTATTCTAGGCGTCTAACTGGTTAATTTTTCAGTAGTAGAAATGTGTTCCAAATGTACACCAAGACAGAGATAGGTCCAAGAATAAAAAAGCATGTGCCGAGAAGGCATAGGGGTAGAAATTTTGATCTCAACCATAGAAGATATGTTAAGCCGAACAGTGAAAGTGCAAGGGATTCAAGGCGTGAACTTCTTTCATGGTACTTACGTAGATCCCAAAGTTTTATTTATGTTGCTCATACTGTCATATATCTGTCTTAAAGGTGGCAAATTTGACCTGTTTGCTTATGAATTAGTCCATTTGGGTTGGATTTTATCTTTATAGGTGAATGAGTCCCGACCCGCTTATTTTGTCACCTCTAAGTTGTTTATTTGATGTAAATTAAAATATGTAAAAACAATTGTATGATGTTTCAATTTGATTGCTTGTATAGGGTGGAAACCGAGTCTTCGGGGTGGTTATCAGCCAAATATTGTTCAGTAAGGTTGGAAATAAAATTTGAAAAGAGCATTTAACTTTTTCTAATAAAAAAGGATTTAGGAGGTTTTAAAAAAGAGCATTTACAAGTCTTCTAAATGTAAATACTACTGTTATGACAGTTAATTTAGGAGCTTTCAACTTTGATACAAGCTAATTTAATCCAAATTTGTTGTTTTCGACTGCATATTACTGAACAAATCTATACCAAGAAAAAGTGGAGAAGGTATGACAGTTGTACGTATTATCTCATTTTAGCTCATTTAATCAATTGTTATATTTAAACCAACCTCACACTCTACTCTATTTGTCTTATATTGATTTTAGGTTGAATGAATGAGTCTAGGGGTGAGCTTTTTGTGGTTCCAACCTGCGAGAACCTTTGATTTAGTGATGAAAGGGGGAGAATTGAAAATGCTGGTGGGGTTGTCACGTGGGCAGGTAATTTTGGTTTTCTGTAAATGAATTGTGCCTTTTGTTATGTTCTTTTTATTGACTGAAAAGATAGAAAAAATTAAACCTTTTGTTCTTTTTATGATAAATCTTGGTGTTTGACCATCGTGTTAATAGAATTGGTGATTTTAGATCTTCTTATCATAAATTGCTAAATCAATCATAAGTTTATTGATTTTCCATCGTGTTTTGGATGTTTTTCGATTTGGGGTTAAAAAAGATTTGATTTTTAATATGCCCATGGATTATTGTTTAGGTAAAGCTATGGTAATTGTTGTGCAGCCTGCTAAAGATCCGAGAACGAAGAAGAAAGAAGTGACGATGAAACGAACATTGATGATTGGGCTGTCAATACTTTCCTACGGTAAATATTATATAGATTGCTGCAATTGTTATTAAAACTGTTATTAATTGTTTTAAAACTCGCGTGTGCTATTAATTCTATTAAAACTGCTAAGAGGAGTTGTTTAATCGTCAGATTGGTTTATTTCTGGATGATGAAAATTGTTGATAATTTAAATTGTGTAGAGTTTAGGTCATGAAATTAGGTATTTAGGTAATTTAAATGAGTTTTTTCTATTTGCTCAAACTAATTGATGTCTCTTGCGTAGGTACATTGCATCTGATGTAAGACTGTTCACCAACTTCGATTTCATCTTAAAGGTATGAACCATCACATTCAAAACATTAAATATTATGAATCTTGTGTTTGTTGATTTTGACCATATTTGCCCTTTGAATCTAGCGATGGAGGTAGAAGACAGCTGTGTCATTACTCATGTTCAAGATAAGCTATTTCGTGTTCATGTCAGCAAGAAGAGAGGAAGACACAAAGGAGGTGTGAAACATAGTTCAGATGATACAGGTTCAGGTGTCAAATCCGTATCATGTGAACTGTGTTTGAGACATCGTTTGTGTCTTTCTCTCTTCTTGCTCACATGAACACGAAAGAGGTTATCTTGAACATGATGTTATCTATTAAGGGAGCTTAGATAATGACATAGAATTGGCTACGTGTCAACTTCTCAGGTATGCTATGTAGTCCTCGCTGATGTCATAATTACGAAACGGTATCCTTTAGTGTTGTTTTCGCTAAAGTTTGAAACGGTATTGTTTAGTGTTACTCTACCTTCAAGGAAAGTCCTAAACCCTAAGGTATAATTTTAAATTTTGCCTTCAAATTCTTTCTAACAAAACAATAGAAACGTTGTTGATTATTTGATTTTTTTTTTCATTTTTTGTAGCTATGACAAGGTTTAAAGCTATTGAATGGCTTGAAAGTGTAGTTAGGCCATTGGAGATACCAAAACAACCATCAAACTTTTTGATAGGTCAAAGCTTCATGTTTCCAACAACTAATGGTTGTTCTATCGTAAAGACTTCTGGTATGTATCAAACGCGTGTACTTTATATTGTCATTCATGGTGTAAAACAATGTGATTAGAGTAGAAGTTCAACATTGCTATGTTGTAACTTAGTTTCAGTTTGAATCTTTTTGTGTGTTTCCGAGGGCTTTTTTAAGCAAGCTGCATAGTATAAACTCTAACTTTTGGGTGTTGTAGACTGTTTTAGGTTGATTTCTAGGATTATTTAGGTTGAAGGTAGCCTTCATTAGGGTTTTTATTGTCACCCGTGTGCTGTAAATTAGGACGAAAATCATCTTAAATGACTACACGGTTGTTTTTCTCATTTTACCTCAACATGGTTTCATAAAATTACTTTCTTGCCTGTTATACGTCTTTTTCTAATCTCAGGGCTATAAAATTATTTTCGTGTTCAACTTCGTTTGTTATCAAAATATGTTGTTAAATAAACGAACATATATTAAAAGATATAAACTTGAGTCTATAAGACTAGCATATTGATTGCTGCTCCCACCAATGGACCTTTCGACTTTAGCCCTAGAATATATACAACTACCAAACAATCTTGTATAAATTAACTGTCATGTAAGTAGTTAATCTTGTATAATGTGCACATCATGCTCAGATACAGGACAAGGCAGAATTGTTCTTTGAATTGTGTTCATCAAGTTTTTAATTAAATACCTAATTAAGTTTTGATTCTGCAGGAGAGCTGGGAACGACCAGAAGTTGTGGTGGCTGTGTGACCGAGATATAATCGAATTGAAGTTTGTAGAAGTATTTTAATACATCAGCTTGAAAAGGTACTTAACTTTCGTTGAATTGAATTTTTCATAGATCTTAACTATTCATATGATCACCATCAAATGTAACTAACAAAGAATCAATAAAATGCTAATAAAACATTAGAATCAATTGATCAAACAACTACACTTGAGTCTGTAAGAGTACCATATTGAGTGCTGTTGTCCCTAATGTAGCTTTTGACTTTAGCCCCAGAATATCTACAAGTACCAAATAATCTTAATTTAATTAAAATTAAGGAAAAAGTTACCCGTGTTTGTTGAAAGTATTTCGCTTCCAAAATTGTTAAAGTCAGCACATAAATGAACATTAAACAGATCATCCATGGTACCAAACAACAATGTTAAGAAAAAAAATTTAGATGAAATATTTTCTAATTTATCGAAAATGGAAGACCGTCTCTTTATCTTCAAACTCATGAAAAGATGTAAAACTAAACTGTGATAAAAAAAAACAATACTTAATAAATACTTCCTGTATTAAGAAAGTAGCAATTACATATAAAAAAGAAAACTAATCAGAGACATCTAACTCTAATTGCAAGAATCAAGGAACTTTAACTTCAACTCCATGGAGCACTGAACCTCTCTGTGTATCTCATTGATCTTTCTCATGAACTCCAGATCTCTTTCTCCACATTCTATATTACTCGCAACACACAGGTCACGAACGAAAGTAGTCGGCATTGCCCTCAAGTCCCTCGAAACTTGGTCTCTTGTCAGCAGACCAAGTTCCAGTCCGTTAAAACACCTCTTTAACTCTTGAAGAGTAGATCTATCAGCCAAGACTTGGTCTTCGATTTGTTTAATAAAGCGTTGCTTGAAATCGTCAGATTTTGCAGAAGTATATGACTCCATTCTAATATATTTATAAGAACAAAGGCAAAACAATAATAGTTGCACTTTTGTTTCACTGAATGAATCTGTTTTGATGAAAAAAAAAATTATTGGCAATGCTATTATATACTATATGTAACAGCCCAAAGGTCAGCTTTAAAGGCAAACTTTAAATTAACATTTATACTTAAAAACCATGTACATTTAATGATTTAAGAGTAAAAAACGTGTATATGGGAATTGCCTGTTCAGTTATCCTATTAAGCATTTTAATGCAAAACCTTTGAAAAATGAGTTTTCACGGGAAAACAAGTAAAATTAAATATGTAGAAAACCAAGGAACAAAATTGAAACCTTCAAAAAAAGGTTATCATAATTAGGAGATGTCTCTTCATTTTCTCTATCAAAGATTTTAAACACTATAAAGCATCATTATTATTTTACTTGAAAACATCAACACTTCAGTTTAAAAAAAACATTCATCCTAAAACAAATTGTCCAAAAACACTTACATTCTTCCTAAATGGCAAGGAAAACCTTCTACCACTGGTCCGATACCACTGATCTTAAAATCGAATTTTCAACCTGGTCACTCCAAGAACAAAGAAACGCTGAAGAACTCAACCAAAAGGTTGCTATTGTTAGTGATAAATATTATAAGCAAACCTGGAGTAGCATTGCACTGCTAGATGAAGTTGCCTCTTCTACTCCAACAGAGTTTAAACAAAAAGCAGAAGAGTTTATTACAAATTTGCTGAAACAGGATCAGAAGACCTGTGATATGCTAGCAGATCTACAAATTAAAACAAAAAACGAAATTGCATGGAAGAAGACGAGAGAACGAGATATTCTATTAAGTGTTAATTGTAATGTTTAATTTTTTATTTTTATTATTTTTCTAAATCATAATTTTGTAATACTATGGTTTATTATTGAATATTCAAAGTTTCACTGCTTTCATAATTTTGCAATTTTAGTTTTACCAGTTTCTTTTATCCAAGATTGCTACTGGTTGGTTAAAATTTTGGGTTTATGACGTGTTGTTTCCTGTTGTAGGCTTACCTCAAGTTATTGTTGAAGGGGAACCGATGGTCCGAGCATTAAATACCATTGAGTATCCTCTGTTATGGTTGCTTCCATATCAACTGAGACCTACACAGTAATTGGAGTACAAGCATTCTAAGTTTGTTAATCTGATTATTGAAGGGAACCCATGGTCCGACCATTAGGTCACTTTAGTTTTATTTGTGGGTGATTTTGTAAATGAATATTGAAATAAGTAACCCTATAATCTGAAAACAAGATTTGTAATGTGTACAGAATGTGCAAGGCGTTACTTCCAGTAAATGAAGAACATTTGACTGATGAAGCCATATGGGAGTCACTTCCTGTAAGTCACACTACTTTTCTTATCACATTCAATTATTACATTTAATGTGCTAAAGAAGAAAATAGTAAAAAATAGAATAAAACAATTGTGTAGTTTTCTTGTGTTGGAAACTTAGTTTAAAAAAACGCGCTTTAAGCTCGCTTAAAGTGTTAACCGTTTGGCAAAACGTTTTATTTGCTCTGAAGCGTCAAAACACGTGAAGCGTTTTGAGGCGACGCCTCGGCCCAATCAGGTGCAAAAAACAACACTTCAGCATAGGGTTTTAGGTTTTAACGTTGTTTCAACATTAAAAAAAATGAACAGGGCGTGCAAAAAACGAACAAGGTCTTTATTAAAGGGTATAAGTGACATTTGATCAAGTTGAAAAACCTTGAGCTTAACTTGGTGCATTTGTTCTCAGGTAAAGCATGATCACACAGTCATCACTAATGACCTTTCAGCATCGAAAAACATCAAATCCAAAAATCTAATGTTTTTCTTTGCTTTTTAAGGGGAACATAGGTGCTTCTCTCCTAGGGCATACAAAACACAGGTTATTGGCGGCAGCCCGCCATATTTAACATATAAAAAAACTTTATATGTTAAATGTGGCGGGCTTCCGCCAACAATCTGTGCTTTGTATGCCCTATGGAGAGAAGCACCCATCTTCCCCCTAAAAAGCAAAGAAAACATTAGGAAAAAGCATTATGAAGGTTAAGGTGGCCTGAATCTACGTAAGTGGCAGGTTTATTATATTTACCGATTTCAAATTTTATTTCCAACCTTTCTGATTTAGGTTTTTTGCAGACATTGACAATGCAAGAAAGGCTGCACCAAAGCCAGAAACACTGTTTGGGTTTTCCTACGATATTGTACGAAAGGTTGCTGCTAAGTATCCCAAACATCCCTGGATCTTGGCATGAAAGTCATTAGGTTCAAGGTAATGATTAGATTTTAAAACTGTTATTAATCATGAGTTAATTATAATTGTGATAAAGTTAAACCTTTTAGTTATGTTCGTTCTAAAATGAAATTCATCCTAATTGGTCGCTAAGAGTTTGTAGAATATAAACTGATAAGTTATAGAGATAATGAATCTCTATCATAGGGTACATGCTGAGATTATTGAATTTTGACTGACATACCCCATATATAGCTTTAACATCGTTTATTATTATTATAAACATAGTTTAACATTAAGAATTGATTGGAGTATTAAGTGTATTATTTTGAACTTTTTGAACGAAATTTTATTCATTCATGTGCTAAACTTAGACTTTATTTGATGATGTTGATGTTGATGCAGATGTGTTTTTACATTCAACTGGACTTAAAAATCAAGTGCATAAAATGCTCATTGTGGAATGGATTTGATATTTCTTGGTGCTTATTTGGACAAAAAAAAATCAACGTATTTAAACAGGTAAATTTACACAAGGCTTATTTATGATAGTCTCTGGTAACTTGATTCGTATTAACGATTAGATACTTCCTATTGAGTTTACTCTATAGGTAATGGTGTAGTAAAAAGAGATTTAATTATAATTGAAAAACTAACATAAGGACTTTGTTATAAAAGTGCAGCGAACCAGACGACATTGTCATGCGTCCTACGGTTTCTGGAGCAAATCCTTGTGTTGGGGCAGCAACGATTTGGGTTGTTTGTGGCTGCGTGGGTGGTGCCTCGATGCTGTAAACAGTGGTCAAATAACATTGGATAGTAGGGGTAACGAGTACCATAACAAAACAAGAAAAGGAATACCAACAACATGCAATTAGGTACAGTTTTGGGACTGGTAATGCTGTCTAAACAACCGTTATAAGCGATGGTTGCGGCTGCCAAAACAGTGAGCAAAGAGGAAGCCATGCTTAAATGATTCTGGGTCGGTTTTCGGGTTGAATCATAGTTTACAAATTGTGAGTTCGTAAGGTATTTTTAGGGTATGTTAAAGGTTATCTCTATTCCATGTTTTGTATGTAGAGTCTAATTTGATATGTAATAGAAAAAAATATGCAAGTTTATAAACATGGAAGTGAAAACACCATGATCAATATTTCTCTTTTGTATGTGTTCGACTTCTTGACTTATTATTTAAGAGTTTGTTTTGACCTTAAAAATAAACAATCATTGTTTAGGTGCTGATGTTAAAAATGGTTAGAAAACATTTAGAAATGATTAATAATCAGATTCATTCATATAATCTGATTTTTAGATACAAATGGTTAGAAAACATTTAGAAATGATTAATAATCGGATTTGTAGACAACATATTATCAATTACTTTGATTATTTCTATATCAAACCTGAACAAATAATTTTTTGAGAAAAATTAAAGCTTAAATTGTATATTAAATCTAATAAATGCAATCTAATAATCAAATCTTTTTTAAATAAATGCAATCTAATAATTATGTGTATACTATATATAACAAATTATTAAAGCCTAAATTGTATATTAAATGTAAAGTTTTAATACATACAATATAGAGAAAACACGTCATACCAACTTCGTAGACTTGACAGGACTTACAGACTCGATAACAAAAGACCGTAACATACAATACAGAGACAAAATGTCGTATCACCACAAGCAATTGTGGATCCTTGCTGATGGGTGCACTTCGGAATGTAGCAGATATGAATGAATATAATCCCAGTGTAGGTAATTACATATCTACCACTTAGGTTATATTCATTCATATATGAATGAATATAACCCCAGTGTAGCTCTTCGATTTTCCTTGAAATTCCAGAGCTCGCTAATTACATATCTGCCACTGGGGTTATATTCATTCATATACAATTGATCGTTCTGATCAATTACTTCCTTATGTGCACCGCACCATCTTCTAGGAGGTTGTCAAGTGTTCTCGCCTTCGTGCTTGGTTTTTTGCATATCTTTACATCCGCAGCCATTCTGTACAATAAAACACATTCAAATGACCAATATAAACACATTCAAATGACCAATATGAGGAACCCATATCATCGAATCAAACCAAAAATCAATATGAGGAACACATCAATCCGAAACTGATCCGATCAGTTCATTTGTATAAAATTTAATTCTGATTTAGTTCATCTTATTAAACAATTCTCAAATGACCAATATAAACACATTCAAATGACCAATATGAGGAACACATATCATCGAATCAAACCAAAAATCAATATGATGAACACATCAATCCGAAACTTATCCGATCAGTTCATTTGTATAAAATTTAATTCTGATTTAGTTCATCTTTTTAAACAATTCTCAAATAACCAAAAATCAATTTTTACATTTCAAGTATCAATATTAATGTGTTCAAATAACTACACACTGATGCGCTTTATCAATTTCCATCATTTGTTTCTTCGCATTTGATTCAGAAATTAAAACCCACAAGTATCATAGTTTCAATAAACAACCTAGATCTGTGCTCTAATTGTTTTTAGAGAAAAACACACAAGAATCAGCCAAATAATCACATGAGATCTGAAACTATAGAAATCAATGATACATTTTGAACAATATACTCTGTTGATACCCGAGACAAAAACCCACAAGAATCAAAACCAAAACACAGTTGATCTCATATGAGGAACCGAAAACACATTCAAACCCTCTGTTTTGCTACCCGAGACAAAAACCCACAAGAATCAAACAAAACCTCTGTTTTGATACCCGAGACAAAAACCCACAAGAATCAAACAATATTTTCATATAAAACCTGAAACAAACCTTCATAATAAACAAAACCCAAACCTCTGTTTTGATACCCGAGACAAAAACCCACAAGAATCAAACAATATTTTCACACAAAAACTGTTACATTCTAGCATATCAAAAACATAGTGTCAATCATGTTTTAGGTATGTGATATTACCTTCGATTGTTATAGAAGATGAAGATAATGAAGATGAAGATGAAGCTGATGATCGGTGGAGATTACAGAAGAGGAAGATGATTTCGATGAAGATGAAGATGATCCGATGAAGATGATTGAAGATGAAGATGAAGATGAAGTTCTGTGTTTTGGGACTTGAGAGAAGATGAAAATGATTTTATTGAGAAGTGTGAATGTTCTAATCATATATGTTTATCATTAAGATTTGAGGGTATAAAAAAGACATTTTATAAAGATATGTATTCATTTTAAACAACATATTAGTTCATGTTTTCATTTTAGACAACATATTACCAAGTACTTAGCTTATTTGTATATCAACCATGTACACTAACACATAATTTCATTAACATTGTTTTATAAAGATATGTAACTAAATGCAAAGAATTTAAATCATATATTATAATCTGTTTTTAGTATTATCGAATTATACAATAACAATGGACCTTTACTGAATTTTACACTAACAATGTGTCAAAAAAAATTAACATCATATATAAGAAGTTATTAGACAACATAAAATTAGGTCATGCTTTCATTTTCTACAAAATATTATCAATTATTTACCTTATTTCTATATCAAACATGTACACTAAAACAAATTGTCTTTAACATTGTTTTATAAAGATATGTAACTAAACATAAAGAATTGATTTAATATATTAAAATATGTTTTTAGTATTTGCTTCCGATCGTTATTAAAACAAACCCGTGTGTTCACACGGGTGTACACCTAGTCTACAAAAATAACACATATGTTTCTTTGTAATAATTTCCTAACTTTATTGTTTCATATTAGGTATTAAAATAACACCTAAATAGCTTAAACAAGTGGCTCTGATACCACCTTCTGTCACAGCCCCCGACCTCACCCTGGGAGCGAGAGCCGTGAACCAGCCAGATGGTATCGATGTTTATTAATTACGCAGCGGAAAATTTTTCATCAGGATCGTAGTTAGGAAATAATTTCAGAGTTTGTAAAACACCATACTTTTAATATTAAAAAATTGGCTAAAACCCATATTCCATTCAATTGTTTTTATAGGGATAAACACAAATAAATAAAACATGAATTTCTTCTTTTATTCAGGTATTTATAGCCACTTTATTTAAGCCTTCAGTGCTCCATAGGTGGCTACTATTATCTTTACAGCCAATTTACCTGAAACACGTTTTGAAAACATTTTATCAGTAATAAATACTGGCGAGTTCATTCCATTTTTATAAAAATATATTGTTGTACTTTACAGCATTAAGGTTTTTATATTTATTTATATTTACCCAACCCAATCGGTATCTGTCACATGGTGGCAGTTCCGATGTGATAGTGGTCATATCACTCATTGGCTCACTTTCGTCCAATAGTGAAGTTTATCAAGTAATAAATATAAAATATATCTTATTATGATTCAATGGTATCGGTCACTAGGCGATTCCCATGACGGTGGTCAAATCACTGTTGATCATTCTTTCAACTAGTGACTCTCGTCATATCACTGTTGATCATTCATTCAACTAGTGACTCTGGTCATATCACTGTTGATCATTCTTTCAACTAGGGACTCTGGTCATAACACTGTTGATCATTCTCTCAACTAGTGACTTTGGTCATATTTCTGGTCCTATGTTTATATACAATAACTAATAGATTAATAATATATTATTAATATATTATGTCAAATAATTTAATGTATATGTCAGAAATATTGACTAATACATATATTAATATACAAAATTATTATTATGTTTATAAAAAAACATTATATTGTACAAAATTATGTACATAAGAGTATCCTTAGGGATTATGTACCCATTATGATTTGCAATATATTATTCAATATAGGTAATGATGTACACCTATATTGTTATTTTTAAAATAAAACAAACGGTGTTTATAAATATCATAGCATATATTCAATCCCTCAGGATTTAAGATTATGTACACATAAATGTATTTTATATTTTATTATTTACGTAATACATTATATCTAGTTAATACCCCCAATGATTATATATATATATATATATATTATTTATGTCTATAAAAATTACGTAATGGATTTTATTATTTTATAATGTTAATAGTAATTTAGGTTTATTAAATATATTTTCTTTAATGTAACTAATATACTTTAATAATGATTAATAAAGCTCTATTTTATATACACACTATTTAGATTTATTTAAATCATACATTAAATTTATTAATTATTTAATGTAAAAATAATATTAGTTATAGGCTATGGCCACTGGGGCACAATTTCCTCCGTGCTTGTGGTCATGCTACTATTGGCTAACTTTTTGTCCAATAGTAACGAGGGTCAAGTAATGTATAAAAACCCCACATACCGGCAACTATTGCAGAATATAAAAAGTTAATCAATGTAAGTATAACTGATAGACATTTAGGATTTTGGAAGCATTTTTAAATATAACTGTATCACAAAAAGGTGATAAAACTGTGAGAAAAGAGAATGGACTCACCTTGTAACTTTAGGATTCAACTAGAAAGCCTCCTGTATTAAATCTTGGGTATAACTCCCGAGCTATTTTAATATATATATATATATATATATATATATATATATATATGCACTCGTGTGAAGTATAGTTACCCTAATTCAACCTTATCCCTACGTCACGAGACAGAACCCCAACGAACTTAGTCGGGCAGAGCCTTGACATGCGTTATGGGGCTCCAGATCAATCGGAAAGGGTATCGGTGATCGAGAGTTAAAACACTTAAAACAGGGCAGGGCTTTATTGTTATTATTATTATTAAAGAAAAAGAAAATTATATAATAGAGAAAGTGGCGAGTGAGAAAGAAAGAAAGAAAGTAGCAGTTGAATGTGTGTTGGATGCTTTCTATTTATACTCAAATGAGCTTGAGGCTCACGCAAAGAAACCTCCACGTACACCTTAGGCATTAATTTTATGTTTTGAGTTGTACACTATATGCATACATTTATTTTTTTCTAACCACACAAGCACACACGTCACTTTTGATTTAGATTCAAAGGTTTTGTTGTTTTTTTTATTTATATATTATAATTAATTTAGTTGCTTCACTTATTTGGCTCGTATAACTTCTAAAATATGACGTTTTATCAAACAATGAATATGTCATTAGAGCGAGAATAATATTATCTACATTTTGAATCAAATTTCATTAAAAACGGAGTAGGTTCAAATATAATGTATTATTAAACGGCTCCTGGGTCCGTCTAGGTACTTCATATTTCCAACAGTCAACTTACCCGGAATCTACCCGTCTAATAATATAAGTTTTTATATACTTTATTTTAATATAGAAAATAGAAATGTCTCACATATACAAGTCAATTAATTAGTATAACATTCCAACCAATTATATATAAAATAGTTTTTAAAAGTATATGGATCGAATAATTAAAAATAAAACTAGTTACTAGTGCTTAATAAATTTAAACAAACCTATAATTTTTATATGATAAAAATGGAAGTGTTACATTATTTCTTAAAAAAATATTTTTAACATGCACCTCAAGGTTAGTGGGGGGGGGGGGGTGGTTATTACACGGACCTCCCGGCCGCTGGAGTGATCCCACTCCATAAGCTAGCTTAGCCCCATAGCTGCCTGGCGGTTAGTGTGTAAATGGTCTCATATCATCAACATATCCATAAATCCAAATTTACCAAACAAGAATACACAATCAAATAACAACACAAACAACCAAAATAAATAGACTCCTGATAATAGCGGGCATTAGGCTCAAGCACCGAGGAGCGAGTCTAATACCGTTGGCGATACTAGGCTACACAACCTATGGCCGTGGGGAACCTAGGCAGCGATGGATCCACTAGACATAATAGCATGCAATAGACTTGACATCAGATATCATATAGAATAATAGAATACACATAAGACGTTCACATAATAACACTTGATCATATCATGTTAAGTAAATCGAAAAGTGTAACGTGATGAACCCCAAAATTTGAAAAGTTAAAAGGGGAAAGTGGAAGAGATTACTCACTGGTTGCGGAGAAACGTTCCACGAGAATTACCGCACGAGTACGCGAGGTATAACAAATGACTAAATCACCCTATAATAAATATAACCAAGATTCTAAATAACGAAATTCTTGAACGAAAGGACAAAATATTAATTTTAGGAAATTGGGTTCTTCTATTTGGGGATTTTAAATTATATAAAATAATTATTTGACAAAACAACAAAACCAATATAATTATATATATATACAGATTTCTATAATTATTTACCATGAGATATTCTTAAAATGATTAGTTTAATAGTTTTGTAAATGCCTATTTTTAAACAAATTCACTAAAACCATCTAATATTTTTTTATATCGCAAATTAAATGATTATCACATATAATGATTAATTGTATAAAGGAATTTACTTGTTTAATATTTCCATAACTTCTTTACTTAAATGATTATCTAAAATTATGGAAGATTTATCTTAATTTCCCACTACAATTATATAATCTATAGAAATCAGTAAAAATATTCATAGAATTTATTTGTGAAAATCTAGTATTTTTAAATAATTAAAACATGTATAAATTCAAATTAAATTCATGAATTCCCAAAAATTAAGAAAAAAATTAAACAGAAATTCCCTAGTGTTGATATAATCTGAAATAACCAATAAGAATATTTATTGAGTTTATTTAAGATTATCTTTTATTTTTATTTGATTTATCTAGTGATTAAAAATAAATAATTCACCAAAATTTCAATTGATATCTAAAAAATTTCCAAAATTTACAAGATTTCTATAATTATTTACCATGAGTTATACTTTCAATTTTATTAAAACACAAGTTTAAATCTAAAAGCCCCAAATTATGTGCATGAAGAAGTTCTTCACAATGAAATTTTCAGAAGAACCCTAGTTTCAACTAAAATTAAATTCAGATAATGCTGCCTTTTAACAATGAAATTGATATAGGGCTTTTGTGGAGAATGAAAAATAAAGCACAATAGGCTTTGGAATTACCTGAAAAGGTTGAGAATTAAAGGAGATATCGTCCGCACAAGTTACAAGCCCTAGATTCGCTCTTCAATTAAATTCGCGATGTAGAGGTGATGAAATGGAGAAATTTCAGTTGGGTTTTGCATGATTTGATCAAAGGTTTCAAATGGTGTACGTTATGTCTGTCAATTCGTGAAAATGATCGACAACCCAAAATGTGTGCTGTTAAGCTTTCATGGTGATTGAAATCCCAGAATCAAATGGTCAGTTTCGGTTGTTTAACGAATGATTACATAGTAGCCATTACCATTCGCCTTTATTGTGAGTTAATAGATATTAAAATGGAGTTCAATCGTCAAACAATACGTTACATAGCATTAGGTCCGAAAAAGAAACTATAACAGTCGCTGAAATGGGTTTTGGATGGGGAAGAGATGATGGGTTTCGCGCTTCTAGATTGTATATATATATAAAGTGCCTTCGGCTTAAAACCAAGATGTGTTGATAGTGCAGTGGTTGGTGTGTTGTTTGCTAAACGCGGGTTTCGTCGGTTCGAAACCCGTCCTTACGATATTTTTTAATATAAATAAGGCAGCTTAATGTGCATATAAAAGAAAAAGAAAACAGAGATTAACACGAGTTGCTTTGCAGCCCAATTGGTTTGCTGATGGTTTTTGCAAAGGAGACCCGGGTTCGATTCCCATGCCACACGTTTCATTTCTTATTTTTATAGCACTTTTATAAAATATACAATTCAGTCCCTTAAGTTTATGTTAACTGCTAACCTAACTAACTAATGACACTAACTTAGTTAGTGTCTTGTTTTTATAGAACTAACTAATTCCTAACCTAGTTAACCCACTTCTAACATAAATCTTGTTTCAATTACTTACAACATGGCAATGATCTAACCGGGTTTCGCTTATAAACTTCTATTAATTCCGGTTTTAATCCTATGCGACATGGCAATGATCCCTTAAGTTTATGTTAACTGCTAACCTAACTAACTAATGACACTAACTTAGTTAGTGTTTTGTTTTTATAGAACTGACTAATTCCTAACCTAGTTAACCCACTTCTAACATAAATCTTGTTTCAATTACTTACAACATGGCAATGATCTAACCGGGTTTCGCTTATAAACTTCTATTAATTCCGGTTTTAATCCGATGCGACATGGCAATGATCCCTTAAGTTTATGTTAACTGCTAACCTAACTAACTAATGACACTAACTTAGTTAGTGTCTTGTTTTTATAGAACTAACTAATTCCTAACCTAGTTAACCCACTTCTAACATAAATCTTGTTTCAATTACTTACAACATGGCAATGATCTAACCGGGTTTCGCTTATAAACTTCTATTAATTCCGGTTTTAATCCGATGCGACATGTGCCGATTAATTACATCATAAAATAGAGTAATATAAATTTTTATTTTTATTTTATTGATAAAGGTCCGGTTTTACAAATCCGGGTCGGATTTTGGAGGTCCGATTTTGACGGATGTTACACGACATGGCAATGGCTCAAACATGGGAAGAGCTTCGAGCTCTAATGATGAAGGAATTATGCCCTCGTCATGAACAACGGGCACTAGAAAATGAGTTCCACGATCTTAAGCAAGATAGTGGAGAGCATCGTGCATACACTGACAGAAACGAAGAACTGAGCCTGCTGTGTCCCACCACGGTCACCCCGTTGGATAAAGCGATCGAGAGGTACATCGACGACCTGCCTGATCCCGTTCAGGACATTGTTACTGGTAACAACTCTACCACGTTCGACATGCTATCGAATTGGCTGCTACCCTGACTGAGTCTCAGGTCAGAAAGGGGAAACTGTTTCGCAAGGGCGATAAGAAACAAGCAGCCAAGACCACTCAAGAGAAAGACAAGAAGAACAAAGCCGACCCTTCCAAGAAGTTGAGGAAGCGCAAGGCTTACCCGAACCTTGCGGTTGTTGCTCAACCCAATCAGAACACACAAAACCAACCAGCTCAACCTCCCGAAAGGAAACCATACACTGGAACTACACCGTTGTGCAACCGGTGCAATGGTCATCACCAAGCTCACCTACCGTGTCGTCAATGCACTTCGTGTGGAAAACTCGGTCACGTAGCCAATATTTTTCGGTCTGCTCCAAATCAAGTTCTTTAGAACCCCGTTCAACCTCAAGGAAACCCTGCTAGACCTCCATTCCCACTTGGTTCTTGCAACAACTATGGCGAGATGGGTCACTTTAGAAACAACTGCCCCAAACTCATGAACGTGAATGCAAATCCAGCTCATGGACACGCATTCAACATCACAATGAGGCTCGTGCTGATAACGAAGTCGTTAACGGTACATTTCTTGTTAAGAATCACCCTTGTTAAGAGATTAACACGAGTTGCTTTGCAGCCCAACTGGTTTGCTGATGGTAAGGAGACCCGGGTTCGATTCCCATGCCACACGTTTCATTTCTTATTTTTATAGCACTTTTATAAAATATACAATTCAGTCCCTTAAGTTTATGTTAACTGCTAACCTAACTAACTAATGACACTAACTTAGTTAGTGTCTTGTTTTTATAGAACTAACTAATTCCTAACCTAGTTAACCCACTTCTAACATAAATCTTGTTTCAATTACTTACAACATGGCAATGATCTAACCGGGTTTCGCTTATAAACTTCTATTAATTCCGGTTTTAATCTGATGCGACATGTGCCGATTAATTACATCATAAAATAGAGTAATATAAATTCTTATTTTTATTTTATTGATAAAGGTCCGGTTTTACAAATCCGGGTCGGATTTTGGAGGTCCGATTTTGACGGATGTTACACGACATGGCAATGGCTCAAACATGGGAACAACTTCAAGCTCTAATGATGAAGGAATTATGCCCTCGTCATGAACAACGGGCACTAGAAAATGAGTTCCACGATCTTAAGCAAGATAGTGGAGAGCATCGTGCTTACACTGACAGAAACGAAGAACTGAGCCTGCTGTGTCCCACCACGGTCACCCCGTTGGATAAAGCGATCGAGAGGTACATCGACGACCTGCCTGATCCCGTTCAGGACATTGTTACTGGTAGCAACTCTACCACCGTTCGACAGGCTATCGAATTGGCTGCTAGAAAGACAAGAAGAACAAAGCCGACCCTTCCAAGAAGTTGAGGAAGCGCAAGGCTTACCCGAACCTTGCGTGTGACACCTGTGTCTCCACGGCCATAAAAAAAATACCAAATTAATGAAATATTGTACTTCATACTTGGGATTTGTATAAATATGTGTATCATTTGCACATATCAATTCTTGTTCGATTTCGAGCTCTAAATCGCTTTCTGGAAAGTTATACGCGCACTAATGCGTAAACGTAATCAGATTAACGTGACAAACACTCCGGAATAGTTACATGGGCTTAACATACCTTAAATAACCTTTACATAACTTAGAAATAAGTTTTGTAAGGTTTGGTGTGTCGAAATCAAGTCTATTCGCTTATAGGGACTAAATTCGACAAACTGCGAAAGTATGCCGATTCTTACTGTAACGAACATTCCGAAACTTGATCATAAGTTAAACATACCATAAATATCCTTTACATATCTTAGAAATAGGCTTTGAGGGGTTCAGTATGCTAAAATAAACTTTTTGGTCATTCAGGGACTAAAAGCGTTAAAAAGTGCATAAGTTTGCATTTTCGCGCATATCTTACGTTCTGAATACACCCGGACATCCAAAACTTTATGTAATCATTAAAATATTTTATTTTAGTGATTGGCATGATAAAATTCCATTCGTCGCGTAATTTGGATCGTTTTTCGCATTCGTTCGTGTTTCGTCGTAATTAACCGAACAACGCAACCGTACGACCAAACGAACTGACATACGAGATATTTTTGAGCATGTTTCATGTTCCCTATACTTTAACTTCATTTTAGAGCCTTTAAATGAGATTAACGAGGCTTAAACGTGTCAAAAATACATCAAAAACCATGTTTTGCACATTCAGGGACCAAAATTGACAATCAGCCATAGTTATCTTAGGAAGGGACCAAAGTTGAAAATCTGATTTCCAGCTTGTTCCAGCTGTTCCCCTCATTTGCAAATGGTTTTAATGAAACTAGGGGCTTGTTTTGGGGTACCCATGGTATTCTAAAACCATGGGCACACATGTAAGGTCTAGATCGAAGCTCGGTTTTCGATTAACGATCCTAATGGTCTTGGTTTTCCTATAAATACCCACCTTCCTCATTTGCATTCTTCACACCTTGATCTGATTGCTCTCTAAGTTGAAGTGCTTTCACTTCATACCTGAGAATAATCGGGTCAAACTTCCGTTCTTTGACCTTTTATAAGTCCGCTTTCGTTCTTTTATGCGTTTTTAGCATGAAAGTCAAACTTTGTTTGACTTTCTACATTGACCAGTTTATGGTCAACATGAAGTTCGTTTGAACTTCATAGCATGAGCGTAATCACGATGGTTTTAGTCTCTTATGACTATACCTACTGATTACCACGTTATCTAGGCATAGTGACGAGTCGTAGTTTCGGCCAGAATGCGTATTCTTACGTATTTTGTAACCAAACTACTTTTAGGTATCAAAACCCTTTGTTTTGATACCAAACCTGTTTTCAAACCTTGTTAAACATGTTTTGACATGTTTAGCTCGTCACTTTAGGTTTAGTGCTTATATAGGGTCGTAAGATAAGCGGTCTAAACAACCGCTTAGACTTTCGAACCCGACCCGTTTGGTCGATCATTAGGATCTGACCAAACACATTAGGTGACCATAGTTGCATAGGGAATAACCTTCCGAGGTTATACCTTATGGTCACTTCGTTTAAGTAGTTATATGATAGGTAGTTTATATGCCTTAGGTAAATAACCAAAATGCCCTTTTTACGCATAAATTCATTTTAAGCATATGTAACCTAAATTTTCACATCTAAACTGATTAGGTAACATTATTAGACATGTTAAGGCATATAATACTTGTCATAGGACTAGTTAGGCGTTCCGAACGCGTTTTATGCGAACGACGCGTTAAAGTAACGTAAGCTACCTAAACGGGTCGTAACGGGTCGTAAGCACTTAGGATAGGTTTCCTTTTTAGAATGTAGGCTATGTTAAACCATATTACATGATTTTCTATACTCATTTGGTTTATGAAACCTCATTCTATCCGATCTTCCGGTTTAGGTCCGTTTATTTACATAGTTACCTATATTAGGTGCCGTTTGATTCCGTGATCCCTCTAGCTTTGCTTGGTTGTTGTTCAAGACTTCTAAGCACCCTCAAGTGAGTACATAGACCCCTCTTTTACTGTTTTTCAAACGTTTTGGGGTGAAACATATGTGCCTACTTGTTACTTTCATGCTTTCCATGTTTTCATATCATATTCTTGCTATGTTCATTAGTACACTACTAGTACATGATTTCATTATGTTTTTGCTATGTATCTCCATTTAGTGCATACTTAGTACATCGTTTTACATTTCATTTCATGCTATGTATGTCCATTTAGTGCATACTTAGTACATTATTTTACATTACATTTCATGCTATGTATGTCCATTTAGTGCATACTTAGTACATTATTTTACATTTCATTTCATGCTATGTATGTCCATTTGTTGCATACTTAGTACATTATTTTCATAAAACCTGCTTACATTTTGGTATGACATTTGGTTTGTTTAAATGGCTCAAAAATACATTCATTAACATTAGCTACGCCGTTCGTTAGTAGGTAGTGGTACCATAGGAATTGACAACTCCCGTTCCTGACATCCTAGGCATGTTTGGATGAAAGGAATGAATGAATTCGATACACATAACTCAGATAAACCTTTAATTCATTTAAGGGTTTATCGCCACAGTCTCAAGGCTTGAATGTATGCATTTTCACAATACCACATAGACGTTTGTATAAGTAAAGCATGCATTATTTACAAAACATAACTTTTGATTATTATTTTCTCAAATGCATTTTTTTGTACATTTCTTTCTTATAGGTCGAGTAAATGCTTTTAATCAATAAAGGCTTTTTATTCACTATACATTACATTTGTTTACACAATAACATTTCAACATTTGTTTAAACATTACATTTAGTTATACATGAACATTTTTACATTGGTGGTTTGTTTAGGTAAGTGATTTAAATAACGAGACGTGTGTAATATGATAAAAGCATGGTGGATACGCCGCTGGTACTTCCTATATATAAGTGCTTTTATGATATTACATATCGTAGCGTTATTTAAACCATTTCAATTTTGACATATTACATTTTACACAATTAACATATCTTTACAAAACATTGTTTTACAAACAACACATTTTATACACATTTATTTTTACTTGGTTATTTGTTTAACCATACATATTTCTTTTTATATCATCTGTTTCCTTATCGATTTTTATATGATTTATAAAACAAAAACATTTTACAAGGATCATGACTGACTTTTGTTAAACAACTTTTTCTAAACTTATAAGTCATGAATCCTAAATCAATAAAACCTATGTATCTCACAGGCATTTTTATGCTGACGTACCTATTCTCACATGTGTTTCAGGAAATGATACATAGGATTGATCAAGTTACACATAGGCAGACTCGGGCCTTAGTGATAATAAAAGATGCAAGACTAGTTAATTATGTTATGCTTCCTTGTTATTAAGACATTGTAATTTCTTTTAATCAATAAAACAACATTTAAATTTCTATGTGTTATGAAACAATGATTCTGTTACAACACTCCCCGACGATTCCGCCATGATTTGTTGTTTTACGTGGTCGGGGTGTGACATTGCGGTTGTTGCTCAACCCAATCAGAACACATAAAACCAACCAGCTCAACCTCCCGCAAGGAAACCATACACTGGAACTACACCGTTGTGCAACCGGTGCAATGGTCATCACCAGGCTCACCTACCGTGTTGTCAATGCACTTCGTGTGGAAAACTCGGTCATGTAGCCAATATTTGTCGGTCTGCTCCAAATCAAGTTGTTTAGAACCCTGTTCAACCTCAAGGAAACCCTGCTAGACCTCCATTCCCACTTGGTTCTTGCAACAACTATGGCGAGATGGGTCACTTTAGAAACAACTGCCCCAAACTCATGAATGCGAATGCAAATCCAGCTCATGGACACGCATTCAACATCAATGCCAATGAGGCTCGTGCTGATAACGAAGTCGTTAACGGTACGTTCCTTGTTAAGAATCACCCTAGTTCAATTCTTTTCGATTCAGGTGCCGATAGAAGCTTTGTATCACTAGCCTTTGAACCTTTGCTTTCGATGCCTAGAAGTAAACTAGGAAAGTGTGACAATTGTCACTTTTCCGTACATCCCGTACACTAATTGAACAGTAATATGTGTTTTAATAACTGTGCATGATCTAGTTTACGGGACAAATGAATTTCTAATTACTGTTATATACATACAATGGCATTTCATGTTACAAGACTTTTATCATTACTACATGCAACACGATATAGTTCTAATAATGCACAGAACAGAATTGGCACCATTATCAGACAAACTAAAAGCACTGACAGGAGTTTAGTACAGTGACAGGAAATGTTTTGGGAACCAGTGTGAGCCAGAAACCAAGTTCTACACTAGTATAGTGTGTAGGGAAGTAAGGACAACAAAACTGCATTCCTAAGTGATAGTTTAAGTGCCGGAAAGTGCCTAAAACCCACATAAAGTGCAGAATTCTGCATAAATCAGCAAAATTCAGCATTTTAACAAGTTTATTACATGCAAAAAATCGATTGTAGTGAACTAGGATTCCTTCTCAAGTCTAGACTACAATCACTAGAATTCTCTCACAAAAACGTTTTTACAAAAAGGTTTTTCATTGCATTCACATAAGCGTCAAGATCCATGAGTCAAACATTTTTCAAAGAAGAGACAAGGCAAGGACATTAATAGGGAGGAGAATACCCCAAAATAAGGTGCCAACTAAGGCATAGTCTACATGAGTTAGACTTGCCAAAGTCAAAATGACCCCCCAAAGAATAAACGAGAGTTATATGTGATATGATGCATCGAATTGCCTGTTTATGCTAAGTAACATATTTGTTTATCGATATATACATACAAATAAGTGTACGGAATGATTATTGACGTGAATAAGATACCATCGACTCCGAATCCTATTATTATTCTTACTCGCACGATGAAGCTATCGACCTCACGTTCATTGCAAAGCTCATGGCTGGAGTAATTACCAAACGAGATTCTGAGCTTGCTTCCGTAGGAGATGGCTGCTCTTCCCTCTCAATCGTGAAGGTGCCTGACTACGGTAGTGACGGTGAGGCAGAGGCGGCAACCTTGAACAACTTCTTAATCAGTGGGACGAGATCCCTACGACTTTTGTGAAGCGAGATTGACGACACACCTGACCAGACAAGGAAGATGAAGTATTCATCTTGAAGGTGCCCCTCCAACTACTAGGAATTCTCCTTATTCCTATTTCGTTTAATCATCGTGCCTATTCACGCGTAACGGTAATGAGTGTTAGGCGTGAACCACCGCAATGGTCCTTTCCATGTCAGAGGTATAAGGGCAGTAGTGTCCCTTCCTTGGTTGATCATCTGCTTGGACGAGGGAAAATTGGGGTAACTGTACAAGGAAATTTATTATTACGGGGGCCCACGTAATAAAAATTTGTAGTGCATGGAAATCCTGGTGGACTCTGCGGGTCAGGTTAATGATCACCATCCCTCCAAAAATAATCTATAGGTGTTCACACCTTCATCTGGTAGAACAATACATAGACCATTGCTTTAGCACTCTATAAAGTAGGAAGCCTGTCTTGGCCTACTTCGTGTCTGACACTTGTACCCGTGTACGAGACGTTTAAGAACCGATATTTAAGCAAGTGAAGATGGATAACATTCGAAAAGATTCAGTGACGTTACACTCTCTATCACCCTTACATGAACTGTCACACCCCGACCACGTAAAACAACAAAACGTGGCGGAAACGTCGAGGAGTGTTGTAACAGAATCATTGTTTCATAACACATGGACATTGAAATATTGTTTTATTAAATAAAAGAGTTACATTGTCTTGACAATCAAAGAAATATAACATAAATAACTAGTCTTGCATCTTTTATTGTCACTAAGGCCCAAGTCCGCCTAAGTGTATCTTGATAAATCATATGCATCATATCCTGAAACACATGTGAAAATAGGTACGTCAGCATAAAAATGCCTGTGAGATACATAGGTTTTGTGAAAGTAGGATTCATGACTTGTAAGTTTAGAAAGAAAGTTGTTTAGCAAAAGTCAGTCATGAACCTTGTAAATTGATTTGTTTTGTAAATCGTTTGAAAAACAATAAGTTCAGATGATATGTATAAATAAGAGAATAATGTATGGTTAAATGAATAACCAAGTAAAATGAGTTTGTATAAGATAAGTTGATTGTAAAACAATGTCTTGTGAAAAGTATGTTATTTGTATAAAATGTTATATGTCTCAAATTGAAATGATTCAAATAACGCTACAATATGTAATACCATACAAACACTTATATATAGGAAGTACCAGCGGCGTATCCACCATGCTTGCATCATATTACACACGCCTCGTTACTTAAATCACTTACTCAAACCAAACCAATAAGGTAAAATGTTATGTATGATCAAATGTCAAAATGCTTATGTATGGTAAGTGAAATATATCAACTAAACCAAATGTAAAATGCCCAAAAACAAGGTATTGAAGTAAAACAGGGTTTAAATCAAAGTTATGTTTTGTGTAATAAATGCATGCTATACTGATATAAACATTTATGCGGTATTGTGAAAATTCATACATCCAAGCCTTGCGACAGTCGGATAACCCTTTTAGTAAAGGTTATCATAAAATGTATTCGGATTCGGTCATTCCTTCCATCCAAACAAACCCGAGATTTACAGGAATGGGATTTGTCAAGTCCTATGGTACCACTACCTACTACCGAGCGGCATGATCGGTGTTAATGAATGTACAGTATAGTTTAAACAAACCAAATGTCATACCAAAATGTAAGCATAAAATGTAATGTAAAATAATTTACTAAGTACGCACACAATGGGCATACATAGCATAGAATGTAATGTAAAATAATGTACTAAGTACGCACACAATGGGCATACATAGCATAGAATGTAATGTAAAATAATGTACTAAGTACGCACACAATGGGCATACATAGCATAGAATGTAATGAAATCATGTACTATAAATGTACTAATGAACATAGCAAGTATATGATGTGAAAACAGGAAAGCATGAAAGTAACAAGTAGGCACATGTGTTCCACCCCAAAATGTTTGGAAAACAGTAAAAGAGGGGTCTATGTACTCACTTGAGATTGCTCAGAAGTCCTAAGATAACCACCAAGCAATGATAGAGATCACGGAATATCAAACGGCACCTAATATAGGTAACTACATTAATAAACCGGACCTAAATCGGAAGATCGGATGGAATGTGATTTAGACCCGACAAGTTTGAAGACTTGTTTAATATGGGTATTTCATACACACTCTGAATTTTGAGGTAAAACCGATAAGGTTTGACCCGCTTCGGCTAATTTATGTAAACTAGTTATATAAACCGAACCGAACGCGTAATAAGCGTAACGGGTATACGTAAGAGCCATATACAGGTTTCCTAAGTTAATATGCTTCAATTATGCTGTGACATCAGTAATATGTCTTTCATTATGCCCGAAACGTATTTAAACACAAACTAGGCCCCGTAGGGGTAGTTTGGTCATTTAAAAGGTTATAAAAGAGTTTAAGTGTTAACCTGAGTTACAGGTCTAATGTAATCAGCAAATATACTCAATTTGCTAAGTTATATCAGTAGGGTAAAGTATATATGTGAAATTTATCAATTATAACCAAACTATGCACCGTAGGGGCATTTTGGTAATTTCACATAAACCGTAAAGCTCAAAACTGAAGTTTGAGTTAAAAAACTTTTGCTTACTGTTAAAACATTATAATTTACCTAAAATATCAGTAGGTATCAACCCTTGTATGTCTAAAATGGTTCTAGTACATACTATGCATTAAAAACGCTTAGAAAGGCGATTAGGAGCCGTTTCCGGGTTATATACATAAAGCTGATATTTTTATTATTCCAGAAGGCTTAAAATAATTTATTTATCATTTAAGATCAGTAGCAAAAGGTTTGGAGTCATTTAGATATGTAAAACTCATTTTATAGCCCGTAAGGGCAAAACCGACAATTACCGGATTAAGCCTACGACTATAAGTTATGCTCAGCCTAAAATTAATTAAAAATCTTCAAAAATCCCAAAATAATATATTACATCAGTGGGTAATAAGTTTGATATCAAAAAGTAGGCTTAACTAGGCTATATGCTAATTACGCCATTTAATTAACATAAAGCTTTCATTTTGCGCTAATGAGCATAACTCTCAATCTACACCACCAATTGATCTCAAATTTTGGATACAAGTATATATATTAGTAACAAAGGTTTCTACGCTTTTACATTTTCAAAAATCACGTTTTAAGGTAAAAAGGGCATAATGGTCAACATATGCGCAATTAACGGAAACATGCATATTAATTGGATAACTAATGAACCAAGGTGTATAATCACAGAGGGTTATACTAGTATGTAATCTAGTCCAATTAAAGCTCTGAGGCATTTCTAAAACATGCCTAAACGGGTCAGAACTGAAAGTCAAAGTAAAAGTCAAACTATGCGACTTTCGGTTCCGAACCGGGTCTAAACAGGAAATTGTCGGGTTGAACATGTTTAGACATGTTCTTACACTAATTATCAAGTTATAATGATGATCAAACATGTTGTATATGTTCTACATTGTTATTTATGCATAAATTAGAATTTAAGCATCCTGTTGACTTTTTATTAGCAAGTTTGACCCGACATTTGACCTAGTTAGAGTGGGAATTAGGGGAAACCTTTTTAAGGGTTTATTACCCACATAATTACCAACTTATAACTACTTTTGTTTCGACTAATCACTGGACCATTAGTGATTAATCGTTAAGTCAACCGTTAATTACGACGGTTGACTTTTAGGCTAAACTAAGCTAAAACTTAAACTAAGGAAGGTTAGGCAAACTTACTGAAGTCCTAAGCTTGATTTAGTGATCACTTGGGAGAAGACTTGTGCTCCAGAAATGCAGAAGTGAAGGTGTGAAGAAGGCTTGCAACTCATTGGCCTTTTATAGTGATTTCAACACCACAATTTATTGACACACAAGTCTACAAGTGACCACAACATTCTCACATGTGTCCCTAGTGTTTAGGGGTTGTTTAGGGGTCAAGAAAGATGAGGAAAATCGTTTAAGGGTCGAGTTTTGCGTTTAAACAGCAAAACAGCCAACTTGCTGTCGCTGGGCATCCCTTACGGACCGTAAGGGTGGACCTTTACGGTCCGTAAGCTTGTCATCAGGGCAATGTTTTTTTTTTCAGTTTGCATCCCTGGCTCTTGGTTCTTCGAAAGGGCAACTAAGCTTATATTTTTCAGTTTGACCCCTTCTTATTTACCTACAAGGGCTTCAAGACTTATACCCCATTTTCTAAGTCCTTGGTTAACTTAATTGTTACCCAAAAAGTCATAATTTTCAACATTGACGCTTTAGTCCCTCGTATACGAATTAACTTGTTTTTGCCATACCAAAGCCTTCAAAACTTATTTCTAAGTTATGTAAGGGTTATTTAAGGTATGTCAAGTATATGTTGAAGTTCCGGAGTATTTTTCGTATTAAACTGATTACGTTTACGCACCAGTTTGCGTATAAATCTCCAGAAAGTGATATAGAGTTTGAAATTGGACAAAGGTCAAAACACGAAAAATGTAAAACACAACCAAACAAACATTGGGATCAAATAACATTGTTTTATTGATAAATGAACTGTTCACAATGATAACAAGCACAGATGTTACATGAACAACCCCATCTCTGGGGAAAACATACACATCAGTGAAGCTAAAGACCTAAGAAAACCAATGTAGCAGGAAATAACTGAAACTTGTGACCAAGGTGATGTAACCTCGAGTTCATTTTATTTTATTCCCATTACAAACAATAAGCCAAGTTGCCAAGCCTATGCGAAGGCTCAGTAATTGTTTCCTCGCTTATACATTGTTGAGTATATATGCATGTGATATTGGGTGATTACATATTGGCTTATGGTACTATGTACCTCATAGACAATTATGGAATGTTGTCTAACCTACCTCATACCTTTTGACAGAAGAGAATGCCGCCCAGACGAGACACAAACACCAGTATGTTACCGAGGACAGAAGCCGAGCTTCAAGAACGTATCTCACAGGCAATTGCACGACATGAAGCCCTCCGTTCTAAACACAGCGATGGCATTTCCGGAAATTACCCTCCAACTGGCTGCAGCTATAAACAGTTACTGGACTGCAAGCCATTGAACTTTGATGGCACAGGAGGTGCCGTTGCGTTTGTTCATTGGACAGAAAAGACTGACTCCGTTCTAAGAATGAGTAACTGTTCGCCCCAGCAGAGAGTTACCTTTATCTCAGTGTTATTTTTAGATGGCGCACTCTCCTGGTGGAACCTTCAGGTTCAGACCCTTAGTGCAGATGCTGCTTATGCACTGAGCTGGGACGAGCTCAAGGAAATGATTGAGAAGAAATACTGTTCTAGGGCTGAAATCCAGAAGCGTGAGGTGGAGTTCTGGAATTTGAAAATGGACGGGCCGAAGATTTCTGAGTACGTCCAGCGATTTCACGACTTGTCTAGGGTCGTCCCCTACTTAGTCAAGCTGGAATTCAAGAGGATTGAGCAATTCATTCAGGGACTTGCACCTCAGATCAGGAGCATGGTTACTACCTCAAAGCCCTCGACCATTACAGAGGCTATCGATTTGAGTGTCACTCTTACTGAAGAAGCCCTACGCATGGGAAAATTTTCAGAATATGAGGATAACAAGAAAGAGACTCATGTGGAGTCATCAGACAACAAGAAGAGGTAGTCTTCAAACTTAAAGATAGGCACCCAAGTCAGCCATGGAAGCTCTAAAGCAAAGAAAAGAAAGGAAGTGAACCCGCCGTATGGCAGGAAAGCTTATGGAGCCACTAATAAGGTTGGTGGTAAGGTTTACTTGGGGACTAAGCCGAGGTGCGAGGAATGCAATTTTTACCATGAAGGTCGATGTCTGAGGCATAAGTGTGGAAAGTGTGGAAATGAAGGGCACAACAAGGATGCCTGTTGGGCGAAGGATCCAGACGGAAGAGATAATGGGAAAATTCCAGGCTGCTACAGGTGTGGTGAAGCAGGGCACTTTAGGAAAGATTGCCCTAGGAAGAACCAAGCAAGGAAGGGTCTTCACGATCGGAGCTCGTGAAGCACGCCAGGACCAAATGCGGTTACGGGTACGTTCCCTATTAACCAACCTTATGCATCTATTTTTGATTAATACTGGCACCAACTTTAACCTTGCATGCGTAGAACCTAAGAAACTGCTTGACCTAGTTTCGAGTAGAATAGACGTCCCGTATTCTTTAGAAATAGGCATATAGAAGGCTAGTTTAAGCAGACGAAACAATTAAGGATTATATTTTGGGGACTCAGAAGGCCGGAACCTTCTGTTACCATTGACTTGGGAAGTCATGATATGATAGTCAGCATGGATTGGAAATCCAAGTATAGAGCTGAAGTCGTTCGATATAAGGAAAATCAGTCGCATCCCTCTTATGAATGATGAAACCCTTAAAGTACACAACCTTCTTGCGATAAGTGCAAGGGTATTAGGCCCCATAAGACCATGGGTCTGTGACATCTCTCATCGGTCGAAGAGACACAGAAGCGCCTCCAAGTAGACTGTATAGCCTTCCTAGCCCATGTTGCCGATAAGGAGGCTTAGGAGCTGGAGCTAGAAGACAACCCCGTGGTAGAGGAATTCCCAGAAGCCTTTCCTAAAGACTTGTCAGGGAATACCTCCACAGCAACAAGAGGAGTTTTAGGATGAACCTAGTGCTAGGAGCGGCACCAGTGCCGACTGATGCCTTACCGCTAGCTTCGTCCGAGAAGCATGAGCCTTCTATATAAATGCAAGAGCTGCTAGACAGAGGGAATTAAGGACAAAAGAAGAAAGTTGACAGTTTCCACTTTGCATAAATTTCAGAGAATTGAGAATCCGAATCCTTTGCCAAGGACTGATGACATGAACGAGCCAATTGTAAGGTTCCAGTTACTACTCGAAGATCGACTTGAGGTCAGGATGTCCTCAACTGCGAATACAAGAAGGACATATCCCTAAAACGACCTTTAGGACCCGCTTCGAGCATGACGAGTTCCTTGTCATGCCGTTTGGCTTAACACATGCATCGACAGTATTCATGGACCTCATGAATCGAATGTGTAAGCCATACCTGGATAGATCATGATTATATTTATTGACTACATTCTTATGTGCCCAACGACCAAGGAAGGTCGTGAGCAACATCTGCAATTTATCTTGCGACTCCTAGAGAAAGAACAGTTATGTGCTAAGATGTCGAAAAGCGGATTTCGAATTCGCGAGGTAGGAACTTTGGATACATGGTGGATAAGAACGAGATTCATGCCAACCCTGCAATCAAGAGCTAAGGAGTTAGAGTTGCAATTATGTGATGCTTCTCGACAAAGTCTCGATTGCGCGTCGATGCAACGAGACCACGGCATTGCATACGCGTCACGTTGATTAAGGGATCAGGAGAAGAAACCTTGATCTAGATACAGTAATTACGCGCCGCAAAGTTGACGTCACTACCTGCAAGAAAGCACTGCACGTCCTTTACTAATCGCAAGGGTTGTAGCACACCGTTGATCGTAAGAACTTAAATATTAACGAGGATGGACTGAGCTACTGAATGATGCAGACTGTATGGACATGTTACGTGCTTGTGTGATAAACTTTGATGAAAAGTTGGAACACTCACTTGCCCTTAGTGGAGTTTTCCTACAACAGTATTTATCACACCACTGTTTAAATCACTTCGTCTGAAGCTTTAGATGGAACGTAATAAGTCGATCCCCATTGTGTTAGAGGCAAGATCGTTCAGATATGTGATCATATCAAGACAGCCCGCGGAATACAGAAAGATTGCGTCGAGAGCGGCAGAAATCGTAGGAATTTGAGATAAAAAGTATGGCCTTAATGGGAGCCTCGCCTTGAGAAGGCGTAATGAGATTTGGAAAATGTGGAAGGTTGGACCCCCGGTATATTAGACCTTTCGAGATCCTGGTAGGGATCGGTGCCATCGCTCACAAGTTGAAACTCCTAGAAAAGATCAGTAGTTGTTGGTGCATACGTCTGTCGACGTCGTCTTGTATCGAGTCTTGTATTGTATTAGATAGATCAGGGCACGGAAAACGAGAAATTTGTGTCTATAGGTATTTCGCATGAAATGACATAGAAGTCATTTCGTACGAAATCATCAGGGTATTTCGCACGAAATGGTGATTTCGTGTGAAACTGATTTCGCATGGGCTGTTTCGTGCAAAATCAGTGGGCCTATAAATACATGTCGTGCCAATTCATTTGTAAGGTTCTGATTCCGGTAGCGAAGCTCTGCCGAAGTGTCTCAAGGCTTGTAATTCGATCTGATATCAATATAGAGACAATTTAAAGTGATTTCTCGTGCAATTCAGCTGAAATAATTCTGATACATCTATTTCCGCCTTTTGTATCGGATGAGATCTCTTCTGATCGACTTGTTTGGGTCTGAAAACGATCCTACAAGTGGTATCAGAGCTCAGGAGGAAGAGTTCTTACCATTTCAGCTGCAATTTCTGATTTCTACACCTTCTTTTCAAAATTAAACAAGTTTTCACGGTTAAAATGGCTTGATTTTCAAATATAACGTGTGAAACAGTGTTTTAACAAACCCTTGAAAGTTTCAGACTCTAATTCGAAGTAAAACTTGATCAAAATGTTCAAAAACTGTCTGAAAGTTTGATTTCGCACAAAATCGATATCATTTCGTTTGAAGCTTGCATTCATTTCGTACGAAATCAGATTTCATTTCGTACGAAATCAGATTTCGTGTGAACTTGGGAGTCATTTCGTGCGAAGCAGGTCATTTCGCTTGAGTGTGAACATCAGATTGTTATTCCGTATGAAATAGCAGTTCATTTCGTACGAAAGTGTATTTCGTGTGAACCATAGTTTTCATTTCGCACGAAACAGAGGTTTATTTCGTACGAAAGTTCATTTCACTTGAAAGAGGGTTGATTTCGTTTGAAACTTTATTTCATGTGAACAATTGATTTCGTTTGAAAAGCTGTGTTGTAAGATTTTTAAGAACTAAATCATGGAAAACGAGTTTTATAATGCCTTTGCTAGTCCGATGACTATTACTCAGAGTACGATGCTTGAAAATGAATCGGGAATTACACAAAAACCGCCTAAGCTCATGAGTATCGAGGAGTATAGTGGATGGGCTGAACGTTTTGAAAACTGGGTTCAAGCATATCATTTAGATGCTTGGGAACATACTGAAGTTCAATAAAGTAGACCAGTTGGGGATAATAGAGTGAAACTTGCAATCAGAGAGCTGAGTGTTGTAGAGAAAAAGAAATATAAAGATGAAAAAATGATGGTTAGTCTGTTGCAACAAGCTATTAAAGAAGACATCTTGATTTTACTTCAACACAACGGAAGTGCACATTTGATTTGGACTGAATTAGAATCAAAGTTTCTTGGTAGTGATGAGATGATCAAGAACAAAAAGTCACTTTTGAAGAAAGAATTTGATCTGTTCCGTGGTGTAAGAAGTGAAAACACCAAGCAGATTATTGAAAGATATTGCAATTTATTAAAAATATGAACAGATTGAACATCAATAAAGATAAAGATGAATTGGTTGAAAAATTGGCTGATGCGTTGCCACATGATGAGTGGGGCACGTATCTTATGATGTTAAAAAATAAACCAGGTTTTAACTAGCTAACATTGAGCGAGTTCATTAAACAACTTGAAGCTTAAGAGATGGAACAATGAAAGATAGCAAGAATGAAGAACTATGATGGAGAACAAGACATTGGTTTGTATTACAAAGGTGGTGTTAGTGATAAAACCACTAACACCACCTTTGTAATACAAACCAACATTTCTCCAAAGATTGAAACTGCTTTCAATGCGAAAAGTTCTTTTGAAAGTTCATCTCAGGGATCAAGCAGCAAAACATGATTTACTTCATTTCCATCATTTGATCCACACTTTTCTGCAACAAAAAGTGGCAAAGTTCTTCAATGCAACATTGCTTTAAATCTTGAAAATGATCAGAACTACTCAGAAGAAGTTGCAAAAAGTCATATGTCTCTGTTAGTGACTGTGTTAGAGTCATATGGTAGTCTGGTTGCAGGAAGGATCGGAAATCCTATGTTGACTAAAGAGGATTACGATCAGGTTGATGCTGAGGAGATGGAATTGATGGATATAAAATGGTGTTTGGCTAGCGTGTTGAGAAGAGCCGAAAAGTTTAAACAAATTACGGGAAGAGATGATTTCCGTGATGCAAATGTTTCAACTTTAGGATTTGATAAATCTAAAGTTACTTGTTTTTGTTGCAGGGAAAAAGGGCATTTCAAGAGAGAGTGCACAAACCGTGAAGCTAGTGGAACTTAAAATCCTTTCAGAAACAATGACTACTATCGGAAAGCGATTTATCATCAAGTTGCTCAACAGCCGTATCACCAACAACAGCCACAAACTGCTCATGCTAGGAAAGAGATTGAAGATTCAAAGAAAGCGTGTCTGGTCAATCAAAATGATGGAAGTTCATCAAAAGATTTCTGTTGGGATAAATATATTCCAGCTGATAATAAAGCATGTCTGATAAATCAAGATGTTGAAAGATTACCAGAAGGATTTAGCTGGGAAAACTTTAGCTGGGATAATTATTGTCCAGACAAAGAGATCTTAAAAGCTAAAGCTTTTGTTGCTCAAATTGTTAAAGATGATGGTGAAAATTATCTTGTTGATGATTATTGGGCAGAGAAAATGAAAAAAATATTTAGCCAGGCAAAGTAAAAAAGTTGAAGAAGAGGTTTGTGTGATAAAGAAGCAGGACAAAGAAATTCCAGTGTTTGAGGTTAAAAAGGAAGCTGTTGCAGAAAAAGTAACCGAGAGCTGTGAAAACTGTGAGATTATGAAGAAGCAAAACAGTGAATTGATTCACAACTTGAACAGGATGAAAGAGTCATATGATGTCCTGAATAAAGCCATGAATCAATACAACGAATCGAGCAGTGAACAAGCTATAGCAATGAAGACACTTAACGGAGCATACATGAGACAGCTTGATAGTGTCAATTATTACACTGAGAAGTGTGCTGAGCTTGAATTGAAGTTAGAAACACAGAGAATTGAAACTGAGAGAGTTAATAGATTGTTAAAAAGTTACTCATGTTCTACTTTTGTGGTTGACAGGATTTACCCGATAGTGGAAGGATTGAAGACGTTTGAAGAAGAAAAGTCTTCTGAAGACAAAAATTCTGAAACAAGAAAAGATGATGAAGTGAAGACATCTGGTAAGAAACCAAGTGTTGTCTATAACAAATGTTCACCCCCGGTCGAAAATGGATATTCTCCTCGAAATACGAATTCAGAAATAGTAAAAAAGGCAACAAATTTACAGTGGGAGTCTGAGTCTTCAGATAATTTACCAGAAAACATTGATGTCACGTTCACATCGTCTGACACTGATCATGAGTCCGAGTTAATAAAGAAAGTGGTCGATCAGGTGTTGGATAAGGATGAAACGGAGGAGTCCAAATCAGAGTCAAAGTCTGAGTCCAACACGTCAAAGTCAACAGTCAAAAAGGACAAACGGGTTTATAATAAAGAATTTTTGTTATCAAAATCTAATTTGAATGACGAACCGATCAAAGTAGCATATACTTTGAAAGATTCTGACAAATTATATTCTGATGAGGCATTTCCAATAAGAGGTGTTAAAACTGAAATGATCAAAAAGGTTTTTAAATTAACAGAAATTAATATTTCTGAAATAAAAGATGTAAATATTTATGGAAAACCTAAACCTTACACCTCAAGAGTTCAAAAAGATTAAACAAGAAAATGGGTTACAGTTCTGGTTCAGGTTATCAAAAGAAACCAAACCATAACGGTAATTACAAAAAGAAGGGATTGAGTTTTATTCCACCGAAAAATCATAAAAATGAGAAAATTTATAAACCAAAAACTGTTTTTGTTTCAGGAAAATCATCCGAAGAAGAAAAAGAGCAAGTGTTCATAAAGCAATCCAACAAAGAATTCCTTGCCAAGAAGCAAGAAGAAATGAAGAAAAGTGTTGCTCAGAAGAAGATAGACACGAGAACATGTTTTCAATGTAAAACAATTGGTCACATTGCCAGGAATTGTCCAAAGGCAATACAAACAAAATAGGGAGTCTCTGGTAAACTGAAAGAAAAGATTGTTGAGAAAACCGAACCACCAACGAACATATTTAAAGTTTTTGAAAATTCAACTTTTGAGGTTGGTGAATGTTCGAAAGATGTTTACAAAAGAAAGGAGAAACTTAACAACTAAAAATGGGTTGTTAAGAATTCAAGTGATAGTTCTGGTGATGAATCTGATTCCACAAAATCAGAGGAGCCAAAAGTTGTTATGAAAGAAGAGAAGTCAGTTCCGCCTTTAGATGATGCAAATTTTCCACCATTGCGGGCTGAAAATTTGAAATCTAAAATTGGTAAAGTCGAAATTTCAAATCAATTCTTTCCTGAAAAGAAAGAATTTGATGTTGAAAAGGCTTTTAACCCCACAGTGTAAAACATTTTTGGTAAAATGATTGATGGAAAGGTCAAGGGGGTTAAAGAATTTTATGAGAAGAAAACAAAGAAACCGAGTGTTGACAACTCGGAATCTCCCAAGGACCGTCAGGCTTGGGAGAATCTCTCTAACTGAAAAACCTGACTTGCCGGAGCTCCCAAGTTGGTAATCGCGGAGCATGAATCGGCATCATTCTTGAAAAATTGTTTTTGAAAAATGAAAATTTTTCACTAGTATGACTTGCCGGAACTCCCAGGTTGGTAAGTGTGGAGTAGGAATCGGCATTTTGAGATTTCAACCTACAAGTGGTAATTGTTGGTAAGCAAACCGACAAGTGGTTGAAAGAGAGGTTTTACCTACAAGTGGTTAATCAAGGTCATTAAGTTGAACTTGATTTAACTTTCATTCAAATGCTTGGAAAACAAAGCGATGATCACATCCCCATTTTTACAAGTGGTAAAATCAACAAAACTTATTTTTTGGAAAAACCATTTTGATTAAAACAAACTTAAGTGTTTTGAAATCAAATGGGAAAATAGTTTGTTGTAAAGGGGAGTTCTGATTGTTTATGCCAAGTGGATGGCGATTTGAAGCAATTCACAACAGTTGTCATTTTATTGTACAGTTTGTTTTCAAATTTTCCCAGAAAATCAAAATTGAAACATATTTTGATTTTAGGGGGAGTAAAAATTTAGGAAATTTCAAAAATTTGAAAAATCCAAATAACATGATAAAACCATAAAAGGCCAAAAACATTGAAAAGTAAAATTGAGTTTTGTTGTAATAAGAGGAAATGATAGCACATCAGTGGACAATCACATCATGCTAAAGAATTGGAAAGTTCAAAAGTAATAAACGGTCTCACTGATGATGTGGCAGTAGGTTTTCGCACGCTTAGTAGATTGTGTTCGAGATATAAACCTAAATTTCAAACTTACTTATCTCGTGGGGAACATCTCTCGGATATATGGGTAACCCCCGAAATCTTGTTTGAAAGACCCCTCTTTCTGAGATACTAGGTCTTTATGCTTAGTGATATCTGGGGTATTATCCCGGGACTTCTGATTTTGCGGAAGCAATGGCCTAGTCCCCGTATAATACTTTCTGCTTGCTTGAAATATAGCACCCCCTCAGCATAAAAAATGATGAAACATTGCAAAATGCTAATCATGTGCTGTTGAAGAAAAGATTCTCTAAAGGGAACACACCTAAAAGTCGAAGCCATCATCTCTCTGATTTTGCAAAAGCAATAGCCTGAGCTCTCATGGCCCTTGCATTTAACCCTTTACAGATATCATCTAGGTATACTCACCTGTAAGACTGAATATTGAGATCAGGATACGGGAGTATATTCTGAGGGGGGACACGCAAATAAGTTCAAGTGCTTAAAACATTAATCTCGTATCTCAAAACAGTTGAAATTTGTGTGAAAATTTAAAGTGGATCAGTATACTGACAATCTACGTGAATCATTTAGAACTTAAAATGTTTAAAGCTTAACGGTGGTGGTGATTTGTCTCATAAACTGATATGATCCTCTTACACAAACTCGTAAAAATATTGTTTGTATATATTTCTTTACTGCATTTCGTTAAAATCAAAATTTAAAAAAGATTTTAGTGTGTTTTAGCATAAATTTTTGAAAAATACAAAAAGATTTTCGACAACTGATGTTGAAGAGCTATTTTTCAAAATTCCAAGTGCTAAGCATGATGAACAACAGGTTTTGGAGATTGTGTTTAAGAAAGAAAGAGATGTTATTCTTACAAGTGGTCATCTGAGATTAAATCATTTTTGAATAATTCCTGCAAAGTGGTTTCTGAATTTGAAATATTTTAAATTTGTGAAACTTATGTTTGTGGTAGAGATTGTGCAGGAATGAAGTTTGAGAAAAGCCAGGTTACGATCTTAGAACCTGTGTGAAGTGAATTCCAGACTGCGACCCCAGCTTATCGAAAGGGGGAGTCTGATGACATCAAGAGGGAGTCTGAAGATGTAAGCTGCTGATGCTGATGATCTTAAGGAATCAAGAGACCTGATCAAGAGGAGTATAGAGCCAGGTTGCGATTCTGGGAGAAAGAGATTGATTGAGGATGCTTACAATGGAGAATCTTTGGAGAGATCGAGAAGACTGATAAAGATTGAAGATTTGACAACCGAAGACTCGACACCGAAGACTTCGTCAACATCCGAGGGGGAGTCTGTTGGTGCATATGTCTGTCGACTTCGTCTTGTATCGAGTCTTGTATTGTATTAGATAGATCAAGGCACGGAAAACGAGAAATGTGTGTCTATAGGTATTTCGCACGAAATGGTGATTTCGTGTGAAACTGATTTCGCATTGGCTGTTTCGTGCGAAATCAGTATAAATACATGTCGTGCCAATTCATTTGTAAGGTTCTAATTCCGGTAGCGAAGCTCTGCCAAAGTGTCTCCAGGCTTGTAATTCGATCTGATATCAATATAGAGACAGTTTAAAGTGATTTCTCGTGCAATTCAGCTGAAATAACTCTGATACATCTGTTTCCGCCTTTTGTATCGGACGAGATCTCTTCTGATCGACTCATTTGGGTCTGAAAACGATCCTACAGTAGTGATCGCGACACATTCTACGTGTCTAGTCTTTAGAGGAGTATGACTCAAGGAACAGTCGTTGTTCCCTCAAACAACATTCACGTCAATGACAAACTCCAATTTACTATAGAACCTGTTAAGGTTGCGGACCAAGAGTCCACAAAACACGGAGAAGACGTAATTGATTTACTTGAGCACGTTAGAATTCATATCATGGCCCAGAGTTACATGGGAACATGAAGACAAATTTTAAACCTAAGTGACCACATTTGATTCACAACTCCCCTACGGCCGATGGCATCGCTTGAATTTCGGGACGAAATTCTTTTAACGGGGGGAGTCTGTGACAACTGTCACTTTTCCGTACATTCCGTACACTAATTGAACAGTAATATGTGCTTTAATAACTGTGCATGATCTAGTTTACGGGACAAATGAATTTCTGATTACTGTTATATACATACAATGGCATTTCATGTTGCAAGACTTTTATCATTACTACATGCAACACGATATAGTTCTAATAATGCACAGAACATAATTGGCACCATTATCAGACAAACTAAAAGCACTAACAGGAGTTCAGTACAGAGACAGGAAATGTTTTGGGAACCAGTGTGAGCCAGAAACCAAGTTCTACACTAGTATAGTGTGTAGGGAAGTAAGGACCACAAAACTGCATTCCTAAGTGATAGTTTAAGTGCCGGAAAGTGCCTAAAACCCACATAAAGTGCAGAATTCTGCATAAATCAGCAAAATTCAACATTTTAACAAGTTTATTACATGCAAAAATATGACTAAATGGTCCTGAATGCTTTCCTAAGTGTCGGGAATTAAAAATGTCACAAAAGGGTACTTAAAGAACACTAAACGGAATAGTTTGACACTTTAACGAACCGGCATCTAACCGAACAACCGGACACTACCCGAAACATCAAAATTATACTAGAAGCATCGTTTTAATGTTTCTGAGCTAGTTTTGATCCCCGAACACCCTAACACACTATATAACACAACATTCACTTAAATACTAATCAATACACTTAGGATTTCAACTTGTAACTTAACTACCCATTTAAACTTACACTTACCCCCCCCCCATATAGGTGGACGGTCACATGTGGCCCCACCTCAAGATCTCCATAAATCTCCCTTTGATCTTGCTATCTTCCTTGGATATGCTAAAGATTCATTTAGATTGTGTATTGTACTTAAGAGACATAAGACCTAATGGGCAAAAGCTTAAGTGGGGTTATAAGAAGGAACATGATGAACCATTCTCACACACACCCAACACCTTCATCCTTCTCCTCCTCTCCCCCTCACTTGCGGCCGAGAACAAGCACACACCACCCCACCATCATAATCTCACTTCCACTCAATCCATATACTCACAAAGGTGTAAGGAACCATATAAGAAGGTTTGGTGGTCTTGGATCTTGAAGGACCTTCATCAATTGCTTTTATCCATCACTTTTGTCATCATCAACATCAAGTGTTCTTCCCTAGCCTTGTGCTAGTAGTAAAACTCTTATGAACTCTTGTAACTTCATATATTGTTGGTTAAAAGATGATATACATTGATAAACTTGATGAACATTAAAAGACATAATCATAAACCTCTAACATAAGCTTATAAACATATGAAATCTTGTTGATTTATGATTGTTTGCTTCTTGTTGAATGATTATTAGTGTTAGTGATGCTAGACATGATAAGTAGCCTACTAGATTGTGATTAAACACACGATCTAGTAAGTTAAGGTGGTGATCTTGTGAAAGACCAAGATCATCATGCTTTATGTTACATGAACTTGAATGATAAAAGTTGTTTCCATAAGATGATGATTTAAACAAGATAAAAGTCTTGTGAGTGGATGATTTCTAAAATAGTTTTCCAAAGGAACCAAGCTAAATCACAAGATTTGTATAAACATAGTTTTTAAAGAAACTAATCATGTTTCTAGTGGTGAAATAAGTATAAGAACACTTTGTTTACAAGAAAAATTCAAAAGAATAATTTTAGAAAAATCATCTAACAAGTTGTAAATACTCAAATCTTTCAAGAATGAGACTTTTAAAGAAATAAACACACTTTAAAGGGTAACTAAGTCTACTAAACATACTACCAAGTTCCTACAAGTTTTTATGAAAACTCAAGTTCATGATTATTATGAAGATAACTTTGTTTAGGGTTGATTGTTGATTGCTTATGATGATTTTTGAAAAGAAAATGATATGCTTAAAAAGCATGGACACCTCCATTTTTGGGGGAAACTATGGCGAAATTTTATAAAAATACAAACACTTAGACAAATATTTTCTAAACAAGTATTTACAAGTGAGTTTTAACCATGGTTTTCAATATAAACTTTGCCATAGATTTGGTTACAAAATACAAGTATTGGAGGTTGGTTATTATGAATAAAAATGGATAAATATGTATTTAGAATATATATCTACATTTATAACACATTGGGTGTGAATATTTGTATACTTGGTGTAATAGTTATGTTATTTTAGGAATTAAAGTAATATAACTTAACAAATTACCAAGGAATTTACAATCCAAAATAATACCAAAAAATCATAAGGAATACATATATAAGTTACCTACTTAATATTGTGGAACCGAACGATAGAATGTAACTTACAAATATTCCAGAAAATACCGTTATAAATATATTTTTTGGTAAATATTATTTTGGATACGAAAGAAATGAAAGTATGATTTTTAATATTATTACAAAGTATATCATATTTTCGACAAGGAGAAGATATATTATTTTTGAGAAGTAAAAATATGTTTTCTTAGCGTATTTAGAAGATATATAATTTTGAGAAAAATATATATTTTCTTGAAATACATTATTTTTGGGACAAAACAAATTTAAATATATTTTCTAAAGTAAGACATGAAAATATATTATTTTGGGAACTACAAATATGAGAATACGAATACACATGTATGAGATACCCCCATCATTGGGAAGAAAATACAAGAATGAATACTTGAGAAGTATTAATACAAAAATATTGTTTAACAATTATTCCAAAATAAAACATAATTTAAAGTTAAAATATTTATTATTTTAACAAGTAATTATAACTTGGAATAATATTGGAGACATAAAAGAAACGTAACTCAAACACGTAAATACAAAGTCAAGGCACGACCCGTTCGTCTAATAGACCCTAGTACATTGTAGGGAGTCGTGTTTGCTAAGGAGATTTGAGTTACGAGTATCGAAGACGCAAAACAGTGAGTTCATGCTCCCCCTTTTCTCTTATCTGTTTTTGGTTTTATAACTCTCGGGGGTAGAATACATGTTACGAATGCTTAAACGGTATGAATTGCCTATGAAATGAATTACTAGATCATGTGAGCATAGACTAAATATTGAAATGCCATTAATACTTAATTAAGGACGGAGGTTAGATCTAACGGGTATGGCCGAGCCCCACTCATGGTCCTCACGTGATCACTTGAGTGCTTCGGTGTCCCAGTCGAGGGAAATCGACATAGTCAAGGGAAATTGACATAGTCAAGGTAAATTGACATAGTCGAAGGGAAATTCGACATAGTCGAGGGAAATCGACAAGGGTATAAGCCTACTCATTACGAGTGCTCCCTATGTCCTCACATGCCTTAATGTCCTTGTAAAACATTTATTTGATATGTTCATAAACGCTTTTCATACCTGTTTTCAAAGGAGTCTCTCAAAGGTTTACAAGTACTCAAACAAAACGCATGAACTCGCTCAACTTTTGTTGATGTTTTCCAAAATTACATGTATTTCAGGAGACAGGTTGGATCTTGGGCGCGGGTGTTGTTTCTAGAAGTAGACTTCAAGATTAGATGTCATCCACTTTTGTTGGTTTGTAACCTAGTCGAAGGTTGTGTTTTATAACTTAAATAACCGGTGTTTGTAAAACTCAAATTTTATGAATGGATGAACATCGTTTTACTCATGTAGTTATTTATTATGATTGAATGCAATGATATTAAACCAGTCACACATCATACGCTTCCGCAAAAGCCAGGGTGTGACAGAAAGCCCTTAACGGTGGAAATAGCTAGTGGTGAACCCCTTGTACTCAATTCTATCATCCCGAGTTGCCAGTTGAACCTTAATAACCATCTTTTTCCCATTGACCTCACACCAATGTGTGACAACTCGTATTTCAGAACCTATCTATGTGTTTAATGTAACGTATATGGACCCTATGTGATTACGTGAACTTTGGCGATTAATTGAATGTTATGTTGTTATATGTTATGTGAATGTATGTATAATGTGATCGCACAACATTATTCGAATCGCACAAGCCTTTGGGCTTTAGTCCCTTACAACTCTCGGCCCACTCCTCACTCGAAACCGATGGACATCCCATGATGGGTTCGGCCACCCACTTATTTAAACAAAGACATACCCATTAGTGGGGGTTTGTTCTCTCATTAGTTGCAAACACACTTAACACACAAAACCCTAGCTCTCTCTCATCCCCTCCCTTTTGTTCGACGGCAATTCCCACATCCGAAGCTTCCCCTCTCGATCAATCTTGTCTTTCGGATTTCCTGGTTAGTGTTCATTGTTTATAGATTTCTATATTCTTAAGGTTGTTTTGTTGTGTGACCGATTAGGGTTCATGTTAGTAGTTGTATTGTTAAACATTGCGATTATGAATTTGAAACATATGATCGACTTCAATATAGTTATATGGTGAAACTGTTTGATTGTGAGTCGACGGAGACCGAATACATGATAAAGGAATGTAATCTTGATTGAGTGTTAATTGATTAGTTGGTTTTGACATGAGAAATTGTTTTGATGATTCAGGTTGCATGTTAGTATTGGAAATTCTATAGTCTGATGATCCGATTACATGGTAGTATGATGATAGGTTGTGATTATGATTAATTGTTAATTAGGGCTCATGCGGATTAACGGGTAAATGTATGATTGGATCGATTTAATGCTAAATGGTAACTGTTGATATTGATTGGTAAAAATCAAAGGTGTAACTGTTTGATTGTTGACTAAATCGAATATGGAAACAATATAACTAAATAGCATAATATTCGGATAATAAAACTAATCGCACAAGAACCCTTGGTCACACAAGATCAGATCATACAAGATCTGATCTGATCGCACAAGAAGTCCAGTCGCACAAGAAGTCTGGAGTCGCACAAGACATCCGGACCGCACAAGATCACTGTTTGTCATTATTGGGCTTCTAAATGGTTGGGCCGGGTTTATGTTGGATCGCACAACATGTTGTGCATCGCACAAGGCTGTGCTGAACGCATAACATGTTGGGCCTGGTAGTGTTTGGGTTTCAACTACCCACTCGCACAAGATGTAATTGGGCTCACAAGGTTACCTCAGCCCAATACATTCTGATCGCACAAGTTCGGATATGATATGACTGTTAACTTGTCCTACGTGTTTGCCATGATCAATTACGTGCTCGTAATCTGTTAGCTTACGTGTAAACATACGTGCGATAGTTGAACCTAGACCTGACTTGTATGGTAAACATGTTAGGACGTGGTTGCCCCTCTAGCAGCTCGATTGACCTTTCGTTTATCTGCCGAGCTAACCTAAGGTGAGTTCACACTTTCTACAAAGCATGGGATTCCCAGGGGTTTGGAATGGGTTAAGGAATATGGATTCCTCGTCCTTCTTGGGTAGGACAGTACGGGTTCAGGAATGTAATTCCTCGTCCTCATGGACAATTAAATTTCACTAGACCAAAACTCTATCACGAAGTCCCTCCTTTTTATATCGACTTAATCGTCGGGCCAATGGCGAGAGGGTCATTAGTTAGATAGCGCTATTTAGGTCTGACAAGCCTCACACCGTGCCGCAGAGGACGGGCGTGAACTAATGGATCTGGGCACGTCAATGATGATAGACATTGACGCTAAGGGCACATAAACATGACTAAAGTCAGCGGTCGATATGGTAACGAGTCTAGTAGATATACATGGGGTAGCCCCCACGGCCAGAGAGCCAGATAATTGAACATGGGGTAGCCCCCACGGCTGCATTGCCAGAGTAAACAGGAATAAACAAAACACGTTTTCAACTATGGGGTAACCCCCACGGCAGGGATGCCAGTTAAAGGAAAATGTTTTTGGAACAACTTAAAACAAACACCCAACTGTGAACTCGCTCAACTTTGTTGTTGACTCGTTACTACATGCTTTGCATGTCAATAGGTACTTAGCTGGAGCTTGCATGGGGAAGAGTCGTTGTGGGACATGGACAATTGTGTGCCATGTTAAACATTGAAACGATTGAACTTATGTTTTGTTTTTATTTGAAACGTTATGCTTCCGCTTGCAACTTAAACTATGTTTTTGTTTGGACACCAATTGTATTGGTTGGATTTTATAATTAGTTACATGCTTGTTAAATATGATTGGTGGCTGGATCCTGGTCAGTCACGCCTCCAAGCGGTGATACTCCGCATGTGGATTTTGGGGGTGTGACTGATTGGTATCAGAGCCATTGGTTATAGCGAACTTGGTTTTAATAAGGGAAAAAGTTTTGTTAAAACCAGACTATAACCTGTACAGTGCTCAACGGTCCACAACGACGCTTCGCTCCACGTGCAAGACTCGACGTTCTAGGTGATATGGTTTGTGTTTTATTGCCTACTTGCTAGATTACATAGAACTTTGCTTATGGTATGCTTAGATAAACGTAGCAACGATAGTTTGAAAACACATGTGTGCTTACTCTCTTCTGTCATCGCACTTTCACGAACCTCTCTTACTCATGTTTTCCTTTGACATGAAGATCATGAGTGGACGCGTTAACATGACTCAAGCCCAGTTGATGGCTCTGATTAACCAACAAGTTGCTACGGCACTTGCAGCCGCACAAGCAGGAGGTATACCCTGCAGTCTAAACTCACTCTAGGATCTTTAGGTCCTACTCTCGTAAACCAACACTTGTGCTTAGCCTTGTCCCTTCTTACACCCACAACAGGTCAACATGCTCAGCCACCTGTGTGTACCTTCAAAACTTTTATGGACTGCCGACCTACTACTTTCAGCGGCACTGAAGGAGCCGTAGGCCTCCTCCACTGGTTCGAGAAACTCGAATCTATCTTCGAGATGTGTGAATGCCCTGAGGATCTCAGGGTAAAATATGCTACTGGTACTCTTGAGGGGATAGCGCTCACGTGGTGGAACGCCCAGGTCCAAATGCTGGGGTTGGTTGCTGCTAACGGCACCCCCTGGAACGATTTCAAGGAATTGATCAAAGAAGAATACTGTAGCCGTGATGACATTCATAAGCTAGAGGTAGAGTTTTACAACTTAAAGATGACGGGGTCAGAAATCGAAGCATATACGAGAAGATCAAACGAGTTGGCTATTCTGTGTCCTACTATGGTGGATCCTCCCATCAAACGTATCGAACTGTATCTCAAGGGTTTGGTGCCAGAGATTCAAAGTCACGTGACATCAACAAACCTTGGCACCATTCAACAGATCATCAAGTTGGCTCATCGTCTCACGGATCAGGCGGTGGAGCAGAACATGTTACCAAAGCGCATTAGTGCTACTACTTCTGATACTCCCAGCGACAACAAGCGTAAATGGGATGGAGCTTCAAACAAAGCTTCAACTTCTGTTCAATCTCAGTCGTAGCAGAGAAGGACTGACGACTACAAGAGCCCTAGTCAGCAATCATCTGGTAGTCAAAGTCAAGGAGGGTACAGGGGAGTTCACCCCAAATGCAATCGCTGTAACCTGCACCACAGCGGGCTATGCACCAGGAGTAACTGTCATCGGTGCAACAAGCCAGGCCACGCCGCAAAGGATTGCAGAAGTTTGTACCCCGCAAACCAGAATCGTCAGCAACAACAAGCCCCACAGAATCAACGCCAGTAGCAGCAGCAGGGTATCAAAAAAGGGTGCTATCAGTGTGGAGCTGAAGGCCACTTCAAGAGAGATTGTCCCCAACTGAACCGGAACCAGAACAACAACAATAATAATAACAACCATGGGAATGGAAACAACGGGGGTAACAACGACAATGGTGCAAGGGGTCGTGTGTTCGTTATTGGTCAGGGTGAAGCGAGGAACGATCCCAATGTTATGACAGGTAAGTTTCTACTGGACGACTTTTATGTTACTGTACTATTTGATTCGGGCGCCGATACTAGCTACGTGTCCTTAAAAGTTAGTCAAATGCTTAAGCGTACCCCAACACTTTTGAACACCAAGCACACTGTAGAGTTAGCTAATGGTAAGAGTTTAGAGGCCACACACGTAGTCACGGGTTGTAACCTTGTTCTTGCTAATCAGACCTTCCCTATCGACCTCATTCCTATCGTTTTGGGTAGTTTCGACGTTGTCATTGGGATGGATTGGTTATCCCAACACCAAGCAGAGATTCTTTGAAACGAGAAGATTGTTCGTATTCCCCGTTCAGGTGATGAACCTCTCATGATTCTTGGCGACAAGAGTGGTGCTGTTGTGAGCATCATCTCTTTCCTTAAGGCCCAGAAGTGTTTGCGAAAAGGCCACACTGCTATTTTGCCTCTCGTTATTGACACCTCGAAGAAAGAGAAGAAGATAGAAGATTTTCCGATTGTACGCGACTATCCTGAGGTATTTCCTGAGGAACTACCTGGTCTTCCGCCTCATCGTCAAGTCGAGTTTCAAATCGAGCTGGCTCCTGGAGCAGCGCCCATAGCTCGAGCACCCTATCGTCTAGCTCCATCAGAACTAGAAGAGCTGTCTACGCAACTACAAGAACTATTGGATAAGGGTTTTATTCGTCCTAGCTCTTCGCCCTGGGGAGCTCCAGTGCTATTTGTGAAAAAGAAAGACGGTACCTTCAGAATGTGCATCGACTATCGCGAGCTCAACAAGGTGACAGTGAAGAATCGCTATCCTCTTCCACGCATTGATGACCTATTCGACCAGCTGCAAGGGTCGAGCTTTTACTCGAAGATTGATTTGAGATCGGGATATCACCAGCTGAGAGTCCGAGAAGAGGACGTCTCCAAAACAACCTTTAGAACTCGATATGGACACTACGAGTTTTTGGTCAAGCCTTTCGGGCTGACAAACGCACCTGCGGTTTTCATGGACCTTATGAATCGAGTGTGCAAGCCTTACCAAGATAAGTTCGTTATAGTTTTCATCGACGACATCCTGATCTATTCTAAGAGTCAGGAGGAACATGAGCAGCATCTATGACTTATTTTGGAACTCCTTCGAACAGAACAGCTTTATGCAAAGTTCTCGAAATGTGACTTCTGGCTTCGTGAGGTCCATTTCCTAGGCAACGTGGTAAACAAGGATGGGATTCACGTTGATCCATCCAAGGTTGATTCAATCAGGAACTGGCCTGCACCCCGTACACCAACAGAAATTCGCCAATTCTTGGGCTTGGCAGGTTACTACAGAAGGTTTATCAAGGATTTCTCCAAGATTGCGCAACCTCTCACCTCACTAACACAGAAAGGTGTCACCTATCATTGGGGTGATGCACAAGAAACTGCGTTTCAACACTTAAAGGATAGACTTTGTAGTGCCCCTATCCTTTCATTGCCAGAGGGCACAGACGACTTTGTGGTCTACTGCGACGCATCAATTCAGGGTCTTGGTTGTGTGTTGATGCAACAGGATAAAGTTATTGCGTACGCCTCACGCCAACTTAAAGTTCATGAAAGGAACTACACTACACACGATTTAGAGTTGGGAGCTGTTGTTTTTGCACTTAAGATATGGAGACATTACCTGTACGGTACCAAGTGCGCCATTTACACCGATCACAGGAGTCTCGAGCATATCTTCAAACAGAAGGAGTTGAACATGCGACAACGTCGATGGGTTGAGCTACTGAATGATTACGAATGCTCGATCAGATACCATCCGGGCAAAGCCAATGTGGTGGCCGACGCCTTCAGTCGAAAGGATACCATACCTAAGCGCGTGTGAGCACTACAACTTACTATCCAATCTAGTCTCCCTGCACAGATACGAGATGCTCAGGTAGAAGCATTAAAACCAGAAAATGTTAGGGCTGAAGCCCTACGTGGCTCAAGGCAACGGTTAAAACAAAAGGAAGACGATGCATACTACGTAACAGGGCGCATTTGGGTCCCACTTTATGGAAACTTACGCGAACTTATGATGGATGAAGCACACAAGTCTCGCTACTCAGTACATCCTGGTTCAGATAAGATGTACCACGACTTGAAAACTACGTATTGGTGGCCTAGCATGAAAGCTCACATAGCAACCTATGTTAGTAAATGTTTGACTTGTGCGAGAGTCAAAGTCGAATACCAGAAACCCTCAGGCCTACTTCAACAACCAGAGATACCACAATGGAAATGGGAGCAAATTTCCATGGATTTCCTTACTGGCCTGCCTAGATCTCAACGTGGAAATGATACTATTTGGGTGATCGTGGATCGACTCACAAAGTCTGCACACTTCTTGGCTATTAAGGAAACGGAAAAGTTCTCCACTCTAGCAGATGTATATCTTAAGGAAGTTGTCTCGAGGCACGGGGTACCCACCTCTATTATCTCTGATCGTGATGCACATTTTACTTCTGAACTGTGGCAAGCAATGCACAAGTCCTTTGGCTTACGTTTAGATATGAGCACAGCATATCACCCGTAAACGGATGGGCAGTGTGAACGCACCATCCAGACCCTTGAAGACATGCTTAGGGCATGTGTCATCGACTTTGGTAACGGCTGGGAAAAGCATCTCCCGTTAGTGGAGTTCTCGTACAACAACAGTTACCACACCAGCATTCAGGCCGCTCCATTTGAGGCATTGTACGGGCGTAAATCCCAATCACCTCTTTGCTGGGCAGAGGTGGGGGATAGTCAGATCACTGGCCCAGAACTTGTGGTAGACACAACAGAAAGGATTGCTCAAATACGACAACGAATGGCGGCCGCTCGTGACCGTCAGAAAAGCTACGCCGATAAGGGCAGGAAACCACTTGAGTTCCAGGTTGGGGATCGAGTGCTACTCAAAGTCTCACCCTGGAAGGGTGTTGTTCGTTTTGGCAAAAGAGGCAAACTTAACCCACGATATGTTGGACCATTTGAAATCATAGAGAAAATAGGCAAAGTGGCCTACAAACTGAACCTACCAGCAGAACTCAGTGGAGTTCACAACGTTTTCCACGTGTCGAATCTGAAGAAGTGTCTGTCAGATGAGACCCTCATAGTTCCTTTGAAGGAGCTCACTATCGATGAACAGTTGCGATTCGTCGAGGAACCAGTTGAAATCATGGACCGAGATGTTAAGGTCCTCAAGCACACCAGAATTCCTCTCGTTCGAGTTCGTTGGAACTCGCGTCGTGGCCCAGAGTTCACCTGGGAACGCGAAGATCAGATGAAACAAAAGTATCCCCAATTATTCGAGAACGGTACAACCACTACTGAGGCTGAAGCTACTACGGAATTTCGGGACAAAATTCCAGATCAACGGGGGGAGGATGTGACACCCCAGGAAAACGGGAAAACCATGCAACTTAACTAGCTTCCTCAGTGAGTACGTACCAAATTTCAGGACGGAATTTCTTTCAACTTGGGGATAATGTGACAACTCGTATTTCAGAACCTATCTATGTGTTTAATGTAACGTATATGGACCCTATGTGATTACGTGAACTTTGACGATTAATTGAATGTTATGTTGTTATATGTTATGTGAATGTATGTATAATGTGATCGCACAACATTATTCGAATCGCACAAGCCTTTGGGCTTTAGTCCCTTACAACTCTCGGCCCACTCCTCACTCGAAACCGATGGACAGCCCATGATGGGTTCGGCCACCCACTTATTTAAACTAATACATACCCATTAGTGGGGGTTTGTTCTCTCATTAGTTGCAAACACACTTAACACACAAAACCCTAGCTCTCTCTCCTCCCCTCCCTCTTGTTCGACGGCAATTCCCATATCCGAAGCTTCCCCTCTCGATCAATCTTGTCTTTCGGATTTCCTGGTTAGTGTTCATTGTTTATAGATTTCTATATTCTTAAGGTTGTTTTGTTGTGTGACCGATTAGGGTTCATGTTAGTAGTTGTATTGTTAAACATTGCGATTATGAATTTGAAACATATGATCGACTTCAATATAGTTATATGGTGAAACTGTTTGATTGTGAGTCGACGGATTGAATAGTGATATATGTTAACCAAGGACCGAATACATGATAAAGGAATGTAATCTTGATTGAGTGTTAATTGATTAGTTTGTTTTGACATGAGAAATTGTATTGATGATTCAGGTTGCATGTTAGTATTGGAAATTCTATAGTCTGATGATCCGATTACATGGTAGTATGATGATAGGTTGTGATTATGATTAATTGTTAATTAGGGCTTATGCGGATTAACGGGTAACTGTATGATTGGATCGATTTAATGCTAAATGGTAACTGTTGATATTGATTGGTAAAAATCAAAGGTGTAACTGTTTGAGTGTTGACTAAATCGAATATGGAAATAATATAACTAAATAGCATAATATTCGGATAATAAAACCAATCGCACAAGAATCCTTGGTCGCACAAGATCAGATCATACAAGATCTGATCTGATCGCACAAGAAGTCCAGTCGCACAAGAAGTCTGGAGTCGCACAAGACATCCGGACCGCACAAGATCACTGTTTGTCATTATTGGGCTTCTAAATGGTTGGGCCGGGTTTATGTTGGATCGTACAACATGTTGTGGATCACACAAGGCTGTGCTGAACGCACAACATGTTGGGCCGGGTAGTGTTTGGGTTTCAACTACCCACTCGCACAAGATGTAATTGGGCTCACAAGGTTACCTCAGCCCAATACATTCTGATCGCATAAGTTCGGATATGATATGACTGTTAACTTGTCCTACGTGTTTGCCATGATCAATTACGTGCTCGTAATCTGTTAGCTTACGTGTAAACATACGTGCGATACTTGAACCTAGACCGGACTTGTATGGTAACCATGTTAGGACGTGGTTGACCTCTAGCAGCTCGATTGACCTTTCGTTTATCTGCCGAGCTAACCTAAGGTGAGTTCACACTTTCTACAAAGCATGGGATTCCCAGGGGTTGGGAATGGGTTAAGGAATATGGATTCCTCGTCCTTCTTGGGTAGGACAGTACGGGTTCAGGAATGTAATTCCTCGTCCTCATGGACAGTTAAATTTCACTAGACCAAAACTCTATCACGAAGTCCCTCCTTTTTATATCGACTTAGTCGCCGGGCCAATGGCGAGCGGGTCATTAGTTAGATAGCGCTATTTAGGTCTGACAAGCCTCACACCGTGCCGCAGAGGACGGGCGTGAACTAATGGATCTGGGCACGTCAATGATGATAGACATTGACACTAAAGGCATATAAACATGACTAAAGTCAGCGGTCGATATGGTAACGAGTCTAGTAGATATACATGGGGTAGCCCCCATGGCCAGAGAGCCAGATAATTGAACATGGGGTAGCCCCCACGGCTGCATTGCCAGAGTAAACGGGAATAAACAAAACACGTTTTCAACTATGGGGTAACCCCCACGGCAGGGATGCCAGTTAAAGGAAACTGTTTTTGGAACAACTTAAAACAAACACCCAACTGTGAACTCGCTCAACTTTGTTGTTGACTCGTTACTACATGCTTTGCAGGTCAATAGGTACTTAGCTGGAGCTTGCATGGGGAAGAGTCGTTGTGGGACATGGACAATTGTGTGCCATGTTAAACATTGAAACGATTGAACTTATGTTTTGTTTTGAAACGTTATGCTTCCGCTTGCAACTTAAACTATGTTTTTGTTTGGACACCAATTGTATTGGTTGGATTTTATAATTACTTACATGCTTGTTCAATATGATTGGTGGCTGGATCCTGGTCAGTCACGCCTCCAAGCGGTGATACTCCGCATGTGGATTTTGGGGGTGTGACACAATGCAACTTGGAAGTTTTGATATCATCATAGGAATGGATTGGTTAACCAAGGACCATGTTGAGGTGATCTGTTTCGACAAGTTTGTTCGTATACCTCTTTCATCTGGTGAAATCTTAGAGGTTCATCGACTCTAGCAGCTTAAAACTCATGACATGTACTCAAGCCCAAAAATACCTACGTAAGAATTATGTAGCCTTCTTGGCACATGTCGTAGAGTAGAAAGGCCAGAACAAAAGTATTCAAGATATCCCTATTGTTCAAGATTATCCTGAGGTGTTTCCTGAAGAACTGCCTGGTTTACCTCCAGCACGTCAAGTTGAGTTTCGTGTTGATCTGGTACCTGGTGCGAACCCGATTGCCAAATCACCTTACCGTCTTGCACCATCTGAGATACAAGAGTTATCAAAGCAACTACAGGAGTTATCTGACAAAAGATTCACCCGTCCAAGATTTTCACCTTGGGGCGCTCCTGTTCTATTCGTGAAAAAGAAGGATGGATATTTTCGAATGTGTATCGATTATCACGAGCTCAACAAACTCACGATCAAAAATCGATATCCCTTACCTTTTATTGATGATCTCTTTGACCAGCTACAAGGTGCAACTTGCTTCTCGAAGATCGATCTGCGTTCTGGGTATCATCAGCTTCGTGTACTTGAAGAAGATATTCCCAAGACTGCTTTCTGCACGAGATACGACCACTACGAGTTCACCGTCATGCCTTTTGGTTTGACAAATGCGCCAGCCGTCTTCATGGACTTAATGAATAGGGTTTGTAAACCTTATTTAGGCAAGTTCATCATTGTTTTCATCGACGACATCTTGATTTATTCAAAGTCTCGATCCGATCACGAACAACATCTTCGTCTGACAATGGAACTCCTAAAGAAGGAACAACTCTTTGCCAAGTTCTCCAAGTATGAATTTTAGCTTAAGGAAGTTCAGTTTTTGGGTCATATTGTCAACGAGCAAGGTATACATGTGGATCCTTCCAAAATCACGACGATTAAGGATTGGAATACACCTACTACTCCCACATAAGTTCGCTCATTCGTTGGTCTTGTTGGATACTATCTACGGTTCATCGTGAACTTCTCAAAGATCGTGGTTCCCCTCACTGCTTTGACTCAGAAGGATAAGCCTTTTGAGTGGGGACCCAAACAAGAGGAAGGCTTTCAAACACTAAACAAAAACTCTGTGATGCTCCTGTTTTATCTTTACCCGATGGCATCGACGATTTCATTGTCTATTGTGACACATCGAATCTAGGCCTAGGTTGTGTTCTCATGCAACGAGATAAAGTCATAGCCTATGTGTCAAGACAATTGAAAAATCCACGAGAAGAACTACACAACTCATGATCTTGAGTTAGGTGCTGTAGTTTTTGCTCTCAAGATTTGGAGACACTACCTCTATGGTACGAAGTGAGTGGTTTTCACAGACCACAAAAGTCTCCAACACATTTCGATCAAAAGGAGTTAAACATGAGAAAACGCCGTTGGGTCGGACTCTTGAACGACTACTACTGCGAGATTCGCTACCATCATGGTAAGGCGAATGTCGTAGCCAATGCACTTAGTCATAAGGAACATGTCAAGCTTCATTGTGTTCGAGTTCAATCTGATATCCAGACGCGTATCCTTCAAGCACAACGTACCTATGTAACCCAAGGCTTGTTGAAAAATGAGCTACCACAAAATCTTGAACTTCAACTCGAAATGAAAGACAACGGGTTACTCTATTACATGAACCGTCTATGGGTTCCAAGTCAAGATAATCTCCACACCCTAGTGATGGACAAAGCTCATAAGTCTCGTTATTCAATCCATCCTGGTGCAGACAATGTGACAACCGTCACTTTTCCGTACATTCCGTACACTCAATGAACAGTAATTTGTGCTTAAATGACTGTGCATGATCTGGTTTACCAGAAAAATAAATTTCTGAATTCCATGCAAGTGAATTCATGCATGATATATGCTACAAGAATTACGTAATGATAGCGTTGCGTCAAAAATATTAGTAAACTCACCGGTAAGACACATCGTGTTAACAGAACTGCAGAAAGCAGTCATACATTAGAATTGGAGCCTAGGTGTAGGTCCAATGACAAGAATACATTAAAACCCAAGAGTACATACAAGGGTTTACATATATACCATCCGGAAGCTAATTTAAGCACTAGAAAGCACCCGAAACGCACTTTAAGTGCAGAAAATTTGTAAATTCAGCTATATTCAGCAATAAGACACCGAAATATTATGCAGAAATAATGATTTATCATCCAGAATACTTCCCTAAGTGTCGGGAATTAATTGTGACACAAAAAGTGTTAAGAAAGACACTTTACGGATAAATTAAGCACTTTAACGAATCGGTAATTAACCGAACAACTGGATTTTACCCGGAACATAAAAATATTATTAGAAGCATTGTTCTAGTGTTACGAAGCTAGTTATGAGCACTACTCGTCATATTACTACTTAAAACACTAAAACGCAATTAACCCCTAAATTAAACTCTTTATAAGTAACTAGATTGTGTAACTAGGAATTGAAATCAAACTAACACCCCCCCCCCCCCCTCTTCAAAACTGGTTACAACCTTGGAACCCCACACCTAGATTATTTTGAATTGTTAATTAGATATGTTAGTCCTTCATGAAACACATTATCCTCTAGGTATAGAAATGTTGGGGGATTCCTTTATAAACCACAAGACTATCATATTCCTTCATTCATCTTCATCTCTCACTCAAACTTCTCTCTTCCTTTCTTTGGTTTTGGCTGAACCAAAGGAACACCACCATCATCATCATTCAACCATCTTCAACCATTTCAAGAGTATACAAAGGTGCTACAAGGTATACAACGAAGCTTGGTGCTCTTGGATGTGGAAGGACCACTCTCATCTTCTTTTATCCACCACTTTTATGCTCTTGAACTCCCCTAGCCTTGTGGTAGTGGTAAGAACTTAGATCCTTGTGTTTTACTTGTTATTTAAGTGGTTAATGATGTTTAAAGATAAAAAACACAAGAACATTAAAGAACATAAACAAGTCTTGAACATAAACTAGTATAGTGATAAAGTAGTGTCAAAATGATGATGAAATATGATAATGCATGATGAATCTGAGATATATGAACTATAATCTGCTGTAAATAACTTATGACCTGTTGTCAATCGTTATTAGAAAGTATGGTGGTCGTATGTGTGCATTTTAGTAACCTTTAAACTAAAAACAGCATGCTGAGTTGTATTTTCAGCCGACTTTAACTGGCTGTAACATGACCTTAACAAAACGAAAAATGTATTTTCTAAAGTCTTGATTCATGTATTATGAAATACGGTTCTAATGGCACCACAATCATAATTTTTGGACTCCGTTTACTATTTTTAAAATGTCTTTTCGTAACAGCAGCTAGAGCTGCATTTTTACTGCTGAAAATATGCGTCTTGTTTTCTGTCATAACTTGTATTCTGTGTGGAGTCTGATCACGAAATTTGTACCATAGTTGATCACTGATGTATTTGTAATTCTCCCACTGGAATTTCGTAAATTGGACACATGATGAAATTTTAATGAATTATTCCGTAAACTGCAATCAGAAAGCGACAAATCTGATTGCAGTCCGGAAAATAAATTCTTATAAAATATTGGTAATGAAATAGACCCCGATATTTTTACACAATAATTTTTGGATCGTTTAAGACGTTCTGTAAAAATTTGGGAATTTTTGGAATAAGTTAACCATTTTATTTAACAATCCGAAAACAGCCCAGTTCATATATATTAAAGCTGAAACTACATAAGTAGTAATTTGCGTGTCTAAATGTCGGGTAGGTTATTTGAGAACGATCTAACGTGTTATATGTTAAAGAAAATGATATAAGTAAGTCACTTAGTTAAAAATATAAATTATTTTTAACACAAAAATACATACATAAAAGATAGTGACTTGTACTTGTGCGTTACAAATCTAGTGACTAACGATAATAAAACACGTTTAGGTCATGACGCTCTATGAGCAAAATCCGGTGAAGTTTACGACGCAAGGAACGCAAAGTTGTGAGTCCATGCTCCCCCTTTTCTTTAACTGTTTTTGGTTTTATAACTCTCGGGGGTGAAATACATGTTACAAATATTACAATTTTTACAAATGGTAAAAATACAAGAAACACTCTTGGTGAGAACGAGTACCGAGTGCAATATGATTTGAGAATACAAAAAATACGAGAAGCACTCTTGGTGAGTGCAATATGATGAGCTTTAAGAAATGCCTAGAAAATACTAGCTCATGTGAGCTTAAACTAGATATTGAGATGCCATTAATACTTAATTAGGGACGAGGGTTAGATCTAACGGGTACGGCCGAGCCCCACTCATGGTCGTTATGTGACCTCTTGAGTGCTTCGGTGTCCCAGTCGAGGGAAATCGACACAGTCGAGGTTAATCGACACAGTCGAGGGTAATCGACACAGTTAAAGGAGAAAATACTAATGGTCCCTATATCCTCACATGCCTTGAAGGAGAATATACTAACTATGTCCTCACATGCCTTAATGTCCTTGTATAAACAATCATTTAATACGTGGGGTACTCAAGAAAACTTGATTTATACTTGAAGTACGTGGGGTACTCAAGAAAACTTGAATGATACTTGAGTACGTGGGGTACTCAAGAAAACGGGTATTATACTTGAGTACGTGGGGTATTCAAGAAAAACTTGAATTATACATGAGTACGTGGTGTACACATGAATACTTGATTTATATATGAAAACTTGAATTATAAATGACACACACTATGTTTGCATACAAAGTATACAAACGTGAAATACAAAAACGCATGAACTCGCTCAACTTTATGTTGATGTTTTCCAAAATTACATGTATTTCAGGTGACAGGATGGATCTTGGGCGCAAGTGTCATAGCTAGAAGTAGACTTCAATTTTAGATGTTATCCACTTTCGTTGAATTGTAACCTAGACAAAGGTTGTGTTTTTAAAACTTAAATAACAAGTATTTGTAATACTCAAATTTTTATGAATGGATGAACATCGTTTTGATCATGTAGTTGTTTATTACGATTGAATGCAATGATATTAAACCAGTCACATATCATACGCTTCCGCAAAAGACAGGGTGTGACAGTTTGGTATCAGAGCTTCGATTGTAGTGAACTAGGATTCTTTCTCGAGTCTAGACTACAATCACTAGAGTTCTCTCACGAAAACATTTTACAAAAAGGTTTTCATTGCATTCACGAAAGCGCCAAGATCCACAAGTCAGACACTTTTCAAAAAGTGACAAGGCAAGGACATTAGTGAGGAATACCTTTAAAATAAGGTGCCAACCACAGCATAGTCTACACGAGTTAGACTTGCCAAAAACAAAATGACCCCCCCCCCCCCCAAAACGAGAGTTATACGTGATATAATGCATTAAATTGCTTGATTATGCTAAGTAGCATATATGTTATTGATATACATACATACATACATACAAATAAGTGTACGGAATGATTATTGACGTGAATAAGATACTTTCGACTCTGATTCCTATTACTGTACGTGACTCGCACGATGAAGCTACCGACCTCGCGTCCTTTGCAAAGCTCATGGCTGGGAGTGATTACCAAACAAGATGCTGAGCTTGCTTCCGTAGGAGATGGCTGCTCTTCCCTCTCGATCGTGAAGGTGCCTAACTACGGTGATAATGACGAGGCAGAGGCGGCAACCTTGAACAAATTCTTAATCAACGGGACGAGATCCCTGCGACTTATGTGAAGCAAGATTGACGACATATTTGACCAGAGAAGGAAGATGAAGTATTCATCACGAAGGTGCCCCTCCAACTACTAGGAATCCTCTTTATTCCTACTTCACCTAATCATCGTGCCTATTCGCGCGTAACAACAACGAGTGTTAGCGCGTGGACCACTGCAATGGTCCTTTCCATGACAGAGGTATAAGGACAGTAGTGTCCCCACCTTGATTGATCATCTGCTTGGACGAGAGAAAATTTGGGGTAACTGTGCAAGACAATTTATTATTACGGGGGCCCACGTAATAACGACTTGTAGTGCACAGAAATCCTGGTGGACTCTGCGGGTCGAGCTAATGAAAACCACACAAAATTTATCTATAGGTGTCCTCACCTTCATCTGGTAGAACAACACATAGATCAGTACTTTAGCATGATAGAAAGTAGGAGACCTGTCTTAGCCTACTTCGTGACTGACACTTCTACCTGCATACGAGACGTTTGAGAAAACGATATTTAAGCAAGAGAGGTGGAATAACATTCAAAAATAATCAGCGACGATACACTCCCTATCACCTCTACACAAACAACCCCATCAAAGGGGAAATATACGCACCAGTAAAGCTAAAGACCTAAGAAAACCAATGTAGCAGGAAATAACTGAAACTTGAATGACCAAGGCGATGTAGCCTCGAGTTCATTTCAAACAATAAGCCAAGTTGGCAAGCCTATGTGAAGGCTCAATAACTGTTTCCTCGCTTATACACTGATTATATATACGTGTGAAATTGGGTGATATCATGATGGCTCATGGTACTATGTACCTCATAGACAATTATGGAATGTTGTCTAACCCATCCCATACTCTTAGCAGAAAAGGAATGACGTCCAGATGAGACACAAACACCAGTACGTTGCCAAGAACAGAAGCTGAGCTTCAAGAGCGAATCTCATAGGCAATTGCTCGACATGAAGCCCTCCGCTCCGAACACAGCGGTGACACTACCGGAAATAACCCTCCAACTGGCTGCACCTATAAACAATTCCTGGACTGCAAGCCATTAAATTTTGATGGCATAGGAGGTGCCGTTGCATTTGTTCGTTGGGCAGAAAAGACTGACTCAGTTCTAAGGATGAGTAACTGTTCACCCCAACAGAGTGTTACCTATATCTCAGGGTTATTCGTAGATGACGCACTCTCCTGGTGGAACCTTCAGGTTCAAACCCTTGGTGCAGATGCTGAATATGCACTAAGCTGGGACGAGCTCAAGGAAATGATGGAAAAGAAATACTGTTCTAGGGCTGAAATCCAGAAGCTTGAGGTGGAGTTCTGGAACTTGAAAATGGACGGACCGAAGATTCCTTAATACGTCCAACGATTTCATGACTTGTCTAGGGTCGTCCCCTACTTAGTCAAACCGGAATTCAAAAGGGTTGAACGATTCATTTCGGGACTTGCACCTCAGATCAGGAGCATGGTTACTACCTCAAAGCCCTCAACCATTGCAGAGGCTATCAATATGAGTGTCACTCTTACTGTAGAAGCTCTACGTGCGGGAAAATTTTCGGAATATGAGGATAACAAGAAAGAGACTCATGTGGAGTCGTCAAGCAACAAGAAGAGGAAGTCCTCAAACCTAAAGATGAGCACCTAATTCAACTATGGAAGCTCTAAAACAGGCAAAAGAAAGAAAGTGAACCCGCCGCCTGGAAGGAAAACTGTTGGAGCCACTAATAAGGCTGGTGATAAGATTTACTCGGGAACTAAGCCGAGGTGCGAGGAATGCACTTTTCACCATAAAGGTCGATGTCTGAGGACTAAGTGCAGAAAGTGTGGAAAAGAAGGACACAGCAAGGACGCCTGTTGGGCGAAGGACCCATATGGAAGAAGCAAGAAAATTCCAGGTTGCTACAGATGTGGTGAAGCAGGGCACTTTAGGAAAGATTGCCCTGGGAAGAAACAAGCAAGAAAATTCCAGGTTGCTACAGAAAGGGTTTTCACGATCGAAACTCGTGAAGCAAGCCAGGATCCAGATGCGCTTATGGGTACGTTCCCTATTAACCAACGTAATGCATCTACTTTTAATTAATACTGGCATCAACTTCAACCTTGCATGCTTAGAACTTAAGAAACTGCTTGGCCTAGTTCAAGTAAAATAGATGTCCCGTATTCTTTAGAAATGGACATATAGAAGGCTAGTTGAAGCAGATGAAGCAAGTAAGGAATTATATTTTAGGGACTTAGAAGGCCTGAACCTTCTGTTACCTTTGACTCGCGAAGTCATAATATGATAGTCAGCATGGATCGGAAATCCAAGTATACAGCTGAAGTCGTTCGATATGAGAAAATCAGACGCTTCCCTCTTGCGAATGATGAAACCCAACTTTCCCGCAAAAGGTGCAAGGATGCTAGACCCCACAAGGCGGTAGATCTACGACATCCTTCATTGGTCGAAGAGACACAGAAACACCTCCGAGTAGACTACAGAGCCTGAGAACATTCCCGTGATGGAAGAAGTTCCAGGAGCCTTTTCTGAAGACCTGCCAGGAATACCTCCGCAGCGACAAGAGAGGTTTAAGGTAAATCTCGTGTCAGGAGCAGCACCGGTGCCGAATGATGCCTTACCGACTGGCTTAGTCCGCGAAGCATAAACCTCTGATATAACCGCAAGAGCGGCCAGACAGAGGAAATTAAGGACATAACATCCTTAGATAAGGACTTGAGGAGAAAGTTGACAGTTCCATTTTTGCATAAATTCCAGAGAATTGAAAATCAGAATCATTTGTCAAGGACTGATGACATAAAACAGACAAATCATAAGATCCTAGTTACCACTCAAGGATTGATTTGAGTACAAGATATCCTCCACGGTGAATACAAGAAGGAAATATCCTTAAAACGACCTTTAGGACTCGCTTCAAGCATTACGAGTTCCTTGTCGTATCATTTGGCTTAACACATGCATCGAAAATATTCATGGACCTCATGAATCGAACGTGTAAGCCATGCCTGGATAAATTACGATCATACTTATTGACTACATGCTTATATGGCCAATGACCAAGGAAGGTCATAAGCAACAGCTGCAATTTAACTTGCAACCCATAGAGAAAGAACAATTATGTGCTAAGATGACGAAAAGCGGATTTCGAATTCGCGAAATGAGAACTTTAAGATGCATGGTGCATAAGAACGAGATTCATGCCAACCCTGCAACCCAGAGCTAAGGAGCTAGAATTGCAAATAAGTGACGCTTCTCGACAAAGTCTCGATTGTAAGTCGATGCAACGAGACCACAACATTGCATACGCGGCACATTGATTAAGGAATCATGAGAAGAAACCTTGAGCTACATACAGTGATTGCACGCCGCAAACTTGACGTCACTACCTAACGGAAAACGCTGCACGACCTTTACTGAACTGAACACAAGGGTTGCAGCACACCGTTGATCGTAAGAACTTGAATGTTAATGTAGACGGACTGAGCTGCTGAACGATGCAGACTGTGTGAACACAATACGTGCTTGTGTGATAAACTTTAATGAAAAGTCGGAACACTCACTTGCTCTTAGTGGAGTCTTCCTACAACAGTATTTATCACACCGCCGTCTAAACCGCTTCTTGTAAAGCTTTAGACGGGACATAATGAGTCAATTCCCGTCATGTGGAACGGAGACCGGAGATAAACAATCTACTGGCCCGAGTTGGTCCAGGAAAATTAGAGGCAAGATCGTTCAGATATGTGATCATATCAGGACAGCCCGCAGAATACAGAAAGATTACGCCGATGAGCGGCAGAAATCGTAAGAATTGGAGACAAGAAGTATGACTAAAATGAGAGCCTCGCCTAGAGAAGGCGTAGTGTGATTTGGAAAACAAAAAGGTTGAATCCCCGGAGTAGGGATCAGAACCATTGTTCACAAGATAAAACTCCTAGAAAAAGATCAGTAGTGATCGCGACACATTCATGTGTCTAGTCTGTAGAGGAGTCTGACTTAAGGAACAGTCGTAGTTCCCACAAATAAGATTCACGTCAATGACAAACGACAAGAATTACTATAGAAACCTGTTGAGGTTTTGGACCAAGAGTCCGCGATACGATACAAACCTGTTGAGGTTATGGACCAAGAGTCCACAAGATACAGAAAAGACATGATTGATCTACTTGAGTATGATAGAATTCATGACATGACCCAGAGACTTCATGGGAACATGAAGACAAATCATGAATCTAAGTGACCATATTGGTTTCACAACTCCCCTGCGACCGATGGCATCGCTTGAATTTCGGGACGAAATTCTTCTAACGGGGGGAGACTGTGACAACCGTCACTTTTCCGTACATTCCGTACACTCAATGAACAGTAATTTGTGCTTAAATGACTGTGCGTGATCTGGTTTACCAGAAAAATAAATTTCTGAATTCCATGCAAGTGAATTCATGCATGATATATGCTACAAGAATTACGTTATGATAGCGTTGCGTCAAAAATATTAGTAAACTCACCGGTAAGACACATCGTGTTAACAGAACTGCAGAAAGCAGTCAGACATTAGAATTGGAGCCTAGGTGTAGGTCCAATGACAAGAATACATTAAAACCCAAGAGTACATACAAGGGTTTACATATATACCATCCGGAAGCTAATTTAAGCACTAGAAAGCACCCGAAACGCACTGTAAGTGCAGAAAATTTGTAAATTCAGCTATATTCAGCAATAAGACACCGAAATATTATGCAGAAATAATGATTTATCATCCAGAATACTTCCCTAAGTGTCGGGAATTAATTGTGACACAAAAAGTGTTAAGAAAGACACTTTACGGATAAATTAAGCACTTTAACGAATCGGTAATTAACCGAACAACTGGATTTTACCCGGAACATAAAAATATTATTAGAAGCATTGTTCTAGTGTTACAAAGCTAGTTATGAGCACTACTCGTCATATTACTACTTAAAACACTAAAACGCAATTAACCCCTAAATTAAACTCTTTATAAGTAACTAGATTGTGTAACTAGGAATTGAAATCAAACTAACACCCCCCCCCCCCCCCCCTTCAAAACCGGTTACAACCTTGGAACCCCACACCTAGATTATTTTGAATTGTTAATTAGATATGTTAGTCCTTCATGAAACACATTATCCTCTAGGTATAGAAATGTTGGGGGATTCCTTTATAAACCACAAGACTATCATATTCCTTCATTCATCTTCATCTCTCACTCAAACTTCTCTCTTCCTTTCTTTGGTTTCGGCTGAACCAAAGGAACACCACCATCATCATCATTCAACCATCTTCAACCATTTCAAGAGTATACAAAGGTGCTACAAGGTATACAACGAAGCTTGGTGCTCTCGGAAGTGGAAGGACCACTCTCATCTTCTTTTATCCACCACTTTTATGCTCTTGAACTCCCCTAGCCTTGTGCTAGTGGTAAGCACTTAGATCCTTGTGTTTTACTTGTTATTTAAGTGGTTAATGATGTTTAAAGATCAAAAACACAAGAACATTAAAGAACATGAACAAGTCTTGAACATAAACTAGTCTAGTGATAAAGTAGTGTCAAAATGATGATGAAATATGATAATGCATGATGAATCTGAGATATATGAACTATAAACTGCTGTAAATAACTTATGACCTGTTGTCAATCGTTATTAGAAAGTATGGTGGTCGTATGTGTGCATTTTAGTAACCTTTAAACTAAAAACAGCATGCTGAGTTGTATTTTCAGCCGACTTTAACTGGCTGTAACAGGACCTTAACAAAACGAAAAATGTATTTTCTAAAGTCTAGATTTATGTATTATGAAATACGGTTCTAATGGCACCGGAATCATAATTTTTGGACTCCGTTTACTATTTTTAAAATGTCTTTTCGTAACAGCAGCTAGAGCTGCATTTTTGCTGCTGAAAATGTGCGTCCTGTTTTCTGTCATAACTTGTATTCTGTGTGGAGTCTGATCACGAAATTTATACCATAGTTGACCACTGATGTATTTGTAATTCTCCCACTGGAATTTTGTAAATCGGACTCACGATGAAATTTTAATGAATTATTCTGTAAACTGCAATCAGAAAGCGACAAATCTGATTGCAGTCCGGAAAATAAATTCTTATAAAATATTGGTAATAAACTGGACCCCGATATTTTTACACAATAATTTTTGGATCGTTTAAGACGTTCTGTAAAAAATTGGGAATTTTTGGAATAAGTTAACCATTTTATTTAAATGTCCGAAAACAGCCCAGTTCATATATATTAAAGCTGAAACTACATAAGTGGTAATTTGCGTGTCTAAATGTCGGGTAGGTTATTTGAGAACGATCTAACGTGTTATATGTTAAAGAAAATGATATAAGTAAGTCACTTAGTTAAAAATATAAATTATTTTTAACACAAAAATACATACATAAAAGATAGTGACTTGTACTTGTGCGTTACAAGTCTAGTGACTAACGATAATAAAACACGTTTAGGTCACGACGCTCTCCCCCTTTTCTTTAACTGTTTTTGGTTTTATAACTCTCGGGGGTGAAATACATGTTACAAATATTACAATTTTTACAAATGGTAAAAATACAAGAAGCATTCTTGGTGAGAACGAGTACCGAGTGCAAAATGATTTGAGAATACAAAAAAATACGAGAAGCACTCTTGGTGAGTGCAATATGATGAGCTTTAAGAAATGCCTAGAAAATACTAGATCATGTGAGCTTAAACTAGATATTGAGATGTCATTAATACTTAATTAGGGACGAGGGTTAGATCTAACGGGTACGGCCGAGCCCCACTCATGGTCCTTATGTGACCTCTCGAGTGCTTCGGTGTCCCAGTCGAGGGAAATCGACACAGTCGAGGTTAATCGACACAGTCGAGGGTAATCGACACAGTCAAGGGAAATTGACACAGTCGAGGTTAATCGACACAGTCGAGGGTAATCGACACAGTTAAAGGAGAAAATACTAATGCTCCCTATATCCTCACATGCCTTGAAGGAGAATATACTAATGATCCCAATGTCCTCACGTGCCTTAATGTCCTTGTATAAACAATCATTTAATACATGGGGTACTCAAGAAAACTTGATTTATACTTGAAGTACGTGGGGTACTCAAGAAAACTTGAATGATACTTGAGTACGTGGGGTACTCAAGAAAACGGGTATTATACTTGAGTACGTGGGGTACTCAAGAAAAATTTGAATTATACATGAGTACGTGGTGTACACATGAATACTTGATTTATATATGAAAACTTGAATTATACATGACACACACTATGTTTTCATACAAAGTATACAAACGTGAAATACAAAAACGCATGAACTCGCTCAACTTTATGTTGATGTTTTCCAAAATTACATGTATTTCAGGTGACAAGATGGATCTTGGGCGCAAGTGTCATAGCTAGAAGTAGACTTCAATTTTAGATGTTATCCACTTTCGTTGAATTGTAACCTAGACGAAGGTTGTGTTTTTAAAACTTAAATAACAAGTATTTGTAATACTCAAATTTTCATGAATGGATGAACATCGTTTTGATCATGTAGTTGTTTATTACGATTGAATGCAATGATATTAAACCAGTCACACATCATACGCTTCCGCAAAAGACTGGGTGTGACAGACAAAATGTACAAGGATCTTCGTATCCAGTATTGGTGGCCGGGTATGAAGAAGGACGTTGCCTTATATGTGTCTAATTGCCTAACTTGTCTTAAAGTCAAGGCTGAACATCAACGCCCATCCGGTTTGCTTGAACAACCAGAAATACCGGTATTGAAGTGGGAGAACATTGTGATGGATCTCATCACTAAAATACCACGCACATCTAGAGGTCATGATGCCATTGGGGTAGTCATTGATCGTCTAACAAAGTCATCACATTTTTTGCCAATTCGCGAGGATCTATCTGCTGATAAACTCGCCAAAATCTACTTAGATGAGATTGTGTCTCGACATGGTGTTCCTTTGAACGTCATATCAGACCGTGATGCTCGATTCTCATCTTACTTTTGGATGACCATGCAATCTGCCATGGGAACCAAACTCAATTTGAGCACTGCTTATCATCTTCAAACGGATGGGCAATCTAAAAGGACGATTCAAACACTGGAGGATATGCTTAGCGCATGTGTGATAGACTTTGGTGGTAGTTGGGATTCACATCTACCGTTGATCAAATTCTCCTACAACAACAGTTATCACACCAGCATCAACATGGCGCCTTTCGAAGCCCTATACGGTCGAAAATGTCATTCACCTGTCTGTTGGAATGAGATCACTGTCATCTTCATACTCGGATTCCGCACGAGATATGGAGATATATTAGCCGATCGGAGCATTCGAAGTTCCAAAAAGGTCCTCACAAGTGGTATCAGAGTTTGGAGACCGGTTTCAAGGCCTTATAACACAAGATACCAGCAAAATCAAGCAGATTTCAAGCCGATTTGGATCTGATTACATCATCTTTCTCATCATATCTCTTCTACTCATCTTCTTCTTACTTAAAACACAAAATTAACGCTGAATTCATGGATAAATTTTTTTGATTTTTGGATATAATGTGCGAAATCATGTTTTAATTAATCCTTAAAAAAATCAGACCAAAATTCAAACTAAATCATTGAAAATTCTTGAAAAAACCATGAAAAACATAACTTGAAGTTTGAATTACTGGTCGTTTCGTCCGAACTGACAGAATCACTCTCGTACGAACCAGCATATTTGTCACACCCTGTCTTTTGCGGAAGCGTATGATGTGTGACTAGCTTGTTATCATTGCATTCAATCGTAATAAACAACTACATGATCAAAACGATGTTCATCCATTCATGAAAATTTGAGTATTACAAACACTTGTTATTTAAGTTTTCAAAACACGACCTTTGACAAGGTTACAATTCAACAAAAGTGGATGACATCTAAACTTGTAGTCTACTTCTAGTTATGACACTTGCGCCCAAGATCCATCCTGTCACCTGAAATACATGTAATTTTGGAAAACATCAACATAAAGTTGAGCGAGTTCATGCGTTTTTTGTATTTCACGTTTTTATACTTTGTATGAAAACATAGTATTTATCATGTATAATTCAGGTCTTTCTCGAGTACCCCATGTACTCAAGTATAATTCCCGTTTTCTTGAGTACCCCACGTACTCAAGTATCATTCAAGTTTTCTTGTGTACCCCACGTTTTAAATGATTGTTTATACAAGGTCATTAAGGCATGTGAGGACATATGGAGCATTAGTGTTGGCTCCTTTAAGGCATGTGAGCATATGGAGCATTAGTGTTGGCTCCTTTACTGTGTCGATTACCCTCGACTGTGTCGATTAACCTCGGCTGCGTCAATTTCCCTTGACTGTGTCGATTTTCCCTCGACTGTGTCGATTTACCTCGACTGTGTCGATTTCCCTCGACTGGGACACCGAAGCACTCATGAGGTCACATAAGGACCATTAGTGGGGCTCAGCCGTACCCGTTAGATCTAACCCTCGTCCCTAATTAAGTATTAATGGAATCTCAATATCTAGTTTAAGCTCACATGATCTAGTATTTTCTAGGCTTTTCTTAAAGCTCATCATATTGCACTCACCACGAGTGCTTCTCGTATTCTCAAATCATATTGCACTCGGTTCTCGTTCTCACCAAGAGTGCTTCTTGTATTTTTACCCTTTGTAAAAATTTTAATATTTGTAACATGTATTTCACCCCCGAGAGTTATAAAACCAAAAACAGTTAGAGAAAAGGGGGAGCATGAGCTCACAACTTTGCGTTCCTTGCGTCGTAAACTTCACCGGGTTTGCTTAATTAACGTCGTAACCTATACGCGTTTTCTTAACGTTAGTCACTAGACTTGCGTCGCACAAGTACAGTCACTCTCTTTTGTATATAATCTTGTGTTAAAAATATTCTATATTTTTAACTAAGTGTTTTACTTATATTATTTTTTTTCAAAAATTAATATAAGTATCTCATGTTTTGCACTTTGCACCCGAATTATGTATCTTGTATGTGTATTTTTGTATTTTTACCCGTCACGAGTATCTCCAAGTCATATTATTTTTACTCTAAAAATAATATATACCTATTTCACAAAATAATCACATAATCATACAAGCGATAAATATATATTCTAAATATATATTTAATAAGTTTCTTTTATGAAAATCCACCTCCGGTATTTGGTATCTTGTACTAAAAATCTTGGAGAAATTTATATTCTGAAAACAAGTTAAAAAAAATATATTTATAAACACTTATCATAAAAAAATATTACTAAGTGTTATATTTCTAGAAAAAATTCGCCAGAGTTTCCTCTGTAACTGGAGGTGGCCACGCTTACTAGCGTATCATTTTCTTTTCAAGATTCAATCAAACAATTCACCAATCGTTAATATACAATATCTCGACATCAACTAGTCAAAATATATATAAATCACATAAATTACATGAACTGGTGGTTTACCCCAAAATATGTAGTAAATCCCATTACTTTTAGTGGATCTTTATAAGAATCAACTTCGTTTCTTGAAAGTCTCATTTTTAAAGGAATTTCATCTTTACAACTTCTTGTCAACTTTTACAAAAATAGTTATTTTGTCGAAACTTTGTGTTACACAAGTGTTTACACACTTGTGTGTTTGCTAAAATCATTCTTGTTCATGTAAGATCCGGCTTTAGAAAATATGATTTCTTTGACACTTGGTCCTTTGAAAGTACCGCTTGTAGACCCGTAGATCTACTAGTTTTGAACACCATTTCATAAGTAAAATCAATTTTACACAAGTTCATGTTTAGTGTGTGGTAGAGTTTCATCATTTAACCTTTTTTATACTTAAACAACTCTATGTCATGATCCATGATCATGACCAATCCGGGTTAGACGATGATCCGAGCTACCACATCATAGATCGGCACTAAGTAGTTACACAAAACAAGTCTTGCTAGATTTACACAACATCATAGCTTTTAACCATCATTTTTAACATTTTAGTAGACTTTTAACACTTCATCTTGCAAGTTCACGAGTTTTAACCGTCATATCTTATTTTAACCACTTTAAAATAGATCGAGAGGGCGTTTGTAGCAACTTACTACTAGCTCGAGGCTAGGGAAGAAACTAGGTGAAAAACGAGTGGTTAAAAGCGTCGTAGAGAGGTCCTTGGCAATCCGCAAGCACCGGGCTTCCTCGTATGAGATCCTTCACACTTGTATGCAAGTAGAATGACTTAATCAAAATCGAAAAGTGGGTGTGGTGTGGCTATGGCTCTCGGCCGAGACTTCAAGAGAGTAAGAGAGAGGAGTGAATCTTTGTTAAGTGATGAGAATGATTGTGATTATCCCTTAAACATATTTATAGCCCATTTATCTCATTTACCCAATGGATTCTATGTCCTCTAGATATTTAGCACTCAAGATTATTATATTCAAACATGTGGTGGGTGTTCCCTCATACTAACCGAGTTTGGTTATGGGGGGGGGGGGGGGGTTCCATGGCTGATTCCTAACTAATAAGTTAAGGTTAAGCATTAGTTATGTTAAGTAGGACCCTTCAGTTAGTTACTAGAGTATAGTGTCTTGTGGCGTGTGTTAGGGTATTCGGGGACCCTAACTGGCGTAGAAAAATAAAAACAATGCTTCTAGCATTATTTTGGTGTTCCGAGTAATATCCGGTTGTTCGGTTAGACACCGGTTCGTTAAAGTGCTAAATTACACTTTTTAGTGTCTTTTGAGTACCTTTTTATATCCCTTTTAATTCCCAACACTTAGGGAAATATTCTGGATAATAAAACGACATTTCTGCCTAATATTCATATGTTTGAATGCTGAATATAGCTGAATTTAAATAAATTCAGCACTTAAAGTGCGTTTCGGGTGCTTTTTAGTGCGTATTTTAGCTTTCGCAATGTCTATAAATTAAACCCTTATATGTACTCTTGGGTTTTAATGTACTTTTGTCGTCGGACCTACACCTAGGCCTCAATTCTAATGTCTGACTGCTTTCTGCAGTTCTGTTGACACGATGTGTCTTACCGGTGAGTTTACTAATATTTTTGACGCAACGCTATCATAACGTAATTCTTGTAGCATATATCATGCATGAATTGACTTGTATGGAATTCAGAAATTTATTTTTCTGGTAAACTAGATCATGTACAGTCATTAAAGCACAAATTACTGTTCATCTAGTGTACGGAATGTACGGAAAAGTGACGGTTGTCACAGTCTCCCCCCGTTAAAAGAATTTCGTCCCGAAATTCAAGCGATGCCATCGGTCGCAGGGGAGTTGTGAAACCAATATGGTCACTTAAATTCATGATTTGTCTTCATGTTCCCATGAAATCTCTGGGTCATGTCATGAATTCTATCATACTCAAGTAAGTCGATCATGACTTTTCTGTATCTTGTGGACTCTTGGTCCATAACCTCAACAGGTTTCTATAGTATCACGGACTCTTGGTCCAAAACCTTAACAGGTTTCTATAGTATCACGGACTCTTGGTCCAAAACCTCAACAGGTTTCTATAGTATCACGGACTCTTGGTCCAAAACCTTAACAGGTTTCTATAGTATCATGGACTCTTGGTCCAAAACCTCAACAGGTTTCTATAGTATCACGGACTCTTGGTCCAAAACCTCAACAGGTTTCTATAGTATCACGGACTCTTGGTCCAAAACCTTAACAGGTTTCTATAGTAATTCTTGTCGTTTGTCATTGACGTGAATCTTATTTGTGGGAACAACGACTGTTCCTTAAGTCAGACTCCTCTACAGACTAGACACATGAATGTGTCGCGATCACTACTGATATTTTTCTGGGAGCTTCATCTTGTGAACAATGGTTCTGATCCCTAGGGATTCAACCTTTTCGTTTTCCAAATCACACTACGCCTTCTCTAGGCGAGGCTCTCATTTTAGTCATACTTCTTATCTCAATTTCTTTCGACTTATGCCGCTCATCGGCGCTATCTTTCCGTATTCTGCGGGCTGTCCTGATATGATCACATATCTGAAGGATCTTGCCACTAGTTTTCCTGGGCCATCTCGGGCCAGTTGATTGTTTATTTCTGGTCTTCGTTCAACATGACGGGAATCTACTCATTATGTTCCGTCTAAAGCTTTACAAGAAGCGGTTTAGACGGCGGTGTGATAAATACTGTTGTAGGAAGACTCCACTAAGGGCAAGTGAGTGTTCCGACTTTTCATTAAGGTTTATCACACAAGCACGTATTGTGTTCATACAGTCTGCATTGTTCAGCAGCTCAGTTCATATTCGAGTTCTTACGATCATCGGTGTGTTGCAACCCTTGTGATCAATAAAGATCGTGCAACATTTTCTTTCAGGTAATGACGTCTAGTTGCGGCGCGCAATCACTGTATCTATCTCAAGATCTCTTCTCTTGATTCCTTAATCAATGTGCCACGTGTGCAATGTCGTGGTTTCGTTGCATCGACGTACAATCGAGACTTGTCGAGAGACGTCACATAATTGCAACTCTAGCTCCTTAGCTCTTGGTTGCAGGGTTGGCGTGAATTTCGTTCTTATCCACCATGTATCTTAAAGTTCTCCCTTCGCGAACTCGAAACCCGCTTTTCGTCATCATTGCACATAACTGTGCTTTCTCTAAGAGTTTGCAAGGTAAATTGCAGCTGTTGCTCACGACCTTCCTTGTCGTTGGTCATATTAGAATGTAGTCAATATGTATATGACTTATCCAGGTATGGCTCACACGTTCGATTCATGAGGTCCATGAATATTGTCGATGCATGTGTTAAGCCAAAGGATACGCCTAGGAACCCGTAATGCTCGAAGCGAGTCCTAAAGGCCGTTTCAGGGATATTTCCTCTTGTATTCACAGTGGAGGACCTCTTGTTCTCAAGTTGATCTTTGAGTGGTAACTGGAACCTTACGATTGGCTCATTTGTGTCACCAGTCCCTGGGCAAAGGATTCTGATTCTCAATTTTCTGAAGTTTATGCAAAGTGGAGACTACCAACTTTCTCCTTGTCTCCTTAACTAAGGATGCTACGTCCTTAATTTCCTCTGCCTGGAAGCTCTTGCAGTTATAACAGAGTTTCGTGCTTCGCTAATGAAGCTAGTCGGTATGGCGTCATTCGTCACTGGTGCTGCTCCTGGCACGCGATTTATCCCAAACTCCTCTCGTCGCTACAGAGAGGCGTTCCTGGCAAGTCTTCTGAAAAGGCTACTGGGACTTCTTCCATCACGGGGATGTTCTCAGGCTCTGCAGTCTACTCGGAGGCGTTTCTATGCCTCTTCGACCAATGAGGGATGTCGTAGATCTGCCGCCTTGTGGAGTCTAGCATCCTTGCACCTATTGCAGGAAGTTTGGGTTTCATCAATCCGCAGGAGGGATGCGTCTGATTTTATCATATCGAACGACTTCAGCTCTATACTTGGATTTCTGGTCCATGCTGATTATCATATTATGACTTCACGAGTCAATGGTAACAGAAGGTTCCGACCTTCTGAGTCCCTAAATGCAATCCTTAATTGCTTCGACTGTTTAATCTAGCCTTCTATATGCCCATTTCTAAAGAATACGGGGCGTCTATTTTTACTCGAAACTAGGCCCAGCAGTTTCTTACGTTCTTAAGCATGCAAGGTTAAAGTTGATGCCAGTATTAATTAAAAGTAGATGATTTAGGTTGGTTAATAGGGTACGTACCCGTAACCGCATCTGGATCCTGGCGTGCTTCACGAATTTCAATCGTGAAAACCTTCCTTGCTTGTTTCTTCCTAGGGCAATCTTTCCTAAAGTGCCCTGCTTCACCACATTTGTAGCAGCCTGGTATTCTCTTATTTCTTCCATCTGGGTCCTTCGCCCAACAGGCGTCCTTGCTGTGCCCTTCTTTTCCACACTTTCCACACTTAGGCCTCAGACACCGACCTTCATGGTGAAAATTGCATTTCCCACACCTTGGCTTAGTCCCCGAGTAAACTTTACCACCGGCCTTATAAGTGGCTCCATCAGTTTTCCTGTAATGCGGCGGTTTCACTTTTTTTCTTTTGTTTGCTTTAGAGCTTCCATAGTTGACTTGGGTGCTCATCTTTAGGTTTGAGGACTTCCTCTTCTTGTTGCTTGACGACTCCACATGAGTCTCTTTCTTGTTATCCTCAGATTCCGAAAATTTTCCCGCACGTAAAGCTTCTTCAGTAAGAGTGACACTCATGTCGATAGCCTCTGCAATGGTTGAGGGCTTTGAGGTAGTAACCATACTCCTAATCTGAGGTGCAAGTCCCCAAATGAATCGTTCAACCCTTTTGAATTCTGGTTTGACTAAATAGGGAACGACCCTAGACAAGTCGTGAAATCATTGGACGTATTCAAGAATCTTCGGTCCGTCCATTTTCAAGTTCCAGAACTCCACTTCAAGCTTCTGGATTTCAGCCCTAGAACAGTATTTCTTTTCCATCATTTCCTTGAGCTCGTCCCAGCTTAGTGCATAAGCAGCATCCGCACCAAGGGTTTGAACCTGAAGGTTCCACCAGGAGAGTGCGCCATCTACGAATAACCCCGAGATATAAGTAACACTCTGTCGGGGCGAACAGTTACTCATTCTTAGAATGGAGTCAGTCTTTTCTGCCCAATGAACAAATGCAACGGCACCTCCTGTGCCATCAAAATTTAATGGCTTGCAGTCTAGGAACTGTTTATAGGTGCAGCCAGTTGGAGGGTTATTTCCAGTAGTGCCATCGCTGTGCTTAGAGCGGAGGGCTTCATGTCGAGCAATCGCCTGTGAGATGCATTCTTGCAGCTCGGCTTCTGTTCTTGGCAGCGTACTGGTGTTTGTGTCTCGCCTAGGCGGCATTCTCTTCTGCCAAAATGGTATGAAGTAGGTTAGACAACATTCCAATTGTCTATGAGATACATAGCACCATAAGCCATTATGTAATCACCCAATTTCAGACTTATATATAATCAGTGTATAAGCGAGGAAACAGTTATTGAGCCTTCATATAGGCTTGCCAACTTGGCTTATTGTTTGAAATGAACTCGAGGCTACATCGCCTTGGTCATTCAAGTTTCAGTTATTTCCTGCTTCATTGATTTTCTTAGGTCTTTAGCTTTACTGGTGCGTATATTTTCCCTTAGATGGGGTTGTCTGTGTCGAGGTGGTAGGGAGTGTATCGTCACTGATTCTTCCTGAATGTCATTCCACATCTCTTGCTTAAACATCGTCTTTACAAACGTCTCGTATGCAGGTAGAAGTGTCAGTCACGAAGTAGGCTAAGACAGGCTTCCTACTTTCTAACGTGCTAAAGCACTGATCTATGTGTTGTTCTACCAGATGAAGGTGAGGACACCTATAGATTAATTTTGTATGGTTTCCATTAGCTCGACCCGTAGAGTCCACCAGGATTTTTGTGCACTACAAGTCGTTATTACGTGGGCCCCCGTAATAATAAATTGTCTTGCACGGTCACCCCAACTTTCCCTCGTCCAAGCAGGTGATCAATCAAAGAGGGGACACTACTGTCCTTATACCTCTGTTATGGAAAGGACCATTGTAGTGGTCCACGCGCTAACACTCGTTGTTGTTACGCGCGAATAGGCACGATGATTAGATGGAGTAGGAATAGAGAGAATTCCTAGTAGTTGGAGGGGCACCTTCGAGATGAATACTTCATCTTCCTTTTCTGGTCAAGTATGTCGTCAATCTTGCTTCACATAAGCCGCAGGGATCTCGTCCCGTTGATCAAGAATTTGTTCATGGTTGCCGCCTCTGCCTCGTCATCATCGCCGTAGTCTGGCATCTTCTCGTTCGAGAGGGAAGATCAGCCATTTCCTATGGAAGTAAGCTCAGCATCTTGTTTGGTAATCACTCCAGCAATGAGCTTTGCAAAGGATGCGAGGTCGGTAGCTTCATCGTGCGAGTCACGTACAGTAATAGGAGTCAGAGTCGAAAGTATCTTATTCACGTCAATAATCATTCCATACACTTATTTGTATGTATGTATATCAATAACATATATGCTACTTAGCATAATCAAGCATTTTAATGCATTATATCACGTATAACTCTCGTTTTTGGGGGGTCATTTTGTTTTTTGGCAAGTCTAACTCGTGTAGACTATGCTTTGTTTGGCACCTTATTTTAAAGGTATTCCTCACTAATGTCCTTGCCTTGTCACTTTTTGAAAAGTGTCTGACTTGTGGATCTTGGCGCTTTCGTGAATGCAATGAAAATCTTTTTGTAAAATGTTTTCGTAAGAGAACTCTAGTGATTGTAGTCTAGACTCGAGAAAGAATCCTAGTTCACTACAATCGAAGCTCTGATACCAAACTGTCACACCCTGTCTTTTGCGGAAGCGTATGATGTGTGACTAGCTTGTTATAATTGCATTCAATCGTAATAAACAACTACATGATCAAAACGATGTTCATCCATTCATGAAAATTTGAGTATTACAAACACTTGTTATTTAAGTTTTCAAAACACGACCTTTGACAAGGTTACAATTCAACAAAAGTGGATGACATCTAAACTTGTAGTCTACTTCTAGTTATGACACTTGCGCCCAAGATCCATCCTGTCACCTGAAATACATGTAATTTTGGAAAACATCAACATAAAGTTGAGCGAGTTCATGCGTTTTTTGTATTTCACGTTTTTATACTTTGTATGAAAACATAGTATTTATCATGTATAATTCAGGTCTTTCTCGAGTACCCCACGTACTCAAGTATAATTCTCGTTTTCTTGAGTACCCCACGTACTCAAGTATCATTCAAGTTTTCTTGTGTACCCCACGTTTTAAATGATTGTTTATACAAGGTCATTAAGGCATGTGAGGACATATGGAGCATTAGTGTTGGCTCCTTTAAGGCATGTGAGCATATGGAGCATTAGTGTTGGCTCCTTTACTGTGTCGATTACCCTCGACTGTGTCGATTAACCTCGGCTGCGTCAATTTCCCTTGACTGTGTCGATTTTCCCTCGACTGTGTCGATTTACCTCGACTGTGTCGATTTCCCTCGACTGGGACACCGAAGCACTCTGGTCACATAAGGACCATGAGTGGGGCTCGGCCGTACCCGTTAGATCTAACCCTCGTCCCTAATTAAGTATTAATGGCATCTCAATATCTAGTTTAAGCTCACATGATCTAGTATTTTCTAGGCTTTTCTTAAAGCTCATCATATTGCACTCACCACGAGTGCTTCTCGTATTCTCAAATCACATTGCACTCGGTTCTCGTTCTCACCAAGAGTGCTTCTTGTATTTTTACCCTTTGTAAAAATTTTAATATTTGTAACATGTATTTCACCCCCGAGAGTTATAAAACCAAAAACAGTTAGAGAAAAGGGGGAGCATGAACTCACAACTTTGCGTTCCTTGCGTCGTAAACTTCACCGGATTTGCTTAATTAACGTCGTAACCTATACGCGTTTTCTTAACGTTAGTCACTAGACTTGCGTCGCACAAGTACAGTCACTCTCTTTTGTATATAATCTTGTGTTAAAAATATTCTATATTTTTAACTAAGTGTTTTACTTATATTATTTTTTTCAAAAATTAATATAAGTATCTCATGTTTTGCACTTTGCACCCGAATTATGTATCTTGTATGTTGTATGTGTATTTTTGTATTTTTACCCGTCACGAGTATCTCCAAGTCATATTATTTTTACTCTAAAAATAATATATACCTATTTCACAAAATAATCACATAATCATACAAGCGATAAATATATATTCTAAATATATATTTAATAAGTTTCTTTTATGAAAATCCACCTCCGGTATTTGGTATCTTGTACTAAAAATCATGGCAAAATTTATATTCTGAAAACAAGTTAAAAAAAATATATTTATAAACACTTATCACAAAAAAATATTACTAAGTGTTATATTTCTAGAAAAATTTCGCCAGAGTTTCCTCTGTAACTGGAGGTGGCCACGCTTACTAGCGTATCATTTTCTTTTCAAGATTCAATCAAACAATTCACCAATCGTTAATATACAATATCTCGACATCAACTAGTCAAAATATATATAAATCGCATAAATTACATGAACTGGTGGTTTACCCCAAAATATGTAGTAAATCCCATTACTTTTAGTGGATCTTTATATGAATCAACTTCGTTTCTTGAAAGTCTCATTTTTAAAGGAATTTCATCTTTACAACTTCTTGTCAACTTTTACAAAAATAGTTATTTTGTCGAAACTTTGTGTTACACAAGTGTTTACACACTTGTGTGTTTGCTAAAATCATTCTTGTTCATGTAAGATCCGGCTTTAGAAAATATGATTTCTTTGACACTTGGTCCTTTGAAAGTACCGCTTGTAGACCCGTAGATCTACTAGTTTTGAACACCATTTCATAAGTAAAATCGATTTTACACAAGTTCATGTCTAGTGTGTGGTAGAGTTTCATCATTTAACCTTTTTTATACTTAAACAACTCTATGTCATGATCCATGATCATGACCAATCCGGGTTAGACGATGATCCGAGCTACCACATCATAGATCGGCACTAAGTAGTTACACAAAACAAGTCTTGCTAGATTTACACAACATCATAGCTTTTAACCATCATTTTTAACATTTTAGTAGACTTTTAACACTTCATCTTGCAAGTTCACGAGTTTTAACCGTCATATCTTATTTTAACCACTTTAAAATAGATCGAGAGGGCGTTTGTAGCAACTTACTACTAGCTCGAGGCTAGGGAAGAAACTAGGTGAAAAACGAGTGGTTAAAAGCGTCGTAGAGAGGTCCTTGGCAATCCGCAAGCACCGGGCTTCCTCGTATAAGATCCTTCACACTTGTATGCAAGTAGAATGTCTTGATCAAAATCGAAAAGTGGGTGTGGTGTGGCTATGGCTCTCGGCCGAGACTTCAAGAGAGGAAGAGAGAGGAGTGAATCTTTGTTAAGTGATGAGAATGATTGTGATTATCCCTTAAACATATTTATAGCCCATTTATCTCATTTACCCAATGGATTCTATGTCCTCTAGATATTTAGCACTCAAGATTATTATATTCAAACATGTGGTGGGTGTTCCCTCATACTAACCGAGTTCGGTTATGGGGGGGGGGGGGGGGGGTTCCATGGTTGATTCCTAACTAATAAGTTAAGGTTAAGCATTAGTTATGTTAAGTAGGACCCTTAAGTTAGTTACTAGAGTATAGTGTCTTGTGGCGTGTGTTAGGGTATTCGGGGACCCTAACTGGCGTAGAAAAATAAAAACAATGCTTCTAGCATTATTTTGGTGTTCCGAGTAATATCCGGTTGTTCGGTTAGACACCGGTTCGTTAAAGTGCTAAATTACACTTTTTAGTGTCTTTTGAGTACCTTTTTATATCCCTTTTAATTCCCAACACTTAGGGAAATATTCTGGATAATAAAACGACATTTCTGCCTAATATTCATATGTTTGAATGCTGAATATAGCTGAATTTAAATAAATTCAGCACTTAAAGTGCGTTTCGGGTGCTTTTTAGTGCGTATTTTAGCTTTCGCAATGTCTATAAATTAAAACCTTATATGTACTCTTGGGTTTTAATGTACTTTTGTCGTCGGACCTACACCTAGGCCTCAATTCTAATGTCTGACTGCTTTCTGCAGTTCTGTTGACACGATGTGTCTTACCGGTGTGTTTACTAATATTTTTGACGCAACGCTATCATAACGTAATTCTTGTAGCATATATCATGCATGAATTCACTTGTATGGAATTCAGAAATTTATTTTTCTGGTAAACTAGATCATGTACAGTCATTAAAGCACAAATTACTGTTCATCTAGTGTACGGAATGTACGGAAAAGTGACGGTTGTCACAATATTCATTCGAACGAAAGTGATTTAAAGTTGTTTGTTGATAACATTGACCCACTCGTACGAAACGGATCATTCCACTTCATACAAAAGAGCCTGTTTGATTAGTTGTTTGTTCAATTTGATTCATTCACACGAAGAGACATTCTCTCTCGTACGAAAGGGTCATAGTTCTCGTGTTTCAAAGTTATTTAATCGTTTGTTGATTTTTGCAGGTGTTGAACATGGATTCTGAGTTTTATAATGCTTTTGCAACAATGCCTGATTGGGTGGCTCAGATTTTAAAGTCAGAAAATGAACATGGAACACAATCAAAACCACCTAGGTTAATGAATTTAGATGATTATAAAAAATAGGAAGAGTGGTTTGCCAACTGGGTTCAAGCGTATCATATGGGATGTTGGTATGCAATCTTAATTGAATATAGTGAACCATTAGGGGATGATGGTCAAACGAAATCACTGATGACTTATAATGAAGAGGAACAAACAAAATTCAAAAATGAAAAGAAAATTAGAAGTTTGTTACAACAATCAGTGAAAGACAGTATTCTATCATTATTACACCATAATGGAACTGCTTATTCGATTTGGATTGCATTGAAACATATATATGAAGGAAATGAGCAGGTAGTGAAAAGCAAGAGAGCGTTAATGAAGAAAAAATTTGAAAATTTTACAAGTCTGAAAGGTGAAACAGTTAAACAATTGGTTGAAAGATTTTGTTACTTGATTAAGAATTGAAATTGCTAGGGATTGAAAAGAATCGGGAAGAGTTGGTAGAAAAGCTATGCACTTCCAAACGAAAATGATTGGTCTACGTTTATCTTGATCATGAGAAATAATCTAGAATATGAGACCATTGGTTTTAACAGAATAATTCAAAAACTGGAAGCACACGAGTTAGAATTGAGAAAAGCAGGAAAGTTACAAAATGATCAGCAAGATGTGAGTTTGTACTACAATAGTGGGAGTTCATCAGATATTCAGAGTCCAAAAGTACAAATAACATAGAGTGCAGAAAGTTCATCTGGATTTTCTGGTTCTTCAACAAACAGCAACTCAAACTTTGGAACATTCTCGAGCAATGAATCAAATTCTTCAACTCCAAATTCAAAGTTATCATAAGGATCAACTTCATATTCAAACCAAAGAAATAGTCAGTCTCATGTGCTATAATGAAATGTTTTAGTAAATCTGCAAAATATTCAAAGCTTGAATGAACCACAGTGAAACAACATATGACATTTCTAAGATCAGTTCTTGAGTCATATGACAGTCTTATGGCTGGAAAAATCAGAAATTGTAATATGACAAAAGAGGACTATGATCAGGTGGATCCAGAAGAATTAGAACTGATGGATATCAGGTGGAACATGGCGAGTATTTTGAGAAGAGCATAGAGATTTACGAAAATTACAAGGAGATAGTGCGGGCTTGTATCGAATGCGAAGCTGGGGTTTGACAAGTCAAAAGTAACTTGTTTCAGATGTAAACAGAAAGGAAATTTAAAAATGAGCGCACGTATCATGAAGATCAAGACAACATCAATCCGTTCAGTGATTATTACAAGCAGGCAATATATCACAAGCAGGATAGACCAAGATTGAAGCTGGATCTTCAAAGGAAAAAAAAAACAAAGTATTAGTTGTCATACAAGAAGATGAAAGTTTCAACTGGAATAACAAGTTTTCTCAACTTGATGGACGTAGAAATTGAAGAAGAAATTTGTTTTGATAGCGTCTAAAAAAATTCTAATATTTCCTTAGCTGATGAAGTTTATAATAATTTTGTAGATATGTTCAACAACATTGGATTTAACAGGGAGGAGAGAGAGAAAGAAAAGGTAATGGAAGAAGATCAGGCGATAATAGCTCAGATTGTCAAAGAAGATAGTAAAAAAAGTGAATTTGAGAGTAAGTTTGATATTATACCATGTGAAGTGTGTGCTGAAAATGAAGAGTTTTTCAAATAAAAAAGCACAGTTCTTGAGAAAACATAAGATTTTTTAAACAAAACTTATGTTGAGGTTGCCGAAAAAGAAGAATTTCGTGCACAAAAATGAAAAGAAGCAGTTGAATTTGAAGAATTTTTAAATGAAACTCATTCAGAGTTTGAGAAAAAAGAACTGTGACAACCCGAACTTTCAAGGTTAGCTTTACCTAACCCCACAACCCTCTTAGTTAATATCGTTATGTTTCATGTGTTATATGATGTTGTTAATATAATTGAACCTTAATTAACTTGTAAGTGTTAAGCTAATGATATCGGCCTCACAATTTTATCGAGTCGTACATCTTTCCGCGGTCGCACACTTGTGTACCCGTGTTTCTTTGAGTTCTCGGCCCAATCCCCCTTTCGAACCCAAACCGAGCCCAACCCATTTCCCTTTGTATGCGCATTGGCAGTTAAGTTTGCATATAACCCCTTTTCGATATTGTGACAACTCGAAATCTAGAACCTTTCGTTGTATGCTTGAACGTTAAGTGACTAACTGATTTGATGATTTAATGAATGATAAATGTGAAACTTATATGATTACGTGTGTGCTTGTATGTATGCGATATATTTATATATGAACCGAGACACAAGAACCTAACTCGAGACCATGTGGTCTCGAGTGAACAATGCAACACATGGGCCGGTTGGGCCACACACACACCCTTAGCCTATTCGAAAGCCCACTAGGGTGCACTACTAGGAACGGATATATAACCATGTGGTTAGCCACCTTTGTCATTTTGGGCACACAACACACATACTCCTCTACACACACACTCTCCATTCTCTCACTAAAACCCTAGACACCAAGCATCACACTCCTTCTCCTTCTTCTCGGATCAACCGGTGACATTAGGGGCTCTCGGATCGACACACACACGCACCCGTTTGGAAGCTTCATACTCACATTTGAAACTCATCAACCGGTTAGTGTTTATGATGCTTGTTGGTTAGTGTTTATGATGTTTTGATTAATATGATGGTACACATTGATGATGAGTTAGTGCTCAAGTAATCGATGCATAAATGTTCTATGTTATGTGTTTACATTCGGTTGATGATGATTATATGATAATGTGTGGATTTCGTTAGGGTGAATAATGTATGCTTGACTATGTATGTGTGTTATCGGCTTTATATGGTTTGGGTGTTGATATAAGTTGAAATGATTAATGAATGGAAACCGAATACTTGTAATCGGCTGTGGTATGTGCACGATTAGGACGATTCATGGTGTTGATATCATAGGGTGCATGTTAGTGTTGATAATTTGTTAATCATGATTTTTGTTGGTTAAAGTTTATATGAACTAGATGAATATATGATGAATGTATGAAGAACTTGTTGAATATCATATGAACATGTCTTGAATATTTGAAATCTGATATGTTTGATCCATTTTTGGTAAGTATTAGACAAGGAAACATGTTGGTAAATTGTGGTTGGATAGTACATAGCTTCATGAAATCAGAATGTTATTGGATAGTACAACTGTACCGAATCAGCTTATGTCCAGCCGAGAACTTCAGTCTCGACTCGAGACCACCTTATGCCAACTCGAGATCACGGTTTCGACACAGGTTGCGAGTCGAGAACCTCTAGTCTCGACTCGAGGCCACACTTGATCAACACACATCATGACTCGAAACCACGATTGCGAGTCCGGTTGCGACTTAAGACCAGAACATGCATGACCCGAGACCTTCACGTTTGCGACTCGAGAACACCTAAGCACAACTCGAGACCGCACAGTCTCGAGTAGAGACCGCACAGTCTCGACTCACACATGTGTGCATTGTATGGACCTTCACACTGTTTCGGGCCTGAGTGATTGGGCCAAGCTTGTGGGCCGTATGTGCTACTGTGCATTGAATATGTTGTGCACTGTCGTGAACTGCCATGATTAAACGTGTATGCCATGAATGATACTTGAATGCATTATGCTAGAAACATACGTGTACTGCTTGAATACGAACCTGATTGGTATGATACAACTATGATAGGACGTGAGTAGCCACAATATTGCTTGATTGACTTTTCTGTGTACCTACCGAGCAAACCAAGGTGAGTTCACACCCTCTACAAAGCATGGGATTCCCAGGGGTCGGGAATTGGGGTTAAGGAACATGGGTTCCTCGTCCTCCTTGGGTAGGACAGCAAAGGTTCAGGAATGTAATTCCTCGTCCTCACGGACAGATAATTCGTACTAGACCAAAACTTTATCACGAAGTCCCTCCTTTTTATATCGACTTAATCGCCGGGCCAATGGCGAGCGGGTCATTAGTTAGATAGCGCTATTTAGGTCTGACAAACCTCACACCGTGCCGCAGAGGACGGGCGTGAACTAATGGATCTGGGGCACGTCAATGATGATAGACATTGACAGTTTCAGGGCACATAAACATGACTACAGTCAGCAGTCGATATGGTAACGAGTCTAGTGTATACATGGGGTAGCCCCCACGGCCGAAATGCCAGATAACTAACACGGGGTAGCCCCCACGGCTGGATTGCCAGAGTAACCGGGAATAAACAAGTCACGTTTTTTAACTATGGGGTAACCCCCACGGCAGGATGCCAGCTAAAGGAAACTGTTTTCGAAACAACTTAAAACGAACACCCAACCGTGAACTCACTCAACTTGTTGTTGACTCGTTACTACATGCTTTGCAGGTCCTTAGGTTCTTAGCTGGAGCTTGCATGGAGGAGAATTGTTGTGGGACATGGACGACTGTGTGCCATGTTAAACTTTGAAACAATTAAACTTATGTTTTGATTTAAGACTTATGCTTCCGCTTGCAACTTAACTATGTTTTGTTAAACACCAATTGTATTGGTTGAACTTTTATAACTATGTGTTTGCTTGTTCAATATGATTGGTGGCTGGATCCTGGTCAGTCACGCCTCCAAGCGGTAGTACTCCGCAGGTGGATTTTGGGGGTGTGACAGATTGGTATCAGAGCCATTGGTTATAGAGAACTTGGTTTTAATAAAGGAAAAAGGGTTTTATTAAAATCAGACTATAACCTGTACAGTGCTCAACGGTCCACAACGACGCTTCACTCCACATGCAAGGCTCGACATTCTAGGTGATATGGTCTGTGTATATTGCCTACTCGTTAGTTACATAGTACATTGCTTATGGTATACTTGGTTAGTATAACTACAGTTGCTTGAACACGTGCGTGCTTACTCTATTTTATCGTCGTACTTTCGCGAACCCCTCTCATTCACGTTCTTCTTGATATGAAGATCATGTCTGGACGCGTTAACCTGACACAAGCCCAGTTGACGGCTCTGATCAACGAACGAGTTGCCGCAGCAGTTGCAGCTGCACACGCAGGAGGTATATCCTGCAGTCCGAACTCATTCTAGGATCTTTAGAATCCTACTCTCGTGAACCAACCTTTGTGTTAAACTCTGTCTTTTCTTTCACCCACGATAGGTCAGCATGTTCAACCACCCGTGTGTACTTTTAAGACTTTCATGGACTGCCGACCAACTACTTTTAGCGGCACTGAAGGAGCAGTCGGTCTCCTACACTGGTTTGAGAAACTAGAATCTGTCTTCGAAATGTGCGAATGCCCTGAGGCGCGCAGGGTGAAGTATGCTACTGGTACTCTCGAGGGTTTAGCCCTCACATGGTGGAACGCTCAGGTTCAGATGCTAGGGTTGGTTGCTGCCAACGCCACCCCATGGGAGAACTTTAAGGAAATGATCAAAGAAGAATACTGCAGTCGTGATGAGATTCACAAACTGGAAGTGGAGTTCTTCAACCTCAAGATGACGGGGTCGGAAATTGAAGCTTATGTGAAAAGGTCGAACGAACTGGCAATTCTGTGTCCTACTATGGTGGATCCTCCCATCAAACGCATCGAACTATTTCTTCAGGGCTTAGTGCCGGAAATCCAAAGTCATGTGACTTCAGCGAACCTCGCCACCTACCAGCAAGCCGTTCAGTTGGCTCACCGCCTCACGGATCAAGCGGTGGAGCAGAACAAGTTACCAAAACGCACAGGTGCTGCAACTACTTCTGGTACCTCTAGTGACAACAAACGAAAGTGGGATGGAACTTCAAGTAAGGGTTCGACTTCTGTTCAGACCCAGTCTCAGCAGAGAAAGACTGAGGACTACAAGAGCCCTAATCAGCAATCGTCTGGTGGTCAAAGTCATGGTGGGTACAAAGGAAATCACCCCAAATGCAATCGCTGCAGCCTGCACCACAGCGGGCCATGCACCAGGGGCAACTGTCATCGGTGCAACAAGCCTGGTCACGCTGCAAAGGATTGCAGGAGCTTATACCCCGCCAATCAGAATCGTCAGCAAGCTCAACAGAATCAACGCCAGCAGCAACAGCAAGGGGATAACAAAGGATGCTTTCAGTGTGGAGCTGAGGGCCACTTCAAGAGAGACTGTCCCCAACTGAACAGGAACCAGAACAACAACAACAACAACAATCAGGGGAATGGTAACAATGGGAACAACAACAACAATGGCGCCAGGGGGCGAGTGTTTGTGATCGGCCAAGGTGAAGCAAGGAATGACCCCAATGTTGTGGCGGGTAAGTTCCTTCTCGACGACTTTTATGTTTCAGTTCTATTTGATTCGGGTGCCGATACTAGCTACATGTCACTAGAAGTTAGTCGAATGCTTAAGCGTATTCCAACACCTTTGAACAACAAGCACACCGTAGAGCTAGCAAATGGTAAGAGTTTAGAAGCCACACACGTAGTCAAGGGTTGTAAACTTATTCTCGCTGACCAGACCTTCTCTATCAACCTCATTCCTATTGTCTTGGGTAGTTTCGACGTTGTCATTGGGATGGATTGGCTATCCCAACACCGAGCAGAGATTCTTTGCAACGAAAAGGTTGTCCGTATTCCAGGTCCCGATGGTGAACCTCTCATGATTCATGGCGAGAAGAGGAGTGCTGTTGAGAACGTCATTTCTCTCCTTAAGGCCCAAAAGTGCTTGCGAAAGGGCCACACTGCCATCTTGGCTCTCATTACTGACACCTCAGAAAAAGAGAAGAAGATAGAAGATTTTCCAGTTGTACGCGATTTTCCAGAGGTATTTCCTGAGGAATTACCTGGTCTTCCGCCTCATCGCCAAGTCGAGTTTCAGATCGAACTAGCTCCTGGAGCTGCGCCCATAGCCCGTGCACCTTATCGTTTGGCTCCATCAGAGTTGAAAGAACTCTCTACGCAACTACAAGAGCTCTTGGATAAGGGTTTTATTCGTCCTAGCTCATCGCCCTGGGGAGCTCCAGTGCTATTTGTGAAGAAGAAGGATGGTACTTTCAGAATGTGCATCGACTACCGAGAACTCAACAAGGTGACAGTGAAGAATCGCTATCCTCTACCGCGGATCGACGACTTGTTCGACCAATTGCAAGGGTCGAGCTACTATTCGAAGATTGATTTGAGATCGGGTTATCACCAGCTGAGAGTCCGGGAAGAGGACGTCTCCAAAACAGCTTTCAGAACTCGATACGGGCACTATGAGTTTTTGGTCATGCCTTTTGGGATGACAAACGCACCTGCGGTTTTCATGGACTTGATGAACCGAGTGTGCAAGCCTTACCTGGACAAGTTCGTTATAGTCTTCATCGACGACATCCTGATCTATTCCAAGAGTCGGGAGGAACACGAGCAGCATCTGCGACTTATTCTGGAACTCCTTCGAACAGAACAACTTTATGCAAAGTTCTCGAAATGCGACTTCTGGCTTCGAGAAGTCCATTTCCTAGGCCACGTGGTAAACAAGGATGGGATTCACGTTGATCCATCCAAGGTAGACTCGATTAAGAACAGGCCTGCACCTCGCACACCAAAGGAAATACGCCAATTCTTGGGTTTGGCGGGATACTACCGGAGATTCATAAAGGATTTTTCCAAGATTGCACAGACTCTCACCTCACTAACGCAGAAGGGCGTTGTTTATCGCTGGGGAAACGCACAGGAGTTGGCATTTCAGCACCTAAAGGATAGACTTTGTAGCGCACCTATCCTTTCCTTGCCGGAAGGCACAGACGACTTTGTGGTTTACTGCGACGCATCAATTCAAGGTCTTGGTTGCGTGTTGATGCAACGAGATAAAGTTATAGCCTACGCCTCACGCCAACTCAAGGTTCATGAAAAGAACTACACTACGCACGATTTAGAGCTGGGAGCTGTTGTTTTTGCACTTAAATTATGGCGGCATTACCTGTATGGTACCAAGTGCGCCATCTACACCGACCACAGGAGCCTCGAGCATATCTTCAAGCAGAAGGAACTGAATATGCGGCAACGACGATGGGTCGAGCTACTGAATGACTACGAGTGCTCAATCAGGTATCACCCGGGCAAGGCAAATGTTGTGGCCGACGCCCTCAGTCGAAAGGACACTGCGCCTAAGCGCGTGCGAGCTTTACAACTCACGATCCATTCTAGTCTTCCTTCCCAGATACGGGCTGCTCAGATAGAGGCACTGAAACCAGAAAACGACAGGGCTGAAGCCCTGCGCGGATCAAGACAACGATTAGAACAAAAGGAAGACGGTGCTTACTACGTAACGGGACGCATTTGGGTCCCACTCTATGGCAACCTACGAGAGCTTGTGATGGACGAAGCACACAAGTCTCGCTACTCGGTGCATCCTGGTTCGGATAAAATGTACCACGATATCAAGGCTACGTACTGGTGGCCTAGCATGAAGGCCCACATAGCAACTTACGTCAGCAAGTGTTTGACTTGTGCAAGAGTCAAGTCTGAATACCAGAAACCCTCAGGCCTACTCCAACAACCAGAGATACCTCAATGGAAATGGGAGCAAATTTCCATGGATTTTGTCACTGGCCTACCTAGATCCCAGCGCGGGAACGATACTATTTGGGTGATCGTGGATCGACTCACAAAGTCTGCACACTTCCTGGCCATCAAGGAGACGGATAAGTTCTCCACTCTTGCAGAAATATACCTTAAGGAAGTCGTTTCGAGGCACGGGGTGCCCACCTCCATTATCTCGGATCGAGATGCACGTTTTACTTCAGAGCTATGGCAAGCAATGCACAAATCCTTCGGCTCACGGTTAGACATGAGCACAGCGTACCACCCTCAGACGGACGGGCAGTCCGAGCGCACTATTCAAACCTTAGAAGACATGCTTCGTGCATGTGTAATCGACTTTGGCAACCGCTGGGAAAAGCATCTGCCATTTGTGGAATTCTCATACAATAACAGCTACCACACCAGCATTAAAGCTGCTCCATTTGAGGCATTGTACGGACGTAAATGCCGGTCACCTCTTTGCTGGGCAGAGGTGGGAGATAGTCAGATCACTGGTCCAGAATATGTGGTAGACACGACCGAACAAATTGCTCAAATACCAAAACGCATGACGGCAGCTCGCGAACGTCAGAAAGTTTACGCCGACATGGGCAGGAAACCACTTGAGCTCCAGGTTGGGGAGCGGGTACTACTCAAAGTTTCACCCTGGAAGGGTGTGGTTCGTTTTGGTAAACGCGGCAAACTCAACCCACGATACGTTGGACCCTTCGAAGTCATTGAGAAAATAGGCAGGGTGGCCTACAGACTGAACCTACCAGCAGAACTCGGTGCAGTTCACAACGTTTTTCACGTGTCGAATCTGAAGAAGTGTCCGTCAGATGAGACCCACGTAGTTCCTCTGAAGGAACTCACTATCGACGAACAGTTACGATTCGTCGAGGAACCAGTCGAAATCACGGACCGGGATGTTAAGGTCCTCAAGAGCACTAGAATACCTCTCGTTCGAGTTCGTTGGAACTCACGTCGCGGCCCAGAGTTCACCTGGGAGCGCGAAGATCAAATGAAACAAAAGTATCCCCAACTGTTCGCAAACAGTACACCCACTACTGAGGCCGAAGCTACGGAATTTCGGGACAAAATTCCAGATCAACGGGGGGTGGATGTGACACCCCAGGAAAACCAGGAAAACCATACAACTTAACTAGCTTCCTCAGTGAGTGCCTACCAAATTTCAGGACGAAATTTCTTTCAACTTGGGGATGATGTGACAACTCGAAATCTAGAACCTTTCGTTGTATGCTTGAACGTTAAGTGACTAACTGATTTGATGATTTAATGAATGATAAATGTGAAACTTATATGATTACGTGTGTGCTTGTATGTATGCGATATATTTATATATGAACCGAGACACAAGAACCTAACTCGAGACCATGTGGTCTCGAGTGAACAATGCAACACATGGGCCGGTTGGGCCACACACACACCCTTAGCCTATTCGAAAGCCCACTAGGGTGCACTACTAGGAACGGATATATAACCATGTGGTTAGCCACCTTTGTCATTTTGGGCACACAACACACATACTCCTCTACACACACACTCTCCATTCTCTCACTAAAACCCTAGACACCAAGCATCACACTCCTTCTCCTTCTTCTCGGATCAACCGGTGACATTAGGGGCTCTCGGATCGACACACACACGCACCCGTTTGGAAGCTTCATACTCACATTTGAAACTCATCAACCGGTTAGTGTTTATGATGCTTGTTGGTTAGTGTTTATGATGTTTTGATTAATATGATGGTACACATTGATGATGAGTTAGTGCTCAAGTAATCGATGCATAAATGTTCTATGTTATGTGTTTACATTCGGTTGATGATGATTATATGATAATGTGTGGATTTCGTTAGGGTGAATAATGTATGCTTGACTATGTATGTGTGTTATCGGCTTTATATGGTTTGGGTGTTGATATAAGTTGAAATGATTAATGAATGGAAACCGAATACTTGTAATCGGCTGTGGTATGTGCACGATTAGGACGATTCATGGTGTTGATATCATAGGGTGCATGTTAGTGTTGATAATTTGTTAATCATGATTTTTGTTGGTTAAAGTTTATATGAACTAGATGAATATATGATGAATGTATGAAGAACTTGATGAATATCATATGAACATGTCTTGAATATTTGAAATCTGATATGTTTGATCCATTTTTGGTAAGTATTAGACAAGGAAACATGTTGGTAAATTGTGGTTGGATAGTACATAGCTTCATGAAATCAGAATGTTATTGGATAGTACAACTGTACCGAATCAGCTTATGTCCAGCCGAGAACTTCAGTCTCGACTCGAGACCACCTTATGCCAACTCGAGATCACGGTTTCGACACAGGTTGCGAGTCGAGAAACTCTAGTCTCGACTCGAGGCCACACTTGATCAACACACATCATGACTCGAAACCACGATTGCGAGTCCGGTTGCGACTTAAGACCAGAACATGCATGACCCGAGACCTTCACGTTTGCGACTCGAGAACACCTAAGCACAACTCGAGACCGCACAGTCTCGAGTAGAGACCGCACAGTCTCGACTCACACATGTGTGCGTTGTATGGACCTTCACACTGTTTCGGGCCTGAGTGATTGGGCCAAGCTTGTGGGCCGTATGTGCTACTGTGCATTGAATATGTTGTGCACTGTCGTGAACTGCCATGATTAAACGTGTATGCCATGAATGATACTTGAATGCATTATGCTAGAAACATACGTGTACTGCTTGAATACGAACCTGATTGGTATGATACAACTATGATAGGACGTGAGTAGCCACAATATTGCTTGATTGACTTTTCTGTGTACCTACCGAGCAAACCAAGGTGAGTTCACACCCTCTACAAAGCATGGGATTCCCAGGGGTCGGGAATTGGGGTTAAGGAACATGGGTTCCTCGTCCTCCTTGGGTAGGACAACAAAGGTTCAGGAATGTAATTCCTCGTCCTCACGGACAGATAACTCGTACTAGACCAAAACTCTATCACGAAGTCCCTCCTTTTTATATCGACTTAATCGCCGGGCCAATGGCGAGCGGGTCATTAGTTAGATAGCGCTATTTAGGTCTGACAAACCTCACACCGTGCCGCAGAGGACGGGCGTGAACTAATGGATCTGGGGCACGTCAATGATGATAGACATTGACAGTTTCAGGGCACATAAACATGACTACAGTCAGCAGTCGATATGGTAACAAGTCTTGTGTATACATGGGGTAGCCCCCACGGCCGAAATGCCAGATAACTAACACGGGGTAGCCCCCACGGCTGGATTGCCAGAGTAACCGGGAATAAACAAGTCACGTTTTTTAACTATGGGGTAACCCCCACGGCAGGATGCCAGCTAAAGGAAACTGTTTTCGAAACAACTTAAAACGAACACCCAACCGTGAACTCACTCAACTTGTTGTTGACTCGTTACTACATGCTTTGCAGGTCCTTAGGTTCTTAGCTGGAGCTTGCATGGAGGAGAATCGTTGTGGGACATGGACGACTGTGTGCCATGTTAAACTTTGAAACAATTAAACTTATGTTTTGATTTAAGACTTATGCTTCCGCTTGCAACTTAACTATGTTTTGTTAAACACCAATTGTATTGGTTGAACTTTTATAACTAGGTGTTTGCTTGTTCAATATGATTGGTGGCTGGATCCTGGTCAGTCACGCCTCCAAGCGGTAGTACTCCGCAGGTGGATTTTGGGGGTGTGACAGATATCAATTGCAAACCCTACACTCCTCTAAGCAAGGAACAACAGTGATTCCCTTCGAAGTGTCATCCCTTTCGATCGAGCCCTTCTCCTTCGAAGCACAAACATTTTCAGTTAGTATGATTCACCAATGAATTGAACTTCATGCATTGTTAATTATGATTATGTGTTAGTGTGTATAAGGTTTTAAACATGATTAGGGTTTCGTTTATAAACTGAGTTGAATGTGATTGATCATTGGTATGTGTTTAACGATTTGTGTGGATTATTAATAAGGGTTTTAGATGATTGGTTATGATATTACAATGTGGTTAAGAATTTGAAATCACTCGTGATGTTAGTCGATGAACTAGGGTTGGTATAGTGTTAGTGTTTGACAATGTTAATAAGCATGATGTTCGTCGATGTGATGGCATGATAAGTATCTACTGAAATAGATTCATTGTTCTAATCATTATGAGTATCCATGATGATGATGATGTTAATTGTAAATTGATAACTTAGTGATTGATTATGATTATGTGATAATTTCAATGGTTGAGTAACTGATGATTGAGAATAATTGGAATTATGGAAACTGTTTTGATTTGGGAGACATGATTGGTGTAACTGAAAGCCATGATTTAAGGGATGGGATAACTGAAAACCGCACACTTATAATGCACATCGTACAATCCCTGAAACACCGAGTAGGTCGCACACTCCCGGCTCGCACACTATAACTATGTACATTTATGTAATGCACCTAGTGTGCGTATATAATGCATGTCGCACCCTTCCATGACAGTTGCACACTGGTATAGTGGGCCAATAAACGGATTGGGCCACATAGTTTCAGGGTCGCACACTCAAGGAAAGCCGCACACTCAGTGTGGGTTGTTCCCCTGATGGGCCGTACTCCTGGACTGGATCGCACACTAGAGTCTAGTCACACACTCCACAGTTGGGCCAACAATGTTGGGCCGTACATTCTTTGATTGAATTACATGTTAATGGGTCGCACACTAGAGTTTGCGATTGGAATGCTGTTCATTTATACGAAGTATGAAATAGGTTTACTTGTGTAATTGGTTGCTAGAATAATGAACCATACTATGTTGTACACTATTATTGGGCCTCGTATTAAGTAGGCCTCACACTCTTCTAATTTATGTTAGGAACTGTTAAACTAATACTTGGATGTGGTCTTATATACGAACTTGTATGTGGTCCGAACTATTCATTATGTGATGATGTATGTTGCTTGCTATCTGTTAAACACGTGAAATGCTTGGGTGAAATCCTAACTGATATTGATAAATGTTAGGACATGGATGATAAACTATTGAACAAGTAACTTAATTTACTGAGCAACCTAAGGTGAGTTCACTACTCTCTTTCAAGCATGCATCTGGGAGGGACAAACAAACTGATATTCCGGGGAGGAATATGTTTTACTGGGTTTAAATTCGATGTTGGATATTACACTCAAATCTATCACCTTAAGTCCCATCTTATTACCGAACTAGTTGCCTGGGAGGCAACGGGGTATTAGTTGATAGCGCTATTAGGCTTGGAAACCTCACACCATACCTGGGAGGACAGGCGTGAACTAATGACCTAACCACATGACCAATGTTGATAGGCATTGGGGAAGGGAAAACAAACTTACGCCATCTTGCGGTATCGAGTTATTATCAACATGCTTTTAAACTGAACAATTGGCAACTAAACATTTTACAAAACTGTGAACTCGCCAGCTTTATGCTGATACACTTGTCTGCATGCTTGCAGGTCGTTAGATACGTAGATGTGGAACTTGCTATCTAGGATGCTGGAGTGGTCATGGGTCATGATACATGGAAACACGAGACGAGTCTATTAGTTTCATACATTTGAATTTTAAATTGCTTAAACAATGAATTATGCTTCCACTGAACATATTGGGTTTTAAACTAATGTGTTGAGATACACTATTTACAATGAATGGGAAATTTTATTTAATATCTTATTATTAGTTTAATGTGATTAATGGCTAGATCCTGGTACATCACACGCCTCGCAGGGGTTCCGTAGGTGGTATTTTTGGGGCTGTGTCAAGAACTGTATCGGATACGAAAATGCAAATAAATTCTTGAAAAAGAAAAAGTTTTGAATCAAAAAGAAAATGATTTGACACAAAATGCAATGAATTTGTAAAAGAAAATGAAATTTCAAAACAAAAGTGTTCAGCTAAATGCAATAAATGTGTTCAAAAAGATAAAAATATACAAGAATTGCAAAGACACAATAATTTGCTGAAATTTGATTATTTCAAGATGAAAGAAGCATATGATACAATGAAGAGTCATATTAAGCGACTTGAAGAAAGAAACATGTCAGTGTTCTTAAAGGCCATTATAGAGACAAGCAATTGACAGTAAATTTCTATCTTGACCAAAATGCTTTGCTAAAACATGAATTGGTAGAAAATGATAAGAAAAAAAAAATGATGAGTTACAATGCTTCTTCATACATTCTTGAACGTATCTTTCTAATTCCAGTAGAAGAAAAAGATTCTGAAAAGAAAAATGTTAACAAGGGTAAAAAGTCAACTTATCATCGGGTTCCACCTCCAATGATGGAATTTTTTTTGTCAAAAACAATTTTAGGAGATGGAACAGGCACTGAATATCAAATAAAAATCTTTTTCAAATGAAGCTGATCACTTGCCTAATGATATTGATGTGATTTACACCAAATCTGATATTGGTGAATCAGAATTAGTAAATAATGTTGTAGAAAAAGTTTTTGATGGAGAAAATGAAAATGAGTCCACAAAAAAATGAAAATTCCACATCATAAATTTAAGATGAAGAAAGTTTTCACAAGAATTATATAAAAAATTCAAAATCTGAGACAAAAATGGATGATGATCCTTTAATGTTGGCATATCAAAAGATTGGATCTGACAAATTATTTTCAGATATTGAATTTTCGATTCAAAATGTGATTGTGGATAAGATCGAAAAAGTGTTCAAGTCGGTGGAAATCGAGTTACCTGAAGTTGAAAATCTTGCAGGGAAGATAAGAAATTTGAAAGGAGAAAAATCTTTTTATAACAAACTAAGAACTTCAATTTATCAGAAGAAAAATACAAGAGCTGGTTTGGGTTATAAAAAGAAGAAAAATCAAAAGAAAAATTTTCAAAAACCAAATTTTCACAAAAAGATTAACATTGTTCATGGAACAAGTTTAGAAAAGGAGAAAGAAATCCAATTTAGTCCACAAACTAATGAGGAATTCTATGCTCAAGAGAAACAACAACAACAGGCTAAGAATGTTTCTAAGAAAACATGTTTTAAATGCAAACAAGTTGGACACATTGGTCGAAAATGTCCACAAAATCTGAAACCTGTTATGTTTGGAAAGGAAATCAGAAGTTGATAAACAGAAGACACCCAAGTTTGAACCAAAACAAATTTGGAAACAAAAGAATGAAGTGTCAAAAGGAAACATTCAAAGTGATTCAAGGTTCTATGTAAAGAATGCTTCAAATGGACACACTTGGGTGGTAAAACAGATAGTTATTCTTGATAAAGAGAAGAAGAAACTTGATTTAACGAAGAAAGTTGAAGTCAAGAAACAAGAAATTTTTGTGAAAAATGAAAGAGATTTTCTGAAATTGAACGAGTCTTACTGTGTTAAAATACCCAAGGTCAAACAGGCCTAGGTTGCTTTGTTCACATAATTGAGTGTGTGCTTGTGCTTGTGCAGGTGTTCCGAAGATCAATACAAGTTTAGCATGAATAACAGAGCAGCCTGGCACATGAGGAGAAATCCGGTGATTAAAACAGGAAGTGATTGATTTGTTGAAAAATTTAAATATTTTGAAAATTTAAAAGGAATACGCTGAACCCTCACGGCTGAATAAACAAAACATGATAAAACAAGAATTGAAAATGGTTTCAAAATGTAAAATATCAATGTTTTGTGATCATGGGGGTGAAAAATAATCAAGTTACTAAATGTGAAGCAGAAATGGATGGCAAGGTGAAGCTGTCTACATCGGTTTGCTAAATGTTTTAGAATTTTAGGGGGAGTATATAGTTTTAAAATTTTTTGAAAAGTTCAAAAACATTTGAAAATTCAAAAATGTAAACAACATAGAAAAAGACAAAAGAGTTAGTGTAAAAGAGGAAATGATAGTACATTAGTAGGCAATTACAGCATGCTAAAGAAATGGAAAGATAAAAAGTGATAAACGATCTCACTGATGATATACCAGTAGGTTTTTACACATTTAGTAGATTGACTTTGTGAATGCAGTATGTCTATCGCTTCCGTCACGTATCGTAGCTGAGTAAATGTTCAAGACAAGGTTCCTAATGTCCATCCTTGCTAAGGAGTCAATCCTTACTAAGGAGTCCATCCTTGCTAAAGATGCCTATATATAGTTACCTTGTTCATTTCATTTGTAACTTTGGGCATTAGAGAGGAGAAGCGCTGCTTGTTTGACCTCACGGTTCTGTAATTGTCAATCAGTAATAGAAATCAACTTTGTTTGACCTCACGGTTCTGTAATTGTCAATCAGTAATAGAAATCAACTTTAATTACGTTCTTGTGTCTGATCCACTCTCGTACACGGTGTGACAACTGGCAATTTTTCGTGTATCCGTACAATGTTAAACAGTAATTTGTGCTTTAATGATTGTGTAGGATTAAATTAATGACATGAATGATTTTCTGATTACTGCCATATACATACAAATGCATTTCATGTTGCAAGAATGTTTATCATTATTACATGCAACACAGTATGGTTCAATTAGTGCACATAACAAAGTTAGCACAGTTATCAGACAAACTAAAAGTACTGATGGGAGTTTAGTACTCAGACAGACACGATGTTAAGACACAAAATGAGCCCCGAAACTAAGAGTTACACTAGAATAGTGTGTAGGAAAGTAGGGATCATAAAACTGCCTTCTGAGTGATAGTTGAAGTGCCGGAAAGTTCCCGAAACACACTAAAACTGTAGAATTCTGCACAATTCAGCAAAAATCATCTTTTTAACTCCAAAATATAATGCAGAAATGTGGTTTAATGGTCCATAATACCTTCATAAGTGTCGGGAATCAAACCTGTCATAAAAGACAACATAAAGCACACTAAACTGCGCTATTTAGCACTTTAACGAACCGGTAACCAACCGAACAACCGGACACTACCCGAAACATTAAAATTTCACTAGAAACATTGTTTTAGTGTTACCAAGCTAGTTATGAACATCAAACACCATATTACATCCTTTAAACCCTAAACACTTAAAAACACTAACTAATCCCCTTACATTTTAACTAGATTATCTAACTTAAAATTAAAACCCAACAAGGCACCCCCCCATTTACGGTTCATCAAGGGGTCCCACCCCCTTGATTTTCTTGTTATATTTTATTTGATATGTATAATAGATTTGGAACACATTAACTTAAGGATAAAAGGATGTTGGAATATTTATTTAAAAACCACAAGACTTGAGCATTTTATCATTTCAACACTTCAACACTTCACTTCTCCTTCTCTTATTCTCCTTGTCTACGGCCCCAAACACACACACACACACTTTTATTTTCAAGCCATTCTCAAGCAAGCAAAGGTGATATAAGGGTGTAAGAAGCATATCTAAGAAGCTTGAAAGCATTGGAAGTGGAAGGACCTCTTCTAAGAGCTTTTATCCATCACTTTTCTTCATCATCTTCATACTTGTTCTTCCCTAGCCTTAGAGCTAGTAGTAAGCTCCTTACATCTTGTTTTCACATCTAATTTTAGTGGTTAAAGTGTTATGTAACTTGTTAAACTAAATAATCTCAAAGAAACATAAAGATGATCTTGAACATAAAGCTTAATAACAAGAAAATCAAAGATGTTTAAGTGTATGTGTTAAAATTGTTTGTTGATTTCTTGTGTTTATGATGAAGATCATCATATTAGACTTGCTAGATGATGATTAAACACACGATCTAGCAAGTGTAAGGATAGATCTTGAGAAATTTGTAATGATCATCCTTTATGTGAATCATGAACTTGAAGGTGAACTTGTTTTAGTGTATGATGATTATTTATACAAGTTGTAAGTCTTGAAAATAAAAGATTTCAAAGATAAAATTTTCAAGAAACCAAAGTTTATTACAAGATTTAACATGAACTTGGTTTTAAAGAAAGTAATCATGTTTTAAAGGTTAAATCAAAGCTAGAACAGTGTTAGTAACAAGAAAAATACAAGAAGATTTATTTTTGAAAAATCATCATACAAGTTGTGAAGAACCAAAATTCACAAGAATGAGTTTTATAAACTAAAAACCATGTTTTTAGAGATAACTAAGCTTACTAAACAACATTTTAAAATACTACACATTTTTTTAAACTTCAAGTTCATGACATATGGTTAAAATGCATATTTTGGCTCATGGTAAGTTGTGTGTAAATTGTTGATGATTGGTGATGAGTTTTTAAAAGAGAATGATATGCCTATGAGCATGGAAACCTCCATTTTTAAGGAGAAACTATGGCAAAATTTTTGTAGAAATTAAACACTTAGAAAAATATTTTTAAACAAGTGTTTACAAGTAAATTTTGATCATGGTTTTCATATAAAAATTTGCCATAATTTTTGTTACAAAAATTACAAATATTGGAGGTTGATTTTTTATAATAAAAATGACTAAGTATATATTTAAAATATATATGTAGATGTCACAAAATTGTGTGTTACTTGTATATTGATTGTATTAGTTATATTATTTTAGGAACTTGAAAATAATATAACACACCAAAATAACAAAATTTGAAATACAAAACGTTACCAAAATTCCAAGAAAATAAATATATAATCTATACCCGAATATTGGACAAACCGAAAAAGGACTTTGGACTATATTTATATATATATATTCCGGAAATAAATTAGTAACACGAAAAGTATGACGTACGATATTTTTGAAAATGGAAAGATATATATTTTTACGAGTATTACAAAATATATCATATTTTGTCAAATAGAAAATATATTATTTTTAAGTGGAGAAAATATATATTTTCTTAAACAAGTTAAAAATATATTATCTTGGGTGAAAAACTAGAAATATATATTTTCTAAAGTTAATCTTAAAATATATATTATTTTTGAGATATATATGAAGGAATATTTATCTTTGCCAAGTAAAATTATAGATATTTTTCTATAAAAATTCTCTTAAAATATGAATATTTTAAGAATATAAATTTGGTGATTTTTGATTATATAAGAAAATATTCTGGAAAATTATACACAAATTTAAGTATAAAATACTTAATAAATACAAGAAAATATGTATTCCTATACGTACAAATATACACCGGAATACACCACAAATACTTGGCAAAATACACAAGTATAAAAATACACAAGTACAAGTATACCCATACTTGGGATAATACATATGTGGAAATACATAATAAACCAAGTTAAAATATATTATTTTAACAATATTCCAAATAATTGGATAAATATAATTTAAGTTAAAATATTATTATTTTAACTAATAATTATATACCTTGGAATTATATAATGTATATCAAAGATGTAACTCAAAGTATACCAAGAATTCCCAAAATAAGTCTTAATAAACAACTAAGACTAAGAGTCGTCACACAACCTAAACGTCTAATAAAACTTAGCGCGTGTGTAGGTAATAGTACGGCTTAAGGAACCATACTTTGGGTACACAGGATATCGGACGCAAATCTGTGAGTTCATGTCTCCCTTTTCTTTTAACTGTTTTCAGTTTTATAACTTTGGGGGTGAAATACATGTTTCAAATGTTTCAAACGTTTACAAATGGTATGGTTAGCTAAGGAATGAACTGTTAGATCATGTGAATGGGTAGGAGTTAACTTAAGACCATTAATCTTCGTATGAAGACCGTGGGGCATGAGTGATAGATCTATTTGGGTGTTGCGAAGCCCCACCCATGGGTCCGCGAGTTGGCCCATGTGGTGACTAACTGACTATGTCGTTCCAGCCGGGTGGCCCGGTATGAAATCCGCTAGGTTTGAGCCTTCCTACACCATTGCACACATATTAATGACCTTGCAAATCATTAATTGATCTATTCATAGACGCTTTCATACCGAATTACAAAGGAATGCTTACAAATGTTTACGAGGTTATTCGTGCGCACATACAAAAAACATGAACTCGCTCAACTTTTGTTGATGTTTTCAAATTACATGTATTTCAGGAAACTAATGGATCTGGCGATGTTTGAAAGATTTCAAGAAGAGTTTTCAAGAAGTGAGGTCATCCTATTTTGGAAGTGTTGGACCGTTCTTCGACCTCGAAAAGTCAGTCAAGGACGTTCATCTTCATATGTAAAGGCGGAATCAATGCATACGAAGTTACAACAGTTATTCCTTTAATTTCTTCTCTTTTATTGCTTTCTGATTACAAATTGACAGAGTTTCGTTCCACAAGCAATGATCCAAGTTTTTTTTACAAATGAACCACACAACCCTATATATAACCTTGTAGATTTCGCTTGAGACTGTTCAAGCTAAATCAGATTTCCCTTGAAACAGTTCAAGCTAAATCATGATTTCCCTTGAAACAGTTCAAGCTAAATCATCAAGTTAACATGTAAAAACCCTAATGTGTGTTCATTCAAACTATCTAGACACAAGACTTGATTATGACGTAATCAACAGACATTTAGTGCAACAACAGACTCCCCCTTGGATGTTGATGAAGTCTTTGGCTTTAAGTCTTTGTCTTTATCATTCTTCAAACATTCTGTTTTTTTCATCAAAAGCACTCTATCTTCACAGGTTTACATCTTGTCCTAACTCCATCTACAGACTTCCCTTTGACTGTTGATCCAGACTCCCCCTTTCACAGACTCCCCCTCTCGATATGCTAGAATCTGAGATGTCTGGTTCAAGCTTTGACATTTAGCTTCCGTGGGAATTCCTGAAACCTGCAATCACTCATCCAACTATAAGTAACAACATTTAAAACTTTCAGATAATGTAATCTGATAATTCAAACCTTTTAAACCATTTCTCATGAATTTGGTAGTTTCATCGAATCGTATCGGAAACTAACTCTATTACAATATAAGCATCCAACTCCCCCACAGTTAATCATCCAAGTCCAACTTAATGACCTTGGAGATATCACAAACTGTTTTTTTTTTTATTTTTGAATTTAAAACTTCAAGTTTCAATTTAATGAACTTGTTTTATTTTCAGAAACACAATCAGCTTACTTAGATTTTGAAACTCAGCACTCAGACATCAGTTGTCGAAAATAAAGCAGAATCAAAAATCTTTTTGTATTTTCTGAAAATATAAAGCAGTAAAGAAATATGTACAAACATATTTACAAATAATATTTTTGTTTGAGTATGCGTCAGAGGATCATATCAGTTTTTGACAAGTCACAAGTACCGTTGAGCTTAAGAACACAATAAGAATTAAATAATTCACTTAGATTGTCGATATACTGATCCACTTAAATTTTCACTCAAATTTCAACTTATTCAGGATACGAATTAGATGTATTAAGAACTTAAACTCATTCATGTGTCCCACCTCTTGAATATACTCCCGTATCCAGATCCCAATATTCAGTCTTACAGGCAATTATAACACAAATGATATCTGTAAGGGGTTAATAAATTATGAAGAATCATGAGAGCTCAGGTCAGAACTACCGTTCAGCAGAGAGATCATGACTCAACTTGGGTGTGTCCCCTTTAGAGGATCTTTTTTACAACAGCATTGCTAAGCAATTTTATTGTCTTATCATATATGCTGAGGGTGATGCTATGTTTCAAGCATTGCGGAAAGTATTATTCGAGGACTAGGTCAGAACTTCCATTCAGCAGAAGTCCCGGAATAATACCCCAGATATCACTGAGTATAAAAACCTAGTATATAAGAATACAAGACCTTTCAAACGAGATTTCAGGGGTTACCTATATATCCAAGTAGTGTTCCCCACGAAATAAGCAAGTTTGAATTTAGGTTTATATCCCGAAAAAGTTTACTAAGTGTATAAAAATCTACCGACACATCCACGGTGAGATCGTTTAACACATTTAAACTTTCCATTTCTTTAGCGTACTGTAACTGTCTACTGATGTACTATCATTTCCTCTTTTTACGCAAAACTCAAATTTTTGAATTTTTATCATGTTTTTGACTTTTTCAAATTTTCAAATGTTTTTGTATTTTCTAACAATATTTCTCCCCCTAAAATGCAAAATCATTTAAAGAAAATTTGACAACCAACACTGATAGCTTTGTCTCGCCATCCATTTTCTGCTTCACATGTTCTGATTTGCAGAAAATATAACGTACCCCCATGATTTACAACCCATTGATCTTAACAGTTTGAAAACCGTTTTTCAATCTGATGAAAGTAATCATGTTTGTTCAGCCGTGAGGGTTTCGGCGTATTCAATCAACATTTATTCAAACAAAAATTAAAAATAAACATATTTTTGGTTTTTAATTTTTCAAATTTTTAGGGTTTTGAAAATATTGTTTATTTATGTACAGAAAACAATCAAACTAAACTCCCTGTTCAACCAAACCAGGGTTCAACAACCTCTTCCTGTGCCAGGTTGCTCCAACTACCATTCTCACAATCTTCAGCTTCGTTGAGCACCTGCACATTCAAACTTTATCAATCATTTGAACAATTTAGCCCAGGTCTGTTGGACCTTAGGCATTTCAACACAATAATGTTCATTTAATTTCGGAAACTCTTTGTCACTTAAAACTTGTTCAACTTTGACTTCAACTTTCTCATCTTTTTCCAACGTCACTTGTTTCTTAGCACTCCACATTTGACCTTTCGGAGTACCTCTTTTGTAAAAATTTGTCTCTTTTTGAACCTTTTGATTTTGAACAACATTTTTAGGTTTCCAAAACTCTTGAGGTTTTGTCATATCAACAAATGTTCTCCAACTCTGTGTTGTTCTGAATCTGGGTGTGTGAGAATTCCAGGTCTGTCTTGAATCGAACCTGTTCGGTTTTGATTTCCAATTTTGATTTGAAGCAAACTTGTTTGTATTGTACCTCCAAGTTTGTTTCGAATCAAATCTGGTTGACCTTAATTTCACATCCTCAGATTTTTGTTTTTCAACATCAACAGGCTTTGGATTTGGACACTTTCGTGCAACATGTCCAATTTGATCACATTTGAAACACACTTTCTTTGAAACATCCTTGGCCTGTTGTTGTTTCTTTTTCATAGTTTCAAACTCCTCATTAGACTGTTGTCCAAATTTGAGTTTTTCCTCTTCTTTCAAACTTTTCCCTTGAACAAAACTCATCTTTTGTTGCAAATTTGATTTTTTACTTTGATTCCAATTCTGTTTCTTTTTATAACCCAAACCAGCCTTCATGTTTTTCTTCTTAAAACCAGGTTTGTTATAAAAAGATTTATAACCTTTACCAGCAAACTTTGGAATTTCAGACTTCTCAATCTCAACCATTTTAAAAACTTGATCGACCTTTTCTGAAATCACATTCTGAATCGGGAAAACAACATCTAAGAATAGTTTGTCCGATCCAATCATGGTATAAACCAATCCTTTTGAATCATCATTCAAATTTTTCTCGGATTTTGTGTTTTTCAGATAACCATCATAAAGATTTCCTTCATCTCCATCCTGTGATTCAGACTTACCTTTTGTAGACTCATCTTTCAAAACGCTTTCAACAACCTTACTTACCACCTCTGAATCATTAGCATCATCAGATTTGGAGTAAGTCACATCGATACTTTCAGGTAACTGGTCAGCTATGTTCAAACCCTTTGCCACCTTTTCCTCATCGTAAAAAGTATAATTGTTTCTCAATGGTGGTGGTACCTGATGAAATTCTGAACCAATACCCTTTTTGCAATTTTCAGTATCTTTGTCATCTGGTGTGATGTTGAAAATGCGTTCGAGAATGTACGAAGAGTTATGATAACTTTGAAGTTTGGTAACAACCTTTTCTTTTTCAGCCAAGACTTGTTTAAGATTTGCAATTTCATCAACACATTTGTTTAATTCAATTTGCTTTTCTCTAAACTGTCTCTCATACATTTCTTTGGTTGTTAAAGTTTCAGACAGTCTTTGATCAAAACTTTTGACTTGGCTCTTCAAAGTATCATAAGCTTCTTGTACTCTCTGACTCGACCACTTTAAAGAATCATACTGTTTTTGTAAATCTTGAAATATCGATTCTTTTTCAACACAATCGACACATTTTGTAGAACACAATTGTCTATAAACATCATTATCCTTTTCAAGACCTTGACATTTCTGTGTCAATTTTTCAACTTTTAGTTTCAAAATTTCTTCTTTTTCAATCATATCTTTACATTTTTTTGTGAAACCATTTTCAAGTTTGCTTAATTCATTATCTTTTGTTTTTATGATGTCATCTTTTTCAGTACAGGCTTTACACATTTCTATGCAATTCCTGCACTTGTTTTCTTTTTCATCAACCATTTCAACATTAGATAAATCAGAAGATTTTCTAACCTCAGTCTCATTCAGCACCGATTCTTCTGACTCAACTTTCTGATCTTGCTCGTTGTTCTCCTCTTTCTGAGCTTCTTCATTTTTATGCACTTCTTCAGCTCCCTGTTCTTCTCCAGCAAGCTTTGCAACAGTCTTCACTTCTTCAATCATCTTCTTCAGTTCTTCTTCTTTTCTCTTCTTCATCTCTACCACCTTTGGTAAACTTGCTTCAAAAACTTCTTTTAACTTGATCATCAAATTTGGCAAATAGCTTTTATCAGAAAGCCTTCTTGTGTTGAAAGTACCCTCACTTGGAAACACATTAGTTACAGCATCAAAATCCACTTTTGATGGATCAACTACTGGATTACCCTGTGGATCCATGTAACACTCTAGTTCTTCATTCTATCTCTTGGCTCTTTGTGCTTCCTTAAATGGTTCATTCAATTTGCCAATCTCCCATCTTGCACTGTCTCTTTTCCACCATCTATCATGATCATCATTTGCAACAAATTCATAACCAACTGCATCTTCTTCAGGTAGAACTTCTTGACTCCAGTCATACCCTTCATCGTCATATATAACTGCAAGAGCCCTTGATCTTTCTTCTGGTTGCTTTAATCTTGGTGGCTCAGACTTGTTCTGATGGTAAATTGCCTTCCTGTAGTAATCTTCATTGAAAGGATTGTCCGATTCATTAGCATAAGCGTTTCGACATTCTCGTTTGAAGTGACCCTTCTGCTTACACTTGAAACAAGTCACCTTCGATTTATCAAACCCCAACTTAGTAGATGCACCACCAATTGACTTTCTCCCCGTGATCTCCATGAACCGCTGTGCCCGACGAACCGCACTGGCCATGCACCATATTATATCCATTAGTTCCATCTCCTCGGGGTCAATCTGATCGTAATCTTCTTTTGTCAGATTTGTGTTGCCAATTTTCCCAGCTACCAACCCTTCATACGATTCCAATACCGATGCTAAGAAGATCATCTGCTGCTTGGCCGACTCTTCACTGAAATTCTGCCCATTCTTCAGATCCACTGCGATATTACACTGGAATAAATTCTTTGAAGCAGATTGATCAGAAGTGTTTGAAGAAGATCCACTGTGAAAACCACTGTGAAAACTTTCATTGTTCACCGAACTTGAACTTTCTGCAGAAAATGCTGTTCTTGGAGACCCAGCCTGTGTATTTCCTCTGTAGTAAAGCTCTACATTCTGCTGATAAGCTGGATTGTTGACTTTAGATCTCTTTATCTCCAACTCATGACTTTCAAGTTTTTCAATCAGCAAATCCAATTTTAACTCTTCCGGCTTTATTGTATTTTTCAACATTAGAGCGAAGTATTGCCACTCTTGATCATTTGGCAATGAATCAAACAATTTATCCACCAGCTCCTCTTCAGAAGGTAAGATTTGGTGTCTGATCAGCTCCATTTTCAGATGTCCGAATCTCTCAATCATTATACAAACCGACTCATTTTTCATACAATTGAATAAATCAAACTCTTTACGCAACAATTTCTTTTTGTTTTTAACAATTTCATTACTTCCTACACATTTTCTCTCTAACGCTTCCCACAAACTCTTTGAAGTCTTTTCTTGTTCGAGCAATGAAATAATATCCTCTCTTACTGACTGTTTGATCAATGTTATCATTCTATGTTCAGCCACAACATTTTTTATATCTTTTTCTGTAAAATCTTTTGCATCTATTAACTCTCCTCCCTCTTTTACTGGTGCAACATATTCATCTGTCAGTTTTAACCAGCTTTCAGTAGCAAAAGCTTTTACCCAACCCTCAAATCTATTTCTCCACCAGTGATAATCTTCCACTTTCATTAGCTTTGGTGGCTTCTGTTGGCTCCCGTACATGTTCTCAAACTTCAAATTCTCCGAAATCTCTTTTGAATATTCTTTCATCTCAGATCTTCTATCTGACGATTCGGAAGTGAACGCGTACATATCGCTAAACGGGTTTATGAAATTATCATCCATCATGAACGCTCCTGAAAAAAATAAGTCAAACACTTAGAAAATTTTTAGGTTTTGAAAATTTTGAAAGTTCAAGTGAAATCCTTGAAATGAAATGACTTTAAGCGAAATCAGCCCTCTATAACTTGTTCAAGCGAAATCTGTTATAAATGTTTCAAGCGAAATCAAGACTTTGATGTTTCAAGCGAAATTAAGACTTTGATGTTTCAAGCGAAATCAAGTCAATGCTGTTTCAAGCGAAATCACACCTATGCTGTCTCAAGCGAAATCAAGTCTAGATCTGATTCAAGCGAAATTAACAAAGAATCTATTTCGCTTCAACAACTTCAAGCGAAATCCAGCTGATGTATTTCGCTTCAACTGATTACAAGCGAAATCAAGTGAAAACTTCTGATTTTCAAGCGAAATCTACCACCAAGTTCGAACCCTTTCAAGCGAAATTCAGTTTTAGGTCATTTTTAACAAGTTTTAAACTGAATTTTAGTCCGAATCTTTGTAGGCTTTGTTAAAACTACGTTTTACACAATATACTCGAAAATCAGACCATTTCATCCGTAGGAAATAGTTCAAATCGAAAAAGTATGAGAGAAATTGAGTAGAAATGAGAGAAATCGGTAGAATCAAGCTGTAGTAGTATGAACTCCTCGTCCTGAGCTCTGATACCACTTGTTGGACCGTTCTACGACCTCGAAAAGTCAGTCAAGGACGTTCATCTTCATATGTAAAGGCGGAATCAATGCATACGAAGTTACAACAGCTATTCCTTTAATTTCTTCTCTTTTATTGCTTTCTGATTACAAATTGACAGAGTTTCGTTCCACAAGCAATGATCCAAGTTTTTTTTTTTACAAATGAACCACACAACCCTATATATAACCTTGTAGATTTCGCTTGAGACTGTTCAAGCTAAATCAGATTTCCCTTGAAACAGTTCAAGCTAAATCATGATTTCCCTTGAAACAGTTCAAGCTAAATCATCAAGTTAACATGTAAAAACCCTAATGTGTGTTCATTCAAACTATCTAGACACAAGACTTGATTATGACGTAATCAACAGACATTTAGTGCACCAACAGGAAGGGTTTGATTTGGATATCCTATCTTAGATAGGACATACGAATCAAAGCCTTGGATTAAAGTCTTTTGTTCTAAAAGTCCTTCATGGAACTTATTACTACTTTGAATGGTTGTAAACTTAACTTGAAGTTCGTGGTTTGAAACTTAACAATTTATGGTTGTATTATTTTGGAAACTTATGAATGGATGATCCTCACGTTTTTATCATATAGTCGTTTGTTATAATTGAATGCAATGATATTGAGCAAGTCACACATCATACGCTTCCTCAAAAGTCAGGGTGTGACACACGGATCCGCACGTGATACGAGATCTATGTAGTCATCGAGATTACGAATTCGATCCGGAAACGAACATACAAGTGGTATCAGAGCGGGAGATCAGTTGCATGGATTCAAGATACAAGAATTCAAGAAATTTCATCAAAATCGGAGCTGAATTGCATCAAATTCTTCATATTCTTCTTCTACTCATATTCTTCATTTTTGAAACTTAAAACTCAGATTTACAGAGATTTAACTGTTAGAATTAGTTGAATTTTGGATATGTTGTGCAAAGGTGTTGTTAATGAACCCTACAAAGTTTCGAATCTGAATTCAAAGGATTTCTTGGTCAAATCTACGAAAAACCTGCCGAAAATGACTGGATGCGCAACTGTTGTTTCGAGCAGATCAACTATTTCTTAGTACATTCGCGCGAATCAACATGTTGTGATTAGTATTGCTACAACGGTTCTACTCAAGATTAATCACGAATCCAGAAAATTAAAGTTTTACGAATCTGGAAATTGAGTATTAGAAAGAATCAAGAAACAACACATAATCACGGATCAACTCAGTTTGATTTCATACGAATCTGGGTTATTGTTAGGGTAAGCACGAATCTAGAATCTAGTAGGCACGGATCTACATTGATTGTTACTGATCTATATGGATCTAGATAGTTTCTGACCATATTCACGAACCCTGCAATCTGTGAATCAGTTTAATTACGAATCAACTGAAGTTTTAATTAACACGAATCAACTTTTAGTGTTTAATCACGAATCTGCTTCAATTAGCATAAGCACGGATCTGGAAAGTTGATTTCACGCGGATCTACTAAGCACGAATCAACAAGAACGGATCTAGGGTTGTTCAGTTTATCACGGACCAAGAAGGGTTATCACGGATCAGGAAGAGTTTTACATGGATCAATGAATCAAGAACATTAATCACGTATCTACTTGGACTCTGATCCGCACGAGTCCAGTTCTAAACATTAGCACAAATCCAGTTCTACACGCTATCACGGATCTGGGACTTATCACGGATCTAGTTAAGGACAAATCAAGTTAACAATGATCTAAGATTATCACGAATCTGCATCTTATCACGGATCTGCAACTTAGTGCGAACCTAGAAGTTGTTTTTTTAATGAATCTGTTATTACACATTATCACGAATAAAGTTTATCTGTCCATCCGCGCTAACTGTAATCTCAAGTCTATTGCACATTAGTCATGGATCAACAAAGAAGTTGATCTGCGAGTCTTGTTAAACATCGAAGATGTTGTTTCTTGTACTGTTATCACATATCAGAGTATTTCTACACGAACTCAGATCTGATGTTCAAGTTATCACGGACCTAGATCAGATTTATTTTAAGTTGTTGTTGAACAGCTCTGGAATTGAATCTGGAAATACATAAGGATCTGGATTTGCTGATTTTGAATGGATCTGGACAGTTTGTTCATACAAATCAGTAGGTTATTCTTACATACTCGAACAGATCAACATATTTGTTTGACGAATCAAGTCATTAAGAGCTGATTAATGAATCTACTCATTGTGCGGATTATCCATATTATTCACAGATCTAGAATTGTAGTCTAGATTCATACGTACAAGGAATATCTTCATTCGAACGAACCTATACTTCTTTGATTTGCACGAACCGGGCTTTAAAATCCTTGTTCATTCGCAAAAATTCTACAATATCTCGTGTCCGCACTTATCAGTTTCCAAAGTTTGAAAATTGATTGTTGTTGGTTATTCAAGGATCCAGAATCATACACACTCACGCGAACCGAGATTTCAATTCTTGATTTAATTTTCTAAGTGACATCTGATCTAGTCACCTTTGATTCACACAAGTCTAGTATCAAAATCAGTTCGCACGAATCAAGCAAATCTTTATTTCTCATCCGCAAACTTTAAATCATTGCTCATTCAAACATAACTAGGGTTTTCAAAGTCTTGATTTTCAAATCAGATTAAGTGTTTGATATTTGTTTACAAGTTATTCCTGAGCGTTTCAAGACGTTGGATAAGTTCGATAATCTAAGATGGCGGAGAAATTTTGTTTGATATTGTATAATCCTTTTGATGAAGCAAAGAAAGCCAATAGATGGGATGCAAAAAGAGAATGCTACTTGGATCCACAAGGTAATCTGGTGGTTGATCCCAATCGCAGTGGTAGCTGTTATTCCAACTTGTCAACACTTTTATACGAGGAGGTCGATAGAGAAAGATTACAAGGAGAATTTGTATAAGCGTATAAAGGAAGTGTTTTACGCAAGTCTAACGAAGGTGATGGAGCTGAAAAAGAAGAAAGAAGAAGCAGTTGAGAAGCTGGTTGAAGAATTAAAGAAGACAGTAGGAGAAGCTGATGAAAATCAGAAACAAACGGCAGAAGAATCTAAGATGCCAGATGAAACTGAGGTAAAAATTCAAACTGAATCTTCTGAGTCGTCAAATAACGGTGAAAATGTTAAACAATCTGCTGATAAAACTGAAGAACAGTGCAAGAAATGCATGGAAACGTTTAAAGCCTTTACTGAGAAAGACGAAAACTTAAAATCAAGAGATATTGAGTTTACCAAAATCGAAACAGTTTTCAAACAAAATGTAAAGAAATGCTTGAAAATGAAGAAGTTTTGAAACAAAAAGTTGAAAAGCTGACACTGAAATGTCAAGATTTTGAAAACGAAAATAAAATTTTAAAACAAAAGTGTTCAGAAAAATGTAATGATTGTTTACAAAAAGATAATATCATTCAAGAATTACAGAAAGAATATGATAGATTGAAATGGTCAAATCATTATGTACAAGAAGCTGATGATACTTTGAATAGACAAGTCAAAAGTACAGACACTAGATTGTCAGCATGTTTAAAAACAAGAAGACTTGTTGAGACCAAATATGAAGAAAAGCAATAGGAGTTAAATAAATTTATTGATGAAGTTGCTCAACTTAAACAAGAATTGGCTGAAAAAGAAAAGATTGTTACAAAACTTCAAAGTTATCATAATTCTTCATATATTCTCGAACGTATTTTCAACATCACACCAGACGACAAAGTTTCTGAAAAGAACAAAAAGGGTATTGGTTCAGAATATCATCAAGTGCCACCCCCGTTGAAGGATAATTACACGTTCTATGATGACGAAAATGTGGCAAAAGGTCTAAACATGGTTGACAAATTACCTGAAAACATTGATGTGACTTACACCAATTCTGATGATGCTGGTGATTCAGAGGTGGTAAGTAAGGTTGTTGAAAACGTTTTGAGAGATGATTCTACCAAAAATGGTAAGTCAGAATCACAGGATGAAGATGAGGAAAGTTTTCACAAAACTATTTGGAAAATTCAAAATATGAGAAAAATGCGTGATCCAATGGGATTGGCATATACCATGATTGGATTGGACAAATTATTCTCAGATGTTGAGTTTTCGATTCAAAATGTGATTCATGAAAAGATCGACAAAGTGTTCAAATTGGTAGAAATTGAAAAAACTGAAATTGCAAAATTTGCCAGAAAAGCGAGCAAGAAAACTTTTTTATAACAAGCCTGGTTACAAAAAGAAAAACATGAAGGCTGGGTTGGGTTATAAAAAGAAACAAAATCAAAGAAAACTGACTGAAAAGTCAAATCATCAGAAAAAGATGAACTTTGTTTACGGAACAAGTTCAGAAGAAGAGAAAGCGCTCAAATTTAGACGACAGTCTAATGAACAGTTCTATGCTCAGAAAAAACAACCTGCCAAAGATGTTTCAAAGAAAATTTCACACCCCTTTCAAAGGCGAAAGCACGAGGTATGATCTGAAAGGTTCTCATTGCATACGATAAGTAAACATACAATATAAAACAACTCCAAATTGCTATTCATAGTTTAACCATTCACACAAAAGTTAATTGTTTGAAAAGTTTACAACTTCATTCCAAATCTAAGATCAAGGTTTTGTTCGCTATATCTCCTCAAGGAGACGAGATATAACAAACAAATCCATCAAAAGTGGCAACGGAGCATAGACACATGTTAACTTGGAACATAAACAACATTCTTGAGCAAAGAGACCGCGCACATACATCCACTTAGTTCCCTGAAATACATGTAACTTTTGAAAATCGTCAACAAAAGTTGGTGTGAATTCATGCAGTTTTGTGTAGAATGTTTGAGCATAGTTGTATGAAAATATGGTATGTAATTTGTAAAACATATTTGTAAACTATGTTCTGTAAATGTAAGGAATACGAGATCGCTAATGGTTTGCAAGGCCACTAACATATGTCACGACATAGGAAGCATCCAAACCTAGGCATTTTCCATCGTAAGTCGACTGGGACCCAAAAGCACTCTTTGGTAGAAGTAGGCCATGAGTGGGGTTGCCTTAAACCCATTAGATCTAACCTTCTGCTCCCAGGTCTAAATGTATACGTTGATTAATGGTGCTTAAGTTTCACCCTATTCGTCACATGATCTGTATGTCATTCCTTAGTTTTGTTTCTACATACCATAGTACATGTATTTTCCCCAAGTTTAGAAAACAAGAAAAAGTTTAAAAGTGGGGACATGAACTCACTGATTTACGTATCCTGCATCGAAACTTCACCGGCTTGTCTTGTAGGCGTCGTAACCTATAAACATTTCTACGTACGTTAATCACTAGACTTGTAACTCACTAAAGGCAAGTCACCATCTTAAGTTAGGTATTTGTTTTGTATAAGTTTGTCATTTGTGAGGGTCGTGCGCTTGTTTGTCGGGTCTCACCCATTCGTCGTGTTATTGTAATTTGAGTTTGTATTGTTCACTTGTAAATATATATTTTACTTCCAGAAAAATATGTGTTTGTATGTGTAGGATTTGAAAAAACGATATGTGTTAAAAATAATCTATATTTTTAACTTATCCAACATATGATACTTATATTATTTTCCAAAAATAAATTTAGGTAATTTGTTAAATAATATTTTCAATATTAGTTTTGTGTAAGTATACTTAGGGAAGTATACTTGTATTTTTATGTAAATACTAGTGTACTTTACATTATTTGACAAAAATCAATTCTTTGATGTTTAATACTTTCCGGAATTATATTTCTTAAAAATAATATATTTTTAAGGGTTGTGTGAAATATATATATATATATATATATATATATATATATATATATATATATATATATTTGTCATTTACCCGATTTTTGTATAATTTCCATTACTTTGCAGTAATTATATATATTTGTCCAAATATATATTTATGCCCAAAAATGTCCAAATATTTGTCGAAGACCATATATTTTTGAGGAATATATTTATGTTAATATATATATATATATATATATATATATATATATATATATATATATATTTATTCATAAATATTTCCTTGTATATTTTTGTGTGTCTTTTGGTATTTATACTCCTTGGGAGTATTTAGTGTATTTTTCAAGTTCCTAAAACACTACTACATATAATACACATAATATACACTTAGCACAAAATTTGGTGACCACTAAATATATATATATATATATATATATATAGGGAAGGTTCTTTTGAGAAGAAAATTAAATTAAGAAGAAAAAGAACAAAGGGTAGAAATGTAAAACATTAAATATTTTTTCTCTCAACTCATTTAATATTATCTTTGACTAATTAATTAGTCATAAACAATATCATCCTCCACACTTAAATTTTTGTTTACACACATCAAAATTTATCCTACACGTTTTGAAATTTATCCTACACATATTGAAATTTATCCTACACAGCTCGTAATTCATCCTACACACCTCGTAATTTATCCTACACATACTAAAATTTATCCTACACATGTCGAATATTATCCTTCACCCTAAATTATTTAATCTTGAAAGAGTATATTTAAAATGGGAGTTACAAGTTTAACAAGTTAGCTAATTAATTACAATTAGAAATTTACCTATATGCCCTTATTCATAACATTAAATACACATATTAAATGAACTAAAATGGAACATTTCTATTGGTTTAAAGCTTATTCTTTTTATTCTTACAAAATTTTTCTTCTCATTTGAACTCTCCACTATATATATATATATTCCCTAAAAATATACATACTTAATATTGATTTTAACCTTGAAAAAAACCTTATTTCTTGAATTGTAATTTGGTATAAAATTTAGGAAACCTTAGTAAATATTTTTAGTTGAATTTTTGGGGAATAAGTTTCACAAAAACTTATATTTTTCTAAGTGTGAAAATTTTATAAAAAATTTGACCGAGTTCCCCCTAAAAATGGAGGTTTCCCATGTTTTCAAAACATGTGTTTATTTTCTTTTCATCACCAAAAATCAATTTCCAACAATCTCACATGTTACATACACTAAAATCATCATGGTAAACTCTAGGATGAACTTGATTATTTTATAAAAACATGTAGTCTTGTAAATCTAAACTTAACATACTTGATTCTTTCAAAATTAAGCTTCTTGATGAATTTTTCATGAACTTTTTATGAAGCTAAATCTCAAAACTTAACCATCCATAAACTTAGTTACTTCAAGATCATAAGAACATACTTTAAAAACCATTTTTCATGTTTACATAAAGACTTTTCGAGTTCATCTTCAAGTTTCAGCATGGATCTTTCAAGATCCATGCTTTAACTTGTTAGATCTAAGTTTCTAACAAGCTTTGACATGATGGATCTAACTAAAAACACAAGATTTAACATTCACAACTTCATAACATGCATCAAACAACTTCAAAACAACTTATTTTCACTTAGATTATGTTAGATCTTCATATTACCATCTTTTAAAGTTTAGGTTCTTTGATGGTGTAACTTGTACAAACTAATAACATGAATAAAATAGAGACTATGATGCTTACTACTAGCTCTAGTGGCTAGGGAAGTGGCAAGAACAAGAAGAAGAAGATGAAGGATGAAGAAGATGGGTGGATAAAAGCTCCTCAAGATGGTCCTTTCACATCCTTTGCTCCACACCTTCTTAGATCATCCTTGTGAACCTATATATAACCTTAGATTGCTTGATTGATGAATTAAAATGAAGATGTATATGTGTGTGTTGTTGGCCATGAGGTAGAAGAGAGAAAAGGAAGAAGATGAAGTTTTGAATATGATGAAATGATCTTGTTTCCTTCAACTAATGGTCCTTTAAAACAACTTTCCAACACAAAATTGACCAAAGGTTTTCATGTTCAATATCTAGCACACAACATATTATTTTAATGGGGAATGTTGGTGGGGCCACCTTGGGGCCGGTTGGAGGGGGGGGGGGGGTAATTGTAAAATTTTGGAAGATGTGGGTGGAAGATGTAATTTGAAGTGTTAAATGTAAGGTTTAGTATGTTTAAGTGTTTATATGATTTTTAAGGGTGTTCTATCACCATAACTAGCTTTAAAACATAAAAACTATGATTCTAGTCTATTTTTGATGTTTTGGGTAGTGTTCGGTTAATCGTTCGGTTGTCGGTTCGTTAAAGTGCTACATTGTGAATTTTACAAGATATGAAGTACCTTTTGTGACAGTTTTCATTCCCGACACTTTACAAGTTATTATGGACACTAAAACATTAATTTTGCATGTTATTTTGGCGTTAAAATGCCATTTTTGCTGAATTTCTGCAGAATTCTGCATTTTAGGCAGTTTTTAGTGCTTGTTTCATCTTCCGGAAAGTGTTTATGTTATCCCTAGTTCCCACACTTGGGTTTTATTATATTTTTGATGCTGGACCTACATCTAGGCCCTAAATCTATCGTTTAACTGCATGCTAAGGCTGTGCTGTCACAACTTGTCTTACCGGTGAGTTTACAAGTCGTTTCGACGCAACGCTTAATGTAATGCACAATGCGATAATTGAAGTATGAAACATGCATGAATTCATATGTAAAACAAGTAAGCATATAATGTTGACGTTTAAACACATAATTGCAAGAAATAAATAATTATTAAAATGATACGGAAATTATCGGTTTTGTGCCAGTTGCCGCAGTCTCCCCCCTTAAAAGATTTTCGTCCCGAAATTCAAGCTGAGTCATCTCTCGCAGGAGCTTCCTCGAATAGGTGGGGTACTTAGCTTTGAATTGATCCTCACATTCCCAAGTATACTCGAGTCCGTGTCGAAAGTTCCAACGTAGTTTAACCAGTTTTATGCGACTCCTCCTTGTTTTCTGGACCTTCCAGTCCATCACCTCAACAGGCTCTTCAGTGAATCAGAGTTTGTCATCAATATGTACCTCATCCATAGGGATGATAACTATTTCCTGGGTTGGAATCTTTTTTAGATTTGACACATGGAACGTATCAAATACGCCATTCAGTTCCTCTGGTAACTCTAGCTTGTATGCTACAGTACCAGTCTTTTCTAAAATCATGAACGGTCCAATATACCGTGGATTCAACTTTCCATGCTTTTCGAATCTTGCTACACCTTTCCAAGGTGAGACTTTCAATAAAACTTTGTCTCCCACCTCGAAAGCTAAAGGTTTTTGTCTTCGATTCGCGTAGCTCTTTTGTGGATCACGAGCCGCCTTGATACGGTCTCGGATCTGAATGATTTTGTCCATCGTTTATTGAACAAGTTCGGGACTAATCAGCTGTCTGTCTCCGGCTTCTGCCCAACACAGTGGTGAACGACCCTTGCGACCATATAGAGCTTCGAAGGTGCGGCTTTTATGCTCGTATGATAGCTGTTATTATAGGAAAACTTGACCAAGGGTAGGTGAGTATCCCAGTTGCCGCCTAAATCCATTACACACGCACGAAGCATGTCTTCAAGGGTTTGTATGGTCCGTTCGCTTTGGCTGTCTGTTTGCAGATGGAAAGCCGTGCTTAGATCCAATTGAGATCCAAAGGCCTCTTGGAAGGATTGCTAGATCCTTGATACAAAACGTCCATCCCTGTCTGAAATTATCGAAATAGACACTCCATGACATGCCATAATTTCTTTAAGATACAATTCGGTAAGCTTTCTTGTGCTATCTTTTCCCGTATCGGTAGGAAGTACGCAGACTTTGTTAATCGATCGACTATCACCCATATCATATCGTGTCCTCTAGAGGTCCTGGGTAATTTTGTTACAAAGTCCATCGATATTTGTTCCCACTTCCACACGTGTATTTAAGGTTGTTGTAGCAGACCTGATGGCTTCTGATACTCGGCCTTAACCTTGGCGCAAGTTAGGCACTTTCTGACGTAAGCAGCAACGTCGTTCTTGAGATTTAGCCACCAATAGTATTCCTTCAAGTCTTGATATAATTTGTCTGATCCTGGGTGGATCGAGTATCTTGACTTGTGGGCTTCGTCAAAGATTACTTCCCAAATACCGCCAAAGAGCGGAACCCAAATGCGTCCCATGAAGTATAAGGTTCCCTCTTCATTTAGCAACAATTGTTTCTCCATACCCCAGAGAAGTTCCGCTTTAAGATTTTCCTCCTTGAGTGCTTCTTGTTGGGCGTCGTGAATACGCGTAGTGAGATTCGTCCGAATCATCATCTCCAAAGCTCGAACCCTAAGGTTTTAACCCTTTCCTTTCGACTCAAGGCATCTGCTACCACGTTCGCCTTTCCAGGGTGGTACTTAATCTCACAATCATAATCGTTCAGTAACTCACCCCATCGATGCTGACACAAATTTAATTCCTTCTGATTAAATATGTGTTGCAGGCTCTTGTGATTTGTGAAGATAGTACACCGTGTGCCATAAAGATAATGCCGCCAAATCTTCAAAGCAAATACCACCGCACCTAATTCCAGGCCGTGGGTGGTATAATTTTTCTCATGAACCTTCAATTGCCGTGATGCATATGCGATGACCTTTTGGCATTGCATGAGCACGCAACCCAACCCTTGACGTGAAGCGTCGCAATATACCACGAACTTCCTAGTACCTTTGGGTAGTGATAGGATCAGTGCATCGCATAGTTTATCTTTGAGTAGTTGGAAGGCTTCCTCCTGTTTGTCTCCCCAGTCAAACTTCCCGTCTTTCTGTGTAAGGGAAGTTAGTGGTTGAGCATTTTTAGAGAAATTCTCAATAAATCTTCGGTAATAGCCTGCTAACCCCAGAAACTGTCGTACTTCAGTCCAAGTTTTGGGCGCTTCCCAATTCTTGATCGCATCAATCTTTGACGGGTCTACATGAATGCCATTCTCGTTTACCACATGACCAAGGAACTGTACCTCACGAATCCAAAATTCGCATTTTGAGAACTTCACGTAATGCTTTTCTTTCTTCAGCAGTTCCAGAATGGTTCTTAGATGTTGCTCATGCTCTTCATTGGTTCACGAATATATCAGAATATCATCGATAGATACTATCACAAATTTATTTAGATATGGTTTGCAAACACGATTCATCAAGTCCATAAATATGGCTGGTGCGTTCGTCAATCCAAACGGCATAACGAGAAACTCATAATGCCCATAACGAGTCCTGAACACTGTCTTAGGTATGCTTTCCTCTTGAATCCTCAACTGATGATAGCCAGACCAAAGGTCAATCTTGGAGTAATAGCTCGATCCTTGCAACTGGTCAAATAAGTCATCAATCCTTGGTAGTGGATACCAATTCTTGACTGTGAGTTTATTCAACTCTTTGTAATCAATGCACATTCGTAAGGTTCCATCCTTTTTCTTTACGAACAACACTGGAGCTCCTCAAGGCGAGAAGCTTGGCCTTATGAATCCTTTATCCAACAACTCCTGGTGTTGCGTAGATAATTCTTGCATCTCGGATGGCGCAAGTAGATAAGGTGCCTTGGCCACGGGCGCGGCTCCCGGAACCAAGTCAATATAGAACTCGACTTGTCTCTATGGAGGTAATCCTGGCAAGTCTTCGGGGAAGACTTCAGGGAAATCCTTTACTACAGGAATATCTTCAAGCTTTGGTTCTTCGACCTTCTTATCTAGTTCTTCGACCTTCTTATCTACCACATGCGCCAAAAAGGCAACGCATCCTTTTCGCAAGCATTTCTGGGCCTTCATGCAGTTGATTATTCACAGGGGCGTGTCACGCTTCTCCGCGTGTATTATGAGTGTTTCATCGTTCGCAAGAGGGATGCGAATGATTTTCTCATGACAATCAACTTCGGCTATATTCTTGGATAGCTAATCCATGCTGACTACAACATCAAAGCTACCCAACTAGACAACCAAAAGATCGATGCTAAATCTTCGTTCACCAAGTTCCAATGTACACCCTTTAACAACTTCGCCCGATTCAACAAGTTTACCATCGGCTAATTCTATGGAATAAGGGATGTCTAACCTACTAGACTCAACTCCAAGCAAATGTTTAAATTCCATAGACATGAAACTGCAATCGGCACCAGTGTCAAATAGTATGGATGCAAAGTTATTGTTAACGAGAAATGCACCGATGATCATATTAGGGTCTTCGCGGGCGTTCCTTGCTTCTATGACAAATGCTAGAGCTTAAGTGTTGTTTTCCTTCGGGCAATCTTTCTTGAAGTGTTCGTTACTACCACAACCATAACATCCTTGATTCCGGCCGTTTCTATTTCCATTTCGATTACTAGCACCGTTGTCATTACGATTACCGTTCCCGTTTCCAGCACCATTTCCATTACGACCTCCAATCCCTTTTCCCCAACAATCCTCGGTACAGTGACCCAATTTTCCACATTTTTCGCACCTCCCAATGCGAAAATTTCCCACGTGATGAAACTTGCATCAGTCACATTTGGGCAGAGTGCCCTGGTACCTCCTAGCTCCAATTTCATTTGCAGCCGCAAATGTTTTCGCCTCTTTTGGCGGGTTAGTGTCACGTTTCTTGTTGTTGGAGCCTTTGTTGTTGTTGCGGGTCACTTAATTCAGATTTGAATGTTTCCTCTTTTTATCACCAGATGATTCAGCAAGCATTTCAGTTTTCTCAGTGACCTTCAAACACAACTTCTTGATACGGACAACATCTTCAGTAAGCCTGACAGCCAGAGTTACAGCCTGAGTAATGGTTATAGGGTTTGCCGCAGTCACCATACTACAAATATCTGGAGCCAATCCCCAGATGTAGCGCTTGATGCGCTTAAATTCCGGAGTTACGAGATAGGGGATCACTTGCGAGAGATCATGAAACCTTTGTGTGTAACCTACAATGTCTGCACCAACCATGGACAGATTCTAGAACTCAGTCTCCAGCTTTTGAAGTTTGGCACGTGAACAGTACTTCTCCCTCATCCTTTCCTTCAAGTCATCCCATGACATACCATAAGCTGCGTCATCACCCAGAATTTGAACTTGTAAGTTCCACCAAGTCAAGTCTTCATCAACAAATAACCCAGTAACGAAAGTAACTTGCTGATCTGTGGTGCACTTGCTCATTCAGATCGCGGAATCAGTTTTCTTCGTCTAGCGCACGAAAACCACTACACCTCCAGTGCCATCATAATTCAGTGGCTTGCAGTCTAGAAACTGCTTGTAGGTGCAACCTGGAATTTATAGAACCAGTTCGTGAATGAGCAATCAATGAAACCATGAAACAATGATTGTTCATAAGTTTCATTAAATGGTAGCAAATCAACTCAATGTTACCTTGGTTTGGGTTTCCTCCAGATGAATCTCCATGACCATTTCGGCCAGTACCTCCCGAGCCGCCACTGTGCTCAGCACGGTTCGCCTCGTACTGGGCGATAGCTTCAGAAATCCTTTCCTCAAGAAGAGATTTCAACTCTTCAGCAATCCTCGGAATCGGTGGGGGTGGAGGTTGCTCCGAACCTCGGGTGTTCACCATTCTCCTGGGGGCCATGTTTCTTTCAAAACATAACATAACATGGTTAGGCGTTTATCAAATACCACCATACTTTTATTAACTATATAATAAAAGAATATATATATATATATACACACACACACACATATACACAACCAAACAATCCATCAAATATATAAATCAATTCACACAGCAACAAGCATGCATAAACAAATAAATAATGATGTATCACAAAGATAATCATCGAGTTTTTATATATATATCAGGGCAACTTGTTACATAATTGTTTGTGAAGAAACAAAAATACATATGGTTTACATCACCCAATCATTACAAGTTCAATACATATAAAGGCAAAATATCTTTCTTCACATTGGCGATCATTTGTCTTCAAGTTGTACCCAAAACTCGGCTGTAGTCTTTAGATCCAAAAATACTGCTCCCAACAAAAGTACCTGCAAGGAAAGACCTAATGGGTTGGGGGAGCTGATGGGGGTGTGGGGAAGACCAAACTACGGAGATGAACTACCTCCTCCTCGAGCTCGTGGACTCGACGAATCAGGAAGCTCACCTGCTACTCAAGTGTAAGGACTCAAGCAACAAAATCGTCGACTGGTGCATGAACAGGTGGTGGTGGTGATGCTGGTGGTAGTGGAGATGTTGGTGGTGGTGGTGGTGGTGTAGCTGGTGGTGGGTAGGCTAGTGGAGGTGGTCGCCTGGCGTCAGACTCTTTCTCCAGCTTATAGATCCTTCAGAAGAGGATCTCAACCTGAAGCTGGAGGGATAAGAGGAGATCATCTCTGGTATACCCAGAGTGGTGAGAAGATGATACAGATCAGATGATGGCATGACATGTGGAGGGGATGGTGGTAAATATCGGGAGGGCTGAAAACGTGGGCTCATCTCGGGTGGTGGTACATGTGGATGTCTTGAGGGCTCTCCCTCATGAGTAGGGGGTGTATGTGGGAAGGCTGACGCAAAACGAATGTGTTGTATCCAGCTAGAAGGATCAACTGAAGTGGGTGGTTGTGATAAGCTGTCACTAGTAACATGAGTGGGGGTACGAGGGGGTGTATCAGTAGGTGTGGGAACAAGAGTAGGTGTAGCTGGTGCAGCTGACATGGCATCGTCGTCATCTGCAGGGTAAGCCTCTAGGCCTGCGGCCCATAGTGTGGAAGAGTTCACTGATTCCCATGAGTCAGCATCAGAATCGGGATCAGAGTCGGATGAAATATCAATAACGGAGACTACAGGTGATGTTACCGCCAAGATAGCGATGCCAAAAACCTCACCATCTCCCAGATCCTCATCAGGGTGATCGACCTCGAACACTGGAACCTCAACATCGTCATCTAAGTCAACAACTAAGGGACAATCCTCAGCAGGGATGGCAGCAAGTGGAATGGCATGGATAGGAATATGCTCGACGATATGCTCGTTGGGATGCCCAATAATGTGCTGGTCGTGAATAGGTAAGAGGAGGGCAAGAACATCGTCTACAAAAGGTATATCGTCTCCAAAATCAGGTAAGGCAAAAGGTTGGAAATCATCTAGATCCTCGTCATCAGACGTCATCTCAAGATAGGTCTCGGAGTCGGAAGTGAAGATAACCGGAACTGGGGCAATCTCATCATCAGAGACGATCGCCATCGGGTCATACTCCTCGGACAAACCGCTGCTCTCCGAAGAGGACATGAGTACCTGTAACATAAAAATCATGGCATATATACATATATTAAGTATTACTTAGTATGCATATAATTACACACAAGGATGCAAACAGTTCCTAGTTGAGTATACGTGTTACTTTTGTGCACCCTAAGTCAAGTAAGTGTCCTTGCCTGATTTTTGAAAAACAAGTTTATGTAGTGGATGTCGCGGAAGGTTTCATGCAATGAAAACTTTGGTAAAATTGTTTTCGTGAGAGGATCCTAAGGATGGTAGACTAGACTCGAGAAAGAATCCTAGTTCACTACAATCAAAGCTCTCATACCAATCTGTCATACCCCTTTCAAAGGCGGAAACACGAGGTGTGATCTGAAAGGTTCTCATTGTATACGATAAGTAAACATACTACATGAATATAAAACAACTCCAAATTTCCATTCATAGTTTAACCATTCACACAAAAGTTAAGTTTAAAGTTTACATCATAACAAAAGATAATTGTTTAAAAAGTTTACAACTTCATTCCAAATCAAAGATTAAGGTTTTGTTCGCTATATCTCCGCAAGGAGATGGGATATAATAAACAAATCCATCAAAAGTGGCAACGAAGCATAGACACATGATAACTGGAAACATAAACAACATTCTTCAGCAAAGAGACTACGCGCACCCAGGTCTAAATGTATACGTTGATTAATGGTGCTTAAGTTTCACCCTATTCGTCACATGATTTGTATGTCATTCATTAGTTTTGTTTCTACATACCATAGTACATGTATTTTCCCTAAGTTTAGAAAACAAGAAAAAGTTTAAAAGTGGGGACATGAACTCACTGATTTACGTATCTTGCATCGAAACTTCACCAGCTTGTCTTGTAGGCGTCGTAACCTATAAACATTTCTACGTACGTTAATCACTAGACTTGTAACTCACTAAGGGCAACTCACCATCTTAAGTTAGGTATTTGTTTTGTATAAGTTCGTCATTTGTGAGGGTCGTGCCCTTGTTTGTCGGGTCTCACCCGTTCGTCGCGTTATTGTAATTTGAGTTTGTATTGTTCACTAGTAAATATATATTTTACTTCCACAAAAAAAATGTATTTGTATATGTAGGATTTGAAAAACGGTATGTGTTAAAAGTAATCTATATTTTTAACTTATTCAACATATGATACTTATATTATTTTCCAAAAATAAATATAAGTAATTTGTTTAATAATATTTTCAATATTATTTTTGTTTTAGTATACATAGGGAAGTATACTTGTATTTTTATGTAAATTCTTGTGTACTTTACATTATTTGTCAAAAATCAATTCTTTGATTTTTAAAACTTTCCTGAATTATATTTCTTAAAAATAATATATTTTTAAGGCTTGTGTGAAATATATATATATTTTTGTTATGCTTGTTAAATATATATATATATATATATATTTTGTATAAGTTCGTCATTTGTGAGGGTCGTGCCCTTGTTTGTCGGGTCTCACCCGTTCGTCGCGTTATTGTAATTTGAGTTTGTATTGTTCACTAGTAAATATATATTTTACTTCCACAAAAAAAATGTATTTGTATATGTAGGATTTGAAAAACGGTATGTGTTAAAAGTAATCTATATTTTTAACTTATTCAACATATGATACTTATATTATTTTCCAAAAATAAATATAAGTAATTTGTTTAAGAATATTTTCAATATTATTTTTGTTTTAGTATACATAGGGAAGTATACTTGTATTTTTATGTAAATTCTTGTGTACTTTACATTATTTGTCAAAAATCAATTCTTTGATTTTTAAAACTTTCCTGAATTATATTTCTTAAAAATAATATATTTTTAAGGCTTGTGTGAAATATATATATATTTTTGTTATGCTTGTTAAATATATATATATATATATATATATATATATATATATATATATATAGGGGAAGGTTCATTGGGGAACACTAAAAAAGTGGGGAACAGGGGAACACTTTTAAAAATTATACTTAACATGTTAAAAAAATATTTTTCTAATTTTTTTTCGACGCTTTTTCTTATAAATACAAGTAGAAACATTTTTGATAAAAAAAAATCAAAAACTAAAAATGTTTAAAAAACAGTTATATCTTATAAAATTAACTTAACATGTTAAAAATAATTTTTTTTTAAATTTTTTTCAGCGCTTTTCTTTATAAAAAGGAGGAGAATCTAGTCGAGTAAAAAAATATTTTTTCTAAAAAAAAAAAATTTAGGCTTTTTTTAATTTTTTTTTTAACATTTTTAGTTTTTGATTTTTTTTATTAAAAATGCTTCTACAAGTATATAAAGGAGAAGCGTCGAAAAAGATGTTTAAAAAATTAATTTTTAACATGTTAAGTTAAATTTTTAAGAGTGTTCCCCGGTTCCCCACTTTTTTAGTGTTCCCCAATGAACCTCACACTATATATATATATTTATTTATTTTTGTCATTTACCCGATTTTTGTATAATTTCCATTACTTGGTAGTAATTATATATATTTGTCCAAATATATATTTATGTCCAAAAATGTCCAAATATTTGTCCAAGTCCATATATTTTTGAGGAATATATTTTTGTTAATATATATATATATATATATATTGTATATTGTCCAAATATCTCTTTTATGGGTGATTCTTTTATATATATATATATATATATATTCATAAATACTTCCTTGTATATTTTTGTGTGTATTTTGATATTTATACTCCTTGGGAGTATTTAGTGTATTTTTCAAGTTCCTAATACACTACTACACATAATATACGCTTAGCACAAAATTTGGAGACCACTAAATACATATATTTTCCCTAAAAATATACATACTTAATATTGATTTTAACCTTGAAGAAAACCTTATTTCTTGACTTGTAATTTGGTATAATAATTAGGAAACCTTAGTAAATATTTTTAGGAGAATTTTTGGGGAATAAGTTTCACTAAAACTTATATTTTTCTAAGTCTCAAAATTTTATAAAAATTTTGACCTAGTTCCCCTAAAAATGGAGGTTTCCCATGTTTTCAAAACATGTGTTTATTTTCTTTTCATCACCAAAAATCAATTTTCAACAATCTCACAAGTTACATACACTAAAATCATCATGTTAAACTCTAGGATGAACTTGATTATTTTATAAAAACATGTAGTCTTGTAAATCTACACTTAACATACTTGATTCTTTCAAAAATAAGCTTCTTGATGAATTTTTCATGAACATTTTATGAAGCAAAATCTCGTAACTTAACCATCCATAAACTTAGTTATTTCAAGATCATAAAAATATGCTTAAAAAACCATTTTTCATGTTTATATAAAGACTTTTCAAGTTCATCTTCAAGTTTCACCATGGATCTTTCAAGATCAATGCTTAAACTTGTTAGATCTAAGCTTCTAACAAGCTTGCAAATGATGGATCTAACAAAAAACACAAGATTCAACATTCACAACTTCATAACATGCATCAAAAAACTTGAAACCAACTTAATGTAATTTGAGTTTGTATTGTTCACTTGTAAATAGATATTTTACTTCCAGAAAAAATATGTGTTTGTATGTGTAGGATTTGAAAAAAACGATATGTGTTAAAAATAATCTATATTTTTAACTTATCCAACATATGATACTTATATTATTTTTCAAAAATAAATTTAGGTAATTTGTTAAATAATATTTTCAATATTAGTTTTGTGTAAGTATACTTAGGGAAGTATACTTGTATTTTTATGTAAATACTTGTGTACTTTACATTATTTGACAAAAATCAATTCTTTGATGTTTACTACTTTCCGGAATTATATTTCTTAAAAATAATATATTTTTAAGGCTTGTGTGAAATATATATATATATTTTGTTATGCTTGTTAAATATATATATATATATATATATATATCATTTACCCGATTTTTGTATAATTTCCATTACTTGGCAATAATTATATATATTTGTCGAAGACCATATATTTTTGAGGAATATATTTATGTTAATATATATATATATATATATATTGTATGGATAAGGATCATTACAGAACACTAATTATTGCGAGAACAAAAAGAACAACTCTAAATCACTAAATTTTGGTATTTAAGGTTCATATTTCTTAAATTTTATGTTTCTTACATTCATATGTGTATTATACATACATAAAAAAACATATATTTTTCCGTACACATAGTCTACATACATGTAGGTAATTTAGCATACACATAACCTACATGTGTGTAGGTTATTTAGAAACTGGAGATTTTTCATATTTTGTTTTAAATTCTAGTGTGAGAAACAATAAATCTTATATTTATAACATTTTCATTTACTTTTTAGGTTTTTATGATTGAAAAAATGAGTGATTCATTTTGTTCTGAGTGTTCTCGCAATATTTATTGTTCTGCATAGAACCTTCCCCTATATTGTATATTGTCCAAATATCCCTTTTATGGGTGATTCTTGTATATATATATATATATATATATATATATTCATAAATATTTCCTTGTATATTTTTGTGTGTCTTTTGGTATTTATACTGTAGGATCGTTGTTGGACCCAAACGAGTCGTTCAGAAGAGCTTGTAATCCGATTCAAAGGCGGAATCAGTGAATCGGACGTGGAAACAGCTTGACACTCTTTAATTTGTCACTGTGATTGATTTAGCAAAGATTACAACCTGGACAAATTTTGGCAGCACCTCGTTACAAGTTCTGAATGCGCGTTCCAAATGAAATGTCAAGTGCCCTATATATAGGTGAAAGGGTTTCGCTTGAAACGGTTAAGTTCCTTTCAAGCGAACTCACAATGTTCAGGTTTCGCTTGAAATGGTACTTGATCATTTCAAGCGAACTCACCACCTTAAACCTAAAAATATGTTTCTCGAACCTTGAGCACTGATAATTCTATCCTATCCTATTACATGATACAAGACGAAGTCAATAGACGCAGTGCAATAACAGACTCCCCCTCGGATATTGGCGAAGTCTTCAGTGTCTAGTTTTCAGCACGACACATCTTCGGTCTTGATCATTTTGCCTTCTCATCCAAATTGTAATATTGTAAGCATCCATCAATCCTTATCTTCTTCCATCAACTTTAGGCTCCCCCTTTCGTCAAGCTTCCATGCTTCGGGATCGACACCTAGCTTTCCATCTACAAGCTCCTCCTTGCTTCAAGCTTGTCTTCAGACTCCCCCTTAGACTCTGCTCTCGGGATCGTAATCTGGACTATCTGCAATCACTCAAACATCTATAAATACAATGTTTTCATATTATCAATCAAATTCTCTAATCCACTCCCCCTATCAACAAACTTCATTGAATTGGCAGTTTCAACGAATCAAATCGGAAACTAGCTCTATAACAATATAAGCATCCAACTCCCCCACAGTTAATCATCCAAGTCCAAATTAATGAACTTGGAGATATCACAAACTGTTTTTGAAATTTTTTATTTTAATTCAAGTTTCAAATTAATGAACTTGTTTTATTTTCAGAAACACAATTAGCTTACTTAGATTTTGAAACTCAGCATCTCAGACATCAGTTGTCGAAAATAAAACAGAATCAAAAATCTTTTTGTATTTTTCTAAAAATATAAAGCAGTAAAGAAATATGTACAAACATATTTACAGACAATATTTTTGTTTGAGTATGCGTCAGAGAATGATATCAGTTTTTGACAAGTCACAAGTACCGTTGAGCTTATTTACACATTAAGAATTAAACAATTCACTTAGATTGTCGATATACTGATCCACTTAAATTTTCATACAAATTTCAACTGATTCAGGATACGAATTAGGTGTATTAAGAACTTAAACTCATTCATGTGTCCCACCTCTTGAATATACTCCCGTATCCAGATCCCAATATTCAGTCTTACAGGTGAGTATACCTAGATAATATCTGTAAGGGGTTAGATGCGAGGGCCGTGAGAGCTCAGGTCGATACTTCCGTATACGCAGAGAGATGTCAGCTTCGTCTTTTCGGTGTGTCCCCTTTAGAGGATCTTTTTTACAACAGCAATGACTATCAATTTTATTGTTTCATCATTTTTGCTGAGGGCGGCACTATGTTTCAAGCAAGCAGAAAGTATTCTCCGGGGACTAGGCCATTGCTTCCGCAAAATCAAAAGTCCCGGGATAATACCCCAGATATCACTGAGTATAAAGACCTAGTATCTCAGAAAGAAGGATCTTTCAAACGAGATTTCAGGGGTTACCTATATATCCAAGTAGTGTTCCCCACGAAATAAGCAAGTTTGAATTTAGGTTTATATCCCGAAAAAGATTACTAAATGTATAAAAATCTACCGACACATCCACGGTGAGAGCGTTTAACACATTTTAACTTTCCAATTCTTTAGCGTACTGTAACTGTCTACTGATGTACTATCATTTCCTCTTTTTACGCAAAAACTCAATTTTCATTTTATCATGTTTTTGACTTTTTCAAATTTTCAAATGTTTTTGGATTTTCAAACAACAATACTCCCCCTAAAATGCAAAACCATTTAAAGAAAATTTGACAACACGATGCTGATATCTTTGTCTCGCTATCCATTTTCTGCTAATTGTGCTCTGATTTGCAGAAAAAAACTAATATAAAGTACCCCCATGATTTACAACCCATTGATTTTCGACAATTTGAAAACCGTTTTTCAATTTTGTGAAAGTAATCATGTTTGTTCAGCCGTGAGGGTTTCGGCGTATTCAATCAACACATATTTTTTTTAAGATTTTGAAATATTGTTTATTTATTTACAGAATGAAAATAAACTCCCTGTTCAACCAAACCAGGGTCCAGTAGCCTCCTCTCCTCGTTGTGCCAGGCTGCTCCAACTTCCATTCTCACAATCTTCGTATTTGTTGAGCACCTGCACATTCAGACTACTTGATTACTTGAACAATTTAGCCCAGGTCTGTTTGACCTTAGGCATTTCGACACAATGTGTATCATGCAGTTTCGGAAAATCTTTTTCATCAAAGACTTTTTCATCTTTGACTTCAACTGTCTCATCTTTTACCGAAGTCACTTGTTTCTTAATAGGCCATGTTTGACCTTTCGGCGTACCTCTTTTATAAAAATGAAACTCTTTTTGAACATTTTGTTTTTGAACAACTTTTGGTTTCCAAAACTCTTGTGGTTTTGTAATATCAACAGATGTTTTCCAACTTTGTGTTGTTCTAAATCTGGGTGTGTGAGAATTCCAGGTCTGTCTAAAATCGAACCTGTTCGGGTTTGATTTTCAGTTTTGATTCGAAGCAAACTTGTTTGTGTTATACCTCCAAGTTTGTTTGGAATCAAATCTGGTTGACCTTTGTTTCACATTCTCAGATTTCTGTTTCTCAACATCTTTAGACTCCTTTTTGTCAGCATCACAGGTTTTAGATTTTGACACTTTCGTGTAAGATGTCCAATTTGATCACATTTGAAACATGTTCTCTTGGACACATCTTTGACCTGTGGTTGTTGCTTTTCCTTTTGAGCACAAAACTCTTCATTAGGCTGTTGTCTAAATTAAAATTTTTCCTCTTCTTCAAAACTTTTTCCTTGAACGAAACTCATTTTTGTCTTTAAATTCGGAGTTTCATTTCTTTTCCAACTTTGTTTCTTCTTATAACCCAACCCAGCCTTCATGTTTTTCTTTTTAAAACCAGGTTTGTTATAAAAAGTTTTATGACCTTTTCCAGCAAACTTTGAAATTTCAGACTTCTCAATCTCAACCATTTTGAAAACTTTATCAACCTTATCTGAAATCACATTTTGAATCGGGAATACAACATCTAAGAAAAATTTGTCCGATCCAATCAAGGTATAAACCAATCCTTTTGAATCATCATTCAAACTTTTCTCGGATTTTGTGTTTTTCAGATAACTATCATGAAGATTTCCTTCATCTTCATCTTGTGATTCAGATTTACCTGTATCAACCAACTCTTCTTTCAACACACTTTCAACGACTTTACCTACCACCTCTGAATCATGAGAATCATCAGATTTGGAATAGGTTATATCAATGTTGTCTGGCAATTTGTCTACCATGTTGAAAGCTTTTTCGACCTTTTCGTCATCATAAAATGCAAATTTTCCCGGTGGTGGAACTTGATGAAACTCTGAGCCAATGCCTTTCTTGTTTTGCTCAGACTCACCATCTCCCGGTTTTATATTGAAAATACGTTCAAGCATATATGACGACACGTGATAACTCTTTAACTTGTTGTTATCCTGTTCTAGATCAGCAATCTGTCGCTTTAGCTTAGCAACATCCTCAATATAGGAATTAACAACATCTTGTTTTATTGAATACAATCGTTTAAGTTCTTTAGTTGTTTCAGAAAGATAATTTATTCTTGATTGAGCATATTTCATTTTATCTTTCACTTTTTTGTATGACTCTTTCGTAATATGATATGCTAATTTCATTGAGTCATATTCTTTCTTCATATCTAGATAAGCAATTTCTTTTTGTGAACATTCTTCTGTCATTTTAGAAACATTTTCTTTCAAAACTTCATTTTCTGTTTCTAACTTTTTACATTTTTCTAAAAGTTTTTCATCATTTTCTTTCAAAACTTTTTCTTTTTCTAGCATTTCTTTGCATTTTTCTTTAAAAATGTTTTCAATTTTAGTGAATTCAAGATCTCTTGTTCTGAATTGCTCATCTTTTTCAGTACAAGCTCTGCACGGTTCCATGCATTTCTTGCACTGATCAATCATTTTTAAGATTTCAGAATCATAATGTACCTCAGTGATTGGCACTTCGGTGTTTGATGCAGTTGCCTCAGTTTGCTTCTGATCGGCATCATTTTGCTTTTCTTCAACACCAACTTCATCACCAGCATTACCAGCTTCCAAATTCTCATTCTTTACTTCTTCTTCTGCTTTCTTCACATCTTCTCCAATTTGCTGTTCTTCAGTAACAACTTTCTCAACATCTTCATTCACAACAACTTTTTCTTCAATTTTTTCTGTCTCACCAACTTTCAAAACTTCCTCTTTCACAACTTCAACCTCTTCAGCAGTTTTCTTCAGATTGTTCACCATTTCTTCAACACTCTTTTTCATTCTCTCTTCATCACTTTTTCTCAGACATGATGTCATGGCATATCTGATCTCCTTTTCATGCCTTTTAGCATATGTGTCATCTTTCATCACATTTCTATAATATTCGGCTCTCAAAGGAATTATGAGAAGAACATCATCAAAAATTATGTCTTTCTTTGGAACAACTGGTTCACCTTCTCTGTTGAAGTAACACTCTCTCTTTTTATCCCATCTTCTATTGCTCACTGCACTCTCATACTCTTCTTGCATGTCATCCATTCTGTTTAAAACAACGTTTCTCTCTTGATAAGTTTTCTCACTCAAAATCTCTTCTCGAGTCTTCTCTTTGATCTCAACAACATTTTCTTCTTTGTTTTCATCTGTGTCATTTTCTTTGTTATCTTTTTTAATCTCAGCAACAAACACAAACTGTTTTTTTCTCTATTACAGATCTTCCATGAGCTGTCGTACAAATATTTTCCAAGCGATCTTCTTCTGGACAAACTGTGCTCCAGTCAAAACCTTCATTATCTTGGATTACAAAACAAGCCCTTGATTTGGGTTTATCCTCAATCATCTTTGGCTCTTCTCTGCTTCGATGGTAGATCGCCTTTCGGTAATAATCATCATTGAACAGATGTTCATTTCCACATACTGCGGAATTTATGCATTCTCTCTTAAAATGACCTTTCTGCTTACATTTGAAGCAGGTCACTTTGGATTTATCGAATCTAAGCTTTGTTGATGCACCTCCAAGAGATTGTTTCCCAGTAATCTCCATATACCTCTGCGCTCTTCGAATGCAACTTGCTAAGCACCAACGGATGTCAATGAGCTCCATCTCTTCCGGATAAATCTGATCGTAGTCTTCTTTGGTCAATTAGGAGTTTCCAATTTTTCCAGCTACAAGACCTTCATACGATTCCAGAACAGATGCAAGGAAACTCATTTGCTGCTTAGCTGCATTGATGCTCATTGCAGGAGAATTCTTCAACTTAAGAGCAATGTTGCAAAGTATCTCCTCTGCTTCTTCAGAACTAGCTTTTGAAGCCGATGAATGATAACCCGGATCATAATTTGATGAACTCTTTTGTGGCTCTTGTGTCCTCTCACCACTAAATGCTGTCTTTGGTGAACTGACAATTTTCTCTGAAGGTAAACTTCCTTTGTAGTACAAACCAACATTCTGTTGATGTGAAGAACTGCTCATCTTGTTCTGTTTCTGCAATTCAAGCTAATGAGTTTCAATTTTTTCAAACAATTTATCAAGAGAAATTGTTTCATACAAAGCATCATTTTTCAAAATAAAAACAAACGTTTGCCACTGATCAGCTCGTGGTAACGCTTCAATCACTTTGTCTATAAGTTCTTCTCTTGTTTTCATGATTTCAAAACGTTCAAGTTCAATTTTAAGATGACAGAACCTCTCAATCATTTGTCTCACAGTCTCTCATTTTAAACTATCAAATATATCAAATTCTTTCTTTAATAAAGCAATTTTGTTCTTTTTAATCTGTTTACCCCCCTTAGCTTTAACACGTAAAGCTTCCCAAACAGATTTTAATGACCCATCATCGTTAAGCAATGCAAAAATATCATTTCTGATTGCCGACTGAATCAAAGCAATCATTCTCTGTTCGGCGACAAATTCAGATTTATCTTCTTTGGATAATTTCTTGAATGGAAGTTCTTCGCCTTTATCATCTTTTGGTCTCTCATATCCAAACTCTAAACAGAACCGGCTTTCATGCGCATATGCTTTTGCCCAGTTAAGAAACCGTTCTTTCCACCACGTATAATCCTCAATTCTTTCTAGAGTTGGTGGCTTTGAGTGTGTTCCGTAAAAATTATCATGCTTGATGTTCTCATTGATCGCTTTTGTGATGGTTTTTGGGGTGACAGTTGTAATCTCAGAAGATTCACATGTGAACGCGTTGAAAAACGTATTGTAGAATTCTTCAGCCATGGTTTGATCTTTGAATAACCTGGACAAATAATCAAACAAACAATATCAAATATCCTGAAATAGACTGACACTCGGTTGATGTGAAATGATCTCGACACGAAAATCCTCTTTTCAAGCGAAATAAGGAGAAATCATAAATTGATCCTTCAAGCGAAATCAACTTTTGAAGCGAAAACAATTGAATAGCACTTCAAGCGGAATCAGATCTATTCTTTAAGTGGAATCAGATATTGATTTCAAGCGGAATACATTTGAAGCGAAATCTGATTGATTTTCAAGCGAAATATTCAAGAGAATATCTATTTCAAGCGAACTAAACTACAATTCTCAAGCGAATATCTTTTTCAAGCGAACTAAACTCCAATTCTCAAGCGAACTCAGCATGATGTCATACTTTTGGTCTGATTTTTGTCCAATTTGTCAATCAAATGGTCGAATTTTGTTCTGAAACTTTCTAGGGTTTGTTAAAACAGTATTACGCACAAGATGTGTGAAAATCAGAAGTTTTTAACCGTGGAAACTTGTTTAATTTTGAAAGAAGGTGTAGAAACCAGAAAAATAGATGATATCAAGCTAACCTCTTCTTCCTGAGCTCTGATACCACTTGTAGGATCGTTGTTGGACCCAAACGAGTCATTCAGAAGAGCTTGTAATCCGATTCAAAGGCGGAATCAGTGAAACGGATGTGGAAACAGCTTGATACTCTTTAATTTGTCACTGTGACTGATTTAGCAAAGATTACAACCTTGACAAATTTTGGCAGCACCTCGTTACAAGTTATGAATGCGCGTTCCAAATGAAATGTCAAGTGCCCTATATATAGGTGAAAGGGTTTCGCTTGAAATAGTTAAGTTCCTTTCAAGCGAACTCACAATGTTCAGGTTTCGCTTGAAATGGTACTTGATCATTTCAAGCGAACTCACCACCTTAAACCTAAAAATCTGTTTCTCGAACCTTGAGCACTGATAATTCTATCCTATCCTATTACATGATACAAGACGAAGTCAATAGACGCAGTGCACTAACATATACTCCTTGGGAGTATTTAGTGTATTTTTCAAGTTCCTAAAACTCTACTACATATAATACACATAATATACACTTAGCACAAAATTTGGTGACCACTAAATATATATATATATATATATATATATATTCCCTAAAAATATACATACTGAATATTGATTTTAACCTTGAAAAAAACCTTATTTCTTGAATTGTAATTTGGTATAAAATTTAGCAAACCTTAGTAAATATTTTTAGGTGAATTTTTAGGGAATAAGTTTCACAAAAACTTATATTTTTCGAAGTGTGAAAATTTTATAAAAAATTTGACCTAGTTCCCCCTAAAAATGGAGGTTTCCCATGTTTTCAAAACATGTGTTTATTTTCTTTTCATCACTAAAAATCAATTTCCTACAATCTCACATGTTACATACACTAAAATCATCATGGTAAACTCTAGGATGAACTTGATTATTTTATAAAAACATGTAGTCTTGTAAATCTAAACTTAACATACTTGATTCTTTCAAAAATAAGCTTCTTGATGAATTTTTCATGAACTTTTTATGAAGCTAAATCTCAAAACTTAACCATCCATAAACTTAGTTTCTTCAAGATCATAAGAACATACTTTAAAAACCATTTTTCATGTTTACATAAAGACTTTTCAAGTTCATCTTCAGGTTTCACCATGGATCTTTCAAGATCCATGCTTTAACTTGTTAGATCTAAGTTTCTAACAAGCTTTCACATGATGGATCTAACTAAAAACACAAGATTCAACATTCACAACTTCATAACATGCATCAAACAACTTCAAAACAACTTATTTTCACTTAGATTATGTTAGATCTTCATGTTACCATCTTTTAAAGTTTAGGTTCTTTGATGGTGTAACTTGTACATACTAATAACATGAATAAAATAGAGACTATGATGCTCAGTACTAGCTCTAGTGGCTAGGGAAGTGGCAAGAAGAAGAAGAAGAAGAAGAAGATGAAGGATGAAGAAGATGAGTGGATAAAAGCTCCTCAAGATGGTCCTTTCACATCCTTTGCTCCACACCTTCTTAGATCATCCTTGTGCACCTATGTATAACCTTAGATTGCTTTATTGATGAGTTAAAATGAAGATGTATATGTGTGTGTTGTTGGCCATGAGGTAGAAGAGAGAAAAGGAAGAAGATGAAGTTTTGAATATGATGAAATGATCTTGTTTCCTTCAACTAATGGTCCTTTAAAACAACTTTCCAACACAAAATTGTCCAAAGGTTTTCATGTTCAATATCTAGCACACAACATAATATTTTAATGGGGAATGTTGGTGGGGCCACCTTGGGGCCGGTTGGAGAGGGGGGGGGGGGGTAATTGTAAAATTTTGGAAGATGTGGGTGGAAGATGTAATTTGAAGTGGTAAAGGTAAGGTTTAGTATGTTTAAGTGTTTATATGATTTTTAAGGGTGTTCTATCACCATAACTAGCTTTAAAACATAAAAACTATGATTCTAGTCTATTTTTGATGTTTTGGGTAGTGTCCGATTAATCGTTCGGTTGTCGGTTCGTTAAAGTGCTACATTGTGAATTTTACAAGATATGAAGTACCTTTTGTGATAGTTTTCATTCCCGACACTTTACAAGTTATGATGGACACTAAAACATTAATTCTGCATGTTATTTTGGCGTTAAAATGCCATTTTGCTGAATTTCTGCAGAATTCTGCATTTTAGGTGCGTTTTAGGCAGTTTTTGGTGCTTGTTTCATCTTTCGGAAAGTGTTTATGTTATCCCTAGTTCCAACACTTGGGTTTTATTGTATTTTTTATGCTGGACCTACATCTAGGCTCTAAATCTATCGTTTAACTGCATGCTGAGGCTGTGCTGTCACAACTTGTCTTACCGGTGAGTTTACAAGTCGTTTCGACGCAACGCTTAATGTAATGCACAATGAGATAATTGAAGTATGAAACATGCAAGAATTCATATGTAAAACAAGTAAGCACATAATGTTGACATTTAAACACATAATTGCAAGAAATAAATAATTATTAAAATGATACGGAAATTATCGGTTTTGTGCCAGTTGCCGCAGTCTCCCCCCTTAAAAGATTTTCGTCCCGAAATTCAAGCTGAGTCATCTCTCGTAGGAGCTTCCTCGAATAGGTGGGGTACTTAGCTTTGAATTGATCCTCACGTTCCCAAGTATACTCGAGTCCGTGTCAAAAGTTCCAACATAGTTTAACCAGTTTTATGCGACTCCTCCTTGTTTTCTGGACCTTCCAGTCCATCACCTCAACAGGCTCTTTAGTGAATCAGAGTTTGTCATCAATATGTACCTCATCCACAGGGATGATAACTGTTTCCTGGGTTGGACTCTTTTTTAGGTTTGATACATGGAACGTATCAAGTACGCCATTCAGTTCCTCTGGTAACTCTAGCTTGTATGCTACAGTACCAGTCTTTTCTAAAATCATGAACGGTCCAATATACGGTGGATTCAACTTTCCACGTTTTTCGAATCTTGCTACACCTTTCCAAGGTGAGACTTTCAATAAAACTTTGTCTCCCACCTCGAAAGCTAAAGGTTTTTGTCTTCGATCCGCGTAGCTCTTTTGTGGATTACGAGCCACCTTGATACGGTCTCGGATCTGAATGATTTTGTTAATCGTTTATTGAACAAGTTCGGGAGTAATCAGCTGTCTGTCTCCGGCTTCTGCCTAACACAGTGGTGAGCGACCCTTGCGACCATATAGAGCTTCGAAGGTGCGACTTTTATGCTCGTATGATAGCTGTTATTATAGGAAAACTTGACCAAGGGTAGGTGAGTATCCCAGCTGCCGCCTAAATCCATTACACACGCACGAAGCATGTCTTCAAGGGTTTGTATGGTCCGTTCGCTCTGGCCGTCTGTTTGCAGATGGAAAGCCGTACTTAGATCCAATTGAGATCCAAAGGCCTCTTGGAAGGATTGCTAGATCCTTGATACAAAACGTCCATCTCTGTCTGAAATTATCGAAATAGACACTCCATGACGTGCCATAATTTCTTTAAGATACAATTCGGTTTGTGCTATCTTTTCCCGTGTCGGTAGGAAGTACGCAGACTTTGTTAATCGATCGACTATCACCCATATCATATCGTGTCCTCTAGAGGTCCTGGATAATTTTGTTACAAAGTCCATCGATATTTGTTCCCACTTCCACATGTGTATTTAAGGTTGTTGTAGCAGACCTGATGGCTTCGGATACTCGGCCTTAACCTTGGCGCAAGTTAGGCACTTTCCGACGTAAGCAGCAACGTCGTTCTTGAGATTTGGCCACCAATAGTATCCTTCAAGTCTTGATACAATTTGTCTGATCCTGGGTGGATCGAGTATCTTGACTTGTGGGCTTCGTCAAAGATTACTTCCCAAATACCGCCAAAGAGCGGAACCCAAATGCGTCCCATGAAGTATAAGGTTCCCTTTTCGTTTAGCAACAATTGTTTCTCCATACCCCAGAGAAGTTCCGCTTTAAGATTTTACTCCTTGAGTGCTTCTTGTTGGGCGTCGTGAATACGCGTAGTGAGATTCGTCCGAATCATCATCTCCAAAGCTCGAACCCTAAGGTTTTAACCCTTTCCTTTCGACTCAAGGCGTCTGCTACCACGTTCGCCTTTCCAGGGTGGTACTTAATCTCACAATCATAATCGTTCAGTAACTCAACCCATCGACGCTGACACAAATTTAATTCCTTCTGATTAAATATGTGTTGCAGGCTCTTGTGATTTGTGAAGATAGTACACCGTGTGCCATAAAGATACTGCCGCCAAATCTTCAAAGCAAATACCACCGCACCTAATTCCAGGCCGTGGGTGGTATAATTTTTCTCATGAACCCTGAACACTATCTTGGGTATGCTTTCCTCTTGAATCCTCAACTGATGATAGCCAGACCAAAGGTCAATCTTGGAGTAATAGCTCGATCCTTGCAACTGGTTAAATAAGTCATCAATCCTTGGTAGTGGATACCAATTCTTGACTGTGAGTTTATTCAACTCTTTGTAATCAATGCACATTCGTAAGGTTCCATCCTTTTTCTTTACGAACAACACTGGAGCTCCTCAAGGCGAGAAGCTTGGCCTTATGAATCCTTTATCCAACAACTCCTGGTGTTGCGTAGATAATTCTTGCATCTCGGATGGCGCAAGTAGATAAGGTGCCTTGGCCACGGGCGCGGCTCCCGGAACCAAGTCAATATAGAACTCGACTTGTCTCTACGGAGGTAATCCTGGCAAGTCTTCGCGGAAGACTTCAGGGAAATCCTTTACTACAGGAATATCTTCAAGCTTTGGTTCTTCGACCTTCTTATCTACCACATGCGCCAAAAAGGCAACGCATCCTTTTCGCAAGCATTTCTGGGCCTTCATGTAGTTGATTATTCGCAGGGGCGTGTCACGCTTCTCCGCATGTATTATGAGTGTTTCATCGTTCGCAAGAGGGATGCGAATGATTTTCTCATGACAATCAACTTCGGCTCTATTCTTGGATAGCCAATCTATGCTGACTGCAACAGCAAAGCTACCCAACTAGACAACCAAAAGATCTATGCTAAATCTTCGTTCACCAAGTTCCAATGTACACCCTTTAACAACTTCGCCCGATTCAACAAGTTTACCATCGGCTAATTCTATGGAATAAGGGATGTCTAACCTACTAGACTCAACTCCAAGCAAATGTTTAAATTCCACAGACATGAAACTACAATCGGCACCAGTGTCAAATAGTATGGATGCAAAGTTATTGTTAATGAGAAACGTACCGATGATCACATTAGGGTCTTCGCGGGCGTTCCTTGCTCCTATGACAAATGCTCGAGCTTGAGCGTTGTTTTCCTTCGGGCAATCTTTCTTGAAGTGTTCGTTACTACCACAACCATAACATCCTTGATTCCGCCCGTTTCTATTTCCATTTCGATTACCAGCACCGTTGTCATTAGGATTACCGTTCCCGTTTCCAGCACCATTTCCATTACCATTTCCATTACGACCTCGAATCCCCTTTCCCCAACAATCCTCGGTACAGTGGCCCAATTTTCTACATTTTTCGCACCTCCCAATGAGAAAATTTCCCACGTGATGAAACTTGCATCAGTCACATTTGGGCAGAGTGCCCTGGTACCTCTTAGCTCCAATTTCATTTGCAGCCGCAAATGTTTTCGCCTCTTTAGGCGGGTTAGTGTCACGTTTCTTGTTGTTGGAGCCTTTGTTGTTGTTGCGGGTCGCTTGATTCAGATTTGAATGTTTCCTCTTTTTATCACCAGATGATTCAACATGCATTTCAGTTTTCTCAGTGACCTTCAAATACAACTTCTTCATACGGACAACATCTTCAGTAAGCCTGACAGCCAGAGTTACAGCCTGAGTAATGGTTATAGGGTTTTCCGCAGTCACCATACTACAAATCTCTGGAGCCAATCCCCAGATGTAGCGCTTGATGCGCTTAAATTCCGGAGTTACGAGATAGGGGATCACTCGCGAGAGATCATGAAACCTTTGTGTGTAGCCTACAATGTCCGCACCAACCATGGACAGATTCTAGAACTCAGTCTCTAGCTTTTGAAGTTCGGCACGTGAACAGTACTTCTCCCTCATCCTTTCCTTCAAGTCGTCCCATGACATACCATAAGCTGTGTCATCACCCAGAATTTGAACTTGTAAGTTCCACCAAGTCAAGGCTTCATCAACAAATAACCCATTAACGAAAGTAACTTGCTGATCTGTGGTGCACTTGCTCATTCAGATCGCGGAATCAGTTTTCTTCGTCTAGCGCACGAAAACCACTACACCTCCAGTGCCATCATAATTCAGTGGCTTGCAGTTTAGAAACTGCTTGTAGGTGCAACCTGGAATTTATAGAACCAGTTCGTGAATGAGCAATTAATGAAACCATGAAACAATGATTGTTCATAAGTTTCATTAAATGGTAGCAAATCAACTCAATGTTACCTTGGTTTGGGTTTCCTCCAGATGAATCTCCATGACCATTTCGGCCAGTACCTCCCGAGCCGCCACAGTGCTCAGCACGGTTCGCCTCGTACTGGGCGATAGCTTCAGAAATCCTTTCCTCAAGAAGAGAGTTCAACTCTTCAGCAGTCCTCGGAATCGGTGGGGGTGGAGGTTGCTCCGAACCTCGGGTGTTCACCATTCTCCTGGGGGCCATGTTTTTTTCAAAACATAACATAACATGGTTAGATGTTTATCAAATACCACCATACTTTTATTAACTATATAATAAAAGAATATATATATATATATATGTATATATATACACACACACATATACACAACCAAACAATCCATCAAACATATAAATCAATTCACACAGCAACAAGCATGCATAAACAAATAAATAATGATGTATCACAAAGATAATCATCGACTTTTTATATATATATCAGAGCAACTTGTTACATAATTGTTTGTGAAGAAACAAAAATGCATATGGTTTACATCACCCAATCATTACAAGTTCAATACATATAAAGGCAAAATATCTTTCTTCACATTGGCGATCATTTGTCTTCAAGTTGTACCCAAAACTCGGCTGTAGTCTTCAGATCCAAAAATACTGCTCCCAACAAAAGTACCTGCAAGGAAAGACCTAATGGGCTGGGGGAGCTGGTGGGGGTGTGGGGAAGACCAAACTACGGAGATGAGCTACCTCCTCCTCGAGCTCATGGACTCGACGAATCAGGAAGCTCACCTGCTGCTCAAGTGTAAGGACTCGAGCAACAAAATCGTCGACTGGTGCATGAACAGGTGGTGGTGGTGATGCTGGTGGTAGTGGAGATATTGGTGGTGGTGGTGGTGTAGCTGGTGGTGGGTAGGCTGGTGGAGGTGGTCGCCTGGCGTCAGACTCTTTCTCCAGCTTATAGATCCTTCAGCAGAGGATCTCAACCTGAAGCTGGAGGGATAAGAGGAGATCATCTCTGGTATACCCAGAGTGGTGAGAAGATGATACAGATCAGATGATGGCATGACATGTGGAGGGGATGGTGGTAAATATCGGGAGGGCTGAAAACGTGGGCTCATCTCGGGTGGTGGTACATGTGGATGTCCTGAGGGCTCTCCCTCATGAGTAGGGGGTGTTTGTGGGAAGGCTGACGCAAAACGAATGTGTTGTATCCAGCTAGAAGGATCAACTGAAGTGGGTGGTTGTGATAACCTGTCACTAGTAACATGAGTGGGGGTACGAGGGGGTGTATCAGTAGGTGTGGGAACAAGAGTTGGTGTAGCTGGTGCAGCTGACATGGCATCGTCGTCATCTGCAGGGTAAGCCTCTAGGCATGCGGGCCCATAGTGTGGAAGAGTTCACTGATTCCCATGAGTCAGCATCAGAATCGGGATCAGAGTCGGATGAAATATCAATAACGGAGACTACAGGTGATGTTACCGCCAAGATAGCGATGCCAAAAACCTCACCATCTCCCAGATCCTCATCAGGGTGATCGACCTCGAACACTGGAACCTCAACATCGTCATCTAAGTCAACAAATAAGGGCCAATCCTCAGCAGGGATGGCAGCAAGTGGAATGGCATGGATAGGAATAGGCTCGACGATATGCTCGCTGGGATACCCAATAATGTGCTGGTCGTGAATAGGTAAGAGGGGGGCAAGAACATCGTCTACAAAAGGTATATCGTCTCCAAAATCAGGTATGACAAAAGGTTGGAAATCATCTAGATCCTCGTCATCAGACATCATCTCAAGATCGGTCTCGGAGTCGGAAGTGAAGATCTCCGAAACTGGGGCAATCTCATCATCAGAGACGATCGCCATCGGGTCATACTCCTCGGACAAACCGCTGCTTTTCGAAGAGGACATGAGTACCTGTAACATAAAAATCATGGCATATATACATATATTAAGTATTACTTAGTATGCATATAATTACACACAAGGATGCAAATAGTTCCTAGTTGAGTATACGTGTTACTTTTGTGCACCCTAAGTCAAGTAAGTGTTCTTGCCTGATTTTTTAAAAACAAGTTTATGTAGTGGATGTCATGGAAGGTTTCATGCAATGAAAACTTTGGTAAAATTGTTTTCGTGAGAGGATCCTAAGGATGGTAGACTAGACTCGAGAAAGAATCCTAGTTCACTACAATCAAAGCTCTCATACCAATCTGTCATACCCCTTTCAAAGGCGGAAGCACGAGGTGTGATCTGAAAGGTTCTCATTGTATACGATAAGTAAACATACTACATGAATATAAAACAACTCCAAATTGCCATTCATAGTTTAACTATTCACACAAAAGTTAAGTTTAAAGTTTACATCATAACAAAAGATAATTGTTTAAAAAGTTTACAACTTCATTCCAAATCAAAGATTAAGGTTTTGTTCGCTATATCTCCGCAAGGAGATGGGATATAACAAACAAATCCATCAAAAGTGGCAACGAAGCATAGACACATGATAACTTGAAACATAAACAACATTCTTCGGCAAATAGACTACGCGCACCCAGGTCTAAATGTATACGTTGATTAATGGTGCTTAAGTTTCACCCTATTCGTCACATGATCTGTATGTGATTCATTAGTTTTGTTTCTACATACCATAGTACATGTATTTTCCCCAAGTTTAGAAAACAAGAAAAAGTTTAAAAGTGGGGACATGAACTCACTGATTTACGTATCCTGCATCGAAACTTCACCGGCTTGTCTTGTAGGCGTCGTAACCTATAAACATTTCTACGTACGTTAATCACTAGACTTGTAACTCACTAACAAGTCACCATCTTAAGTTAGGTATTTGTTTTGTATAAGTTCGTCATTTGTGAGGGTCGTGCCCTTGTTTGTCGGGTCTCACCCGTTCGTCGCGTTATTGTAATTTGAGTTTGTATTGTTCACTAGTAAATATAGATTTTACTTCCACAAAAAAAATGTATTTGTATATGTAGGATTTGAAAAACGGTATGTGTTAAAAGTAATCTATATTTTTAACTTATCCAACATATGATACTTATATTATTTTCCAAAAATAAATATAAGTAATTTGTTAAATAATATTTTCAATATTATTTTTGTTTAAGTATACATAGGGAAGTATACTTGTATTTTTATGTAAATACTTGTGTACTTTACATTATTTGTCAAAAATCAATTATTTGATTTTTAAAACTTTCCGGAATTATATTTCTTAAAAATAATATATTTTTAAGGCTTGTGTGAAATATATATATTTTTGTTATGCTTGTTATATATATATATATATATATATATATATATATATATTTATTTATTTTTGTCATTTACCCGATTTTTGTATAATTTCCACTACTTGGTAGTAATTATATATATTTGTCCAAATATATATTTATGTCCAAAAATGTCCAAATATTTGTCCAAGTCCATATATTTTTTAGGAATATACTTTTGTTAATAAATATATATATATATATATATATTGTATATTGTCCAAATACCCCTTTTATGGGTGATTCTTGTATATATATATATATATATATATATTCATAAATACTTCCTTGTATATTTTTGTGTGTATTTTGATATTTATACTCCTTGGGAGTATTTAGTGTATTTTTCAAGTTCCTAATACACTACTACATATAATACACATAATATACGCTTAGCACAAAATTTGGTGACCACTAAATACATATATTTTCCCTAAAAATATACATACTTAATATTGATTTTAACCTTGAAGAAAACCTTATTTCTTGACTTGTAATTTGGTATAATAATTAGGAAACCTTAGTAAATATTTTTAGGAGAATTTTTGGGGAATAAGTTTCACTAAAACTTATATTTTTCTAAGTCTCAAAATTTTATAAAAATTTTGACCTAGTTCCCCCTAAAAATGGAGGTTTCCCATGTTTTCAAAACATGTGTTTATTTTCTTTTCATCACAAAAAATCAATTTTCAACAATCTCACAAGTTACATACACTAAAATAATCAAGTTAAACTCTAGGATGAACTTGATTATTTTATAAAAACATGTAGTCTTGTAAATCTACACTTAACATACTTGATTCTTTCAAAAATACGCTTCTTGATGAATTTTTCATGAACTTTTTATGAAGCAAAATCTCGTAACTTAACCATCCATAAACGTAGTTATTTCAAGATCATAAAAATATGCTTAAAAAACCATTTTTCATGTTTACATAAAGACTTTTCAAGTTCATCTTCAAGTTTCACCATGGATCTTTCAAGATCAATGCTTAAACTTGTTAGATCTAAGCTTCTAACAAGCTTGCAAATGATGGATCTATCAAAAAAAATACAAGATTCAACATTCAATACTTCATAACATGCATCAAAAAACTTCAAACCAACTTAATTTCACTTAGATTATGTTAGATCTTCATGTTACCATCTTCTAAACTTTAGGTTCTTTGATGGTGTAACTTATACATACTAATAACATGAAGTAAAATAGAGACTATGATGCTTACTACTAGCTCTAGTGGCTAGGGAAGTGGCAAGAACAAGAAGAAGATGAAGAATGAAGAAGATGAGTGGATAAAAGCTCCTCAAGATGGTCCTTTCACTTCCTTTGCTCCACACCTTCTTAGATCATCCTTGTGAACCTTTGTATAACCTTAGATTGCTTGATTGATGAATGAAAATGAAGATGTATATGTGTGTGTTGTTGGCTATGAGGTAGAAGAGAGAAAAGGAAGAAGATGAAGTTTTGAATATGATGAAATGATCTTGTTTCCTTCAACTAATGGTCCTTTAAAACAACTTTCCAACACAAAATTGTCCAAAGGTTTTCATGTTCAATATCGAGCACACAACATAATATTTTAATGGGGAATGTTGGTGGGGCCACCTTGGGGCCGGTTGGAGATAAGGGGGGGGGGGGGTAAATTGTAAAATTTTGGAAGATGTGGGTGGAAGATGTAATTTGAAGTGTTAAATGTAAGGTTTAGTATGTTTAAGTGTTTTTATGATTTTTAAGGTGTTCAATCACCATAACTAGCTTTAAAACATAAAAACTATGCTTCTAGTCTATTTTTGATGTTTTGGGTAGTGTCCGGTTAATCGTTCAGTTCTCGGTTCGTTAAAGTGCTACATTGTGAATTTTACAAGATATGAAGTACCTTTTGTGACAACTTTCATTCCCGACATTTACAAGTTATTCTGGAGACTAAAACATTAATTCTACATGTTATTTTGGTGTTAAAATGCCGTTTTTGCTGAATTTTTGCAGAATTCTGCATTTTAGGTGTGTTTCGGGCAGTTTTAGTGCTTGTTTCATCTTCCGGAAAGTGTTTATTTTATCCCTAGTTCCCACACTTGGGTTTTATTTTATTTTTGATGTTGGACCTACATCTAGGCCCTAAATCTATCATTTAACTGCATGCTGAGGCTGTCACAGCTTGTCTAACCAGTAAGTTTACTAGTCGTTTCAACGCAATGCTTAATGTAATGCACAATGCGATAATTGAAGTAAGAAACATGCATGAATTCATATGTAAAACAAGTAAGCATATAATGTTGACATTTAAACATATAATTACAGGAAATAAATAATTATTAAAATAATACAGAAATTACCGGTTTTGTGCTAGTTGTCACAGAAAACATGTTTTAAATGTGATCAAATTGGACATGTTGGTCGCAAATGTCCAAATCTAAAAGCCTGTTGATGTTGAGAAAAAGAATTTTAATGTTGTCCAAAAGGAAAAGAAGTCTGATGTTTTGAAACAAACGTTAACCAAGTTTGAGTCAAAACAAACATGAAAGCCGAAAACATCCAAGGATGAATCACAACAAACTGGGAAATCAAAGACACCCAGATTTGAGACAAAACTGTGACACCTGTGCCTCCATGGCCATCAAACAAATACTGTATCAATGAAATATTGTATTTCATACTTGGGATTTGTATAAATATTTGTATCCTTTGCACATATCAATTCTTGTTTGATTTCAAGCTTTAAATCGCTTTATGGAAGGTTATACGCGCACTGATGCGTAAATATAACCCGTTTAATGCAACGAACACTCTGGAATAGTGAAATAGGCTTAACATACCTTAAATAACCTTTACATAACTTAGAAATAAGTTTTGAAGGCTTTGGTATGGCAAAATCGAGTTAATTCGCCTACAGGGACTAAATTTGACAAACTGCGAAAGTATGCCAATATGAACTGTAACAGACATTCCGGAACATGACCATAAGTTAAACACACCTTAAATATCCTTTATAAATCTTAGAAATAGGCTTTGAGGGGTTCGGTGTGCTAAAATAAACTTTGGCTCATTCAGGGACTAAAAGTGTCAAAAAGTGCATAAGTTTGCACTTTCGCGCATAATTTATGTTCTGAATACATCCGGACATCCAAAAATTTAGGTAAGCACTAAAATATTTTATTTTAGTGTTTGTCAAAAGAAAAATCCATTTGTAACGCAATTTGGATCGTTTTTCGCGCTTATGCGCATTCCGTCGTAATTAAGCGAACATCGTAACCGTACGGCCAAACGAACCGACATCCAAGATGTTTTCAAGCATATTTCATGTTCCCTATGTCTTAACATCATTGTGGGGCTTGAAATTGGGTTTGACGGGTGTTAGAAGTGCCGTTACGCAACGAAACAAGGTGCAGGGGCCTGTTCTGCCATTTTTGAAAGTATCAGACCTGCAAGGTCCTTGCGCACCGTAAGGTTCTAAGTATTACGGTGCGTAAGCAGGGGCCAGATGCAGAAACTCGTTTTTGACTGATGTTGGGGGCCATTTTGAGTTACCACAAGTTTGCAACAAGTGTAGGGATGTGATCAAAGCTCGGTATTCGAGAAACGATCCTAACGGTGGTCCATTTACTATAAATACCCACCTCAATTCCTTGCAAAACCCACAAATCTGATCTAAGAAGCTCTAAGTTGAAGCCATTTGCTTCATACCTGAACTACTTGGATCGAGATTAGCTTGCGGGGACCCTTTGTAAGTGTTCTTTCGTTCTTTCATTCGTTTTAGCGTTAAAGTCAAACTTTGTTTGACTTTCTGCATTGACCAGTTTATGGTCAATGCGAAGTTCATTTGAACTTTATAACGTGAGTGTGATCACGATGGCTATAGTCCCTAGTGACTATACCTATTGATTACCACGTTATCTAGGCTCAGTGACGAGTCGTAGTTTCGGCCAAAATGCTTGTTATTGCGTATTTTGTAACCAAACTACTTTTAGGTATCAAAACCGTTTGTTTTGATACCAAACCTGTTTTCTAAACATTAGTTAAGCATGTTTTAACATGCTTAGCTCGTCACTTTTAGTTTAGTGCTTATATAGGGTTGTAAGGTAAGCGATCTAAACAATCACTTATACTTTCGAACCCGATCCGTTTGATCGATCATTAGGATCTGACCAAACACATTAGGTGACCATAGTATATAGGGAATAACCTTCCGAGGTTATACCTTATGGTCGCTTCGTTAAGTAGTTGTATGATAGGTAGTTTATATGCCTTAGGTAAATTACCAAACTGCCCTTTTTACGCCAAAATTCATTTTAAGCTTATGCAACATAACTTTTGGTATCTAAACTGATTTGGTAACAATATTAGACATGTTAAGGCATATTTTACTTATCATAGGGCTAGTTAGGCGTTCCGAACGCGTTTTACGCGAACGACGCGTTAAAGTAGCATAAGCTACCTAAACGGGTCGTAATGGGTCGTAAGCACTTAGGTTAGGTTTCATTTAGTATGTAGGCTTTGTTAAACCATACTACATGAGTTCCCATACTCATTTGGTTTACGAGCCCTCATTCTATCCGATCTTCCGTTATAGGTCCGGTTTATTAATGTAGTTACCTATATTAGGTGCCGTTTGATATCCGTGATCTCTAGCATTGTTTGGTTGTTACTCAAGGACTACTAAGCAATCTCAAGTGAGTACATAGACCCCTCTTTTACTGTTTTCCAAACATTTTGGGGTGAAACACATGTGCCTCGTTGTTACTTTCATGCTTTTCCATGTTTTCATATCATACGCTTGCTATGTTCATTAGTACATTTATAGTACATGATTTCATTGTGTTTTTGCTATGTATGCCCATTGTGGGCATACTTAGTACATCGTTTTACATTACATTTTATGCTATGTATGTCTATTGTGTGCATACTTAGTACATTGTTTTACATTACATTTTATGCTATGTATGCCCATTGTGTGCATACTTAGTACATTGTTTTACATTACATTTTATGCTATGTATGCCCATTGTGTGCATACTTAGTACATTGTTTTACATTACATTTTATGCTATGTATGCCCATTGTGTGCATACTTAGTACATTTGTTATTCATCACATGCTTACATTTTGGTATGACATTTGGTTTGTTTAAATGGGACAATGTACATTCATTAACACCGATCATGCCGCTTGGTAGTAGGTAGTGGTACCATAGGACTTGACAAATCCCATTCCTGAAATCTCGGGTTTGTTTAGACGTAAGGAATGACCGAATCCGAATACATTTCTTTTGATAACCTTTACTAAAAGGGTTATCCTACTATCACAAGGCTTGGATGTATGAATTTTCACAATACCGCATAGATGTTTATATCAGTATAGCATGCATTTTTTTTTCACAAAACATAACTTTGATTTAAACCATGTTTTACTTCAATACCTTGTTTTGTGCATTTTACATATGGTTTAGTTGATATATTTCACTTACCATACATAAACATTTTGACATTTACATACACAATTCATGATTTACATTAGACATAAACATTAGACATAGACATTAGACATGGTTTTCACATAAACATTTTGACATTTGATTATACATAAACATTTTACTTTGGTGGTTTGGTTTGAGTAAGTGATTTAAGTAACGAGGCGTGTGTAATATGATACAAGCATGGTGGATACGCCGCTGGTACTTCCTATATATAAGTGTTTGTATGGTATTACATATCGTAGCGTTATTTGAATCATTTCAATTTAAGACATATAACATTTTATACAAATAACATACTTTTCACAAGACATTGTTTTACAAACAACTTATCTTATACAAACTCATTTTACATGGTTATTCATTTAACCATACATTATTCTCTTATTTATACATATCATCTGAACTTATTGTTTTTCAAACGATTTACAAAACAAATCAATTTACAAGGTTCATGACTGACTTTTGCTAAACAACTTTTTTCTAAACTTACAAGTCATGAATCCTATTTTCACAAAACCTATGTATCTCACAGACATTTTTATGCTGACGTATCTATTTTCACATGTGTTTCAGGATATGATGCATAGGATTTATCAAGATACACTTAGGCGGACTTGTGCCTTAGTGACATTAAAAGATGCAAGACTAGTTATTTATGTTATATTTCTTTGATTGTCAAGACATTTTAACTCTTTTATTTAATAAAACAATATTTCAATCTCCATGTGTTATGAAACAATGATTCTGTTACAACACTCCCCGACGTTTCCGCCACGTTTTGTTGTTTTACGTGGTCGGGGTGTGACAGAAAAGTTGGTATCAGAGCTCATGGTTATAGGGAATTAGGTTATTAGTAATGCTTTGACCTAGTCTATAACCTTCCTAGGACCCTAACGCGAATTTACTTGCGTTTAGTCATAAAACAATACTGTCACCTATCCTTAGGCGACAACCACAACAAGAACATAAATTTCAAAACCGCTTTGAAAACTAATCATCTGTTCTAAGATGATTGATTACTAGGTTTCGAACCCTCTGTTGTAAGGTTTTGAACGCCTTTGAATTCAAAATCTCGTCAAAGTTTGGGTCTTATAATGTGAACACGTGCAAACTGGAAGAGTGAATGCCTGTACCCTGAGTTTTCTGTCAAAGGCTAGAGTGTTCGTGCAAATCCGCAGTATCCGACCAGTCACTCTTACCTGGGAACTCTTGGGGTGAGTGTTCACTTATAGGCGAGCATGTCTTCAGTGATACATTAATATGATCCGTTTACTTTGATTTGTCACCGTCTCATTTATTTGCCTTAGGTAACAAACAAATGATCACAAATTCTTATGCATTGCCATTTTGTATTGTATATCCGATGACGTTTCAGTTGTTTCTTCCTATGTCTTTCATTTTCTTCTAGAATGTCTCTTCCTCCCAGCAACGGTCAAATGTCCGAGCAAACAGCCAAATTTGCCCAGCAAATAGGCGAAGTGATTTTGAAGACTGTGGATTTAGGCATTGCCATGTCTCGTCTCAACAATGAAGCCTCTCGTCTCAACAATGAAGCCATTCAAGAGCCACCAAAGGAAGCAGAACTCAAGCCAGCACCAAAATCAAGGAAGCGTAAGGCTTCCAGGAAATCCGCAGCAGTTACACCTAATCAAGCGGGACCTAGCCAAGTGACAGCACTACCAGCCAGAAAGCCATACAACGGAACTGCACCCTTGTGCAACCAATGTAGCCTTCATCATCAGGCTAGTGTGGAGTGCCGCAAATGCCAAATTTGTGGACTTATAGGTCATACGGAAAGGGTTTGCCCAACTACAGCAGTATCAAATCAAACAGGACCCATCCGGATGGCAACACCACCTGCTAAGAAGCAATACAAGGGAACGACACCAATATGCGACAAATGTAATGGGCATCACCAAGCTCACTTACAGTGTCGTCTGTGTGTATCTTGTGGGCGAGTTGGTCACCTGGCAAGTGCTTGTCGATATAGCCCGAACCAAGGTGGTCCAAATCAACCACAAGCCAATCCTGCTCAAGCTCGCTTTCAGCCTGGATCGTGCTACAACTATGGCAAGATGGGTCATTTCGTGAATAAATGCCCGAAGCTTGCTAAGGCAAATCCAACCCACGGATGAGCAGTCGGCTGATTAGAAGATGTTGTTGTCTTATGCTTTTGTTTCTTATATTTCTTGTAATGTGAAACAATCTGTTTTGATTATAAATAAGTTGTTGTTCACAATTCTGATATACAAGTGTAGTTACATGAGTAAATGGAAATTCTCTATGATATCTGTATTAAGGAACTATGTTCCTTACAAACTACTCTTGTGATTCTCTCTTTCAAATGATCGCTCATGATTCCCTCGAAAATTTTAAGTACTCGTTTCACTATAAGAAACAAAGTACAGAAAATAAAGTGACATTATGAGTAATCATGCTTCTGCACATCTGTGCCTTTGAATCTTTGATTATATAACTAAGGGTATTTTCAAATCTAATACCCATTACGTTTTGATTTTTCAACATACATAGTAAGAGTATTTCAACAACAATCTTCATGATCTCAAAACATTTCATATAGTTTGAAAACAATTTTTTTTCAAATGCATTGTCTATGTTATTTCAAAAACATTGGCTATGTTTCAAAAACAACCTTCATGATTTCAAAATGTCTCATATAGCCTGAAAACAATATTAATACAATATATTTTCTTATCAAGTGCTTGATTTCGAAAAGCATCATTCATGTTTTCAAAAACCTTATACATAATTTCAAAATTCATCTCGCATGATTTTAAAACAAATTTTTTTTATATAAATATATACCTACCTAATACACCTACTTTATGATTTCAAAAGTATTATATATAAGGTTTCAAAAGCATTGAACACATTTTTAACCCCATGCATAGTTTTCAAAAATATTTTCTTCATACATTGACTTAACTTTCAAATTTCGCTTCATATGTCGCCTTGGCATATCTGGCATCTCAACTTCATAAGCATTTTACTTCATGTTTTGACCTAAGCACATCAAGTGCAAGGTTTCAAAACATCTTCAACTTCTAAAATCAATATGGGATCTTTTTATCTTCACAATTAGACCCTTGTGGATGATTATCATTCAATTCAGAGTCCTTAATTGGATTCATTGTGTACCTTAATTCGAACATTTCGGTTCCTTATAATCGAAATCAAAGTTTCCCTTTAAAAGATCTTTCTATCTTTATAGTTAGATTTTTTGAAATATTTAAAGCACCAATCAAAATCCACTAATTGGATACCTGGTGTGCTTTGAATACATGTGCACAGTTAACAGAACAAATTAACAAATTAAAGATCTAGATAAACAATCTTTGTGGTTATATGACTATGTGTTTATGCATCTTGTGTTTTCTTTTATGCATTTTGTGTTTTTGTATACTCTGGGTATTCGTTATCCAAATCCTCGTAGAATCTTTCATATCTTCATATGAGGGATTCGTAGTAGGATATTCAAAAAGGTACTACCTTAAATCCTTAATGGGCTTCTATGTAATAGTTAAGACCCTTGGATTATATAGTACCACTCCATGATTCATAAGAGACCCTTTTTGGGGTCTAGTAAAAAAGATTGATTCAAAAATCTGGTTAAGAATGACATGTGATGATATAAGCTGAAAAGACTCCTTGGTTGTTTATTAAAATCATTTATTGATTTGATAAAAGGGAACCTATGGTGGTCTAGTCACACTCATCACAGATTTGTTCATTTGGTTTTCTCCTACACATTATAAAATAGACTGTGTGAACTATGCAAGGAATTGTCTAATCATGGACGCGTACATAATTATGAGATTCAGTGCACGGTAACCACAGTAAGATTTATTATGTGTAAGAACCGATAGTGACAACAATAACAAAATGAGAACGATGTAATGGAGGTACGGTGGACGCACCAATGACACTTCATATACTTGTATATAAGTATCCCTCTTACATTGCAAACATGTTGTTATTAAAGTTACTAGAAGTTCAGAACCCTAACCAATGTTGTTCGATCTTTTCAACTTCATGTTTTAAACTCTCACAAGTTTCCTCTAAATAAAATTTCGGGACGAAATTTCCTAAAGTAGGGGAGACTGTGACACATGTGCCTCCACGGGCATCAAACAAATACTGTATCAATGAAATATTGTATTTAATACTTGGGATTTGTATAAATATGTGTATCCTTTGCACATATCATTTCTTGTTCGATTTCAAGCTTTAAATCGCTTTATGGAAGGTTATACGCGCACTGATGCGTAAATATAACCCGTTTAATGCAACGAACACTCCGGAATAGTGAAATAGGCTTAACATACCTTAAATAACCTTTATATAACTTAGAAATAAGTTTTGAAGGCTTTGGTATGGCAAAATCGAGTTAATTCGCCTACAGGGACTAAATTTGACAAACTGCGAAAGTATGCCAATTTGAACTGTAACAGACATTCTGGAACATGACCATAAGTTAAACACACCTTAAATATCCTTTATATAGCTTAGAAATAGGCTTTGAGGGGTTCGGTGTGCTAAAATAAACTTTTGGCTCATTCAGGGACTAAAAGTGTCAAAAAGTGCATAAGTTTGCACTTTCGCGCATAATTTACGTTCTGAATACATCCGGACATCCAAAAATTTATGTAAGCACTAAAATATTTTATTTTATTGTTTGGCATAAGAAAAATCCATTTGTCACGCAATTTGGATCGTTTTTCGCGCTTATGCGCATTCCGTCGTAATTAAGCGAACATTGTAACCGTACGGCCAAACGAACCGACATCCAAGATGTTTTCAAGCATATTTCATGTTCCCTATGTCTTAACATCATTGTGGGGCTTGAAATTGGCTTTGACGGGTGTTAGAAGTGCCGTTACGCAACAAAATAAGGTGCAGGGGCCTGTTCTGCCATTTTCGAAAGTATCAGACCTGCAAGGTCCTTGCGCACCGTAAGGTTCTAAGTCTTATTGTGCGCAAGCAGGGGCCAGATGCAGAAACTTGTTTTTGACTGCTGTTATCAGCTCTTATGCACTCCAAAGGCCAATGCCACATGTCAATCCCTGATGTTGGGGGCCATTTTGAGTTACCACAAGTTTGCCACAAGTGTAGGGATGTGATCAAAGCTCGGTATTCGAGAAACGATCCTAATGGTGGTCCATTTACTATAAATACCCACCTCAATTCCTTGTAAAACCCACAAATCTGATCTAAGAAGCTCTAAGTTGAAGCCATTTGCTTCATACCTGAACTACTTGGATCGAGATTAGCTTGCGGGGACCCTTTGTAAGTGTTCTTTCGTTCTTTCATTCGTTTTAGCGTTACAGTCAAACTTTGTTTGACTTTCTGCATTGACCAGTTTATGGTTAATGCGAAGTTCATTTGAACTTCATAATGTGAGCGTGATCACGATGGTTATAGTCCCTAGTGACTATACCTACTGATTACCACGTTATCTAGGCTCAGTGACGAGTCGTAGTTTCGGCCAAAATGCGTGTTATTGCGTATTTTGTAACCAAACTACTTTTAGGTATCAAAACCGTTTGTTTTGATACCAAACCTATTTTCTAAACATTAGTTAAGCATGTTTTAACATGCTTAGCTCGTCATTTTTCGTTTAGTGCTTATATAGGGTCGTAAGGTAAGCGATCTAAACAATCGCTTATACTTTCGAACCTGACCCGTTTGATCGATCATTAGGATCCGACCAAACACATTAGGTGACCATAGTATATAGGGAATAACCTTCTGAGGTTATACCTTATGGTCGCTTCGTTAAGTAGTTGTATGATAGGTAGTTTATATGCCTTAGGTAAATTACCAAAATGCCCTTTTTACGCCAAAATTCATTTTAAGCTTATGCAACATAACTTTTGGTATCTAAACTGATTTGGTAACGATATTAGACATGTTAAGGCATATTTTACTTATCATAGGGCTAGTTAGGCGTTCCGAACGCGTTTTACGCGAACGACGCGTTAAAGTAGCATAAGCTACCTAAACGGGTCGTAATGGGTCGTAAGCACTTAGGTTAGGTTTCATTTAGTATGTAGGCTTTGTTAAACCATACTACATGAGTTCCCATACTCATTTGGTTTACGAGCCCTCATTCTATCCAATCTTCCGTTATAGGTCCGGTTTATTAATGTAGTTACCTATATTAGGTGCCGTTTGATATCCGTGATCTCTAGCATTGTTTGGTTGTTACTCAAGGACTACTAAGCAATCTCAAGTGAGTACATAGACACCTCTTTTACTGTTTTCCAAACATTTTGGGGTGAAACACATGTGCCAACTTGTTAGTTTTCATGCTTTTCCATATTTTCATATCATACGCTTGCTATGTTCATTAGTACATTTATAGTACATGATTTCATTGTGTTTTTGCTATGTATGCCCATTGTGTGCATACTTAGTACATCGTTTTACATTACATTTTATGCTATGTATGTCCATTGTGTGCATACTTAGTACATTGTTTTACGTTACATTTTATGCTATGTATGCCCATTGTGTGCATACTTAGTACATTGTTTTACATTACATTTTATGCTATGTATGCCCATTGTGTGCATACTTAGTACATTGTTTTACATTACATTTTATGCTATGTATGCCCATTGTGTGCATACTTAGTACATTTGGTATTCATCACATGCTTACATTTTGGTATGACATTTGGTTTGTTTAAATGGGACAATGTACATTCATTAACACCGATCATGCCGCTCGGTAGTAGGTAGTGGTACCATAGGACTTGACAAATCCCATTCCTGAAATCTCGGGTTTGTTTGGACGTAAGGAATGACCGAATCCGAATACATTTCTTTTGATAACCTTTACTAAAAGGGTTATCCGACTGTCGCAAGGCTTGGATGTATGAATTTTCACAATATCGCATAGATGTTTATATCAGTATAGCATGCATTTTTTTTTTCACAAAACATAACTTTGATTTAAACCATGTTTTACTTCAATACCTTGTTTTGTGCATTTTACATATGGTTTAGTTGATATATTTCACTTACCATACATAAACATTTTGACATTTACATACACAATTCATGATTTACATTAGACATAAACATTAGACATAGACATTAGGCATGGTTTTCACATAAACATTTTGACATTTGATTATACATAAACATTTTACTTTGGTGGTTTGGTTTGAGTAAGTGATTTAAGTAACGAGGCGTGTGTAATATGATACAAGCATGGTGGATACGCCGCTGGTACTTCCTATATATAAGTGTTTGTATGGTATTACATATCGTAGCGTTATTTGAATCATTTCAATTTAAGACATATAACATTTTATACAAATAACATACTTTTCACAAGACATTGTTTTACAAACAACTTATTTTATACAAACTCATTTTACAGGGTTATTCATTTAACCATACATTATTCTCTTATTTATACATATCATCTGAACTTATTGTTTTTCAAACGATTTACAAAACAAATCAATTTACAAGGTTCATGACTGACTTTTGCTAAACAACTTTTTTTCTAAACTTACAAGTCATGAATCCTATTTTCACAAAACCTATGTATCTCACAGGCATTTTTATGCTGACGTACCTATTTTCACATGTGTTTCAGGATATGATGCATAGGATTTATCAAGATACACTTAGGCGGACTTGTGCCTTAGTGACAATAAAAGATGCAAGACTAGTTATTTATGTTATATTTCTTTGATTGTCAAGACATTTTAACTCTTTTATTTAATAAAACAATATTTCAATCTCGATGTGTTATGAAACAATGATTCTATTACAACACTCCCCGACGTTTCCGCCACGTTTTGTTGTTTTACGTGGTCAGGGTGTGACAAAAACAAAGTTGGAAATCAACGGCTGATTTGACAAGCCAAACCAATTTTGGAAATCTAAAGCTGATTTGTCAAAATGACAGGTTTTATCAAAGGAATGTTTTAAAAGGACAAATTTAGGTTGTCAAGAAACAGACCTCTGTGAGTGAAAAAAGGAAAATCGATTCAACCAACAAGGTTGAAAATAAGAAAGAATTTTTTTTTGTTAAAAATGACAAAGATTTTTCGAAGTTGACCAATTTAAACAGGCCTGGGTTGCCTTATTCAAGTAATTGAGTTAGTTGAATATGTAGGTGCTCAAGAAAGTAGCTGAATGTCAACAAGCAGAGAAGAGCAGCTTGGCACTGAAGGAGGTAGATCCCTGTGGTTGAAGTTCAAGGAGTGTTTGTTTGTTTTTGTAAATAAATAAAACAAAAATCAAAATCCCTAAAAATAGAAAAACAGAAAAGGATAAAAAATGTTTGTTTTTTAAATTGTTAAAAAATCAAAATTTTTGAAAAAATATGTTGATTGAATACGCCGAAACCTTCACGGCTGAACAAACATGATTAAATTCAAAAGTTGTTGAAAATGGTTTTAACTTGCCAAAAATCAATGTGTTTAAAATCATGGAAATGCTTTATACAAAACAGAGCATGTGAAGCAGAAAATGGATGGCGAGATGAAGTTATCTACATCGGTTATCAAATTTTCTTAAAATGTTGTGGATTTTAGGGGGAGTAAATATTTTCAAAAAATATAAAAACATTTGAAAATTTGAAAAATCCAAAAACATGAAAAAAATTGAAAAGATTTTTGTGTAAAAAGAGGAAATGATAGTACATTAGTAAGACAGTCACAACATGCTAAAGAAATGGAAAGTCAAAATATGATAAACGTCTCACTGATGATATGCCAGTAGGTTTTTACACACTCTGTAAATTGATTTCGAGATATAAACCTAAATATCAATAGCTTACTTATCTCGTGGGGAACATCTCTCGGATATATGGACTTAGTACTCCGAAATTTCGTTTGAGAGGTTGCTTGATTCTGAGATACTAGGTCTTTATACTTATTGATATCTGGGGTATTATACTTGGTCTTCTGATGTTGCGACCTCGTATAATGCTTTTGCAATTAAAGCTTTCCCTCTACATAAAAAATGAAAAATATCGAAAGACATAAATCAAGTGCAGTTGTAAAGAAGATTCCTAAGTGGAACACACCTCAAAGTCGAGACTTCATCTCTTTGACTGAACGGTAATTCATACCTGAACTCTCAAGATCTCACACTAACCCAGAGAACATATATCATATAGGTATATTCACCTGTAAGACTGAATCTAGGGAATCTTGATACGGAGTATATTATGAGGTGGGACACGCGAATAAATTTAAGTTCTTAAAACACTAAATCTCGTATCATGTAATCAGTTGAAGTTTGTGCGAAAATTTAAGTGAATCAGTATACTGACAATCTAAGAGAATCGTTTAGAACTTAAAGTCTAAAAAGGTCAACGGTGTTAGTGATTTGTCATAAACTGATATGATCCTCTGACACGAACTCAAACAAAAATATTGTTTGTAAATATTTCTTTTCTGCACTTCATTAAAGATAATTACAAAAAGATTTTTGGAGTGTTTTAGCATAAACTTTATAAAATACAAAAAGATTTATTTCTGCTTTATTTTTTACAACCGATGTTTGAAAGTTGAGTTTCAAAATCAAAGTATGCTGAACATGTTTCTGAAAATAAACACGTTCATTAATTTGAAACTTGAGGTTTTAAAAGAAAAATCAAAAATAGTTTGTGAAATCACCAAGGTCATTAATTTGGACTTGGATGATAATCTGTGAGGTTTTTGGAAGTTGGATTCTTTCAATGTTAAATATACATAGTAATTTGATACGGGGAGAGAGCTAGTTTATAATGCTGGAGTTTTGAAACTTGTTAAAAGACTTTCATAAAGCCAGGATTCGATACTGGAAGATAATAGTTTTTTAAAGGTCCAAGAAACGATCTTGAACCAAAAATAGTTTTACATTATCAAGTTTTCATAGAACTAGGTTCATGATCCTGGTAATCTAAAAAGCACATATGTATGAACGCTTAAAGCCAGGTTACCAATTCTAGGTGACCAAAAAGCTTTCACTGTTAAATATTTGTGTTTTTCAGATGTTGAGGCAGATTACAATCCTGATAGCTGAGGCTAATGGGGAGTCTGAAGACAAGCTCAAAGCAAGGGGGAGCTTGTAGAGATAGAAGCAGGTGACAATCCTGAAAATCCAAAAGCTTAAAGAAAGTGGGAGCCTGGAGATAGAGTCTAATGAAAGGAAGAGCTGAGGTTTCAAAATGCAGAATCAAGAGAAACTTGTTAGAGCATTGGGGAGTCTGTGGTGCTGAAGATGTCAAAACTTCTATAAGACTAAGAGAAAGAAGATAGAAAGCTACAAGATTGACTGCAACAATATCCAAGGGGGAGTCTATGAGTGCAGTATGTCTATCGATTCCGTTAAGCACGTATCGTAGCTGAGTAAATGTTGAAGACAAGGTTCATAATGTCCATCCTTGCTAAGGAGTCTATCCTTGCTAAGGAGTCCATCCTTGCTAAGGATGCCTATATATAATTGTCTTTTTCATTTCATTTGTAACTTTGAGCATTAGAGAGGCGAAGCTCTGCTCGTTTGATTTTACAGTTCTGTATTTGTCAATGAGTAATAGAAATCAACTTTAATTACGTTCTTGTGTCTGATTCACTCTCGTACATGGATTCCGCACGTGATACGAGATCTACGCAGTCATCGGGATTACAAATTCGATCCAGAAACGAACATACAGATTTCGAGATATAAACCTAAATCAATAACTTTCTTAGTTCGTGAGGAACATCTCTCAAATATATGGACTTAGTACTCCGAAATTTCATTTGAGAGATTGCCTGATTCTGAGATATTAGGTCTTTATACTTATTGATATCTGGGGTATTATACAAGATCTTCTGATTTTGCGTCAGCAATGGCCTAGATCTTGTAGAATACTTTCACGCTTAAACCTCAAACACTGCATGAAAATTAAGAATATTGAAAGATATACATCAAGTGCAGTTCAAAAGATTCCCAAGTGGAACACACCTTTAAGTGGAGCCTTCATTTCTTTGTCTGAACGGTAGTTCTAACCTGAGCTCTCAAGGCCTCGCATTAACCCAGAGACAGGTATCAGTTAGGTATCTTCACCCGTAAGACTGAATCTGGGGAATCTTGATACGGGAGTATATTGTAGAATATTTTCGCGCTTAAACCTCAAACACTGCATAGAAATTGAGAATATCGAAAGATATACATCAAGTGCAGTTCAAAAGATTCCCAAGTGGAACACACCTTTAAGTGGAGCCTTCATTTCTTTGTCTGAACGGTGGTTCTAACCTGAGCTCTCAAGGCGTCGCATTAACCCAGAGACAGATATCAGTTAGGTATTGTTGGTGCATCTACTGTCTGTTAACTTCGTCTTAATCGAGTCTTATGTCAAGATTAGATAAACGAGTGCACAACAGGGATCAAATTAGGGTTGGTTCTTGTTAAAGTATGTAATTTCGTTTGAAAGTAACATGTACATGTTCAAATGAAATTAACCAAAGTAATTTCGTTTGAACAGGGACATGTCACCCTCAAACGAAATCACATCAAGTATAAATTGGTGTTGTGTGTTGTTCATTTGATACGGAATTATGTGTGTGTGAGCTGAGGTGCTGCCGGATTTTTGTCAGAATTACATTGTAAAAGCTCAGGAAATCATCAATAGATATAGATTAAAAGGAAACAAGCTGTTTGACGTCATTTACATTGATTCCGCCTTTGCAAATGATGATGAACTGCTCAGAATGACTGTTTAGGATCACCGAACGATCCAACAGGTATCTTCACCCGTAAGACTGAATCCGGGGAATCTTGATACGGGAGTATATTCTAATGTGGGACATGTCACACCCCGACCGCGGTAAAACAACAAAACCGCGACGGAAACGTCGGGGAGTGTTGCAACAGAATTATTGTTTCACAACCATGGATACAAAAGTTTCATTTTATTGATAATATTAAACATTAACATTGTCTTAAAGGTAAACAAACAAATTACATATCGACTATCATTGTTATTATGTCACTAAGGCCTCGTCCAGATCCTATGTGAACATGCATCCTAGTAATCAACATCATGCAACAACACCTGAAACATATGTAAAAACAAAGTCAGCAAAGAAATGTTGGCGAGCACATAGGTTTTATAAGAGTGTCGGATTCATGGCTAGTTTACATGTTGCAATACCTTATTATAAACCTTGTTTTCAAAAGTGCACAATATTGCAGCATAATTAAGTATCTCAAATCAAGATGATTATAACTTATAAAATCCCGTAGCCATGATTCTTAACCCAAAACATTTGTTTAATTAAATCAAATTGTAGATCATCTCGTTAATAAAACTCGTATGGTTTATATTATTTAGAAAACATCGTTGTGTGACATCATTTCGAAATCGTTTACCCAAGTGAACTAAATAACGCCACGGTATGTAATATGATGAAAACACTTATATATAAGAAGTACCAGCGGCGTATCTACCATGCTTTCATCACATTACACTCGTCCCGTTATCTAAACACTAACTAAAAACCAATCGTTTATCCAACTCGTTTAACTTGTTCAAATCGTTTCCAAATCGTTTAACTCGTTTAAGTCGTTTAAATCATCCTTGTTTTAATTGTGAAACTACTTTTGGTCGTCTCGCTAATAACATCCAAACCTTCGTGACTCGACTATCTCACTTCTCGCATTAACAAACTACCAAAGGATAAGTTAACAATCAAAGATTCAGTCGTTACCCACATAACCCCCACACATAACCATGGGTGCAGTCTAATAACGAGATGTATCAGATCCTAAGGTACCATAACCTAATACTGGTCGGCTTGATCAATGTTAATGAATGTCATTCGTTATGTAAATACTCCCAACAAGTTTGTTCACATTATCAAAATCGTTATTAATTTTATATAAACCATATTTATCATTTCGAAAACCATCGTTAAACTTTGAAAACATTTAACACATATGAATCACCCCAAAACAATTGAAAACAGTAAAAGAGGGGAACTATGTACTCACATTGAACTGCAAGTATCCTTGACCTAAAGAATTCAACGAAGCTCAGGCAAACCAAGCAAATCAAGTAGCACCTATTAATCGGATCGCTTAATTAATAAATCGACACCTAAATCGAAAGATCGGATAGAATGAGGTCTTGTAAACCAAATGAGTATTGGAACTCATGTGATATGGTTTAACAAAGCCTACATTCTAAAACGGAACCTAACTTAAGTGCTTTCGACCCGTTACGACCCGTTAAGGTATCTTACGCCATTTTAACGCGTCGTGCGCGCAAAAGCGTGTTCGAGTCACCTAACTAGTCCTATGACAAGTATTATATGCCTAAACATGTTACATAATTAGTTTAAGTGGCAAAAGTTAAGTTACATATGCTTAATTACCAATTATGCATGAAAAGGGCATTTTGGTCATTTACCTAAGGCATATAAACTACCTATCATACAACTAATTAAACCTAAGTGACCATAAGGTATAACCTCGGAAAGTTATTCCCTATACAACTATGGGCACTAAACATGCTTGGTCGTATCCTAAAGATCGACCAAACGGGTCTAGTTCGAAAGTCTAAGCGGTTGTTTAGATCGCTTGACTTACGACTCTACACAAGCAATAAACTAAAAGTGACGAGCTAAACATGTTAAAACATGTTTAGTTAAGTTAGAAAACATGTTTTGATATCAAAACAAAGTGTTTTGATACCCAAGAGTAGTTTGGTTACAAAATACGCATGAATACGTATTTTGACCGAAACTACGACTACTACGCCTAGTCAACGTGGTAATCAGTTGGTATAGTCACACGGGACTATAACCATCGTGATTACGCTCACGTTGCAAAGTTCAAATGAACTTTTTGTTGACCATTGACTGGTCAAAGCTAAAAGTCAAAAACTGTTTAACTTTCATGCTTGAAATACATGAACAAGTATGAAGGAGACTTACAAAGGGTCCAAGCAAGGATGTTTTGATTCAAAATTACTCAGGTATGAGGTGTTAAACCTCAACTTAGAGCAGAAATTGAATCAAAGTGTGAAGAACCCAAATGAGAAACCTTGCTATTTATAGGAAGTTAGGATCAATTGGATCATTCCAAGTGTTAGGAGGGTGTAATCTTCTCCATACATGTGGGAACATGGTATTAGAATACAATGGGAGTCGAAAACCAGCTCCAGGTATTGCAAAAATTGCATAAACAACCCTGAATTTCGACCAGAATGCTAAAACTAAACATTCTATCTGATCTGGTGTCACGCCCCATGTAAGGATAGGCCTCACCATGCATGGCCCGCCTAGCACACTTTCCAGAAATGTCAAAACAGGTCCCTGCACTTGAGAAACTTGTGTTTTGATGCATTTTTGACACGTTTAAGCCCCGTTAACCTCATTTCAAAGCTCTAAAATGAAGTTAAGTATAGGGAACTTAAAATATGCTCAAAAACATCTCAGATGTCGGCTCATTTGGTCGTACGGTTGCGTTATTCGGGTAATTACGACGGGAGTCGTAACGGACGCAAAAACGATCCAAATTGAGCGACGAATAGAATTTTATCATGCCAATTGCTAAAATAAAATATTTTAATGATTACATAAATGTTTGGATGTCTGGATATATTCAAAACGTAAGATATGCGCGAAAAATGCAAACTTATGCACTTTTTGACGTTTTTAGTCCCTATTGATCAATAAGTTTATTTTAGCATACCGAACCCCTCAAAGCCTATTTCTAAGCTATGTAAAGGATATTTAGGGTATGTTTAACTTATGATGAAGTTCCGGAACATTCGTTACGGAACAAATCGGCATACTTTCGCAGTTTGACACAAATAGTCCCTATGATCGAATAGACTTGTTTTCAACACATCAAACCATTCAAAACTTATTTCTAAGTTATGTAAAGGTTATTTAAGGTATGTTAAGCCTATGTCACTATTCTGGAGTGTTTTTCGTGTTAAACTGACTGCGTTTACCCGTCAGTTTACGTATAACCTTCCAGAAAGCGATTTAAAGCTTGAAATCGGAATCGAATCAAATCATAAAATCATCAAACACAAATATACACTTAATAACACCAAAAAACATATAATAACACCAAAGCACATTGTTTTATTAATAATCAACATTGTTTACAGAACACAGTTGTCACAGTCTCCCCTACTTTAGGAAATTTCGTCCTGAAATTTTATTTAGAGGAAACTTGTGAAAACAAATGTGGATATTTCGCCTTCATTTGGTCCTCACGTTCCCAAGTAAACTCTGGGCCACGTTTGGATTCCCAGTGAATTTTGACTAATCGAATCTGTTTGTTCTTCAACTGTTTGAATGCACGGTCCATTATCTCCACGGGTTTCTCGACAAAATGCATCGTTTCATCGATTTAGATCTCGTCGAGTGGAATGTGAATATCAACATCAGCTAAACACTTTCGCAAATTGGACACGTGAAAAGTCGGATGAATATTTCCAAGCTCTGGAGGTAGCTCTAGTCGATAGGTAACCTTTCCAATTCTTTCAACACTCTCAAATGGTCCAACATATCGAGGTGCAAGTTTTCCTTTCTTTCCAAATCTCACCACTCCCTTCCAAGGTGACACCTTGAGTAGGACACGGTCTCTGACTTGAAATTCTAGGGGCTTGCGTCGCATATCCGCATAACTCTTTTGACAGCTTTTAGCTGTCACAAGATTATCGCGGATTTTCTTGATTTTGTCTGTTGTTTCCAGAATGAGCTCAGGTCCAGTAAGCTGAGCTTCACCGATCTCATTCCAACAGACAGGTGAACGACATTTTCGACCGTAAAGAGCTTCGAATGGTGCCATATTATGCTAGCATGATAACTGTTGTTGTAAGAGAATTCGATCAATGGAAGATGAGAATCCCAATTACCACCAAAGTCTATCACGCATGCTCTAAGCATATCCTCCAAAGTTTGAATTGTCCTCTTGGTTTGTCCATCTGTTTGGGGGTGATAAGCAGTGCTTAAATTTAGTTAGGTTCCCAAAGCAGATTGCATGGTCTTCCAGAAATGAGATGAAAACCGAGCATCACTGTCACACCCCGAAATTATCAGAGCTGGCGTGACTGGACTGGTATCTTCATTGCACAGCGGAAGCAAATAAGCTAAGTCTTTTAGAAAATGAACGCCACTAAGTACTCGACTCCACATGGTTCTCCTATTCCAACCGTGCCATACCTTTGAAAAGTAACCTGAGAAAGAAACATGCGAAAAATCAACATAAAGTTGAGCGAGTTCATAGCTTGTTTGTAAAAGATTTGAAATAAATCTTTTTGAATAGCCGGTTTTTGAAATAATGTTGAGAAAACAAACTTAAAATCATTTTCTTTGACATGTTATATGGAAACTTTGTATTTGTAATGCATTATATTTGCAAAGACCTTGCATTTGTAAACTCTTGAGTTTGTAAAATTTGTGTACTGTCAATGTTCTCCCTGACATTGACATCAAACCTGCATAATCCTATGCTTTGAATGTGTATAAAACATGATATGTAATTTGTAAAGACGTATCTAAAACTGAGTTATGTGAATGTAAGTAATATATGATCACTAGTGGTTTGCAAGGCCACTAACATGTGTCACGACATAGGAAGCCACCAAACCTAGGCATTTTTGTCGACTTTGACTGAGACACAGAAGCACTCATTGGTAGAAGTAGGCCATGAGTGGGGTTGCCTGAAACCCATTAGATCTAACCTTTTGTTCCGCGGTCTGAATGTATACGTTGATTAATGGTGCTTATGGTACCCTATTCGGGACATGATCTAGAATGTTTTTCCTTAGTTTTTTATGTACCTCTTTGTACTTGTATTTTTCTGAATTTTGGGAACTAGAATGCATGTGTATGTACTTTTCGAAGAATACTCTTGCTTGAAAAACCAGTATAGAACATAAGCTTTTTCGTAAACCATTTATGTCTGTTAAAACTTGCTTGTAAAATGGTTTAGAAATATGTAATTCTTGTATGCTTTGCAAAAAGTGCATGTCTTTCCACCCCGAAAACATTTAGAAAAAAAATGTAAAACCGTAAAAGGTGGGGTTATGAACTCACCTGAATATTCCTGTGCAAAGCTAGCTATATACGACTTCGTAATGTCATTTCCAAGATGAGACTCGCTAGCGTGCATTCTACAATATTCCTAACAAGGAATATCTTATAAGTTTCTAAATAAGCGCATTAACTAAACTACGTGTCATCGAGCTCTACCGAATCGTTGACTGAACGATTTGACGGTAAAATGTTAACTTAAAAGAAGTGAAGAAGTTATACTTGTTAGCTCGTTTTGAGAAATCATATGTTGATATATAGTACGCCGTTTAGGCGTTTAAAATAAATATAAAAAGTTATATTTATTTTATAGAATTACAATCGAGTTGTTGGATGTTTGAAATAAATATGCCTATATTTATTTTATAAAAGAGTTCGACTTGTTTGTGTCGGAAATAAATATATAGCTATATTTATTTATAAAAGGATTCGTTTTGTACGATATTTACAATAAATATATAAGCTATATTTATTTTTATAAAATGAATTCGTGTCGTTTAATATTTCAAATAAATATACAAACTATATTTATTTTAGTAAAACAACCGTCGTGTCGTTTGATTGTTGAAATAAATATACAAAATATTTATTCTTATGAAAAGAAGTCGTATCATCATTCAACATTTGAAACAAAATAAATCATTACGTTGATTTTATAAAAGTTTGTCGAATTTTCAAAGTTTACAATAAATATAATAACTATATTTATTAGTTGTAAATAATGTCTGAATCGTAGTTTTTGTATGTCGTAAAGTGTTATCGAAAATATTATAAGCTTGTATTCATTTCTATAAAAGTCGTTTGTAGTCGATCGGTTGTGTTTTGTTTTATATTAAAAACGTATTTCTTTTACGGAATCTTCTCGAAAAACGGGCAGAGTTTCCTCTGTTTTTTGGACGGCCCCGATAACCAAAGTGTCGTTATTTTTATCAAACTTCAACAATATTCAATCAATATAATGTAATTCGTCAAATATATTAAACGTAAACTATAATTAACCGGTTCGAGCTCGTTTGTCACGTACGATAAAAACTATAAAAATAACAAATTAATCTCGTCGTTAAACCTTTACCATCTCGCGCGTCGAACGTTGACTGAGTTGACCGAGTTGACTCGGTTGACCGAGTTGAATCAAACCTTGACCCGAACCATCTGACGTGACCCGAACCGTCTGACCCGAAACCGAACCCGCTCACCGAACCATCTGACCCGAAATGAATCATAACCCGAATCTGTTGGCCGAACCAAAATTGAGCCCCGAACCAAACCGAAACCTGAACCTGCTGACCCGAGATGAGACAAACCCGAACCAAGCATAATTAGATGCTGTTGAACCAAGAAGCTTGAACCAAAAACAAAACCCGAATCGGCTAACATGAACACGAAACTGAAACAACGAGACCGAGCCACTTACCAGAGTCGTGAATAACCACCATCATCTTCTCATCACCGGTAAAACTCGCCGGTCCGAACCAGATCGAGCCGCCGCCGCTAACGACAGCGCCGCCGTCTAACTCCGCCACACTCTCTCTTTCTCTTCTCGGCTTCCTCCCTCTCTACTCCTGCTTCGTAACCTCCGCCATAATCCACCACCATCTGGTGGTGGCAGCCGTAAATCGGAAATCGGAGGGGGGGGTGTCGCCGCCGCTGGAAAAAGGAACAAGGGGAGGAGAGTTCGCCGCCGGGGAGGAGCTCGCCGTCCGTCATTGTTTGTCGGCTCCTCTGTGTTTGCTGAACTTGAAAGGGGGAGGGGGGTAGATGTCTGCTTGTTGGTTGAGTAAAGGAGATGAGGTGTGTGTTGTTTGTGTATGTAATATCGAGAGGGAGACAGGGGTATTTGGTGCTTGTTTGTGTGTGGTTTATTTGTGTGTGGTTTATTTGTGTGTGTATATAATTGTCTGCACATTTAAGAGAAAAAGGGCATGGCCCCTTTTATACATTTGTATAATGGGTTTTGTTTAGTGGTTGATATAACAATTTATTAACCACAAGTCCTTATGTTCCAATTTTTAGAGACATAAATCTCTTGGAGAGATTTATAGAGATTTTGGAGATCTTAAAGAGATTTTGCAAGATTTATAGAGATTTGATAAGATCTTGAAAGATCTAATATATTATGTGCAGGTTTAGGCTTGTGGGTTTTGGGCTTGGGCCCAGGGCCCACAAGCCCATCTCATGTGTAAGTGGCCCGTAATTCCTACGAGACCCGATATCGCAACTCAAACTCCATAAGAGTCAAAAGGATAAAATTTTTAAAATTAAGAGGCGTATAATAGTGGCGTTGTCAGTATTTTGTACGGTATCAGTCCGTTGTTATTTGATGTTCCGCAGATTCCACGCGAACCTTCATACGCGTACTGTAGAGTCGGATAAGCGTTCCTAGGCACTCCAAAGGCCTAAATAAGTTAATTTGTGCTGTAAACACTATTTATTATTGCGTTAATCACCTGTTAATCACGTAATTAAGAGCCGTAAATTACCGGTTGTCACAATCACGATCGGAAATGATATCCAAAGGAACACCATGTCGTGACACAATCCCATCAACATAAATCTTTGCAAGTTTATCAGCAGATAGATCCTCGCGAATCAGAATAAAATGAGCGGATTTCGTTAATCGATCGATAACAACCCAAATAGCATCATGACCTCCAGATGTACGCGGTAACTTAGTGATGAGATCCATAGCAATGTTCTCCCACTTCCAAACCGGTATCTCTGGCTGTACAAGCAAACCAGATGGTCGTTGATGTTCAGCCTTGACTTTGAGACAAGTTAGGCATTTCGATACATACAAGGCAACATCCTTTTTCATACCAGGCCACCAATACTGAGTACGGAGATCCTTGTACATTTTATCAGCACCAGGATGGATAGAATATCGAGACTTGTGAGATTCGTCCATTACCAAAGTGCAAAGATCGTCTTGTTTTGGAATCCACAAACGATCCTTGAAATAAAGCAAACCATCGTCTTTCCTTTCGAGTTTAAGCTCGAGTTGAAGTAGTAGCTCATATTTCAATAAGCCTTTGATCACACAAGATCGTTGAGCTTGAAGAACACGAGATTGAATATCGGATAGAGCTCGGACAGAATGAAGCATGACTCGCTGCTTTCGACTAAGCGCATCGACTACGACATTCGCCTTACCAGGATGGTAGCGAATTTCGCAATCATAGTCGCTCAAGAGTTCAACCCAACGTCGTTGCCTCATGTTCAGCTCCTTCTGATTAAGAATATGCTGGAGACTTTTATGGTCTGTGAATACCACAAACTTTGTGCCATAAAGATAGTGTCTCCAGATTTTAAGCGCGAAAACCACAGCTCCTAACTCAAGATCATGAGTCGTATAGTTCTTCTCGTGAACTTTCAACTGTCTAGACGCATAAGCTATAACTTTACCTCGTTGCATAAGAACACAACCAAGGCCTAAATTAGATGCATCACAGCAGACAACGAAATCATCGTTTCCTTTGGGCAAAGATAGAACAGGAGCATCGCTTAGCTTCCGTTTCAGCGTTTGGAATGCTTCTTCTTGTTTGGGTCCCCACTCAAAAGGCTTATTCTTCTGAGTCAAAGCAGTGAGTGGAACCGCGATCTTCGAGAAATTCGAAATGAATCGTCGATAATATCCAGCGAGGCCAAGAAAAGAACGAACTTCTGTGGGTGTCGTTGGTGTATTCCAATCCTTAATTGCAACAAACTTGGATGGATCCACATAAATACCCTGCTCGTTGACAATATGACCTAGGAACTGAACTTCCTTAAGCCAGAATTCACACTTGGAGAATTTGGCGAAAAGTTGTTCCTTCTTCAGGAGTTCCAATGTCAAACGAAGGTGTTGCTCGTGATCGGCTCGAGACTTTGAATAAATGAGAATATCGTCGATGAACACAATGATGAACTTTTCTAAATAAGGTTTATAGACCCTATTCATTAAGTCCATGAAGATAGCTGGGGCATTCGTCAAACCAAAAGGCATAACAGTGAACTCGTAGTGACCATATCTTGTACGAAATGCAGTTTTGGGAATATCTTCTTTGAGAACACGAAGTTGATGATACCCAGAACGCAGATCGATTTTGGAAAAGCATGAAGCACCTTGCAGCTGGTCGAAGAGATCATCAATTCGTGGTAGGGGATATCGATTCTTGATGGTAAGCTTGTTAATCTCACGATAATCGATACACATTCGAAAAGATTCGTCTTTCTTCTTCACAAAGAGGACAGGAGCACCCCAAGGTGAATAACTTGGTCGGATGAATCCTTTATCAGATAACTCTTGAAGCTATTTCGAAAATTCTTGCATCTCCGATGGTGCAAGACGATAAGGTGCTTTCGCAATTGGGTTGGCATTGGGTACAAGGTCAATATGAAACTCGACTTGATGAACTGGAGGCAAACCAGGCAGTTCATCGGGAAACACCTCTAGATAATCTCGAACAATCGGAATATCTTGAATACGCTTACTCTTGCCTTTCTCCTCGGTGACATGTGCCAGAAAAGCAACATATCCTTTTCGCAAATAACTTTGGGCTTTCGTACACGACATGAGTTTCAATCCATCAGATGGTTTCTCGCCACGAACTTCTAAAACTTCACTAGAAGACAAAGGAATACAAACAATCTTATCGAAACAAACCACCTCAACATGATGTTTGGCTAACCAATCCATCCCAACAATAATATCGAAGCTCCCAAGTTGCATCGGTACGAGGTCAATAGGAAAAAGATGGTTATTAAGGTTCAACTGACAATCACGAATAACAGAATTGAGAACAAGAGGTTTACCAGTAGCAACTTCGACAGATAACGGTTTCCTCAGTTTAGTTCTAGGTATCGTAAGTAAAGGCTCAAAAGATAACGAAACAAAACTCCTATCGGCACCAGAATCAAAAAGAACAGATGCAGGTTGATTGTTAACAAGGAACGTACCATTAACCACCTCGTTATCAGCCCTCACTTCGTTTGCATTCAAGTTGTACGCTCGTCCTCGAGCGGGATTTGCGTTTGCAACAACATTCGGATTTACATTCGCATTCACTAACCTCGGGCAGTTGTTGCGGAATTAACCAAACTCTCCGCAATTGTAACATGAACCCGGTGGGAATCTAGCAGCATTCCCCTGAACTTGTGCTGGATTTTGAGTGGCTTGATTTTGACCCATACGACAAATGTTGGCCAGATGCCCAAGTTTACCACACGTAGTGCATTGCTTGCAAGCTTGTTGTGCAACATGATGACCGTTGCAGCGAGCACAGTGAGGTGCGGTACCAACATACACTTTCTTCACAGGAGGTTGAGCCGGTGGGTTCTGAGGGTTCTGAGCAGTACGTCAAAGTTTTGGGAAGCCTTGCGCTTCCTCGACTTTTTAGAAGATTCGCCCTTCTTCTTTCCCTTACCCTTTTCCTTGTCTTTAACAGAATCGGCCGACTTCTTCTTGTCACCCTTGCGGGTAAGTTTACCCTTCCTGACTTGAGACTCAGTCAGGGTAGCAGACAACTCGATCACTTGACGAACAGTAGTAGGATTACTGCCAGTCATAATGTCTTGCACGGAATCGGATAAACCGTCAATATAATGCATCGCTGAAGACATGCTCGCCTATAAGTGAACACTCACCCCAAGAGTTCCCAGGTAAGAGTGACTGGTCCGGTTATGTGGATTTGTATAAACACTCTAGTCTTGGACAGAAAACTCAGGGTACATCCATTCACCCTTCCAGTTTGCACGTGTTCACACTATAAGGCCCAAACTTTGACGAGATTTTGAAAACTTAGAGGGTTCAAAACCTAGTAATCAATCATCCTAGAACAGATGATTAATTTTCGAAGCGGATTCAAAATTTGTGTTCTCGTTGTGGTTATCACCTAAGGGTAGGTGACGGTATTGTTTTAAAATCTAAACGCAAATCTTCTTGCGTTAGGGTACTAAAAAGTTATAGTCTAGGTCAAAGCATTACTAATAACCTAATTCCCTATAACCATTGGCCCTGATACCAACTCTTCTGTCACACCCCGACCGCGTTAAAACAACGAAACCGCGGCAGAAACGTCGGGGAGTGTTGAAACAGAATTATTGTTTCACAACCATGGAGACAAAAGTTTCGTTTTATTGATAATATTAAACATTAACATTGTCTTAAAGCTAAACAAACAAATTACATATCGACTATCATTGTTATTATGTCACTAAGGCCTCGTCCAGATCCTATGTGAACATGCATCCTAGCAATCAACATCATGCAACAACACCTGAAACATATGTAAAAACAAAGTCAGCAAAGAAATGCTGGCGAGCACATAGGTTTTATAAGAGTGTCGGATTCATGGCTAGTTTACATGTTGCAATACCTAATTATAAACCTTGTTTTGAAAAGTGCACAGTATTGCAGCATAATTAACCATCTCAAATCAAGATGGTTATAACTTATAAAATCTCGTAGCAATGATTCTTAACCCAAAACATTTGTTTAATTAAATCGAATTGTAAATCATCTCGTTAATAAAACTCGTATGGTTTATATTATTTAGAAAACATCGTTGTGTGACATCGTTTCGAAATCGTTTACCCAAGTGAACTAAATAACGCCACGGTATGTAATATGATGAAAACACTTATATATAAGAAGTACCAGCGGCGTATCTACCATGCTTTCATCACATTACACCCGTCCCGTTATCTAAACACTAACTAAAAACCAATTGTTTATCCAACTCGTTTAACTTGTTCAAATCGTTTCCAAATCGTTTAACTCCTTTAAGTCGTTTAAATCATCCTTGTTTTAATTGTGAAACTACTTTTGGTCGTCTCACTAATAACATCCAAACCTTCATGACTCGACTATCTCGCTTCTCGCATTAACAAACCACCAAAGGGTAAGTTAACAATCACAGATTCAGTCGTTACCCACATAACCCCCACACATAACCATGGGTGCAGTCTGATAACGGGATTTGTCAGATCCTATGGTACCATAACCAAATACTGGTCGGCTTGATCAACGTTAATGAATGTCATTCGTTATGTAAATACTCCCAACAAGTTTGTTCACATTATCGAAATCGTTATTAATTTTATATAAACCATATTTATCATTTCGAAAACCATCGTTAAACCTCAAAAACATTTAACACATATGAATCACCCCAAAACAATTGAAAACAGTAAAAGACGGGAACTATGTACTCACATTGAACTACAAGTATCCTTGACCTAAAGAACTCAACGAAGCTCAGGCAAACCAAGCAAATCAAGTAGCACCTATTAATCGGATCGCTTAATTAATAAATCGACATCTAAATCAAAAGATCAGATAGAATGAGGTCTTGTAAACCAAATGAGTATTGGAACTCATGTGATATGGTTTAATAAAGCCTATATTCTAAAACGGAACCTAACTTAAGTACTTTCGACCCGTTACGACCCGTTAAGGTATCTTACGCCATTTTAACGCGTCGTGCGTGCAAAAGCGCGTTCGGGGCACCTAACTAGTCCTATGACAAGTATTATATGCCTAAACATGTTACATAATTAGTTTAAGTGGCAAAAGTTAAGTTACATATGCTTAATTACCAATTATGCATGAAAAGGGCATTTTGGTCATTTACCTAAGGCATATAAACTACCTATCATACAACTAATTAAACCTAAGTGACCATAAGGTATAACCTCGGAAAGTTATTCCCTATACAACTATGGTCATTAAACATGCTTGGTCGGATCCTAAAGATCGACCAAACGGGTCTAGTTCGAAAGTCTAAGCGGTTGTTTAGACCGCTTGACTTACCACTCTACACAAGCAATAAACTAAAAGTGACGAGCTAAACATGTTAAAACATGTTTAGTTAAGTTAGAAAATAGGTTTTGATATCAAAACAGAGTGTTTTGATACCCAAGAGTAGTTTGGTTACAAAATACACATGAATACGTATTTTGACCGAAACTACTACTCGTCACTACGCCTAGTCAACATGGTAATCAGTAGGTATAGTCACACGGGACTATAGCCATCGTGATTACGCTCACGTTGCAAAGTTCAAACGAACTTTGTGTTGACCATTGACTGGTTAAAGCTGAAATTCAAACACTGTTTGACTTTCATGCTTGAAATACATGAATAAGCATGAAGGAGACTTACAAAGGGTCCAAGCAAGGATGTTTTGATTCAAAATTACTCAGGTATGAGGTGTTAAACCTCAACTTAGAGCAGAAATTGAATCAAAGTGTGAAGAACCCAAATGAGAAACCTTGCTATTTATAGGAAGTTAGGATCAATTGGATCATTTCAGGTGTTAGGAGGGTGTAATCTTGGCCATACATGTGGGAATATGGTATTAGAATACAATGGGAGTCGAAAACCAGCTCCAGGTATTGCAAAAATTGCATAAACAACCCTGAATTTTGACCAGAATGCTGAAACTGAACTTTCTGTCTGATCTGGTGTCACGCCCCGCGTAAGGATAGGCCTCACCTTACGCGGCCCGCCTAGCACACTTTCCAGAAATGTCAAAACAGGTCCCTGCACTTGAGAAACTTGTGTTTTGATGCATTTTTGACACGTTTAAGCCCCGTTAACCTCATTTTAAAGCTCTAAAATGAAGTTAAAGTATAGGGAACTTAAAATATGCTCAAAAAAATCTCGGATGTCGGCTCGTTTGGTCGTACGGTTGCGTTATTCGGGTAATTACGACGGGAGTCGTAACGGACGCAAAAACGATCCAAATTGAGCGATGAATTGAATTTTATCATGCCAATCGCTAAAATAAAATATTTTAATGATTACATAAATGTTTGGATGTCTGGATATATTTTGAATATAAGATATGCGTGAAAATGCAAACTTATGCACTTTTTGACTTCTTTAGTCCCTATTGATCAATAAGTTTATTTTAGCATACCGAACCCATCAAAGCCTATTTCTAAGCTATGTAAAGGATATTTAGGGTATGTTTAACTTATGATCAAGTTCCGAAATGTTCGTTATGGAACAAATCGGCATACTTTCGTAGTTTGACACAAATAGTCTCTGCGATCTAATAGACTTATTTTCAACACACCAAACCATTCAAAACTTATTTCTAAGTTGTGTGAAGGTTATTTAAGGTATGTTAAGCCTATGTCACTATTCTGGAGTGTTTGTCGTGTTAAACTGATTGCGTTTACGCACCAGTTTGCGTATAACCTTCCAAAAATAACCTTCCAAAAAAGCGATTTAAAGCTTGAAATCGGAATCGAATCAAATCATAAAATCATCAAACACAAATATACACTTAATAACACCAAAACACATATAATAACACCAAAGCACATTGTTTTATTAATAATCAACATTGTTTACAGAACACAGTTGTCATAGGACACGCGATTAAGTTAGTTCCTTAAACATTAATCTCGTATCTTGATTCAATTGAAGTGTGTGTGAAAATTTAAGTAGGTCAGTATATTGACAATCTAAGTGAACTGTTTAAAACTTAAAGTTTATGTAGATCAACGGTGCATGTGATTAGTTAAAACTGATATGATCCACTGACACATCTTAACAAAAATATGTCTGTAAATATTTTGTTGTTGGATTTCATTACAGATAAAACTACAAAAATATTTAGGTGTGTTTTAGCATAAAGTTTGTAAAATACAAAAAAAAATTTGTTTCACTTTATGTTTCGACAACTGATGTTGGAAAGCTGAATTTCAAAATCTAAAGTATGCTAAACATGTCTCGAAAAAAAAACAAGTTCATTAACTTTAAACTTGAATTTGAAATAAAAAATGTAAAATATTGCTTGGAATTGTCCACTAAGGTCATTAATTTGGACTTGGTAGATAATCGGATATTCGACGTCATTAATTTGAACTTGATTATCTATGAGGGTTAATGAAGATAATCGTGCTTAAAAGTCAAATATGATATTGAGGTTTTTATGACAGAAAGCTGATTGTTAGGAGGAGTTTGATAAACAGTGTCAAATGGAAAGAAAACACAAAGAACATGAAAAGATAGTAGTGCCAAATTGTCAAATGCAGGTTGCTAAAAGCAAAGGGAAGATAGCTAAGAGGGAGTCTAAAGTATGGGGGAGTTTGTGATTCAGAAATGTCAAAGATTTTTGAAGACTTAGAAGAAAATGACGAATTGGTAATGACAAAGCAAAGATTGTCTACAACAATATCCAAGGAGGAGTCTGTGAATGCATTTTGTCTATTGCTTTCGTCAACCATGTTCATAGTTGTCAATGTATCGAGTCATAGTTAATTGTATAGGATTATATGATAGATAAGACGAATTTGTGTCGTTAGTACACATTCGTACGAATGTGCAGTTCATGCGAATGGGACATCCTATTCGTCCCAAGGTGCCACTCGTATGAAAGTCCCAGTCATCCCAGATGGTTCATACGACTAGGGATGCCTATAAATAGGGGTTCAGGTCTTGTCATTTGTAACACTTTGGACTTGAGAAGGGAAACTCTGTCCATTTGGTTTCGTGGTTCTGTAACTTCAAATAATCAATAGAAACCAGTTTAATTAGTTTGTTCTTGTGCATGTCATCTTCACACTCGGGTTCCGCACGAGATATGGAGATATATTAGCCGGACGGAGCATTCGAAGTGCCGAAATGGTCCTCACAGTACGAGAGAGCTCTCTCGTCCCAGGCAACTTCATGCGAATAGGATTTTCCTATAAATAGAGGATGATGGCTCCTCATTTCACAAGTTTTGGAGTTCCCAGAGGGGAAATGCTGGCAAAATTTCTCCAGAATTTCGCCAGCTTGTAAAAGATGTAAACTCTTTCGCTATGAATGAAGCAAGCATTCAACTAATGACTATTCTGCTTCTACTCCTTTCTTATCAATAATATTCTACCAAATCGGTTCTATCGGGGCCAAAACTCCGTCTAATCCCGCCGGATCCTGGACTCTCAATTGGTATCAGAGCTACGGTATCGATTCAATCGATCTACCAGTTGATTGAATCACCTACGCCAATGAATTTTCCATTTTTAGGGGGTATAGACATAAAACATCAAATTAAAGGTCAATTCACGTATGGAATTTGAAATTGAAGACATCATTAGCTTCGGAATTGATTTCGCACATATCTGTGAAGTTTCATCATGAAATTCACAGAAATAAAGATTCTGGATCGAAAAATGTGATTGGGAATGGTCGTGAGACTGGATTAGTCGCTTTCGCGCGAAAGAGCTCTCCCATTCGCACAAAAAGGCCTCTCAGACGAGAGGATCCCCCATTCGTCCAAAAAATCCATTCGTTCCAAAATCAGTCCATTCGCACGAATGAGTCAAATGCCTAAAAAAGGCATTTTGTCAGCTAATAAAAGTACTTAAGAATCTATGGGCTGGATCAAGTCAGGCTAGGTTAGGTTTCCTTCTTCCACTTTTGTATTTTTCTGTGAATTTTCATGTATGGTTGGATATTTGGATATTGGATTATCAAATAAGTTAGAATTGTTACATAATTGTCTTGTAAAATATAGAAATTTAGTAGAGGTTGTAAGCATTTAATACTTCTCAGTGTTCACCTACTACATAATCATTCAATACATGTGTTTGCTTCGAATGATTGGTTTTAGTAATAATTAGAATTCTAAAGTTGCATTTATTTGTTGCTTTATAAATCAGACGGAACATATTTCATTTTTAATGGCTAAATCTGCAAACCATGGGGATATAATCATTGACATCTCCTGACTCCTATCCTCAGCTTTATCTAACTCACCAACACCACAAACAAATTTTAATTACAATGGAGTATTTAGAGATTTTTAAATTGTAATTTTACTTTTTTTCTTTGTTGTACGTAATAAAAATACTTTAATTATATATATTATATACACCTTATTGTAAATTTTTACACACATTAATATACCATTTTTCTATTATGCAACCACATATAATACATGGTACTTCTATCTATGGGCTTGAGATGGACTTATTGTCAATACACAAGACGCTTTTATTTTTGCACACATTAATGTACCATTTTTCTATTAATCATAAATAGTATTTAATATACATACTTTCTCGAGTTCAGGAAATAATCCCGGGTAATAATCTAGTATCATATAAAATTAAAAAAACAAAATTCACTACCGTTAGTTTATTAAAATAATGATACCGTTAGTTGACGACGGGCCAATGGGAAATCCCATTTTACCCGCTTTGGTCTACCCTCATGCGGGCCTAACTACAAATAAGCCCAAATACCAATGGGAAATCCCATTAAGGTTCCCTTCGTTTATAATGGGCGGGAAACCGTAATCAGAAGGGGCAGGCCTCATTTAATGTTTGACAAATAGAGGATCTTGGCTGGGTAATCGTACTTCTCTGGCCAGAGTATTAAATAAGGTTACCATCATACCGTTAGGGGTCAGACACGTGTCTGAGCCCCTCGAGAGCCCGCAGAATCCGTTGAATCACCTTGATAAAATATCTCACATGTGGAAAGAGGGCCAGGGATTATATAACAACTACAGAGGATGGTCACAAGGGGGATCAGAGGTATCACATTTAATATTCTCTCATTTACTCTTCTCTCATTAATTCCGACCAACATCCCTATACATTCACACACACGTATTTATTGGATTCACACCAAAGAGGAAACATTCCGGTGATCACACTCATCGAAAGAAGCTCCTCTCATTCTCCGGCAAGTTTACTTACTCTCACGCCGGAGCTTGGTCACGGATCCCCCTCCCGGGGCCCTCCGTGACGAGGCTAACGGTTTATTCTTTTTAGCTTCAAGGAACGGACTATCTTGACGTCAGCGAAGATCCATTTAACGTCAGCCGGGATTTGGGTATTCGACATTGGCGCCATCCGTGGGACATCAGCTTGACCGGTGTCTCCACACTAAACTCCGACGTTATAGATAACCCATTTCAGAAAAAGCAACATGGACAACACACCCGGTTCACAGGTCATTCAGACAGTGCAGAACGATCATGACAAAGTTACGGTGGAAGATATAACTCATGAGGAAGAGAATGAGAATCAAGTAGAAATTATGGAAAAAGAAGAGACCATCACCCCGGACTTCATGGCCATGCACAAAGAAAAACCGAAGAAGAGTCTCAAAGACCTAGAAAGACAAGAGAAACTCGACAGTATCAGGGCCAAACTATCGTTCGATACACCCTCTAATCAAGAAAAGGCAGACCCTCAAAACAAGGGCAGTGGAAGCGACCCAATGGAAACATTCATGACAGCCCTTAGATAGATGTCCTCGGAAGAAAGGGAGGATCTCATCACGGGAAAGAAAACAAAAGGAAAAGAAAAGGAAAAGGAGAGTCCAAACAACGATGGCCTGGATCAACCCTACCTCCCACGGGACTTGGCTGAAGTCTCAAAGTTCACCCGGAGGATAGCAGAGGCACCAATGCCCCCTAAGACAAAGCTACCCCCAAACTTTGACCGATATGATGGGATAAGAGATCCTGAGGATTATCTCTATGCTTTCAGGGGTGCGAGACAACTGGGGAGGTGGCCCATGCCGGTTTGGTGCCATATGTTCGTACAGACCTTGACGGAGGGGGCCCGGCTCTGGTTCGACAGCCTCCCTCCTGGAGGAATCGACAGCTACGAAGAACTAAGTGAAAAGTTCCTGAGAAACTTCGGTCAGCAAAGAAAGGTGGTCAAGAACCCAAATGAAATCCTACATATAAGGCAGAGGGACAACGAGCGGATAGACCAATACAAGGAAAGGTTTGTCAAGGAGAGCATGAATATCAAAGACGTCCTGGAGGTCATGAAGATCAGCAGTTTCATAAACGGATTGAAGCATGCACAGTTATGCGAGAAACTGGGGGAAGAGTTCCCACACTCATTTGACAACCTCATGGACAGGGTCAGAGCCTTTGTCAGAGGCAAAGACACAGTTAGCAAGGCTAAGGAGACAGATACCCTACCCAGAAGGGTCACCCCAGTCGCAAAACCTCTTGATAAAGGTACACCTTATTCCAGAAAACCTGCTTTCAATAGAATGCTGCATGATAGGGCAAGACCCTCATACTCCCCATATAGACCTCGGGGGAGAGGCCCATCCCCCTACTCTGATAGCTTCACCCCTCTTATCAAAACCCCAAGTGAAATATTGGCCACTGAGAGGGTGAAGAGCTCCTTCCCAAGGCCACCACCCATAAAACCCGGGCCAAAGGCACAACCAAGCGAATATTGTGACTTTCACAAAGGATTTGGCCATAAAACTGATGATTGCATGTACTTAAAGAGGGAAATAGAAGCCGCGGTGAAAACGGGAAAACTGGCCCATTTGGTTAAGGAAATTAAGGAAGGAGGGGGGGATCACATAGGGAAAGATGCAAGGGAGCCTGGGAGGGCAGATGTAGATATGATTAGAAGGAGGAATGAATTTGATACCACTAGAAGAGTAAAGGCCAGAATCCTGGGCTCCCCGGACTGCATGAAAGCTCCCATCTTAATGCCACACCTGGAGGAAAGTGAGGTGCAGCGGCTCCCACTAAACATCTCAGCCATAATAGCTAGCCACAAGGTGGCCAGGATACACGTGGATGGGGGATCTGGGGTAGAAGTAATATACGAGCACTGTTTCCTCAGATTCGACAGGGATGTAAGGGACAGGCTTGAGGAGGATTCCATCCCCCTAGTAGGATACAACAACAGCGTGTCACACCCCTTGGGAAAGATCAGGCTCCCATTCACAGTTGGGGTAGGAGATCGAGTTCGAACTATAAACCTAACTTTCACAGTTGTCCGAGCACCCTCAAAGTACAACGCAATCCTGGGAAGACCTGGGATTGGGGATTTGCAAGCACAAGCATCCACCCCACACGGAGCCTTAGTGTTCCAGACGCCAAAGGGCTTGGCTTGGGTAAAATCTGCATACGAAGTAGTCTCTTCCATGTCTGAGGGGGAAACATCCGAGAAGCCCCCGAAGGAGGGGGTTGAAGAATGGGTCCTTTGCGACAGGTTCCCGGAACAGACGGTTAAAGTAGGAAGCCACCTGAGTGACAAGTGCAAGAGTGCTCTCAAGGAATTGCTCCTTCTCAACATTGATGTGTTTTCATTTCAACATGGGGTATGACATGAATTCCAAGGAGCCTAACTGAACATCGGCTCAATACTTACACCTGGGCAAAGCCAACAAAACAGAAAAAGCGAAGCATGGGTCCCAATAAGAGGAGGGCCGCCTGTGAAGAAACCAGGAAGTTGCTCAGGGCCGGGATAGTAAGGGAAGTGAAGTACCCGTCCTGGGTTGCCAACCCGGTTATGGTCCAGAAGAAAGACGGAGGATGGAGGATGTGTATTGACTTTCAAGATTTGAACAAAGCATGTCCTAAGGACTGCTACCCTCTCCCAGAAATAGACATCCAAGTGGACTCCTTCCCCTGAAGTGCTTCTTGGACACTTACAAAGGGTACCATCAGATTCAAATGTCAGTGGAAGTTGAGGAAAATACTGCCTTCATCACAGACGAAGGGACATTTTGCTATACCAAAATGCCCTTCGGACTCAAGAATGCTGGTGCCACATATCAGAGGTTCATGAATGCCCTCTTCAGGGAACAGCGGGGAAGGAACCTGGAGGTATACGTCGATGACATCGTCATCAAAAGCCTAACCGAGATGGCCATGATAGATGATATAGCTGAAACCCTCCGCACCATGCAAGACGTGAATATGAAGCTAAACCCTGGGAAATGTTGTTTTGGGGTAGAAAAAGGAAAATTCTTGGGGGTGGTGGTCACTAAGAGCGGAATCAAACCTAACCCGGAGAAAACCCAAGTTGTGGCTGAAATGCGTTCTCCCAGGTCCCTGAAGGACATCCAGCAGCTGAACGGGAGGCTAATCGCACTAAACCGTTTTCTGTCAAAAGTGGCTGACAGGACTCTCCCCTTCATGAAGGTGCTGAAGGACTGTCTCCAAACAGACAGGTTTAAATGGACCTCCGAGGCAGAGGCTGCCTTCTAAGAAATGAAAGCTTATATCTGCAAACTCCCAACCTTGGCCACCCCAGTACCCGGAGAGCAACTCCTCTTATATCTCTATCCGCCTCGAAAACAACCATAAGTGCGGTCATGATGGTGGAACGGGAGAGAAAGCAGATACCGATATATTTCATCAGTAGAACACTTAAAGCCCCTGAAGAACGCTACATGCCTCTGGAGAAGTTAGCATTGGCCCTTGTTTTCGCATCCCGGAGACTCAGGAGATATTTCCAAGGATACAAGATCACCTTAATGACTGACCAACCCCTCCAAAAGATACTCAGGAGGCCGGAGCTGTCGGGACGGTTGGCTAAATGGGTCGTGGAACTGGGAGAACACTCTTTAGAGTTCAAACCCAGGACAGCCAGGAAAGGACAAATACTGGCCGATTTCTTAGCAGAAGTCCCTGAGGATGAAGAGAAAGAACTCCTAAAATGGGAGGCCCTGGAGAAAGAAGAGAAAGAAAGGGAAGACGAGGCTGTGTGGAAGCTGTTCACAGATGGAGCCTCCAGCGAAGAAGGGAGCGGAGTGGGCATTACTTTGACAAGCCCTGAGGGAGTTGAGCTAACTTACGCTATAAGACTGGATTTTGAGAACACCAACAATACTGCAGAATATGAAGCCCTTCTAGCAGGGATGAGATTGGCAGAAAAGATGAAAGCAAAGCATGTGGAAGCCAGTACTGACTCACAGCTGGTAGTCAAACAATACCAGGGAGAATACGAGGCCAAAGATAACACCATGGCTCAGTACGTGGCAAAGGTCAAATAGACGGCCAAGGCATTCAAAACTTTTAAGCTGGAATACGTCCCCCGTGGGAGAAACAGAAAATCTGACGCCCTCAGTATGCTAGCCTCAGTAGCATTTGACCACGTAGCCAGAGAAGTCAAACTGGAAGTCTTAACCTCTCCCTCCCTCAGCACAAAGGAGGTAGCCACGGTTGAGAATGTACAAGAAACTTGGATGACACCAATCGTAAAGTTACTCCAGGACGGGACACTACCCGAAGGAGACTGGGCAGCTAGGAAGATAAGGGTAAAGGCCTTGCAATATGAGATGGTTGATGGAGAACTATACCGGAGGTCATACCTGGGCCCGTCCTTAAAATGTGTTGACATGGAAGAAGCTGAGTATGTGATTAGGGAGATGCATGAGGGAATTTGTGGAATGCATTCGGGGCCAAGGACGATAGTAGCAAAGGCGATGAATGCGGGATTCTATTGGCCTCGAATGTACGAAACAGCATCCGAAGAGGTTAAAAAATGTGATAACTACCAGGTACATGCACCTATGACTCATCGACACAAACACCCGATGATACCAGTGTAAACATCCTGGCCCTTCCAGAAATGACCCATCGACATAATCGGGCCATTTCCGGAGGGTCCAGGAGGAGTCAAATATGTGGTTGTTGCTATTGATTATTTCACCAAATGGATCGAAGCAAAACCCTTGGCAAAAATAACCGGGGAACAGATGAGGCGATTCGTTCTAGATAATATCATCTGTAGGTATGGGGTCCCGAAAGAACTGGTAAGTGATAACGGTGTCCAATTTGCTGGGAGACCCTTCAAGCCATGGTGCGAGCAGATGCATATACAGCAGGTGTTTACCTCCATCACTCATGCCCAAAGCAATGGACTGGTAGAAAGAGCCAATCAAAGCGTTATCAAAGGGATAAAGGGAAGACTGGGGAGGAAACAAAAAGGATGGATGGAGGAGCTACCGTTTGTACTATGGGCATACAGGACCACCCCCAAAAATTGCAACGGGGAAACTCCTTTTAGCCTGACTTACGGGACTGAGGCAATCATCCCAGCTGAGATAGGATCCCCGACTGGCAAGATGAAGCTCAGGGAGGCGGAGAACGAACAAGACCTCCGGATGAACCTGAACTTGCTGGAAGAAAGGAGAGAAGTGGCGGCGGTCAGGGAGGCTAAGTATAAGAAACAACTGGAAAGCTATTACAATGCCAAGATGAAGAAGCTTAACCTCGCCCCGGGAGATTTAGTCCTGAGAGCAAAAGAAGCCAGCCTGCAGGAGAGCACTGGAAAGTTAGGACCCAATTGGGAAGGGCCCTATCGGGTCGTATGGGAAAACGGCAAGGGAAGCTGCAAGTTGGAAACTCTCCAAGGCAATGAGGTCCCCAGAACGTGGAACCTCATGCAACTTAGGAAGTACTACATATGAGGGGTTTATCCCCAGGAAAAACGGCCAAGAGCCACTTTTGTAATATTTAAACTACTAGTCTGGGGCTCCCCCAAGAACAGATCTTTTGTAACAACTTATGCTGGGAAGTTTAACTCCCCAAGAAGTAAATGACAAACGGACAACTAACCTGTCCTCTTTTGGTAAAATAACAGGTGTTATAACTAGGCAGACGTGCCCAGGAATACTATAAACCTAACCAATAAGCGAACACACGTGTATAAGGTATATCAAACATACCAAAAGCCCGACTATGGGGCAAGATAGGGTCTAGCTAACCCAGAGAAAGCGGACAAAACAAGTCAAAAACATAATATCACATTATCAACTTGTCCAGCGATTGGCCTCGAACAGACAATCGCGGTTTGACAAACAAGCCAAAAATGTAACACACTTCTATAAACAAGCCGCAAAAAGAAGTTTTTTCTTTATTTATGAAAGATAAAGGTACAAAGAAACAGCAAATACAACAAACGAAAACCAAAATACAGCCTCTTGCAAAACAACTCAAAGGTCTTCAGGGAAGCACCAACCTGATCCTCGGTAAAGACCCCTGCAAAACAAAAACAAGAAACAAACAAAGACAAGAAGGCGATACACAGTCATAAGCTACATGATTAGACACCTAGGAGGCCCCCAACACGAAGGACCTCCTTCCAAACAACCACAAAAGTTTAAAGTATCCTAGGACATGTAAGTTATCCAGATTACAACCATATCGAAAGATGTTAATGTCTAAAAATCACTAGGGATCACCCCCAGATAAAGACGGTGGAGACGAAGGACCAGCGGAGGAAAACAGGGCTTTCAACTCATCAACTGATATCATGGGATGCTCCAGGATCTTCTGAAGAATGGCAGGGGTTTTACTCCCAAACTCCTCATCCAGCTTAGATAGTCTCTTCTTCGCTTTGGAGTTGTAGAGCGGAGTTTCTTTCTGCCCAGGCCCTGAGCAGAATAGGCATACCCATCCTTCAATCCGGCTTGGTAGCCAACATCCCGGTACGCCCTGTACACCTCCTCCAAGCTACCCTTAAAATCCTCCGACTGAGCAACGGTGGTAAGGAAGGCTCCAAAACCCTCAGTGATTAACCAATGTTTCTCCTTTGCTAACCGCTGGTTATCGTCAGAAGTTATCCCATAATCCGCATACATGGTGTTCAATTGCTCCTGAGAAACGGAGCCAACTTCCTTCAGATGCTTCAACTCAGCGGCCAATTCTTCCTTCTCCCCCACCAACGCCGCCATCTCCTGCTCCCAGGCTCGCTCTTTCCTCTCCAACATGGCTCCAGCCCCCTGGACAAGAAACACCACAGGAAATCCAAAAACAAGTTGGCATAATAAAAAAAAGAGGAGGGGGAGAGAGGCTATGTACCTTCTCCTCCTGCAGCTTTCTCTCAGCCTCGACCACTTGGCACCTAAGTCCGACAGCAACAGACTAGGAGGTTTTAAGCTCACCCTTAAGACCTAAGCTCACCCTTAAGACCCTCGTTTGCCCTCCTCAAATCATCGATCCGCTGCAACATGCCAGCACCCCTGAAAAAACTTTCACAAAGAGACATACTATATTGATCCTCGAAAAGATCATCCCTCAAAGCAGAATTTACGAATTTATGGGAGGAAGGAACAACATGACTCAGGAAGTCCCTAGCAGCCTCAGGAGTCCCTATCACCGAGGATTGAGTTACTTTCCATTTAGGGACATAGGTGAAGGGAATGGCATCAGCAAACAAAGGAGCCAAAGGGGACCGATGGGCAAGACCCTCAGGTTCAGTGAGTTTGCTGGTCCCCGTAGCATGAAGAGGTGAGAGTTCAAAGGCTGAGGTAAAATGAGTCAGGCCTACTTCCGGGGTTTTGTCCCGAACACGGGAAGAGGAGGGACCAGTAGGGATCTCTAAGGGATCACGAGAACTCCCCTGCACCAAAAGAAACATCAGAAATAAAACAGAAATGAGGCAGAGTAGACAAGAAGAAAAAAGGACTCACCAACAAAGGTGCACTCACAAGACTTGAAGACCTCAGATGTTTGGACAAAGAACCGTTGACCCCAACGGGGGGAAGTTCGGAAGCAGCCTTTGAAGGAGGGGGGAGCTTCTGCCCACTGGCACTCCGGAGCCTTTGCCGGATATCACGGGGAACGGGGGCTGGATGAGGACTTGCAGCTTTCCTCTTGCGAACTAAACAAATTTCCAGATCTTCATCATCACTCCTAACAGGGGCAGGATCAGGGGAACTCTCCTCCTCATCAGAGGAAGTGTCCTCACCCCCCTCAACAGCAACAGAGCCCCCCACCTGGGCAGATCCCCCGGTAACTTGCACTACCCCACTCCGGTTTAGCCCCGGAACAACTTCACCATCAACTACAAACTTCACATCCTTAGAGTCTCCCTGGAGCAACCTCCACAAAGTCAACTCTGCGAAAGGAAGGCCCTAAAAGTGACTACACAAATACCAAGAAACAAAAATAAACAAATGCAGGTCCGAGGAAAAAAGATACCTTTTTTACCAAAGAAAGCTTTGGGTCGACCAGAATAGGTGGGACTCAACCCTCCCATGGCCAAGATACCCTTAGAAAAGGTGAAAGCCCTGGTAGGATTCTCACACATGCGTTTCCATTGAACAGTCTCATTAGCCAATAGGGTAGGAACAGTATCTTCAATGGGGGCATCAACATCCCTAGGCAAAGGGGATTCTGACATCATGGCAGCAGAGACGAAAATAAACCTACTTTTCCAATCCTTCGGGTAAGTAGAAGTTGGCATAAAGGTGTAACAGGGGTTTGACACGTTGTTCTGTCTCTTGGCAAAGGTAAACCAATCTCCGTCGGAGATCAGTTTGTAAAACATACAGAATAAGGGAATGGAAGGTTCACCGGAAATGGCCGCACAAGACAATTCAAAGTGCACCACTCACATCAATCCTAAGGGATGCAGCTGAGAAAAGTGAACCCCAAAATGACGAAGCAGAGCAACCTTGAAAGAGGAAAGGGGATATCGAACTCCGCAAGAGGAAAAAGCCAAGGTATAAAGAGGGATCCTATCCGGCGTGAATACTGCCGATTCGTCAGGACCCGACAAGGTGGGGGAAAACTGTTCAGGGATGTTATACGTCTTAACAAAAGACTGTAAGTCCTTTGCCGTCAAGACCGACTTGATTACAGAATGGCCGGAACGACCCATAATCGGAGAAGAAATAATGATCAGAGGAATTGTGACGGAAAAAGGAAAGGAACCAGAAGATTTAGATAGGAAATTTGAAAAGGTATGGGGTATTTAAGGGGGATAACTGACACACAGGAAACCGTCTCGTCATCAATCCCTTCAAAATTCAAAAATGCACGTGTCTCTAGGGGATTAACTCCCGCTATAGGCGTCCGGCGACATGATGGCTGATGGGAGTAGTTAATTATAACCGATCAGGAGTGGGCCCACACTCGAAGCCCAAAGAAAAGAAAAACCCTTTTTTGAACAGCTATGATTCAGCCCTGGATCATGAGCCTCGGGTCTCAGAACCAGGGACTAAAGATGACTTGACGACGGGCCAATGGGAAATCCCATTTTACCCGCTTTGGGCTACCCTCATGCGGGCCCAACTACAAACAAGCCCAAATACCAAGCTGCCTTGCCCATTAAGGTTCCCTTCGTTTATAATGGGCGGGAAACCGTAATCAGAAGGGGCAGGCCTCATTTAATGTTTGACAAACAGAGGATCTTGGCTGGGTAATCGTACTTCTCTGGCCAGAGTATTAAATAAGGTTACCATCATACCGTTAGGGGTCAGACACGTGTCTGAGCCCCTCGAGAGCCCGCAGAATCCGTTGGATCACCTTGATAAAATATCTCACATGTGGAAAGAGGGCCAGGGATTATATAAGAACTACAGAGGATGGTCACAAGGGGGATCGGAGGTATCACATTTAATATTCTCTCATGTACTCTTCTCTCATTAATTCCGACCAACATTCCTATACATTCAATACACACACACGTATTTATTGGATTCACACCAAAGAGGAAACATTCCGATGATCACACTCATCGGAAGAAGCTCCTCTCATTCTCCGGCAAGTTTACTTACTCTCACGCCGGAGCTTGGTCACAGATCCCCCTCCCGGGGCCCTCCGTGACGAGGCTAACGGTTTATTCTTTTGTAGCTTCAAGGAACGGACTGTCTTAACGTCAGCGAAGATCCATTTAACGTCAGACGGGATTTGGGTATTCGACAGAGTCAATACAAGAAGTTAGGGCAATTGGGGCGACCTCTTTAGCGGCGACATTAGAAAAGTCGCCGCTAAAGGTCAAAATCCGCGTCACATCTTTATAAAAGATAACCGATCCCTAGCCGTTAATGAATAAAGGATCTGACGGTCCATGTTATATTAAGAGTATAGGGTATAATACCCTTGGCGGGCAACTGCCCATCCTCATTCCCTCCAAATTACACAACCAGCCTCGCCCAAACCCTAGCATGACATCGCTGCTCTGCCCCGCGCCCCACCTCCTCTGTCCGGCGTCCTCAGCCCCACGCACAAGGTAATCTTGACAAATTTGTCTCTAATTAGGTTTATCTTTACAAAATTCTTGAGTTAGAATGTCAATTAAGAAAGGGCAGGTTATTGTGCTGTTGTTGTCAAGTTTCTTGTGTTAGAAAATGTCGAATTTCTTGTGTTGTTGTCAAGTTTCATCTCACAAAAAAAAAAAAAAAACAAAAAACAAAATTTTGCGGCAGTGAATTTTGCTCTGATTCTTTAGGGTTTGCAACTTTGGTGCAAAGATCGATAAATAGATAGATGCAAATAGAGAAATTAAAGTCGATAAAATCGGTTGCAACAGATACAAGAGGGAAGCATAGAGTTTTGGCTGAATTGAAGAGGCTTGAACAAGAAACTCATCATTTAGAGGTTTAAATTTTTAGTTTTATCTATATGGGTTATTTGTGGGTTTGTTTAAAATTGGGAATTTTTCTATTGTTATTTGTTTTCTTGAAATTAAGATTATAGTTGGTTTGTTATTAGGTTGTTTCATGAATTTAATTTGTTTAGAGTTGACTCTGAATTAGATGGCTGATTTTTTATATTGATAGTGAGCCTAATGTTTATGTAATGATAGATATGACTGGTTAGAATGTTGGATTAATGAGTGCATTCTTTTTTTTAATAATAAGAGGATCAAGTTATAACCGCTTTAGAAACCACAAATCAGTTTGCTGGTTTTGACTAAATGGGTTATGAATTGTTCATGGAAAAGTTTAAATTTTAGATGCCAACAAGGTTTATTTTGGTCACTTTGGGATGCTATAGTACAAAGTTCAGGAGAATGGATCCGGTAATGTTTGATCTTGTATGCGTGTTTTATCACTATGCTTATGCGGGTAATCGTTTTTCGGGTAACTCTTATCCTAAGCAGTCAATAGCGGGTGGGATAGCGGTTATCAGGCCTTCCAAAATAGCAGTGTCAAATAGCAAAACCGTTATTATCAGCACTATTTGACCAATATAGAGCATTCCACATTAGAAAATAATATTGCCAATTTGCCATGTTGTCAGTCTCCAAATAAAATTCACCTCAGAAACTACCATAATGTTAAATAACTTTTGCAGGTTAAAGGAGTTTGCATAAGTTATAGTTTTAAGGTGTTGTGTGTGTTCAATTATATATGATATGTGTAAATAATATTATAATGTGAAATATGTATTGAAGCTCTCGATCTTGTGATGTCATATGCAGGAGGGGTTGGACCAGCTTGAGAAAATGGAAGCAGCCTCAGCTGTAAGCAAACAGTAAGTATCAATAATATTTTGTTTATGTGTGATTAACGATTTTTTTAACATAGTGTGTTTTTTTGGTAGAATCCTGAGTAACGTTGAAACAAGACCAGATCCACTACTTCCCACGTAAGAGGTGTGTCCTACAATAAACTTCGTAACTTAGCTTAATGATATCTTAATATTTCCTTTCGTCACTAATTACTAGTTATTTTCATTCAGATTGAGGCTCATGCCGGATATGTTAGTGATCTCGCCTTTAGGATATAACATTCAGGCATGTGATAGTGTATGCTCTTCTTCAACATCGAACTTGTGAACTTAGTTTTTTTCTTTGAGAACTTAAATGGAAAATTCCTTTTATATTTTTTTAATTTGAAGTGTTTGTCTTGATAGTATGTATCTTTTCAATGACTATCAATGAAAATATCAAGGCATGATGGTTACATATTGATCCAGTTTGAGAAATTGATTATGAAACCCCTGGTTACATCCGGACGAAAATGGTATACAATACCAATGGGTCAAGGTATCGCTTATATTTAGTTATATAACATTTTAAGTTATATTTATAAATTTCTTTGGTTTCTTATCCGGTGACACTTTTTTATTTGCTTGCTATAGGCAAATGCACACCAATAAGGCAGGTCTTGGGTAAGAGCAAGTTGATATTAGGGCTGTTAGAAGGAATTCCAACACAATGTTGAAGGGGGAACTTGCAGTGGTAAGTATTGAGTATTGATCATAGTTTATTTAGTGGTTGAAATTTTGATTGTCATGCTGGTTGTTATTGATTTTTAAAACATATATTGGTGTTACTTATTTAAGTTTAAAATGAAGCCTGAATTGCACTGTGGCGAGGATGACTGCCCAGTTTCTGTTTCAGATAGCTTTTCAAAGGATGCCCAACTTAATTTTGAGATTGAGCTGATCGATTTTTCTGTTTGGTAGTTACTGTTTAGTTTTGTTCTATGCTTACTGTTCTGTGCTTGATTCATATTGATTTCTTTAATTCCTGTCCGGTTCTGTGCTTACTGTTCCGTGCTTACTGTTTGTGTAGTTTGCTTTTTAATTTAACCGCTAATGTTGTCGAATTCTTTTTTGAAGTATTTGAAATATATGTTAATTTTTGAATTTCAATGTTAGTCGTTGCCTGTGTATTGGTTAGACAATGCAAGACGAGTGTGTTGGTTTGGTTGATGGGGTCAAGATAGTGTCAGTTTTAACTTGTACTACGTTCTTCTGACCTACAAACAGTTTCTGTGCAACTAATAATTGGCTAGTTTTCTATGTTCTTAGTTTTATTTATGCCCAAACCAGAGATATTTGAAAGTGAAAGTGGCTGATATCTTGTCTCATCTCACTATAGGAAATACCCGTAATAGCGGCCACCAAGTTTGGAAACGAAGATGCTGATGAAGTGGATGATGCCACGGATATGATGTAGAATTATGACATTTTATATGTTAAGTAGTTTTATGACGTGGTGTGAATAAAAATGAACCCGGATGGTGACGTTTCTGACGTTTATGCTTATGTAGATTGTGTTTATTTAGTTTTTGTGTGTCGTGAACCCGAAATTGGCAGGTTTAAATGTGAAAAAAATTGGAAAATAAAAAAAATGAAAAAATAACACTAGTGTATGAAACATGCATAAGAAATACGTTGGTCATGTTGTGAAAAAGGAAACCTTCGATGTGTTGACTATATATACCCCCACTCCACAACAACATTGGAACAAAATATACTAACAGGAAATTCAAGAACATATTGCACCCCAACTCCAAAGACAAATGAACGAACAATGGTAAATAATGAAACAAGACAATAGTGATGATTAATTAGATACTTTATTTAATTTGTATTATCGAAGATACTTTCGTTTAATATGTATTACCGATAATACTTTTGTTTTAAGTTTGGCTTACTTTGTTTCAACGTGACAAATTTTTGTTAAATTTGTTGGGATTTGTGGTTTAGAAACAACTTGGAAGTCCATATCGTCGCTATAGGTGTCCCTAATAATATCGGCTACAACCCTATAGCGACAACTGATAGCTATAAGTACAAAACAATTAAATAAATGCTTTTATTTATTGATTGAATGTTTTTTACGACAACCTTATAGTCACGATATGTCGTCATGAATTAAATGTTTTAATTTTTTTAGCAAGTATATAAACAAGTAAATAAATGTTTTATTAGTTTAGTAAATATTTTTTACAACACACTTGAATCGTATAGGATCATCTATGGCGACAATGCACATAGCGGCGACGCTGAGACCCTTTGGCCACAAACTTTATAGCGACGACATGTTGTGGGATAGGTGAAAAGGACATGTAGCAATGACATGTTGTCGCTAAAACCTGAAAATATTGTGGATGTAGGTGTATATCCTAGTAGTGTCTTACAATTTACGTAAACTTGTTACATAAACATTCATTAACTATACTTTTGTTTTGGCTATGCACGGGTGATGGGGTTGTTGTGCCTGACCATTTGTCAAAATGATACCTATATATTTTCCACCAAAGTGGACTTTAGACTTCTGCAACTTCTAGGAAATTCCCACCAAAGTGGACTTTAGACTTCTGCAACCTCTAGGAAAACTGCCAACACATGACCCTTCACCTTACGCAAAACATTACCACAAATCTACATATTCTATTTATGGTATGCTCACCTTTCCATCCTTATCTTTTTAGTTTGAAAAACACTCTTATAATTTATTTCGTGACCAATATTCCAACTATTAATCACCTTTCCACACGCGTTAACATGGCATAATGATGTATCTAGAAGAAAAGATGAGGGATAGCGAGGGCAAAAAAAATTTTGTTCAAAACTAGCCAAGGAGTAAAACGAAGAAGAAAAAAATTACACTAAAAACGTACATTTATAAGTTGATATGAATGACAGCAATCATATAAAGTTGGTAGATAAATTAAATATATAACCATATGAATCTATCTATATAAATTTACTTACTGTTGGGATTGGATTAAGCTTAAATAACTATTAATTGGATAGAACATAGTAGGAGTGCAACGGAGATGTTAAGTCAATAGAAAACAATGGGATAACACGAGAAAAGATTGATCATAAATCATCACACAATGATACACTCAATCTATGATTTCTCTCTCAAACACCAAGAACACAAACCGTTTACACACGCTCAAGATTGTTGTATGTAACGAGAGAGAATGACGTCGACGTTTAATGACAAAATTCATTCGGTTGGAACCACACTGACCTCATTATGAAATTTGTCAAAGCGTCGGCTTTCTTCTTCAAGCTCTAGATAATATTAAAAAGTGGACCAACAAAAAAACTTATAAATACCCACCCCCTTCCATGAACAAAGTGATATACCAAAACATATATCACAACTGGTTTCTTAGAAAATACTATGTCATTTTCTCTCTTTCTTCTACTAACACCCTTGTTTCTAGTATTCATCATTAGGAAATATTTGAAATCCGGAAAGAAGCTCCCACCAGGCCCACGACCATGGCCGATCATCGGAAATCTAAACCAACTAGGAAAGAACCCTCACGTCTCAACTGCCATCTTGGCTCAAGAACATGGCGGACTTATCTCTCTCCATTTAGGTACTCAGGTTCTCATTGTTGCATCTTCTCCTGAGTCAGCCATGGGAATTCTTAGGACACAAGACCGCTTTCTTTCTTCTCGTTTTGTTCCTAGTGCATTTCACTGTAATTATTTACCTTTCGCACTTATTTGGTCACTAGACTGTAATGAAAACTGGAAATCCTTAAGAACCCTTTGTCGAACTGAGATGTTCTCAGTTAAGGCCTTAGAGTACCAATCTAGTTTGAGAGAGGAAAAGTTGGCTCAAATGATAGATTTCTTGCGTAGAAAGAATGGACAAGTTGTTAACATAGAGGAAGTTGTTTTTACAACAATGTTTAACACTTTAAGCAACATTATCTTTGGAAAAGATTTTCTTGATTTAGAAGATCAACGCGGAACTGCAAGTGGTTTGAAAGAGAAACTGATCAAGATATTGGAGAATGGACTTGCACCAAATATAAGTGATTTTTTCCCAGTATTGCAGAGGTTGGATCTTCAAGGGCTAAGAAAGCAAACCTTGAGACATATGGATGAAGTATTTGATTCTTGGGTGGGTATAATTAATGAAAGGAGATTGGCTGCAGCCGCGAGTAAGGAACAATGTTTCTTGGATGGCTTGATTGAGAATGGCTTCTCAAATGAGCAGATAAATATATTGGCTATGGTAATTCTTTCTTATTTGTTTATTCATCTAGAAATAATTCATTGTTTTGCTAATATGTGAATTTAATTGTTTAAGCCTTTAACTTATAGGAGTTATTCACAGCGGGTACAGATACAACAACCTCGACAATTGAATGGGCTATGGCTGAGTTGATAAAGAACAAAAATGTTATGTTTGAACTTCAAGAAGAGCTAAAACACAAAATCAACTCTAACACCATTGTCGAATCTGAAATTTCAAAATTGCCTTATCTAAACGCGTGCATTAAAGAAACCTTAAGATTACATCCTCCTGTCCCTCTTTTGCTTCCACACCGTGCGATCCAAACATGTGAGGTCTTGAACTATACAGTCCCTCGTGGGGCCCAAATATTGGTGAACATTTGGGCAATTGGTCGAGACCCAAAAATTTGGGAAGATCCTCTTTCGTTCAAACCAGAAAGATTTCTTGGCTCAAGTTTGGACTTTAGAGGGAAAGACTTTGAGTTCATACCATTCGGTGCAGGGAGGAGGATGTGTCCGGGTTTACCCTCCGGTATCACCAGTGTTCAATCTATACTTGCATCTTTGATACTTCGATTCGATTGGATTCTTCCAAGTGATCAGGATCCAGTGAAGCTAGATATGAATGAAAAATTTGGGGTGACTTTGCAAAAGAATAAACCTCTACAACTCATTTTCAAACATTTAAACTAATCATATGTAGTAGTTACTAAGTTTTAGTATTTTTTCCATGTGTTTAAATGTTCATATATGATCCGACCAATGCTGCATAATAAATTGCACATGTACTAGTTATATAATAATATTTTGAATAATGTGAAGGTTTCTTCACTTTGACTGCATGTTTCCATATAAAAGAGGAACCTCTTACAAGTTACAACTAATTATCAACTTTTGGTTGTGATTCATGTAGGTGTTTTATTGGGGTAATTTGTAAGATTTAGCTTAGACCGTCATCTAGCATGGTTTTACTGTTTAGGTGATTTTTATTTCAGCACATACAACCTTTGGTCCCTTCATCATTAAGTTTTGATGATGCAAATCCACTACAACCCTTGACCGCCTTCTTCATTGTGTCATTGATGTGGAATTTCTTAATCAAGAAAACTTCCCAACTAGAACATTTTGACCAGAAGGTCACAACATGAACTGTTTTTACATTGTAACTTATTTACTATGCCAATCCGATATTGGTTTTTATGTTAAACTTCCATTGTGTTTGGTTTTTAACTTTTAGTCTAAAACTATGTGTGATGCAATTTTAGGGTTCCCGAGTTTTGAAGCCATACACTTAGTATTGTATGCAATTCAAATCTGAGCGAACCCCAAGAAATTTTGACACCGATTGCGATAAAATAAAATTTTAACACCGACACTCATAAAATTTTGAAATCAACCCTAAAAAAAGATTAAGATTTTAAAATTTAAACATATAATTGTATACTTGTATAAACGTATTATAAAGTAAGGGTTAGGATATAATAGGAAGATGTGTTAATGTAGAAAGGTTAAAAAGTAATCTTGACCATCTATTAATTAATTAAGGGCTTAGATTAAGTGGATTGAATTGATCAAAAATTGGTGACGTGTCGGTTTCCATGGGGGTATTCTAGTCTATCAAAAACAATAGTTTCTCGTTCTTCCATTTCTCCCATTTCTTTTTAAAACGTTGACAACTTTTTTATACAACTTTAATTTTTTAAATTGCACCATAAAAACGAGCATGTTTATCTTTAAACGAGTATATTATTGCTAAGTTTTGAAAGAAAACGAACACCCAACTACGTAAAACACAATTGAAATCACAACACACTATACACAATTATCATCAAATTAAAAACATATATGTGTAGACTAAAACACAAATGACCATCAAATTAAACAAAATCATGGTTACAAAATAGTTTTATTGCATTTATAAAAGAAGACAATTGTGGAATAAAACCCAATTTCGTTAAAAAACACAATTCAAATAAACACAATTCACCTAGACACTAAGCTATCGTAATTCAAATAAACACAACTCTCCAAGACACTAAGCTACCGTAAAACACAATTCACCCAAAAAAAAACTAACCTACTATAAAACACAATTCAGATATATAAAAACATAATTTCATTCAAAAACGCAATTCAAAAAACACAATTCACCTAGAAACTAAACTATTCTAAAACGTAATGCAGAAAAAGCCAAAGCTTTTACACTCACGTGGCTTCCATAATTGGCCAAGTTTAAAACGCAATTCAAAAAACACACAATTCTAAAATAAAAACATTATTCATCAAAAAACTAAGTTAGTGTAAAACGCAATACCCAACCTACTGTAAAAGTTAATTCAAAATATGTAGATGCACTATGTCTGTAGCTTCCGTCTGTACTTAGTCTATATTTTGTCCTGTATGTGTCAATGTATAGTTTTGTGTGTATGTTGTATTATAACTAGGAGAAACGGAATGGAATCGTATGTTGTAAAGCTCATCTGGTCGGATGGCTTGGGTCATCCGGACGGATGACCATCCGACCGGATGACATAAGTTCTCCCAGCTAGCTCGCCTATAAATAGAGACTAGGGGTTCATTTGTTAGGAGCTGCTTGGTTTGTCTCTGAGGCGAAGCTCTGTCCAACTCTCATCGGAACCTTGTATTTTCACAATCTTTGAATGAGAATTGAAGCTTTAAACGTAGATCTCGTTGTTGATTCTTCTTTGACACTGTATATGGATTCCGCACTTCTACAGTGATCGATCCGACCTGAGTTGTTCAATCTAGAACCGAACCAACCGGTCCTCACAAGCGGTATCAGAGCTTAGAGGTCGGATTCGGAGAGGATCAAAGCGTTTTCACATAGATTTTGACTGATTACAGTTGATTTCACCAGAGATTTTACCTGATTCTTCATCTATTTCTCTATTTCTATATGTGTTCTACATTTCTTTACCTTAAACTGCGAAAAATCTAAAATTGACAAAGAATTCACAGTTAAAATGGACTAAATTTGACATATTTTGTTCGCGATCTGTTATATTACAATCCTACAAATTTTCACGGCAAAATTCGAACTAAAACACATCGAAATCGATCAAAAACCATGAAGTTTGTGAAAAACATTGCTGACGTAACTCGTCCGATCGGATAGTCATCCGATCGGATTGCCTTGTTATTGATTCATACTAAATTGCTGACGTCACTACTCATCCGATCGGATTGTCATCCGACCGGATTAGTATTTTGTTTGTTTGAAAAAGCTCAAGTTCAATCAACGAACGACCATCCGATCGGACGGCCACCCTTCTAACCCCCTAACAAGTAGCTAACGTGCTTATATAGACGGTAAAGACATGAATATGTGAATGAACAACATATGAAGAATAGTTGAATATATTCGCCTTCAATATAAAAAACTAATTATTAAAGTCACTAATACATACCCAATTAAAAAGTTGCCAAAGATTGAAAATCATAAAAGAAATACATAAAAGATATGTCTTCACCAAGTGATGTAAGAATTTAGCCAAGCATGGCCTTTGTTTGACAAAGATTCTTACTTTCAATCTTGGATCCCGAGACTACACACACACTCTAAAAGATGGAAAATGGATGATGGTGGTGGTGATGGTGTTATAGTGGTGGCAAGTGAGAGAGAAGTGGTTTGCCAAGGGATAGTTTGAAGTGGAACCAAGCACTTCTATTTATAGCTGAAATCAGAAGCTCCACCACGGCCCCGTGGTCATTTTTCTCTCTCTTCCTCATTAACTGCTTGTCAGTTCTTGTACCAACACGACCCCGTGTGTCATCGACACGGCCCGTGGCCAAAGTACTTGATGTACTATCGCAGATTCTGAAAATCTTTGAGTTGACCACGCTTAGCACGGCCCCGTGTTGGGTGCCAGTTTTGTCTTTTGCAGTTGTCTTTTCCTCTGCATATCATCCATCTTCAGACACGGCCCGTGTCTGATGGACACGACCTGTAACACCTCGCAAAATATGTCCAATGAAGTAACTACACGTGTCATGAACTTTAAACATGTAACGAATTGATTACGAGGGACTAAAGTTGACAAACGAAGAAAGTATGTGTGTAAAAGGATCTAAAGTGTCAACATGTGAAAAATTTGCCTTTCAACGACCCTACACGATGTTTATGCCCTTAAACGAATAAATTGTGAAATGTATGAAGCCGTTTGTGGAAGAAAGTGAAAGTTTACAAGACGCGAGGGTTAATTGTGTCAACATGTTAAAGTAATACCTCTGAGTGACCTTTTAACGAACCCGGAGCTTTCTAAAGATTAATTATACTCCCAAGAATAAGTGACGAAAATTTCACAAGGTTTCGATATCGTTTGAGATAAATACGTTAACTTCCGTAAATAAAGGGTTAAAAGCGTCAACAAGGCAAAACTTGTGTTTTCGGTTATCGTTTAACGAAACCGGACCTAACGATGTTTGGTTATATCTTATGGATCATAAAAATATAAGTTATATGAGGTAAATGTGCTTAAAATGGAAATTATTGCGTTTTAAAAGGTTCAGGGGGTGAAAATGGTCAACATTGAAACTTGTTAAGCTGGTTATCTACCTGGTGGCGTCGCGCCACACCCCTGCCTTGTTTGCCGTCACGCGACGCGATGGCATAACCTGAACAGAAACATGCACAGGTGCAGGTCACTGCACCTCTCTTCACCCTTGCATGGTTTAATTCGATACAATGGACTGTTTGATGGTTTTAAAAACCATTTTGGACACATGTGATCATCAGAGGAGAGCCCTAACACCTGTAATGATCTGGTGGCAACCTCTAGTAGTATAAATAGGTGAAGATTTGGCAGCCATTCTCACTTGCAAGATCAATTTTCATAACTTTCAAACATACTCTCAACTTTGGAGGTTTCAATCTCATTCTCTGGAGTATCCTCCTACCTTGGAAGGAAGCTCTCTTAGTCTAAATTTTCGTGCTAAGGACTCTTGTAAGAATTCTTAGCTCCTGTAATGCTGAAGTTGTGGAACATGTTTTAACACTTAAATAACTTGGTAAATAATATAAGAAAATCTTTAGGCATGTTCAACCCGACAATTCTGAGTTTAGGCTCGGTTCGCAACCGAAAGTCGCAAAAGTAGACTTTTGCTTTGACTTTGAGTTCTGACTTGAATTAGCTTAGTTTTAGTCATGCCTTAGGGTTCCTTTGTGACCATATTACATGTTAGTATAACCCTCTGAGATTATACTATATGGTTCCTTTGAAATCTAAATCATTTGCATGTTTCCGTTAAATGCTTAAAAGTTGACCATTATGACCTTTTGATATTAAAACGAGATTTTTGAAAATGTGAGATGACAAAAACCTTTATTTCTGATATATTAGTATGTCCTAAAAATTTGACATCCGAATCTTGTCTAAAATAAGAGTTATGTACAATATCGTAAAACAAAAAGCTTTTTGTTAATTAAATGGCATTTTCCGCATAAATCATGTTTAAACCCAAATTTGGACACCAAACTTGCCACCTACTGTTAAGATATAATATTTAGGGATTTTTGGAAATTTTTGTTAAATTTTAGACTGATCATAACATAGAGTTCTTGCATGGACTCGGTAATTGACGATAATGCCCTTTTCGACAATAAAATGAGTTTTACACATCATTTACATGTCAAACCTTTTTCTACTGATTTTATATGTTAAATAAAATATTTTAAACAGTTGAGGCTGATCAAAATCTCAGATTTCCTTAAATAACCCGAATATCGTCATTTACCGACTTTTATGCGATAAATTTTAGCACCTAAGACTTGTTACCTACTGATGTTATAAATAAATTTTTATACTTTAACAGCAAGTATAAGTCTTGAACTCAGATTTCCAAATTTGACACTTAAAGCATATGTGAAATGACCAAAATGCCCCTTCGGTGCATAGTTTGGCCATAAATGATAAAATTCACATATGTATGATATCTTACTGATATAACTTATTAAAATAAATATTTTACTGATTTTTTTAGACCAGAACCTCAGATTACCATTTAAACTCTTTTATGAACTTTAAAATGACCAAAATACCCTTACGGGGCTTAAATTGGTTTTAAATTCGTTTTGGGCATAATGGAAGGTATCCTACTGATATCATAACATATTTAAAGCATATTAACTTGTGGAACCTGTACATGATTCATTTGGTTACCCGTTATGCATATTCGCGTTCGGTACGGTTTATGTAACTAGTTTGCATAAATTAACCAAAACGGGTCAAACCTTATCATTTTCACTTCAAAATCCAGAATGTGTTTAGTTCACCCATTTTATACAAGTCTTTATACTTGTTGGGTCTAAATCACATTCTAATCCGGTATTCGCTTAATCTTGCGTTTTGAACCGTAAACCTTTCTTTAAAACTAACCGGTCTAAGTTTAAACTTAAATAAGACCCGTTAGGAATCTAATAGGTTAATAAAACCTTCGTTCCAGATTAGGAGCCCAGTAAAAGCTATTTGTACTTGCTGATTTGATATACGGCTGTGAATAAAATTATATTTTAGCTCTGGTAAATACTTTTAACTTATTTTCCGTTATACGGGCTTGGGATACGGTATTAATAATACCGCTTGGTCGGGTATTGAATCTTTAATCGATTAGTGGTTAAATCATTGAGATAACCCGTTTTAATATGTTTTGTTTGATGCAATGCCTTTGGAGGGTTAATGACTGTGTCCTGGATATCCTCGGCTCATTCATTTGAATGGCCACGACTTAAGCACGGGGTGTAGGCATACACCTGACAGTTGTGTATATAAAAGATATAACCACTCGTTGAGAATAACTCGCCGTGGGATTATATTAGTGGTGTGTCTATTAATATTGTCTCGATTCTTCTAAACGGGTCCTGAATGGACGACAAACATATAAATCTGTATACAAGATTATTTTAAATAATTGTCCCAAGTTATAAAAGAATATTTGTGCCTTGTGCATTTAAATCAATTTTATAAACACTTTTCAACAAGAGTCAGTTAATTGTATTTACCCGGGTAAACTGACGTATTTTCCAAAAAGGTTAAGTGTAGGTACTACGCGTAATGGGCTGGAAACTCCTGAGTGATTAAATAAAGAGTCTTGCAAGCTTTTATCACTTTAAGTATGTTGAACAATATCTCTTTTGTTTTGATCCGCCTGTGGATCCACTTACAACCGTTGTGTAATATTTTATTATACTTTCAACTCGGTTTGTATAATTACTTTTAGACTTCCGTTGTGCATTAAACTGTGATTAATTGACTATGATGATATCAACTACGTCACGATACTCCCCACCGGACCCACCGGTAATACGTGGAAATATCGGGGTGTGACAGGTTGGTATCAGAGCCAACATTGAGTGAATTAAACACTAGCCTTTTGTGTTTAATCTCAATGACACAGTTTGCACAATCCTTGACTTTCGAGTCTAGTCAAATGACTTAGGACTAATCCTAATCTTATTCTTTTCTTTTTGTTGGTTTCTTTTGTTTGTTTTGACAGGAACAAAGACAATGCCACCACGTGTTAGAGGTAGAGATGGTAGAGGAAAGGCCCCAGTTATGATGAGGAATGATCACGAAGCCGGGCCATCCCACCGGCGAACACCTTCGGCAACCTTTAGCTCTAGTCCCCATGAGGATTGGAGAACTTATTTGGAGCCAGCGAGACGCTCAATCTTCCTCAGTTCTTCCCCGTCTTATCATCACTCATTCGGACCTCATCAAGATGAGGAGCATAGCGATTCGCACTATTCCTTCATACCGTTGCAGTGGTCGAGTTCGCACCGTGCCTTCCTGGACCCGACCCCATATTTCCAAAGCAGGTTCAATCCAATGAACCAGGTTCAAGAACCAGAGGGTCCAAACCCTTTGGGGCCAGCTGATCACTATCCTGAGATGCAGGATATGGAGATGGACGAAGATCCAGATCCCGAGATGCCACCAAGTGGGACGCCGACTGAAGAAACACTAGCTAATCGACCGGGATTGAATTATCTAGGGGGTTTGGTTCTGCATAAAAAGGTAATTCTCTCTCGTTTGATTCGATCGTAACTGGTCTTCTTCTCTGGTAAACTCTGCAAAACAAGGCACCGTTAGCCTCGTCAAGGGGAGAAAGGAGTTATCTCCTTGACCCGACTCCGGCGTGAGAATAAGTATGTGTTTATGAAGAAGAAGTATTGGCGAAGTGTGTGTAACTTGAATTTCATACCTGAATTGTTCTCATATTTATAGCCGAGAGTTTTGGGCGGGAAAACTCGTTGGTGAAATGTTGACAGAAGATGCTAACCCCGTAAGCGGTTACATCCCCTTCCGTTAAGTTTCTTGATCCGACGTGAGTGCACACGGATCGCTGTTTAGGTCTATGGCTGGGGGGTTTGCCACGTGGAAAGTGATTAAGTGGAGGTTTTTCTCTAATTACATGCCATCATCGTGATTTTAGGGATGCATGAGGTGATGACACGTGTCCAGACGGTTATATCCATCTTAGTGGTGCACGATTGAATTATTCTAGAAGATTACTGCTGTAATCTGGTGTGACTCTTTATCGTGTGGTTTCAGTTATGTAAATAATATCCAAGTCTGGATATTATTAAGCGGAAGTGCTTGTCTAAGGATTTTCATCCTTTATGAAAGCGCAAGGATTTATGATTTCCTTTTGGCGCGCAAGTGTTGTCTTCTATCTGTCTTAAGCCTTTCTTTTGTAAAACTAGTGCACGGCCGCGCAAGGTAAAAGGGCTTGAAAGACGAGGTTGTGGTATGGTCCCAAGTACTTATTACAAGGTTTTTGAGACCTTACCCCTTCAAGTCCCCCTAGTCTAGTGTTGCTCTTATGGAAGTAAGTGGAGCACTGGACTTATGAGAGGGAAATGCTTTTTTGGCGCGAAAGTAGGGAATCTTCTATGAGAAGATTTTACTTTGCTTTATTAAAAGTTTTAAGGGAAAATGATTTTTTCTTTGAAGTGACCCTTCTGTCATCATGATCTGACATTTGGTGACGTCAACTTGTAAAAAATTAGTATTTGTGATACTTTTTTCTTCTTGCCTCGGGATTCGAATTGACGCTTGTCAGGCCTTATTTATGGGGATATGACTTTAGGTCCTGTAGCGCCGTTCAGAGGGGACGTTTTTGACAGTTAATCATGATGGTCTTTTCCATTTCCCGGAGTTTAATTCCTCTATATATATTTGGGGATTCTTGTTTCCTTCCTTAAGTTGGAGAATATGAAGGCGAAAGGTTCCGGTCGTACCCGTCGGCTTTTGGATATCTTGAGGTTTTACGAGGCCGCTGAGGGTCTCCTGCTTCTTGCCTGTTCACCACCATTAGTAGCTGCCAAGGAAAAAGAACTGTTCAACTCTGATTCTTCGACTGTTGCCGATTCTGATTGTAAGGTTCTCCGGAAAAAGGGTGTTTTTGATGAAGAAATCGGTGTGCTATCTGTTGACGACCTGATGTCTCGTTTTCTGATGATCCGAAGAGGTGGATGCCAACTTGTGTATTATCGCCGGAAGAATCGCCGTAATGATCAGGTGACAGTTGTTTACGAGGGCCCTGCTAATGATTAGGTTAGGTTTGGGAAGCTGTGTATTCCCCTCTTTTGTCGTTTATGTTGGTTTTGCTGGAGATTTTTTGAAGATCACTGTCGTGATCGTTGTGAATGGTTGTTTGTGTTTTGATGATGAATATATATATTTTTTGATGCATTGTCGTGCATGTAAGATTTAGGTTGTGTTTGAGTTACAATATGTTGCATATATTTAATTGCTTTTAGTAGGTAGAGCGAATGAGAATGGTATTGTGCTCATGTGTGAACGTTTGTCTAAGAGGTATGTGAGTTTTGCCTTTTTAGACTGTTCATGAGGCGTATAATGTTTACCATATTGTTTTCGCGCAAACCATAAGAATTATATGCAATTTGTAACAAACAGTAACATGAGTAAAGATGATGTCTGTATTAATAGGGCGCAAAGCCGATAATACAAAGGATAATAAAGAAATACATTGCATGTATACTTTTCATTTTTGGGGATTGGTTTGGCTTACAGGTAACACCTGCGCAGCTGTTGCGCGTTCCAGGTGCGGGGAACTAGTGTCCCATCAAGTCTTTTCAGGGTGTAAGTGCCTTTGCCCAACACCTCATTAATGATGTATGGTCCTTCCCATTTTGGCGCTAATTTGCTTGGTTTTTCTGCGTTGGAAGCTTCATTGTCGCGTAAGACAAAGTCACCAGGGACAAAGGTACACACGCGTACGCGCGCATTGTAGTATTTTTCGAGTTTGGATTTGTACCTTGCCTCTGTGATGGCGGCGTTTTCGCGCCTTTCTTCGAGAAGGTCTAAGCCCAGTCTTCGTTCTTGTTCGTTGTTTTGTCTTTCCATGGCTAGCATGCGCGGTGATGGGAGACCAATTTCTGCTGGTATTACCGCTTCTGATCCATAAACCAGGCTGAACGGGGTTTCCCCAGTGCTGGTTTTTGGCATGGTGCGGTGTGCCCATAAGATGCTGGGGAGTTCATCGACCCAGCCTCTGCGCGCTGTTCTGAGGCGCGCTTTAATGCCGTCAACAATATGTTTATTGACACTCTCAACTTGGCCATTTGCTTGTGGGTGCGCCACAGAGGCAAAGTTGTGCTCAATCTTCATTTCTTTAAACCATTTCTGAAGATCATCTGAGGCGAAGTTAGTGCCGTTGTCGGAGATGATGCGCAATGGTAATCCGAATCTGCAAATAATGTGTTCCCATATAAATTTGCGGATTACCATTGCTGTGGTTGAGGCCAAGGCTTTAGCTTCAACCCACTTTGTGAAGTAGTCGACTACTACAATGATGAATTTTACTACGCCTGGCGCGTCTGGGAATGGACCAACAAGATCAATGCCCCATTGCTGAAAAGGTCAGGCGGACGTAACTGGAACGAGTGGATTCTTTGGGCGAAGCGTTTTTGGTGCATGGCGCTGGCAAGCTGCGCATTTTCGTAGTAACTCGACCGCATCTATATGCATTCCCGGCCAGTAGTAGCCTGCGTTCATTATTTTGGCAACTATCATGCGCGGTCCGGCGTTAATCCCGCACAATCCTTCATGAATTTCTCTAACTAAGTACTGTGCGTCTGTTTTATCGACGCAGCGCAGGAGTGGTCCCATGAATGATTTTCGGTATAGGATCCCCTCCGCCATTTCGTAGTTTACTGCCTTATTCTGGATTTTCCGGGCTTCTGCCTTTCCTTCCAGAAGTTTCCCATGTTGTAAGTACAGAATGATCGGAGACATCCAGGATGGATTGCCGATTTCTATGACGTTTACTTGTTTGAGAGGAACGGAAGGGTTGGACAATACCTCGATACGCACTTCTTTTGCCAAGTGTTTGAAGCTGGTGGCGTCCAGTTTGCTTATTGCATCTGCGTGCTTATTTTCGCTTCTGTTTATGTGGTTGACGTTGAACGTTTGGAATTGGCTGATTAATATCCGCGCTTGCTCAAGGTATAACGCCATAGCTTCTCCTCTTGCATCATAGTGCCCATTAACTTGTTCGGCCACCAGTTTCGAATTGACGTTAGCTTCAAGGTTTCTTGCCCCCATTTTGAGCGCTAAGGGGAGACCTGCTAACAACGCTTCATACTCTGCTTCGTTGTTTGTACTTCAGAAATCCAGGCGTATGGCGTAGGTAAGTTCGTGGTCATCTGGGCTGACCAGTCGAAGACCTGCACCTGCTCCGTCATCGTTAGAAGCGCCATCTGTATGCATAGTCCAGACCCTATCGTCGAAAACAGGAACAGGGTTCTGGATCGGCTCGCACTCTTGGATTTTGTCGATAGGAACTTCCGTGGCGAAATCTGCTAGGACTTGTCCCTTGATTTCCGGTCGTGGTTTATATAGGATATTGTATCCTCCGAGCTCAATCGCCCATTTGGCCAACCTTCCCGCGACGTTGGGTTTGGATAAGATTTGACCTAGATGGTAATTAGTGAGAACTGTGATGACATGCCCCGAGAAATATCGACGTAAGCGTCGTGATGCATGTACTAGCGCTAAGACTAGTTTTTCTATCATTGAGTAACGTGTCTCTGGGCCAGTCAACATCTTGCATATATAGTAGATTGGAGTCTGGATGTTTTCACGTTCTACCATTAATATTGCGCCTACCGCTACTTCCGCAGCAGATAAATATAAGATCAGCGGCTCTTTTTCTTGTGGTGCCGTGAGTGTCGGCAACTGGATTAAACATTCCTTCATTTGCTTGAAGGCTACTTCCGCTTCGGGTGTCCACTGGAAGTGGGTTTTCTTGGCGCAATTTTGTAGTGTGCTGATGAATGGGTAGGATTTTGCTGCATGATTTGCCAAGAATATATTCAAGGCTGCTAGACGTCCAGCGAGTCTCTGCATTTCTTTTATTGTTGCGGGTGATGGCATTGACTGGATGACCTGCACTTTCTCCGGATTTACTTTAAAACCATCCCTTATTACTATGAAACCCAGAAATTTCCCTTTTTCCATTCCGAAGGAACATTTAGTTGGGTTGAGTTTTAAATTTACGCTGCGTAAAGAATCGAACGTGCGCTGGATATTTGCGAGCTTTGTATCTTTCTTATGGCTCATGATGACGAGGTCGTCCATGTATACCTCGACTGTCTTACCGATATCTCCTTTGAAGACCATGTCCATTAGGCGCTGGTACGTTGCGCCTGCGTTGCGTAAGCCAAAGGGCATTTTTGTGTAACAGAAGATGCCCTTGTCTGTGCGGAATGCGGTCTTATCTTCGTCTTCTTCTTTCATCTGGACCTGATGATAACCTTTATAACAGTCAAGAAAGCACTTCCATCGAAATGACGCTAAAGAGTCAACTTTTTTGTCTATCTCAGGAAGCGCGTAGCAATCTTTTGGGCATGCTTTATTCAGGTCTTTGAAGTCGACGCACATTCTCCATCCGCCACTGTGTTTCTGGACCATTACTGGGTTGGCAACCCATGTATGGTATTAAACCTCACGCAAGATTCCGGCATTAAGTAGCTCTGTCACTTGCTCATCCATGGCTTTTGCCTTCTCATCGCTGAAGATGTGCCTCCCCTGTGCAACATGTTCTGCTGAGGGTCAGATGTTTAGACAATGTTGTGCTATATCGCGCGGAACCCCAGTCATGTCTGCTGGGCACCAGGCGAATATGTCTTTGTTGTTAGACAACAATTCTTTTAATTGTATCCGTGTTACTGGGGAAATGGCGTGTCCTAGCAGGATGGTCTGTTCTGGATATTCATTGTTCAGAACCCATTTCTCCGGCTCATTTGATACTGAGGGTTTGGCCACTTTTGTTGGTGGCTCTTCGTCCACGTACATGACCTCCTTACTTGAGTATAGAATTGCAACTCTGGTTTCTGTTGGAAATCCACATGCAGCATGTGGAATAGAATTGATCATGCTGAATTCTCTTTGTGACCTTCTTCCGAGCAATACATCATGGCGTGATGTTGCCGGCATGACCATGAAATTTACTGTGACTGTGCGTGAATGTTCGCCATCAGATAGAGTCACAGGAAATGCTATTTGCCTAACGGGAATACAGCTTCATTACAAAATCCAGTAAGAGGAAAGTCGACCGGCTCTAGACGTGCTTTGTCTTCTGGATCGAGTTGTTTGAAGCACTGCTCGTATATGATATCCATTGAGCTCCCTGGATCTATAAACATATAGTCCATTCGATAATGGCCGAAGATGCCAGTAATAATTACTGGTCGCTCTTCCTGGGGGCCTCCCGGAACAACAGGAAACACGACTTGCTGTTCTCGCCAATGCTGATCATGGTGTCGTTTGTTTGGCCTTCGTGAAGGGCCTCCTTGTACCATGTTTATGTGTTTTGGTTTAGCTTTCTGATGGCTGATATCTCTGGATTGTTGACGTATCTCAACATAACTGTTAGATTGGATGTCCCACTGACAGGGTGTCTGTGGGTCCAATACTACAGCGTCAATTTCTCCACCAGATCTGATGTTTGGGGACTCAGATCTGGCAATTTGTGTGAATATTGTGTTTAAAGCAATCTGGCATCTGTTAAACCAGTATTCTGGAGATCTCTCTATGAGTTTATCTGATGAATCCTTTCCGTCTGAATGACTGTTACTTTTGTTGATTCCCATGATTTCGTCGATCTGGGTATTTTGGATTGTAGAACCCTCGAACTCAGATCGAGGACCTGATGGGTGAGATGATGAATTCTCTACCATGTGAAAACAGAGAATGAGGAAACTAAATCGAAACGAGACAAAACTGAAAAAAACAGAGGAATCGATTGGCGCCAATGAAGAAACACTAGCTAATCGACCGGGATCGAATTATCTAGGGGGTTTGGTTCTACATAAAAAGGTAATTCTCTCTCGTTTGATTTCATGGATGCATGAGGTGATAACACGTGTCCAGACGGTTATAACCGTCTTAGTGGTGCACGATTGAATTCTTCTAGAAGATTACTGCTATAATCTGGTGTGACTCTTTATCGTGTGGTTTCAGTTATGTAAATAATATCCAAATCTGGATATTATTAAGCGGAAGTGCTTGTCTAAGGATTTTCATCCTTTATGAAAGCGCAAGGATTTATGATTTCCTTTTGGCGTGCAAGTGTTGTCTTCTATCTATCTTAAGCCTTTCTTTTGTAAAACCAGTGCGCGGCCGCGCAAGGTAAAAGGGCTTGAAAGACGAGGTTGTGGTATGGTCCCAAGTACTTATTACAAGGTTTTTGGGACCTTACCCCTTCACCGACGCATCCCATTGAGATTTCCAGCGGATCATCATTTCATGGTTCGCCTTACAGGGGCCCAGACAGTTTTGCTGAAAGATGGGCCACATACAACTGGGAGTACACTCCCCCTTTCAACCCACCTCAACAGCAGCAGCAGGATCCCTCTTCGGATTCACGTTTCCAGGCAGTTACGCCACCGCCACCGCCGCCACCAGAGCAGCAACTGCCTCCAGAACCACCGAGGCGAAGAAGATCAGGAGCACGGATGTCCGTGCGAGGGGGTTTCCATTTCAGCACCCCCCCAACACTCCAGTTGCAGCCAATACCCGCCACTATATGAAGACCCGCAAATGGGTGGGCCTTCTAACTCAGCTTCTGAA